>VONZ01000102.1:137500-1580715 GCA_012976165.1 Labeo catla
CAGCTCAGCCGTTATTACGAATGTTTCTGCGGCTGCTGTTTGTGCACATGCTTTTCTGGGGTTATGATTGATTAAGTCATGACTGAACTATAAGCATATACATGCTCAAACAGAGCAATGTTTTGATAGCATCACATTGTTTGCATTATCCGGAGGAATTAGACTGTGAATGACTTGTCGATGACTACATATTAAACAGAGGTAGCAGAAGGTATTGGAACTGCTCTCCTCCATGATTCCCTTGATCACTATATCAGAACAGATCTGGCGATTACTGATAGTGAGAAGTAGTGCTGCACGTAAATAAAACGGAAACCATAATATGCATTCATCTCTGCATCTGCTCCGAGTTCCAGTCGCTTTAATGTGCTTTTGGGAATGCAGCATACACATACACCAATCATCTTAAACTCGCAATGAGAAATCCTTATTAACAGAAGAGAAGCTTTAAAGGAACACTCCACTTTTATTTTGAAAATAGGCTCATTGTCCAACTCCCCTAGAGTTAATCAGTTGAGTTTTACCGTTTTCGAATCCATTCAGCCGATCTCCAGGTCTGGCAGTAGCACTTTTAGCATAGCTTAGCATAGATCATTGAATCAGGTTAGACCGATAGCAACTCGCTCAAAAATGAGCATATATAATGACGATATTTTTCCTATTAAAAAAATGTAACTCTTCTGTAGTTACATCGTATACTAAGACTGACAGAAAATGAAAAGTTGTGATTTTTCTAGGCTGATATGGCTAGGAACTATACTCTCATTCTGACCATGGGTGCAGCAGGTGCAATGATATTATGCAGCACGTAAAATTGAAAATAACCGGCACTAAGTTTGTGCAGATGCGTAATATTATTGCTCCTGGTGCACCCATGGTATGACAGCAAACTTACTTGATTATTACACCAAAATGAGAGTATTAGTTCCTAGCCATATCGACCTAGAAAATCGCAACTTTTCTTTTTTCGTCTGTCTTTGTACACAATGTAACTACAGAAGAGTCAAGTTTTAAATAGGCAAAATATTTAAACTCTTTGGTCATTATTGAGCGAGATGCTAACGGTCATTCAATGATCTGTGCTAAGCTATGCTAAAAGTGCTACCGCCAGACCTGGAGGTTAGCTGAATGGATTCGAAAACTATAAAACTCAACTGTTTAACTCTAGGGGAGTTGGAAAATGAGCCTATTTTCAAAAAAAGTAGAGTGTTCCTTTAAGGATCCCCCAAACAAATTAAAGGGATAGTTAGCCCAAAAATGTAGTTTAGTCTAAATATTCTAAAGAGACTTGATCACTTTATATGATGAATAGATTTCATTTAGGCTTTTATTCACATATTTAGATCAGCAAACGTAAACAAAAGCTCAGCCGTACTTGCTTGACGTGAGAACAAAACTCATTGTTTCTTATGGAAGCTCAAACATGCTGCGTAACACACGAGATTGAGCTTCTGTTTGTATGAGGGCGCATAAACTGTGACATAATTCCAAAAAATGTTCACTTTCACGAACACAGAGTGACTGCCAGATTTCAAGTGGAAAAGCATAGTCCATTTGCAGCTGTATTTCCCATGTTTTATGAGTTATGAACCTTTTATGTTTAAAAAGCAATATTAATTACCACTGTCTGTTTTTTTTTTTTATTATTCATTTATTTTTTATTTTTTTACTTTCTCTGCATCATGCATGTAACCTGCCAAAACTCAACTGGAAATGCAACCTCTTACCTGGAAGTCCAAAACCTGGAAGTAGAAAACGAGTTGAGGAGTTGTGAAACTTACGTTTGTTTTTATAGTACATTGACCTCTTACATGCCAAAGGATCAGGGAAAATTTGATTTAGCAAAAACCTCATGTATGCTAGTTAGAGGTGTGCGATTTATATAATAATATAATATCGCAATTGTTAAGATAATATCGCAATTGTTGTTTTAACAACGTGTGATTTTAAAATTATCGAGTATATTGCAAAAGCCAAACAAAACACTACAAATCTACAGAATGCACGCATACACGACTACGCATTTAGAGTGCGTTCTTCCACTTCATGATTGAGTCTATTAAAAAGCATTTATCATGATCACATAATTCAAGATATGGGGGTAGAAAATGTATGTTTATATCATTTCACATAGTTAATCAATATCACATGAAGAGTGCCTTTTATTTTTTTTTTTTTCTTCAAAAATCAGCATAGCTGCAAAATGTGATATTAATTTTATACAACAGTTCAATAAACAAGAAGTTAATGTTAGGAGAATTACATTTTAGACACCACATTGGCTGCTTTTGCTCTATTACAAAAAAAAAAAAAATTTCCAAACAAAGCCAACTCTGACCAACATGATAGTGTTTTGTTTCTGAATGAATCAACCATTAAATGATTGGGTTCAGTCACAGTGACTTGCTGCCACCTACTGACGGTTTTTCAGCGTTTGGTTTAAAATATCAAAACATCATGTATGCATTTTTAACTGCAGGTTAAAGCATTCTGTGTTCCGCTAAGCTGCATTAAATAAATACATGTGTGTGTAAATGCATCTAAATGCCACTTCAGATACAACTTTTGCAAATATAAATTTTGTTGATACTGATTTCATTTGCTTGGTAACAGACCAAGTCTCTTATTATTCTAATTGACTGGTTAAATTTAAGAATTTGGCTCAAAAGATGATGCACACTTTTTTTTTTTTTTTTAGAAAAATGGGTTTATAATGGTAAAAAATGCCCATAAAAGGTAAAAATCAATTTAAACTTATTGGAAAAGAATAATTTCTATCACTGCTGTGAACTGACCACACAAAGTATGAAGAATATTAAAAACTTTAGGAGTCAGCTGTCTATGGTAGTCCTTAAGATATCAGCACAATAACACACTCTGCAAAATATCGTCTAATTATCCTTATCGATAAAGTCCCAGAAAATATAGAGATACATTTTTTTTTTGTCAATATCGCACACTCCTAGTGTGTGATGTATATCGTCTATGATAATATCATAATTGTTGTTTAAACGATATGCAATTCGACATTAGAGAGTATATCGCAAAAACACACCTAGAGAGTCCATGCATACATTAAAATATAGACATTTAGAGTTCAGTTTAACTGTGTGATTTAGTCAGTTAAAATACATTTAGAATTCTCCCCAAAATTCAAGATGAAGGGGGCAAAAATGCTCCCATAAGACTTTTGTGTCTCTTATGTTTGTATAGTTTGGTATAGCTAATATCACACAAAGAGTGATGTTTTTTCCCAAATATCAGCACGATTGCAAATGTGAGATTGATTTGATGAGCAGCTCAATAAACAAGAAGTTAATAACAAGTAGTGACCTACACTTAAGACAACCATTCTTGTTTTTGCTGTATTTTGACAATGAAAATAGTTTCATACAAAGCCAAAGCAGAACTGTTTTGCATCTTTGAACAAAACATGGTAGTGTTTTGTTACTGACTCAATAAGCCATTTGAACGAATCAGTTTTGCGACTGAATTAATCAGCTGTTTGAACTAATTGGTTGAATGAGTGACACAATGATTTGCTCGTAGTGATTTGCCTCCACTTACAGTTGATTTTAGTCTTCTATTTAAAGTATATTTAATATTTCTGTATCTGTGGGTTAAATGCATTCATGCCCTACACTAAATAGTCGGTAAATGCCACTATTCTGTGCCACCTCTGCATTTCAAACAAATTTTGTTAATACTGATTTTATTTGATTGGTAACAGCAATATAGTGTCTTACTATTTGAATTTGAATAAATGTAAGAATTTGACACAAACGATGATGCCTACATGCAATTAGGTTTGAAAAAAATTGGCCTTATAAATGTAAAATGCCCATAAAATTTAAAAATCAATTTAAACTTATTGGAAAAGTTCATTTTTGTTATTCCTTCAAACGCATCACCGCACAGAATATGAAGAATATCAAAAGCTTTGGGAGTCCGCTGTCCACAGCAGTCCTAAACCTGCCAAAGCACCAGCACAATAATTCCACAAAACGTATTGATATAATTTTTTTCATCATTATCGCACACCCCTAATGTTAGTCAGTGAAATGACGTGGTGGCATTTAAATTAGCAGTTTCCCAAACTTTTAAAATATCACAGAAAGCAAGTGTTTAAGTTTGCAAGGCTCGAGAACATTTACACAATTAATAAATGTGAGATTGTTGAAACGACATAACGAAATTGCTGTCCCAGTAGGGCAAGTGACAGTTCTGTTAACTAGCACAAAGGTCTGGAAGTGGGCTCAGGCCATCCATATTATTAAGCCACTGCTGGAAGACTGATTTAAATGACATTCCAGCTCAAATAACCCCATTTTAAAGAATAAGTCATGCAAGTTCTTCCACAAAAATGAGCATTGCTTTTGCCTTTTAAACACCTTTTTAAATAAGATGAGTTTTTAAATGTTTTTTTTTTTTTTTTGTCATGTGATGTTGATTTGAACTTGTATTGAATCCACAACATTCCTTTCATGTGTCTTCAATTGTAGTTACAGAAGGAGTCAAGAGGGATGTTCTTAGTGATGACAGTTGTGAAGTATGAGAGGTGTTTGAAACAGGTCAAAGCTCAGCATCGCGGTGACTTTTACTGCCACCTGAACATGCCAGAGGCAGAACCTGCTCACCTCTCGCTCGATACGCAAACTCAATGACTGATTCTCCTGCATGAATCATTTATGTGGAGATTTTTCACTTGCTCTCTCTCTCTCTCTCTCTCTCTCTCTCTCTCTCTCTCTCTCTCTCTCATGCTTTTTGGCTTCTTTTAAAAGGATTGAATTCAGAGGCAACTTCTCTAAGAGGGTTTTAGTTTGTGTTTAGGTTTGCTAACTAGACCAATAGAGTTTTTTTTTTTTTATTTATTTTTAATTCTTTTTATTATTTTCATTATTTGTTTTTATTATTTGCTTTTTATCATTTGCTAAATCAGCTTAAACTTCCCATCTGTAATTAATAAAAGTGTTAAAATCTGGGAAATAAAAACAAATCTGGCAGAACATCATAATCTGAGAGACACTTTATTAGGTATAACAAACTGATCAGTTAAAAAAAAAAAAAGTTAATTGTTTGCTTGCTAACTTATTACCGAGTCCAAAGTATTATCATGTGCTTGTTGATTTTTATCCAGTCCTATTTTATGTATTTGTGTACAAGTATTTTTAAACCCATTTTGTAATAATGCAATAGATGGCAGTAACACTGCTGGAGAAGTGCCTGACTGTAGTGAAGTTACCCTGAGAGCTACAGGTTGTGTCTTTGACTAGAAAGCCGTTTTCTCTTTTCCTAAGCTGTTAAGACACTTTAGTAACAGCATGATTATGATATTTAAAGCTAATGTAATTAGTGCATGGCTAGTGACGCACGTGCTGGAGGGTCAGATTAGTTTTTTTTAGTCCATTGGTGGCATCATAGAGCTGTGCTAAATGACTGTGATGGTTTGTAAACAAGCTGAAGTCTAAACTGCCTTATATTTTACAGCGTAGACTGAACACGTGTGAACACTACTCAGATGAGTTCACTACTCATTAACTTTTCATTCGTCTAAAGACGGCATTCGTCAGACACGCTGTTTTTCTTGCTGTTGTTTGTTTAAAGGGGTCATCGAATGCAAACTTCACTTTTACATGTTGTTTGAACATTAATGTGTGTTGGCAGTGTATGTACAAATCTACCCTATAATAATAAAAATCCATGCAGTGGTTTTCAATTAATCTGTAAAAAATAATATCCCCTTTTTCAAATCAAGCCATTCTCGTGTGTCTGCGTCACACCTACAGAGGCCGCTCCCACAATAGTTGATTGACATGAGTGTCTTACCTCAGATCAGCTGTAACAGTCTGACCTCCATTGTTTCGATGCTGGAGCGGATGTAAGTTAGACAAGAATATATCAGATTGAGCAATTGAGGTGTTGTGTTGCTGGGTGTAATAATGAACAATGGTGTTCGGCATTTACTCCCGACATCTGAGCCACTGAAAATGCAGTGGATTACATTTGTTTGTGAAGGGACTGCACCTCCCTATCTACATAAATGCGTCTGTTTGCGCAAATCATTCGTGATCCAGCTTCACCTACAGCAGAAGTGAGTATAAGGTTTTTTTTTTAATGAATCTCTCTCTAATTTCCTAATAACGTGCTAGTTAGCAAGTTTCACGGCTAAACGCACTAAATGCGGCTAAAGTAAACAATCTCTCAGAGCAGCAGAGAGAAGAGAGGGGTGGGGCGAACAGAGCTCATTTGCATTTAAAGGAACAATCCCTCAGAATTGGATGATTTTTGCAGAGCTCATTTCGACAAGTTAAAAAGGATGTTGTTTCAACATTGAGAATTTTTAACCAAAGTATGTTATAGACTTTTTATTAAGACCCTAAAGAATCATATCAACTTGTGGAAAATGGGCATCCGATGACCCCTTTATGGATTTGTTTGGCTTTCCATGTGCGGTTGTTATAAAGGCAAATAAAAGAGTCATGGATTTAGAAGTCCAATTTTCCTTGTTCTTTTGAAAGAATGAAATGAACTGGAGAAGATTTACATGCCAAAGAGGGAGGAGTCTCAGTGCACACCCAGCTATTGAACATCCTACAAGGTTTATCCTTTTCAGTACAAAAAGAGCATTTAAGCAAAGCTCCAAAACTCATTTGGGTGTTGTGGTTTTTTTTTTTGACATCACAAGGGCATTTGCATATAACTGTCTCTAAAGTAAGATATCGATCCATTGACGCCATTGGCCACACCCACGAATGTGAAACAGTGAATACGAGTGTCACATCACATCAAAAATAAATGGAACCCATTATAATCAATGACACTGACTAGACTAGAGACAATAGACAGATGCCATGTTCTATTTTTGATGTACTCCACACGCTCGAGCTACTCCTGACAACAGGACAAATGGATGAGGAATAGAGGTGATCTTTTTGGAACATTTGCTTTGATGCATCCTGTTTAGATGGCATTTGCATCTCATTTGCACCTTCCAAAGGACCCCAGTGTTAGGAATTATTGGATAATCAGTGTTAACGATTTTATATTTTGTTTGTAGCTTTTCATTACAGGCTGTTTTGTAAATCAGGCACATTGTACTACAGGATTCGGTAAAAGATACTTACAACAGTGCTGTTTCATAATGATTTGTGGGTAAATGAGAGGTTTATATGGATAATGTTGTCAAAATAGCACTTACATTCAATAGTAGGGGGAGTTTATGTGTTTTCCTGTGCAATAATAGTAGCCAGTCATGCCGGCAGCTGTTTACTGAAAAGCCTTCAAGGAGCTGCAGGGCTAAAAATGACTTTTTTGTGAGGGGGAGGAGAGGACTTTTTAAAAAAAAAATATAGCAATGGGACTGATATTTGTCAGCCGGATGATATATGCATATGCATATGTATATGTATGTGTTTGTGTGTGTGTGTGTATATATATATATATATATATATATATATATATACATACATATATATATATATATATATATATATATATATATATATATATATATATATATATATATATATATATATATACATACATACATACATACATACATACATACATGTATATATATATATATATATATATATATATATATATATATATATATATATATATATATATATATATATATATATATATATATATATATATTTACACATATATTTACATATATTTATACAACAGTTTTTTCTGGTTCTTGAATCTGATTGGCTAATAAGAGTGCGCTATTAGAGTCCAACACAACTCCAACAGCCGTTTTATTGCCTTGTGTTTTTTAAACTTAGTATCATTAAACTTATTGTGTTAAAAAAAAAAAGTTACAAAATTACTTACTATTATTTAATAAAATAGTAAATAATTATTACAGAGCGATTTCGGCCAAGTGCATCTAAAATTTTCGGTTTTGGTTTCAGGCCCAGAGTTTCCATTTCGGTGCATCTCTAGTCCTGTTGTGTTCTGGACTAATTTTAAAATCTGGTGTTTACTAGTATTGGCCATGCTGAAGTAATCTATAGAAAATTTTAAATATATAAATCAAATTTTGGAAATATTTAAGTGGTGGGTAAATGGCATGTTCAGTATGTTATGGAAGAGCATTACAACATAATTGACCTTATTTATTGTACTTTCTTTTTATTTATTAGTGTTATTTGTATTTGTGCATGTGTTGTATATTTATTTTGTCAATTTTTTTTTTTTACATTTAGATTTTTTTTAAAATAATTTTGTTTTTCTGGTGAAAAATAAATATACTAAAATGTGTTTAAAATATATTTCACATATATTTATTCCATGCTAAGTATACTTTAAATACATTTACATATTATGTACTTAATAAAAATACCCTGCTATTATACCAGTTTAGTATACTAAAAGTACATTTAAATTCAGAAATTAGGCCATGGGCAGTCATGGCCTAATGGTTAGAGAGTCGGGCTTGTAACCCGAAGGTCGCTGGTTCGATTCCCGCACCAGCAGAAATTGAAGGTGGGGACTGTGAATAAACAGTAGGGCTGTAACGATAATCGCACGATGTCGTGAGGCGCGTTTAGTCAATGAAGCCGGTACTTTGATTAGTAGTAAAGCTCCATCACGTGCGTTCAGCTGGAGCGGCAAGTAATACACAGAGCCGTAAAGCACTGACAAGCTACGCCAAAATTTTGAGCGCGATTTTGGCGTAGCTTGTCAGTGCTTTACGGCTCTGTGTATTACTTGCCGCTCCAGCTGAACGCACGTGATGGAGCTTTACTACTAATCAAAGTACCGGCTTCATTGACTAAACGCGCCTCACGACATCGTGCGATTATCGTTACAGCCCTAATAAACAGCGCTCTTTCCACCTTCAATGGCTGCCCACTGCTCCGGGTGTATGTTCACTTCTCACTGCTGTGTGTGTGCACTCGTGATGGGTTAAGTGCAGAGGACCAATTTCGACTATGGGTCACCATAGTTGACAGTACGTTGTCACTTTCACTTTTTTTCACTTTTTCTGCTAAATTGGAACTAATTTTGTGCTTAATGCACTTTAATTGTGCAGTAGTAGTGCTGAATTCAGTCCAACTAAAGATATATATGATATATACAGTTGCAATCAAAATTATTCAACCCCCTTGACCTGCAAGGCATTTTGATCCAGAGAACAAAATTTTGTGAAAACAATTCAACAAAGGCGTCAGTACACAATTGGAGAAAGTTTGTCATTACACATTTGAATAATTCTGAGAACGTAAGTAAGTAATGTAAGAAAAAAAAAAAAAAATCAAATTGGCTCTAAACGTTCATCTTCAAAATTATTCAACCCCCAAAAGTAAAATTTGGTGCAGAATCTTTTATTCTTTAAAACCACCAATAATCGCTGCTTGAAAGTGCTTGGAAGCTTCTGTCTCCTCTCTACTGCAATCTTGGCCCATTCCTTGCCTGAAAAAGCTTTCAGATCACTGATAATCTTTGGTTTTCACATTGCCACTGCTTTAATCAAATTCAACCAAATATTTTCAATGAGAATTAAATCTGGAGACTGAACAGGCCACTCAAAAACATTCTATGACTGATCCCTGAACCAAGCTTAAGTAGATTTGGATGTATACTTCGGGAAGATTGTCCTGCAGGAAAGTCCATTGATCATCAGCTTCAGTCATTGCACCAAAAGCATCACAATTCTTGCCAAAATGACCTGATACTTCAAAGAATACATGATATCCTTCATACAGTCATGTTTTCCACTTCCTGCTACAGTAAAACAACCCCATAACAGGACTGATCCACCTCCATGTTTGACGATGGAGATGGTGTTCTTCTGCTTATAAGTTTTGTCTTTTTTTGCTCCAGACGTGCCGCTGATCCACAGGTCAAAATAGTTCTAGTTTGGTCACATCACTCCATGAAACATTCTTTTATTCCATTCCAGAACTCCACAGGTCTATACAAATGAATTTTAGCATGTTCAGGTCGGCCTTTTTGTTCTTTTTGGTCAAGAGTGGTATTCGGCAAGATGCCCTAACATGAAGGCCATACTTGTCTAGTGTTCTTTTCATACACTGCTTTGAAATGTTTTTCCTCGTTTCATCGGGTCATATTGCAAGTGTTTGGCTGTACATTGCAGGTTTTTCTCAGTTGCTCTGATCAAACATTTTATGATATTGTGCTTTTTTTGTTCAACTCCCTCAAAGGTTTTCTGGTACAACACACTTCAAACTAAGGAATAAGGCTGCCAGATGCGTCTCTAGGAACTTTTAATGTCTTGGAAATCTTAATGTAGCCTTAGACTTTCTAATAAAATAAGACAATTTCTTCTCTATAGTTTTTGTGAGAGCTCTGTTGACTGTGTCATATTAGCGACTCAACTTCAGCACGTGCATGGGCTAACCGTATGTATGTGTCACACCCCAAGCTAATTCTGTTTTTTTAATAAAGTTTATAAAGGCTTAATTGTGTTTTAAGACAATTTTGTTCCCAACAAAAAAAAATAAGTGACTTAAAATGTCAATGTTGAACAGGGGTTGAATAATTATGACACAGGTGTGATTTTAAAAAATCCTATAACTCAAAAACATTACATTCTATATTGACATTATAACTTTTAATATGTCATTAAACTGTTGTAGATGCAATTTTTTTAAAGTCCTGGATCTTCAGAAAAGCTTCTATTTGTAAAGTACTGCAGTCTCTGGGGGGTTGAATAATTTTGATTGCAACTGTATATATATAGTATATTTGATTGTGCTAAAGTGGAACCTATTGCATGTACCTGAAGTATACACTTTAAATATTTTGCATTTAAAGACCAATATTATTTAAAGATCATACAGTCCTCATCAATAGTGACATTAAAACACATTTTAGGCTTCATTTTAAGAAATTTGCATTGTGCACAAGTAGTACTCCAAATAAAGTTTAATCTATTTTAATTATTGTAAGTTTTACAATTTTTTTATATCAATAAGTCTTGAGTGATATGTCAGTAAATATGTTAGTAGACTTGAACTATTCTTTGTATAAAATAAATGCATTTTAAATCTGTTATGTTGTTTTATTAGAGATCATAGTTTTTTTTTAATAGTTCAGTAAATGCAAGATGTTTCTCAATTCAATGAGTAACCTTGTTAACCTTGACCTCACTATTGATCACAATCATGATTCATGATTATTACCATAATTGAGCAGCCCTGCGTTTTCAACTACCTCAGCAAGACGCTCCACTGACCTTAAAAAGCAGTTTACGCCAGTGCCTCAGTAATGCTCCTTTAAGCAACGCAGATAATGCAACTTACTCTCAATGCATTTTGCATCATATTGTGACAATTTGAAATGTAACAACACCTGAGCTTTCCTAGCTAGAAGCGATTTCACATGCTTGCGAGTATGTTTCAGCTGTGTACTTGTCCGAGCTGCTCACGGAGTGAGAGACTTGCCCGTTCCTCTTGGAGGTCTTACTTGGCAGCGTCATTCCCAGACTTTAGAGGGGGATTCCAACTCGGAGAAAAAACACTTCAGGGGGCAGTTTTGATTTCTCTCTGCAAGACCTTCTGGAAGCTTCTAGCCCAGCGTGAAGAGCTCTCCATGGGGTGGAGCTAGACTTTCGCTCCCCGCAAGCATGAAGAACACTTCTTAATTACAGAAGATTAAAACCAGTCTCCTGCAGAGTCATGTTGAGGGCCAGAATCTTTCTCTTCATTATTAATAATAACCCAGCCTCAGTGTTGCCCAGTGGACTGTGCCTACACCTCCTCCTGTAGCCAAGTGCCCTTTTATCACCCCCTTCCCTTTTGGCTTTTTGTGTGCCGTCAGTCCCTGCAGTTTGACTCGATCTGGCATCCTCTGCGAGTTGTTCATATATAGAGTGTTCCTGCAGTCTGCTTTGAATGCGCTCCCACTGAGACAAATGACCTGCGCTTCAATTCACACTCCGCCAACACAAACAAGCTGAGAAATGTAGCACTTCTTAATGACTTTTAATTACAAATGTGATTACAGTTGAAGAAGGAATATAGCTATCTTTGTGCAAAGTGGAGCAGAAGCTCATGCATTGAAAAATGCTTACAGACCATTATCTTCATGACTGGAGTGGATTTGCATGTTGGATGAATTCTCAGATTTCACACTTGTTTTGGTTGCTTTGCTTGAACCCTTGTGTGATTTCACTCCCAACCCTCACAGGTTTCTGTTCACAGTGTGTGTTTTGGCTCAGAACCCTGATATATTTGCTTTATTACCATAAGTTTCAACAATATTAAAAAAAAAAAAAAACACTGTAGGTGATTGGATGGAAGAGTTCTTTACTTTGCATTTAAGTGGGGTATGCTGAGACGGGGTTTGCTGAGACGAGGTTTGAGCCTATTTTTATTCATACTTGGGTATACTTTTGGGCGGACAGGCACAACTTGAAAAAGTTGCAAATAGGGATGCATAATATTATTAGACAGATATTAGAATCGGCTCATGAATGGCTTGTGCAGTGGCAGCAGCCGCAGCCTCCCCCAGCTCCTAATGTCCGTTTGGTAAAAAGTTTTAATTCCACTGTTAGCCTACTTCTAATAAAATGAAAGTGAAATACACAAACAACATTTACTCTATGTTTCTGATTAAATTAAATGGTAATTGATGTCATAAAATCATGAGTATGTCTTGGTATTTAAAGATCAGAAGCTATAGCTTACATGAATTAAAAAAAAAATCATTGTGATTTAAATAATTTTATATATACTGATTTATTCATTGTGTAATATGCTACTTTTTTTAAGCAAAATTGTGAGCTCTAAAAGATTTTCTGAATTTTTTTGCTGAAACTCTTTTGCTTTCGACCATATACAGATTTTAAAACTTTAAAGGAACCGTATGTAAGAAATTTATTTCAGTTAATCATAAAATGGCCCTGACATGTCACTAGACATTAAGAAATCATGTTCATTTCAAATACTTATATCACTGACAACAGTGGTCCGGCCAGGATATTGTCATTTAAATGTGAAAGTTGCAGTCCTCAACTGATGTTGATGTTGTCATGTTGTGTTTTGGTCTGAGGCGCCACCCTCCAGCTATCTACCAATCACGAAGTCAGTAGAGTTTCGTCATCCGGGTTGCCAGCTCTGCTCTAGTTACAGCTGCAGCTACGAACGTGTCGGATAAAACATGTATAAAGTTACGAAACCTAAAAGACCTCATTATGAATCCGAAGTACGTCGTGACAAAGTCCGAAATAAAACAAGGATTTGTATAGGAGATGCCTTTGGGAGACGGCTGAAAACGGAGAAGAATTTTAAGACAGATGCCACTCTCATCAGTGTCACTTAGGACAGTGGGCACCTCATAACTGAGGACTGCATCAGGCTGAAACAAATGAGAGCAGTACTAGATCTACCTCAAAATAAACATTCTCTACCTTTTGGGCTATGCAGTAAGTTAGTGATGGTTTGGAAGCACTAGGCGCAATTCCACGGTAAAATAACTTTTTGTAACGTCCATAACACCAATGGAAAAAAAGCACATTGTAGCCTATGATGTGAATAATTTGGCCCACTTGGAACGTTTTGTAACGTTACTTGTTTTTCATGCAAGAAATAGAATGTCATGTAATCTTTCACATCACATATTTCAGCGTTATGGACGTGTAAATTTCCTTTGGCATGGAATTGACCCTCGACTTTTGGATGCTATATTCTACCATGTTTGTTGGTATAGGCTAAAAGCCCCATGCTTCCGTACACAGTGGATTTTCCACGGTCGCCCGTGTTAAATGCGTTCATAAAAAGCTTTATATTGCACCACTAGCACGGTATGAAAACAATCTATGTTCCGACTGAAATGTGGTATTACAGTACATCTTTACGAAATATTTGGCTAATCGCCTTTAGTAAATTTTTGCGACACACAATTACTTCGCAAAACATCTCTCGTGAAGCATAAACATAAGTAACAGAAGAAAAAAAAAACTTATTGTGTAGGACTCGTCACTTGCCATTGGAAGCTCCTTGTAGCAGCCTACGTTCCTGTGGAATCCTGCAGCTTAGCTGGCAATCTCGAGTCAGGGGGGAGGGGGAGGGGATACGCCGTTCTACAGTATTTTGAAAGTGATTGCAGTACCAGTTTTGGCCACAATCCTACATACGGTTCCTTTAAAATAAAATGTTAAGGTTACCACTGCATTTTTCTGAATAAATAAAGAAATAAATAATTAAAAAAACTGACATATAGTTTCAGGTTTTCCGCTGGCTTTTCCATAAATTAAGGCCTTAAAAAGATCCTAAATCAGAACAGCAAGTCTTAAATTCATATGATCATGGCATTAATTTTCATGAGGGATTGTTTCCTTGTGTTTCATTTTAAAGTGAAGCGAAAGCGTAATTTCTGTGCTACATGGCTTAGGTCACTTAATATTCATTAAACAATACACGGTAGATGGCGGTATGTGCTGCTTCATCTGTCAGTCACCTGAAGAAGAACTTGTCGTTTAGATTTTTTTATAGTAATAAAAATCATTTAGTTCAGTTAGAGAACAGACAATACAATTAAAACTGAACGCGGCTACTCAAAGCAGTGTGCCGAACGACAGTTGCGTCACAGATCAGATTTCATTTATCACCTGAAGAGAGTGAGTCGAGCTGACTGACAAGAAGAGAGAGGTGAGAAAGACAAGACCATGGTGGAAGAGTTTCAAAATTAAATGCAAAAGCGTCTGTTTTAAAATTATTTGGGATTTTGAAAAGGGTGTTGACTTCTGCCATTTATCTAATAGTTGAAGTTTCATATTTATTTGGAAATAAATTAATTTAATTAATTAATTTGAAAGTGAAAGTAAAATGTGCACGGTGCTTTTACCAAAGGAAAGCGAGGGAAAGAGGGAAAACTGAAACAAACTAAAAACGAACAATTGCTAGATGCTGAATTTGAGTAAATTTTGAAGTAAAACTTTAACTATACTTGGAGAACATTGCTATATAGCTTTTCTTTTGTGTTTCCCCCCCCCCCCTTCCTTAAATTTTCTTTAGTTGGTTTTAAAGTCTTAAATTTACCCTCATAAAATCTGCAGAAACCCTGAGTTTATCATAGTTATTTTCAAAGCTTCAATTTATTTAATTTTATTTAATTCTAACAAATAAGTTATTGTTAAAAATTAACCAAAATTAAAAATAATATGCCTATAATTTCCACACAGAGGAGATGTGGTGTTGTTTCCAAACAAAAGGAAATGTATCGGTGTCGGCATTGGCTATAGGCCAAAATGAGGAGAAAAATATCGGCATATTGGATATCAACAAAATCCAATATTGTGCATTCCGAGTTGCAAAGATATCGGAACTAATGCCCTGCAACATGTTTGTTTTTAGCGACCCGAGTTCAGATCCCAACTTTACAGTCCTGTTTTGCTCTGTCATGTAATGAATAAATCATAATTCATAGCCAATCTGATGGTTTGTGGATGGGCATTCATTTCATTCGTTCTGAAATTCATTCATTCATTCGTTCTGAAATTCATTCATTCATTCATTCTGAAATTCATTCATTCATTCATTCTGAAATTCATTCATTCATTCATTCTGAAATTCATTCATTCATTCTGAAATTCATTAATTCATTCTGAAATTCTGAAATTCATTCATTCTGAAATTCATTCATTCTGAAATTCATTACCAGATTCATACAAATTCAAAATACAAACTCAGGTTAGGACAAAAGCTTGGATTAAAATGGAAAATATGTCTTTACTTTGTGTTGCGTAGTTTCACAATGTTATTTGAATTTATATTGTTCATATCAATGGTTCTCGGCCCTTTTGACTCCATGGCACCCCGTTGTTCACAGCAATATTCAAACCCCCTCTACCCTCCTTTAATTTAAAGGGTTAAGTATATAAGGAAATTTCAAAATGTTTTAGTCTCAATAAAATATTTTAGAACTTGGCATAACTAGAAAAATATATATTCATTATAAAAATGCCTTTGGTGTTTTAAAGTTTACATGCTGTTCCAGGTCTAGAAATTAGGCTTTTAAAATTAGTTTTTTACTTTACTTATTACTAATTAAAAATGTATTTTACTAATTAAAAATGTATCATCTTGAGAACCCCTTATGCCCCAAGCTCCCTGGTTGAGGACCACTGATAAATGTGCAAAATTGTGTGTTGTTGTTGTTTTGTTGTTGTTGTTTTTTTTTAACTGACATATGGTAAACTGGTACTTCTGTTTAGTCTTAATTGATTTTTTTTTTTCGTTCCTGATGCAAGTCACGTCAACCCGATGAACCCAAATGAGCTCGTTATGTTCAATGAACTCAGGTCTGCACGTGAAGCTCTTGTCTTAAAATGCCCTCTGTGTAACAGTGTTTGTCTGTTCTTTTTGCAGTCGCCTACTAAAGCTGTGTATAATGCAAGACACTGGAACCAGCCAGAGCCAGAAGAACTGCTGCCCATGCCTCCATCACGATCTCAGGCTCCTCCAGTAAGTACAAACACCAAGTACAGGATGTTCCACCAAACACTACACACTCCTACACAGTCATAACCCACTTTAAAAAACACTTCACCATAAGCACTTCTCATGCTAACACCACAATGTTTATAGTCACCTTTGTGTAAAAACTCCTACCTCTTTGATGCTACTCCACACATTTTTGCTCTGGTGTCTCCCAGTGTGTGAGACAATGAACAGTGAAAGCTTAGCACCAGAACTCAACTGTTAAAGTCAATATGAAAAACATTAAATTTAATAGGATGTTTTTCGAGTTGTACCATGAAGGGAGAAATTTTGTCCATTAGGAATTTATTGGATTTGTGGTAGATTGTGGAGAGGATAAATTTTATTTATTTAAGCCTCTACCTAGTGTGAGTTGTTACTTGCTTTCCCATTACCTTTATTAAATTAACGCTAACCAGCAATAAATTGCTATGTTGGCAAGTGTGTCATGTTGCTGAATACTGCATTATCTACAATAGTAGCCTACAGCAGTGGCTAAATAATTTAGGGGTGTGTTTCACAGAACCAACTGTGGTCGCAAGTTCCATTGTTACCAATAGAGTTAGTACCAAACTTGGCTAACGATGCTTTTGGGAACTGCACACCCTGGTTAAGTGATGGGTACTTTCAAAACACTATTTTACTTTATAAAGCTTCAAAACCTTTGCGAAAGAAAGGTGAGTGAGTGAGTGAGTGAGTGAGTTGTTGACATGACATGGCATTTTCACTGTCTCACAAGATAAAAATGAATAGAATTAATATTGTCATTATTTAAAATGCAGTAAATTAAACATTTATATGTCTTTCATGGACCATGTTGTTATAAAATCTGCAGTGTTATTTGATATTTCTTTTGTTTGTTTGTTTTTACATTTTTGAGCCAAAAGTCAAAATTATCCTATGGTGTGACTGTCTCAAGCATGGTTTAATAAATTAGAACTTTTATAAATTAAAAAAGAAAAGCATAAATGTTAATAAATACCTCTGCCGCAGTTGTACAAGTGTCTATTTTAGTAAATAGCAATCTTTTCATCCATATATTTCTGAAAGCGTAGGAACTTGATACATTTGGTCTCTGAAAACCATGTCCTCTCGTGTGACACCATATCCTGATTTTAAATTGCCCAATTCCAGAGAAAATTTTAATTAGTTGAAGGACCCCATTCATGATCATGTTACTGAAAACCCCATCAAGCCCATTACATGTGCTCTTGGTAAATTTTTGCCTCAGAATTGTTCGAATATTTAACTTTTTTGGAACCACTACAAAAGTGTTGTTTTGTTGTCCTTTGGTGTGACACCCCTAAATTTATTTTTAATTAAAAACTCTATTTTAAACTACGTAATTATGGAAAAATGTGCAAATGTGTCTTGCTTACCGCTAATGACCGGTTAGCTCAGAATAGCAAGGTTATTAACAGACGCAAAAGGCTGAAACGTCCTATGGTGTGACAGAAAATTGTGTGACGCCTGCACTGTCACAACACAGTACAAAAGACGTCACACCAGAGGACAAGGTCTCTTTAAGAAAGGTTTTTAAATAATTAAATAGGTCTTGTTTAGCCTCATTATTATTATTATTATCATCATCATAATTTTCAGTGTTTTTAAATGCAATAATGTTACATACTGATTGACTAAGAAACTGAATTTTGTTAATAATGTTTTGTTTGTTTGTATCAAAATTAAACGTTCTTTCTCCTTTGACATGTTCAAAATTAAATAGAAATACTTGAACTGCTATTTCTGTCCTTTAGTGTGACATAATGTCATATGGTGTGACACACAGAAGAAACATAGGTTTGTTTTTATCTCAGAATATCAGTTGAAATATAAAAAAACTGTTGAGTATTGCAGTAAATTTATGTGATGTCACACCATAGGACAAACTTATGGTAATTAATGTAGTGATTTGTAAAATACATTTAATACACTACACTTTCGTAATAACATTTATAATTAGTTTTTTAAAAGATGTTTATCCACATATTGACTGTTCACATTGCATTTATAGACGTCAGAGAGCAATATTTAGAGAGCTTCAAAACAATAAATCATGTTGATAGGCAGTTGGCTTGGTTGATTAAGAGTTTGTAAAAGCTTTGTTTCTCCCATTATTGATTCAACACTTGGTTAGCATTAACTAGTAGTCTGGGAAGCCTAGGTGTGAAGCAAATTATTACATTTTAATGTAAGATTCCAAAATGAACATTTTCTGTTAATGTTAACATTAACTGATAAATCATTCACTGTTAAACCAGGAACGTGTGTATTGAAGTAAATAGACGGAATCAAAATACACTTTTTTTGTGCAAGCACAGCCCCATTATGCACTTCTCTTTCAACTAGCAACCTCTCCCTCGCTCTCTACATGTGCCATCCAGACACAATCAATCCCATACAACTTAGCCAGCCTGCATCTGTTGCCGCCAGTGAAGCCCTCTGTAATATTATGCACGCTGACAAATTTGCTTACACTTCACTTGAACCGTTTGTAAGCATTCTCATTAGTGCAGTGCCTCCATTTCTACTGTTCCTATAAACAAGGCCACAGATATTAGAGTTTTCAAAACATTGCATTATTCATTCAAGAATGTGGCGCTTGGCCATCTTAGGAGTGTTTTATTTAGCAGCGTCGCTGCTGGTCATGAATTTGGCCTTTTAGTAGTTGCTGCATGAGCAATCTATAATGTTCTGTAGCACTATCTTTAGTCATCATGTTGCATAACCAGCAGTGGGTCGGTTGTTGGCAGCTCAGGGTGTATGTGAATCAGCGCTGCAGTGCTTCTAAACATGTTGTTATGCTATAATTCTGAGTCGTCATTCTTCACAGGCCGCTTCATCGGGAGGCAGTAAAGAGTCAAACTCGCACAAAGACGACGGGGTGTTCAAAGCTCCAGCTCCTCCTCCCAAAGTCACCAAGTCTGTCACTATCCCCACAGAACCTTACCAGGACATGGTCACTGCACTTAAATGTAGGAAAGAACACAAGGAGGTGAGTGCATAGTGTCAAACCATTCATGTTTTTCAAAATGGCATGCAACGCAATGCAGTATTAAACATTTTGGATGTAGTATGCATGCTATTCACTATAATTCAACAAGTGACATTTAGTTAGCATTACTTGGGGGAAAATAAAACGTTGTTTTCCAGATATATATATATATTTTTTTTTTCTCACTTATCAAATAAGGAGACTGCTGAGTTAAGAGATTTGTAATGCACTAGACATTTGAATATTTGGCAACTTTATACTGAAGGGCCGAGCAGGAGCCAATTAATTTTTAAAAGGCAGTGGCATGGAACCAATGATAAAGGCATAAAGCTCTATCTTAATATGCATACAAAGTAGTGCAGCTGTTTTTCAATGAATTTTGAATTTGAAAGTCTCAGTGGCAGCATATTGAAAACCTGGCATGATCATTGGGGCGGTTATAGTAATATAAAAAAGACCCATTGATGGGGTCCAGAAATCACTGATGTTCTGTGGGGTAATTCTGACTGTGGGTTTTAAACAGTTGTTCCGGCCCACCTACGTTACAACCCTCACCTCTTACTCCCACTGAATCGGTTTTCATCTTAGTTACAAGCTGGAAGCTGTACGGATTGTTTCCAGACCACCCTCATATTTATTATAACTCTGTTTAACTCTGTTTTTTGGTCTTTATATTAGCTTGTGGTGCCTACATTATGAGCGAATAATGAATATTGAAGCATTACGTGCAATACTTTGCTGGCCTTGTGAGAGGTCTTTGTGTGCACCATGTGGAACGAAACTTGATCTGCTCCAGACAGCTGATTTTTAAATAATTAGTATTTTTAATATGACAGTAATTAGAGTAGCTATTGTTGTAGTGTGCACCAATACCAATACAATTTTACACTTCTCAGTACCAGTTTCAGTGTCTAAAACTGCTGGAACTGTTTTAACTATTAAATTTAATGAGTTAAAGTGATAGTTCACCCAAAAATGACAATTCCGTCATTAATTACTCACCCTCATGTTGTTCCAATCCTGTAAGACCTTTGTTCATCTTCGAAACTCAAATTAAGATTTTTGATGAAATCCGAGAGCTTTCTGACCCTGCCTAGACAGCAACACATCTACCACGTTCAAGGCCCAGAAAGATAATGAAGACATCATTAAAATGTCATTGTGACATCCGTGATTCATTCTTAATTTTATGAAGCTAGGAGAACTTTTTGTGCGCTAAGAAAACAAATTAACAAATTATTGAACAATTTCTTCTGTTCCGTGTAAATCTTTGACCTGTGTTAACGACAGTACAAATGTTTGAGTCAATGAGTAGTCTTTGGATTTAAAAATCCATATACTCCAAGAACGCCAAACCTTTCATGAAACAGGGCTCCGGACTAATATTTAAGAGCAGTGACACCAAGTTCTACAGATGGTGGCATCAGGAGCAGATTTAGTAGCGCTGAGTATTACTAATACTATTACATGTTAAATTCTTGTTTATTTCATGTTTTATGTAGATTTGACAGTAAAGCACTAAGCTTGATTTGGGAAGCATACAAAATTTAGTTTTATTAACAACATTAATGTGAAAAATTGTATATTCTACTTTTATTAAATGTAACACATTCTTCTATAGTACTGACCAATAACTTGAGTGATTATTTGTGATTTAGTCGCAAATTGAAGAAAAGTTTGTGTTTTTCAAGTTTTTCTGACAAAATCTGATTTATTGATGATTTGGTATTTTCTAATAGTGATTTTATAATTTTAAAATATAAAGCAAAAAGTATAAATAAATGACTAATAAGCCAATAAATGCTCCTCTGCTGCCATCCACTTGTTGGTGATTTGATGTATTTTATTTTACACAAGTGTTTGTTTTCCACAAAGTATATTTTGTAAGGCCCTATGAAATCCATTTATTTTTTCACCAAATTGTTTATTTTTAATTAATTAATTTTTTTTTTTTTTTTTTATGGATAAGTTAAATTGTATTAATCAAAAAGCATGTCTAATTAATTAAAATAATGAAAAACAGACAATTTAACATTAGTTTATTAAGTGTAACAAAAATTACATGTTTTATTTATGCCAACCTTATGTTTTATTGATACCAAATTTGGTGTACTAGCATGCCTAATTATTTTGAATGCATAAAAACAAGTTTCATTCATTCGTAGTAGTAGTAGTAGTAGTAGTAGTAGTAGTAGTAGTAGTAGTAGGTTCATTCTCCTGAACAATACCCAGATAGCACACGTACGTCGTAATAGTGCGTTCATTCTCCTGAACAATACCCAGATAGCACACGTACGTCTGCAAGATGTCTTTTAAAGATCTCTTGATCTGGAAAGCATCTGCTGTGTACTAAAATCTCACAGACGTCTGTAAGATGACAGTTTTACATACGTTCTAAATCATAAACATCTAGACATCTAATATACATCTATTTGATATCTGATAGGAAACATTCTATAGACATCTTGCAGATGTCAAATAGACGTCTCCGAGATGTATGTGTGTTTTCAATGTCTTCACGTTAAAACGAACTTAGTCGCACCACCATAAAATGTTTGCAAAATTTGACCATTTGGTCGACGTCTGTAGCCCTGTCAAAGAATATTTCTGTCATGAGGTTTAACACTTGCTTTCTCTTTCTCAACAGTTGTATACCGTAGTCCAGCACGTGAAGCACTTCAATGATGTGGTGGAGTTTGGCGAGAATCAGGAGTTCACAGATGACTTTGAGTATCTTGCCACTGGTCTAAAGACTGGTCAACCCCTTAACACGCGCTGCCTTAGGTGCCGAAAACATTCCATCATTCTATATTCTGTCCATTCCTCAATATTTAAGCTATGACCCACTTTTTGCTCATTACAATCCTTTGCATTTGTGTGCAGTGTTATTAGTTTGGCCACACGGTGTGCCATGCCCAGTTTCAGGATGCACCTGAGGGCTCGTGGGAAAGTGGCTCAGGTCTTTAAAACTCTCAATGATGCACCTCAACATCCAGTAAGTCAAAATATGTTTGCACTTTTCTAAAACCTTCAGTGCCTGATGTCTTGTGTCTAATCGATTCTGCTTTCCCGTCCTTGCCCGTTTCTCAGAATCTAGCTCTATGTACAGCCTCACTTATGTACATCCTTAGCCGAGACCGTTTGAACATGGACCTGGATCGGGCCAGTCTGGATCTAATGATTCGTTTACTGGAATTAGAACAGGACAAATCCATTGCTGATCAACTAACGACAAAAGAGATGAACAAAGTCAAAGAAAAGATTCGCAAACTCTGCGAAACCGTCCACAATAAGCATCTTGACTTGGAGAATATCACGGTAAGCTTGAGATCAGTTGTGCTTGTTTGTTGGCTGGTGTTTCTTGCTGCAGTGCAGTGGGTTTGTTTACATCTTCAAACTTTCCTGTCAAGTATTTGCATTTTTTTTGTATTATTCTGCTTGTTTTAGACCATGTGGATGAGGGATTGTGTTCATTCAGGGTTTTTAGAAAAGGTTCAGTTTCTGCTCCCTCCAGTGGATACACTTCATGTCTTGTATTGTACATTCTAAGGATGTTTTCAAAAATGTATCAGTCAGAGGGTTGTTCCAAAAACTAGTCTATGTTAAAGAATATTAATACCAAAATTACAATATATTTAGTCATTTTCATAGTAGATGTTGTTTTTGCTAACTATAGAGAATTGGGACTGGAGATTTTAAGCTTCAGAAAAAGTTGTGATTTGTTGTGTCTTTTGAAGCTTTACAATAACTTTGTGTGAAGAACCGACAAATGTGTTTATTCACAGAAAATCTTGATGTCTGAAACACTCAACAAATCTGTTCCGAATCAGTTTGGTGTCTATCGGTGAATCAGTCGATTTGGTTCACAGTGCTGGTTTTTTTTAACCCGATCAACTGATTTGTTTATTAAATGATTTTAGGAGTGGACAAAAATTTGTATTTTAATCATTATCAAGATTTCTGTTTCTCTGAATTTATAAAAAATAGTTGTCTGCTATATTTACCCACTGGTTGTTTATTCTAATAAGGTTGTTATTGTTATTTTTTTAAAATTTGGTAGTTGTGTTATCTTACATAGGTAACAAGCCTTTACAAGCTTTCATGGTTATGGTTGCCAGATGTTTTTTTACTTAATCTTCCCAACCTGGCAACCATGCACATACACTCTATACATTACAGAAAAAGCTGGAAAAATAAAATAAAAAACAGCAAACAAGTCACTTAGAATTTAGTGACATCTATTGAAATATTTTGTTCAAATAAGTTTAATACGGCCTGTTTTCTATTGTTTGTGTTGTTACCGCAAAGCAAACAGTGCAAGTTGTCGTTCTCTTGATTTGTGCGTAAGTGAATGTGCAATAATTCTGATGAAATTAAAAAAAATGACAGTAATTGTTTTTTTGAGCCAAGTAATTGACAAACAAGTGATTTAACTTTATCTATTATTGTACAGCCCTAACTGATTCACAGCTCTTTTGAATTTGAAATTGAGTTTGTTGTTGAACACGGTAAAAGTTACAAAAAAAGTTTCTGTTTAAAGATGGTGAATTTACAGACTGTTTCTGTCTGACAGTGTAGGTTTTGTAAGCTGTTCTCACAGGACAAGTTCAAAAACAGCTGGGTGGAGCACATCAGAATGAAACAGAATTTAAGGATTTGAAAACTTCAGCTGTTGCTACTTAACACACTGTTTTTAAATAGTTCTAAAAATGCTGACATGACATGACATGACATGACGCACTGGAGCATGTGCACATAGACCAGCAATTAATAATACACAGACTAAACAATGTATCCTGTGTGAATGCCCACTTTGACTGTTAGCACACTGTCGCACAGCATGATAAAACCCTCTTCCAACAGCTTGTCTCTGAATTCATCCTTAAATTCATTCTGAACACTCTTTGCTAAACTATTATAATATTTACTTGTTTTCATGTTTTTGCTTTAGCCATCAAGAGCGTTTTATCAATTTGTGTTCTTTGCATTTCGCACCCCTATATTTACATCTGTTTTAATGTTCTGTTTAGCTAATAGAACTATTACATTTGCATAATGGAGTCATTATAGCTGAATGTGTCTTTTTGATTGTGCATTGTCTTTTTCTCAACAGACGGGACATTTAGCCATGGAGACATTGTTGTCCTTGACATCGAAAAGAGCGGGGGATTGGTTTAAAGAAGAACTCCGGCTTCTGGGAGGCCTGGACCACATTGTAGATAAAGGTCTGTTGCTTTTACTGAGTATCTGCTGAAGTCATTGTTTGTTATAGAATAAAGAATAGAATAAAATCAATTAAGTCTAACTTTTTTGAGCTGCATGTACACATTATAACCCTCATCATTAAAAAAAATTCTGGAGGATTATTAAAAATTAATCAGTGAAATGCCTGGTTTGGTAAAGTGAAGAGTATACCATTATAAACTTGCTCAGGTGCAAGCAATCAACTTCCAGATTACCAGAAGACCAGGCTAATTGCCCCACCTGACATCAATAGTAGCGGTGTTGATTACTTCAGAATAAAACAAGCTGTTTCTTGAAGATTCCACTGTTAGTAGTGCATGGTACGGCAAAGAATTCACCATGTTTGGGAAAGTGCTTTCAAAAGACTTCTGCAATAAACTTGTAGAAAGGCACAAGTTACAAAAAAACGTTTCAAAGGTTTAATGATCCCTCTGAGTACTGTTCAGAGCATCATTAAAAAGTGGAAAGCGTATGGCACCACCAGCCCGTTGCCTAGATCAGGCCATCCGTCCAAAGTGGATGACAGAGCCAGGAGGGACATTGATGAGAAAAGCTGCCAGGAGGCCAAAACAAACTTTGAAGGAGTTACGGCTTTATGGCTGGGTCTGGTCAGTCAGTGCATGTGACAACTATCTCCCAAGCTTTAAACAAAGCTGGCCTATATGGCAGGGTGGCACAAAAGAAGCCTTTCCTAAAACCCAAACACAGCATACCTACTGTGAAGCATGGTGGTGGCAGCATTATGTTGTGGGGGTGTTTTTCTTTAGCTGGGACTGGGCGATTGGTCAGGATTGAAGGGAAAATAGATGCTGCCAAGTAAGTTCCAAAATTTGAGGAAGACCTGCATCCCTCTGCTAGACAGCTGAAGATTGGCAGGTCATTTACCTTCAAACACGACAATGACCTTAAACATACTGCCAAAACAACAACGAAATGGCTTAGGGGCAAGAAGGTGAATGTTTTTGAGTGGCCAAGTCAGAGCCCTAACTTAAATCCAATTGAAAATCTGTGGATGGATTTGAAGAGAGCTGTCCATTGCTGCTCACCACAGAATTTGACTGAAGTTGAGCAATTCTGCAGGGAAGAAAGGGCAAATATTCCCCAATCAAGGTGTGCAAAGCTAGTTCAGGCATAGCCAAAAAGACTGTAATTTTGGCTGTAATTAAAGCCAAAAGTGGCTCTACGAAGTATTTAATCAAGGGACTGATGACTTTTCCAACCCTGTTATTCTAGTTTTTTTTTATTATTAATTTTGAAGAACTGTTGTGTTGTTTCTTTAATTGGTTTGTTTTCTTTTATTTGCTGTATGACAAATAAAGTAACTATTTCAAAGGAGTATGATGACTTTCTATAGACGCTGTACATGAATTTCATACATGCGTTTAATAAGAAGATGCTTTTGCGAGTGATTTGATGTGCATGTCTGTGTTTCCCCACAGTTAAAGAGTGTGTGGAGAACCTGAGCCGAGAGGATGATAAGGAGAACCTAGTGGCATCATTGTGGGGTGCTGAGAGGTGTTTACGTGTTCTTGAAAGTGTAAGTCTGATTCTCATCCATGCTTTTGTTTTTTTGATTCTTAAACATCAATTGTTACGCATGTGTTATGTTTAAAGTAAATTAATGTTTTATTTATGTCAATGTTTCATTTATGATGTAAATCAAAATATATAATTTTCAGCATTAATATAATCAATTCTAAAATTATATTTGCTTTCATATAGGTTGTAACTTTGGTATTTAAAATAAATCCAGTTTTTTTTTTTTTGTATCCTTTCTATTCAAAAAATAATAATAATGAATAATAAATAAAAGAAATATTTTATGACATGAGCACCATATGGAGTAATGGCTGCTGAAAACACAGCATTGCCTTTAGAGGAATAAATTATATTTGTAAATATTTTTTTTAAGTAGTTTTTTTTTAAATAGATATCTCACAATATTATAGTTATTACTGTAATTAAATGTACTGTGATATTCAATAAATACAGTTTGGTAAGCATAAGAGGTGTCTTGCAAAAACTTTAAAAAAAAAAATCTTACCGATCTTACCAAACTTTTGAACGGTTGTGTAGTTATTAAGCGTTAGTAAGATTCTGCTCATGTATAACTATTTGATCCTTTACTATATATTTTACCTTTAGACCTTATTCAGTTTTTTTATAAGGGAATGTGGGAGGGATTAATGAGGGATTAACAAGGCTGCGTTAACCTTGATATTAACGTATAAATTGAACAACAGAGACTGTCTTTGCATGATTTTTTGCATTGTGGCTCTTTTTTAACGTAAGTTTAATTTGATATGTATCGATACAGGTAACCGTTCACAATCCAGAAAACCAGGGCTACCTGATTGCGTACAAGGACTCTCAGCTCATAGTGTCTTCAGCAAAGTAAGTGCCTCCAAAATAAAAGCAGTTGTCTAGCTGTAGTTTTACAGTAATGTAGCAGTACACTTGTCATGTTTTCCTGATTGTTTTGGCAGTAAGCCCCCAGGTACTGTGTGGTCAGGCGGGGTACAGGTT
Organism: Labeo catla; assembly: GCA_012976165.1. Classification (NCBI taxonomy): domain Eukaryota; kingdom Metazoa; phylum Chordata; class Actinopteri; order Cypriniformes; family Cyprinidae; genus Labeo; species Labeo catla. The sequence continues at coordinate 164,723 of VONZ01000102.1, forward strand.
AACCGTGCACTTTGTGCTAGCTTTTCTCATTACAGCAGACAGCCTCTGGACTCATTAACAACCCCAACAGCAACAGGAACACTTTATCAACAGCACCAGCTGCCAAGACCATAAGCGCAGAGCTGCTGTGCCAGAGAACACCCTTTGATACAGCTCAAGCCATGCTGACATTTCTTAAAGAGGCCAATCATTTCAAACCTTAATGAGAGTTGCATACTGTCTCAAGTGTCAAACTTCAGACCACTTAAAAGAATAGTTAACTACTGTCATTAAGTCCCTTGTGTCATTCTTAAAACACGTTACTTACTTACATGTCAGAATGTTTACTCTGCATATGATGAAAGCATGCAGTAATCGAGGCTTGTCCATCTGAATCTGACATCACAACTTCATGCTTTATATTTATATATAAAGTTGTCAGATTATCATTGAATACTTGCAATTAATCTATTTGGAAGCTGTTGCTTCAAGACAGCTGGAGTTTTTTGCACATTTACTTTATAGGTTCAACCTCTATGGAGCTTAGGGCTGGGTAAAAAAAAAAAATTGATTTCTCAATTTTAATCGGTTCTCATTTTTACAAAACAATATTGATTCTTAAATCCCAAGAACCAATTAGTCTAGCCTGTTTTCAGTTAATGAATGGAATATTGTAGCACATCTCCCGTCCAATAAATCACAATAAGCTTTGTGCTTTATTACTTTTGACATAAAACAAAGTCTTAGATGTCAAATTATATCCATTTTATTACAATATTCAAACAATAACCGTTTTGGTAATATTTAACATGTAGGGAAGTGCATGTGAAATAATTGTCTCCTCTGTTTTAATACCAATTACACAATGAAAAAAACATGAATAAACATCCAAAGGTATTCAAAGGCCCTGTTTACATTAGTCCATTTTCATTTTAAAACGATCCTCGTCTACACTGGTATTTTCACTGCATTTCAGAAACGATCTCTGTCCACACTACACAACCGAAAATGCATGTCACATGACCATTCATGCAGGTACAACCCCAGGCCGTTGTTTTCAAAAGTCTCCGTTTTGGTCCATTTACACTGAAACGCAACTCTGGAGTTTTCAAACTAAAACAGGGTCTGCAGCGTTTTTAAAAGTCTCAGTTTTCGAGGGTCAAAAACGCTAGAGTAAAGTAAACGACAGGCATAACTGTACCCAAAAAAAAAAGCATTTTAAAAGAAAAATGCACAAGTGTAAATGTAGCCTAAAAGAAAGGGTATAACTTACCAAAATCTGTATCCTGTCTTATGTAGTCGCTCAGTGTTTCAAACACGCAAAGGCGTCAGTATAACAGAATGTAAACAATGTCACGTAATGTCACATTTACCTCAGGAAAAAAACATATTCGGTGACCATAAACTTTATAGTCAGCTAGAAAAATGAACTATGCACCATGTAACACTTTCATTATAATTAGGGCCTGAGCACTGATGCAAGGACCCTATTGGAATTGCTCAGATTCTTCTTCTCCAAAATGAATCGCCACCGATAAAATTTCAACGAAGTGCCCCTTGAGCTTTGTTTCACATACATGTACAAAATTTGGTAGACACATGTAACACACCAATACCTACAAAAAAGTTGCCTGGTACGAAGTCCGAAACCCAACAGGAAGAATTTTCTCTGCAAGTTTTGTGCCATTTTTGGCATTTTCAGGTGTTGTATTTAAACAATCTCCTCCTAGAGATTTAAACAGCTCAACACCAAATTTGGTCAGTGTAATCTAAAGCCCGTTGTGACGTTAAATTGCAGAGATCTTGATTTATTGTTTAAAAGCGTATCCGTGGCGGCCTGAGAAAGGAATTTGTTACAGTTCAGGCATACAATGTCCGATCTGCACCAAAATTCATTTGTTCATCCTGAACACATGCCCGTGACCATATATAGTTATAGCTATAGCACCACCTGCTGGCAACAGGAAGTGATGTTACACTCTAACAAACTCTTTCTTGAGATTTAATGACATCAACATTATTTTTGGTCAGTCTACTCTAAAGCCTTTTACAATGTTAAAGGAACCGTATGTAGGATTGTGGCCAAAGCTGGTACTGCAATCACTTTCAAAATACTGTAGAACGGCGTATCCCCTCCCCCTCCCCCCTAACTCGAGGTTGCCAGCTAAGCTGCAGGATTCCGCAGGAACGTAGGCTGCTACAAGGAGCTTCCAATGGCAAGTGACGAGTCCTACACAATAAGTTTTTTTTTCTTCTGTTACTTATGTTTATGCTTCACGAGAGATGTTTTGCGAAGTAATTATGTGTCGCAAAAATTTACTAAAGGCGATTAGCCAAATATTTCGTAAAGATGTACTGTAATACCACATTTCAGTCAGAACATAGATTGTTTTCATACCGTGCTAGTGGTGCGATATAAAGCTTTTTATGAACGCATTTAGCACGGGCGACCGTGGAAAATCCACTGTGTACGGAAGCACGGGGCTTTTAGCCTATACCAACAAACATGGTAGAATATAGCATCCAAAAGTCGAGGGTCAATTCCATACCATCTGTCAAAGGCATCTCCTATACAAATCCTTGTTTTATTTCGGACTTTGTCACGACGTACTTCGGATTCATAACGAGGTCTTTTAGGTTTCGTAACTTTATACATGTTTTATCCGACACGTTCGTAGCTGCAGCTGTAACTAGAGCAGAGCTGGCAACCCGGATGACGAAACTCTACTGACTTCGTGATTGGTAGATAGCTGGAGGGTGGCGCCTCAGACCAAAACACAACATGACAACATCAACATCAGTTGAGGACTGCAACTTTCACTTTTAAATGACAATATCCTGGCCGGACCACTGTTGTCAGTGATATAAGTATTTGAAATGAACATGATTTCTTAATGTCTAGTGACATGTCAGGGCCATTTTATGATTAACTGAAATAAATTTCTTACATACGGTTCCTTTAAATTGTAAAGATCTTGAGTTTTCGTTAAAGTTTGAAGTTTCACCATGGGAATAGGAGGCATTGTATCGTTGATCTGCCCCAAACTTCACACATTCGATAAGAATTCTGGTCCGAACACATCTAAAGGCCAATATTCTGTAATAATCATAGCGCCACCTGCTGGCAATAGGAAATGACTTGTTTTACACTAACTTAAACATGCAGTGTCTGATCTGCACCAAACTTTGCATGTTTGGTAAATGTCCTGGCCTGAAGACATGTAAAGGCCAATATTCCATTATAATCATAGTGCCACCTGTTGGCAACAGGATGTGTCATGCTTTGCACTAACTCAAACATGCCGTTTTCGATCTGCACTAAACTTCATATGTTTTATAAAAGTGCTGGCCAGGAGACATCTATATGGCAATATTCAGTTATAGTCAAAACGCCACCACCTGGTACCAGGAAATTTGGCACATATAAATTACACATTTCTTCTATATTTACAACTTTAAATGCATATTGCTTGGCGTTCGCTGTTTTCCTAAAGCCACCGGGTGGTGGTGAGCCTGAGTGTGTGGGCCCTTTCAACGCTGCTTGCAGCTTTAATTTTTACTGTTCATCTATGTTTAAACAAATCCAACAATTTTTTTTTTTCCAGAAAAGTTTTTAAGACAGCCACCAATTAAATGTTTATATATTTAAAACTTTAGCATTATAAAAACTTCTTTCAGTGTAATTTCCGCATCTGGATACAAATCCGTTGATTTTTAATCTTATTATAGTAATAGTATAGTAATATTATAGTAATGTAGTACCAACTGACTTTCATGTATTTTACAGCATTATTTAAGAGATTTATTTTTTTTTCTTGAGAATTTTGCATGTACTGTACCTGATATACATTCCAAAATAATTTTGAATTTAATTGGAAATTGAATCAAATTTGATATATATAATCTGTGATAATATTGTAAATTGTGGGTTTTTTTTTCACAACTAAGTGTGATATTTCCCTTTATCAAGTATTTCACAAAAATCAAACAAAACACACCTACAGAATGCACATCAGAACAGTGCTGGTGTGCATTTAGAGTGTGTTCTTTCACTGCATGATTCAGTCTATTAAAATGTATTCAGAATTATCAAGTAATTCAAGATATGGGGTCTTTCTGTATGGAATTATATAATTTCTTATAGTTAATATCACGAAGAGTGCCATTTTTTTTTTCTTCGAAAATAAGCATGATAACAAATGCAATATTGATTTTATACAACAGTTCAATAAACAATGTTAACGTTAAGAGACTTACGTTTTAGTCACCATATTGACTATTTTTGCTCCGTTTCGCCAACAAAAAATCATTCCAAACAGCCACAGCACTGTTTTGCGTCTCTGAGCAATATGATGGCATTTCTTTCCTGAATAAATCAACCGTTTTTCTAACATTTTTCTAATGGACTGATAAAATGTAAGAATTTGAATCAAAAGTTGCACAGTTTTAGAAAAAAAAAAAAAATGGCTAAAAAGAAAGGAAGGAAGGAAAAATGCCCATAAAAGGTAAAAATCAATTTAAACTTATTGGAAAAGAATCATTTCTTGATGTGAACTGACCACACAGAATATGTAGAATATCAAATACTTTAGGAGGCAGTTGTCCACACTAGTCCTTAAGATATCAGCAGAATAACCCACACAGCAAAATATTGTCTAATTATCGTTATCGATAAAAGCACAGAAAATATCCAGATATATATATATATTTTTTTGACAATATCGCACACCCCTAGAATCAGAAGGATCAGAATTGAATCAAATCGTGAAATTTGTGTAGAGCTACGTGGCAACAAATTTGTTCCAACAGCAAAAAAAAAAAAAATCCGTTTATTGCTTTTTCACAGCTTTCCAGAAGGAATGGATTATGGGAGTCCGATAGGAGAAAGAAGTCAAATGTACACTGTATTAGAGAGAAACCCAGTTGCAAAACTCAATAACACAAAGAATAGTGGTGTAAACGTACATATATATAGCTTTGCTAGACAATGATAATTATTACAGAAGTGCTTTATCTCTTTCTGTGAAAAGGGTCTATGTAGTGCATGAGTCATAATGACTATTTTTATAATTGTACCATTTAATTGTGCTTTTTTTCCTCCCCCCTCCTCTCTTTCTGTCCTTGGTTTCAGAAGTCACTGTTGTGGCTTATATTTGTTAACTTGAATTTAGCTTTCCCACACCTTTTGTACTACAGACATGAGTGATCTCATATTACTTTCTAAGCAATCAGAATTCTTACCTAGTGGAATACAACAAACGAAATGGCCAAAAATATTGGCACCCTTGCAATTCTGTCAAAAAGTGCAATCCTTCTCTCAGAAAATTGTTGCAGTTGCAAATGTTTTGGTGCTCACATGTTTGTTTGTTTATTTTATTTATTTATTTGTTTTGTTTTTTTGTTTGCATTGGAACAACACAAAAATAAACAGAAGAAAAGTAAAATCTGATACAATTCCACACAGAACCCAAAAAATGCACTGAACAAAATTATTGGCATCCTTAACTTAATATTTGGTAGCACCCCCTTTGGAAAAAAACCCCTTTGGACGCTTCCTGTAACCATGAATGAGTTTCTTACACCTCTCTACTGGAATTTTGGACAACTCTTCTTTTGCAAACTGCTTCAGGTCCTTCAGATTTGAAGGATGCCTTCTTCCTGCTGTTTTGAGATCTTTCCACAGATGTTTTATGCGATTCAGATCTGGACTCATTGCTGGCCATTTCAGAACTATCCAGCGCTTTGTTTGTAACCATTTATGAGTGCTTTTTTGAAGTTTGTTTTGGGTCATTGTCCTGCTGGAAGACCCATGACCTCTGGTGGAGATGCAGCTTTCTGACACTGGCCACTACGTTGTAGCCTTACATTTTTTTTTGGTAATCATCAGATTTCATGATAACGTTCACACAGTCAAGGCATCCAGTGTGGACATGACAAATGGTTACATAGACTTTCTTTAAAAGCCATGTCTAGAGCCCAGATTATAGAGATACTTTTTATATTCTTACTAGCTTTTGATTTAAGCAAGTAAGAATCTGCCTAGCAAACACCCAAGCAACTAAATTAAAAACCACTCCAAAAACTTGCAGCCATGAAGTCACACCGTGGCAAGCATCTATAACACACTAGCGACTTTCATGCAGACAAGGTCCTCTTGCTTTTTCAAAAAATGCAAAAATATATTTTCTGTATGAAACCACATTGAGAGTGCACATTTAGGCATCTGTTATGGTAAATCTAGCTTATACTTGTTCGCTTGAGGCTGTCTGGCCTTTCTTCCGCTGCTAAAGTAATTACGAGCTGATGGCCCAGCTCTCTAGACGGGGTGAGACCCTTCAGAGTGCATAGCGAACTAAACACGGGTGCTCAGGACTATGAAGAGGATCTAGATGAGTCAACAAACTCGGCTCACACACAGTGTCGAAAGAGCTCATTCAGCTGGCTCTAATTCAATTAGAGAGTACGGCAGGCTTGCATTAATAATGACCTCACTAATATATGAACACATGAACCTCTACTTCCATTTCCCATCTCGCCCGCTAATGACCTCTCATTATGCTAAGCGCATTAGTGGCGTTTTGCATGAAGCTGGTCGTACTGTTGCGCATGTGCTGTGGTTGCAGACTCCCTTTTTCCCTATTGCTATCTCACTCACACACACATCTTGGGGACTAATAGAGAGGAAGAGCTAAGTTTTCTCCCTCTAGAGAAAGCTAATGCAGCTTGTGTTAGTGTCTGCTGACCCTGGCTCTCGTGTAAATGCAATCCATTAGGATGTGCCCACTTCCCGCTGCATCTGTTATCTGCAGGCTGTTTTTCCATCTTGAGTGTTATTCTGAACACCCATTATTTAGATGCTGATAGAGTGCTTCAAGTACTACACTTGGTGTTAAAATGTTCGAATGTGATGTCACTGTGTCAAGATATACCTTATATTCAACTGATGTGTCTGTCAAGGGGCTTTAATGCCCTGTTATAGACTGTAAATTCTAATTTGATTTACAAAGGGCTGTTATTTTTGTGCTTACAGTAATATATGGAGTTTGCAAGGCTGCTTAAAGCAGTATTTCTTAAGTGGTTTTGCTGCAGGGCACAGATTTTGTCCAAGTTTTAAGTTATATTTTCTTTTACATAGCATGTTTTTTTTTTTTTGTTTTTTTTTGAGGATAAGTGCATGTTTGTTTGCATGTCTTTTCTCCATGCTCAGTGTGACACACAGCACCAAGGTTGAGTCAACTTTTCTCCATTTTAACTGGCTGCAAGTGTGATTACTATATTGCTTACAGGTGTCTAAATACAAATTACAGGAGCATCACATGCTTGACAAGCAATTTTTTATTTTTTTTTTTGTTTTACAATTTTGACAAGGTGCCAATAATTTTGTCCAGTCCATTTTTTGAGTTCTGTGTGATGTTTTATCAAGTTTGACTTTTCTTTTGTTTATTTTTTTTTATTTTTTGTGTGTGTTGTTGCAGTGAAAACAAAAACAGTAAGCACATGAATAACAAAACATTTGCAATTGGAACAATTTTCTGAGAGAAAGTGTTGCATTTTCTGAAATAATTGCAAGGGTGCCGATATTTTTGGCCATGACTGTGTTTGTTTACTATTAATGGAGAAGAAAATGTTTTCCTTATTGAGCAAACATAGCTTCACAAAGTAACCTCCCTTTTAAATTAGGACTAAATGAAATCCAACTAATTTTCCACTAAATTCTATTGTATGATTTTAATACATTTTTTTTTTCATTAAAAAATGATCTCTGATGAATCGATTTAAAATAAAACTTTAAAAATGTAATCAAATGAAATATAAAATGTATGATATTTATTTAAAATCTGAAAAATATTAATTTGCAACAAAATATTGAATTTGTGCATGGATGAAAAATATCTTGGTTGTATTATATTCCTTAAAAATAATATTATTACTTGTTACAATAGTACAATAGTAATATATTTCTGTCATAATTTGTTTTAGTTAAACAGAACTTTTTTTTTTTTTTTCTTTGTGGTTTGTTGGTGATTGCACTGAGATCCAGGCAGATGAGTAATGATTGTCAGAGATCAATTTTAGAAGGAATAAAAAATGTATTAAATAAAAGTGTGCAATTATTAATACAGTAAAACAATTAGGTAAATATGGAATGTTTAATAGGAAATAAGTTTAAACAAAATTCAATAATTTATAATCCATAATTAAAAACAAGTGCAAAGAGTTCCAGAGTATTGCATCTAATAGATGAAGTAGTGAAAAAAGCTCAAAAGATATCTGCGGAATGCAAGAAAAGCAGAAGGGAGAAGGAGTAACGAGTAAAGAAGTAAAGGAAAGAGTGAAAAAGATGTGAAGAATCAGAGTAGACACAAGGAATATATATGCAGGAAACTTACATCCTCCCAAAATGGTGTTTGTCTAATGGACCTTTCTCACAATTCCGGGTTTCTCATAGCGGAAGTCGTCAAAGTTGGGTAAAATCTGAGAGCAGTGAATGAGTACCACAAATATATTTTTTGCATTCCCGTTTGCTCAAATAACAAAAGAAAAGCTCCACAATAGTGTTTTCATGACTTTCAATCAAAGGAAAAAAAATTGAGAGAGACTGATATCGACAGTCAGAAGAATTTACCATCCCTCCCATAGATCTGGCATGTGGCATTAGAAACACCCTTGCATTAGCATTAACTAGTTTTTTGTAACTTGATGAAAAAGTGATATAATACAAACTATAGTGTTAGAAATGTACATAATATTAAAAAAAAAAAAAAAAACTTTCAAGGATTTATGGCGATGATGGTGACCGTTGAAATGCGTCATCACAGTCTTGTGAAAAGGTTATGGACCTATCCATTATGTCATGTTGTTGTAACAACTATAGGTCAGATCATCGTGACCAATCAACTGTTGCAGTTGAAAAACAGTTTCTGGAAAAGAACATCTAGTGCCATTAATGACTAATTCTGAGAAAGAGTATTACTCAGGCAGTAGTTAAAAAAAATGTCCAATATCTAACATAATGCCAGTAAAGATGATCAATCTTTCAAACATGCATATATAAAATGTACATAACATACATATTTTTGGAGAATACTACAGATAGTACATATGAAGGTAAATCAATCTAAATAAAATATAAACAAAAATGAGTAACAGTAATGTGTAAATACTTGAATATGAATATGATAATAAGCATAAATCAACTAATAATAAATCATGAATTAATACATGGATATGAAAGTCAAGAATATAACAACATTGATTATTTGGATACATCATTATGAAGATGTATTTGATGGTAGTTTTTCTCAAATGAAAGGGTGAAGAGATTGCGAAGTGACTCGGAACAACTCTGGAGATTAAATTCATGTGTTCATATCTTCAAATATTGACACAGCAGATGCTAAAAACACTGTGAGCATCACGTGTGTGAGTTTGTATAGTACATGAACATATCTCTTTATCGCCCAGCCTTAGTTCATGCTGCTCTTTCCCATACAATGAATATGAACGCAGGGTTTGTACAAGGTGCTTAAAGTGCTTGAAGTACTCAAATTTGACTCTTTGAAATGTAAGGTCCGGAAAACCCTTGAAAATAGCAATATTCCTGAAGGGCTACTTGAAAAGTGCTTGAATTATTGAAAGACAGTGTATCTATGAAATTAGAAAAAAAAAAAAAAACATTATCTTTAGCTTATTTCTCTTAGTCAAAAAACAATCAAGCTAAGCAAGTAGTAGCCTAGTACTGACAGTGTCATGTAAACATGGCTGAAGATGCGAAAAGAGAAACCAAATCAAGAGAAACCACACTAGTGACTTTGATCATTTATTTCAAGCGATTCACTAGCAAAAACCAGATCAAATTAAAAGCCATTCATTTTCGATTTTCAGCATCACTTGTAATGATTTTAAAAAGCACGTAGTGATGGGTGAAACTGAGCTTTTTGCCAAAAAGCGCTCCAATTTGTTTCAGAACGGGACTTTTGTGGAACTTTGTGTAGCGCAAATCATTTGATTCAGGTTGGGAATTTGGAGCGTGTATCACACAGCATTTGTTTTAGAACAGGACTTCAAATAGCGTATCGTGAATCATTTGATTTTTATTGGAACTTTGCATATCGCGAATCATTTGATTCGGTTTGGGACTTCGGAGCATGTATTGCGAAACATTTGGTTTATTTAGATTGGAACGGGTTGGAACGGGAATCATTTCGCAGATTAAATGATTCAAATCAAATGATTAGCGATATACGATAGTCCCAATCTAAATCAAATGATTCGCGATATGAGAAGTTCTGATCAAAGTCAGATGATTCACAATCCGAAACTTTGGAGTGAGTCTGTGAATCTCTTGCTGTAGATAGGTACTTTGGAGCACAGATCGCGAATGTTTTGCTTTAAATCGGAACTTCAGAGTGGGTTCGTGAATTTTCTGCTTTAAATCAGAACTTCAGATCTCAAATCATTTGATTCAGATCAGGATTTCGGAGCAATTTCATAATGAAACGTTGCAACTCGAATCAAGAAATGATTCGGCATCGATTCAATATTTTCCGAACACATCGCGATTCTTTCTCAAATCAATTCTGAGCTTAGTTTTGAACAGCAGATGGCGCTGCTTGCTTTAGAAACAGCCATTCTCTGCTCATTTCAAAATCCTTACACACACTTGAACCTCAGATAATCATTTATACAATTTGAAAAGATTGAAGCAAATTACAAGGGTGTTTACAGTGGGCTGTGTTTACAATAATCTCGTGTCATAAAACCATTCTGAGCCAAGATGAAAAAAGAAAAAAAAAAAAAAAAATATATATATATATATACAGTATATATATTAGGGCTGTCAAATGATTAATCGCGATTAATCGCATACAAAATACAAGTTTGAGTTTGCCTAATAAATGTGTGACTGTGTGTAATTATTATGCTTATATATTTACACATAAATTAATGTATATATTTAATAGAAATATGTTATTAATGTACAAATATTTTTATTTATATATAATATAAATTCTATAAAAATTATAATAAATACATACACTTGTAAATATGTCTTCAATATATACATGAATGTGTTTGTATTTATATATACATAATAATTACACACAGTACACACATATTTTAGGCAAACTCAAACTTTTATTCTGTATGCGATTAATCGTAATTAATCGTTTGACAGCCCTAATATATATATATATATATATATATATATATATATATATATATATATAAATAAATAAACAATAGTTCTTAAAGTCCTTGAAAGTGCTGGAATTTCATTTTAAAGTATCTGTACGAACCCTGTGAATGAAAAAAGGGAAAAGCTCCATAAAAGCTATTAAGCTATGATATAAGACTTGTGCACTACACAGATTCCAAGATATCTGAAGCAATACAATATTTCTTGTGTAAGAAAATAGATAGGATTGAGTACTACATGTAAGAATTGAAATGTTTTTTTGTCCTCTTTCACTTTAAGATGTTTTTAGATACTAAAACAATCATTTGCAATAATTCTTCGAATATACATGACATCCTTGTTTTTGTCTGTTTTAGGGCATTACGGCATTGTGAGGAGATGATCCAGAGGTACAGTCGAGAGGTGAACAGAGGCCTGTGCTCGTCGGGCACGCCACTGCCCTACTGCAGCAACAGCAACGTAGGGAAAGCTGTAGAAGACTGTATGCGAGCCATCATCGGAGTCCTGCTAAATCTCACACATGACAATGGTCAGTACAAGGATCAAGATGTTTAACAAAAATGAAACCTTCCACTCGGAAGGAATGCATTTTAAAAGTAAAAAGTATTAAAGTGCCCCTATTATGGATTATGAAAGGTTCATATTTTGGTTTTGGTAGTCCCTAACAACAGGTTGATATGCATGCAAGTTCAAAAAAACTTTCATTATCTTTCATATGCGCTTTCATATGCATTTATTTTTACCTTATTTGCTCAAACGACTCTCAGATGGTTCGCTCAACGATTCATTCCCTCTTTTCCTCCTCCTCTATTTTTTTTTATTAGAACTCCAAGTAATAACAACGACAAACATCCATATTCACTGACACGTTTCTAGACAATTGCGAGCGAAGAGATTTGCTGTTAGCGGGTTAGCCAGAGACCTACAAGCTGCGCACAACACACACTACTAAAATACGTGTTTTGCATGCTAGAGTACATGAGAGCAACAGTTTTTAAAGGATTACACCACTTTCAGAATAAAAATGTCCTGATAATTTACTCACCCCCAAGTCATCCAAGATATTTGTCTCTCTTTCTTCAGTCGCAAAGAAATTAAGTTTTTTCAGGAAAACATTCCAGGATTTTTCTCCATATAGTGGACTTCAGTGGTGCTCAACAGATTGAAGGTTAAAAATGCACTTTCAAAGCAGCTTCAAAAGGCTCTAAATAAAAAAAAAAAAGAATAAGGGTGATCAGTCATTTTCTTAAAAAAAAAAAACAATGATACACTTTTTAGCCACAATTGCTTATCTTGTCTAGCTCTGCAATGCGCATGCGTATTCTGCACTCTGTTAGGGTTTGTCAAAAAAACATCTCATTTTCTTCAACTTCAAAATAGTCCTACATCACTGTTTTTTTTTTTGGCCCTTTTTTTTGGCCCTTTTTGTAAAGAGTGTTTGACCCTCCTTGCATGTTCACTTTGTAAACACTGGGTCAGTACTACTGCAATGATGTAGGATGATTTTGATGTTGGAGGAGAAAATGAGATGGGAGTTTTTCGACATTTTCTAACTGTACCCTAACGGATTTACCCTCACAGTGCAAAGCACAGCGTCTTCTCGACATGATGCTATAAAGGAATCCACTACAGTGTTTGAGAGAGGGAGTGGGGGTTCCAGTTTTCCCGGGTCTGCGTGCGGAACGAGTGGGCGGGCAATATGCTAATGTTTCATGTTGACATCAACTTGTTTTAAGTTGCATTTTAAAAACGACTCATTTACATGACTCGGAATCGACTCTTTCTTTTGAAAGACAATAACTTTATACATGGAGCACTTTTCAGATTTACAACTTTGCATGATGTTTTGATTCACAGAGCTGTGTTACACACTGCATGAAAGGTAACTTTCAAAAATCCACAATAGGGGCCCTTTAAAAAAAGTTACTTTGAAACTGTAACTTACAAAGCTACTCTTAAAGTTCTTAAAATTCTGGCATCAATTATTCCAAACGCACAAGACGTTGGTTCATCTTCAAAACACAAATGAAGGTATTTTTAATGAAACCTGAAAGATATCTGACCCCTATTGAAAGTCAGTCATAAATGCATAAATCCATAAAGACATCAGAGTTCATCATCATCAAAGTTATCTGAAGAGACATTATTGCTTTATATGGGGAACATTTATTTTAGGCTTTTATCAGTGTGTAGACATTGATCAAACATCATTGATCAACATTGTTCACATCAAGCAAATACTGTTGAACTTTGTTTTCCCCATCCTTACTCAGAGAAGTTTTTAAAAGGTTAATGACGATTGTTGTTGTTTTTTTTTTTTTCTAAAAATGCTTGCATAAATTTCAAACATATTTATAAGAATGTAAATTGCTAGTTATGCGGCCGGTGAAAACGCCTTAAGAACATGAAACTACACACCTGGCAAGGCAACTCCAGTGAAACTATATTCTGGTGACTGTTTGAAGTGTTTAAAAATGTGTTTTCATGCATAAGACATAGAAATATAGTTTTTCTTGTTGTAAAGTCACGTGGCCGATTCTCTTCTCAGCATACGAACTAATTACCTATAATGTTTTTTTTTTTTTTTTAGAATTGATTATCAAATAGTTTTTACAGACCTGGTAACATCCTGCTTTTAGTTGATTACTCCCCAGCACTAAACTGTAAATGGTAAAGTATGCTTATGCAATGGTGTGCATAAAGTGTTTGTAATGCAAATTTTGTCATCCTCCTAGCATGCATATACTTCAGTGGTTCTCAACCTTTTTTTCCAGTGGGCTGCTCTATGGTCCAAGTGCAAGTCTCGCGAGCCGCATATCATTTACACATTATGTCACCAATACAAACCAACCAGATTTATAATATTATGATATCTAAATGATTACATTTATTGAAATAAACAGTGGTGTAGTGGTGCCTGAGAAAGTGGGTATACGCATAATTTATCCCCCGGATTAAATTATTCACTGGTTTAAGAAATTTCTGATCGTAAAAACCTGCTTCTTTTCATTTTTAAGGTATTGTTTTCATTTTAATGTACTGACTCAGTTAGTAATCAATAATAATAATTATTATACCAGTCTGCGCGCCTTCCCTGACATGCTCTCGCGTATGAACAGGCAGCATTTGGGATGGAGGAGTGGACAGAGCAGGCGCATCGGATGCAATTATCAAACATATTTCAAAGGAAGCCGGCGCCACGGCCCTGACTGGGTGTTTTAGGGAATATGTGCTTATTCACATGCGATTGAAATAGCTATTCATGTGGTGGACTTTCATGATTTTAGCTAATGCAGGACACTACTGAATGATGCACATCAGAGGGGTTTAGAATTGGGTATGCGCAAAGCCGACTGATAAAGATGTGGGTAGGCTGTACGCCTGCACTACACCACTGTAAAATAAATAATTCTACTCACTATTAGAAGTGTTCACTATTAGAACACTTTTAGAAGCTGAGCAACTTTGTGAAATTCGCCTTGAAAGGAGTAACAGCAGAATGAAGTTGCGATTGTAAAATGCTGTCTGTAAGCATGACTTGATGCGCAACATTGCAGAAAATGTGCATTCACAAATGTATTCTATGTTGATCCAAATCTGAAAAGCACTTTCAAAAACTTGGATAATTGCTATGTAGTAGGTATTGGTGTTTTCTTTTGCCAGAACATCTATTAATTCATCTTTTAAAGGAGAACTCCAATTCCAGAACAACAATTTACAAATAATTTACTCACCCCCTTGTCATCCAAGGTGTTCATGTCTTTCTGTCTTCAGTCGTGAAGGAAAGCATTTCAGCATTTTTCTCCATATAATTGGTGCCCCGATTTTGAACTTCAAAAAAGCAGTTTAAATGCGGCTTCAAAGGGCTATAAATGATTCCAGCTGAGGGAGAAGGGTCTTATCTAGTCTTTTTTTTTTTTTTTTTTGAAAAATAAAAATGTGTATACTTTTTAAGCACGAAAGCTCGTGTAGCACATGCTCTGGGATGTGCGTTCGCAATGCTTCAAATTCATGAAGGGTTATTCTTCTTTCATTTTGAACAAATCTTTAATGTGACAAATTATCTGAACTTCCCATCACTACTATGAATCACATCTAAGTTCATCGTCTGTTTACTCCGGCTAAGAAAGGTAGAGTATGGCGAAAAACTCCCATCTTATTTTCTCCTACAACTTCAGAATCGTCCGACGTTGTACCTTTTTGTTTGTAAACAGTGTTTGACTTCCTTGCACTTTCTTAGTCTTTGCGTGTTCGCTTTGTAAACACTGGGTCTGTAATTTCGCCTAGGTTCCGTGACCTTTCGACGTGATTCAATAGTACGTAGCGTCGTGAACGCGCATCCCAGAGCCTGTGCTACACGAGCTTTTGTGCTTAAAGTATACAAATTTTTATTTTCCGAAAAAAAGGACAGATCGTTTCACTAGATAAGACCCTTCTTCCTCGGCTGGGATCGTTTAGAGCCTTTTGAAGCTGCATTTAAACTACATTTTGGAAGTTGAAAATCGGGGCACCAGTGAAGTCCATTATATGGAGAAAAGTCCTGAAATGCTTTCCTCAAAAACCATAATTTCTTCACGACTGAAGACAGAAAGACATGAACATCTTGGATGACAAGGGGGTATTTAAGTTATTGTTGTTCTGGAAGTGGACTTCTCCTTTTAATGCTATGCATTTGACCGAACACATATTGCAAGTGTTTGCTCAAGTAAACTTTAGGGTTTTAAACAGTTTGTGACTCGTTGCAGCTCGTTACTGCCATTTTTCACTATTGTAAAGTGTTTTTATCTGACAAACGTTTTCTATTTTCAACACAAAGACCCAACTAATCAGTAATGAAATTCATTATTGGTAGTTATTGATTGGTCATTACCGATCTAATAACTTTGCTGCTTTTTGTTAGTTACTCCCCAACACTGAAATGTAAAATGTGCTGGAAGCTATTCAGCTAAACAATCAAGTGGCTGTGCCGCAAAGGTTGTCTCATTACATTATGCCTTATAGAATGTTTGTTATTCTGCTTTTAAAGGGCTTAAAGTCAATAAGAGTCTTCTGGCTTTCTTGCATGGGCTTTGTTCGACGTGCCAAATGGATTTCTGTTAGCAGTGCTGCTTTGGCTAGCTGCTCGCTAGTTTTGCTGCCAAACCCTTCAGCGTAATGCAGGAGTACTCGGTCATAAGCCAGATGTGAGCAGCTTGGGGAACAACAGTCAGAAAATCCCTGATTAACTAATGCTGAACTCATATGTGCAGCAACCATTGAATGTGTTTTTGTTCTGTCTGTAGAATGGGGCAGCACAAAGACGGGTGAGCAGGAAGAGTTAATCTGCACTGCGCTAAACTGTGTGCTCAGGGTCCCACAGTACCTGCCGCAGGAGCGGAGGTTCGATATCAGAGTCCTGGTGAGTACACAACTCTACTAATATTGCTCAGCATTGGTATACATTCAGTGGGGACCAGCAGTGTCCACTAGGAGTTCCTGAGTTTTTTCAAACAACATTACAAAAAGAAAATCTGTTCTGTGATGAAATTTTAAATAGGGCTATGTTATAAATCAAATATATGCAGTGGTTATTTGTGAAGTTTGATTATAAAACTAATTAACATTGTGAATACTAATTGTACACTTGTTACACATGTTACACTTTCATAAGGATATAAATTGGTTAGAAAAGTGTGATCATTTCACATAAAATGCTTTAAAATTTTCTAAAATACCACAGAATTTTATGTGAATATCGTTAGTATGCAAACAAATGGACGATTAATTGGTTTGCATTATTGATGTTCACAATTTTTTAAAGCAAGTTTTTAAAGCTTTTTAGTATAACATATATGGAGATAAACTTTGCTGTTTATTACTGTAATTTAGAGCTGTAAATAGATTAATAAAAAAAACAACAACAAATTAATCATACAGGTTTATAAGATTGGTTATGATTAATATGTTAATGACTACAGGGCTCTGTGCATACTTTTCTTTTTAGGAGCACTTGTGCTTCTAACAAAAATTTAGGAGCACCTTCTAATCAATAATTAAAAAATTTGATTAAAACAAATTTGCCTTCCCATTACGAGGTGGTTTTGTCTCCTTAAAGTGATTTACAGAGGATTTTTTTAATTTTTTTTTTTTTTTTTTTTTTACTTTTGTAATGGCATTTTTCTTTATTAAATGTATGTCACCTTATGTCAGTTTCTAAATAACACAAGAGAATAAGTTACCAAACAAATGAAATCAGTATTACCAAAATTAATTTGTACTACAGAAGTGGCACAGAAGAACACAAAAGTGGATTGTAGGTGTATTTTTCATGTTTAATGAGATTAATGTTTTAAATATAAATATAATTATGAATATAGAAATATTAAATGATTTAAATAACTGAAAAGATGCTTTAAAAATGAAACTAAAACTGCCAGTAGGTGGCGGCAAGTCACTGATTTTATTACGGAATCATTCATTCATTTGATTCACTTGACTGGCTGATTCATTCAGGTTTAAAGTTAAGTGACTTTCTTTATGAATAAGAAATTGAATCATTGACTCACTAGATTCTTTTAAAAGGGCATTTTCATTCATAAACAAAATACCACTGAGCTTGAATGGAGATGTGCAGGGGCTCAGTTGTGACTTGTTTCAAACTGTTTTTGATGACGAATAAGAGCAAAATCTGGCAATAGTGTTATAGTCAGACAATGTAAGTCACTTAATATTAATAATTTAACTTGTATTAAATCAAAATCTCATTTACAAACTCCCTTTAAAATCATTAAAAGCTGTTACTCATCTTTGTTCACCGCGATCTCACAAAGTTCCATTGTAATCAATGAAGCTCTCATCACTGCACAGTGAATCTCTTATTTACACTCTCTCTACACTTTATGAAAGCATTTGTGAGATATGTCTCTTATACATTACTCAACGTTGCAAAAACGTAGAAACCCTTGAAGCTTCTCTCAGCCCAAACACAAATATGCAGATCGGGTCAGTCACACTGGTGCTCCTTAATATTTTTTTTTTCATAGTCGCACGCAGTAGTTTTTAGTCAAAAATGCAACTGAAATGGTCTCACTGTAGAGCCCTGGACTAACTTTAAAATTTGTCATCATAAATTATTATACTTACACATTGAATTCACAAATTAATTTAGAATCATTATAAATTAAAGATATTTTAAATAATATTTGTAAAATTGCATCTTTTTGAGCATCAATCAATGCTATGTTGCCAATACCAGTACCTCTATTAAATTCTTTTTTTTTTCTCCAGATTTTGAGGATAA
This sequence comes from Labeo catla, assembly GCA_012976165.1. Classification (NCBI taxonomy): domain Eukaryota; kingdom Metazoa; phylum Chordata; class Actinopteri; order Cypriniformes; family Cyprinidae; genus Labeo; species Labeo catla. The sequence continues at coordinate 183,181 of VONZ01000102.1, forward strand.
AATATCTAAATATAACCATTCAACAATATATTTTAATAATGTAAACATGCTAACAATAAGCCAACTTACTACAGTCCCGTAAACACATTATAAATAATGTCTTATTTAGCTTTGCCATTATTTATTGGAAATAACCCCGTATCATGTTTCTGTCTCGTTGTGTGCATTTCTGTCAAAGCTTAATAGCATTAGCAAACTCTCAAATAGCATGAGCATAACGCCACAGGAAGAAGTGGAAAAAACATAATTGTCTGTGAGAAAACTGAGACTGTTAATTATGTTAATTATTTTTTTAATGTGTTAAACTGCCAATACATATTGCAAAAATGAGCAAGTTACTTTTCCTGTGCCTAATAATTAATATAAACTGAAAATGATTAAATCTCATTCTTGAATTGTTTAAAAAATATAATTACATTTTAAAATAAAATAAATAACATTTAAAAAATAAGAAAATTTTGACATAAGAAGAATTTGTAACACTTAAGTATATATTTAAGTAGTGTTTTTTTTTTTTATATATATATATATATATATAATTTACATATATAAAGAAATTAAATAATTAAATTGTCAAATCCTATTTTTTTGTTTTGTTTGTGCAGACCAGTTAGCAAAGTGAAACCAAGTTTTCTCTCTGTGTTGTAGTTCCTGTTGATCTAAATTAGATGTTTTTCATTGTATTTGTGTTTTTAGGGTCTGGGCTTGCTCATTAATCTGGTGGAGTACAGCGCGAGGAACAGACACTGTCTGGTGGAGCTGCAGATGGAGGGAGGTGAAGTCTGGGACTCCATGTGTGTGTCTGACAAAGATGAGTTGCAGGCTGAGAGATCTCTCAGTGCCATCGCTGCTCTGGTGAAGGTATGAACACAAACAGAAAAACAACTGCTGCATGGTCATGCTTCACACTTAAAGAAAACAGGACCTAGTATTATTACACATATTATTAAGGTCTTGGTGTGATCACAAGTGGTCACTCAAAACACATTGCTGTTTACACCTGGTACTAAGATGCATCTCAACTGCCTCTCCTGTGACCACTAGTTAACAGATTTTCTCAGATTTTATGACTGTACATCACTGTTAGTCACAACTTTTTTTAAAATTAATTTTAAATTGCTAAAATTAAATGATACATTGGTGTACAGTGTGGTGTACAAATTTATGCTAAAAGGAGAAGTCCACTTCCAGAACAAATATTTACAGATAATGTAATCACCCCCTTGTCATCCAAGATGTTCATGTCTTTCTTTCTTTCTTCCTAAAGAAATTGTTTTTTGAGGAAAACATTTCAGCATTTTTCTCCATATAATGGACTTGGTGCCCCGAGTTTGAACTTTCGAAATGCAGTTTAAATGCGACTTCAAACGATCCCTAATGATGTTGTAAATGATCCCAGCCAAGGAAGATGGGTCTTATCTAACGAAACGATCGATTATTTTCAGAAAAATAATACAATTTATATACTTTTTAATGTCAAAGCTCGTCTTGTCTTACTCTGCGTGGAATCTGTTTTTTTCCGGTTCATGACAGTTAGGGTACGTCGAAAAACTTCCATCTCATATTCTCCCTCAAATTCAAAATCATCCTAATACCTTATACCTTTTACCTTTTTTGTTAGGGATGTTTGATGATCTTTGCATGTTCACTTTGCAAAGACTGGGTCGGTACTTCTGCAGTGATGTAGGGTGATTCTGAAATGATTTTTGAAGTTGAAGGAGAAAATACAAGTTTTCTCCATACCCTAACTGTCTTAAGCCAGAATACACAGAGTTCAGGCAGAGCAAGACGAGACGAGTGTTTGGGATGAAAAAGTATTTAAATTGTATTTTTTTTTTTAAAGAAAATAACCGTTTCGGTTAACTGACCTTCTTCCTCGGGTGGGATCATTTACAACCATATTTGGGATTCTTTGAAGCCACATTTAAACTGCATTTTGGAAGTTCAAACTCGGGGCACCATATCAGTCCATTATATGGAGAAAAATGCTGAAATGTTTTCATCAAAAAACATAATTTCTTTACGACTGAAGAAAGAAAGACAAGAACATCTTGGATGACAAGGGGATGAGTACATTATCTGTAAATTTTTGTTCTGGAAGTGGACTTCTTTTATCTGATCATTAATGTGTCTGTGCATAGTGCAAAAACAGAAATGTCAGTAATTCTCAATAATTAGAATCTTTTGAATGTGTCAAAATTATTTTCATTCACTGATTGGTTTACAAGTAAAACACTTGTAATTTCTTTGTCTGTTTCTGCATGAATAGCTTTTTCTTCAGAGAGAGCATGCAGCCATGTTGGCGGAGGCGGAGACGGATGACTTCATCAATGACCCGCCAAAGTCCCAGTTGGACCAGAGTGGAGAATGGAAAGAGACCAATGAAGAGATTCAGTGGGTCGCTTCTGAAAACAACAGCACAGAGGAAAAGAAGAAGGGAGAGGATGATGAAGAACTTGATCTCAACAAAGGTAGACACTACAAACAAAGACTAGATTAATGCAAAAAATGGCCACAGCAGTTAATTTTGCTTAATGTACAAGCCACTTTGGTGGGCAACCACAATCTCAGTTTGGACTTTGAGACCCAATGAAAGAACACAACACACTGTTGTTAAAGGAGAACTCCACTTTCAGAACAACAATTTACAAATAATGTACTCACCCCCTTGTCGTCCACGATGTTCATGTCTTTCTTTCTTCAGTCGTAAAGAAATTGTTTTTTGGTTATTTTTCCCCATATAATGGACTGCTATGGTGCCCTGATTTTGAACTTCCAAAAGGCAAAAAATTCAAACAAAACACCCCAAATGTTGTGTAAATGCCGAGGAAGAAATCTTAAAGCTATATTAATCGATTATTATTAAAAAAATAAAAAAAGAATTTTTTTTTTTTTTTTTTCCCCTCAAACGCTCATCTTGCCTTGCAGTCTTTAAACTCTGTGTACTCTGACTCAAGACAGTTAGGGTATGTTGTCCCAAAGAGAGATGGGAGTTTTTCAACGTACCCTAACTGTCATGAGCAAGAACAAAAACTGTCCAGGCAGAGTGAGACAAGACGAGCGTTTGGCATTAAAAAAGGAAGTAAATTGTATTATTTTTATTAAAATAACTGATCGTTATGCTAGATAAGACCCTTCTTCCTCAGCTGGGATCATTTATAACTGCATTTGGGATCATTTGAAGCCGCATTTAAACTGCATTTTGGAAGTTCAAAGTCGGGGCACCATAGCAGTCCATTATATGGGGAAAAATGCGGAAATGTTTTCCTCAAAAAACAATTTCTTTACGACTGAAGAAAGAAAGACATGAACATCTTGGATGACAAGGGGGTGAGTAAATTATTTGTAAATTGTTGTTCTGGAAGTGGAGTTCTTCTTTTAAAGTAGCATATTTGATTAAATTTGGAGGAACAGATGAAAGAAGCTAATGAGGTACTTGCTTTCAGTTCATGCTTTCAGACTTATGTTTGTCCCAATCTTCAGGTCCACTGATGAGCTAAGCGTGCATACGCATGTTAGAGGTTTCTGAGAATTAAATTTTGTGTAGTTTGTGAGTGCACCACATGAACTCACAAATTAGGACTCAGGTCCAAGTCATGATGCATTTAGCTCCTGCGTCGAGAATCCAAATGCGCACTTCTTTTTCTGACGTTTGTGCAATTCCAATTATTTTCTTCTGCTTTGTGAAAGCTAGTCTAATGCAAGGATAATGTTATGTAATTGTCATCTGAAGTCAACGAGTGCAGCCTTGTGTAGGACCTTCGTCTTCCTGTGTATATTCAGTCTTAATGAGTGCGTGCTGTTTTCTTTTGGTGTTCAACAAACATAGTCACTTAGCAAACGTACTAAATCTGTGTGTCCTTATAACATCTGTGCCGGCAGAGCATGTTTCCTCTGCAACCAGCTTTTTATTAAGCATCTAAGGAGCTGACTTCCACTCAAGCATGTGGAAATGCTTGTTTTTCTCAGAAAGGACATGAGAAATTATATAAGCACAAGGCATTATATGCAGAGTGTTTATGTATGTTCTCTACAATAAGTAGTGCAGTCTGCTTTATTAGTTTTATTCGTTCACTCTGCGTGAGCTTAAATGCTTTTATTTTGTTTTTGTTTTTTTAACATGCTGCTTGCAAAAATAAAACAAAATTACAGGGTACAATGTATGCTTGTGGATATAAACAACTGGTGAAAATGTTGGAATATCTAAGCGTTTAATGTTTTTGAAAGAAGTCTTTAATTTTCACCACCTTTTTGATGAAAAGTAAAAAAAAAAAAAAAAAAAAACATTTATTTGAAGTGCATATATCTATGTTCAGTTCAAAAAACGTCTTACCTTTTTCGCTTATTTCAGTTAATGTCATAACTATCGTTAACTGCTAAGCCAGTAGTAGCACTGACAATGTCGTGTAAAGAAACACAAATGTGAAGACACAAAAACAGATGAACCAAATCAATTGAGCCATTTACCCTGGATCCGTTTGGACTGATTCAAACTCGTGACATCATTCATTTCAAAGGATTCACTAGCAAAAACCAACTCTGAATCAGTTAAAACTACTGTGTCGCAAAATGATTCACTGTTTTAAAGCATTCCAATTGGATCGCGTATCGCGAAATCGGGATTTCAAATCGGGACTTAAAATTGGTTTTCACAAATTTTTTATTTTATATCGGGACTTTGAATTGGGTTCACGAATCATTTGACTTAGGTTGTGACTCTGCATATTGCGAATCATTTAATTTAATATAATAAGATCGAAATTGCAGTTCTAGTAGGTAACTTAGTTGACGATGGTTATATCACAATAAACACCTTTTTTTTTATTTTTATTTTTTTAAGTGCACACCCAAATGTCTTGATAACCTAATCCAACTGAAGGCAAAACTGTATAATATAATTTATATTTAAGGTAATTTCCATGCTTAAATGCGGAGTAGAATGAGCAACTTTACAAAATAGGACAGCTGAATACCAGGGTTGTATGTGATATGAACATCATTTTTGAACAAATGATACGGCTTTTTAAACATATAGTAGTGTGATTGGGACAAATATAATTGTGTACTAGAAAATTAAGCATCGGGGCTTTATATTGATGAAATTATATTAAAAATATACTTAACGGACATGAGATGTACCTACAATTATTGAATGACCCATACACAAACCATTTTACTATAGTAAAAGTGCAGTATACATTGTAATACTTTAGTAGTGGTGCTTTGTATGTGCTTCACTTTATCTTTGCTGTTTTATTATTAGTATATTTTTTATTTCTGCATTTATCTTTAGAATTTAGAATCTGAAAGAGAAGACATTGTTTGATAAGTGAGATCTTTGATTTAAGTCCACTTCCAGAACAACAACTTACAGATAATGTACTCACCCCCTTGTCATCCAAGATGTTCATGTTTTCGTTCTTCAGTTGTAAAGAAATTGTTTTTTGAGGAAAACATTTCAGGATTTTCCTCCATATAATGGGCTGATATGGTGCCCCGAGTTTAAACTTCCAAAATGCAGTTTAAATGCGGCTTCAAACGATCCTAAATGTGGTTGTAAAAGAACACAGCCAAGGAAGAAGTGTCATAACGATCAGTTATTTTCATAAAAATAATACAATTTATATACTTTTTAATGTCAAATGCTTATCTTGTCTTTTCCTCTGTTTTTTTCCAGTTCATTACAGTTAAGATATGTTGAAAAACTCCCATCTCATGTTCCCTCAACTTTAAAATCGTCCTATATCGCTGTTTTACCTTTTTGTTAAGGGTGTATCTTAAGGGTGTTTATCTTCTTTGCATGTTCACTTTGCATAGACTGGGTCGGAATGTCTGCAGTGATGTAGGATGATTTTTGAAGTTGAGGGACAAAATACGATTTTTTCGACATACCCGACATACCCATTTTTTTTTTTAAATGAAAATAACCAATCGTTTCGCTAGATAAGACCCTTCTTCCTCGGCTGGGATCGTTTATAACCGCATATGGGATTGTTTGTAGCTGCATTTAAACTGCATTTTGAAAGTTCAAACTTGGGCCACCATAGCAGTCTATTATTTGGAGAACAATCCTGAAATGTTTTCCTCAAAACACAGAATTGCTTTACGACTGAAGAAAGAAAGACATGAACATCTTTGATGAAAAGGGGGTGAGTACATTATCTGTATATTGTTGTTCTGGAAGTGGACTTCTCCTTTAAAAATCAAAAATTCCATGAAAGTCCTGGAATTTCGTTTTACAGTATCTGTATGAAACCTCCTGTATGAAAAGAAATCTTAAAGTTTAAATGAATATTGTGGGTTATCGTTTTAAGTAAACATAGAATATTCCTTTTTTTATGAGCTCAGATATTCAAATATTATTGAAAAAGGCCCATTTTGAATAATCTGTCATTTGATTTTTGTCTCCAGCTCTTCAGCATGCTGGCAAGCACATGGAGGACAGTATTGTGGCGTCATACACTGCACTGCTTTTGGGCTGTCTGTGCCAAGGGAGCCCTGTAAGTAACACTTACTTCACCTCACCACAGTGTTTCCCATTTTGTATCTTTGATTCATTTGTTGTATCTCTCTGCTCAGAACCTGAATTTTCCTCATAAAATACAAAGAGTATTGTTTACTGTCAATGTCAGGTATGCGTTAAGCTCTGCCAAGACTACTACCATTTGACTAGATACCCTTTCTGTCCTCGACAAGTGCTCACTTGTGTCCTCAGTAGTGGAATGATGCCACAGTCACTTTAAGGTCAGGACAAATCCAGGCTAGACCAATAAGAGTAGGGAGTTTACTGGTACAAAGCTTTTGTTGTTAATATTTCTTTGCTTTTGCCGGGTTTGAGTGTTGTTTGTCTAAATTGCAGTTTTCAAGTTTCAGGGCAGGTATCAGAAGAAAGCTGCCTGTGTTGGCAGTATTAATGGATTTATTTTCAGGACGTTAAGAGGTGGGCTGCAGAATCGGCTGTAATGGACTCCTCTGTTTCTCTTTCATACCACTCTGTTGCTTTCTGACTGACGTACACGGCCATTATCTGTCTCGCCAATAAACGTGGCCCAGACGCAAAAAGAGACGGCATTTATCTCCCACTTTTTCTTTTGGATGCATGTTTGCACACTTTGAAGGTCAAGTTTGATTCTGTTTTAGAAAAACAAATTAACTCCATATTGGGTTCTGTAAGAAGGCACATCCTCCTGTTTACGTCTTGGATTGTTAGGGCGTCAGAGCATTTAGAAGGATGGAAATATTTGATTTGATGTGCGTTTTTGAAGATTGAGTACCATGGAGACTCGAAGTGCATTGACAAATTATGGCCGGAGATGGAGTGCTGCTGCTTTGATCAGCGGAAACTTGCTTTAAAAATCTCCAGACTCTCTTTCAGCACAGGCCTGAAGTGCACTGTAACCTCATGGGAAGAATGAGCTGCTAATGCTGTGATTCTCTTTCAGATGAATGTGACTACTGTGAGGGAAAACCTGCCAAAAGGGGATTTTTCAGTCATGACAGAGATGCTGAAGAAGTTCTTGAATTTCATGAACCTTACAGTAAGTACACAAGAGTTAGTAATTGACCTGTATAGGGTAGATTATGTTACGATTGCCACAATATCAATTTCAGTAATCGATGCAGCAAAATTACGCAATTTGCAAACAGCTGTGTTAATAGAATGATAAAGTGAGGGATGACATGGAAGCAATCCTGGAAGTTAGCATCAGCTTGGTTTCCTCAACATAAAGCCAATAAGAATTTTATGGAAGCATTTTCCACCACACTAATTAAAAAAAAAAAAGTGTCATTGCGACACTTTCTCACAATTTCTGTCTTTTTGTCTCGTAATTGCGAATTTACATCTCGCTTTTTTTTTTTTGCAGAATTTTGAGATACAAACTCGCAATTGTAAGAATTGTAAGAATTGTAAGAATTGTAAGAATTGTAAGATATATATACTCGCAAGTCAAGTTACAGTATAAACTCAGAATTCTGAGAAATGAAGTCAGAATTGCGAGATAGGAACTTGCAAATCGGACTATTTTTCTCAGAATTGCGTAATATAAACACAATTGCGAGTTATAAGTCAGAATTGAGTTATAAACTCTGAGAAATTAAATTACAATTCTGAGAAATAAAGTCATAATTGCGAGATATAAACTCACAATTCTGACGACTTTTTCCTCAGAATTGCAAGTTTATGTCTTGCGACTGTGGCTTTTTTTATTTCAAAATTGTAAGCTCATATCTTGTAGTCAGAATCGTGAGATACAAACTGGTAATTCTGAGAGCGTATTGGTCTTTTCCCCCCTCAAAATTGGACTTTATAACTTGCAGTTGTGAGCTCTTAATTCCAAGTCAGAATTGCAATTTTTATCATGCAGTTCTGATTCTATAACTCAGTTGCGAGCTTATATCGTAATTCTGAGGAAAAAAGTCTGAATTTTGAGTTTATTATTAGTAATTGTGAGTTTATATCTTGCAATTTTAAGAAAAAGACAGAATTGCAAGTTTGTTTCACAGTTCTAAGAAAAAAAGTCAGAATTGTAAGGTAAACAAGTTGCAATAACTTTTTTTAATTTAATTAAATTAATATATATTTTTTTATTTTATATTTAGTGGTGGACACAGGCTTCCATAGATTTTTCCTATTTTTTTATGGGAAAAAAGATGTGTGACAAACAGAAGTTTCATTATTACACATTAAGAGAATCCATGCAAATTAACCCAACTAAATGCAGTCGGCTATAGTAAAAACTAAACCTAAGATGTAAACAGACTACACCAAAGTTGCTATTTTCAAGAGAATCCTTCAAGCTGATATGATTTTTTTTAGGGTCTTAATGAGAAGTCTATAACTTACTTTGGTTAAAATTTCTGAGTGAGCCATTCTATTGCATGTTCCTTTAAATGATAATGAGCTCTGCTCACCCCGCCCCTCTCTTTTGTGGGGTAATGAGTCGGTCTGTTTACTTTAGTCCTTGACTTTTTTCATGTATCTAACAGCAGTAGCGACTTCATGTAAATGCATAAAAAGATAATTAAACCATACAATTTGGGTAACAAGATGTCCTTGTCACACATATTACATTTAGTTACTATAGTAATAACAATAAATCATGCAAAATTACATGCAACTAACCCTATATCACAACCTTATAATTTGTATATGTAGCTAACTATTATTACTCAGTACTTATCGCGTACATCGCGCTGGGATGCTTTCAAGAAATTCGAAAAATAGGTCAAATGTCAATTTTTGTCAAAATTAAGTTTTCATTAAATTATTATTCTGTAACATCTTGTCTGTCATCTCTGAAAATAACGATCTAACTCGTCTCAATCTGCTCAATCTTAATGTCAGTGCCCTAAATGATGATAAAATGGACCATTTCACAACCAGAGATGGATTGAATGATCAAGCTACTAAAGAGGAGTCGTCCGATAACAGTCTGTTATATGCACAGTGCATGAACAGTTGCGCTGCGCTAGCTTTTCTAAATGTAAACTACAAGATACACTATTTGTGCTATCTAAACATACAAGGGGTGATAAGTTCAGAGGCTATGCCCATGATAAACCATGAAAAACTGTCCTCTTTAGGGTAAGGTTAGTCTGTTTGTGTAATGATGCAGTATAGCTCTCTGAGACACGGCTCGCTTTAAACCCATTTTTCTCAAAATTCCATTCCTGAAAATCATAGCTATCAGCTAGTTTTGGAAAGAGCTTGAACCCAGCTTTCACATGGTTTGAAAACCTAAAAAAGGTAAAATTTCACCATGTGTTGGAGTTTCGCATCACAATTGCGTTGTAACAAGGACACCGTAAAATAAAGTGTAACCAAAATGTGTTTATTCTGTAAACACAAATCTGTTTATTGACAAGGCTTTCTGTTTTTGGAACTTTTACATGAGAGGGTAACACTTTTTATGTGCCCTTATTATGTGTAATTACAAACCAAACCCCAAATCTATAGAAAGTATAGTTATTACTTCAAGGATATTTGAATATCTGAGCTCATAAAAAAGGAACATTCTATGTTTACTTAAAACGATAACCCACAATATTCATTTAAACTTTAAGATTTCTTTTCATACAGGAGATTTCATACAGATACTGTAAAATGACATTCCAGGACTTTCATGGAATTTTTGATTTTTAAAGGAGAAATCCACTTCCAGAACAACAATTTACAGATAATGTACTCACCCCCTTTTCATCCAAGGTGTTTATGTCTTTCTTTCTTCAGTCGCAAAGAAATAGTTTTTTGAGGAAAACATTTCAGAATTTTTCTCCATATAATGGACTGATATGGTGCCCCGAGTTTGAACTTCCAGAATGCAGATTAAATGTAACTCTGGACCACAAAACCAGTCTTAAGTCGCTGGGGTATATTTGTAGAAATAGCCAAAAATACATTGTATGGGTCAAAATTATTGATTTTTCTTTTATGCCAAAAATCATTAGGAAATTAAGTAAAGATCATGTTTCATGAAGATATTTTGTAAAATTGCTACTGTAAATATATCAAAGCTTAATTTTTGATTAGTAATATGCATTTGTAAGAGCTTAATTTAGACAACTTTAAAGGTGATATTTTGCTTTTTTTTTTTTTTTTGTTTTGTTTTTTTAATTGAAGACAGAGTTCAAGGAGAGCAAGACAAGACGAGCATTTGAGATTAAAAAGTATTATTTTTTTTAATGAAAATAACCATTCATTTTGCTAGATAAGACCCTTCCTCCTTCGTTCGGATCGTTTGAAGCATTTAAACTGCATTTTGGAAGTTTAAACTCAGGGCACCATATCAGTCTATTATATTGAGAAAAATCCTGAATTTTTTTCCTTAAAACTACATTTCTTTACGACTGAAGAAAAACAGACATGAACATCTTGGATGACAAGGGGGTGAGTAAATTATCTGTAAATTGTTGTTTTGGAAGTGGACTACTCCTTTAATTGCATGTATTTGTGTAATTACACTGTAATTACACTGTAAACATTATAATACAGTGTGAGCCATGGTAGAAAAACCTCTTCTGTTAATTGGCTGAGTGGCTAAATTGAACCAGTATAATCTGAAAAATGGCCAAATATCGACTGATAAAACGGCCTGTCACTAGAAAATATGCGACATGAATATAAAAAGTAGGCAAGCCTACACGGAAGCCTGCTGTAATATCAATACTAATGTTCTACCTCATTTCGTAAGGAAAACTAATAAGAAAGTTATGCTTATTGACTGAACAATTGTGTGTTTTTGTCCCTTACAGTGTGATGTGGGCACCGCGGGACAGAAGTCTATCTCCAGGGTCATTGATTATCTGGAACACTGCTAGTGTGTTTTGCGGAGCTCCAAACACAGACCTCTGCACACTGCTGCCCAACCCGACACACCCATCATCATCATCATCGTCATCATCATCATCAACCAGTACCTTTCTCATTCAGACTGTAAAGAATGAAATTTAAAGCACATCATACACAGAACTCTATTAAAATAAGCTGTTTTGATTGAGTTTGTCACAAGCTGTTCATCCGTTCCGTCTTAAAACGTTTCCATCACGACATAATTGTGTTCCTCGCATTGCAACCCTCCTTAATCTGGCGTCTATTGATCAGTCGCCTTGGAAGTTGGTTTTCATTGGCAGAAATGGAGAGTGGCTTTGATAAAACTTGTTAGAGGATGTCTCTCCCTCTGTTTGCTTTATTCCACTCTCAAGTCTGTAAATTTAAAAGCGCTCGACACTGACCTGAACGATTGGAGGGCGAATCCAAAACCGCATTCGAAATTCTGGCCCTCTTTGAAATGCCGCAAAGACATGCCCTCCTGGTTCAAATCCATTCTCTTCACTTCAGGATGTGCTCCCTTTGTGTTGCACAAATTCGTTTTTAATCGATAGCACCGTGTCAAAGGTCTGCGAATGAATAAATTACTTCGCTTTCCATTTCGCTAGGGCACGAAAGGGACAAAGCGTTTTTAGAATGTTTTAGTAGTTGTGATTTATAAGCATATTGTCCAAATGCCAGACCGTTAACTCCGATGCTAACAACCTTGATTTCCAAACCTTACGTGGCTCAAAATCTACAGTAGAACTCATTCAATTGCTCAATATGCCGAATTATGCTTGGCTGCAGAATTGTATTGTGCATGAGAGAAGTGATTGGAAATTTGAATAAATTCAAATGCATTTTTGAAGCCAGGAAATCTCATCCTTGGGGTTGGGTCGTGGCTATGCGGTAACCCGAGTTCAGCGGAAATTCTCCATGCACAGCTACCGATGTTTGGTTAGAACCGAAGTTGCTGTGCGAATTTAAGAATAATGCAATAACAGTTTCGATGCACGCCGGTTGCCTTCTAGCCGTGACCTTGGGCTTGGATACTCAACCGTTAAAGTGAGCCACGCAACAAGCTTCTAACCTCACATTTTACTATTTCATGTCATAAATGACATGCTGAATAAGTCCTCCATTGTTTATGGTTGGTGTTTTTGAATTAAGCACTTGACATCTCTCTGATAAGGCCAGTAGCTTCCCATTTTGACCCCAACTTGTTCTTATCTTCCAAAGGTTGTTTTCAGAAAGTGCTCTATTGTTTGTTTGCCACCTTAAGCGATCGCCCTCAGCAGTAGGCTTGATGTCAGAGGCGCAAACGTTTTGCTGCACCGCTCAACTGTTTTGGTTTCACTCTGTTACACGGAACACTATGAGTTGTGAATATTTTCTGGGCTGTTCTGGGTACAGCCCTGCAGTGTGTCTCTGAGCTCCAAACATCACAACGGGATTGAATTCACACAGCGGGGAACTGAATGAAGCAACATGAACTGTAAATACTCATGTAAATATTGGCTGTTGGAGAACTAGATAGACTACTTTTTTGAATCCAATCGTTTTATTTTATACCGCATTTTTCTCAGTTCTGCTTTTTGAGGGAAGAGTTCTTGAAAAGCCAACTGCAGGAACATGAAATTTGTACCAATTTCAAAATAATGTCTTTGGTTACTTGTACATAATTTTAACGCAAATAAAATTGCTACTTTCAGTACTTCTTGCTTGTCATTTTTGGTGTCTGATTGACATATTATAGTATCACTATGACTATTGCTACTAAATTAACCTTGTCAAATTTAGGTGACTTTTTGGATAACTAAGCAGACATCCCACCCTGCAAAAACTCATTATAAAAAAAAAAAAAAGGAACATTTTTGAGCACATATTTGAATAATTTACAGTACACACATACCTACAAACATTCATTACTTCAGTACTATGTTTTATGTTTATATGACTTTGTGAAAATGAATATATTGAATGAAATCGCACTATATAGTGTTTGCTTATTTCATTCCATTCTGTAAACCTACTTGTTCACAGATCTGTGTACTAGTGTTAAATGCAATAACTTGTCCATGGGCTTTTTGATTACTGTCAGTTTAAGTGCCGGCGATGCATTGTTGCCAGATATTGTTATGAAAACAGAAAAATAAATGAAAAATAAACTGAAATTATTTGAAATGTTTTGCAAAATAGATAAGACATGGATATCACGACTTAAATTGAAACTTCCTTTATTTGAAACTTACTTATTGAAACTTACTTTATTAACTTTCTAAATTGTCAAATTAAGTAGAAAAGATAAGTCCAAAAACGCTTATATTAGCTGGATCTGGCAAATCTGTGCCCACGCCCACGCCCTCAAGACTGGTTCACTCCGCCAGCGTCTCGTAGCGATCATTTTTATACACGGATGCTAAACATTGGATATCACTACATGTGTCTCTCTCTCTCTTGCTCAAGTGGCACTCTTTGCTCGATTGAAAACGAACTCTGGAGCGCTTCGGTTGTAGTGAGAAAGCAATCTGGTCCAACGGACCAACAAACCAGGCTATATCAAATTGTGTAATGGGTAATACTGTTCCATAACCAGCATTAGCTTTGTTGTTTTGCTAATACTGCTTAAAGGGGTCATCACATGCCCATTTTCACAAGTTAATATGATTCTTTAGGGTCTTAATCAAAATCTCTAATATACTTTGATTAAAAATTCTCAATGGTTTTGTAAAACAACACCCTTTTTTACCTTGTCAAAATCAGCTCAGTAAAAATCATCTCATTCTAAGGGGTTGTTCCTTTAATTGCAAATAAGCTCTGCTCAGCCCGCCCCTCTGTTCTCTCTGTAGAATGATGATGTTGTTTACTTTAGCCGCATTTAGCGGCGTTTAGCCGCTAAACTTCCTAACTACCACGTTATAAGGAAAGGCGATCGCAAAGATTCATAAAAAACCTCTTATACACACTTCTGCTGTAAGTGAAGCTGGATCAGAATGATTCGCGCAAACATAGACGGAAATATGTAGATCGGGAGGCGCATTCCATTCACAAACAAATGTAAGTTAATCTACTGCATCTTCAGCTGCTCAGATGTCAGGAGTAAATGACGACCACTATGTTCACTATTACATCCAGCAACACAACACCTCAGTCGCTCAATCGGAGATATTCTTGTCTAACTTACATCCCTGCTTCTGCATCGAAACAAGCAAAGTTACTGGACTGTGACAGCTGGTCTGAGGTAAGAGCTCATGTCAATCAACTATCATGGGAGCGGCCTCTGTCGGTGTGACGCCACAACGACAGGCATCTGAGAAGGGCTCGATTTGAAAAAGGGGATATTATTTTTACAGATTAATTAAAAACCACTGCATGGATTTTTATCATTATAGGGTAGATTTGTACATACACTACCAACACACATTAATGTTCAAACAACATGAAAAAGTGAACTTGGCATCAGATGACCCCTTTAAAATAAACACGTGAATGTCTGTGTTGGCAGGTCTTCCTCATTCAAAATTAAAGAGCGCCTTTTCATTTTATAATGCAGTCTTATTGCTCTCTTTGTAGTAGGTGTGTTTTAAAAATATTTTCCGGACGAATCTTGGACTCCTGTTCAAAATTATAAATTAATATAAGGACAGCTACAAAAAATGTAAACAATGGACCTTTCTCACATTTCCTGGTTTCTCAGAGCAGAAGTCGTCATAGTCAAGTAACGTTAGGGCTCAAATCCGAGAGCAGTGAATGGGAGAGTACCACAAATATATTTTTTGCATTCCCATTTGCTCAAATAGCAAAAGAAAAACTACACGATAGTGTTCAGTGATTCCCCTAGGATTCCAGGTTTTTCTGTTATTATTATAATTTCTGCATTTAACGGTTTAATTAAATTTGCCAGAAATAGGAATATTTAAACACCTACATTATACTGTACAAAAGTAATACAAGATTAAAACATTTCTGTTACATGTTAAACCGTACTTTTATTTTGACAGTTTGCCGGTTAGTTTTTGTGTACATACTACGGTATGATGCTAATTTTCTCAAATGAAACGGTAAAATTTACATGAAGTGACTCTCACAGCAGTTCTGGAGATTAAGTTCATGCGTTTATGTCGTCATATAATGAGAGGCAGAGGCCGAAAATAACCGCGAGTCACGTGTGCTTCATTATTTGTGTAGTAAACAAAGCCGCGTCTCCGCCATTCATTCATACAGAGCCAAGCGGAACATGGAGGAATCATATTTAAACCGTCTTGTTGCGTTTTAATATTCACAGACACTAGTCTATATCGCGATTCGAATTAAGTGAGAGACCTACTTTTGAATTATTAAACCAAAAATTGACGAATTCTGCGGCATCCCGCGCTATAGAGTAAATTCTGTTTTTATGAATGGACTCCGCGATCCCGTCCGCGTTTTAGCGGAGGAGAAATTGTAGACGCGTGACCACGTAACGTTAGAGACAGAAATGACATGCCGTTGTGTAAATAAGATAAATAACATAAGGATATTTCGTTTTTTAAATAAAAGAACAAGGTATAGACCTGTTCTATAGGAAAGGTAAACTTAAATGACGTCTGTTGTGATCTGGCGCTATATAGAAAATAAAGTTTAGATGACCTTAAAGGGGGGCGGCGGGCCGCCCCCCAAATATAATGGTAGGGGAAACACTGGTGTTTTCACGACTTTCAACCAAAGGAAAAAAACTGAGAGAGACTGATATCGGCAGTCAGCAGAGATAGCAATGTTTTCCGATAACAATGTTTAAATGTACCGTCCCTCCCATAGACTCGGAATTAGAAACACCCTGGCATAGCGTTAACTAGTTTTTTTGTATCTTGATGAAAAGGTGATGTAATACAAAGTATAGTGTTATAAATATACATATTTTTAAAAATCCCAAAAAAAAATAAAAATAAATAAATAAATAAAATAAAAGTTTAAAGGATTTATGATGATGATGACCGTTAAAACGCGTCATGACAGGCTTGTGAAAAGGGGCCATAAGCCCGCAAAACTGTTGTTGTTCAATGCTGACGGAGGACAGCTGAGCGGAATCCCGGAAAATAACCCGTTGAACTTTGACCAATGAGAGGACAGTTTACTCGAGCGTGACTTGTATTAACACATTTGTTGGTCTGTTTAGAAATTCGCAGTGTGAAAGCCAACCGCGTAACTTTTTATACCAGCTGTAGTATTGTTGCAGCCGTCGCCATGTTGTTTAGCCTTCCAAATGAGGACACAACTAGAAACCAGTGGTTAAGTTATATTTACAACACTGTTCCAGAACAGTACAACGCAAATATTCGAGTGGGTGCTTCGCATTTTACGGAGCACTGTTTCCTAAACCTGGGAGAGTAGCCTACAACCTACAACGCCAGCTGACAAACAACAAAGGGTTAAGGCTATAAAGTGGGGCAATTCCCAACGTTCCAGAGACAGTCTGGGGCTTCTGACTCACGGCCTGTAAGTATGTTTTCATATTTTAAGAATTTGCTACTGACTATTCAAGCATGAGTTTTGAGCCATGTAGAGTAGTGCTTGTTTGTCGTAACAAATGCAGACATGGTGTAATGTTTACGCGGCGCGACGCAACAAGTAAAAAGATAGTATGAGTCTTTATAATCAGTAGTTATTTCCTCACTGGGTGCAACAAATGGCTCGTTTATAATGGGTTTTATTGATTTTGTCTTATCGCGCCGGGAAACAGCATCGCAACATGGTAAGAGGGCATAACATTTCCATCACACGCTTGAGGTATTCGGCCAATCACAACGCGCATCTCGCACCTCCCTTTTCAGAACGATGAGCTTCGTAAAAATCGAAGCGTTTCAAAAAGGCGGGACAGAGACGAGCAATGTAACGTACAGTATGTGAAAAATAACGTGTTTTTGAACCTCAAACCGCATAAACACATTGCATTACACCAAATACATAAAATAATGTTCTTTTTAGCAACATCATATGATCCCTTTATTATCTTTTAACACTTTATTTTGATAGTCCTCAACACACCTTCTACTGACAATAACGAAGTGTCAGCTTATTGTACTAAGCATAACCCAGTCTACTTACTCTCTAATAAGAGTTAGTTGACATGTAATTGCAAAGGTACACTACCAGTCAAAGGTTTCTGTACAGTAAGATTTTCAGCGTTTTTTAAAGAAGTCTCTTCTGCTCACCAAGCTTGCATTTATTTGATCAAAAATACAGCAAAAACAGTAATAATGTGAAATATTTGTACTACTTAAAATAACTGCTTTCTATTTGAATATATCTGAAAAATATTTAAAACAGTTATTTTTATTTATTTATTTATTTTATTCATTTTATTTATTTATTTATTTATTTTTAGGATTCTTTGGTGAATAGAAAGATCCAAAGATAGCATTTATCTGAAATAAAAAGCTTTTGTAACATTATACACTATATCATTCAAAAGCTTGGAGTCATTCTAAAATAATAATAATAATAATAATAATAATATAGAAATTAATATTTTTTTGAGCAAGGATGCTTTAAATTGATCAAAAGTGATTGTAAAGACATTTATAATGTTACAAAAGATTTCTATTTCAGGTAAATCCTGTTCTTCTGAACTTTCTATTTAAAGAAGTCTGAAAAAAATTCTACTTAGCTGTTCTCAACATCATAATAATAGTATTTTTTTTAGCAGCAAATCAGAATGTTAGAATGTTTTCTGAAAGATTATGTGGTGAGTAATGGTGCTAAAAATTCATCTTTGAAATCAAAGGAATAAATTACATTTTAAAATGTTAAAATAGAAAAGTTATTTTAAAGAGTAACAATATTTCAAAATTGTACAGTTTTGCTGTACTTTGGATAAAATAAGTGCAGGCTTGATGAGCAGAAGAGACGTCTTTAAAAAAAAAAAAAAAAAATTACTGTCCAAAAACTTTTCACTGGTAGTGTAAGAAACGTTGCAAGAATGTGTCAACTTATTAAGCATAACCCACTCTACTAATATTCTAATGTAAGTTAGTTAACATATAGTTGCAAGTTAATGTGTGTTAGCTGACATGAATTTGTGAAGTTGCTTATGCTTAGTAGAAAGTCCAATGTGGGCTACTGAAATTAAGTGTAACCCAAGTTTATTGTGCACTCAAGCAAAAAAGACAAGCTTTTTCTTCTGAAAATATTTATTTGTATAGCATAAAAAGCAAAATATATAATTAATTCCAAAATATTTATATGTTTCTACAAAATATCCAAACATTAATTCAGAATTTCCTTATTCAAACCAAAAAAAATGTGTTATTTTTATTACAAATAAAGGCTGAGAATGCAATAACAGTGTCATTTTGCTCCATTACTCCTCTCCATATAGTGAGAGTCCACTAAGAGTTCAGGTGTTTTGGGGTCACAACAACTTGGACGCCCCAAATTCCCAGCATATGTTCTTATCCTAGAAGTTGGAACAGTTTTCTGCTCTGGTTTGGTCTCTTCGGTTGGCATTGAACCCTTTATGACTTGATCCTGCACGCCCGTCCCCAGCATCGGGTAACTGAATTCTGAGTCGCAGTCTCTTTCCTCCAGCAGCTCGCTCAGAGTACTAATGTATATCTGTGCCATCTGAAGCGTCTCAGACTTGGACAGCTTCCTGTCGCTCTCCACATTCGGAATGACGCTCCTCAGGCGGTCGAAGGCCACGTTCAAGCCTAGCATCCTCCTCCTCTCGCGGGCGTTGGCGGCCAGTCTGCGGCGTCTCCGAGCTCGGGCGATGGCGCTCTGGTCTTCGTCTGGATATGTTAGTCCGGATAGCCGGAGCTGGACGAGGGCACACGGGTCGCAGCTCACCCTGCCCTGCGTCCTCTCCTCCCTCCAGCCCGTTGCTGCTCCGGGACGTGGGTCCGAGCGGGCTCTGTCTGCCTCTCTCCAGATGATCTGCGCGTAAGAGCCGTCTGGACGGGGCATGCTGAACGCTTGAGGATGAACTGACCCTCCAGAGAACAGAAGAGCTGTATTTATTGAGGGGAAGCCACACGTAATGAGGGGCGGGTGTGTGAGGGTCGTGTGCGCTGAGAAATGAATAGAAATGAGTCTCTTTGATAATGACCACAGGGAGTCTATTAACCCAGTTCATCAAAAGTGGATTAGATCCATGTGAGTGATCACTGACGGGCCTCCTGACACTCGGAGGTAAACACAGATTACTGCTGTCTTTCTGCCACTGCTTAACAACTACACAAATATCAGTAAACAAATATATTAGTTATGCACTACACACCTCATTTCATCCATATTTTCCACTTTTTTTAGAGCAGTAGTACAGCTTTCAAATCTATGAAATAACACAAATGGCACTTGTTGGCTGCTTTTCTTACATTGTTTAGTCCAAATCACAAAAATAAATAACTAAAAATAATAATAATAAGAAATAATTTTTAAATTAAAGTTGAAAATAAATGGATTTGAGAATTTACAAAGATTTTTAAATTTGTAGTTAATATAGTTGTGCAAACTAAACAACTGTGTCCAAAATAGTTCTATAAGTTTATATATTAAAAAATTATATATAGGAATAATGCTGCCTTACTGCCACTACTTAAAAGCTACAATAAATAAATAAAATAAAATAAAAATAAAGATAAAAACAATAGGGATGTCGCAATTCTCAATATAATATTGAACCGTTCGGTACGACCTCC
Organism: Labeo catla; assembly: GCA_012976165.1. NCBI lineage: Eukaryota > Metazoa > Chordata > Actinopteri > Cypriniformes > Cyprinidae > Labeo > Labeo catla. The sequence goes on from VONZ01000102.1 coordinate 203,170, forward strand.
ACGGTTCAATACGACCTCCACGGTTCAATACGCGCTTGTGAATTGCGGATTTTCGGTTTTACATTAAATAACTTCCTTGTTTTACTTCTCTCGGAATTTGCTGTATGTGTGCCCGCGATTTCAGGTGCTGAAATGAGGAAATGCTTCCCCACTTATATTTGAAAAAGCAACACACGCAGAGCATCTTCCATTCTAATGACATGCAATGATAAGCCTTTCTAAACCTGTTGTCCAGAAAAGTTATAAAAACAAAAGTTATAAAAACATTATAACTTGTTTTTAATTCACAACATCAGTTGAGTGTTTGAAATAACTTCCTTGTGTGATCTTATGTGGATTCTTATCACAGAATGAGGCAGACGATAAATTCTGTGCTCATATTCTATGTATGTCGATTAGCAATGGCTTATGAAAATACACGAGATGGCTTGAAGAACACAGATAAACCATATATTATTGTAGACGAGTGTTTATTGTTCTTACATTTCATCATTCAAAACGTTTAACGTTATATCTTTTTTATCCAGTCACAGACTCACGGCAATAGTTATGCCTTTATCCACATTAGAGAAGCTAGAACCGAACGTAATCAGTGCTACTTCTTTGACGCATATGTGGATTTACTGCACGAGGGCGCCCTCTAGCGTCTAGTATGAATGAAACCCATTCTATTTTGCGTAAAAATCGAAAAAATAAAATCTCTCTCAAAAGGAAAAATAAGCAGACATATACTAAACCACGCTTTTTTCAGTGTACAGAGGTTTAAGGGAGTATTTTGTTAATTTGTTGCAAAAAAAAAAAAAACACTGAAGTGGTAAGATATCAGAACCAAACCGAAAACTGTGGCTAAAAGCCGAGGTACTAACTGGACTAACTGTATTGTTGCATCCCTAATAAACAAACAAATATAGGTTACATTTTGAAGTAGCAATAGTACAATCGTCAAAACTTAGCAAAGTTACAGAAATTTGAGTTTATTTTAAAAAACATTTAATCTGAGATACATCTTCCAAAACATGTTTTACTGTAAAGTTAATACTGTAGACCTGCTTTAATTTGTACGATTTACATTCAATTTCATCTTTATTCTCATAGTATTTCGACTTTATTTTTGAAATATTTTCCACTTTATTCTCGGTCGTATTTCGATTTTATTCTCATAATATTTTGACTTTATTCTCATAATTTCGACTTTATTCTTGAAATGTTATGACTTTAGTCTCGTAAGCATAGTTTTTTTTTTTGTTTTTGTTTTTTTTATTTATTTTTTTTTTAAACATGGCACTAAAATGCCATTCTTCCATTTGCATGCTCAATATAGGCTATATAACAACTTTATTTTCTACCATTAAAATTCTCAAAACATTTCGACTTAATTCTCAATATTTTGACTTTATTCTCGTAATATTTCGACTTTATTTTCGAAATATTTCGACTTTATTCTTGAAATATTTCAACTTTATTCTCACAGAATTTCGTCTTTATTCTCATAGTATTTCAACTTTATTCTTGTAGTAGTTCGACTTTATTCTCGTAATTTCAGTTTTTTTTTTAAATATTGCGACTTTATTCTTGTAGTATTTTGACTTTATTCTGATATTATTTCGACTTTATTCTCTAAATATTATGACTTTAATCTTGTAATCTTAGATTTTTTTTTTAATTTAACGTGGCACTAAAACGCCATCGAACCCTTTGCATGCTTAATATAGGCTATATTATAATTTTAATTTCTACTATTTAAAACCTCAAAACATTTAGATTTTATTCTTGAAATACTTTGACTTCATTCTCGTAATATTTAGACTTTATTCTTGAAAAATTTAAACTTTATTTTTGTAATATTTTGACTTTATTCTCTTAATTTTGACTATATTATCGAAATATTGTGAATTTAATCTTGTAATCTTAGATTTTTTATTTTTTTTTATTTAATGTGGCACTAAAACGGCATCGAACCATTTGCATGCTCAATATAGGCTATATTATAATTTTAATTTCTACTATTTAAATTCTTGAAACATTTAGATTTTATTCTCGTAGTATTTCGACTTTTTTCCCGAAGTATTTTGACTTTTTTCTCGTAATATTTCAACCTTATTCTCCTAATTTTATTAACGAAATATTGACGCTAATCTTTGTTTTTTTTTTGTTTTTTTTTAAATGTGGCACTAAAACGCCAAAAATAAATTAAAAGTTACATAAATAAATTAAAAGTTTAAAAAGTAACCAAAATGTAAAAACAGCACCATAATAACCTTAATATGTAAAATGTATCGTTTGGTTGTGTAATCTGAAAAGTAAGTATTTTCTTAAAGTGTGCTTAACCTTTTTTTAATTTTATTTAAATATCATTTGCTTTAAAATTTGGTATGTAATTCATTCAAGAATTTTAAAAACACAACTCCAATTACAAGAGCAATGATACTAACATGTATGAACAATTTAACATCAGCATATTATAATAATAATATATTAACAAAAGCTCCAAGCAAATAAATTTTTAATCATATTACTCATTACTTTAGCTTGTCTGAATAAATAAACTTGGTTATTGTTTATAATTTCTTTTGCAATAATGCATGTGTGATAGCGGTTTAATTTAAAGCCTTTTACTCAGTCTGTTCATATAATCTGCTCATTGTACATGAAATATTCTCAGGCAATAAAGTGCAGTTCATAAAGGTCTAATTGACAGGCGACATCCGCAGCACTCGGTCTAATCCAATTATGCACAGAACACACACCGCCAGTGCAGAAACCCCCCACACACACTCCTCGTACTGCAATATTCAAGAGCAACAAAAGAAGATTCAGTTTGCTCACGGAGGGGGTTATTCATTCCCTGGCCGTGTTGTGGCTGGGTAGGTCTTGGCACACTTCACATATTAAAGCTAATGAAGCGCCTCATTGAGGCGAGGACGCGGGCTGAGATCAAACCAGCGTGGGGTGGGTGCATTCAGGGAAACCCCACGTAGAGGGTAAATTGGGGTGGATTCACGCCTGTCAGAGCGAAACCGGCCCGAATGAAACCAAATTTTCATTGAGGGGATTAGTGACACAGGATGAATCGATGGTAGCAGTTTCTTTTCACATGATGCCAGTGAAGCCACATTTTGCAGGGCGCACGAGCCAAAACCCTGAGCTGCCCATATTGCTGCAAAGTGACACTTGTCACAATTCATTAAATCTTAGCACACACCCTGACATGCGCTGGATATTTATGCCAAAAATATCCTGTCATGCCGTTTTTTGTTTTATCTGTGAAGTGCAAAAGAATAAAAGTCGTCCTGTTGTAGCTGGCACAACGTTTGGATTAACAAGGTTTTTTAATGTAGAAAAGGTAAGGTAAATTCAACACAGAAGGTCTTTGAGCAAAACAATTTGTTTTTTAATAAAGGTTTGCAAGCTATAGCGTGTGCTTGTTCTTTTTTGCCAGACATTCCCATGTTTTTTGACAGAAGCATATGTAAGTTTCATTGTGTTAGCATGCAAATGTCTCCACTGCAGAAAGACTGAAAAATATGACAGCATTATGCTGTTTTCTCTCTCTTTCCCTAGGTGCTTCACATTTGTTTTCCAGCAGCAAGTAAACTGTCTCTTCATACCTGAAAATGAAAACAAATGAAGATGATGTCTACATGAAGTATAAGTTCAGAAGGAGCTAATCAGGTAAAGAGCCCGACCTTAATTTAGGAACAAACATTTAATCATGGACAACATGACAGATCTGTTTACTTATTTGTTGACATATGGTTATATGATCAAGCAAACTTTTGAATGTATAGTTATTGCACAGGGGTTTGGAAGTTTGTTTCCACCAACTGATAAAAAAAAAAGGTAAATGTGACTATTCAGACGTTTTTTCCATAATTCTGAGAACCAAAGCAGTGTTGGGGGTAACACATTACAAGTAATCCGAGTTATGTGATCAGATACTTTTTCAAGTAACTAGTAAAGTAACGCATTACTTTTTCATTTACAAGAAAATATGTGAATTACTTTTTTTTTTTTTTTAAATAAGTAATGCCAGTTACTTTCTTTTCCCATTCACTGACTGACAAGTCTCCTGTTCCAATGTTGAGAGAAATTGGAAGTACAGAGGCATTGTGTGTGCTGTGTAAACATGTTAATGTAGTTCTAGACTAAATGAACATGCATTAATTCATATCACTCACAAAAAAAACAGATTCAGTATTCATCAAAATGAGTGAAATGCAAACTCAGAATATGACGCAAACCTACAATAATTAAATATGTTAAATAAAACATCATCAGCTGTTTATTGCTGTAGCAAAGCTTAACAACTCCCTACTTAAAAAACGCTAAAACCAGCCTAATGTTGAATGGCTGCTTTGGCTGGTCTCCCAGGCTGGTTTTAAAGTGGTTTTGACCACTTTTTAGAGGCTTCAGAGGGCTCTAAATGATCCCAGCCGAAGGGTCTTATCTAGCGAAACAATTGTAAAACTTGTATACTTTTTAAGCACAAAAGCTTGTGTAACACAGGTTCTGGGATGTGCGTCCATGACGCTACGTACTATTGAATCATGTCGAAAGGTCACGTGGAACTACAGTGTTTACAAAGTGAACGCGCCAAGACTAAAGAAGTGCAAGTAAGTCAAACGCTGTTTACAAACAAAAAGGTACAACAATGTCGGACGATTTTGAAGTTGTAGGAGAAAATAAGATGGAGTTTTTCATAGCGTCGTAAACGTGCATCCTAGAGCCTGTGCTACACAAGCTTTTGTGCTTAAAAAGTATACAAATTTTTATATTTCGGAAAAATGACAGATGCCAGATGACGTTTCGCTAGATGAGACTCTTCTTCCTCGGCTGGGATCGTTTAGAGCCCTTTGAAGCTGCATTTAGCTGCATTTTGGAAGTTCAAAATTGGAGCACCAATGAAGTCCATCATATGGAGAAAAATCCTGAAACGCTTTCCTCAAAAACCATAATTTCTTTATGACTGAAGACAGAAAGACATGAACATCTTGGATGACGAGGTGAGTAAATTATTTGTTAATTGTTGTTCTGGAAGTGGGGTTCTCCTTTGACGTAAATAAAGACAAAAGAAATTGAAAGATAAAGAAGTCATATCAGAAGTTTTGGAAGTAAATTGATTTTGAAGGGCTCTTTAAAAGCATGTATTTTTTCCCTGTGTGATTCTAATTTGCATGGATCAGTCAGTTTATTTTTGTTATAAATATTCATACCACAGGGCTGTTTGATAGATTTTGGTTGGTTGACAGGTGTTGTAAATGGTACAATTTTTCAGCAAATTATTCAGTTAACAATTCAGTAAATCACAGGTAATAATTCCAGGCAGGTCTTGACTGTATTAGAGTTCCATATCACTGCACCAAATTACTTCAGTTATTTCAAAGACACCTGCAGCTTATTACAGCAAAGACCACAAAGAAAATCGAGTAAATATGAGAAACAAATAAAATTAAAATAATTAAAATACGTGTGCTACTGAGCTGCCACATGTAATTGCATGTTGAGGTGATTAAAAAAAAAAAAAAGTTAAGATCTGACAAAAAGATAAAGGTACAAAGCACAGCAAATGACAATCAGATTAAAAACAGCTTTAACTTGTCCATGCCGGAAAATGACAAAGCTGGATAATTCACTATACATAACTTAATTATTCCTTATTTAACCTTATTCAAATAAGACAACAGTTCCAGTCTTTGCATTTGATTAGTTAAGCGGTGCTCCAAGGGTGCTAATATTTTGTCCATAAATTGATGTTTTCACTGTTTGTATCATTCCACTTGTCTGTTTTTGTGCGTTACAGACCATAGACTGTGGGGGGAAAACAGAGGTGGTTTCTTCAAGTGTAGAATGAAGCCAAAATATCCCAGAAATGGCCGCTGTCATTTTGCGCTGATGACGTCATTTGGAACCAAAGTCTGTGCAGTAGTGATCCTGAGGTGGAGCTGTTGTATTAAACCCTGCTATACATGCAGTTTTTATGGTATTAAATAACAAACTAAAACCAAAAACAAACAAAAACTTATTAGAAAAACAATTGAACAAACATCAGCATGATAAGAAGAACTACCTAAAATGACAGGCAAATGACTAAAACAAAGTGCAATTTGACTTTGAGTTTGGGGTTTATGGTCTATACTGCAGCTAGCCACCAGGGGGTGATGAAAACGTGGAATCAAAGGCCCGGTTTCCCAGACAGGGTTTACACTAAACCAGGATTAAAGGAGAAGTCCAGTTCCAGAACAACAGTTTACAGATAATCTATTCACCCCCTTGTCAAGATGTTCATGTCTTTCTTTCTTCAGTCGTAAAGAAATTCTGTTTTTTTTAAAAAAAAACATTACAGAATGTTTCTCCATATAATGGATTGATATGGTGCCCAGAGTTTGAACTTCCAAAATGCAGTTTAAATGCAGCTTCAAACAATCCCAAGTGTGATCCCAGCCGAGGAAAAAGGGTCTTATCTAGGGAAACGATTGGTTATTTTCATTAAAATAATACAATTGATATACTTTTTAATGTCAAACGCTCGTCTTGTCTTGCTCTTCCCAACCTCTGTTTTTTCCGGTTCATGACAGTTAGGGTATGTTGAAAAACTCCCATCTCATGTTCTCCCTCAACTTCAGAATCGTCCAATATCGCTGTTTTACCTTTTTTGTTAAGAGTGTTTGATCTTCTTTGGATGTTCACTTTGCAAAGACTGGGTCAGAACTTCTGACGATGTAGGGTGATTTTGAAATGATTTTTGGAGTTGAGGGAGAAAATATGATCAGAGTTTTTTTGACATACCCTAACTGTCTTAAGCCAGAATACGCAGAGTTCAGGGAGAGCAAGACAAATGAGTGTTTGAGATTAAAAAGTTTTTTTTTTTTTAATGAAAATAACCAATCTTTTCACTAGATAAGAGCCTTCTTCCTCGGCTAGAATCGTTTACAACCGCATTTGGTATCGTTTGAAGCCACATGCTTACCTGCTATTTTGGAAGTTCAAACTCGGGGCACCATATCAGTCCATTATATGGAGAAAAATCCTGAAATGTTTTTCTCAAAAACACAATTTCTTTACAATTGAAGTAATTTTTTATAAATGTGCTTAAGCAAAAACATTACTGGTGTGCATCTTAAGACAAAACAAAGGCACTGATATATTTTAAGATCAGTCAGTGCAAGTTTCTTTCAGTTGAAACAGCTCAGACTTACATTTTAGTCTAGGCCTAAGCTTAAGCCTTGTCTGTGAAACCAGTGGAAAATGTTTTGGCTTCACTTTTCAGGATGTACCTGAAATTCTGTGAATTAGTCTCATCTTGTCTTTTCTGAAGGATACATTATGTTTCACCAGTCTCTGTTTATGAGTCACTGAATCATTTACCCAACAGATTTGTTCAAAAACATTAATGCATCCAGGACTGAAACACCAATGCTATGTGTTGCCTTGCTTGTGTGATATTAGTTAAATACAGAAAAAAATAAATGAAATCCACATGAAACTAACACATCTATGTAGGCAATTGTTTGCAAGGAAAAACAGTATAGACTTTAACATGACAATACAAAATTATTTGAACATATGTCTGCAATTGACTAATCAGAATGAAGTAGAGCAACGAGCGGCGTAATAAAAATATGTAAGTATGTGAAATCATAAAAGACATCAAAGACTTGTAGAAGCAAGCTAAAATAGCATTGTTGCTACAGCAAATGAATTTTTGTCTCAAGCTTTTGTTGGTTCGAACACTGTGATACTTACAGCAACCAACGTAATAAAGCATTCATACAAAACTGAACATGTTTTTAGCACCACTCACTGAAAATATAACTTTGAAATTGTAACAAAGAATATTTTTTTCAATGAGCCTGGGTTGCTTCTATCTTATTTGCTTTGTAATAACTCCACTCTAAACAACTGGGATGACTGTTAATGGCACTTGTCTGTCCACAATTTATCACGCCTGTTTCTTTTCTTCCTAAGCCACCTCTCTCTCTTTCCGTCTTTGATTTTGTGCACCCAGCATTTGTTCCTGCACTAAACATCTGGACATCTTGGGAATTGTACCAACAGCAAAATTTGGAGTGTTTCTAAAAAGTGGGTGGATGAGAGAGAGAGGTGGGACATGCCAGAAGCACTGACCCCTGACCTCTGCACTGGGTCATCTGCTTTTCCACTGACCCCTCATTTGTTTCATTTCACACTGCTGGGCCCTGCATGCGTGTGTGTCCAGAGCTCCATGCGGCCCAATTACCAGCCATCGATTTGCCTGATCACTGGTGTGTGTTTGTGTGTGTGTGTGCTCAGCATGAGGGTTCAGCGAAACCTGTGGAAGCCAGCTTTCTGTGTAAGAACAGAGAGTGCAAATCACTGTTTTGATGTGAATAGTTGAGAGGATGCGTGTCTGGATGGAAATGCACACTCCACTGACATGCCAAATACCATCTCAACAGTCCTTCAACTGAGGTGGCAAAGGTTAGCTGTGTTTTTTTTCCCACCGGGCCACATTCACACATGACCTTTACTCGTGTCTGGCTGATCGTTAGAAGGAGCTTTGTTTTCTTCCATTCTTTGCTCTTTCATTTTTCAGAGTTACCCCAGTACTGTCAACTTCATCGTCTGAGAAAGATAATTGCGTTCCGTTCAGTGTGTGTCTCTTCTCTCAGCATGATACATGTTGATACAACTGTTATGTTTCAAAGCTTACTCCTTTATTCCCCAAACAGATTATCAGGTAACCGTTAGCTGACAGCATCATCTTAAAAGTGCTTTCCTCTGTAAGTTGTCTTGCAATAATTTACATTTGTACTTAAAAATAGTTTAAGTATATAGTATATAGAAGTTATAGTTCCCTGTAACTTCAGGTTTAGCAAAGAAATCCTGAGATCAGTATTGATACTATGGAGATTAGAAGATTTGATGTTCCACATGAAAACCAGTATGGTTTGTGTGCTGTTTTCTTTCCTTCACCACCTTCTCCTTCTATGATGCGGAATGGTGGTGAAGGGGATTGGAGGCACAAAACTGCTTCAGAGGGGTATGTAACAAAAATAAATGAATGAATGACATTGAGAACCACTGGTGTATTGATTTCTGGCTTCTTTAAAGCATCAGCAGCAAAAGCAAATGGAATGTATGCACATTTTCACTGTGGAATGTAAAAAGATTCTCAGATGACATTAGACTGTAAAATTCTTTGGATAAAATTGCAGTTATTTATTTGTTTGTTCATGTGTTCATTCATTTACCCAATATTTTTATTTATTTTTGCTTGTACCCCTTGTTTTTAATTTTGTTTCTGATTAGTGTAATTAATTGTCGATTGCAGCTCATATGGGTTTTCGAAAAATATATTTTTTACAATTTGTAATGTAGCTATCCTTAAAGGAGAAGTCCACTTCCAAAACAAAAATTTACAGATAATGTACTCACCCCCTTGTCATCCAAGATGTTCATGTCTTTCTTTCTTCAGTCGTAAAGAAATTTTTTTTTTGAGGAAAACGCTCGTCTTTGTCAGGATTCTGGACTTTGTTCTGTTTTGATTCTGTTTTTCCTGTGTTCCTGTGCCTGTTTGGTTCCTGTTTTCCTTTATTTGGTTCTATTCCTTTTCTCATTTGTCAATTATCAATTAGCTCCACACCTGTTTCTGTTTCTCCCTGATTACTTTGTTAGTATTTATAGCCCTACGTTTCCTCAGTTTCTTTGTACTGTCACCGTTGTATTATGTGGTTGCTTTTGGCTTGTTAACGCTTTTGGATTTATTCAAACGCTGTTTCTTTGTTCTCCTTAACAAAAAAGGTAAAACAGCGATATAGGACAAATTTATTCACAAAGAAGAATAAGATGGGAGTTTTTCAGCATACCCTTACTGTCATGAACCGGAAAAAAAGAGTTCAGGCAGCACAAGACAAGATGAACATTTGACATTAAAAAGTATTTAAATTGTATTATTTTTATGAAAATAACTGATCATGTTTGAAGTCGCATTTAAACTACATTTTGGAAGTTCAATCTCAGGGCACCATAGAAGTCCACTATATGGAGAAAAATCCTGAAATGTTTTCCTCAGAAAAACTATTGCTTTACGACTGAAGAAAGAAAGACATGAACATCTTGGATGACACAGGGGTGAGTACATTATCTGTACATTTTTGTTCTGGAAGTGGACTTCCACATTTTTATATATTTTTAAACCCGGGATTACGTATCTGAAAACATTTTGTTTGGTTTTGACCTGGGCATGTTCTTGGCAGGCTTTTTGACTCTAAAAACAGTTTACAGATTTGAATAAACTCAGTTGCATCTTTTTAAAAGGTACTGGAAGACCATTTGAAATGACACTTCACTTTATTTGAGCTTCTAAAAGGCTTGTGGAGAGCAAGTAATAAGTTCAGGCCTCATGATATTCCATTCTTTTTAAGGGCACTTCAAACAAAGCACCTGCAGACTGCCAGTGCTATAAAATTCACAAACACACAACCATCACTGGAGCGACTGCGTAGAGCTGTGCTTATGAAAGAAATTGCATTTATACATTGTCTTTACTGTATTTCATCACCATGACTGTCTGTTTCAGGCTATTTCGTCTCCTCTAGCAATCTGTATTAGACTGAGACACCGGTTGAAAAGCATTATATGTGTATAGTGAATCAAATCAAATATGATATTATATATTAATAGGCTTTCACAAAGACTGTAATTTTCTGTGATAACTATGCGTGTCGTATCATAGATTGTCTATGTGATTGACAGAGATACACTGATGATATCCAGAATGAGAGTAACATGAAAGATGTGTTAAAAAGACTTAGAAAGAATCTGCCGGGAGTGTCAAAATATGATGTTTGATTGTCACTGAGGTAGTTATTTGCTCTGATATGACTGTGATTGTGTTCTCGGTATAATTAGATACCTTTCAATTTTGCACAAAATAGCTAGTAATAACTGCGAGGCTTTGATATGTTCGGGATTGAAAAGCATAAAGAGATCTGGCTGGTTTAGGCTTCCTTTGATTCTCACATTCACAGAGAAAATCAAGGCCAGTTTAGAAAGGAATATCTGCTGTTGAAATAATTTTTTCTTGTGATTGTGTAATGTATTATATATGTGTGAGAGCGAGACAAAGACAGCCAGCATGATAATTAGATAAACATTTAATAACAACAATCTTTTTTTGAAGGAAAAGTTCACACATGGTTATTTTTCATACAGTGAAAGCATATAATGACTTTCTGACTCAAAAGGCATTATAAAAGTGCCAAGTCCAGTCAAGGCATTAAGATTTGGCTGTTTCAAAAATGTACTGTATTACTTTTTTTTCATATTGGAAACATTATAGTGCAATAGTGTTAACTTTCATAAGTTCAGCTAACTATGAAGTAAGTCCACTTTGTGAGTTGCATTCTGCAATCTTTATTAAAAAATTATGGATCAGTATTCAATGATTTAACCATTTATTCAACAATGTGGTATATCATCCATAATATATGTGGTTTCTTTCCATTTTAATTTCATTTTCAGGCCTTAATAAGAGGTCTGAATAAGATAGCTGGCTTGTTTGTTGACTGTATCAACATCTGCTTCTGGCTTTTTATTGTCTGGATGTTAAATACTCTAAGCAATGGGCTCACATTAATTGTCTTTAAGAGAGAAAGATGTTTTTGCTGCCAGATGGTGTAATTATGGCTAAAAGCTAAGCAACCAAACTCTTTTGTCTTGAAATATAGAAGACAAGTTATATGGGCTACTCAGGGCTATTATTGTTAACTAAAAGTAAAGCCATAAAAGAAACATTTTCATGAAAAGAAAAAAAAAAGTACCTGAAATGAAACACAAAAAATATTTAATTTCAGCTAGCTGTAATGGCATTATTTCTCATTTTTTAGTTAATAAACTAAATAAACTAGAACCTAAAATTACTAAAACTTTAATAAAAATGATCATTAAAGGAGAAGTCCACTTCCAGAATAAAAATTGACAGATAATGGACTCACCCCTTGTCATCCGAGATGTTCATGTCTTTTTTCTTCAGCTGTAAAGAAATTATGTTTTTTGAGGGAAACATATCAGCATTTTTCTTCATATAATGGACTGATATGATGCCCCAATTTTGAACTTCCAAAATGCAGTTTAAATTGGGCTTCAAACAATCCCAGATGCGGTTGTAAACGATCCCAGCCGAGGAAGAAGGGTCTTATCTAGCGAAACGATCTGTTATTTTCATAAAAATAATTTTGGAAGTTGAGGGAGAAAATACAATTGGAGTTTTTCGACTTACCCTAACTGTCTTGAGCCAGAATACACAGAGTTCAGGGAGAGCAAGACAAGACAAGCATTTGAGATTAAAAAGTATTTTAATGAAAATAACCTATCGTTTCGCTAGATAAGACCCTTCTTCCTCGGCTGGGATCGTTTACAACCACATTTGGGATCGTTTGAAGCTGCATTTAAACTGCATTTTGGAAGTTCCAAATCGGGGCACCATACCAGTCCATTATATGGAGAAAAATCCTGAAATGTTTAACTCAAAAAACATAATTTCTTTACGGCTGAAGAAAATAAGACATGAACATTTTGGATGACAAGGGGGTGAGTACATTATCTGTAAATTTTTGCTCTGGAGCTGGACTTTTCCTTTAATAAATTAGTCATGACAAAAAATTATGATATCCGATGTATTTTTCTATGAGCGAGTATAAGGTTACTAAGCTTAGTTCACCGTAACTTGTCACCCACTAATTAACACGGCGATAAGCCTGTATGTGAACTGATATTAGGCTAATATTGTAGACCTATGTTGGGTGTTGCTCAGTATGATGTCAAGTGGCAGATCAGTGGGTTTGCTGCGGTTGAATATCTAAAGAAAAGACGTCCTCAGTCCCAGACGAAACCTAAAATACTATATGGAAGATGGTAAATAATTCAATAATTATAATATGACTGCGTGATGAACCTATGAACCAAACTCATATTTAAACAGCATGCTATGTACAAACATGCTGTGTACACATCTATCCTTACAAGTAAAATTTTGGCTGTATTATTTGTGTCCCCTTTAAAAATTGCTCTTAAGAAAATTTATGTTTATTGTCCACACACTGTTAGATGAAATTCTGAAGGATGTTCAGACAATCAAATTTAACATACATATTTCATAAGTCTTTGTTTATATGTCAGCTGCATTGAGATGGTTGTTAGTTACAGTGCTATTCATATGCAGGATTTGCTTTAAGCATGCATTACAGACTTTATGGATGTGATGACAAATTATTTACAGTTTAAATCAATGTTTCTGAAACATGTCCACCTGAGGGCAATTAGGAGCATCTCAGTGTGTGTTTTCAAATAGAAAGATTAAAGAGTTGATGTTTTATGTGTAAGTGTGATTAAAACAATATATAGTTTACGGAATGGTTAAACCATCATGGTGTGCATGTCAGTATGTGACACTAAAACATACATGCTTTTACACACACACAGACACACACATACATTTTACGCCCAACAGATACAGTCATGACCAAAAATATCAATTCTGTCAGAAAATGCAACCCTTCTCTCAGAAAATTGTTGCAGTTGAAAATGTTTTGGTACTCACATATTTATTTTTTTGTTTGCATTGGAACAACACACACAAAAAAAAACAGAGAAGAAAAGTCAAATCTAATACAATTCCACAAAGAAACCCCAAAAATGCACTGGACAAAATTATTATTATAACTGAAATCAATCGCTTCCTGTAACCATGAATGAGTTTCTTACACCTCTCTACTGGAATTAGACTCTTCTTTTGCAAACTGCTCCAGGTCATTCAGATTTGAAGGATGCCTTCTTCCGACTGCTGTTTTGAGATCTCTCCACAGGTGTTCTATGGGATTCAGATCTGGACTCATTGCTGGCCATTTCAGAACTCTCCAGTGCTTTGTTTGTAACCATTTCTGAGTGCTTTTTGAAGTGTGTTTCGGGTCATTATCCTGCTGGAAGACCCATGACCTCTGGTGGAGATGCAGCTTTCTGACACTGGCCCCTACGTTGCGCCCTCAAAATTCTTTGGTAATCATCAGATTTCATGATACCGTTTACACAGTCAAGACATCCAGTGCCAGAAGCAGCAAAGCAACCCCAAATATCTTTGAACCTCCACCATGTAGTGACCTGTGTTCTTTTCTTTGAAGACATTTTCTGTAAACACTGCCATGATGTCCTTTACCATAAAGCTTGAATTTTGTCTCATCTGTCCACAGTACGTTCTCCCAAAAGGATTGTGGTTTTATCACAGAAGTTTTTGCAAACTCCAGTCTTGCTTTTTTATGTAGTGATGTCCTCTTGGGTCTCCTACCATAGCGTTCGTTTTCATTCAGATGGCGACGGATAGTGCGAGCTGACACTGTTTTACCCTGTGTCTGCAGATCAGATTGAATTTGTTTGGAAATTAATCAGGGTTCTTTATCCATCATTCAAAAAATCCTTTTTTGTTGTAATTTTTCATTAATTTTACTCTTCCGTCCACGTTCAGGGAGGTTAGCTACAGTGCCATGGACTGTAAACCTCTTGATGATATTGCGCACAGTTGACACAGGAACATTAAGATCTCTGGAGATGGACTTGTAGCCATAAGATTATCCATGTTTTTCCACATTTTTTTTCCTCAAATCCACAGATAACTCTTTACACTTCTTTCTTTTCTCCATGTGTGTTTTGAGGAAAGTATTCCAGGATTTTTCTCCATATAGTGGACTTCAATGAGGATCAACAGGTTGAAAGTCCAAATTGCAATTTTAATGGAGCTTCAAAGGCCTCTACACAATCCCACAATTGTACAATCCCAACCTAGGAATAAGGGTCTAATAAAAAGGGTCATTTTCTAAAAAATAAATAAATAAATAAAATAGTAATAATAATAAATTGACAAAATATTAATACATAAAAATCTATAGCCTATACTTTTTAGCGACAAATGCTCATCTTGCACTAGCTGGACCTCACACATTATCCAGTCACGTTAGAAAGGTCACATGTGACATATAGCAGAAGTACTGACCCAGTTTTTAAAAAGTATACGTGCAAAGAAAGTTGAACACTTTACGAAAAAAGGTTAAACAACGATGTTGGATGATTTTGAAGTTGGAGGAGAAAATTAGATTTTTTTTCACCCTACTCTGCCTTTTTGAACCAGAGTACAGATGAAGAATTAACTGCATGTGACTTTACCACCATGACTATGTTATATGCATAATGCGTATTGCAGAGCTAGTGCAAGACAAGCATTTGTGGTTAAACAGTATAGCCTATAGATTTTTTTTTTTTAGAAAATAACTGATCGTTTCGCTAAACAAGACCTTTGTTCCTTAGCTGGGATCATGTAGAGCCCTTTGAAGCTGCATTGAAACTGCATTTGGGACCTTCTGGAAAATTCTGGAATGTTTTCCTCAAAAAATACTCTATCTGGAGAGCCGGGGGTGAAAAGATTTTGAATTTGAAGATCAAGGTAAATTTTACTTAATTTGTCTTCCAGGAAACATGCAAGTATCTTCTGTTGCGTCCGAAGGGCAGTACTAAATGGAAAAAAGGGACTCATGAACAACCATCACAAAAAAAAACACAGTCGTAGATCATCCGTAACCACGCAGTATTAAGAACCAAGGGTTCACAAACTTTTGAAGGGTGTTATTTGAATAATTTCAGGTATTTTTATTTGTCCAGTGGACTATATGTAAAGATCTTTTATGTAAAATATCTTACTCAGGACAGTACTACATAAAAAATAACATGCATTTTGTATGGTCTCTCTTATTTTGTTAAAATTATTTACATTTTCACAGATTCTGCAAGGGGTTCCCAAACTTTCGCATGCCACTATATGTATTTGGCTTTTTAAAACTTAAAATCTTAAACAAAAGCTAAGCTATAATATGAAAGTATGATTATTAGGCTTGTTAGAACTAAAAATCTTTTGTTAGTCAACGTTTAGTTTGTTATAAAGACAACTTCTTTTTAAACTATGCATCACATTTTCATCATATCAATCAATCAATCAGTCAGTCAAACACCTGAAAATTAAGTAAGACAAGTAATTCTGGACTTCAACACTCACTTTTTTTGTATGTTTCATACCTTATGTCATGTATTTGAATAATATATTTATGTTTTCAGGATTAATTACCTTTAAATTCTTTGGTCTATTTCCAAATAAATGTTAAATTATATAAGAAATGGTTGCAATGCCAACTATAGTAATGTGTTTATTTATTGTACAGTACATTTCATTATAGTGGTAACACTTGCAATAAGGTCTCATTTGTTAACATTATTTCATGAATTAACTATGAACAATATTTTTTAAGATAATTTATAATCTTTGCTAATGTTAGTCAATAAAAACAATTGTTAGTTGTTCATGTTATGTCATTCTGTGTATGTAGGAATGGGATGTCCATCAACTAAACATTTATCACATCTCCTAATTGTGTGTTTGCAGTGCAAATAGTTTTGTAACAAAAGTGATCTAGTTATGTGTGTTCTATTTGATCTAGTTTTGGTTTTTCACCAACACTAAAAATAAGCAGAAAAGGCACTAATAAGCTTTAGGAGTACCTCCGAAATATACTTAAATGCACCCTTTAGGGGTAAGTAAGGTGATCCTTGATCATATGAACCTTCCTCATTTCAGAAATACATCTTGTGCTTTCTTTCACAGTGTCTATATAATTTACTGACCTTGAATTCTGTTTCAGCCAGGCTGTCAGGCTACATGCAAAAACCAGTCAGTCACACAGATCAACAAAAGCTCTGTTCCATACATAAGTCTGATTCTGCCCAGTTTTTATTTATATTTAATAGTCTAAGTGTATCTACAGAGCTCTTGCACAGGGAAACGTGATGGTGTGTTGTGAGCCGGCTAGCCGTTGAGTCAACATTATTCCTGTAAATGCTCAGATGATGTTTGGGAGTAGGGTACAGGGGCATTTATCTTCAGCAATAAATGAAAGTGGCTCAGTATCGCTCTCTGGAGATGACTGTAAAATAAATGAAGAGCCATTTCATATACAAGGTCACATCATCTCTCTCCGCTGCATATTAGCATTTTTAGTCACAGTGTCACAGTGGAGCTCATGGTTTCAGTCTGTGCACCCATTTCCCAGAGGACATGTGTGCAGATACTTTTTAATCATTGAGCTACAGTATATACCTCTAGATAATTGTTGAAGTTAAACTTTTCCAATCTCATCTTTACACTCATGCATCAATTAAAATGCAGGATTATATAGAATCAAACATACACTATTCAACTTTCAAAACAACTATTTGCCAACTAGTCTTGCATAGCCAGATTTTTAAATATTGGTATTATTATCTCTAAATTTAGTCCTTTGTCAATAAAGTGCTGCAGTGATGATGTAATTTGTACTCTAACACAGAAATTAGCATCGCACTGGTTTCCTGGACAAAAGCCCAATAAGATTTTTCCATGGGCTTTTGGACTGTTGCAGAAAATAAACACTGTGACCAGCAAAGGTTTACGTTTTGTTTGTCATGATAATCTTCACAAATGAACAGCTTTAGTGAATTTTAAAGCATAAACACAATTACCAGAGGTAAAAAGCTAAACGAAGATTATAAATGAACTAATTAAGCTTTGAGCCTTAACAACTCAGTCTTTATTAAAAATAAATAAATTAAAAAAAAACCTTTGAAAGTTTCAGTTAGATTAGTTTGTGCATGTGTGAGTATAAAAACAGTGAGGCTGTAAAAATAAAGTGACGAGATGAATTTTTCTTCTTAGCATAATGATGTTTAATGTCAAGATAACCTCTGTAGTCCCATTTTGCCACTTTTTAAAACAAGTGTGACTTTACCAACATGAATATGTAAGTGTGTGGATGTGCATCACAGAGCTAGTGCAAGACCAGCATTTGTGGTTAAAAAGTATAGCCTATAGATTTGTATTTATTTATTTATTTATTTATTTTTTAGAAAATAACTGATCGTTTCACTAAACAAGACCTTTATTCCTCAGCTGGGATCATGTAGAGCCCTTTGAAGCTGCACTGAAACTGCAATTTGGACCTTCAACCTGGTCCCATGAAGTCCTTTTGGACTGTTGCAGAAAATAGATGAGTATTTTCTGTTTAGCATAATGACGTTTAATGTCAAGATAACCTCTGTAGTCCCATTTTGCCATTTTTTTAAAACAAGTAAAAGCTTTAAAAAATTTATTTTGCAATTTCAGAAAAATGTGCAAAAATTTACTTTTAGTTGTACAATAGCTTGTCACTGGAGCAGTACCCTCTGGCAGGCAGGGGTGCCTAAACTCGGTCCTGGAGAGCCGGTGTCCGGCAGATCTTAGCTCCAACCCCAATTAGACACACCTGAACCAGCTAATCTAACTTTTTACTAGGCATACTAGAAACTTCCAAAGTTTGGGCACCCCGCTCTAAAGGCCGGGACACGCCAAGCTGACTTTAAAGAACTAGCAGCGACAAAAGCCGATGGTGTTGTCGCCTTGCGTCGGCAGTGTCTAGATCAAAAAGCTGCACTTGAACACACCACTCAGACTACAGCCAACTGCAAACTAACGTGCATTCTGTGCCTGCGTGAGAGGAATTTGCTTACTATATTAGCAGCTATCAATAGTATATTTTTTTGTCATTGAAAAGGAGAAACCTAAACAAGGATATACGAGATATAAGCAGATATGCACGAAACATAAACAAAGCAGCGATTGCCTACCTTACTGAATATCAGTTATGTTGATAACTTTCTTCATTTTAAGTGGCTCATGTTGTTATGAAAATATTCACATATTGGAATGCTTGGGTAAGATCAAATAACATTAGAACAGCTTTCGTTTTGTGCTGCACAACTTATACTACTGTTATACTATATTAAAGGGGTCCTATTATGCTCTTTTTCAAAGTCTTGCTTTTGTTGTGGGGGTGTTTGAAAGAAGGAAGTCATATACACCTAGGATGCTTGGAGGGTGAGTAAATAATACACTACAGTAGTGTTGGGTCCTATCATCAGCCTGCAAGATTGCCGATACATGATATTATCGTGCTAATTTATTTAATTATTTACATACTTAGTTTCATTGCCCACCATAAGGCTAAAGTAGCCTAATGTTTTAAATATGACTTAATTTGTATTTAACATGACAACAATTGAATGAAAATATTGTAAATTACTATTTATAATGCTTATATTTCCGGGGTTATTCAAAAAGCAGCTACAGAAAGCGAGCAAAGAAAATCATTACTGATTAGCCTAGCCTAGTCTAGTGCAAGTTTATGAATTTTAAAAAACACTTGCGTTATAAGTGAAGCTATCTACTCTGTATGATAAATAGATCTCTTACTACACACTGCGCACAGGTCTGCGGCACGGCTCCTACACGGCCACTGGAGATAATTGCGGTTACGCTAGTCAACACTTGGGTTTACATCAGTCGCACCTCTGCATGTGTTCGACCCCTCTATACTGCACGTCTATGGCGTAGCTCCAACACGGCCACCAGAGATGATCACGGTCACTCTAGTCAATGCTTGTGTCATGAAGTGGCTCTAAGCGCTGCATCGCTATAGTTAGGCTAATCCTCCACCTCATCCCTACCCACCCCCCAACCATTCGAATTTCAGTAGGTGGGATTTCATTTAATGATATTCTAATGGGCTGCGTTGTGACATCATAACATCTGGAAAACAGACGCTGTAGTCCACAGGAGGTGTTCATTGTAGTTCTTGAAAAGAATTTAAAAACGAAATATCTCCTTGTGGACTTTGAGATTTGTAACGTTGTAGATCTTTTTTATGCCAAAACATACTCACCACACACTGACTAAAATTCAAAAAGCATAGACACCTTTAAAATAGTTCCGTTTTGTATGTAATGGCTGAGTGATTATCTTGTTTAGTTTTTTTTTTTTGTTTGTTTTATTAAGTTAATTTAGAAAAACCTATTTCTAATATGTTGGACTTTTTATTGAAAGGAGCCTGCTTTTAGCTCTTGAGACATGCCTTTACTTATAGACCCATAAGAGCTGCATTTGTATGATATGAGTTGAGGAAAGCGTGACACGCGAACGGGGTGTTCACAAAGGTTATTTGTAAATATGCTTTGTTTTTGTATTTCCACTAGGTGTTGCTAGCTTTAAACACAGAACTTATTTCAGTTATTAGGCATTTAAATAAAAACACATTCAAGTACAGAAGTCCTAAGAAGCAAACTCATTTTTGGGTTTTCGCTACAAGAATGTCATCCCTGCAGCACTTGTGACTAGTTGTGTGAAGCACAGCTCACGCAGAGGTCACTTTCAAATATAGCAACTTTCTGCTGGTCAGTGCTGTGAACCTGTCCAACTTGACCCCTTCGCAAAGTCTATGTGGGAAAATCTTTCAACCGCACAAAAAAATAACTAGGTTGAGTGGATTCCAATTGACTCAATCGACTGAAAATTCACTGAACAGCATTAATGTGATTGTCATTGTGTAATTGTGACTGTACCTTAAGAACCACCCACTTAGACAGAAAGCAGCCACCTTTATGACTGGTAAAATGGCCATTTACATTTACATCTACATTTATGCATTTAGCAGATTATTTTATTCAAAGTGGCTTACAATAAGGGAACCAACTGTTCATTTCATTTTTATGTGCCATCAGGGGGACCAAATCTGAAAAATTTGATATCACAATAATAGAACAACAGCCTGTGCGCAATGACTCCCGTAACGTGTGTAAAGTCAACCAGTCAGATTAGAGATGCCAGATTAAAAAAGTGCTTCTAGTTTTGTATGTAATAGGAATCAGATGCTCAGTGAATGGTCCGTGAGCAGGCAGTGATTGTACTGTCTGACTGTCCAGCAAATCAAACCAAACAAATGCTGTTTTTGCACACTTTTGTAAGTCAGTTTGCGGTCTACTTTTCACTGGCATATCATTTCATACCTGTTTGAGGTTATTATTATTATTATTATTATTATTAATATTACACTCTAAAAAAATGCTGGGTTTTTCAACTCAACTTTAAAAATGTTACATTTTTTTTTAAAAAGATTAAAAATGTAATTAAAAAATGTAACCCAAGAATCGTGTCCAAATTTGACCTAAAATTGGGTTGAAACAACCCAGCAGTTTTTTAGAGTGTAATATTATTATTTTTTTGTGGAACAAAAGGAAGAAGTTTTGAAGAAGCTTGATGTAGATTTTTCCATACAACAACAGTTAAAAGTGACTAAAAGGTCTAAAGAAGAAAACACTCCAAAAAATACTTTATATTTACCATATATACCATATATGACAGGATATTAACTTTTAGTTTGAACAGATTGAATTGATTAGGCTACATTTAAGATGTGTATTTGTCATTGATAAAAAAGACCAATATTTAAAGTTAAATCTAATTGTTTAAAAGTTTGGGGTTGTCTTTGACGCTTAAAAAAAAAAAGCATACTCCAGTGTCACATGATCCTTCAAAAATGATCCTGATTTGGTGATTTACAAACATTTCTTTTTTTTTCTTTTTTTTTTTTGTAACTGTGATTATATTTTTCCCCCTTCAGGATTTATACATTTTTGATAAATAGAAAGTTCAAAAGAACAGCATTTATTTGTAATTTCTTGTAACTTTGTAAACATGTTTTGGTCAATTAAATGGATCCTTGCTAAATTTTACAGACAATTTTTTTTTTACAATTTTTTTACACATCGTAAAAGTCCAAATTTAATATCAGCTGATAACCAATATGGTACTGATATATCATACATTCCTTGAAAGCACCTTAAAATCACAAAAATAGTAGTGTTTCAAGTTTACTGAAGTCATGCAATGGCATTGTTTTTGTTTTTCATTCAGAATACTAAAACAAAATCTGCATTCGAAACAATATGCCAGTGTACTGTGCCAGATTTTACATGAGTAAAGAACAGAGTGTTTATTTTTTGGTGAACATATTCTTAATAGATTTACTTAAGAAATGTATTTTGTCATATGATGCCAAAATGTGGCCATGGACTGTTCAAAAGTACAATTTGAGTACAAGTGTCAAACTTTTGACTGAAAAAAAAAAAAACATTCTCTTTCCTTTATCAATTGCCCCAAATCTTTTTATTTACTGCGTTCACCTCTGTTTACCTCATGTTGCTGCCTCTCACTTTTAAAATTCTCTGCTCATTTCTTTCCTCCCCCATCTTGGCCTTCCTTTTTTCTGACCATTGATTTCTCCTTACCAACCTCGTCTGTTGTCTGTGCCATTCTGTCGTTTAGCTGTTCAACATGGAGGGTCTGGCTGCTTTGAGCCCTCTAGAGCAGCACTGGACCACTGACCCCCGCCCCACCTTGAAATCACCATTCTCACACGTGTAATCAGGCACGCACAGACCAAATGCCCACCTGTTAAACACTCCACAAAATCAATCAGTGTCAGCTGGAACATTTCACAGGGGAATAAAACAGGCATTCGCGTGAAGGCGAATGAATTCTTGCTTGTGTGCAGACTGGTTTGTTCAAGAGATCGAAATCGATGTGTTTCTCACCAAGTACAAAAGCATGCTGGCCATTACAGATATCTTAGAACATCTCCAGTGCTTAGCTGAGTCTTTTTGAAAACTAAAGTCTCTGGATTTTTTGAACAGCACAACTTGTGCAGTTTATAGAGGCTCCCTGAAACCCAGTTTACAACATTCTGTAAGGCTTCTGTTGTTTTGAATGGATTTATCACATGTTGCGGTCAAGTGGAATTTAGAAATTTGTATAAAAGCAATCCCTTACACAACAGAAAATATATTCCCTTATATATTAACAATCAATATATTAAATCATATAAGGTTGAAAATATACAGAATAAGAAATTGCCACTTTCCATATGTTGAAAAATATGTGACAGCATTTTTATTTATATATCATAATGTATGTATATTATATATTTAATAATTTCCAATAATATTCATAATATCCAATATTTAATATATATAGAATATAATGAATAACTTCATAATATATAAATGTATATGTAATAAAATATGTACTGTACTGTATGTGTATAAAATATAAATATACTATATGATTACATATTTACAATCACATTATATTGGAACATGCATGTGCAATCTCATTTTCCATATTTTTTGGAACCTCTAATATTTTTTTTTATTTGCAGGTTGCTAGAAAGCACAGCATTTATTCAAAATAGATCTTAATCTTTTTTTAACTATAAGTATTTCCTATCACTTAAAAATAAAGAAAAAACCCATCCTTGCTGATTAAATGTATTATATATTGTGCATAGCATAAATGAGTACACCCCCTCTGAATAAATATGTATTTTCTTAATGATCACTAATACAATTCATGGAAACATGGCACAATTTAAATGTATTAAACATATACTTAATAAAAACAACAAAATATGTGCCAATATTTTCTGTAAAATAAGTAAATTATTAGATAATTAGAGAATTTTGTTTAAATAAAGGATTGTAGAAATGAGTACACCCTAAATGTAATTCAGCAAATGAATAATATGCTGGTACTTAGTATGTCCTCCAGAAAGTTAAGTATACTGCTCTGACTCTTCTTGGCACTGAGTGTACAAGTTCATGAACAATTTTCATGTCTGTCCTGTTTAACTCTTGGAGGACAACCTCCTTAAGTGCCCTTGTCTTTAATGGGGAGTTTTGCTCAGCTCGTCTCTACAGAATCCCCCACAGCTGCTCACTAATGTTAAGACTGAGTGAAATACATGTCCACTGCAGTATTTTCACCTTGGGAGAATGAATATCTTCACTGTCATGCTGAAAAAATGCCCAGTAATGCAGGGAATGAGGGGAGGGTAGCATTTGCAGTTTCAGTTTTTGTATTACATCACACAGTGGTGTGTGAATTGATGACAGCATTGATAAAGCACAACAGCACAACATCCTCACACCTTCAGCACTCACAGCACTCATACATCCCTATAGAAGAGCTTTACTACCAATGAACGTCACTGTGTGTACAAGGCACTTCTCACTGTACTCCTCCTCTAGCAACACCAGAACATTTTGGCTGCTTTTGGATCCGAAAGGATTGACTTGGTCTCATGAGACCAGAGTATGGATAGAAGTCTATGTTTTGTAAATATGGGCCTTTGAAAGAGGTTAAATGAGTTTATTGTGCTGTGGCTACAGTAGGTAATTCTAGTGGTGACAATAACCATGCGTGTCACTTCTGCAGGCTGTGTCATACTCTGTGAGATCACTAAATGAAAACTTACAGTGAAGACCTGACTATTTCAGGAGCCTTGTTACAAGTCCATTATTTTTGAATGTCGTTGCTACTTCTGCTATATTTTCACACTTAAAGTCCCCCTGTCAAAATTTTTATTCCCGTAAAACTGATCTTTGATCATCAAAATGACATATTTAAATGTCTTTTCTTGTGAAAATAATTTTCTCATGCCTTAAAACAGCTTGAATGTAACTCTACTCCCCTTGCCTCATTTACTATATGTGGATCTAAGAATAAGCAAATTAGCCCTGCCCAGTCACACCAGCCAGAGCCCC
This sequence comes from Labeo catla, assembly GCA_012976165.1. Classification (NCBI taxonomy): domain Eukaryota; kingdom Metazoa; phylum Chordata; class Actinopteri; order Cypriniformes; family Cyprinidae; genus Labeo; species Labeo catla. Next base: position 227,689 of record VONZ01000102.1, read on the forward strand.
CTGATCCACTAACTGAATTGTAGTAAACGCAATATAATGACGAAACACAGATAATGACTGATGAAACCATGTTTTTACTAGCGGACAACTACAGTGGATACTGTAACATTTGTTAAAGTTACTTACTTGACGATGTTGTGCCCTCAGAATGCCTTGAAGGCTCGAATGCAGCCTAGTTTGTGATTCCAGTTTGCGCCCTCGAGCATATGTGAGTAAAATGCAGACGGCAATGTGGGAGAGGTGCATCTGACTCCGGGCTACTTTTACACTGTTGCCGAGGGTTATTTTTCAAGTTAGCAGTTAGCGCCTAGCGGTCGTGCTCCATTTAATGCTCTGTATGCTCTATTAAATGCTCTATTTAATATTTGGTTTTGTGCTGATAATCCTATTGGTATATTTTGCATGCTAATGATAGAAATCTTGATTTTCACTACAGGGGGACTTTAAAACAATATTTTGGGATTTCTTTTCTACCACTGTCCTCTTTTATGCTAAGAAATAAGCCTAGTAGTTGTATTCCGAGTGGTTTCATTGTTGACAGCATTAAGTCTGTATTATTCAGGAGGCTGTAAAATGCTTTTAACTTTTAGGACATTAGTTTTTTTAAAAGTTTGGTTCAATTTACTTACCTGTTAATCAAAAGTAGACTTAAACCCTACACCTTTTTTTAAAGTAACTTTCAGGAGGGTGAACTCATTTTTGCAAAGAGTAATTGCTGAATTTGTTTAGTTGTATAGGGGGTGTACTCATTTATGCTGTGCACTATATATATATGTTGCAGACCCCGCCCTGGGAGTCTACTCAACAGATGAGAAATGTCTTTTTTTGTAGTAAAGAAAGAGAGAGACAAGAGTTTGCCTTTAGTCAAGCAGCCTTCTTTGTTGACTTTAATCAAAACAAATTCATGAAACTTTAACCCATAGTATTCCACATAGGAAAAACATGTATCAGTCTATACAAGCACTCAGTAGCAACAAATAAATAGTTAAACAAGGTAACAAACTTCTATCAAAGCTTTACACAACTCACACAGCAGACTGGATTCAGGTAAGTAACATAGGTAAGTAACAACAGTATCTGTTATATTGTATTTTTGTACACACACACTGACAGTTGATAACTTTAACATAAAAATAACCCATCAATAAATATATTAAAATGCTTATTTTATGTACACTTGACCACTTCAGTGTAAGTAATGTAATTATAGTTTTTTTCCTTGACATTTGATCATCTTACTAACCTTTTTTTGTAGTAAAGAAAGAGAGAGACAAGAGTTTGCCTTTAGTCAAGCAGCCTTCTTTGTTGACTGAAGTCGCCACGGCAACTCTTCTCTCAACTGCCACTCAGTATTTAGAAAATGCAACTTTGTTCTCTTTGAAATACACACTCATAACAATAAAGGTATATAAATACATATAAATAAACATGCAAATAATAAATACAATATATACAAATCAATTTTCCTGTGACCTTAACTCCATGTGGGGGTCACACTCTTCCAGACAAAGAAGATAATACCTCCCAATATCCTTATAACACCTTTAGTCTTAATAGACACATATAGGGTAAGTATATGGTGTGAATGTCTGGTATGGCATTAAAGGTTCACCTGGAGGTATATAGTATGAAGGTAAGTGTATTGGTGTTGGTGTAGCATAGTATGATGTATAGCCCCCTTGCCTAACTGGTGGCCCATAAAAACCTACAGTGTTAACTGCTGTATGTGGCTGCAATGTTGGCTGACCTAGTGTCTCATACATGAACGTCTGTCTTGGTCTCCTATCTCTGGTAGATCGCCTAATTTCAACTTGATTATCCAGGTCTGGCCTTTCAACTACTACATCTGACGTCTCTTCAGGTATAGCATATACACTATCTGCACGGTTTTCATCATCTATGGCAAGTGGGGTCTGATCAAGTATGGGTTGTATTTGCACTTGACTGAGCAGTTCTCTTGCAGGCACTTGTTCAGGCACTTGCTCAGGTGAATTATTTCTCCATGCTATTCTTTGTTTCTTCCAGACTGGTACTTGGTTTTGACTGTCCCTTCTTTGTACTTGACCGAATTGTTCATTTGTAGGCACTCGCTCAGGTGGATCATCTCTCTCTGGTTCTGTCAAACTGACTGGGACTCTCAACCAGTATCCTCCCAAGTCACCGTCCTCATCTGAGTCTGTTGTGTCACTGTCTCTGATATAGTTTCTTTTCTCTTCGTCTTTAGGGTCTTTGTTTGCCTGTATTTGTGTCTTTTTTTCTTTTGCAGGTTTCTTTGAACACGACGACTTCGGTGGAGTCTCCACAGGTAAGTCGTTCACCAGTAAAAGTAGGTTCCGATGTAACGTTCTGGTCTTTCTGTTACCTCCGTTCTCTGGACAAACTACATATACAGGGTTGTCTGACACCTGTTCCTTCACCACATAAACTTCCTTTTCCCAGTAGGATCTCAGTTTCCCAGGGCCTCCCTGTCCTCCAAGGTTTCGGACAAGTACCCTGTCTCCTGGCTTCAGAATGACTCCTCTTGTTTTCCGATCATACTGTACTTTTCCCCTAGCACTAGATTGTCGGCTGTGCTCCTCTGCAATTCGGTATGCTTCAGCCATTCTGGTTGCCCAGTGGTCCGCGTACCCTTTATGTGTGACCTCGTCTGCCTTTTCCACAAGACCAAAGATTAGGTCTACTGGGAGGTGAGGATTTCGTCCATATAGCAAATAGAAAGGGGAATACCCAGTGGACTCATGCCTAGTGCAGTTATAGGCATGCACAACTTGTGGTAAGTGTTCTTTCCACCTTTCCTTTTCTTTGTCCGCCAGGGTCCTCAACATCTGTAGGAGGGTTCGGTTGAACCTTTCCACTGGATTACTTTGAGGATGGTAAGGAGATGTTCTTGAATGGCCTATTCCAGCAAACTGCTGGAGTGTACGGAAGAGTTCATTTTCAAACTCTCTGCCCTGGTCGTGATGTAACTTGGCAGGGTAACCGAAGCGTGGAATATAATCATTAAAAAGGCACTCGGCAACAGTCCGTCCCGATTTGTTTTTTGTAGGGTAGGCTTGCGCAAACCTTGTGAAGTGATCCATGACTACAAGGATATATTTGTAACCTCCACGACTTGGCTCCAGGTGTAAGTAATCAACACACACCAGTTCCATAGGTGAGTGTGATGTTATGCTGCCCATAGGTGCTCGAACATGAACAGAAGGTTTTTTCTGCTTTATACATGGGCATCTCTTCGTAACATACTCCTCCACTTCCTTCTTCATGTAAGGCCAGTAAAATCTCTCTCTTACCAGATTCAGTACCCGCTCTATGCCCACATGCCCCATCTTGTCATGAAGACACTCCAGCACTAATCGTTTGTACTTGTTAGGAAGGACGAGCTGCTTCCTCTCCCCAGTCCGTCGGTATAGAAGTCCTCCCTCCAGGTATAACTTGTTCCATTCATACAAGAGCTTTTTGCTAGCCCCTGACACTTCTTGTCTCACCTCATTGGTAAGTGTGATGTTCTCATTCTTGCACTTCATTACGTGAGAGATTACTGAGTCTTCTTCTTGAGCCCTGATCAGCTCATTTTGACTTATTGTTGGTATCCACATAGTATGCAGCAGTTGCTCATCCCTCACTGAAGACGTGTGAAGGGCAGCAATCCAAGCCACATCTTTCTGTTTAGCAGCCTGGTTTCCCTGCCAGGTTGCCGCACTGCTTCTGAGGATAACTGCTCTGTGCACTCTGCCTCATATGCTTCCATATCCAGGGGGATGCGAGAGAGGGTGTCTGCATCAATGTTAGCTTTCCCTGGACGGTACTTGACATCAAACCGAAAGTCAGACAGTTCTCCTACCCAACGATGTCCTACAGCATTGAGTTTTGCTGTACTCATGACATAGGTCAGGGGATTGTTGTCAGTATAAACTGTAAACTGTGGAGCATAGAACAGATAGTCCCTGAACTTCTCGCACACTGCCCACTTTAGCGCCAAAAATTCAAGCTTTCCGCTATGTAGTCTATAGTTCTTTTCAGCTGCAGTGAGTGTTCTGGAACCATACCCAATGACCCTTAACTTTCCATCTTGACGTTGATAGAGGATAGCTCCCAGGCCCCTCTCAGATGCATCAGTGTGGAGCGTAAATGGTAAGTTGAAATCTGGGTAAGCCAACACTGGTGGGCTTACTAACATGCCGATTAACTCTTCCAGAATTTTCTGATGGTCATTAGTCCATTCCACTGGAGTTCTGGAGGGAACTTGTGGACCTTTGACCTTCCTCTGACTGCATAGATCCCTAGGAGTATCAGGTTTTGCCTGTAGCAGCTCATACAATGGTTTTGCTACTCTGGAGAAGTCCTGTATGAAAGCACGATAATAACTAAGGAAGCCTAGTAGTCTTCTTACGTCACCAACAGTGTGGGGCGTCTTATTTGTAAGCGCCCGAACAGCTTCCAAGTCTTTAGGATCTATTCGCACCCCCTCAGCTGATATCAGGCATCCAACGTACCGGACTTCACTGCGAAATAACTCGCATTTCTCAGGTTTCAACTTGACGCCATGGTGCTGAAGGGCCCTAAGAACACCCAATGTCATCGGCGTCTCTGCTAAATGCGGCAGACTCCTCATACAGCATTCTCTTGACAATTCCCTGCTGTCTCTCATTTAAATGTTTTAGGTCAACAGGTGGATGCCACAATGGAGGATTCACCTTACCTTCTGGAGTCGCAGCAGTTTGAATCATCGCCGTGTGTGATGGTTTATTCGATCGTTCAAGGTCCACTATTTTTTCAATTAACTGTACTGTTCCAATTACTGTACCTCGTGGTATTGTCACATCACTCCAAGTGTTGTTTCCAATAGGTATAGACACATAAGGGCTAGTCTTCGAGTGTATCTCCAGAAGGCCCTCACCAATGTCTAGACGTGTCAGAGCTACACTGTCTTCTTGGGGTTCGAACAAAACTACAGAGTCTAACTGTGACATGTTCGGTGGGATTCTGCACTTCACCCAGACCATCCATCCTGCAGAGATCACCACATCATGTTGGCCCACCTTCAGGCGATTATCCTCACAGCCACGATCACTAGTTTGTACCACGTTGATCAGGGACCGTGCTTTTGTACTTGGTACATCAATGGCTCCAGCGAGTAAGGAGACAAGTGTTGGCATTAATCGTTCAGGTTTTCCTTGTATCAGTTCCTCTACTACATTGAACCCCAATAATGGTCTTTCAATCTGTAGTCTGCTCACCAGAAAAGGGACATTAATGGACAAAGTAGGGTCATCATTTTCCAATAGGTTCACAGTTATTATCGCCCAGCCATCAAATGGGATTGGCTCTCCGTTTACAGCATAGACCTCTAAGTTGTCATGATACCCCAGGAGTTCTCTAAGTGGTCTTACTTCAACATCTGGTAGGTACTGCTCCTTCCATTTGTGGTCTATTATGCTGACTTGTGCACCGGTGTCTAGTAGTGCCCTTACTGGTAAACCATTTAAATTACAGTGTGTCAAAGCTTTACTCCCTATCAGCTTGATTACTGAATCATTTGGAGTTCTGTGTGGGATCTCGATAGGTGTCCGTGTTTCCTCTTCATTAACAGATGTTTTGATTTCCTGTTTTGTGCAGGTGGTTCTTTTGATGCCTGACTCTGGATACTCTTCCTTTGGCTGGGACGCATGTACCTCGGTCACTGATCGTCCCCTTTCAGTGACCGCTTCTCGTTTCCCTGTCGTTGTTGCTTCCGCAGGCATCCAACAGCACGATGTCCCTCTTGACCGCAAATGAAACAGTGAGTACAGCCTTGAAGCCCCCTTTCTACACACTGCGGACAGCCACGTGGACGGATTATGTGACGAACAGTAGACTTGTTTGCTGAACACTCACAGCTGCTTCCAGGTGATGGTGATGTGGAGTGTTTCATAGTATCCACCATGCTGGTAAGTGCATCAATTTTTGTGGTAAGTTGTTTTATAGTATCACTATGCTTTTTCATTTCAGGGGTTTCTTTCACAATTTTGTCTCTGTAGCAGGCTCTTCGCTGAGTTGGGCGGAACTCGCCATGCTGGGCTTTGAACGGGACGGTGCACCTAGCCTTCGAAGTCTTTCATTCTCCTCACTCGTAACCTTCATGACGTGCTTTAGGATTTCATCATCAGTTATGTTACTGTCAGCCAATAAGGGCTTTAACTCACTGCGTATGTCCTTGCATTTATGTCCTAGGCCCTGGTACACAGTGTGCAAGAACACATCCTGAACTGTTGCTGGGTTGTATTTCTTATCAGAACCTGCCTGTTTCGCAGCAAAGAGTATCTTTTGTTTAAGTCCCATGACCCTGTACAGAAATTGTTGGGGTGTTTCATGTTCACTTTGTTTGGTGCACATTAACTCCTGAAACAATTCAGTGCTACTTCTGTCACCCAAATGCGACTGTAAAAAACCCTTAAGTTCTCTGATGGTCATGTCTTCTTTGTTCATTAGCATGTCCTTGAAAAACCTTGGTTTTATGATCCGCAGTACCCCTCTGACTATTTCTGCATCACCGAAGTTCTCTTTTGCACCATTATCTATTTGCCTACAAACATTGTTATAGGTGATATCTGATGTGTGATCCCCAATTTGACCCCCGTGTATCTTAAATTCCCGGTGTGGAATATAAGAAAGGCTGCTTATAGGGAACATCCTATCAGAATGGAGCTGTTTTGCAGTTTCAGGTTGGCTTGTATGTTGTGTTGTGTCACTAGTTTGTTGTGTCATTGTATTATGTTGTGTGGGTGTAGACATATATTGAAGAAGTTTCTGACCGAGCTCTTCGTAATCAGAAAGCATCCTCTGTAATTCTGTATCTGTGTCAGCTCTGGTCTTTCTAATGTCCCCTGATCCAGTTACATTAAATAATGATGTTGACTGAACAGGATCAGTAGTGTTGAGTGATTGAGATTTAGATGTAGTGTGTATGTCTTTAGTTATCTCTTGTGAATATGCAACTGTGCACACTTGTTTAACAGAATTCACAGTCTCTTGTAATGACAACAGTTCACTCATACCTTGGTCCTCTGATTCAAGCAAAAACTCACTGGACATGAAGGCATTAATGTGATCAAAACAACTCTCAGAATCTTCTGAGTTTAGTTCTGACTGGTCTCTTCCTGGTACTGGTCCAACGATCTTGGCAACTCTGAACAGTTCATCAGCAGACAACGTGATCAAACACTTCCTGATGTCCCACACCAGGAAAAACATGTATCAGTCTATACAAGCACTCAGTAGCAACAAATAAATAGTTAAACAAGGTAACAAACTTCTATCAAAGCTTTACACAACTCACACAGCAGACTGGATTCAGGTAAGTAACATAGGTAAGTAACAACAGTATCTGTTATATTGTATTTTTGTACACACACACTGACAGTTGATAACTTTAACATAAAAATAACCCATCAATAAATATATTAAAATGCTTATTTTATGTACACTTGACCACTTCAGTGTAAGTAATGTAATTATAGTTTTTTTCCTTGACATTTGATCAACTAAACTTTTTTTGTAGTAAAGAAAGAGAGAGACAAGAGTTTGCCTTTAGTCAAGCAGCCTTCTTTGTTGACTGAAGTCGCCACGGCAACTCTTCTCTCAACTGCCACTCAGTATTTAGAAAATGCAACTTTGTTCTCTTTGAAATACACACTCATAACAATAAAGGTATATAAATACATAGAAATAAACATGCAAATAATAAATACAATATATACAAATCAATTTTCCTGTGACCTTAACTCCATGTGGGGGTCACATATATAATGATCCCAAACTTTTGCTGTGCGCTATATATATATATATATATATATATATATATATATATATATATATGTGCACTTAAATGTATATTCTTTCTAAAGTAAGTGTATTTACATAATAAGATGATTATTATGTAACTCATTTATGCTGTTCGCTGTATATATAGAGCGCACAGCATACTTGAGTACACCCCCTATACAACTAAACAAATATATATATATATATATATATATATTATATATATATATATATATATTAACATTTAAAATATTTATTACAAAAAAAAAAAAATAAAAAATAGAATAGCCCCAAAGTTCTTAATGGAAGGATATATTGTTACAAAAGATATTCTATTACAAATTGAAGCATCACTACTGTTTCCAACACTGATAATAAATCAGCATTTTAGAATGATTTCTGAAACATTATGTGACACTGAAGACTGAAGTAATGACTGAGAAAATTTAAAATTCAGAGAATTCATTTAAAAGATTTTTTTTTTTTTTTCACAATATTACTGTTTTTTTTTTGTCATGTATTTTTGAGCAAATAAGCTCAGCCTTGGTGAACATAAGGAACATTTCTTTAAAAACATTTTTAAAATCTTGCTGATCCCAAACTTTTGAGTGGATTGTAAATAAAATGCAATTAAGAAAACATTACTTTCAATGTGCACTTAAATGTATATTCTTTCTAAAGTGAGTGTATTCACATAATAAGATGATTAAAAGTATGCTAAAGTGTACTTTTTTTTCACAAGAGAAAGATTTCTGGAACTTGGTCACGTTGGACTGCAGCTGATTCATGAATAACAAACATGAAGTTCCACATGCAAGTCTTTGTGCTTGTGTTTTTGCAGTCTTACTTGTCCATTACCAGACACATCTGGCTTCACATTCTGCCTGGCATCTGTTGGCAGCCTGTGATTCAGGAAAGGTCATTTGCCTGCGAGGATCTGCTGAAAAGCAGAATAGTGTTGAAGACATTTGAGAAAAGAACATAACAAGACACCATACTCCCAGTTTATTTCTCCACGGGCAACAAATTACCATTACAGACTCGTTCAAATCCCTAGGCACCAGTATCTGCAGCCTGTATCACAGACCACACACCAAACATTGTACTTTCTCAGACAATTAAGAAATATTCAGAGTAAGTCAGCACCTTCTCCTCGGTTTTTATACTGCCATTGTGGAGAGGGGCAGAAGGTACAAAGGCTTATAGTTTCTACAAGGTCTGTTTTTCTCAGTAACCTCCTGTTCTCAATTTTTTTTAATACAGTGCATCCTGGATATTATCAGAATTTTAATAAGCACTTTTTTTTAATTGAGTAGGCCAAGACGTCATTTCAGCACACACTTAAAAAAGGTGTTAATTAAAATGCGGAAATCCAAACCTTTGCCTGAACTCAGTCCTCTGCATTTCAAATGTATACTCAGGAAATGCACATTACATTTTTTTTTTTCAAGCAAGTAGCATTCATCTCATCCAAGAGAACCATATGGATGATAGTCATAGACTTGTCACATCCGTGAGAACCAAAGCTCCTCCACAGGAGGATATAGTGGGAGGTAAAGCCATTGTTCTAAGATGGACTGTGAAGAGTTCTTTGCCTGTATGGGAGTGTTTAAATGGCACATTGTCTATTATAATCACAAATGTTGGCATTTTTCTTCTCACCTGGACTCCCATCGAGGTCACCCAGGAATGAAATGAGCCTCTCTGTACTGTATGGCCCAATTACAGGTTTATGTAACTGCCCACCATCAGAAAATATTACTGCACACATTGAGATGATGCCACTGCTGGGATGACCTGGGACATCCACTGCTGCTAGGTGTTCACATGCTGATATTGATGTTGTAAATGCTGTTTTAATCCACTTGCAAAACAATGTTTAATAGAAGCATAGCACCTGTAGCAGCTAATCAACTGAAAGTCTTGCACCTTGAAAGAGACAGCTTACTTTCGCATTTCAGTGTAATGTGGATAGGAGCAGGTCATACATCCATTCTCCAAACCGCCTCTCCTACAGGGTCGTGGAAATAATGGAGCCTAACACAGAATCTTGGACCAAAATATGGGAACACCCTAGACAAATAGCCAGTCCTCCATGTCACATAATTTATTTTTACATAAGAAATCATGTTTTTTTTTTCTATTCTATTTTTTTTTTATTATGTAAACGTATTTAAGAAAGTACTTTGAAATATAGTTGAAGTCAAAAGAATCTGCAAAATGTTATTTTACCAACATAAGAGGGATCATAGATGCATGTTATTTTTTATTGAGTACTGACCTAAATAATATATTTTACATAAAATACATTTACATAGTCCACAAGAGAAAATGATAGTTCAAAAGTTTACATACACTTGATCCTTAATACTGTTGTTACTTTAATGAATGTTGTGTAGGGTTTTTTTTTGCTTGTTTGTTTGTATGTTTTTTGTTTAGTGATAGTTGTTCATGAGTCCCTTGTTTGTCCTGAACAGTTCAACTGCTCGCTGTTCTTCAGAAAAATCCTTCAGGTCCCACAAATCCTTTGGTTTTTCAGCTTTGTTTGTATTTGATCTCTTTCCAAAAATTATTATATAATTTTGAGATCCATCTTTTCACACTGAGGACAACTGAGGGACTCATATGCAACTGTTACAGAAGGTTCAAACGCTAACTGGTGCTACAAAAGGAAAAACAGTGCATTAAGAGCCAGAGGTGTAAACTTTTGAACAGAATGAAGATGTGTAGATTTTTCTTATTTTGCCCGTGTATATATATATATATATATATATAATGTTTTCATTACGTACTGACCTTCAGAAGCTACAGAAGATACGTACATGTTTCCCAAAAGACAAAATGGGATGAAATTCACCCTGATTTTCAAATACAAATGTTTTCATCCCCGGTATTTCATTTTGAAACATCCATGAGCGTTTAAAACTTCTGTAATAGTTGCATTTGAGTCAGTTGTTCTCAGTTTGAAAAGATGGATCTCATAATCATAGAGTCATTGTTTGAAAAGGTTCAAATACACAAAAATGCTGAAAAACCAACAATTAACAGATACACATATACAGCAAAACCTGGACAGAGTTGTAAATGCTCAGAAGAACCCATTTCAAAGCATCTCTACATCCATAGATCTGCATTTCCAAAATTTACCCAAAATAGTGGACCATTCAGGGATTTTGTTACTGTTTTCAACATACTATGCTTTGGGAAATACTTATTCTAATCCCACATTCTATTTAGGATGGATAGTATGCATATTGGGATAGCTTTTAGAGCCTGTATCCCATAAGATTCCTGCAAAGGCTTTCATTACAGATTATTCCACGAAACAAAAAATCAATTTACCCTCCTGTGAGCAGATTGATGATGTCCTTATCTGCTTTATATAGCTTTATTTGGCACTGGGGTTTTGCCTGATGAAGCCCCAAAAGTCAGGAGGAATCAAGTGGATTAGAACATTTGTTTATTAATTTGAATTAAATAATAGAGATGCATTTGTATTGTATTATGTGGTCAATGCAGGTTGGATGTGGATACCCTTTTTTCCTCTTGTACATCCAAGTTTACTCCCAGACACATTCCTTTATCTTGTCTTGTCTTGGCCAAGTTAAAAGTAGCATATAACAAAACAGTTTAGTTGATTTTGAAACCCTAGACATTTTACCTGGACATATTGGTGATGGGAACTTCCTCTTCCCCTTTTATGCAGTCTTTGCTCATGCAAATACAAAATGCCAAAATGCAGTCTGCTCTTGTAGACTGAATGTTCCTGCTGGTTTGATGAAAACTCACAATTGACACCACAATTGAGGCCTTGATTTATGGCCCTGATTTTATTTCAGACTACAGCTCTTAGTCTTCATCTCAATTGCTTTACAAAACACATATTCATTCCTCTTCCCCTGACAGCCAAGTTTGCATAACATAATCAGGGATGAGCAGCTCTGGTCCTGGAGAGCCACTGTCCTGCAAAGTTTAGCTCCATCCGTAATCAAACATACCTAAAACAAAACAAAATCAAAGCTGTTGTACAGACTATCTTAAGAGTATTCATCATGTGTATTGAGAAATGCATGTAACCAATATGTAAAAACCTTTAAGTCTGAAACATGTGGGTACAGATCTCTCGTCAACACAATTCCTGTACATCAAATGCAACATCACACATTCTAAAAAGATCCCATCACACTCAGCACATAACATCTGCTCGCTTCAGGCGAATGCCCGATTTTGCTAACAGCTAAAACATCCCAATCTCAATTTTGCTAAAAATGATTTTTCCAAACGAACACTCTCAAAACAATTAACACAGCCACCTGGACACTATGTAATTGTTCATTTTTCTTGAATTTAAAATTTCAAGTTACGTACATAATTTTCTTGGAACACTACTCAAATTTCTCTGGTATAAAAAGCAAATGCAGTTTAGTACATCATTTATACAGGAAGTGAGAAAATGGAGAATGCTGGAGTGGAGATGGAAAATCTGGAAAGATTGTAGAACACTTTGACAGGAGGGGAAATTACTGTTGCTCCATCCACTGAAATACTTTTCTCCAGTTTGTGCACTGTAAATTATTTAAAATTACAGAAGCCCTGTACCTAAATGTTTTCTTCCCAGTTGCTTTTTTCTGTAGGAACAGGGGGGCAAAAGTACTTGTCTGTCATAATTGACATGTTGAGGAATATGGTACCAGCAATACTGTTGAAGATAATAGGGATATTTAAAAGGCAGCGGCTATTTACACTAAGTGCAAATAGCAATACATTCTATTTATATTATATGAAATAGCAGTATTTTTTAGTGATATGCTATATTTACATTAAGTGCAAATAGCTATAGATTCTATTTTCACTATGTTAAAATAGCATGATTTTTTGCTATTTATATTATTGTATTATTATATTATTAATGCCACAGTATTGTAGTACATTATAAAACAGTATGGAATAATAAGTGTAAATTATAATTTTAATTCAAATTATTACATGGATGCCACCTTTTTGGGACAAAAGCCCTCTCTACACCTACCCTAACCGATACTTTATTTTACATTTTTTGATTATTTCCTTAATTTTTTAATTAAAAATAAATGTTTTTCTGATGTGATATGAGATTTGAAGGGAAAAAAAAGTTATCCAAAAGGCGGATTCGAACCCGGATCGCGTCAAAAAGGCTACGACACGTGGTTTTACCATCTACAGCACTGCACTGAAAATTAATTGCAACCACAGCAAATACTTTCTAATATTGGGGTAAAAACCATTTGAGTAAATTATACATAACACAAAAATGGGTTCAAATGGACATCCAATTACAAATCTGCAACTAGATGAGTAAAGTTTGAGAACAAACTTTAAGTTTGCTTGAGAAAGCCTAGCCTGAAAGTTTTCACATTGCTTACATGATTTAACATGTTGTTAACATGTTTTAGCATGATTAGCTTGTTGCTTGTATTTTTATAGGCTGATTACAATGTTATTAGCATGATTAGCATGTTGTTAGCATAATTTGCAAATTACTAGAATGTTGTTAGCATGATTAGCAAGTTACTAGCTTGTTGTTAACATGTTTCTAACATGATTAGCATATTACTAGCATGTTGTTAACATGATTGGCATGTTGCTAGCATGATTAGCATGTTACTAACATGTTGCTAGCATGATTAGCAAGTTACTAACATGTTGCTAACATGTTTCTAACATGGTTAGCATGTTACTAGCATGTTGCTAGCACAATTAACATTATACTAGCATGTTGTTAGCATGTTTCTAGTATGATTAACATGTAACTAGCTTGTTGCTTGCAAGATTACCAAGTTACTAGCATGTTGTTAGCATGATTAGCATGTTACTAGCACGTTGCTAGCATGTTTTTAACATGATTAGCATGTTACTAGCATGTTGCTAACACGATTAGCATGTTACTAGCATTTTGTTAGCATGTTTCTCAAGTTTCAAGTTTCAAGTTTGTTTAATTTGTATAGCACATTTACAAACAGCATGCACGGCTGACCAAAGTGCTGAACAGATGAAGACATAGAACACAAATACCAAACCACAGATAAAAACCATAAACTCACAAAGAATTAAAAGCCAAAGAAAAGAAATAAGTTTTAAGAGATGATTTAAAAACAGTTAAAGACTGTGCCGATCTAATATAGGCTGGAAGGCTATTCCACAGCCTAGGGCCAGCAACCGCAAAAGCTCTATCCCCTCTATGCTTTAACTTTGATCCGGGGACAGAGAGAAGTCTTTGATCACCAGACCTCAAATTTTGTGTAGGATTGTATAAATAAAGTTGATCAGACAGATAGCTCGGTGCCAGATTGTTTATAGATTTAAAAACCATCAAGAAGAATTTTAAACTCAATTCTAAAATGTACAGGTAACCAATGCAATGATTTTAGAATTGGAGTGACGTGATCAAATTTACGTTGCCCTTTGAGGAATTTAGCAGCTGCATTTTGTACTAATTGAAGTCGAGCAATGGAAGATTTAGAAATGCCAAAATAAAGAGAGTTGCAATAATCCAAGCGCATGGATAGCAATCTCTAAAGTTCACAGAAAGAAAAGATTTAATTTTGGAAATTTGGAAATTTTGGAGGCGTAACTGAAAAAAGCAGGAACTAATAACCACATTTATCTGTTTATCAAATTATAGACTCTGATCCCAGAAAACACCTAGATTCTTAATGCAGGAAGAAGTAAAAGGAGCAAGATAGTCCAGATCAATACTTCTGCTCCCTGGATTCTGACTAGGGCCAAAGACCTTAACCTCGGTTTTTGATTCATTTAGAAATAGGAAATTTTGAGAGAACCACGTTTTCACTTCATCAAGGCAAGCAAAAAGAGATTCCAGAGCAGCATGTTTATTTAGTTTCAGAGGTAGATAAATTTGGGTATCATCTGCATAGCAGTGAAATGATACACCATGCTTTCTGAAAAGAGAGCCCAAAGGAAGTAAATACAAAGAAAAAAGAATGGGTGCCAGAATAGAACCCTGCGGTACTCTACAGGAGAGTGTAGCAGGCAATGAGGAAAACATGATTAGGATGTTGCTAGCATGATTAGCAAGTTACTAGCATGTTGCTAGCATGATTAGCATGTTACTAGCATGTTGTTAGCATGCTTCCAATATGATTTATGTTGCTAGCATTATTACCAAGTTACTAGCATGTTGTTAGCATGCTTTCAGTATGATTAGCATATAACTAGCATGTTGCTAGCATGATTAACAAGTTACTAGCATTTTTTTCTAAAAATAGAAAAAAAGGACCCAGTTTTGAGCCCTGGGGTACACCTTTTTCTTGAATTAATAAATCATTTTTTTTTCTTTTATGTAAATAAGAATTCTATTCTGTTCTATTCTATTATTTTCTGTTCTGATCCTGACAATGTTGCCAGTCTTGTCCAGGTGGAAGTATGTGCTATGAAGCATGTAGATTCAAACATCTTCCACAGCTATGCATGCCTGAAGGTAAAATGCACTCAGCCCAGATGGTCTATGAACATGGAGCTGTTTCAGTATCACTTTCCCAAAGATCTTAATGATGTGTGAAGTGATAGCAGTCTACAGCATGCTCCATACACTGTAATGGCCCTGTTCTGGTATCCTGTACCTGAGCTACATGTTCAGGCTTTGATAATTTATAAGTTAAATGGAAGGCTTCCTGTAAGTTTTGTCAGCTCAAACTGCAGTTGCTTCATTTGTACAAAATACCATCAAATGTTGTCTGCCTTCAACACCAACAAAAATGCAAGAGAACATCACTTACTTACTCCTGACATCGTCTTGGCTCTGTGTACCAGACAATGATTTACTACCGGTTCATTACTGTTGAGAGTCAAGAGAAAGAGCTCATATTCGGTCAGTGTTCTATCGCCTAAATAAGACTGAGTGGACCCAAAGAGACCTGCATTAGCATACGCATACATAATTAAACAGTGGCATGAATATGTATCTCAGGTCCCCTGCAGAAACCAGTGCTGTCTTACATGCCAGGATTTGAATTTCGAGTCTCTCTTGTAGAGATGATTGGTTCCGCACTACGACAGCGATTGTCAACAACTCAATTTACCTGCTTCTGAATTAATTATAACTCTTTGGCTCAATGACTAATGCAGTCATAGCTCTGGGCTCCCTGTGCTCAGTTCCACCTTTCCCCCCTACTAGCGACACCCCTGCTTCATCACTCCTTGATGATTTGTTTCTTTGTGCTGCTTGCATTGACACCCCTTGCGAAAAACTCACTTTAGCATACTTTTAAAAAGCGAACATATCATGGAAATAATATACTTTAAAAGAATACACTGAAGTGTGAATTGAATGTTATGTTTGGTCACTTACTTGCGTGTTATTAATGATTAAATTACACCTATTATTAAAGGAGAATTTCACTTCCAGAACCAATATTTACAGATAATTTACTAACCCCCTTGTCATCCAAGATGTTCATGTCTTTCTTTCTTCAGTCGATAAGAAATTATGTTTCTTGAGGAAAACATTTCAGAAATCATCTCCATATAGTGGACTTCAATGGTGCCTCCAAGTTTGAACTTCCTAAATGCAGTTTAAATGCAGCTTCAAATGGCTCTAAACAATCCCAGCCGAAGAAGGGTCTAATCTAGCGAAACGATAGGCCATTTTCGAAACAAATTGACAATTTATATACTTTTTTAACCTCAAATGCTCGTCTTGTCTATATCTGCGTGAACTCATTTTTACTATCAATACAGTTAGGGTATGACAAAAACTTCCATCTTGTTTTCTTCCCCAACTTCAAAATCGTCATACATCACTGCAGTAGTACCGACCCAGTGTTTATAACATGAACGTGCAAAGAAGATCAAACAAACAAACAAAAAAAAAAGTAGGATGATTTTGAAGTTGAAGAAGAGAAGAAAATGAGAGTTTTTCAACATATCCTAACTGTATTGACCTGGATTATACAGACTACGCATGCGCATCGCAGAGACAAGACAGGACGAGCATTTGAGGTTAAAAAGTATATAAATTGTCAATTTGTTTTAAAAATTTCAGATCGTTTCGCTAGATAAGACACTTCTTCCTCGGCTGGGATCATTTAGAGCCCTTTGAAGCAGCATTTAAATTATATTTTGGAAGTTCAAAATTGGGGCACCAATGAAGTCCATTATATGGAGAAAAATCCTGAAATGCTTTCCTCAAAAAACAATTTCTTCACGACTGTAGACAGAAAGACATGAACATCTTGGATGACAAGGGGGTGAGTAAATTATTTGTGAATTGTTGTTCTGGAAGTGAAGTTCTCCTTTAATGTGTGTTGGCAGTGTATGTACAAATCTACCCTATAATGATAAAAATCCATGCAGTGGTTTTTAATTTGTAAAAATAATATCCCCTTTTTCAAATCGACCCATTCTCTATCGTGGGAGGCCGCTCCCACGATAGTTGATTGACATGAGCGTCTTACCTCAGATCAGCTGTCACGGTCCAACCTCCATTGTTTTGATGCCGAAGCAGGGATGAAAGTTAGACAAGAATATCTCAGATTGAGCGATTGAGGTGTTGTGTTGCTGGATGTAATAATGAACATAGTAGTCGTCATTTACTCCTGACATCTGAGCCGCTGATGATGCTTGGATTAAGTTTGTTTGTAAAGGTAGTGCACCTCCCGATCTACATAAATGCGTCTATGTTCGCACAAATCATTTGTGATCCAGCTTCACCTACAGCAGAACTGAGTATAAGTTTTTTTTTTTTTTATGAATCTCTGCAATCACCTTTCCTAATAACGTGCTAGTTAGCATGTTTAGTGGCTAAACGTGGCTAAATGCGGCTAAAGTAAACAGGATCGTCACTCCACAGAGAGAAGAGAGGGGCGGGGTGAGCAGAGCTCATTAACATTTAAAGCAGCCTCGACCAGAACAGGATGATTTTTGCAGAGCTGATTTTGGCAAGGTAAAAAGGGTGTTGTTTTACGCAACCATTGAGAATTTTTAACCAAAGTATATTATAGACTTTTCATTAAGACCCTAAAGAATCATATTAACTTGTGGAAAATGGGCATCTGATGACCCCTTTAAAGGTGATTTTCTCAATATTTTGTACCCCCAGATTCTAGATTTTCAAATAGTTGTATCTCAGCCAAATGTTGTCCTATCCTAAAAAACCATACATTAATGGATGGTTAGATGATGTATAAATCTCAGTTTCTGACCCTTATGACTGGTTTTGTGGTCCAGGTTGACATTTAATTATCACTATATTATCTGCAAGCACATTTAAAAAAAAAAACAAACTACATTTAAGATACTGCAAGGCACATTCAATACAATTACATATACTTCTTTTTCGCAAATGATACTGATATAATCAACCGCATACTGAACCTTTACCAAAATATTTTATGAACAAACAAACAAATAATCTCTGCATTATTAATATAAGATTAAATTATATAAAACAACAACAGCAGCAAACAAGAAGCTAGTAATTTCAGCTCCCCTGAAAATTTGAATGCTGTTTTTTGTATGCTTGACTTTTGACTCTCTTTTAGAGATGATTAATTCTGCACTATGACATTGATTGTCAACAGCTGAATTGACCTGCTTTTGAATTAATTATGACTCTTGTTGGTTTGCTCAGTAATCTGGTTAGTCAGTATCAGGCAGGCAATCCCTGCCAAATTTAAGTTCCAGAAACCTGGCAGAACAATTTATAATGAATGTTAATATATTCCTTCAAATGTCTGTAATCAAATTGGGTATGTAGTTTGTCATATAATAAGTGAGAATGTTGTTGGTGGGTAAATGATTTATTCTGCATTTATATAAATAATTTCACATGTTTTCATTAAGAATAACAAATTCTCAACACTGACTGAGCCTAATGTCAATAAGCACTAAGTGTTTTGTGTCTGTATTTGTTTGTCATTTTAAATGTGGTTTGAATGAAAATTTGATGGGCCCTGTGGTTACTTTGAATGCGTTGTTAGTTTCAGTCCACCTTGCGGTTTGAATATTTGACAATGTTTTGCTGAACAAATAAGGATTTCAGACTCTGCGTGGAAAGAAAATCTCATCAGATCCATTCGGTTGCATTTTGACCTGTTTTGAACCATAAAGAAAGATTAAAATTTAACAATCAGATTTGTCTCTGATTTCCACCATAAAGGTTAACAATTCAGCAGATGGATCAGGTTTGAAGAGGACATGCACAATCCTCTGTTCATGCTTCATCTTTTATTCTTTGACATACTGATGTTGTCATGCAAGTTCTGTAGCCCATCAGAGGTATTGGGGTTGAAGGTGATATTTTCAAGATTCTCACCATCTTACATCTTACATCCTCCCCCAGCTATGCTTTTTGAAACTGTAATTACAACTCTGATTGTTGCTGTAGTTGAAAGTTCAGCTATAGTTTTCAAGACATGTCACATATAATTACGCAATATACGCAGAAGATGTCACCTCAACCCACAATGGAATGACAGAGAGCTTCCCTGATGTTTTTCCCGTTAACTGCATATTGTTTCTGTCTGAAATACTCCCTCAACAGCAAGTCCCAGGTTATTTAGCAACCACATAGTAACATTTTCCTTAATAAAACAATTTTTGCATAAGAAATTGACATGACATTTAGCACTTAATAATAGTCTGAATACATCTAAGCTTCAGTATAAAAAAAATACAGTATTCACTGATTTCCTCTGCAAACTATTTAGAAGTTGTAATAGCTTTAAGAAGTGCGTAATTACTACAGAATTGCACGACCCCTCTATAATTGTACAGTAATTACAGATGGTACCTGTGTAACAGTTTGGAAAGAGTCTAACATGAGAAAACAGACCAGTTAAGTGTCTAACATGAATAGGATTCTAAATCAGCCATAAATACAAAGAAACCCTTCATTTATATAAAGGAACATAGTACAAATTTGAACTTTATACATGAACTAAAGTCAGGCATGTCATATGCAAGTTCTGAGGACTTGAAAAAATGAATCACTTTTTACTCAACTTTTATTTTATCGTAACATTTCAAACAGGTGACCTGAGACACATCAGACTGATATTCAGTCTCATGCCTCTTCTGAGGAGGTACAGATGTTTATAACAGATGTACTTTTTGATACACCTGTACTAGTGTAAGGTGTAACTAATTTATCTTCTGTTTACAAAGTTATTATACAAAATTCTCTTTCAAGATCAGTTTGACAGTAGGATGAATATCTAAATCTGAATCTGTACTTGATGTTAAAAAAGTAAATATATTGTCTGCCGGAGAATATGACTACTGGCACGTACATTTTTACCATGCTACATAAATGTTTTTAGCAGAACCTATTTTCTAAATGTTGTCAGTTACCACAAAAAGTCCTGTGAAACGTGTTGTGGTACTTATGGCTTGTTTGGTTCGTTTTTGTTGTTGTAGAGCAGAGTTTTGTGTAGGTTCTATGTTATTTTCAAACGAGCATTAACCTTTTAGTGGCACTCACCAGGCATTTAATTTCTGAGCTGCTGCCATAAGCCAATGTACCAACGTAATAAAATGTTGTCACATTCGCATGTATCTATTTCTGAGGAAATTGAACGTGCTGAAATATCCTGTGAAGCGCCAGTTACATTTAAAGCACTAAGAAATGTGCACAAAGCAATATCATTTTGCAGAAATGTCACCATGACATGTTTTTCCAATTAGTGTCCGTCTTTCAGGTTGTAAAAAAAAAAAAATGTATATATGTATGTGTGTGTATGTATATATATATATATATATATATATATATATATATATATATAGGTAAATATATATGCTAATAATAATTCTGCTTTGTTTATCCTTTTGATCTTTCATCTAAAAAAAAAAATCACAAAATTCTAACCTATCTTTAAAGTAAAACAACTGAAAACGGGGAGAAAATGTAATTGCGAAATAAATGCTTTCTCTAGTTCAAGTTGGCCACAATTATTGGCACCCAAGTGTGGAAACGTCCTTTTCCCAAGACAACAGCTCTGAGTTTTCTCCTATATTGCCTGAAGAGTTTGGAGAACACCTGACAAGAGATCAGATACCATTCCTCCATCCAGAATCTTTCCAGATCCTTTAGATTTACAGCTCCATGTTGGTGCTGCTTCTTTTCAGTTCACCCTACCTCATTTTCTATAGGGTTCAGGTCAGAAAACTGGCAGAAGCTTCATTTTCTTCTTAGTGACCCATTTTTGTATTGATTTTGATGTTTGTCTTGGATCATTGTCCTAATGGAAGATCCAACCACGGCCCATTATAAGAGCATTTAACAGCAACAGTCATGTTTAAATATTTTATCTGTTGGTATTTGATAGAATTCATGATGCCATGTATCCAAATAAGATGTCCAGGACCTATGGCAGAAAAACAGGCCCACAACATTAAAGATCCAGCTGTATATTTAACCATGGGCATGGGGTACTTTTTATCCCTGTTTGTACTAAACTCATCTGGTGGGTTTTTTTTTAGTTTCATCTGACCATAGAAACCAGTGCCATTTGAAGTTCCAGTTGTGTCTGACAACTGAATTTGCTGGAGTTTGTTTTTGGATGAGTGAAGAGAATTTTTCTTGAAACCCTCCCGAACAACATGTGGTGATATAGGCTGTTTGATATATATATATATATATATACAGATTTTTAGGCTTTCTGACCCCAAGACTTAACTAATTTCTGCAATTCTCCATCTGTGATCCTTGGAGAGTCTTTGACCACTCAGACTCTCCTCCTCACCATGCATTTGGACGATATAGACACATGTCCTCTTCCAGGCAGATTTGTAGTTGATTGTAGAATGAATTGTTGATCAATGATAGTTGATTAGAACCTCTTAATTATTGCCCTGATAGTGGAAATTGGAATTTTCAATGCTTTAGCTTTTTTCTTACAGCCATTTTCTATTTTTGGAAACTCAAAAATCGTGTTCTGCACATCAGAACTACAGTATATTCTTTGGTTTTACTCCTTGTGATGGATGATTAAAGGGGTCCTATTATGCTCTTTTACAAAGTCTTGATTTTGTTTTGGGGGTGTACTAGAACATGCTTTCATGCTTGGTAGTTCAAAAAACACATTTTTTTTTAACATAGTTTACATTATTACAATACATTTCTACCAGCCTGGCACAAATGGCTCGATTAGTTCCGGGTTTAATGAAGGCCCGCCTTCCAAAAAACAAAATGTGTTGTGATTGGTTAGTTCTCCCACTGCTTTGTGATTGGCGAACAGCTTAGACATGTTTCAGTACTGCCACGCCCCTTGTCAAAGCAGCAAGTTCCGTGTACAACTGTTAGCGCAAGCTAGATTGAAGTGATTCTTACATTTTAAATATGGATATTTTTCTTACAAAAATGCATCGATTCATTACAGGAGGCCTGAAAAAGCATAATTTTGCCTTTGTGTTGCTCATATTTATAATCCTGTGGAACAGGTAGTCATGGCTGGACAATTTCATGCTCCTAGTCACCCTGGTGTGCTAAAAAATGTAACTACAAATGGAAAAATACTTCAGAGATATTTTACTCATAAGAATTTGTAGGGGTGCCTATATTTGTGGCCAACATGCAATGGGGAAAAACATGTATTTCATAATGCGAGTTTTCCCCCACTTTCAGTTGTTTTACTTATGTTATCATTCCATGTATGTCACTGGGTTATGCTACCAGATTTAAGATATTTACATTAGCTGGATGTTGCTAACTTTTCACAAACAAGGTTTATAAGATTCTATCACACAGGAGTTTGTTTTCAATGTTTTCATTTAATCTGGCTTGAATACTGGCCAGACCTCCACTGTAAGAGTACTTCAGTAAACGTGTTTTCTATTCTCTCTTTTTTATTCCAGCTCAGGATCCGAGTGGAAAGTATTGTCTGTACTAATCAATAACATGTCGCAGATACTGTCCATCAGGGACACTTTCTTACAGGAGGGAAAGGAATTGAAGACACTGGAAGATAACGTTTCAGAGACAGACAGCATCTCTTTTTGCCTCTTTTAAAGTCATTGTGTTTTCACTGAGCTTTTAAAACATAGGGTGAATGTGAGGAGGGAATGCAATCATGATGACACCCAATGGGTTTAGTGAAGATCTGTTATAATCTTAGAGTCTGAATGGAAGGTGACTAAGAATAATACTAGCCAAACAAAATAGTGCTGTTTGAAAATGTTTAACTGTACTTTATTTACCTTACCTTTACAGGAACATTGCACATTAATGAACTGAAAATGTGCCAGTTTAATGACAATCCATAAAGTAAATTTATGTGAAATTCATGGAAATCAAGAAGCATGACCACTGTTGATTATTTTCTTTACAGTGATAGTAAATTAATGGTATTGAGTGACTTTTACAGTCTATTCTGTGAATATGCAGCATATTTCACATATGGCTAGCAGTGGATCTAATGAGCCTACTGCTTGTCAGCTGCTTAAAGAATGCTATAAGAGGGGAACCAGACTATGCAAGACAAGAAAATCTGTAAATTTGGTTAAATAGCCCGAGATCAGTAAGTTTTGATTTTTTAAGAGTGAATAGCTTTGTTTACTTTTCATGCAATCAAACAATCTGTTAATTGGATTGATGGCTCAATTGGAGTAAAAAGTCTTCATGTAAATGCCTCAATCAATAAAATTAAGCTTAATCTGAATGAAATTTCAACTGGATTGGAAGGGTTGATTTAGACCTGAAATATTGACTAAATTTTTGCTAAAAAAACTCTTTTGACAAACGTGTTAGATATGTCATCGAAGCAAAAAAAAGACAGTTCTACTCACAGTAGCTCCGGTGACATTATCGCTGTGATTTTCTCTGGTTCTGCACGTAAACAAATATGTGAATCAGACTTCAAAGTTTAGGGTTCAGAATCTAAAATCAAACTGGATTCAGTTGCCTCACAAGCACTGCAAACAGCAGATATACTGCATAAATAAGAGAGGCCCCAAAACAGATCTCTGGGGTACACCACACTTACCTTTCCATTCTTTAAACTGTCCAGATATTGTTCTGAACCTTAATTGTTCTGGGAATGATGTTGACAGCTTTGTAATAAGAACATCATGATCAACAGTATCAAAGGCTTTTACTAAGTTTAATAATTATGGCCCCCTGTCTATTTTAGGTTTAACATTCGTCAAAAAGAACACAGTTTCTGTTTCTCTCAAACGCTTGGTTCTAAAGTCAAATGGCTTGGGATGTAATCTAAAAGGATTGTTGTTAAGATGAGTGGTAAGATGTTTTGACACATACCACTGACAGGTAGTATACTAATGGATTTATAATTACACAGTCCTGAAAGATCCTAGGCTTTAAAAGTAGGTGTTATTGTAGCAGTCTTCCATGCCCTTGGGAAACTCGCCATATTGATAGACCTTTTAATGCCTCTGTAATTGGACCATGCAGACAAACAATCACTAAATGGCTTTAGCAATTGTATCAAGTCAACACACATCTTTTGGAACTCCAAATTTGCAAATGCCATTATAAACTTAATTGATTCTACAAAGTATGAATTTAAAGATGCAGCTATTTGACTTTTCAGAAAACAATGTTGATCTTGCAGCTAACAAAATTTGGAAATGCTGAAAACAGTTCAGTTTCTCTCTTAAAAGCTTTTGAGTTTGCATGTACACATTCAAAAATGGCCAAAACTGACTTTTTCTGATGGAAGGGATCTCTTACAAAAAACCTACCTATATTGTACTGTTTTATTTATTTCTGTAGCACAAACTGTGCAAGCAAGTACCATGCCTAAGTTTAAATCCCTTAAAATGTAGCAACAGAGACACTTACCTGGGCAAATACCTCTAAAAATAAAACACATCAACATCATGGTTTATTTATATATTACTCAAAATACTTTGACTCTGGAATCTAAATTCAGAACTTGATGTAAACACTGTAACTTTAGACGTTTTTGTTTTTTCCATTAGTACCTGAAACTTACCTCAGGATGTAATGGTTGCATAATCTCAGTCAGGAGCATGTCGGCTTTACAGGGCTTTGGCCAGAGAAGGCGTTTCTTTTGTCCTCCTTCGTCTGATGTGGGCTGGGTAAAGGAGGAGAAGTAAAGAGACAATTTAAAACTAATTTAATGGAGGCATACCCCCCCTACCTCGATGTCTCTCTCTAACTCATCCTCATGCAGTATTAACCGCACTCTTTCTTGCTCTAATCACCTTCTTCATCATAGCTGTGCTTTTGCTGTGGGCTCCCCAGTGAGGGGCCGGAACCCAAGCAGGCTCCCTGCGGTCTGCTGGGATAAATTTAGCTCTCAATACATCAATGGCTGTAGCCAGAAGCTGTGACAACTGACCGGACCGCTTTGCCAGAGCAGTGTTGGATTGTTTCATCAATTAGCTATTGGCTAGTGCTGTGGTCATTAGAGAAAGTCCATAAAACACAGACACCCACCCCTTAGCTATGCAGATGTAGAGTATAGTGGGTTGAGGGGGTGGTGAAATTAAACCTCTCAGTGAAAGCAAGTGAATCTGATTTAAGTCAAAACCACAGGGACAATATCCATAGGGAGAACCTTCGGAGGTTTGTAATATATTAGAACCACAGATCTTGGAACTAATGCACATGCTATACCGAGATTATGCACAGTTGGGCACAGTTGAATATTAAGGAGGGAATTTGATAATTAATTGTGCTCGCTTATGGAAAAGGAATTATTCAAATCAGATACTGGTGCCCGAAATGGTGGTGACATTTTTACAAATTTTATTATTATAATGCCTCTTGCTCTTATTATGGTAGTTTTGAAGATGAATGTTCATTGAATGGTGGTAAACGTTTTTCATTTGGTTCTTGCAAATATCTTGGCCTGAATACTGAACCTTACACTAAACCTGATGGCAAATGTGAGATACGCAATTGAAATATGCAATTGCTAAAGCAGCAATGGCATTTCAGCTTGCTTTGATGACTTTTTTAGTTTATCTGTCGAGTCAAGTGTTATTTAACAAGTATAATCCTACAAAACACATGCTTTTTTTAAAAGATAGCATAGCACAATATTACCTGAGACACGCAAATAGCGCTGTCTGTCATGAATAATTGACCCAGATAGCACACGTATGTCTGCAAGATGTCTGTTAAAGATCACTTGATCTGGAAAGCATCTGTTGTGTACAGACATCTGATAGACGTCTGTAGGATGTCAGTTTTACATACATTCTAAATCATAAACATCTTAAAGACATCTAATAGAAGTCTATTTGGCATCTGATAGGAAACGTCCTATAGACGTACTGCAGATGAGCAAACACTCTAAAAAATACGTCTTGCAGATGTAAATGCAGACATCAAATAGATGTCTCTGTGATGTATTTGTGCTATCAGAGTATATAAAAAGAAGAAATGCAGCACAAATATTCCTGATAGCACACACACATCACGGATCTGCAAGACGTATTTTTTAGAGTTTTTGCTCATCTCACATACATGTATAGGATGTTTCCAATCAGATGTCAGGTAGACATCTATTAGATGTCTTTAAGATGTTTATGATTTAGAATGTATGTAAAACTGACATCATACAGACGTCTGTCAGATGTTTGTACACAGCAGATGCTTTCCAGATCAAGTGATCTTTAACAGACATCTTGCAGATGTATTTTACCACCATTCAATGAACATTTATCCTCGAAACAACCATAAGAGCAAGAGGCACTATAATAATAAAATTTGTAAAAATATCGCCACCCGCCACAAATATATTTTTACTAAATCGGGTTGGAACTGCAGTATGCAAATTGTGTTTACCCCATTTGTTTAAGGCTTAGATGTCTTAAAGATGTTTATGATCTTACAGATGTCAGATGTTTGTACACAGCAGATGCTTTCCAGATCAAGTGATCTTTAACAGATCTTTCAGACGTACGTGTGCTATCTGGGACCCCTTGTTAAAAAAACAGTTATTAAAGAACTGCATTTTGTGGGCTTTTACACAAATGCCCAATTTAAATCATTTCATATTTGTAAAACAACTGGTGCAAACAAATGGTTCAGATTATTCTGTCTTCTGTCCCTTTGGACACATATTATTACAGCTGGTCTTACTGTGTTTTCCCTTACTGCCATTCTCATACAGTATAAATATCAGCTCTTGCTTACTCTGTGACCCAGCCTGTCATTACTGTGCAAGCCTCAGAAGAAAACCCCTTTCATGCCGCTGACTTCTCCACCGCGGCTGAGACGAGACTTTGAACATCAGAGCTCACTATCAGGCCGTTCTTGCTGCAGTCTGAGGCTTCACGCAGTGGAAATGTACCAGGCAACCAATGGACAGCAGGGAGATGTAGTAAGGGACACAACCACCAGAGGACACTCTTATCACCTGCAAACATGTGTCGCTTTAGATGCAGCAATTACCTCAATGTTCAGAAGCTATGGGATGGTGCGCATATAAACTTCTGGGTTCAGAAACATTTTGCCAACAAGCTTAAGTGGAAAGACACAATGGTATAAAAAACATGGCTGTGCCAAGTGATTTTTCTGTCATTTTTGATTGTTGCTTGTCAAGATTGTGTGATACGATGCCAGTGAGATCTTGGGTAAAAGCCCCCGCAGACCGTATGACATCAACTGTCTTTTATGTCGGACTATACAACATCTTACATTTTCCAAGCTAAGACTAAGTCACGAGTGACAGCATTGACTGGGCTTTCTGACAGCCTTATTTTGACACTTTAAACTGGAATGGTACTGCACAAACCCAAGAAAGCCCTTGTGCTAATGGTGGCATTGCTTTCCCTGGAAAAGAAATAAGTTAAAGTGTCTGGATTCTGTTTTGACTGGTTGAAAAAAGGATCTGTTCCTCCTTCAGAGTGAGCATGAAACTATGGCAATGTGAAGGAAGTGCTAAGTAGTAACATGAAATTTATGTTGCACACCACATAGGCAAGCCAACAACATATTTACCAAACATTTACCTCTTTCACTTAAACTCAAGCCTACGTCAGTGGCTGATCTCCCATTGCGACGTAGCTGCAATCACACTGTGACTGTGACCCAAAAATGTCTGACGCTGTCAGAAGTTCGTTCGAGGTTAAGGTTCATCGCAAAGACAATTAAATAGCTGTCAGTGAGTATTTTTAGTATTATATGTACATACGGGTTGTTGACGTGGCAGCATTTTCACTGTCCCACAAGATAAAACTGAATATAAGTAATATTGTCATTATTTAAATTTCAGTAAATACATTTCTTTGTCCTTCATGGGTCTGTTGTTATAAAAGCTGCAGTGTTATTCAAAATTGTCCTATGGTGTGACTGTCTTAAGCATGGTTCAATAAATTACAACTTTTATAGATGAAAAGTGTTAATTAAAAAAAAAGTGTCTACTTTAGTAAATGACAATCTTTTTTAATGGCAACTATTTCTTAAAGCATAGGAACTTGATGCATTTTGTCTCTAAAAATAATGTCCTTTGGTTTGACACCATATCCTGATTTTAAATCGGCCAATTCCTGAGAAAACTTTTTTGAAACCACTACTAAAATGTTATGTTTTGTTGTCCATTGGTGTGACACCCCTAAATTCATTTTTTTAATTAAAAACTGTATGTTAAACTATATAATCATGGAAAATTTTGCTAAAGTGTTTTGCTGACTGCTAATGACAGGTTAGCTCAGAATAGCAACGTCATTAATTGATAGGCTGGACGTCCTGTGGTGTGACAGATAATGTCCTCTGGTGTGACGCCTGTAATGTCACACCACAGGACATAGATGTCATACCAAATAACAAGTCTCTTTAAATAGCATTTTATATAATTAAATAAGATTTGTTTAACTTCTTCTTCTTCTTCTTCTTCTTTTTCTTTTTTTTTTTTTTTTGATAATTTTCAGTGTTCTTAAATGCAATAATTACGTTAATCAAGCTATTTTCTGATGTTTTTGCAGAACATTTGTACTGTTATAAAGTGTCATGAAAATAAGTATAAAATGTGAGTTTGTTTTTGAGACAGAAAGAATTTAGAAAGAAAAACTCGTGGAAGAGAGAGTGGACATGGAAATACAGACAGAAAATTAACAGGGATCCACCAGAAGGGAGGAAATCCTAAGAGAATGATGCAGAAAGTAAACAGAATCAAAATGATGCTTTAAAAAGAGTAGTGGTATAGTTCAGCGATATTGTAGCTCAAAATCATTCACATCTTAATGAATATTGTTTCAATCGTTTATCAGTAATATTTAGCTATATAATATAAATTATATTTAGCTGTGATGAATTTTGTTGATAAATTATTTTGTTTTGTAAAACAAAAAACAAACACCAAACAAAAACATGTTGATATTGTTTGTATCAAAAAACTTTCTTTTTCCTTTGACGTTCAAAATTAAAAAAGAAATACATTAATAACTACCATTTCTGTCCTTTAGTGTGACATAATGTCCTATGGCATGACACACATAAAAGTACCAGATTTGATTTTATCTCAAAATATCTTTAAAAAAAGATTGAGTATTGCAACAGTTGAGATATAAATATCACTCATCTGAAAATTGTATCATTTTCAACAGTTTTGAACGTATGTCAGCAAAGTTTGTCTTGTTGTCAATATATTTGAAATTGTCCAACAAGTAATGGGGAAAAATTATGTTAATTATAATATCATATTAAATAAATAACACTACATGAAAATAAGTGTCTAACATCTCTCTCATGCTATTTTCTTTTATATTATTAGAGTTTTTTTTTTTTTAATTTTTGCTATGTCAGACCATAAGACAAATTTGTAGTACAGTTCAGTAAAAATAACAAAACAATAGGCATTTAATTCTCCTGAACTGGAAGAGCCCTCATCCTCCTCCTCACACCCGCTGGGTAAAGGATGTTCTTTACTTTATGGAATTAGAGAAAATCAGGTACTCTCTTCACTGTCCTAGCACTATTTTTGTTAAACTCTGGCAGCCCCTTCGTGAACATGTCCAAACTCTCCAGCTTGACCCGGTTCTTTGTCCCCCCCCAACCCTACACTCACAGTTTTGTTTGAGATACTATCTATGTACAGCTTGATCAAAATGCTGTAGAATGATACCTGCTGTATAAAGGATTGCACTAGTTTTTTTTTTTTTGTAATTTATTTATTTATTATGATTATTTTGTAATTTATTTATTTATTTTTGAATAATATATTCTGGTGTATTTGTTCACTGCCACATATTTAAGCGTGCTTTTGTTGTTGTTATCCTGTGGTTTTGGATCTTTTTGTATTCTTTTGTATTGTAATAAAAATGCATAAATAAAACTTAAAAAATAAAATAAAAAAATAATAACAAAACAAAACTAAATAAAACTAAACAAAAAAATTCTATAAATAAATTAAAACAAAAGAACTGACAAAGTTAGGGGCTCTTTATATTTTCTCAAAGATCAAACTTCACACTACATAAACATATGCATTTCTTCTTCAAACATTTAAATTATGCATTTTTTACTGCCTATTTGTCAACTACCCATATTTAGTCTGGTTTATCAGTAAAATATCTGAACATTCTTAAAGGAGAAGTCCACTTCCAGAACAAAGATATACAGATAATGTACTCACCCCCTTGTCATCCAAGATGTTCATGTCTTTCTTTCTTCAGTCGTAAAGAAATAATGTTTTTTGAGTTAAACATTTCAGCATTTTTCTCCATATAGTGGACTTCTATGGTGCCCCGAGTTTGAACTTCCAAAATGCAGTTTAAATGCAGCTTCAAACGATCCCAAATGTGGTTTTAAATAATCCCAGCCGAGGAAGAAGGGTCTTATCTAGCAAAACGATCGGTTATTTTCATAAAAAATAATACAATTTATATACTTTTTATGTCAGTTGCTCATCTTGTCTTACTCTGCCTGGACTCTGTTTTCTTTTCGGTTCATGACAGTTAGGGTATGTCGAAAAACTCCCATCTCATGTTCTCCCTCAATTTCAAAATCATCCTATATCGCTGTTTTACCTTTTTTGTTAAGGGTGTTTGATCTTCTTTGCATGTTCACTTTGCAAAGACTGGGTCGGAACTTCTGCAGCAGTGTAGGACGATTTTGAAATGAGTTTTGAAGTTGAGGGAGAAAATACGATTGGAGTTTTTTGACATAACCTGTCTTGACCCAGAATACACAGAGTTCAGGCAGAGCAAGACAAGACGACTGTTTGACATTAAAAAGTATTTAAATTGTATTTTCTTTAATGAAATAACTGATCGTTTCACTAGATAAGACCCTTCTTCCTCAGCTGAGATCGTTTGCAACCGAATTTGGAATCGTTTGAAGCCGCATTTAAACTGCTTTTTGGAAGTTCAAACTTGGGGCACCATATCAGCCCATTACATGGAAAAAATCCTGAAATGTTTTCCACCAAAAACATAATTTCTTTACGACTGAAGAAAGAAAGACATGAACATCTTGGATGACAAGGGGGTGAGTAGATTATCTATAAAGTTTTGTTCTGGAAGTGGACTTCTCCTTTAAATGAAAAAAAAAAAAAAAAGTTTATTTGAAAAGCAAAACTACATAAGCTATTAAGTCTGACAGTTGTGAAAGATGAATAAATCTTTTTTTTTTCCCTTTTGAATTAAGCTGGAATTAATTTATTTTTCTCATCCCATTGACACTTTCTAAAACTGTTTTAGAAAGTCAATTAATTTAGATTAAAAAAACGACAACAACACTTAATACCTTGCATAATTTTGCTTCTCAAGTACATATAAAAAGGGATAGTAAGATTTTAATAAATAATGTGTTATAAAATAGACAGAAAAAAAAAACATTTTTAAAAAATCAACATATTAAGTATACATTTATATATGCAATTTACAGGCCTCATGAGATATTAAGATAAGCTGCCAAACATTTTGAACTTCAATCCTTTCAGTTCTGCCATCAGTCCTGACAAATTTGTATTATCTTCATTCCATCTCAGTCCAGGATAAGCTGTAATGTCATGCATGTAGTAAGTTGTTTGCAATACTAAAAAATGAAAAGAAAATCCATTTCATGAAAGAGTGGTGTATTAACATTATACTTAAAAAAAAATATATATATATATATATATATATTAATCCAATTACTTACCATCAAAAAAATCTATAATTCAGGTTTTAACATGCCAGTAGAAAAACTTACACAACAATCTGCTTTCGTTTTATGTCATCTTACAATCCCAGCCCCCTTCTTCCTGTCAAATCATGTCACCTCTCCCATGCCCCTTCCCTGTGCCTCCTTTCACTTCCTGTTTGTGGTCTGTAGCATGATGTTCAACAGCTCAACATCACCACTGTTAGTCGACACGTGCTCTCGAATGGCCTTTATCCCTTTTGTATTCACAATGCCATCTCATGGAATAATTTATGTGTCCCATCACCTCTCGTGTGGGTACAGTGCCTCTGAGCTGCTGCTGGACAGGATGGGTTTCTGCATCTGACAGCGAGAGCTATTTGAAGTGGATGATTGATGCCTGCCGGCAGTGGCTGTTTTGTGAGCCGGGCGGGAGAGGGTGATGTTTTCTGAAAGGCACACGCTGGTATGATTTGAATCTATAAGAGCCCATGGGGTTGCTTCAGAGACCCACTGCAGGCGCGAGAGCGATGATGCGCTGTCATTACGTGCTCAGTATCCCTCTTCTCGTGTTGGTTACCATGTGTTTCAGCGCTCTCGCTCACTCTTCTGAACATGAGAGTCTCTATTTTGCATACTGTGCTTCAATACAAAGGATCAAACTCACTTTGTATTGCAGATACGGACGTCACTTTGTTCTATGAAATGGTGGGGATTGTGGCGCCGGAACGAGATTTGATGAGTGGATTGTGGGTGGTGTGCACAGAAGTACTGGTTGTGACCTCATGAAGGGAAAGGCAGAGCTCATGAATATTAATTAGACCATGCTCAAATATGTCTGCATGATCTTTGGCTGCTTTAATAAATATGTGATGTATGTGAGAAAATCGGTAGCATGTTAATTGCACACACAGGGATTTGAGGTAGTTGAACTACTCAAGTTAACTTAAAACAAAAATACATTTCAGAGTAACATCTGTCATTGTTGGTCCCAGGGTTTTCTGCTCAGGGTAGTAGATAGATGAATAGATTAGCCGTAGCATATCAATATTAATTTCTAGTGGTCCAGTGGTGACTCTTTTGCTTTAAAGTACCAATACTGCTAGCATACAGTTACATTTTTAATGTAAAAATGATAATCAGGATACTGCATATTGCTGTGGCACTTTTTACTGTTCCCTGAAATGCTCTGCTTTATTTTTATGTCTCTCTGGACCTTTTATGAAAAGCCTAGTCTGCTCTGATTGGTCAGTTGGCTTAGTCTGCTGTGATTGCTCAACTGCTTAGAGCGTATGTTGGAAATGTACACCCCTTACCATTATCTTAAGAATTTATGAATAGCTGTAAATAGTGTCAGTAATAGAAGTCCATACAATGTTTTTTGCCCCCACAGTGGAAAAATAATGTCTCCTTGACATAATAACCTACCCAATTGTTCTTTGAGGGCAGACCAAAGAAGCCCATAGGTAGGCGTTATGGAAAAATATTAAAATGGTTACATAGCAATGTCCAAAATTATGTTTGGCAGCAGCTATTTGCACTATAGAGGCTATTTACACTAAGTGCAAATAGCTATAGATGCTATTTACATTAAGTGTTAAAGTGATAGTTCATCCAAAATGAAAATTTGATGTTTTTGAGTGAACTATCCCTTTAATAGCAGTTAGATGCTTTAATAGCTATTAGATCCTAATATGCTAGTAAAAATAGCATATTTTCTTAGCGATAGATGTTATTTACACTGCAAATCAGAGCGTTAACCGAAAATTGTCTGTCATTGATGGAATATTTTTAACAGTGATGGAAAAATCTGAAGGCCCTCCATTATTTTGACAAATTACACTGAGGGTGATCTATTGTAGCTGTAATTCCCACCCCTGTCCAGTTGGTTGCAAGTGCGCTCCAATGTAGCTGGATCCAGAACAAAAACTGAACTGTCACAAATGTTTTCCTATGCGTTTGAGTACACAGAAGCTACAACGATCTATCACGCCACATTAAAGAGCGCCAAATGGTATTTATTGCTTGAATTTCCTAATGAAATGGACAGAATTTGAAATCTAAGACTTTGTTTTATATCAAAAGTAACACAAAGCCTAGTCTTTTGCTATTTTTTGGTGGAAGATGCACTATATACTGTTTATTCATCAATTTCAACTGAAAACAGCATAGACCAAAAGATCGATTGTGATTTAATAATCGATTTTGGTTCATTAAAATAAGAATCAATTAAAATCGAGTATCGAGATAATTTGTTTACACAGCCCTAGCGTATTTTGTAGTTTTTAAACATTGCACTGTCGTCCTGTAGGTTCATGATTAAAAATGAAAATGTGAACAAAAATAAAAGCAATTAAAGGTTTTATTCTAATTAAAATATGATAATTAAAATGACGGGTAATAATAGATTATGACGGAATTTTTACGACCCTGTCTATCAGAATGACACACAATGTTAAAGTCTAGCGCAACCTCTGGTGCAAATAATAATGGATACTATGTACACTAAATGCAAATAGCTGTAGATTTTTTTACACTATGTTACAATAGCAGCATTTCCACTATTTATACTATTATTGCAAATAGTGGCAATTATGTGCACCTCAGTATTGTAGCACATTATAAAACAGTATACAATAATAATATAAATTATAATTTTGATTCAAATTATTAAATGGATGCCACATTATTGTGACAATAAAGTCCAGGCTACAAGTACTCTAACCCAACCCGATACTTTATTTTCAACTTTTTTGATTATTTCCTTCATTTTAATTTAAAATAAATACCTTTCCAATGTGATATGAGATTTTAGTCAGGCAAAGCAGTCAGTAGGCAGGTATTATGCAAATATGAAATATGGTGACATAGCTAAGTCATGGAAATAATAGCTATAATAACTATAAATAAGTTTTTTCTTTTTTGAGAGAGAGAGAGAGATTCATTTTCTGTGTACTTTGTAACAGATACATACTAAGGTAAATTGGGAAAAAAGTATAAGAGGATAAGAGAAGTGCTAGAGAATCCAGGATATAACCCACTCTAATACAATATAACTTTTTGCTTTGATGAATTGCAGGTGTACATTACTGGACGTATATTAGAATTTGAGACATGTTTGTTCGTATTTTTTGTAGTCTTACTGGAATGGATAGCAGATTGTGGAAAAGTAAACATCCATTGCCACTGTCACTTTCCATCATGAATAACAAACAAATAGCAATATGCTAGATGCCAGATGACTTGTCATTATAACACACAAATTAAATGAAAACTCTTTTTTTCAAAAATTGTAGCTGCTTCCAGCCCACCCACTTTTCATCCCAGAATTCAGTTTCACCAAGGCCATGCTCATGCTACACGGTGTTTGAAAGATTTTTCAATTTTTCTTCTTGACAAAAACTCAAGATTGTAGCCGAATTGGTTTTTGCTCTGATCACAAACTCTTGTTAAGTATAAACAGTTCAGCGGTCGATGATGAGATGCCACAGGTGCTTCAAAATTTTCTAGCAAAAAATCTTAGTGAAGCAATCTTAGAATAGTGAAGGTCTTCAATCAATATAGAGAAAAAAAAACAGAAAGAAAGGTGTATGAAGAATATTTTCTGGACATTTTTACTTTTTCACTTTTTATTTTCGGTGGGGGTGGGGGGGGGGATGGGAATTAAACCAAAGAAAAAAGATGTTAGCTAATTCCAAAAACAAAGAACGGTCAAACGTTCCAACGGAGCCCAAGCCTTTGTTACTAATTTGAAAACATCACTTTAGAGCTAGTAATGAAAGAATGTTCAGTTTTTTTTTTCGTTGAAAGCTTATTGTATTACTGTTTTAGAAGCTCACTGTATTATGTAGAGTATTATGAGAGAGAGATAGACTGAATGACTTTGATTATCTGCATCTGATACAGTCTTCATTTTTCAGTTCAGTCTCATATTCACAACATTAGTTTGAATGTCCGCTGAGGAAAACGATATCTTTGTCATATTATCGTTTCATCTATTTAAGAGATCATGAGCTGAGAAACCAAAATTCCCTTTGGAATGTTCTACTCTGATATAATAGGTAGATAAGCGCAACCTCCACAGAAGAGGATCGGTGTCACTGCCTGTTTAGCACCGCCCAAAGATTCGCTCATAGTGTTTACCAAAGAGGCGAACGTGCAGGTCTACACAGAAACCAAAAGATAAAGATGGTTCTGAAAACAACAGGATGCTCTGCAGTGCCAATTTGTGGAAAAAAACAGTCTTTGCATTGTATTCCCTCTGATCCCAACGTTAGGATAGAGTAGATAAACTTTATTTTTAATGAATTTCTAGACCACGTCAGTAACAACTCAGTCTTTTGTTTACTTAATTTTACAGCAGATACGTTTATAATTACCCATAGCATCAGTGATGCAACACTCGTTCCCTTATCTAAGGCAACCGAGGTTACGTCAGTAACCAGAGCAACACAATTCGTTGTGGGATTTTCAAAAATATTGGAAGTAAAAGACAATGCTGTGCTACCTATATTGGATCCGACAGTGATGTTGCACAAAAAGCGTGAGTAACAATTTTCATCACGTGATCACTATTGCTTTATCTCTTCTTTCAGATCGTTCAATATGTACTGAGTTATTTATGCGTTTTAAACCTAAATCACAGCTATGTCCATCTAAGAGGAATGAATGTACTCTTAGATGTACTCTGTGTTAGCCAATCATAGCAGCAGGTGTTTACTTCTGAGTCTACAATCCACCACGCCTATTCAAACAGAACAGAAAATGTTTTTTTTTTTATGTAAAAATCTTGACAACATAATAAGTGGACCTCAGAGAACAGTACACAATTTAAAAAACGGCGTTCATGACCCCTTTGTGGGTTTTGTTGGCTGACTTTTCAAATAACTGTTTACAACCCTGTTTCAGTTTTATTCAGTATAAAAGTCTTTACTGCTGACTCACTCATAAAGTCCAAACAAGTACATTCTTACCTAAAAAAACTTTTAAAACTATATTCTGTGACACAAAAACAGTATTATTTAGAAAATTATAGTGGATTTGGGCATCCACCATGACAGTCGCTGTAAGAAATACTGCAAGCGGAGAGATAAGAATGTTGCACTGCTCTCAGCCAATCAGATTTGAAGGCCAGAAGGAACTGTTGTATAAATATTTATTTATTTGAGTACATGCTATTTCTATAAATATTAATATCATAATTCTATGATATTTGTTTATATTTTGTTTGTTTGTTTTTTGTTTTCAACAAAAACTAGCAATTTAGTTATACAGATATTGCATTAAGTCTGTCATGGCATGAAACAATGTATCATTACAAATAAATCATGTAATTAAAAATAATTCTATAATCACACTCAGACTGAAATGTATTATATTAAAGAAACTGATTAAATTGAAGACATAAGAAAAATGACTCTGTGTGTGTGTGTGTGTGTGTGTACTTGTTTTTGCTACATTGTGGGGACCACATGTCCCCACAAGGATAGTAAAACCTGAAATTTTTGACAGGCCGATCCCCACAATGTAAAAAAATTATCAAAAATATAAATGATGTTTATCTGAGAGTGTAACGATGCAAAAATGTTTTCTGTGAGGTCTAGGTTTAGGGTTACGGTTGGGTTGGGGGATAGACAATATCGTTTGGTCAGTATAAAATCTATAGAAGTCTATGGAAAGTCCCCACAATTCACAAAAACAAATGTGTGTGTGTGTATGTGTGTGTTTTGTTTTGTTTTTTAACATGGTTCAAAAGATGTCCCTAAAAAAGTGAAGAAGATCAGTGAGGAAAATTGCCTTGGATAAAAAAAAGTTCATGTTTGACATTGATTTAAATAGGCAGTTTCTCATTTCTGGAAAAGTCTAATTTATCACGTTTTTATGTATGAAAATGTTTTTCCCCATTGGTCAGGGATACCTCTTGGCCAGAGATCTTGTAATTTGTGGACCTCATCTGCACCAGTGTTGGAGAAGCTACTTTAAAAATGTTGCTTGCCAGCGGAGACTACTCGTGATTTAAAACAGGGAACTAAAGAACAGCTGCGTTTTTGAAAAGCAGTTAGCTTTTCAACTACAGAATTAACGAAAAGTAGCTTACTATGTTGAAGCTATTAAG
The DNA here is from genome assembly GCA_012976165.1 of Labeo catla. Taxonomy (NCBI): domain Eukaryota; kingdom Metazoa; phylum Chordata; class Actinopteri; order Cypriniformes; family Cyprinidae; genus Labeo; species Labeo catla. Next base: position 265,656 of record VONZ01000102.1, read on the forward strand.
GATGGCAGTATGATGGAAGTATTTTTAACATTTTAAATACTTATTTTTCTTATTAAGCATTTTTATGACAGTTTTACTAGAGATTACTTTTTTTAACCTACTGTACATAATTTGTCAAAGCTGCAAATTCTGCAGATTTTGTTTATTATTTCTGCATATTTGTACATTCTGTGTAACTTAATACCAGAAATGACATGCCTGCTTGTCGCACCAAAGCAAATTCCTTGTAATTATAACATACTTGGTCAATGAGTGTGTTAAATAAACCTACTGTGATAAACCGGTAGAATAAATGTTTTTAACATCATAGCTTTTAATTAGTTGTGACACCGCTGTGTCAACAAGATGAAAGTAGCTAAGAAAGATGTGAAAAATGAGCAGTACAGTCGTGTATGAGAGCATAACACAGAAGATAGTCCTGTAGACCGGTTGTCAGTTTGCTTATCCAAGCTGCTTGTCAATTATGCTAATTTAGTCTGCTAATTGACTCATTAAATCTGAATTCACTTGGATTGGAGGTGCAGTCCCAGTGAATTCACTGCCCTGGACGCCAGTTCCCACTGCGCATGGGTTTTATATATGCCAAGGGACAGTCTGATTATTCACAGTTTTTCAATCCTGCCTGTGACGCACCAGTGAAATGGTCACCGAATAAAGCCATTTCGATTGAAACCGGTCAGAGGGACCATATGTCTATATTTCTGTGGTAAAAGAAACTGACTGATTGTGTGTGCAGCAGTAATTGTGTAGCATGAGACAGACGAGTGATATGCTGAGGAGGTGCAGGGCCGTAATAGACGGATGAACAGGAGGAGTGGGATCGTAGGTCTAATGATGGTGTGGAATGATTCACAGGAGCACAGCTGGTGAAGGAAAGAGAGGGCTTTTGAGAGATTTTGAGAGAAAAGGCAGTAGAAGATGAAAAGATATAAAGTACCAGAGCTGTTGTGGAACAAAAACAGAAAATGAGGGAATGAAAGAAGCCAAACAAGAACATTTAGAGAGAAAGATGCTGGACACAATCAATCATTTCAAGTGTGTGAGAGGATAGATAGGGAACACCTTGAAAAGAAAAACTGATCAGCTCTTTTCCAAAACTAGTGAGCTGCCTTGTGGTCTTACATAGACACCTGTCTAAAGCATCCTAATCGAAATGAAATCTCAAAAGCAATGTATTTAGAACTGTCTACGTATAAACTCTCTTGAGTCATACAAATAGTGCTACCCCACAGGAGACTCAGCACATAATTGACTTTAATACAGTTTGGCAGTAGCATGTTGCTAAGCTAATGATATGATATTCAAATACAGCTATTTATTTACTTTTTTGGTTTACTCCAAGGGCTTTTTTATTGTCTTCATTTAATGGCCCTTAGCAGTTTAATGGGTACTTCTGGTTTTTGTACATTTAATAAAGGAACAACACTCTGAACCCATGAATTTTTACCAATGATCATACAGCTTTATATATCTGTCAGGACTGTGGATCTGTTTCGTCCTGTGTTGCAAGGGTTTCATTTCCTGTTTTGCCTTATTTGGTCACGCTCCTGTCCTTGTTTAGTTTCATTGATGATTCCGTGCACCTGTGTTTTGTAATTATCCTGTGTATTTAGTTTCTGTCTGTTCATTTGTGTATTGTCGGGTCTACTTGTGATGTACGTGTGTCAACTCAAGCCTAAGTTGTGATTTTCCCTTGTGTTTCTTTATTAAAATACATTTGATGTTTATTCGTGCTCTTGCGTGACTCTTCAGACAGCGTATCATGACAGAAGGCCTGACCAACAAACAGTTAACTTCGTCTTTCATAATTATGTTGCCTTTTGAGACTCCTTCCTGTGGCCAAATTAATTTTTACCAGTTTTCATGGCAAGATGGCGCCGGTGCTCATGGCATGCCGTCTCTCTGCCCTTTCTTGTTTGCTTTTTATGGTTGTTTTATTAACAACATTGTTTATACATGACGCTACCTCCGCACTAATTTATGATCGTCATACACTTTTAAATATTCGAAGTTCATACGAGAAATATCTTGAAGATGGAAGAGGCGAGCTGCAGCTCCCAATCACTAAGCCGCCGCTGATTATTCCCACCTGGCTTAAACGCGAGCCCTGGCCTCCTCTGGAAAGGAAACGGCGCCGTCGTGGAAAGCGGGGAGGAAAGTTGGTGAAATGTCTCGGTTACGTATGGTAACCCTCGTTCCCTGATGGAGGGAACGGAGACGTTGTGTCGAGTAGTGTACGACACTAGGGGTCGCTCTTGGGAGCCCAAACACCTCTGACAGTTTTGAAAAAGGCCAATGAAATTGGGTGTGCAGAATTGCAATCCGGGTATAAATAGGGCAGCATGTGCATCTGCTCACTCGTTCTGATCTGAGGAGCCAAGCGTCTCAGCTCACTCAGAGGCGGACCAGAGTTGTGGCACGGACGACACAACGTCTCCGTTCCCTCCATCAGGGAACGAGGGTTACCATACGTAACTGAGACGTTCCCTATCTGTCGTACACTCCGAATTGTATCGAGTAGTGTACGACACTAGGGGTCCCTATATAAAACCGCCACAAGTCTGGCCGCGTCACGAGTGGTCAGCGCAGATAGTAACAAGTCAACGTGTTAACATAAGTGCAGCTCACCTCTTGAGACCATCCAACGTCCAAGGACTGACCTGTTATAGCAGAGTCCTGGAGCCGGGCCTTTCCTCAGTGGAGCGGCTGAGTGTCTTGAGAACGTTGGGAGAGTGTCTGTTTCCCGTAGGAAAAAGGCACTGCGGAGATCACAACCTGCCCAGAGGGGGGGGTATAACATGAAAACATAAGATATGGGACCTGAGGTGGGTCTCACGCTAGGGGAGACAACCAAACTCAGACCTTAGAGACAAACCTGCCTTCAGGGGAAAGACCGCACCACAGGGAGTTATAGGTGGAAGTACACATATGGGGGCACATAAGGAGCCACTGCATATGGGGCACAAATCCAATCAAGAGTTAGAAAAGTAACCATACCTTGTGTTGAGATTTCGCAGCGAGTTCCTCCGCTGAACTCTGCCACGTCCAGAAGTGCCAAGTGATGGAGAAGGTGTTCAGGGTTCGCGTCAGGAAACCTACTGAAACTTAAAAGCGTAATCACCATTTAGGGGAAGCGCTTAAGCAAGCTCTACACCCAACCAGAGTGCTATGCCAAGAGCTTGCGATTAAAACTCTAGCTGACACTGGTTCCATGCGCAAACTGGCAAGTGTATAGGTGTAGCCCAACCTGCAGCTCTGAAGATGTCTGTTAACGAGGCTGCATTGCGAGAGCCGCCAAGGCAGCGATGCCCCTGGTCGAGTGGGTTCTCACTCCCCGTGGGCAAGGCAAGCCTCTGGCCTGGTAGGCCGTACGGACCACATCCACAAGCCAGTGGGAGATCCTTAGTTTGGAGACAGCCTTCCCCTTCCGCTGTCCTCCATAACAGACAAAGAGCTGACCTGAACGTCTGAGTGCTGAGAACGTTCCAGGTAATGTGTGGGACACGGACCGGGCATGATAGGGTCAGGTTGGGGTCATCTTCCTGGTAAGGAATTGCTTGCAGGGTCACCACCTGCTCTGAGGGAGTGGTGGTTACCATGGGCACGTATCCAGGCCGGGTTCCCAGGACAACGTGAGAGTTCACCGGCCCGAATTCCAGGCACGAACGTTGACGGAAAGGGCTTGAAGGTTTCCCGCTCTTAATAAGGGTGAGCGCCACCGGGGAGGCCGTCTCCATGGAGAGGGCACCGAATCAACCGACTGAGGGCTCAACGGATCTTACTGTAGGCCCGAGGACCATAACAGATCAAGAGGGGATGTGGTGCTACCAGGGAGGGTTTGCCTTCCGGGCACCTCTTAACAAATCGTGCCCCACCGATCTGCCTTCTACCAAGTCATGGTGGCTGTACATAGACCTTGATGTAGAAGCCAAAAGGTGCCTATCCAGGCCTCCTTGGAGGAGGGATAGCACAGATTTGATGCCGGAATTCCGTGGGTTCTACCCTTAGGAAGAACGTCTGCGTCATTCCCAGGACATGCCACCGACCCACAAGGGCTGTATGTTCCAGGGCTAACATTTGAATGGGAGCTTGAAAAGGGCCCGATTCAAAATATCCCTGTTTTAAGATTGGCATGAGTCGACCACCCATCCTAGTACAATGAAGTAGGGGCTGAAAAACCCCTTCCCTCATTTTGGCTGCCGGGGTAGGCTCTATCGCACCCTTCCCAGTATTCTCGAGTCGATTGTCAAGAGAATGCCATAGACCTCAGCGGATGCCTTGCAACCTGAGTCGCATAGCCAAGTCAAGTAATTCTCAAGAAGCTAATGGGAGATCGCGCCCACGTAGAGACTCTGCTAGCATTTTCAGTGAATTATACCCGACGTACCTGGAATGGGGATGTCGCTGAATAAAGCAAAGAGCGCCGTGCTTGGAGATGAAGCCCCAAGAACACGGTGTGACTTTGCCAACATGCAGAGAACCAGGTAAGTGCCCAACCACCCTGGCCTGCAGGCCCAGTATCTAGCCGTCACATGGAGGGCTATTGCTGCAAGATAACCGAGACTGACCAGGCAGTGACTGTCTGCGGAAGACAGTCAGAAATGGTTGTGCCGAATCCACCTCTCATCCCCGGGTCGAGAGTGGATCTGGGTGGGTCAGTTAGGCCGCCTGCTCTGGATTGCTCGTCTGAGGAAAAACTAGAAGCCTAACGAGGGTTCTAGCAAGCCTACTGACAAGCTGGTGTTGCCACCTTCCCACAAGAACTTTGACCGCTGGGCGGGTCTGGCCGGAGGCCCGGCTGTCGCGGGGCCTCAGGAGTTCTATAGGTGGTCGTCCGTAGCGACGAACAAACAGGAGTAGTCGGGGGAGAGGGCCGAAGCCCGACCCACGGCTGAGGCTGCTCCTTAACCACCGTGAAGGACTTGCATACAAATTCTATCACAGTGTTGCCAGAAGGACTGACCTGGGAAATGGGGGGGGGAAGCGGACTTCAATCTTCCCGCATTTCTGACAGGTGAAGCCACAGGTGGCGCTCCTGGACCAACAAAGTGGACATCGCCCTTGCCAGAGCATGCGCCACGACCTCATAGCTCAGCGAGCGTAATCGGTTATTGTACGCAGTTCCCGTAGCTCTAGGTTGGAACCACCCTCGTATCGAACTCACAACGCCACGGCCCGAATGCCCAGAGGATGGCCGTGGCATGTAAGGCGGACGCAGCTCATCCAGAAGCCGTGTAAGCCTTGCCCGGAAAGAACTTACAGGCTCTGGACGGGGGTCATGGGAGGAATCCAACAAGCGGCGACGTTTGGCGGGAAGTACCCCGCAAATGCCCCCTCCGACCGGGGAACCCCTGCACCCCCTCGCTGGACCCCCATCGAGGGTGGTGAAGGAGGAGAAGTTGGTCTATCACGATCCACCCGTTTTTTTTTTTTTGTTTTAAAAAAACGGGCTTTCTGCGATCCCATTGACTTCTCGTGCACTTCTGGGAAACAGGCACTGGAAACGAGCATACAGGTCGTTACCCAGATGTCTATTAATCAGCCCTTCCTTGGCTGCCCGTTTCAGGCACGGCCGCCATTTTAGCATCCACCTCAAACTGAGAATCAACCCCCCCAGAGGTTTGCTCAGCTGAAACTTCAGCTTAAAACAGTTTACGCCCTCCTACCGATGCTGCTGCTTACCATTTTCGCCCAATTAGGAGCTCCAAATAAGAAAGTCAGCTGTACTAAGACAGACTAACAAACTTGTCCGGAAGCTCGATCGAGGGACGCGAAGAGCAAGGGGTTTGCGGGGTTTTGACCCGGCAAAACCTTCCTTGCTTTCTAATGCTCGTAACCAACGCACATCGCAATGGCCTCATACCCGGAAGTAGAAGGACCGGAGCGGGAAGCAGTCGGGGTGAGCCGCGGCTTGACGTAAAGCACACCGCTCGTGAGCAGAATGCGCCCGGGTCATGTTTTCGCCGGCAAAACATGAATCAACAACAAGCGCTGCATCAGCGTGAGAATCTCAACACTGAATACAACGGTCGTGTCGATCGTTTGGATCGAGGAACGCGAGGAGCGAGAGGTTTGCGGGGTTTCCACCCGGCAGAGCCTTCCCTGCTTCCTAATGCTCGCCACCGACGCACATCGCAATGGCCTCGTACCCGAAAGTAGAAGGACCGATGCGGAAAGCAGTCGGAGTGAGCCGCGGCTTCACGTAAAGCACACGGCTCACGAGCAAAGCGTGCCCATGAACGATCAGGGTGAGCATAACTCAACACTGAACACAACGGTCGTGTCGATCGTTCTTGGGAAGGTAAGCCGCAACCAGGATGGCACGGAGGGAAAGATATGTTCACCAACACACAATCCCACCACGCTAGCTCTTTCAGAGAAATCACTCTTTTAGAAGGAAGATTGCTCTTCAAGATCGCCATCGACGCACGCAGGGGAACTCTCACAACACTTATCTGTGTATGAGAAGGGAGAGACCGCTGCCTCTGCTGCAGATCTAACGACGAAAGAGGTGAATATTGCCGCTTCTCACGCAGAGACGCTGCATTCGGCTCCGAAAAACAGAACGAGTGAGCAGATGCACATGCTGCCCTATTTATACCCGGATATCCGGGGCATGGCCAGCTATGCAATTCTGCACACCCAATTTCATTGGCCTTTTTCAAAACTGTCAGAGGTGTTTGTGCTCCCAAGAGCGACCCCTAGTGTCGTACACTACTCGACACAACTCGGAGTGTACGACAGATAGGGAACTAAAAGCGTACCTGGTCTCTCTTCCCAGAACGCCTCGCCCAGCGGATGTGCTACTGTGGGGATGGCGTGGCGGCCGGGTGATGTGTCGGCGCTCGGAGGGAGCTATGCCGCAGTGGGTGCGGCCCGTCGGACTGTACCATTTGGCCCGCAGCAGTCTTACGGCGTCTCGGTGGACGATGCGGGACCAGCAATCAGGTTGGCGCTGATAAACATTCGTTCATTGAGAAACAAGACCTTCATTTTAAACGAGTTCATTAGAGCTCGAAATTTAGATTTTCTATTTATTACTGAAACCTGGTTGAATGCCAGGGACATGTCTGTTTTTGGAGAAGTGGCGCCTAGTAATTTTGCAGTTTTTGATACTCCCCGAGAAACGGGAAGGGGAGGTCGTGTGGCTTCTATTTTTAAGGATACTTTTATTTGCAATAGGCTCAATTTTGAGCGCTTTTCAAGTTTCGAACTCCAAGTGTTTGAAATGCAGCTGTCATCTCCTGTGCTTTGTGCTATTGTCTATCGACCACCTGGACTTAATAAGAACTTTATTTCAGAGCTGTCTGTGTTTTTAGCGGACATTATTGTGAAATATGATAAAATATTAATACTGGGGGACTTCAACATTCATATATGCTGTCCAACAAATTCTTTTTCAAAGGACTTTTTAAATCTTATTGATTCTGTTGGCCTTCAGCAAATGGTTAACGGTCCTACACATATTCATGGACACACGCTGGATTTGATTCTGTCACTTCGTTTATCAGTCAGTGACATTATCATAGATGATCTCCTGGTTGCTGATCACAATCCTGTTTTATTTACTGTCCTCCCTCCATGTCAACCAAAAAAAGTTTGTACTACAAAGAGACTGGTTCGTTCGATAAAATCAACTACACATGGGGATTTTAATGAAACTTTTATGGACTCTTTGCAGAATATAAAAACGGACCTCTTATCACCCCATCTTAGCGTGGAGGAGTCGGTTAATATTTTTAATTCTGTTTGTTTGGATACACTTGATCAGGTAGCGCCTCTAAGGCAGGTGCATAGAAAGCACAAACCAACTCCATGGTTAAACGGACAAATTAGGTCCCTAAGAAGGGAATGTAGAAGATGTGAACGGAAATGGAAGAAAGATAAGCTGCTAATCTCCTATAAATGTTGAAAGATTCGTTGTCTAAATTTCAACGGGCTGTAAAATCTGCTAGGACGAGCTTTTTCGCAAATGTCATTGAGAAAAATCGCCAAAATCCGAGAGTTCTTTTTTCAACAATTGATTCTGTTTTGAATCCTAAATTAGAGGCACCTGCTGTTTCATCGATTGATTTATGTGAACGTTTTTTACACTTCTTTGTCGATCGCATATCGGAGGTTCGGAATAATATACAGCAGTGTACATATGTGCCTTTGAATGCACTAGAAATCACTGCTAATTTATCGCAACTTGAGCCTATCTCTATTGCCACTTTTAACAATATTGTTTTTAAGCTGAAGCCTACTTCTGCTTCTCAAGACATTATTCCGACACCTCTGTAAAAGCAAATTATTGAATCGGTCGGCCCATATATGGTTTCTTTAATAAATAAAAGTTTACTTTCAGGGATTGTTCCCGAGTATTGTAAACATGCTGTAGTTCAGCCATTGTTGAAAAAAGAAAATCTGGATAAGAGCGTTCTTTGTAATTATAGACCAATCTCAAAACTTCCATTTCTGGCAAAGATTTTAGAGAAATGTGTTTTGATTCAACTGGAGTCATTTATTGACGAAAATCATATCGGTGAAGTACTTCAGTCGGGTTTTAAGAAGCACCATAGCACAGAAACAGTGTTATTGAAGGTTTTTAATGACATTTTTTTGGCAACCGATCAAGGAAATGTGACTGTTCTATTGCTGTTGGATCTCACAGCAGCGTTCGACACGGTTGACCACCACATTCTTATTTCCCGGCTTGAAACATGTGTAGGCATCTCTGGAAATGCCTTAAATTGGTTTAAGTCCTACCTCTTAACTAGACGTTTCTCTGTTTGTATGGGTGAGTGTACATCAATTTCATCACCTTTATCATGTGGCATTCCACAAGGGTCCGTTTTAGCACCTCTTCTCTTTTCTTTTTATATGCTTCCTTTGGGTTCAATTTTGCGCAAATACAGTGTGTCATTTCACTGCTATGCAGACGATACACAGCTGTATATACCACTTAAATCAAATGACTCCACTGCCATAGAAAGATTGTTGGCCTGTCTACAAATTTTTTGAGCCTAAATGAATCGAAAACAGAATTGAGTATGTTTGGTCCCTCCGAACTTGATAACGCAGTTGAATCTAAGCTCGGTCCTCTGACCCTGTTTAGAAAACATCATGTAAAAAATCTGGGGATGATTTGTGATAGTGCACTTAAATTTGACAAGCAAATAAATGAAATCGTTAGAACGAGCTTTTTTAAATTGGGGATGATTTCCAAAATAAAGCCTTTTTTATCCAAGAAAGATCTAGAAACAGTAATTCATGCATTTATCATTTCGAGATTAGATTATTGCAACTCGCTATATTATGGTGCTCAAAATAAAGTTTTAGATAGACTGCAGATAGTCCAGAATGCGGCTGCAAGACTGCTTACAAGCACTTGCAAATTCGATCATATTACTCCGGTGTTAAAATCATTGCATTGGTTGCCTGTTACTTTTAGGATAATTTTTTTTTTTGTTAACAACTGTTTATTGAATTTTCTTCAAATAACAGTAATATAAAGCAAAAATCAATTGTGCAAATTAACTTTTAGGATAAATTTTAAAATTTTATTATTTGTATTCAAATCTCTACATGGTTTAGCCCCATCTTATATTGCTGATCTAATCCAGGAACAAAAGTCAACAAGATCATTACGATCTCAATCACAGAAACTTCTTGTTGTTCCTCGGTCTAAGATGAGTTCTAGAGGGGATTGCGCTTTTGCGGTCGCCGCCCCTAATTTATGGAACAGTTTGCCTTTATATATTAGGGATCTTCCTACGCTCGGCCAGTTTAAAAGCCATTTTAAAACATATTTTTTTATGATAGCGTTTGATCAAAGATAAGTGTGAAGGGTGCTAGTGTCATTTATTTCTTTTTTAAATTCTATTTTTATTTTTGTTATTTTTTTTTTTTATTTAGATATTTGGGTATATATTGTCTTTTATTTGTCTTTCTCTGCTTATTGTGTTACTGCTTGTACAGCACTATGGTCAACATTGTTGTTTTATTCAGTGCTTTAGAAATAAATTTGAACTTTGAACTTTGAACTTTTCATGATCATACAGCTTCATATATCTGTCAGGACTATGGGCCTGTTTCGTCTTGTGTTGCAAGGGTTTTGTTTCCTGTTTTGTTTTATTTGGTCACGTTCCTGTTCTTGTTTAGTTTAATTGCTGGAACAGGGGGAGAGATCTCTTGAGGACCATACAAGACTCTTCCTCAAAGTAGTTAATTACACCAGCTACCCAGACGACGCGCTCTGCTCGTTCTATGATGCAAGCCTTAACACATAAAGAGCGTCGTCGTCTGAAAATGGTCCTCGGGAGAGTTTCGCCAGCTTTGTGGACTGGGTACACTGTAAAAAAAACAAAAAAAAAAAACAGTTGAGTTGACTGAACTTAAAATTTTAAGGCAGTCAAGTTACAAATTATTTTAAGTTGACTCAAAAAAATTGTTTTTTACAGTGTACATGCGAGAAACGGGCGATAATGTCAGGACTATGGACCTGTTTCGTCTTGTGTTGCCACGGTTTCGTTTCCTGTTTTGCCTTATTTGGTCATGTTCCTGTCCTTGTTTAGTTTAACTGATGATTCCATGTCTGTTCATTTGTGTTTTGTCGGGTCTACTTGTGATGTACGTGTGTCAACTCAAGTTGTGAATAATCCTTTGTGTTTCTTTATTAAAAGACATTTGATGTTTATTCGTGCTCCTGCGTGTCTCTCCAGATAGCATATCGTGACAATATACAGGTTTTCCAAGACCATGGGAATTTTTTCCTCACAGGCAACAAGCAGTTGCTGAGGGGGTGAATTTAAATACTGTGGTATTTTGTTGTTCTAGCTTATTTTAGATCTTATTTTACATTATTTTACAGTCATCTAAAGACATTTGCTGCTGTGTCCTGGTTCAAAATCACTGCTCTGCATAAGCATAAAAATACAACACGCACAAATATTGAGTAAAACAATACATTTTAAATTAGATTAAGCTATTTGATATCATTAAACAATTTTAGTATCAAACAATTACTGACACCTAGTCAGTACTGAACATTTTTTTTTTAATTGTTATTTTATCTTATTTATAATTAAGTTATTTTTACTGCCCATTGAGGATTCTGAAGACTAAAACTCAGACTTAAGGGACTTTGAGGAATGAATTCAGATTGGATATACACAACTACAAAGCCTCAGATGGACAATATTGGATGTTAAAATGCAAGAAAACACTGTAAATAGGAGTCTGTAAATGAGAATATGTATTTTGAGAACCAGCAGAGAAGGGTTTGCTGGTCTTGAGCATGGTTAGCTCTCTTGAATTGTTTGCCATCAGATGAATTTTTGGAGTTTGGCTTGCCTTCTCTGTGAAGGACACATGCAATGCTACCTTTTTAATTTGGCCACAGGAAGGAGTCTCAGAAGGCAGCATAATTATAAAACAACCACACCAGTGAAACAGCAGCTGTAGGCAACCTAGTAAGCAGCTCTCAAGGTTTTGGAACGAAGCCGTGGAGAGAGATGCTAGATGATGAAATGATGAGAGAAGCAAAGGAGCCTGACTATATTTTTTCCTGAGAATTCAAAATATTTAATGTGTAATATTTTATTTTATTTATTTTTTATGTTGGACACAGCTTTATATTCTCAAGACAGATCGAAACTCTAGGTCAAAAGATTATCATTTTTGAATGGAAGATAAATGTAAGCAGAGACTGGCAAACAAGGTCAGCTCTTGCCTACATAAAAAGAGCTTTGTATATTTCAAATTAATTGTCATACAAACTACTTTTTAACATTATCTGAAAAAAAAAAAAAGTTCTGCTGCTTGCCCATGTAAAACCTTGCAATGTTTTACAAGGATACTCTGGAGGGGTTCTCAGGATGTTGCTATGTGGTTGCTAATGTGTTGTGGATGGTTATTAGAGTGTGCTGGGTTGTGGGTAGGTGGTTGCTTTCTGGCCATGGTAAAAAAAAAAAAATCCACCCCTCATCTCTATGGCTTTGTAGAGACAGGCTGTAATCTGTAATTCAATTCCAGTTAGTTGTTTGTATTGAAAGAAAAAAAAGAGTTCTGAATCATAACCATGTGTGGTTTAAAATCCAATTAAAATCTGTTTTGTCATATTGATCTAATCCGAAATTACATAATGACAAATGTTTTGGTGTCAGAGACTGAACACTCAGCTCCATATTCAAGTATATCTTTGTCATTTGGAATGACATGCAGTTGAGGTCATATGTTTACATTCGCCTTGCAGAATCTGCAAAATGTTAATTATTTGACCAAAATAAGAGGGATCATACAAATGCATGTTATTTTTTTATTTAGTACTGATCTGAATACGATCCTTCACATAAACTACATTTACATATAGTGCACAAGTGTTATAATTAGTTATAAAACCCTGTTCAAAAGTTTACATACTGTTTTTTTTTAGTCCCTTGTTTGTCAGGAACAGTTAAACTGCCCACTGTGTCCCACAAATTCTTTGGCTTTTCAGCATTTTTGTGTATTTGAACCCTTTCCAACAATGATTGTATGATTTTGAGATCCATCTTTTTACACTAAGCACAACTGAGTGACTCATATGCAACTATTACAGAAGGTTTAAATGCTCACTGATGCTACAGAAGAAAAAACTGTATTAAGAACCAAGGGTGTAAACTTTTCAACAGAATAAAGATTCATAAACTCATAAACATTTTTAATTTTTCTAAATATCATGTTTTTTCATTTAGTACTGCCCGTCAGAAGCTACAGAAGATATTTACATGTTTCCCAGAAAACAAAATAAGTTAAATTTACCCTGATCTTCAAATTCAAAAAGTTTTCAAATGTGAACTTTTGAACGGGGTCATTTTTATGAATTCAACAATTATTTTCTATTGTGGACTCTATGTAAACATCTTTTATATGAAATATCTCATTAAGGTCAATATTGAATAAAAAATAACATGCATTTTGATCCTTCTTATTTTGGTAAAATAATTAAAGTTTTGAAGATTCTGCAAGGTGTGTGTAAACTTTTGACCTCAACTTTACATAATGTAATGCAAAGTGCACAATATTGGTGCATCCAGATAGTAGATTTTTTCCCCTACCCTTTCATCAAATAGTAAGCATGTGCAATTCACTAATCAATATGTAAACAAGTCAGCAGTTTTGAATACAATATATGCATGAATGCATGAACATGCTCGCCAATGTTCAGATCAATCACTGATTGATATGGGTTTTTTAGTGGGCAGCTTGGAAACCATTACATTTGGTCAATCCCCAGTCCTCATTTACTGCACTGCAGGCTGTTGCCAAATGAAATCATTTTAGATTGTAATATAACAAACACATTATATATAATTTTTAGCTTACACAAATTGTTAACAGATAATTCACAGATTCTTTTAGAGTTATTTTTTAGAGCTACAAGTAAAATAATAAATACTATAAATTAAAATCAATTAATAAATTAATCATTTAAACTACTAAGCAAACAAACAAGCTTCAGGTAACACTTTATTTTAAGGTCCAGTTCTCACTATGTAATTAGCATGCACGTTACTAGCATATTGTCATAGTTAATAGTGAGAACTGGAACTTACAATGTGAGTCCACACTGTAATATGAATAAGCCATCAGTGATCACACTGATTTAATTTGAAGTGCCTGAAGTACAAAAGCACACCGTTCACGGTTCTAAAAATAGCACAGTAATGGCAGTACCCCTCCCCTCCACAAGCTACACAAACTTTCATGTTAAATATAAAGTTGTATGAAGCAAGATTTTTGGGCCAATGAGGTTTTTAGCATTCAGGGTTTCGGGGATTCATTAGCACCATGCCCTGCTGTTTGACTGACAGGAATGCATCTTATGCATTATGTACATCTTAGCAGTAGTGATGTTCACAACTGTTACTAGGGCAACCAATACTAGGAATGCCAAATAGCAACCAAATAGTTCAATGGCTGGCTACATGCTGTGAGAAAGTGGCTACAGTAGTAATAGTAAACTTCACTAATAGCCATTAAATAAAAGGCTGAGCTCTATAAATTACACACACACACACAAACACAAATCATGCAAAGCACATGTTCTTAGAATGTTAGAACATATTTTGTTCTTATTGTCTGCATTTGCCTTGGGCACAAACTGAGTGTAAATCTATTATTTTTCTGTTTTCTTTCGAAAACACTCTCATCAGGTTTTGTTTTGAATGAAAAGAATCTGTCTGATTCCAGAGCTGCTGCAGTGTGGATGAGATTTTAATGAAGTGTCAGTGTGTGCATGTGTGACATGGAGACATATCATGGTAAATCACAGCTCGATAGACTTCACTCTTAAATAATAGAATAATGCCACGTCTCTGAGGAACAGACCTTCCTCTGGTATGGACATGGAGTGTGTGTGTGTAGCTATCTGTCTGTTTGTGGGGTGAGGGGGAATACAGGAAGTGAGAAAAACAGACACCCTCAGTCTAGACTAGTCAGTCTACCACTTCTGATGAGGGGTGTTTCAGCCTGGGAGTTTTGTATTTGTGCACAAATGTGTGCCCACACTTTCCCAAATGATTCCACCCACACTGCAACTTTTTTTTTTTTTCTGCAGAAGGTGGATTCATTAGAGAAAACAGAGAACACTGCCACATATAAACATCAGAAAGCTGTGGTCTGCTTTGGTCTCAGTGGTTGGGGTGCATGATTTCCTCATGCAGAGATCAAACCAGATTCCTGATATGTAGAGTCCAAAATAAACACACTGCCATACCTGCCAAAGGTAAGTGAATTAAGAAAATTGATCCACCATAATATTCTTACCTATCATGGTATTGTAATAAAGTGCCTTATTTTTGGATTATTAAAAAATAAATAAATATATAATTTTTATAAGCTTATAAGTTTATGAAACCATACCTGTCTCAAACGTGCAACACATTTGTAATATTCCGCATACATGTTGCCACATACAGTGGGGAAAAAATTATTTGACCCCCTGCTGAATTTGTATGTTTGCCCGAAATGATCAGTCTATAGTTTTAATGGTAGGTTTGTTAGAACAGTGAGAGACAGAATACCAAAAAAATCCAGAAAAACGCATTTCAGTTATGAATTGATTTGCATTTTAGTGAGTGAAATAAGTATTTGAACCCTTTGCAAAACATGACTTAGTACCTGGTGGCAAAACCCTTGTTGGCAATCACAGAGGTCAGACTTTTCTTGTAGTTGACCACCAGGTTTGCACACATCTCAGGAGGGATTTTGTCCCACTTCTCTTTGCAGATCCTCTCCAAGTCATTAAGGTTTCGAGGCAGATGTTTAGCAACTCGAACCTTCAGCTCCCTCCACAGATTTTGTGGGGATGGTGGGGATGATGTTCTTCAGGTCATAGGCAGCATTCCTCCTCCAAACACGGCAAATGGAGTTGATGCCAAAGAGCTTGATTTTGGTCTCATCTGACCACAACACTTTCACCCAGTTCTCCTCTGAATCATTCAGATGTTCATTGGCAAACTTCAGACGGGCCTTGTATTTTCTTCAGGGAGATGTTGCGGGTGTTACAGGATTTCAGTCCTTCATGGTGTAGTGTGTTACCAATTGTTTTCTTGGTGACTATGGTCCTAGCTGCCTGGAGATCATTGAACAGATCCTCCTGTGTAGTTGTAGGCTGATTCCTCACTGTTCTCATGATCATTGAAACTCCAAGAGGTGAGATCTTGCATGGAGCCCCAGACCGAGGGAGATTGACAGTTATTTTGTGTTTCATGCATTTGTGAATAATCACACCAACTGTTGTCACCTTCTCACCAAGCTGATTGGCGATGGTCTTGTCTTGAGAGTGCTACTAATCTCAGCTCCTTACATGTATAAATGACACCTAGGAGCCAGAAATCTTGCTGATTGATAGGGGATCAAATACTTATTTCACTCATTAAAATGCAAATCAATTTATAACTTTTTTGAAATGCGTTTTTCTGGATTTTTTTCTGGATTTTTTTGTTGTTATTCTGTCTCTCACTGTTGAAATAAACCTAGCATTAAAATTATAAACTGATAATTTCTTTGTCAGTGGCCAAACGTACAAAATCAGCAGGGGATCAAATATTTTCTTCACCCACTGTAAAGTTCTGGAGAAAATTACTATAATATGTTAAATATTCCATTGAGGTAAAAGTCATTAAAAGGCCTGAAAATTGCAACTTGTTCTCTTTAATGCTTTGTGTGTCTGCACACACAAATGCTAGTGCTGGGGGAAATATGGACAAACCCAGTGACTGAGTTGTTTTGACCCAGTCATTAACCCAGCCTTCTGGGTAGTTTTTTTTTTTTTAAAGGATTAGTTTACTTCCAAAATAAAAATTTCCTAATCATTTACCCTCATATCTTCCAATATGTTCATGTGTTTCTTTCTTCAGCTGAAAAGAAATTTAAGTTTTTGAGGAAAACATTCCAGTTTTTTTTTGTATTTTTTTTCATATAGTGGACTTCAATGGGAGCCAATGAGTTAAATGTCCAAATAGCAGTTTCAGTACACTATCCCAGCCAAGAAAAAAGGTCTTATCTAGTGAACCGATTTGTCATTATCTAAAAAAAAAAAATACATATATATATATATATATATATATATATATATTCACTTTTTAACCACCAGTGCTCGTCTTGTACTAGCTATGCGATGTGCATGTGTGACTTCACACATGATGTAATCACAGTCATATGCGGTTAGTTCGTTAAGTACTTTAGAAATTCAGTTCATTAACCTTTTCACTGGTGAGTTTAAAATATTCTATCTGACCCCCAGAGTGAGTTTTTTTAGGCGACGTTATTTTAGAACGTTCCCTTTATTGTTTTCATGGCGATGCGTCATGATTGTCACGGGACACACCGTAGCCACTATAGCGCTGTATGACAGATATATCGCTTTTATTTTGTTTTTGCTTTTTTATTCAAAATATTCACACACTTGCTTACCAGTCTTCAACTATCTGATATTCCGATTCACAAATATGTGTAAGTGAGTGTATTTTGCCATTTTAAAACCTTTATAAATGATCTGGATCATGGTCTATAACGTGAGATGGGGCGCTGCCATGTTTGTTCACGCTGCCATTCAGAGAGTCTTGTTAGCCGGATTTTTTCAGCACGTAAATTCACCAGTTTCTCCCGAAATACATGCAAGTAAGTGGCTGGTGAACTGTGAAAGGAATGGAGTGAATTATATCGTTACTTACACTATGTGAATCTGATATGAATCAAACACGTCGGCAAATTATACTTGGATTGTTGCTGCTTCCATAGACATCTGTGTGTATTTTACAAACTCTAAATGTATTGTTTTACTATTACTTATGTGTATTTAAATGTCTGAAACCTAAAATAAACATTATGTGGTTGAAAACACTGCATAACTGTGATTATATGACAAGCGCAGCGCTCGTCTCTTTTTGGAACGTTCTAAATCCCATATGTGGAGCAAAGAAATTAGAATCCCACATGTGGGACCGTACCGCTCAAAGGGTTAAGTACTTCAGTTCAAAAAGGTAGGGTAGAGCAAAAGTAAAATTTCTCAACTTCAAAATCGTCCAACATTGTTGTTTTATCCTGTTTGGTAAAGGGTGTTTGACTTTGTAAACAAGATGAACATTTGTGGTTAAAAAGTATATAAAGTTGTTGCTAGATAAGACCCTTATTCTTCAGCTAGGATTGTGTAGAGCCCCTTGAACCTGTTTTCCTCAAAAAAACGTAATTTCTTTTTGACTGAAAAAAGAAAGACATTAACATCTTGGATGATTATTCAGTACACTGTATTTAGATATTTCAATTTTCTGAAGAAACAGAGAGTGTTTGCTAGTTTATTGCTAAGTACTTGGTGCCAAGTCAAAACAGTCCACCCCCAAGTCTCTGAAACTCTATAGTCCTTTGTTTGTCAAACTTTTAACATACAAATTTGCAGAAAAACTGTTCACTATAAGGAAACAAAAATGGTTCTTCTATGACATCGCTGTAAAAACCTCTTTTTTAGAACATTTATTTTTACAGTATACTAACATTCTTTGTGCAATTGAAGTCAAGTTTTACTTTAGTTTATGAGTAATCAATCAATCGTCATGTTAGCAGAAGGTACTTGAGGAGAATGAGAGCCCATTGTTACCTGAAGGTTAAATGCAAGTACACCTTGTGACAAAACAATTGCGCAAATCAATAGAGATAATAATAAAGAGTGGCTAATAAAAGAACAAAAGGATGGCAATGCAATGAACAAAGCACAGACATTAACCTCACTGAAACCTAACGGACTGAAGTGGGTGCATAATATATATATAGTGCATAAATGAAAACCCTTAAACATCACATGGCGGTTCTGTGTAAGGGATTTAGCAGAAATGTCTTCAAGCCAGTGTAGGAGATTGATAGTTGCTGTCTTTCAAGAATTGATTTCTGCTGAAGGGGTCAACACCTGCCATTGATTTTAGGGTGTGCTTATTTTTTTTCTACAGCGGACTGTAGAATTAGTGATGTTTGCTAAGGCAAGCATCACTATTATTGATGTTCATACTTACAGTGTTTTCCAAAACCGTAACCCTAAATTCTTGCACCGCTGCGCAACAGATATGAGTGAAATTTCAAATCATGTGACACACTGGGATAGGTGTTCTATTACTTTTCTATTTTCATATCTAGTGACCAAAATTTCATAGAGACTTCTTGTTTCTTCAGAAAAATCCAGATAAATTGCAACTGTGAATTGTTACATGTGAGAGACTCTGTCAAGTAAAGATCAAATTCATAGCTGCTCATAAACACTACTTCACGAACTAAAATTCTCCTTGCTGAAAGCGACAGAAAACTGAAGTCACACTAAAGTCAGTAAAATTGTCTCAAAGGATTATGATAAATAAAGCTGTCAGTCACTGATTAAAATGACAAAGACATTTTCTGCATTTCATCATGACCTTGACAACCCTTAATTAAATGCCTATTTGCCCATAGCCAAGACTTCAAAATAACTTAAAGTAGTGTTCAGAGATAGAAAACTTCTCCAGTTTGTGTATAGCGCAGACTCGCCATATTCCTTGCAACCAATTTGTTTTAGAAACAGATGCTGTTTGTCTCTCTAAACAAAAATATCTCCATCTAAGACTCTATTATAACCAATTCAAGTACACAGATACCTATAATTATCTTCTATTACAGCCATCAGAACAAATGGAAAGAAATGTCTTTTTTTTCTTTTTTTTTTTTTAATTGAAACATCTCCAAAACAATTTGGGAACAGCCATATTCTTTAAAATCGACAGCCAAGCTAATCTCAGGCTTGTGAAATGTGATTATTGTTTCTACTTTCTACTGATTAAAGCCTGTGATGTGTGAAAAGGTGTGTTGAAGTTGAAGACAAGCATAAACAGATGCACTTCCAATTTGAGAGCTGTAACAAGGGCTCTGTGAACTACTGGCTGGGAGAGGAATTAAAGGCTAATTAACTTCTATTGCTGTTGGTGTTTTTCTTATATTTCTGATGAAATAAGAACTAAGCTCTTTGTCCAAATGCTTAGTTCGAAGGCTCTTTGGAAATCCAAAGCCAGCCTTACCCTGCCTCAGTCAAAGGTGTGGGTTTGATTTGGGCTTCGGTCGGCACAGGGTTGAATTGGGTTATCAATTTGGATAGCTTAGATATTCACTTCAAGTTTATTCTGTTTTTAGAAACCTTGCACTTGTGCACATTTAAAAGTTTAATGTGTTAATCATTCAGCATTCAAGATCACCAGCCTAAAAAGTGAGCTTTATAGATCAACAAATAAATATTTAATGACTGAAATGGTAATAGAGTTATGACTGAAATGGTAATAGAGTAGAAATAGAACAGTGAGCCTCTAAATTGATTTATACGTTCATTTTGTTATAAATCTAAGCTGCCTTGAAAAACTGACCAGATTGGTATAATAAACTTCCAGTTTTGTCCACTCCCACTGTCTGGCCAAAATAGCTTCCACTCATCACCTTGGCCAGCATGGTGGGTGGCAGTGGAGTGTCGTGTGGAAGCTTCTCAGACTGTGACACAAGTTAGAACCCAGAGAAAATTGCTCTGAGCTAAGCACAAAGAGGTCTGTTCTTGAAAAGCCAAACTTCACCAAAAGGACAAAGCTGGAGTGGCTTCCAGACATCTTTGAGTGTTCTCAAGTGGCCAACCAAAGCCTGGATGTGAACTCCATAGAAATGTTTGACTTGACCTAATGATTGCAGCTCACAGACACATTGCTCTCAGTCTGTCAGAGCTTGAGTGAATCTGAAAAGAAGAAGCTGTCCACTTTCAAGTGGGCAGATATGTGGTTAGCAGTTCTGTGAAATACTGAATAAAGCACTCAAATGCAATGCATAGGAGGGCGGTTTACATTTTGTAATGCAAATAAAGCTCACTATACAAAACATTTTATATTTCATATTTTTCATCTTTCATGAAAGGAATAGTTCACCTAAAAATGAAAATTAGCTGAAGATTTACTCACCCCAGGCCATCCAAGATGTAGATATGTTTGTTCCTTTATCAGAACATTACATTACATGACTTTCTCACCAGTGAATCATCTGCAGTGAAGGTTATTAATTTTAATAGCTCAGACATTGATTTCAAGCGTAATCTGTAGATCATCTGCAGTGAACTGGTGCTGTCAGAATGAGAGTTCACCAAGTTGATAAAATCATCACGATAATCAACAAGACTACAGTTCAATAGTTAACATCTTGTAAAGTGAAAAGCTCCATACACAAATTAGTTAACTTTACATAATCACTTTTGGGTTGCAGAGTGGTGTGCGTTTGTAGCTCCCTAGAGTTTTATTCTTCTGAGGAAATCTTTATTTTACTATTACTTTCTGTTGTTTAAAGTGATAAAATATAGCTTTTTTCCCCACCAGATTTCTGTTATTATCCATCAAACTAATCCGATCGCTCGCTTTTAATCTATAACCGCCAGTGCAACGCTGCGCTGTGTGTTAGCATTCCGTTTGCCGGTTAGCCTGCCATTTGCGTTCCCACTCACGTCTCTATTCACGTCTACTACCGCTTTCCTTTCTTCCCTCGCTCTCGTTGATCGCTCGTTTTTATTCTACAACCGCGAGTGCAGCGTGTTTGTAGTGTGTTAGCCGGTTAGCTTGCCATTCACTTTTAATTTTTCTCTACGCCTTTTTCTACACAAGTTCATCAGACAACAGTGGTGAGTTGAAATCATTCTACATCTACGGTGAGTAATGGCTTCTTCTCCTTTCCTGGTAACCTGCATCACCTGTCATATGTATAGTTTATCAATCTCTGTCAGCAGCGAGGGATTCACATGTGATAAATGCAGGGAAATAGTTAGGCTGACAGAGAAGATTTCAGAACTAGAGACACGCATCCAAACTTTAATCGAGGATAGTAAGAATGTGAGGGCATTAGATATGGCTTTGGATGCGACTAGCTTAGGAAGTCCCGTACATTGTTCGGTTCCGGTAACTTCGCCTTTGCAGCAGGGCAACTGGGTGACTGTGAGACGGCATAGTCGCGGGTCAAAACACCGCTCTTCCGTTCCGATCAGAACATCAAACAGGTTCTCCCCACTCAGTGACGCACCCACTGAGAAACCTGATCAAAGTGCTCTAGTTATTGGCGATTCTATTGTACGGAACGTGAAAATAGAGACACCAGCCACCATAGTCCAATGTTTACCGGGAGCCAGAGCGCCTGACATCTTGGCAAATTTAAAAGTGCTGGCTAATGCTAAACGTAAATTCAGTAAGATCGTTATTCACGTCGGCACAAATGATGTTCGACTTCGCCAGTCGGAGATCACTAAAAATAATGTTAAAGAGGTGTGTGAACTTGCAAGTATGATGTCAGACACTGTAATTTGCTCTGGCCCCCTCCCTGCGTATCGTGGTGACGAGATACATAGCAGACTGTCGTCACTAAATGGCTGGATGTCTAAGTGGTGCCCGCAGAATAACATAGGTTTCATAGACAATTGGACAAGTTTTTGGGGCAGACCTGACCTGTTGAAAAGAGATGGTCTTCATCCCTCCAGGGGTGGTGCTGCTCTTCTCTCTAGTAATATGGCATATAGTCTTAGAGTTTGCACTTGACTAACTGGAGCCGAGGTCAGGAAGCAGACAGACTGGCTAATCCGACCGTCTGCTAGCCGCCTCACGTCACCAAAATCAGTTAATTCTCAGCACATAGAGACCCTTACACCTAGATATCATGCTATAGAGACTGTGTCTGTTCCCCGAGCTAGACAATACAAAAGACGTCCAAACCAATTTAAGAGTAACAATCTAATCAACGTTCAACAAATAAAAAACTTACATAATACAGAGAAACAAATGATAAAACTTGGCCTTTTGAATATCAGGTCCCTCTCTACAAAAGCGCTTTTTGTAAATGATATGATCATTGATCATAATCTAGATGTGCTATGTTTGACAGAAACCTGGCTAAAATCAGATGATTACATTATCTTAAACGAGTCTACTCCTCATGATTACTGTTATAAACATGAGCCACGTCTAAAAGGTAAAGGGGGAGGTGTTTCTACAATTTATAGCAATATTTTTAGTGTTTCACAGAGAGCGGATTTCAAGTATAACTCATTTGAAGTAATGGTGCTTCATATAACATTATCCAGAGAAACAATTGTTAATGATAAATCCCCTATGACGTTTGTACTTGCTACTGTATACAGGCCACCAGGGCACCATACAGATTTTCTTCAAGAATTTGCTGATTTTATATCTGAGCTGGTGTTGGCTACAGATAAGGTCTTAATAGTAGGTGACTTTAACATCCATGTTGATATTGAAAATGATGCGCTGGCAGCTGCATTTACAGACATTCTAAATTCTATTGGAGTTAGACAACACGTGTCAGGTCCCACTCATTGTCGAAATCATACTCTAGACTTAATACTGTCACATGGAATTGATGTCAATGCCGTTGAGATTCTGCAGCAAAGTGATGATATCTCTGATCATTATCTAGTCTCGTGTATTCTCCAGATGACTAAAACTGTAAATTCAACTCCTTATTACAAGTATGGTAGAACCATCACTTCTACTACAAAAGATTGCTTTCTAAGTAATCTTCCTGACTTATCTGAATTCTTCAGCATGTCCAATAGCTCAGAAAAACTTGATGAAGTAACAGAAACTATTGACTCTCTCTTTTCCAGGACTCTAGATACGGTCGCTCCTCTGCGCCTAAGGAAGATTAAGGAAAATAGTCCGACCCCGTGGTATAACGAGCACACTCACGCCCTAAAGAGAGCAGCCCGGAAAATGGAGCGCAGCTGGAGGAAAACAAAATTAGAGGTTTTTCGTACTGCTTGGCGGGAATGTACCCTGTCGTACAGAAAAGCGTTAAAATCGGCCAGATCTGACTACTTTTCAACTCTTTTAGAAGAAAACAAACATAACCCTAGGTATTTATTCAATACAGTGGCTAAGTTAACAAAAAATAAAGAACCAACAGGCACTGACTATGCCCATCAGCATAGCAGTAATGACTTTATGAACTACTTTACTTCTAAGATCGATACAATTAGAGACAAAATTGTCACTATGCAGCCGTCAATTACAGTGTTGCATCAGATAGTGCGCTATAGATCTCCTGGGGAACAATTCAACTCATTCTCTACTATAGGTCAGGAAGAATTGTATAAACTTGTTAAATCATCTAAACCAACAACTTGTATGCTAGACCCTATTCCATCTAGGCTACTAAAAGAGATGCTTCCAGATCTCATAGATCCTCTGCTAAATATTATTAATTCATCACTGTCATTAGGATATGTCCCCAAAACCTTCAAACTGGCTGCTATTAAGCCTCTAATTAAAAAACCACAACTTGACCCCAACGAATTAACTAATTACAGACCTATCTCGAATCTCCCATTTCTGTCAAAGATATTAGAAAAGGTTGTATCCTCACAGTTATCTTCCTTCCTACAAAAATATGATATCTGTGAGGATTTTCAGTCAGGTTTTAGACCGTACCATAGTACTGAGACTGCTCTTATTAGAGTTACAAATTATCTACTCTTATCATCCGATCGTGGTTGTATCTCTCTGTTAGTGCTACTGGATCTTAGTGCTGCGTTTGATACTGTTGACCACAACATTCTCTTGAATAGACTTGAGAATTATGTTGGCATTAGTGGTAGTGCATTGGCATGGTTCAAATCGTATCTATCTGACCGCCATCAATTCGTGGCAGTAAATGATGAGGTATCATATCGATCTCAAGTGCAGTATGGAGTACCACAAGGCTCAGTACTAGGGCCGTTACTCTTTACGCTTTACATGTTACCCTTGGGTGATATCATCAGGAAATATGGTGTTAGCTTTCACTGCTATGCTGATGATACCCAGCTCTATATTTCTTCGCGGCCTGGCGAAACGTACCAATTTGAAAAACTAATGGATTGTGTAGTTGAGTTAAAAAATTGGATGACAAGTAATTTCTTACTGCTAAATTCTGAAAAAACAGAGGTGTTAGTTATTGGGCCTAAAACCTCAGCGTGTAATAACCTAAAACACTGTCTAATACTTGATGGCTGTTCTGTCAATTCTTCGTCATCAGTTAGGAACCTAGGTGTGCTATTTGATGGTAATCTTTCCTTTGAAAACCACATCTCTAGTATTTGCAAAACTGCATTTTTCCATCTCAAAAATATATCTAAACTACGACCTATGCTATCAATGTCAAATGCTGAAACATTAATTCATGCGTTTATGACCTCACGGTTAGATTATTGTAATGCTTTATTGGGTGGTTGTTCTGCTCGCTTAATAAACAAACTCCAGCTGGTCCAAAATGCAGCAGCTAGAGTTCTTACTAGAACCAAAAAGTATGATCATATTAGCCCGGTTCTGTCTACACTGCACTGGCTCCCTATTAAACATCGTATAGATTTTAAAATCTTGCTAATTACTTATAAAGCCCTGAATGGTTTAGCTCCCCAGTACCTGAGTGAGCTCTTATCGCATTATAGTCCCTCACGTCCGCTGCGTTCTCAAAACTCTGGCAATTTGATAATACCAAGAATATCAAAATCAACCGCGGGCGGCAGATCTTTTTCTTATTTAGCACCCAAACTCTGGAACAATCTACCCTACAATGTTCGGGACGCAGACACACTCTGTCAGTTTAAATCTAGATTAAAGACCCATCTCTTTAACCTTGCTTACACATAACAAATCCACATTCTTATAATTCAAATCCGTTAAAGGATTGTTAGGCTGCACTAATTAGGTCAACCGGAACCGGGAACACTTCCCATAACACCCGATGTACTCAGTGCATCGTCAGAAGAATGGCATCTACGCTAATATTAGTCTGTTTCTCTCTTATTCCGAGGTCACATTAACCACCAGATCCAGTCCGTATCCAGATCAGATGGTCACTGCAGTCCCCCGGATCCAGTCCGAACCCAGCCCAGACGGTGGATCAGCACCTAGAGACGACCTCTACAGCCCTGAATGTCAGCGGAGTCCACATCAACTAGATGAGCCCCAGAGACGGATCCACATTAAAGACCACATCACCTAGACGGCTGTCGGCACAAGACCACGGGAACTTTGGCCAGAGGAGAACTGGCCCCCCGACTGAGCCTGGTTTCTCCCAAGGTTTTTTTTCTCCATTTGTCACCGATGGAGTTTTGGTTCCTTGCCGCTGTCGCCTCTGGCTTGCTTAGTTGGGGACACTTTCTCTTAACACAATATTGCATTTTATTTTATTGTTTTTGATTAACTACCTTTACCTATAATGTGAGTGTTTAATGTTGCCTTTGGCATTGTTGATGTACTGTTTCCTATTTAATACTGTACAGCCGCCTTGTCACAATTCTGTATTGTTAAAGGCGGTATATAAATAAAGGTGACTTGACTTGACTTGACTTTTGACCAAATACTCGTCCATAATCCATAACACTTCCTCCAGTAAAACAGTTTACCCCCTATTGCCCTCTTCCATCAAAATCCACTAACATGTTTGTTTAAAATTGTTTTGGACTGTTTTTGCTTGTAAATAGTGCTTGTTCTGTGCTTTTTCTTTCCTGTTTCAGACGAGCCAACTTTTTCAATGAAAAAGCGATATTATGGACAAAGGACAGAAACAATGTTTTGAAATTAAAATTGTCTTAATGGATTCGTTTGTCACAAACACACAGTTTGTGGATTACTTACATTACTTGTGGATTATTGTGATTTTTTTATCAGAATTTGAACTCTCATTCTGACAGCACCCATTCACTGCAGAGGATCCATTGGTCATTGCTAAAGTTTCGAAGACTCATCTACAGTACTTCTTCAATGGATGTTTTTAATTCTTTTTTTTGTTTGTTTTTGTGTTTTTTGTTTATTTGTTTTAAATGATGAACTGTATGCTGTCTGAGTTAAAAAATAATAAAATAAAATAAAATAGTTAATTCCTCTCAGTTCTGATTGGTTGAGGTCAGAGGCGGATCTACCGGGGTGGCACGGGGTGGCAACTACCACCCAAAGAAAAAGCTGTGCCACCCCACCTGCCACCCCAGAATTATCACAGAATAAAATATAAATGTAAGCAGTGTTTCATGTGCTACAATTCAGCCGCAGTGATGACAGCGTAACGCAAAATAATGGCAAAAAACACGTCTTTCAATAAAATGTGCACGACTTCATTAGGACTCTTATGAACCGGTTCGTTTTAAGTCAAAAACTCAAAACGCGGCCCAGTTCACTAACAAATTGTTTTACATTCATTCGTGAATCAGATAATTACTGCTTCTCGGCTAACTCAGAAGTCCTCTGAGAGATCTAATCCCATCCGGATATGTCTGAGATTCTTCGCATAATTGTTTGGTGATCCGATTCTCTAGCAGAGTTAGGTAGGTAAGCATCTGGTCGTATTGCAGTTTTCTCGATTGTTAACATAATATAACTGATGTTAGCTGGTTTATATTCCATTCATTCAGTGCTAAAAACAAAGACACGTTTCTCAAAATGTTTAACGATAAGTAAGTTAAACATTAAGTAGCCAATCTGATGACACACAACAATGGAGAGAGGAGAGAAATGAGCAAATCATTTACATGGGTATTATACTTACACATACAGTATAATTATAGTACAGTACCAGTATATTAGATGATGGAAATTTCACTATTCTATATGTACAGTAAACTGTAGTACATGTTGTACACCTTCAGAAGTGTGACTGAGAAATGACTGCCTAGAGATATAGTCTTGTGTCAGGAGACCAAATAGTACTGTATACTCTAATGAAATTTAGCCAAATGTGCAGAGGATGCTGAATTTAATTTTTTATTTGATTTTTTACTGTACTGTATTGTGGTGCATACCAAGTTCATATACAGTTCTTTGTTATTTGAACTTTTCTAGTGCTTTTCATCTGCTGCAAGATTACAGTAGTAAAATGAAAATATTTCCCCCAAAAGTTAATTGCTGAATTAACAATCTGTAATTTAATGTTGTATACTGTAATAGACATTGAGTTTCAAATTAATTCCTAATAAGACTTTTTTGTTAGTGTTATTGATCTCGTGAGTGTTCACTGGGCAGGAGAGTCGTTGTATTTTAATTGTGTATAATCATTTAAGAATACCTGTAATAACTAGATTGAAACGTTTGAAAGACAAATTTATGCTGGCTTGTCTTAAGACTTGTTTAAAAACATAAATAGTTTGGTCAGTTACATGTTCTAGATGTTTGTTAAAGTGTTGCTAGTTGGTTGCTAGGATATTCTGGGTGGTTGCTAGGCTCTTGCTATGCAGTTGCTGGGGTGTTGCTAGATTTTATGGTTGATTGTGTGTTAGGAGTGATTACAGACATTCCCACCTCTGTTAATAACAGAAAATCAAACATTGTTTCCAAAACTGATCCAGTTTGAGTGCTTTGATATTATAATATTTCTTTATGATGTTAGGAAATTAACATTAAATCATCGACATTAACATCTTAAACTTGCACTAAAATGTGATTTATACCATCTAAGTAGTAATTTAATAGAATCGCATGTCTTCTTTAGTGATACAAGCTCAGAAACATTTACTGTATAACCTGTTCAATTTTTTTATATATTGTTTATTGACTTGGTGCGATGATGGACATTGAAATGGTGTTATTTATTTTTCATTTTAAACAGTATGATTACTTAATGGTAATGCAATATTTGTGAACACAACTGTGTATGTCAGACTATAAATCCCCAAAAACTATGCATGGGGGCTTTCTTTGGAGTTGCCACCCCTCACAGACCTTTGCTACCCTAAAAATTATTTTCTAGATCCGCCCCTGGTTGAGGTACGTTTAATTATTTTTTTTTTTGCAGGGTTAATTTGTTATTAATATCAAAGTGTTTTTCAAGGTTTCATGCAACTACTTACATTCATTGTACAAATGCTATTCACTTTTTGCTTGCATTTGTAACAACCTGTCGCATTGGAGTGCCTGATTCTGTCCAGGTAAACAGTGGAAAAAACCTTGGTTGAAGTGTCTTGTTAGCATGCAAAGTGAACATTTTTTCCTACATTGTGAGGCAGGTCGTATATTGCATGCAGTATTCGATAATAAGCCCTTGCATAACCTTCCAAAGCCAACCAGAAATCGTCATTACAAGAGCTGTGATTCATTTTTAGTGACACTGCTCCAATACAAGCCAGTCCTCATTTTGTTTGCACTTCAGTGTTTTGCAAGACCCTGAACCTGAGTCTTACACATTGTATTTCTGGTAAAATTAAAAAATCATGCAGTTTTTCGCATGAAATGGTACTACATTATTCAAAGGAAAATGTCCCTTCTCAAAGAAATGTATTGTGAAAACTTATTTCATTTAAAATGTTTCAAGGCTTCCAAAAGCATAATAATTACACCAGAAAAGAATAACTTAAAAACTAGAAAACTAGATATCCTCAAGCAAACTGTATATTTCAAACAACAAACACATTCAGAATTGCTTTTAATTGATTTTAAGTGTCACAGACTAACTTTATTAAGTGTCTTTATCTACTATGTAATAACACAAGTCATTAAGGAAATGCCCTTACCTTAACCGTGTCTCATCTCAATAGTGGCAAACGTGTTTTGCTATACGAGATGAACACAGTAAATACACTGTACCAAATAAATATAAACCTAAAGTGATCCCAGAGACACATTAAAAAAAGCAAAATGCATTTATCTGTTTTGTTTTTGCTAAGTAGTCTCTTCATGTCCATGTTGGTGATTCTTGGACATGATGTAACAGCAATTGGATCCAACTTCATGCTGACAGTCAAAAGTCTTTTTATTTGAGACTAACTGACAGAAAGCAGACAGGAAAAAGTAATAATGATTTTTATCAGCTGAAACCCTTCCTGCGGAAGATCCCAGTGTTGTCGTTTCCTCACTCAGACACACACATCTGAGCCTTGCAGTCTCAATCATTCTAAATGTACTCATAAATTGACAGGTTCCCTCCTCACAGGATGTGTTTCCTTGCTGTACACAGTGTTTACTATATAAGCAATTAACCCAATTATTGTACCTTGATATTTTAACTACAGTACATCCAGGTGACTGTCGACTTGCTGACACACACACACAATGACAGTCAGCGATGATGCTGAGAGCCCATGCTAGCATTAGCGGTAATGAAACTGGCAGAGGGCTTAAAAACAACTATCTTTACTTCAGCTGTGAGGTACTACAGATGCACAGTAATTAACTTCACGGTGAGGACAGCGGAAATGGAGGGCTTTGAAGCTTCCAACAACACACCTACCCACCCGGCCTCATAAACACACATTTTTATCTGCTGACAGTGTTATCTAGAAGACAAAAACATGTGCCAAACAACCCCCAGGGTCTTGATATTTATTTTTTGTTCTTGTTTTATGTGCACAGCCCATCGAGTAAAACTGGTCACACTTAGTAAAATTCATTTCCATACATACTACTACATTCGATTCAACTAGAAGGGGCTAAGTTTCCAAGATGTGCAGTAGGACACCGCTTGAATTTAGACTACCACCTTGACCAGAAATGAAACAACATAAAAGAATTCCATACAGGTGCATCATTTTTGACATCATCAAACCTGAAATGATGCATCTTGTGGTAACACATTTGAATAATACATACAAATGAGACATAAGGGCTACTGCGGACTGGAAAAAATGTTCAATGTAAAATGAGTAAATGAGTTTCAGTCTATACTCTTTGCAGCTTTTAGAGGTAGATAAGGTACATTGTTACCTGTTAACTTCCTGTCAATCAATCAATCAATCAATCAATCAATCAATCAGTGAGTACAACTTTAGTGTTGTAGATATTTTTCCATGCAATTTGGCAAGTTAAAAATCATGTAGAAGATAAAACCTCTATTGTAGCTTGTCAGAGAATCGAAAATCTGTGAAAAATGTTTTCGGTGTGCTACTATACTTACTCTAATCTGAATAATTACAAAATACATAATTAGCTATATATACTGTGTATAAATAGTAAAACTATTTTCAGAGTAAGCAGTATTTATTGCTATTTGTACTTACTGTAAATAGTGTCTGGAAAATAATGTCTGGAACTCCACTTCCAGAACAACAATTTACAAATAATTTACTCACCCCCTTGTCATCCATGATGTTCATGTCTTTCTTTTATCAGTCGTTGTGAAATTATGTTTTTTAAGGAAAACATTTCAGCATTTTTCCCCATATAATGGACTGCCATGGTGCCCTGATTTTGAACTTTCAAAAGATAGTTAAATATGCGACTTCAAACGATCCCAAATGTGGTTGTAAACGATCCCGGCCGAGGAAGAAGGGTCTTATCTAGTGCAACGATCTGTATAGTTACAATTTAAATACTTTTTATTCTCAAACGCTCGTCTTGCCTTGCAGTCCTTGAACTCTGTGTACTCTGGCTCAAGACAGTTAGGGTATGTCGGAAAACTCTGATCGTATTTTCTCCCTCAACTTCAAAAATCATTTCAAAATACATCATTGCAGTTCCGACCCAGTCTTTGCAAAGTGAACATGCAAAGAAGATCACACCCTTAACAAAAAAGATAAAACAGTGATATATGATGATTTTAAAGTTGAGGGAGAACAAAAGATGGGAGTTTTTCGACGTACCCAAACTATCATGAACCATATCAGTCCATTATATGTGGAAAAATGCTGAAATGTTTTCCTCAAAAAACATAATTTCTTTGCGACTGAAGAAAGAAAGACATGAACATTGTGGATGACAAGGGGGTGAGTAAATTATTTGTAAATTGTTGTTCTGGAAGTGAAGTTCTCCTTTAAACCCTTGAGAGGGTAAAATTGTGTGGGTTTCACTTGCTTCAACAGTCTGTACTTTGACAGATTTTTGACTGTGTAACTCAATTAAATAAAGAAACAGTGGATTTTCCTTCATTCAGAAGATAAGTCTTTAGTTGTTACTTGACTCTTTGCTGCTTTTGAAAGTTCAGATTTTTGGGGGTTAATATGAACCGAACACAAAATTTGTACAGCCTTTTCAAAGCATTCACGTCCAAGTCACATTTTCTTGGTTGAATAAAAATTACTTGCACTAGCAGAAGAAGAATAAGAAGAAGAAGAAACAATTCTATTTTATATTTTTAGATTAACAATGTAATCAGTATTATGTTTATTTATGAATCAGCTAATATGAATCTCAACAAGTTACTGTTTTTAAGCATTTTACATTTATTCCAAATACATGTTTTACACTTTTTAATGTTGTTTTATAATGCTTGCATTGTTTTTTTTTTTTGTTTTTTTTCTCATCCCGTATTTTGAGGAGGCACTGCTTCCCTTATGTATGTATGTATGTATGTATGCATGTATTTTTTAGAGAGTGTATCAAATGGCTTTGGAAGACTTGGAATGTAGTGCACAAATGGTATGGAACACTTTTATGATTTATGGCTCTGTTGTTATCACTTTCAGTGTATGGAAAATATGCAGGGGGAAGAAAGTAACAGATGAGTAATAAATCAGAATTTTCATGTATGTCTGAGCTATTTCATTAAATAAAAAACCTGATGCATATAGAATAAATGAATTCAACTAGGCATTGTCTAAAATGACATTTATTCAATTAAATTACATTTTTAACAAATCGTTGAAAAGTAGCTTTACAGAAAATTAGAGTTTCTTCAATATATTTAGTAGTATCTTACTAGTGGTGACTGTCAAGTTGATGTACATATGGCAGAGATGTATGGTAAAAATCAGTTAATGACGTAATCGAACAGACAATAAACACTATTAGCAGTAATGAATTATATGTTGCAATCAAACTTATAGCAAAATTCGGCAGTTGTTTCAGGGTTGGCATCATCTGAGGTCCTCTGAGACGTTGGCATCATCTCTTCTTAGGTGTTCTGGATCCAGACTGAAGCTTGTGTAATTCCTAGTTACCACGGGATGTCAATCCCATGGCAGAAACAGAGCAACAAATAGTGACATAATTAATGTAGCTGCTGTTCCAACCAAGCAAAATGATTTGTTCAACCCAAGCTAAAGAATAATAATGTGCATTTGATCAGATATAAATGCAGTACAAGATTATGAGATGCATTATTTGAATGTTTGGCTAAAAAAGATGTCTTTATTCTAGATTTAAACTGAGAGTGTCAGGGTTATGTTTAGTTTTTGTCCTTGTGTTCATTGAGTTTTCAGTTGGTCTGTTCCCCTGTGACCTAGTTTTCCTTTGTTTCCTGATTATTATTCTGTTCACCTGTGTTTGTCAGCCTGGTTTTTAGTTATTATTAAAATCATATTGTTTAAAACTTCATTCTCCAATCTTCATCTGCCTGCCTGCTACATAACGTGACAGAGAGAGTGTGTCCGAACTCTGAACGTTATCAGGAAGGCTATTCCAGAGTCTGGGAGCCAAATGCGAAAAAGCTGTACCTCCTTTAGTGGACTTTGCTATCCTAGGTACTACCAAAAGTCCAGAGTTTTGCAACCTTTGGAAGTGTGATGGATTGTAGCATGGTAGAAGAGTAGTTAGGTATGCAGGAACTAAACCATTAAGGGCCTTATAGGTAAGAAGTAATATTTTGTAACTGATGTGGAACCTAATAGGTAGCCAGTGCAGACACTGTAAAATTGGGATAATATGATCATATCTTCTTGACCTGGTAAGGACTCTAGCAGCTGCATTTTGGACTACCTGTAGCTTGTTTATTAAAGATACAGGACAACCACCTAGTAGTGCATTACAATAGTCCAGTCTAGAGGTCATGAATGCATGAACTAACTTTTTTGCATCAGAAACAGGTAACATGTTTCGTAGCTTGGCAATGTTTCTAAGATGGAAAAATGCTGTTTTTGTAACATGAGAAATATGATTTTCAAAAGACAAGTTGCTGTCTAATATAACACCCAGATTTTTGACTGTAGAGGAAGTAACATCTGTCTAATTGAAAATTGTAATCATATAGATTCTGTGTACTGTTTTTTGGTCCAATAAGTGAAATTTCTGTCTTATCTGATTGTAATAGGAGAAATTATTGGTCATCCACTCTTTTACATTTTTAACACACTCTGTTAACTTCGATAATTTAAAAGTTTCATCTGGTCTTGAGATATATAGTTGAGTATCATCAGCATAACAATGGAAACTAATCCTGTATGTGGCATATCAAGATTTTGATTAGACAGCATGATTATTGCATAGGTGTGCCTTAGGCTGGCCACAATAAAAAGCCACTCTTAAATGTGCAGTTTTATCACACAGCACAATGCCACAGATGTCACAAGTTTTGAGGGAGCGAAAGGCTTTTCAGAGAATTTGGCAGTACATCCAACTAGCCTCACAACCGCACACCATGTGTAACCACACCAGCCCAGGACCTCCACATCCAGCATTTTCACCTCCAAGATCGTCTGAGACCAGCCACCCGGGAAGCTCATCTGCATGCTTGTCGTCCTCATCGGGGTCTCGACCTGACTGCAGTTCGTCGTCATAACTGACTTGAGTGGGCAAATGTTCACATCAATGGCATCTGGCACTTTGGAGAGGTGTTCTCTTTATGGATGAATCCCGGTTTTCACTGTACAGGGCAGATGGCAGACATCGTGTATGGCTTTGTGTGGGTGAGCGGTTTGCTGATGTCAACGTTGTGGATCGAGTGGCCCATGGTGGCGGTGGGGTTATGGTATGGGCACGTGTATGTTATGGACAATGAACACAAGTGCATTTTATTGATGGCATTTTAAATGCACAGAGATACCGTGACGAGATCCTAAGGCCCATTGTTGTGCCATTCATCCATGACCATCACCTCATGTTGCAGCATGCATGGCCCCATGTTGCAAGGATCTGTACACAATTCCTGGAAGCTGAAAACATCCCAGTTCTTGCATGGCCAGCATACTCACCGGATGTGTCACCCATTGAGAATCTGGATTGGCGTATATGACAGCGTGTTCCAGTTTCTGCTAATATACAGCTACTTCGCACAGCTATTGAAGAGGAGTGAACCAACATTCCACAGGCCACAATCAACAACCTGATCAACTCTATGCGAAGGAGATGTGTTGCACTGCGTGAGGCAAATAGTGGTCATGGCAGATACTGATTGTTTTGGACCCCAGGACCCCCTCCATGCTGTCTAATCAGGTGGATGGATTATCTCGGCAAAGGAGAAGTGCTAACTAACACAGATTTAGACAGATTTGTGAACAATATTTGAGAGAAATAGGCCTTTTGTGTACATAGAAAAAGTCTTAGATCTTTGACTTCAGCTCATGAAAAATGGGGGCAAAAACAAAAGTGTTGCGTTTATAATTTTGGTCAGTGTAAATAAACAAAGTGGTAGCAATTGGACAGGTAGGATCTAAACCATCTTAAAGCCTGCCCTTGAATACCTGCATAGTTTTGTAGTCAATGTATTGTGTCGAATACAGCACTAAGATCAAGTAAAACTAGCAATGCAGATTTGAGGACTGATACTGGCCTAGTAGATTTTGCAAGCTGAGATTTGTAGTTGCTTGGCAGCCTGCAGACAATCTTTCCGCTTAGTAACCATCCTCTCGAAAAGGTCACTTATGAATGACCCTCACAATATGAGACATTATTGTGTCACTCCACACCTGTGGCCAACATCTTGTGTGTGAGAGAGCACAGAAACATATTTCTCCAAGACAAGCAGTGGCCATTAATGCATTTCATCTCTGCTTGTGTATCTTCCCTGCTTATGTCAATTATGCAGATGTAGTATCCTCATGCACAATCCCTTCCTGTGTTGTGGTTTCTGTCTCCGTCACTGATGTTGTTTCTCCTGCCTGGATGGTTAGCAAAACTCTCAGCGGTCTAGGCTGAATTTATTGCGATGGTCAAAGAAGAAACCAGCTTTGCTCAAAGCGTACAGTCCTCTTTGTTAGTGCCTCCATTGCAGGATGCTGGCCCACTGGGGGCCGGAATCTCAAACGGCTCTGAAAGTGTATATTTTCTGAATGAAGCACAAAGTAGCTCCCAGTGCTGAAGCACTGACTTTTTTATATAATCCAGATAGGATTAGGATATATGTTCTGACTGGCCATAATTACTCACACAGTGTAGATTCTGATGTAAACATCTTTGGCAGCTGAGTTCATGAGCTTAATAGGCATCCCAGAGCATCTAATGGATGTGTGAAGTTTGAGAAAAAAAATAGCTTTGTAGAGATTGGTGAATTGGCGCAGTGTGGATCAGGCCTGGGAAGTTAGTGGATCATGCAAGGGAAATTAATTGCAGGATGACTCAATATGATGATTAGTTCTACACACACACACACACACACACACACACACACACAAAAAAGAGAAGGGAGTGAGGACCCGGTCCAAATCAAGTAATTATCCACCAAAAAATTTCCCCTCTGCTCTGCCTTATAAAAAAGAAATACAGAAAGTGCCTTCATTGGCCTTTGTGTGTATTCTGGTCATGCCAAATTTAAATATCCAGAAAGAAAAAAGAATGGCAAAATGGAAGTAAAAATGTGCCACTGTGAATGTGATATGCTGTATAGAGTGAGATGTAGGAAAATTGTGCTGCCATATTTCAGTACAAATAACAACAACAATTGGACTCAAGTGAAGGACTTTTTGAAAGCTTTTAAAACAAAGAGTGGGCTGCAAGGACATCCACTGATACTCATGTCTTATTTTAGAAGTAAAATACCAACCATTCACACACATACTACACAAAAAAAAAACTCCTACAATGCTTGTGGACCTTAAATATACCCGTTTTTCTTAACATAAGGAAGGGAGATGATTACCATTGTATTTATCAGAAAATAAACAGAAAAGCAATACATGTTACTTGGAAAAAAGTGACTGTGATATGATGTAAGGTAATAGTTTTAAATTATCGATCGCATGCATTACTTCCATCAAACTCCAAAGAGTCCTTCTTTTCACTGAGAATGAAATCTCATATTTTAAGACTTTTGTTGTTTCAAACTAAATGTACAGTATATACTGTATAGTATTCAGTCCTTTTGAGACCCTGAACCTGAGTTTTACACATTGTATCTCTGCTAAAAGGCAAAAAAAAGCATAAGATGGTTCTACAGTATGTAAACAAAACAAAAAAAAAAGCTTTACATAAAGAAATTACATCAGAAAATAGTACAAAGTAGCAAGTAAACTAGATATCCTCAACCAAACTGTATATTTCAAGCATATTACCCTTAACACTCTTCATTTCTACCTCTTGTGTATTTCTATCAAATTCCAAAAAAAAAGAACCCTCTCTATCCACTAGGTGTCACGTCGTGGTGTGAGGGCAATGAGGAGTAATATCGAAGAGGTCCAGAACATGCACATTTATTTAACAATCCACAAAAGGAACAGGAACGAACAAGTAAAGCAGGGAATCCACACGCACGCAAAAGACTCGGAGACAATACAAATTGACATCAAGAACCGACAACCAAACAGTGAACACAACCAAACTTATATACACAGACTAATCAGGGGGAGACAGGTGTGAATGATCAAACAGTGACGTAATAATTGAAGACGGAACAGGAAAGACCAAATAAGGGCATACACAAGGAACAAACCACAAACACAGTCCACAGGAGTGTGACACTAGGGCACAAGATAAACACGGTTTAATCAGAATAAATCGTACATATCTTACAGTACATTATAAAACACTTTTGTGCTACACACTAAATCTACAGTATATATTATTCTTATTCAGTCTGTATTAATCTTGGGTGTGTTATCAGGGTGCCTCAAAAACAAACAAACAAACAATTATTAATACGATCAAAGTTACTTGATTATCCATACAGATATATATTATATATTGTGCACAGCACAAATGAACCCCCTCCTAAAACTAAACAAATTAAGCAATTACTCTTTACTTAGAAGACACGTTAGGGTTCCTTGGAGATATAATGTTCCAACAAGCTTGCTTGATCAATTACCAAAGAAGAATGCCAAAATTATTCAGCAAAATAAGGCTTTCTTATCAAAGTGATAAAATGTGTTGCAAAAATGAGTACACCCTTCTGAAAGTTACTAAATAAAACTAAAAAAAAAGTGTAGGTTTAAGGCTATTTTTGATCAAAAGGTAAGTATAACCAAAACTTTTAAGGAAAAGTAATTTCTTGACAAAGGCATTTTATAGCCTACTGAATCATACACAGACTTAATGCTGTCAACAATGAAACCACTTGGAAGAGAACTACCAGGTGACTTATTTCTTAGCATAAAAGAGGACAGTGGTACAAGAGGAATACCAAATTATTGTTTGAAGTGTGAAAATATAGCAGAAGTAGCACCGACATTCAAAAACAATGGACTTGTTTTCATTTAGTGATGAGTGAGTTTTTGCTAGAAAAAGAGCAGGAGAAATGCCATGCAAGTGTCTCAGTGCTGACAAAAGCTTTGAAAAGAGTGACACTTTATCTCACAGAGTGCGACACAGCCTGCAAAAGTGACATGCATGGTTATTGTCATCACTAGAATTACTGTAGCCAAAGCACAATAAACTAATTTAACCTCTTCCAAGGCCCATATTTACAAAATATAGACTTCTGGGAATCCATAATCTGGTCTCAAAAGACCAAGTCAATCATTTCAGATCCAAAAGCATTCAAAATGTTCTGGTGTTGCTAGAGGAGGAGTACCCACAGGAGGAGAAGTGCCTGGTACCCACAGTGACGTTTAGTGGTAGTAAAGCTCTTATATTGGGATGTATGAGTGCTGAAGGTGTGAGGAAGTTGTGCTTTCACAGTGCTGTCATCAATTCACACCACTGTGTGATGTAATATAAAAAGAATACTAAAACTGCAGATGCTACCCTCCCTTCATTGCCTGCATTATTAGGTATTTTTTTCAGCATGACAGTGAAGATATTCCTTCTCCCAAGGTAAAAAAATCCTTCAGTGGACATGAATTTTACTCATTCTTAACATTCTTGAGCAGCTGTGGGCATTCTGTAGAGACGAGCTGAGCAAAACTCCCCATTAAAGACCAGGGCGTTTAAGGAAGTTGTCCTCCAAGAGTTAAACAGAACAGATGTGAAAATTTGTCATGAACTTGTACACTTGTGCAAAGAAGGGTCAAAGCAGTACTTAAAATTCTGGAGGACATACTAAGTACTATAATATTATACATTTGCTGAATTACATCTAGGGTGTACTCATTTCTGCAATCATTTATTTAAACAAAATTGGCTAATTACTTATTTTACAGAAAATATTGGCATATATTTTGTTGTTTTAATGAAGTATATGTTTAATACATTTAAATTTTGCCATCTTTCCATGAATTATATTAGTGATCATTAGGAAAATACATCTTTTATATTAATTCAGGGGGATGTACTCATACTTATACTCATGTGTGTGTATGTATGTATATATATATAAATATATATATTTGTCCCTCTCCCAATCATCATTGTATTGCATTGCATTATTTGTTAATACACTACAATAAAAACTACAGAGCTTTGATCATAAAACATACGATTTAAATATCATCTTACTAAGACATAACGTTGGGAGAGATAGAGTAACAACAGATATTTATATGCATTTTATGTACGTAGTCTTCTGTGCTGTTATAATGATTTGTTATAATCGAATATGAGCTCCATATTCTCCTACTATATGAGTCATAAAAACCTTTCAAATATGATACTAAAAAATAAAAAAAAACAACTTTCTGTCTTTCTTTTTAATATTATTTTTAAGGCTATACAAGTTTAAGGAAGCAGCAGCTAACCATTCTACCTGATGACAGCTCTGCCACAGAGGAATAGAGCAGGTTTGAGAAACAAGAACAAAACAGCTAAAAAGCTAAGGGGAACTACAACCATTTCAGCCTTCACCAACCCAGACTTAACATGTCCAGCATGCAATAATATTTTTAGATCAAGAGTTAGATTCTACAGCAATCAGAGAGCACACAGCTAATAAGGAAGAATGTTTTTAAATTCGATGGACTGCAGTAATCTAGTATTCCATTCTGATCATTACCTTACCCTGTCTGACTTCTTACCCCACCCAAACTTACTCTAAACCAAGAGAACTTGACCTTGTGAGATGGTGTTAGATTCACTCCACCTCTCGTATCAACTAATTTTTACAGCTACCGTACTTGAACGTATCAGATTCCAGTCCGCATAGCAAACACTTTGCCTGCAGCAAATCCTACCAAGCATCTGATTAATTTAGTCTTCAGTATTCTCAGTAGAGTTAAAGCACAGAAAAGTGAGTATTTTTAATGACTTTTCATTCAGCATGAATACATGAGTTTAGTCTGGAAGATTGACATGGGAAAAGCAAAAAGAATACAGAAATCAGAGAGACACATTCAAGACTTGTGTTTACAAATATCAGAATACTTACAAGGATTTGACTTGAGCTGATAACTTTAAACAAATTATTTCAGTTTTAAATTGCTTCTTAAACAAGCATTAGAGATTTATTCAGCATTTAAAAGAGCTCATTTGATAATAATATCAACATAAGACTTACTGTGTACTGTGTCAAATGGAGGATGTAGAGCACCCAGCGTGACCAGTCTTAAGTGATGTATGACAGAAAACTGGAAGCAAAAATAAGAGCTTACAACCCAGTCAAAAACACAGTCGCCCCAGGCAGTCACTAGGGAATGTCATGCACCTGTATATGACACCCATTTGAAAACAGTGGAGCAAATGTGAGATGTGCTGTCAACAACATTGTCATCTGCATACAGACAAATATAGGCAAGTAATCGAAAAATCGAAAAGTGTTTGTGTACTTTACTGCAGACAAAGTGGAATAGATGTAATATTTCTCTGATGAACTATTCATTCAATAGGTTTATATACAAAAAAAAAAGGTCAAGATAAATTTGATTTAAATATGGTACAGTATGGTGTGATTTAAATATCAATGAAGTTGTGTCTATTTATTTTTTATTATTGGTTTTAATGTTCTTAACACCAAGAACAACAAAAATAAAGATAACTATTATGCTAATTATATTTGCATTCACACCAATGCGCAATACCATTCTATTTATTATAAGGACGCCCTGCCATTTGATTTAAAGCATTTGATTTAAATGGATTTCAAATTCTAATTTGCTAACAATGTCAATCAGCCGTGAAGAAAAAATGTCCTGAAAGTGATTCCAACGATATTGTTCCTCTTTGTCGTTATCACTATAGAGGCAATGTGGACTTCCCTATTGTCATAGAATTTGAACAATAATTAAAGGTAAAACTATAGGTATCATTATCGTTATAGTTACTGTGTTTGGTGTGATCAGGCCTTTATTGTGACAAATATGTTTTTAAGACATGAAAAGTGTTATTAAAAGAAAATAGCAGAATAAGCCAGCTGACTGCTGTCGATTTGCTCTTGTGGTACTTTGTGGCATACATCACAATTCAGACAAAATGTCTGATTGGGAGACTGTTAAATAGTCTGACAGGTTCTGTTAGGTGCACTTGAAATCCCTGTATGGAATTAGGTCTCTTTTCCAAAAAGAGCTTTCAACAGTTCCATATTTTGTGTTATATTAGGAGAACTTTTGCTGTACTGTTGATCTGAGGGGAAAAAAGTTTCCTTATATATATACATTATATAATATATATACAT
Organism: Labeo catla; assembly: GCA_012976165.1. Taxonomy (NCBI): domain Eukaryota; kingdom Metazoa; phylum Chordata; class Actinopteri; order Cypriniformes; family Cyprinidae; genus Labeo; species Labeo catla. The sequence goes on from VONZ01000102.1 coordinate 306,750, forward strand.
TATATAATAATTATATAATACAATACTTATAGGAAACATAATACTCACATTATAAGTAATAACTAATAAATTAGGGGAGGTGTGTTTTAAATTACTACATAAACTTTATCCTAACCCAAAAAGATTTAAATTACATATAGAGACAAGTTTCTCATTTCGTGGTGGTTTTGTATTGATTTTTGCATATTTATAAACCAAAACCTAATTTTGGGTTTGTCAGTGTTGTTTGGTTTCTAAAAAGTGAACAAACAAAATTAGTGAAAAAAGAGTATTTTATTATTAATAATTTATTACTTCTTGCCAAATTTAACATTGACTGTAGCAAATTCAGTCCTTAAAAGCCCCTTTTTATTGTATTTGAAAAAGATATTGAGCAATATGTCCAAGCTACAGTATTTCATTTTATATATAAGATATAAGATTATTGCTATTAATGAAAGACACTGATTATAAATTAAATAAATTTGCATCTAGGCTGGGTGTGGTTATGTGTTCTCTTGAGACACTTTACACCCCATTACCCTTATAGCTCAATTTCTGACAGCTGTCAGGTATCTGAACATCGTTGCATCAGTATATATACCCTTTCAGTCGGTCACTTTCAATGTTACGTCATGACCGACGAACTGGGAATCTCGCTAGAGAAACCAATCTACTTTGAGTGTAAACTAAACAAGCCAATGCACATTGGCATGTGATTTTCGCATCTGACTGCCATGCCTCGCAGCATGAGTATAAATAGGCAGCAGGTGCAACATATTCAGCTTTTCGCTTCGGAGCCAAACAGTTGTTTCATTCTGCTCCCCAAAAGCTTCAGTGTTTCAGACAAGTCAGTCGAGGAAGCCTCTGTGTGTGGATGTTATGACGTTGCAGCAGGTGGCCAAATCCTTTGTTGTGTGGGCTGCACTACCCTCTGTAGTGTTGCAGCAGCCATCTCCCCTGTGTGCCTCAGCACAACTGAAAGAGCACTTCCTGAAAGAGTTCACGAGTGCGTCTTTGTAAATACGCTGTTGCTTCTTTTTAAAGGTGTCGTATGACCTGTGCGTTTCTGGATGTGGTTGTTACCTGGTGCTGGGCAATGGTCACGATCATTGCCTCATGTGTCTGGGCATCACAAATATGCATTCCCCCCAGTGAGACTACTAGCACAGACACACTCATCAGGGAGGAGCAGGTTCCCAGAACTGATGCTCCTCGTGACAGCCCCTCCCAGGCACATTCCTCTGAGGAAGGATCTACATTCTCAGAGATAGGGCACCCTATGGCACCCACGGAGACATGGAGGTTCTAGATGACCTACCGCAAGAGGTAATGGACATCATCACTTCAGCTCAAGCACCATCTACAAGACACGCTCATGCCTCAAAGTGGGACCGTTCTCTGAATGTGCTTGATCAGAGCTGTGCTTTTCATTCTGCAGCAAGTGTTGGAGCGAAGGCTATCTCCCTCCACCTTTGAAGTATACATTGTTGCGATTATTGCACACCACAACCTCGTAAATAGTAATACAGTAGGGAAACACAACCTGGTCATCAGGTTCCTTAGGGGAGCGAGAAGGTTAAATCCTCCTCGACTGCCCTCTGTACCCTCTTGGGACCTGAGTCTGGTGCTCAGAGCACTTCAGCAGGTCCTATTTAAGCCCTTGCAATCAGTCAAGCTGAAATTTCTGTCAGTGAAAATTTTGATCCTGGTTGCTTTGGCTTCCATCAGGGTAGGGGATCTGCTGGTAGGGGATTTTTGGTTGACGAATTGTGCCTAGAGTTTGAGCCGGCTGGCTCCCACGTAACTCTGAGACCTCGGCCTGACTATGTGCCCAGGTTCCTACCACTCCTTTCAGGGATCAAGTGGTGAACCTGCAAGCACTGCCCCCAGAAGAGGCAGACCCAGCCTTAGCTTTGCTCTGTCCCATCCGTGCTTTAAGACTACACGTGGATCAGACACAAAGCTTGGATCTCAGAGCAGCTATTTGTCTGTTACGGAAGCTGACAGAAGGGGAAAGCCATCTCCTAACAGAGGATGGCCCACTGGATAGGGGACGCCATCACTTTGGCTTATCAAGCACAAAGCGTGCCATGCCCACTCAGGTTGCGAGCCCACTCCACTAGGAGTATTGCATCCTCATGGACACTGGTGCGTGGCCTTTCTTTTTGAGCTAGTATTCTCATGTGTTCTCATCTCAAACAGGGAAAGACACCAAGAGGCCCTGGTCTAGTGACGGCTTGCTTTCTCACAATTTGTGCTATTTGCTCCAGAGAGTTACCTGTCGAGCTCCTCCGTCACCCTCGGCAAGCCAGACATGGCAAAGCATCTGGTGCCAGGCCTACACTCGCTGTATTCTTGAAGACCGATGGTAGGCTGGATGCCATATGTAATGACCCTGATGGGATCCCACATGTGTATTCTTCCATGGTATAGCTCTAAGCCTGTGTTTTCCCTGGCAGTCCCACTCTGCCATTTCTGTAAAGGGGTCTGAACCACCTTAAAATCTTCCATATGTAGAGAGGCCCTAAGGGGTTGTAAAGTATGTAAAAAATATGTAAAGTTTGTGGCATAAACTGTAGCTGTACTGTATTTAAATGTAAATACATTTACATGCCGGGATTTAAGATGCAAGAGATTTACATGTCGGTCTGTTATTGTGGGGACATTTCCACGCCACTAAACATGATGCAGCACAAAACAAAACATGATTGGTTCCTTAACCAGTCAGTCTTATGGCCTCTCAGGCGGTCCTTGGCCATTCAAAGAGGTCAAGGTTCCCAGACCTTCTGCCGTCAGTCTGAAGGTCTGGTTACACAAGACTAACAGAGGTGTGACATGCGCTCTTTTTAGTTTGATAAGGATTTAGGGTAGTGTTTAGTTTAAGGAGTAGGATATTTTCAACCGCGATAACATTAACCTTTTAGCGCCACACGCTGGACATTTAATTTCTGCCATGATATGTACAACAACCAAAGTAGTAAAAAAACATTGATTTGTTTCTAGGAAAACTGAATGAGCTTTCAGACCACTCACTGGACATTGCACGTTGAAAAGTTCAACAAATGTGCAAATGTGCAATATCATTTTGATGAAATGTTGCCACTGTCACGTTTTATCCAGTGAACTTGGGCTTGCTAAAACACTTAGACATTCTGCTAAACCCTTCCTGCACAGAAGAAATAATCTCATACAGGTTTAGAACAACATGATGATGAGAAAGTTATTATGACAGATTATGACAGAATATTCATTTTTGGATGAAATATTCATTATTTTTAAAAAAATCAACTTAACTGAAGACTCTCACACCGGTTTATTTGAAAAGACACTTTTTATTTAAATAGAAATACAAATCAAAATGGATGAATGTGTCACAAAACAGTGTGGTGTGAGGAAATGAAGGTCAGGTTGTACAGAAGGCTGGTGGATCCAGAGGTGTGGGGTCAGGCTGTCACTGTCATGGTGTTGCCTGGGCTGTGTTGCGCCCTCCCTGGACATCAAGGACAGTGTTTGCATGCACAGTGCAGTCCAGTCCCACATAAGAAAGGCGTGCTGCTGCATTTATGGCGCAATTAGATTCAGATACACCTTGTGGAATGCTGACAGCAGTACTCTGTAGCCATGGGACACCCGCAGACTTGATTCGGTTGTAAATCTAGATCTGGGATGGCAATAGAACAGCTGAGGCAAACATGATGCAACGGGAGCCAGATCTTCTTTCATACTGTATTTAAAAGTAGATAGGTATACACAGAACAACTCCTTTTCTTAAAACTGGCATGTGGGTAATTGATACATGATATGTTCATGATTTTTTTGGTTAAATGTTATTTTAAGGTGTCCTTATTTTTAGTGTAATTATACATTTAAGTACTAATATTAATTAACTACATGTACATGTACTGTGGTTAGGGTTTGGCTTTGGGTTACTTGCATGTAATTATGCATCATTAATTGTTATGATAATAGTAAGTGTAACAAACAAAACAAAGTGTAACAAAGACATCTTAAAATAGAGTGTTACTTTTTTCCCCCTCAATATTTTAGATGAATATGTATATATGTATATATGTATAATAAATATATATATATATATATATATATATATATATATTTATTTCTTTTTCTTTTTTTGGAATTGCTCAGTGCAAGGTTCGGAATTGTGTCTAATGTTTAAAAGAACTCTGAAAACATTGTTCTAGCTTCAAAAGTATGCCAGTTTAATAAATCATTTAATAAATGATTTATTAATTTCTAATACTCTAAGGCTGTTTTCATACTTCATTCTGTTTTTGATTGCTTGGTCCAAAAGTTCAATTCTATCACCTTCCCTTTGCCCTCACAAGTTTATTTTTATATTGTACATTTGAGCCTGAACCATGGTATGTTTGTGTCATCAAAATGAGTACCTCTGTGAGTACTTGCAGCCGTTATTTACCACTGCTAGGTAACAACCCACAGTGTTATTAAAGTATTTGTCCCTTTAGATTTACTACTACATCTTTACACCCACAGAACGGAACTTGAGTCTACTGTGGATGCATTACAACCAATGCAAAAAAAAGTGTGAATTACTCTACAAAGGCTATTTTCTTAGGTCAGCATCAAAAGCTCTAGTGTAAAAAACACCCAAAGTTTCCAAGGCTCTATACCGAATGTCCTCAGCCCTTGAGGTCTATATCTGAGTCCACACTTAGGTAATGTAATGCCAGATGAGTGCAGTCTGAGTGCAAAAGGATGCATTGCGGCCTCACAGAGGGCTTCATGTGCATAAGTCTGTATCACTGTGTATACTGTACAAATGGGAATCCATCTGGTCTCTTGGGCTTCAAGAACCAAGTCTATATCAAGTCTTCTACAAGATTTGAAAGTCCCTGTGGATGGAATTACCTTCTGTAAAGGTAGCAATCATGTGCAAATTGACATTCTGGTAAAAAAAAAAAAATAAAATGTTATATTCTGCCTGAAATCAATTGCTCCTTATAATCCCAGATATACACTCCTTTTTTAATATTTTTCTTCATGATTAATAGCACAACACAATCATCTAAGTGCTATGCAGACACTGCAGGCATCTGCAGAAACAATAACTTTACTTTCTGAAAACTAGTCCCATCCGAATAAGGCTTAAGACTTTGACTTGCAAAACAACGATTTAGAGACAGGTCTGGCAGAAAATGTATTGAACTGCAAAATAACACCAATTTTAGTGGAGCTTGCTTATTTAAGTAAACAGAGCTGCTTTTTTCAAACGACAAAATTGATCTGTAAAACAAGATGAACTCCTAATTTTTGTTTTGACTCTACAGCATTTGTTTTTGGATAATGATCTGGGATTTAAGCAACAGACAGACAAACTGGTACTACGTGACAATGTACACAGAACAGTATTTTAAGACTGCATGATTTGGCATGAGTTTACAGTGAATTTCATCAACAGCACTACCAAGCATGTTACATTATATGATGCTGAAGATGTGTGTGCCTCCAAATAGTTATGAATGTATAAAAAATAATACAAACCTGAATTAACAATTAAGTGTTACTGCCTCATTACTGGGAATTGTAATGCAGCTTTTCTGTATTCATATAACAGACCAAGCCCAGAACTGACAACAGTTCTTTTTGTGCTTGTGTGTTGGAGAGAAAAAGAGAGACGGAGAGAGACTGTGCTTCCTGTAGATATTAAGTATAGTAATTTTGGGGTGGGGCAACTAGTGTTCATTTCAGCGGGAAACTGCAGTGAATTGCATGTATAACTATCTTTTGGGAGTTTTGCAAAAATGTATAGGTATGGTTTTTCTTTTGAGCCCATGTTGGAAAAATCCCCACCAACAATACTGTCTGGAATACACAAACACAGACAATCGGAATGATGCAAACAGTGAAAATCCCAATGATGTTCTGTGTATGAAAATATCAACACTCTTGGAACCTCTCAGCTGATTGGATTTAATGACTATAAATGCTTTGCATTGTTTAATAATGAAGAGTTTTATAAAATATTACTTATTTACTGGTCTTTGAAAGCAGTTTATTCATTTGATTTTACAAACCAGTCAATAAATATGCAACATGATATATAATTACCCACTCATGACTTCAAATCTAGCATTTTCAGGCATGTTTTGACTCTCAAGGTCTTTGGTGCATCTTTATTTTATCAAGAAAATCAGACTGAAGAAATAACTAGCTGAGAGCAAGGTCAAAGTTAACTTCACTCTTCAACAACTGAGATGACAACAAATGAATCACCACTTGCATTATATACTCTGAATGTATGATTTAATATCTACAGCAGATGCAGTTGCAAGCTGATTGGACTGCGCAAATAAAGCTGCTAGAATATCTGCCAGTCGTATCTAATTCATCTCTGGACTGAAACATAGAGCAAAAATAGACCCCTTCAAAGCCTTCACGTCTGGCCACCTTGTGAATACATAAAAAGAAAAAAAAAATCAATCACATTATTTATTAATATATTCATTTCACCCTTTCAAAGTGCCAGCCTCATATAAAGGCACACTTGCACCGTTTCTATTCTGGCATCAGAGTTATGTTTAAATCTTTATTTACTTATTTATTTCAGACTCTTCAAAGACTTGAAGCTTTATATAACCATGGAATCACTTTTTATTAATACTTTTCACATCTGTAGGAGTGGAAAAATAGTCCAGAAGCTATTCTCTTTTAAGACCATAGAGTTTGAGTGTGTTGAGGGGGTCTTGAGCCCTGAGTACAGTTTCCTATAACACAATGCATTATTGAAAATGCCTGTTTCCCAAAGGTTGTTTTGGAGCAACATCCATAGACCTTTAAAAAAAATGTGTGACTCGCATGTTGTGTTTCCAACTCAACTGAATTTTTTTACATATGTAAACTCACTATGCCAATGTATGTCTGAATATTTGGCTCCGAGGTGAACAGTAGTCAATTCAAATCTCATTCCAAGGTCTCAGGTTAACAGAAGAACAGTTTGGCTTTGAGGCGGGATAAACAAATACTGCTGTAAATATGACTTACTTTCTTATCGTACTTGTTTGCTTTGTCAATACTTCCCTGCAGCGCAAAATTGAAGTCTCATATATATGTATAGCATCTTCTAAATCTTAGAAGCTTGTGAGATAGAAAACCAATCCCACTCTACAGTTTTGTCCTCACAAAAATACAAACCCAAACAAACCAAAGAAGACATAAAAAACAGCCTCGATCTTAAATTATGAGGTGGTGCAACCCCACAGGCAACTGATCCACTGCAGTTTGTGAAAAACACAAAGCTTATTCGCATGCTGCAGTCAGCCATTTTAGGTCTTAATCTGATCGTGGCTGTTCTGCATCAAGTCACATCAAGCGCTTGGCTATTGATCCATTCATACAAACCTACAGCGCTTATAACTCATAATTGCCTAGCTGCTCTAAAGAGGGTTTTAATCACACATTCCACAGCTCATGTCTGCTTACAGCGCACACAAGAGTAATTACTGGCAGTTGTTTGTTTGTGCGCCCTTTAAACCACACACACAAACACACACACTTTCTAATTTAGTGCCCCGTCATTTTGGATTTGGGTACATTCTTATGCAGATCATATGTAGAATGTATATCAGATACAAAAGAGCTTTCATAATATATGCATCAGACTGTAAGTGTTAATATCAGGCTATTCAAATCACAAACACACGATATTACCTGCATATATTATGAGGTGTACTTTATGGGTCCATTACAAATCATGGGTTTGATAGCTAGACAATGCATGAACTAATAAAATGCAAACTTTGCTTTGACTAAATGCATATGCCAAATGCATAAATGTAAATGACAGCGAAATGTATTTAACAAAACAAGAGTTTAACCTTTAGCAAACAATAATCAGAAGACTTCTATCAACACCAGTATAGGAGTATGTCAAGTGTAAATATCATTCTGACTTCTAATTGCTGTATTATGCAGTGCACATCCTGGTCATTGTGAGTATGTAGCGGCTAATCCTGCTTATGTTAGCCTCTTGATGTTAGCAGGGGAGTCTTCAGATTCACATTAACTTTTAAGCACGCACGGAGATGCGGTTATGTCAACAAAATTATTTTAATCGCAATCTTCGGTTTACTTTCCAAAATACAACAAAATATAACTTCCAAGAAGAGAAAACAAAAGGAAAAAGAATGATACAATGCGATTGAAGAAACTGTTGCGCTCCCCACCCTCTAACTCTCACCTAACAAACAATGCGAGTCCATTATCATCTGCACGTGTGGTGCCGTAGCGACACGTAAAGGAGGAGCAACTGGTTCACATGACTGATTAGCCCAATGATCAAACATAAAATTTCCTTAAATATTCAAATCATGACTGAAATAAAAATAAATCAATTAAACTTAATCAATGAATAAATATGGCTCCTACATCCTGGCCCCTAATTGTTAATGTGAAGACAGAACAATTACCAAATACAAAATATTCAATGGAGCCAAAATACATATAATCAAGTACAATCTTGAATCTCATATGTTCAATAAATCAGAGTAAATACTTCACAGTGCATTCATTAGAACAAATACATTGTATTCTTGTTAATACATAAGTACAATGTCCCCTTTTTTGTATAATTTCCATAAATCCCCCCCCAAGGTCCATCCGATGCTATGTACATTTCATCAGAAAGAGTCCATTGGGTGTGAGTGTAGTGCAAAAATGAGAAGTCCATGTATGTGCAAGCTTGCAGTATGTGGTGCAAACCTGGAAAGTCCATGTATGCAAAGATATGTACTGGTGTGTGGGCACGCCATAGTATGTACATGTTTGTCAGTATATATGTAAAAGCGTGCTGATGAAAACAGACCATAAGAAGCTGACATTACATTGTCAGTCTCCTAATCTGAATGTTCAGCTTCCAGAAGTAAGCAAAGTTTGGTGATGGGTCTTTGAAGAACAGTGGATTTTGTTTTTACCAAAACACTGCGAACAAGACCTTCAGGGCCTGGCAGGGTTTTTACCACACGACCTAAAGGCCATGAATTTCTTGGTGCTGTACTATCTATTATGACTACTATGTCATTTACCTTGAAGTTTCTCTTGATATTGGCCCATTTTTGCCGTTGCTGCATTAAAGACAGATATTCAGTGGTCCATCTTTGCCAGAAAAGGTCTGCAAGGTATTGCACTTGTTTCCATCGCCTCCTAATGTACAAGTCATTCTTACTGAAAAGTCCAGGTGGTAAAAGAGGTTTAGATTTCAATTGCAAGAGATGATTTGGCGTTAGGGGCTCAAGGTCATTTGGGTCACTTGATACAGTTGTAATGGGCCGATCATTGAGAATGCATTCAACTTCACACAAAGCTGTTTGCAACATATCATCATCCAATGTTTGCTGTTTTAGCACTGAAAGCAGTGTTTTTTTTACCAATCTGATCAGTCTCTCCCAGACTCCTCCAAAGTGAGCTGCAAATGGTGGATTAAATATCCATTTAACATGACTGCTCAACAATGCATCTTGAACTTTATGATGGTCTATCTGGTTCAAAGTGGCCTTCAATTCCTTTTGTGCACTTACAAAATTGGTGCCACAATCTGTTCTGATGGTCAGAACTGGTCCTCTACGACATAAAAACCGCCGAATAGTGTTAATACAAGAGTCAGTGTCTAGTGTACTTGCCACCTCAAGGTGAATGGCTCGGCTTGTTAGGCAGGTGAATATGACACCCCATCTTTTTACATTAGCGCGACCTCTTTTAACTTCTATAGGTCCGAAATAGTCAATGCCCACATGTGAAAAAGGTGGTAGATCAGGAGTTACACGGTCCTTTGGTAGGTCGGCCATTTTTTGATCTCCAGCTTTAGCCTGCATTCGTCTACAGAAGACACATGATTTTATTATTTTTCTAGCAGAGGAGTTGGCAGATGGTAACCAAAACCTCTGCTTCAATTTTGAGAGCATGTGGCTTCGTCCTGAGTGTCCGACCCTTTGATGGATATCACGCAGGATCAGTTTAGATACGTGTGAATCTTTGGGTAGGATAATTGGGTTCTTTAGACTCACCGGCAAAGCTGCTTTACTTAGTCTTCCTCCAATCATCAAAATACCCTCATCAAGGATTGGATCCAGCTTGTGTATCGAGCTGTCTGATTTGATGTGTTTACCTTTTCTTAAGAGTGTAAGCTCTGGATCAAAGAAGCGCTGTTGATCATAGCGAATGATCGACTTTTCAGCTTCGTCCAAATTTTCTGGTGTTAGTCCCTTTTGCTCAACTTTCCACTTGGAATCCATAACAAGAGCCTTGTCTCTCTGAGTTCGAAGCATCAGAAGTTTTTTGAGCCTTAGCCACCATGCAACAGCTCTCAATAGTTTGCTCCATGAAGAGTAATGCTCGATGATTCTGGTAGTTGCATTATTCTGCAGGTTCAAGTAGTTCGTAGTGATTTCCCTTTTTACCTCTACATCATCTGATGAGAGGCAATTAAGATCTTCTGGTATTTTGGGCCATTCAGAATTTTCTTTTGTCAAGAAGTGAGGACCATTCAACCATCTAGTGGAATTCAAAAGGGATTCAATTTGTAATCCACGTGAAGCATCATCTGCCGGGTTGTCTCCAGAACACACATATCTCCACTGATGTGGCTGTGAGAGGTTATGTATCACTGCAATTCTGTTGGCAACGTAAGTATGAAATCGTTTTGTTTGGTTATGGATGTACTTCAACACTACTGTACTGTCTGTCCAAAAGGTAGAATCTTTCAGTTCCATGTGAAGCTCTTTTCGCAACATTCTGTCCACTTTCACAGCAAGCGTTGCAGCTGCAAGCTCAAGTCTCGGAACAGTCATCCTCTTTAGGGGGATAACTCTGGCCTTTCCCAGTACAAAGGTGACGTGAACATTTTTGCTGCTGTCGGTAAGTTTGAGATAGCTTACCGTCCCATATCCTAGCTCGCTTGCATCGCAAAAGTGATGCAGTTCAGCAGTCTTTATAAAACCAAAATTTTCAGGTTTCATGCACCTATCCACTTCAAATCTGCTTAACTGGTCTACCTCTGCGAGCCATCTTTGCCAAGGTTTCATCACTTCCATTGGGATTATTTCATCCCATCCATATTTTCCATGGCAGAGTCTTTGCAGGATTTGCTTAGCCTTGAGAACAAAGGGGGATAAGAACCTTAGTGGGTCATAGATGGAACTGACTATTGAAAGGATTGTTCGTCTTGTGGGAGCTTGGTTCTTGACGGTTACCCGAAAGGTAAGGACATCCTTTAAGATGTTCCACTGGATTCCGAGTGCCCTCTCCAGAGGGGGTTTCTCACAGTCTAGGTTGAGCTGTTTCAAGAGAGGGGCTCTGTAATTCTGTGGAATAGTTTCAAGAACTTCACCACTGTTACTCACCCATTTGTTCAAAGTAAATCCTCCTAGGGTGCATGCTTCCCTGAGATCTTTAGTGAGCATGATTGCTTCTTTCACAGAGGCCACAGACCTCAGACAATCATCAACGTAAAAGCTATGTTTGATTGTGTCAATGACCTGTGAGCTGTACCGTTCAGAGTTATCAGTTCCTGTTTGCTTTAAAGCAAAATTAGCGATGCTGGGTGAGGACACTGCACCAAAAAGATGGACATTCATCCTATAAATTTCAAGTGGCTGGTTAACATCCCCTTGTGGCCACCACAGGAATCTAAGGAAGTCACAATGATGATGTAGAACTCGTACTTGATAGTACATTGCTTCGATGTCTGCCATTATTGCAATTCTTTCATGTCTGAATCGAAGCAGAACTCCAAGAAGTGGATTAGTCAGGTCAGGACCTTGGAGAAGTTTAGAGTTAAGAGATTCGCCTTTGTATGAACATGAACAATCAAAAACAACTCGAAGTTTAGCCTTTTGCTTGTGATACACGCCATGATGTGGTATATACCATACATGACCATTGCTCATTTGCAGCTGCTCTTGCGGCACCTTTTCTGCATAGCCTTTTCTAAGCACATCCTCCATGAATGTGGCATACTCATTTGCATAAGCAGAATCCTTCTTGAATCTCTTAGCGAGGTTCAACATACGCTGTGCAGCCATTTCATAATTGTTCGGCAAGGTAGCATCTTTATCACGAAAAGGAAGTGGTAAGTGGTAGTGCCCATTTTTGAGTTCTACTGAAGAGGTTGCTATGCTCATGAACAGTTTGTCTTCAACTGACATTTCTCTTTTCTCATCATAATCCTTTTCAGGAAAGTCGTGATTATATTGCCTGATAAGCAGGTCCTTAAGATTCTCCATCGAGATGCGATTGGCTGTCACTGATATTAATCCAGTTTCATTCGTAGATGAACAAGAATGGAGAGGGCCGTTAACCACCCATCCTAACACAGTCTTGACTGCATACGGTCCATTTCTTTGACTGTTCACTATTTGCCAGGGTTCCATTGCCTTTGGAACATTAATTCCAATCAAGATTTCAATGTCAGCGTCAATTCTTTTCAGTTCAATTTCCTTGAGATAGGGCCATTTTTCCAAATCAAGAATGTTGAGTAGGTTCTCTTTTGATACAGGAATTTTGGGTTGAGTATATACTTTAGGAAGATCTATGTATACACTTCCATCTATACTACCTACTTCTAGTCCTGTGAGCTCATAGCTCTTAACAGGTCTCTCTTGCCCCATCGTTCGCAAAAGTATTTCTGTTCTGCGTCCTCTGACATTCAGCTGATTCATAAGATTCTCAGTGCAGAACGTCGCCGAACTGCCTGGATCAAGAAAGGCATAGGTGTTAATGGTCTTGCTGCCTTTGGCAACTTTAATTTGAACAGGCACAATAGCAAGTGCACATTCACTACTGGCCCCTGTTGCATGATCAGCTGATACTAGTGCACTATTGACTGGCATTTCTTTCAAGTCTATGCAGGTTGGCAAAGTCGGCTGCTTTGAATTTTCATTGTTAATGTGAAGTAGTGTGGGATGTTTTCGTTGACATATCTGACAAAACATTCTCTTATTACAGTCTTTGCTCATATGACCTCTTTTCAAGCATCCAAAACAGTGGCCATTCCTTTTAAGGTATTCAAACCTTTTGGCCTGCGGCTCTGACTTTAATCTGATGCAGCCAGTTAATGCATGCTTACCTTGGCAAAATGTGCATGTCAAAACAGCAACATAGGTGCCTTTTTGTTGTGGTGCTTTAGATGCCTCTTTGCTTGTCTGCTCATCCGGTTGTGTCACTGAAGTGACAAAGCTGCTGCCCTTACTTGATGTTCGCAAGGTGGTCGTTTTGAGTCTTGAAACTGTACCTTTAGCATAAGCCGGATCTTTGACATCTCCGAAGACTGGATGAAGTAAAATCTCAGACTGAGTTTCAAGGAATTCTACAAGATGTTTAAATCTGATACGAGTATTCGTTCTTTGGAATGACTCATAACTTACTGTTCGCCACCTTTCACGAAGCTTATATGGGAGTTTGGACACAATCAATTTCAGATTTGATGCAACGTTCAATTCATCCATGTATTCTAGATCTTGCATAGCATTGCAACATTCCCTAAGATACAGAGCATAAGCATGAAGCGATTTTCCATCATCAACTTTAATAGCTGTCCAATTCAGAGCCTTTTCAACGTAAGCATTTGCAATCTTCATTTCATTACCAAAGTATTTCTTTAAAAGCTGCTGAGCCTCTGTATAGCCTCTATGAGGTTCCATGTGGAGACAGCTACGAACCAGATCTCTAGCCGGACCGGCAGTGAACTGTTCAAGAAAGTAAAGCCTATCTTGACTGCTGCTAGTCTTGTCCTCAATGAGATATTTAAAAGCATGAATGAAAGACTGATAAGACAGTGGATCTCCATTAAAAACTGGTACTTCTCTTTTTGGCAAAAGGGAAAGATTTTGCTGCATAATCATAAGATCGGTCATTTCCTTTTGCTTTTGAACCATCAAGCTTAAATCCTGGTGTGAGTGATTATTGGTCTTCGACTGTGAACTTGAAGAACTTGATGAACTTGAGGTTGCTTTAGGATTACTTTGCACGTGACTAACTACTCTTTGAAGTGGAGTCTTAGGTACTGTGGTCACAGGAGCAAACTCTAGTGCTGAGGTATCAATAAAAGTGGGTTCAACATGTTCTTCCTTATTTGCCTCCAAAGAGTCAATCGTAACATCACTTTGTGATTCAGCATCAGTTTTCAGTACTTTAATCTTTGCATCTGCTGCAGCTATCTGTGTTTGCAGTTCTGCCATTTTAATTTTTGACTTTATAATGACTTCTTCCATTTGTAGAGCTTGAATGTCTGACAGAGTCTTTGCACGTGCTTCCAAAGCGGCCTTCTCAGCGGCAGCTAATTTAGCAGCAGAAGAGGCCTTAGATGATGCTGACCTTTTTGACACAGCAGAAATGTTAGAAACGCTGTCCTTCGGTTCTACTGTTATTTGTAAACTTTGTTCTTTTTTCCATATTTCAACTTCTTTGATAAAATAATCAAAATTCATCATTCTAGGCTCATACCAATCAACATGGTCATTCTCCTTTTCTTCTCCTGTTAAAAACTCTTGGACTGCATTGCGCACATTTTTGAAATCACGAATGAAAGATAAAAATGTCGTCATGGCATCATCTACCTGTTCAACATTTCCACCTTCAACCAGAAGAGCTTTCATTTCGTTCATTTTCCTTGTGCATACTCCTAATTTGCCTCTTCGCGATGCGATACGTGAATTTAAAAGCCTTTCGGCCTCAGCGGCCGTCTGAATATCTTCTTCATCAGCCATTTCGTGCAGGGACCAATCAACTAGTTGCTTCACAGCGTTTAAACACAAGTCGTTGAGTTTAAGTTATTTGCCTTACTGTTCGCGTGACGTGATTAAAACAATTATCCAAGCTTGAATTCATGTATCAGTTGTGTCCTTTACATTGCATTTTAGTACTCACAGCTGAAACGATGTTCCATTCATCAAATCGCGTCCTTCCACTTCGGCAGTGAACAGTGAAGCATCCTAATTCCGTGAGAAGACAATCCATCGTACAGTCCGTTGTTGTGTCTCATAGTTCCTTCGTGCAAGTTTCTTCAATAAATGTAGCGGCTAATCCTGCTTATGTTAGCCTCTTGATGTTAGCAGGGGAGTCTTCAGATTCACATTAACTTTTAAGCACGCACGGAGATGCGGTTATATCAACAAAATTATTTTAATCGCAATCTTCGGTTTACTTTCCAAAATACAACAAAATATAACTTCCAAGAAGAGAAAACAAAAGGAAAAAGAATGATACAATGCGATTGAAGAAACTGTTGCGCTCCCCACCCTCTAACTCTCACCTAACAAACAATGCGAGTCCATTATCATCTGCACATGTGGTGCCGTAGCGACACGTAAAGGAGGAGCAACTGGTTCACATGACTGATTAGCCCAATGATCAAACATAAAATTTCCTTAAATATTCAAATCATGACTGAAATAAAAATAAATCAATTGAACTTAATCAATGAATAAATATGGCTCCTACAGAGTATGTATTATAGTATGTACAGAAGATTTGGAAACAAATAGGCCTTTTGTTGAATTTTGATTGTAGTACATGTCCATATTTTTAGAATGGATGGGACTTATTCCAAATGTCCTGAAAGCCAGATCCCATTTTCATTTGGCAGACGTATGAGAGAGTGCATTGAACTGTACATACTTTGCCTTTTTATTGTGGTTATTCACTTAAAAGAATGCTCTAAAAACCTCATAAAATCACAACATAGCCAAACGTGCATCTACCTACATTTTTTGCAAAACACTAACATACAATTCACTGCAGTTTCCGACTGAAAGGTACACTAGTGGCAATAAAACACCAACAAGTTTTATACCTTTGAACACAAGGTGGAGAGTATCGATTTATAAAACTTGTTTTCATGTGGTTCTTTGCACAATGTTATTATGACCTCAGAACACTTTTACCAAGCAAATACATTATGATTTTGTAAACTTGCTCAGTAGCTCACCTAGTACAATGTCGTACTTGTGATACAATAAAAGAGCTTTAGGGCTAAAACGGTCAAGCCCATGGACTGTCAGTGTGTTTGTTTTCCTCCCCATGTGCTTCCAGTGACCTAGTTTCTTCCTTGTCTAATTGGTCATTCCATTCACCTGTGTTATCTCATTGAGTTGTGTGTTTATAGTGTGGTCTGCCCCTTGCTTTCTGTCCAGTGTCTTATGTCAAAATTTGAGCTAAATGTGTGTTTGTGCCTGCCCTGTGTACCCTGCATTTGGATTATTAAAGAATGTTGTTTATGTTTCATCCGTGTCTCCTCGTTCCTCGCTCCTTCACAGTAGCATAGTGTGACAGAACGCCACATCACAAACAGTTTTATTGCGTGTTTCTCCTCCGTTTTGTTTTTTCTGTGTTGTGTTCATTTTTTTTCCCGTAGTTCCCCCATGGATGCCCTCACCCGCCCGGAATACCTTCTTCTTTTGCTAGAGAATTGGTTCCTGGCCCTTGCTTATGTTACCAGCTACCTGGATGACGTGCTCCGTGCATTCTATGATGCCAGCTTGAACCCCGCGTGCAGAGCGCCATCGTTTGAAGATGGTCCTCGATCAGACTCTGCCTCAGCCCGTCGACCCAGCGGCTTCACCATGGCTTCTAGCTCCCTCCTCTCTGCCATGGCCCGGCAGTCCACGCTCTCCACCGGGCTCCTTTATCCCTCTGGCTCCACCTAGGTCTGTCATTGACCATCCTGCGCCTCGGGACTCCTCTGACTGCTCCTCATCCTTTTGTCCCTCCGGCTCCGTCAGGCTCCTCCATCCCCTCGGCTCCACCTTGGTCCTCTGTCGCTCCGGCTCCACCCTTCCGGATCCACGCCTCCGCATCAGTCACCGAAGCCTTTTGTTCCACTTCGGCCCTCCAGATCCTCCTCGTCAGCCTGGCTCATCATCTCACCATCTCTGCCTCGAGTTCCTCTGCCACCTGCTCCGTCGCTGTCGGTTGGCCCCCTGGAGTCATCAGCCCTTCCTCCTCCATGGCTCCTCCCTGCATCGGCTCTACCATGGGTTGCCTACCCAGCTGTGGCCTAGGTCCCACCTGGTTCCTCCTGCTCCAAGTCCCTCCTGTTGTCTCTCTGGCTCCTCACTCCATCATCTCCACCCCAGACTCTGTTCATCATTCTCCTCCCGGGTGTCCGTCCTCCTCCCAAGTTCCCACCCATCTCCCACTTTGTTGTTCCTACAGCACGAGGACTTACCTTCCGGGAGGGGGGGGGCGATATGTCACACCCATGGACTGTCAGTGTGTTTGTTTTCTTTCCCATGTGCTCCTAGTGATCCCGTGTACCCCGCAATTGGATTATTAAAGACTGTTGTTTATGTTTCATCCGTGTCTCCTTGTTCCTCGCTCTTTCACAGTAGCGTAGTGTAACAAAAATGGCATGGTAGCTTTTTTTAACAGTTGTTTTTTTTGTTTTGTGTGTGAAGGCACTAAACAAAATTCCTCCATAGGAACAATAAAAGTCACCACTACTACTAGATGCGTTTTTATGCTGCATTGGCTCTGTTAACACGTTCAAGTCCGACTGTTTCGGATAAAACTGAACACGGTTGTATCACCACTCACTGGACATTTAATTGAAAGTGCTGTGAAAGTGTAAGAAGCAAAGAAATAATTTTGCAGAAATGTCACTTTTTTCAATGTGCCTGTGTTGCAAAATCAAGTCAAATTTTCATGGCCACTAGACTTTCAGTACAAGTCTGTTAGCTCTAAGACAACATTGCATTTGTGTACCCCTAAACATTTACAAAAAGCACTTTTTCAGCTTTTTTATATTTAAAATGGATTTGTCTTTTTTGTCTTAAGGGAAAATCTAATGACTCATTTTGCACTACACCAGTTTTGTCTAATAAATTCTTGAGAATGAGAAGGTCCCTCTATGGACTAGCAGGTAGCAATTCAAATTACTTTGTTCTTATTTAATTTCTCTACAATAATTAAGTCTACAATGTGTAATAATAAGTGAACAAATCTTTAATTAGCTTACTGGAGACAAGGTTTTTGTTGTGGCTGCTGCCTGTATGTTTCATTCACTAGCCCAGAGGACTTTGAAGGCCGGGTCTTTCTCAGCAGAAGAATGAATATAAATGTATTTAGTATTCTCACATCAAGCTTCTTTTATTGATGAATGCACTGGGCTCTCTTTTTTTCTCTTTTGTCTGTGGTCAAGAACGTCAGATGAATACTGAGCATAAACGGCTTTGTATGCTTTTTTTAAAAAGAAGGATACAACCTGCAATAAAATAGTCAGCAGCAGCAGACCTCAGAAAACAACAGGATCAATCCATCTGCATCATTTCCTTTGAGAAAAGAGGCATCCTTTACACTCAGCTTCAACGTGTTTTCGGTAATCAGATCATGATCAGGGACGAGTTCTGTTCATCTAAAAGTGTGAATCCAAATGTATTTTATCTGTTTACAGTCCTACAGTAAGTAAAAGGTGCACTACAAATAATCATTATCTATTACTTTGATGTGCTGTTTTAGTGCTGTGTTGTGGTTTTTGACAAAGACATTAGACTCACCATTTAATAAAACAGATCCCATGAATTATTCCACTGGACTACATATTGTATCTGTCATATCTCTAAATTCTCACTCACATTTCTCATGGTCTATTTTTGCTGGGGTGCTTTAAAACGTGATTTTCTCGCTTTGTTTTCCCCACACCTAATCTCTCTTAGCATCCTTCACTCATGGGAATGCTTCTAAAGTAGGGAAACAGTAGAGCACCTGCTTTTTTATTTGTCATACTGACAGAATTATCTGTGAATATTGTTAAAATACTTTAAATGATGGGAAATTTCAGTTTTCGTCCTTTGATGTATTGTGTGTTTTCATTTTTTGCTGATATGTGGGTTTGGATCTTAATCCGATGGCACTGGAGGATGCACTGGGATGTGAGGTGTAAATGAAATCCAGCTAAAAAATACCCAGATACTATCCGGATACAAAACACATTATACCAGGAATAAAGGAGGTGTTTCACATTCACTCTTTTATTGTGTTTGCTGTTGCCTTGATGTGAAAGGAAGGTAAATCCTTGTTGTCTTCCTATGTAAATTGTAGGGTAAAGAAAAAAGGCCAGATCGACAGAGGATGCATGTAGTGTGATAGATTTACATACAACAGATTCAGATCAGCAGACTGCAAGGCCATTACTGCATATAGATTAGATCTAATCAACCCCAAATGACACAGGCGCCACCATAGAGACTGAAAATTACTTATTACCATCACACTCAGAAAAGAGGGGATTGGATTACTGAATCTAAGGCCTGGTGAAATACAACGACATGTTACTATGTATGAGGACTGGTAGTCAATACCAGTGGCTTGTGTATAACTCAAAATGTCAGATGCACTGATGAGCAAACAAAAAGTAATTTCATTTTAATACACAGTCCAAAGTGCAAAAAGTTTGCAACCACCCTACATTTTAGCCATGCTTAAACTAAAACTGTTGTCATGCCAAGTTTTTTTTTTTTTTTCCCCAGAGCATTTTTTTATTAATTAATTACATATTGGTTAATCAATTATTAGGTTTTGGTAGTTAAAAAAAGTAGCTTAAATAGGCCTAGATATTGAGATATTTATGAATCACTCTGACAGTCTAAAAGCCTAAAGTAGACTTTTTATTAATGCAAAATAATCAAAATAGAATTTTGGTAACCATTTAGAATAATGTTCCATTTGTTAAAGGGACAGTGTGTTTTTTCATCATGTGTTTCTTTCTTCTGTTGAGCACAAAAGAAATTTTGAAGAATGTTTGTAACCAAACAGTTCACTTTCATAGTATGGAAAGAAAAATACTATGTAAGTGCCACTATTATGCCATTTTTAATGTTCCTAATATTGTTTTGGGAGTCTCCTACAATAGGTTGCAAGGTAACCCTTTTGTTTTCTCAATATATACATTTAACATCACCTCATTTTACAACGATTTTCAAACAATTCGTTCAAAGCAGTTCAAAGATTCAGTCTCTCTAAACCCCTCCTTTCCGTGAGCCTACTCTGCTCTGATTGGTCAGATGGCCCAGTCTGTTGTGATTGTTCTACCGCATACAATGTGTGGCGGAAACCATATGCCTACTACCATAGTTCCATATTTTGAATGTTTGTGATGCGATCTAGGAAAACCCAACACATTGTGAAATTTTACCTTTTTTGTTTTTGATACCATATGAAAGCTAGATTCAAGCCCTTTCCAAAACTTTTCAGGAAAGGAATTTTGGGGAAAAATAGGTTTAAAGTGAGACGGCTTTCACTTTCACTTCACGGGTTTAACGCGAGCTGTCTGTCAAGTCAGGAGCGCTATACTGCATCATTACACAAACAGACTAACGTCTGTTTTCATGGGCATAGTCTCTGAACTTTTGATCACCCCTTGTGATCTCCGGATGTGAAATAGTCCATTATAACATTGTTTAGGGCACTGACATCACCAAAATTGAGCAGATTGACACGAGTAAGATCATTTAAGTGAGCAGCTACAGTACTTTAGTTTGCGTTATTGTGCTTCGCCATCTAACAATATTAAAAAACAAAAAAAAACTTTGCATGCCGTAGTTTACACAGGACTGGTGGGGAATGTGCATTAATACACCTTTACTGAACATGGTTTATTTTGATAGGTTAACTGTTTTTGTGGTGTTCAGAGAAAGCACCTGCGAGTTCTGAACAGAAAAGCTAAATAAGTCAATTTTGCCAAGATGTTTTCAGAGATAGACAAGGTGTTATCGAATAATTTAATGAAAACCTAATTTTGACCAAAAAATTTACATTCAACCTATTTTTCGAATTGCCTGAAAACGTCCCAGTGCGACATCTGACGTGTTTTCCCAGGTTGCATCACATATGAACATCTATTGTTTATCATACTTACAGGTTATGATTCAGTAGAGTCAGCTGGTCTAAATAAACTAGGTACTGAGGCATCTTTCAAGAGCAAGAGTTTTGTAAATATGCGTTGAACTTTCCGAGATTAGAAGAGCAGTCGTCAGTAAAATGACGTGTTTGCGGGCAGGGTCAAGTTGTTAGTAGGCCAGCCGACGTAGAGCATTGGCCAGGAATTTATGCAAATGTGTAAGCATATGGGGCTGTCAACTGATGAACGAACGACTCAAACTCGAAAACGTGTCAGATAAGAGGAGAGCTAATCATAGAATAAAGACCCAGGTAAACAATAAATAATCTTTTCTGTTTCTTATAGTATTATAGTTTTCTCTTATTTGTAGTGTGATAAACGTTTGTGTAAGCAGTAGATGTGTTAGGAAAGTAACACGTAACATTATTGCTAAAATGAACGAAATGACTCGAAAAAAGAGTTGTTCATTTTGCTGAACGAGACTCAAAGGTCTGAGTCGGTAAAATGATCCGATCCTCCCATCACTAGTTAATGGCTCCTGTGCACTGAGCGCTCTCTCCTTCCCAAAATGAGTAGACACGCCTCTTACTGCTGATTGGCTAAAAGTTTGTTTTGGTACAAGGCCCGACTCAGTTTTCTAAAGGGTTTTTGAAAAAATACATACACCACAAAGAAATAATTTTCTTTATTTTTTATATCAATTTTTTAAACTATTATCTAATATGAATGATTATAGCATTAAAGGCAGTACACACTGCTCATTTGAAATGCTAATTTTGCCCTGCTGTCACTGGTCTTTTTTTTTTGCTTTTGTATTCAACAATTAAAATTATAAAACAGTGTCATAATTTGCAGCTAATCTGTTATTTATCACCTAAACTGATATTCATTTAAATTAAACAAAAGCCCACACATTCTGTACACACTCATTTTACAGAATGATTTCCCTCTGAAAATTGAAAGTTTTCACAAAACTTTGACATCCAGAGCTCTTTGTAGTCTAAAAATTGTCATTTGGGCCCTTTATACAAGGTACAAAAAAATGATCTTTTTCCCATTTCTCTATTTTCACATAAATTTCATGGTGACGGCATTCATCAAGGACAACCATTCACTCATGTTATCAAAGTTTTTGTAGGAAAACAACGAAAACAAAAATGATTTTCTTTTACTTTTTCTTCCTGTTAACAAATATTTTATTGAATGTCACTGGGCCATTGAATTATTTTTTTCCATTACTGTGGAAATACTCAAGATCTGCACTGGACAGGCCACTAAGTGGTGTTGAAGGAAAATATCACCATCTTTTTGAACAATGATGTTTAGTTGAAGTCAGCAAAAGTCAAAAGTAGAAAGCGTAGAGAGAATAAAGTAACTGTGTTCTAAGAACTACTAGACAAAGTTACACCAAAGTATCTGCCATCTTTCTCCAGCTGTATGGAAAATGTAGTTTATATAGTAATTCAATATAATATAATATAATATAACATAATATAATATAATGCGTCATGTCTCTGATTTGCTGTGTATAAAAGTACTTTCTCCTTCCCCTGGTCTCACATATATTCACCACTTCATCTTACCTAAGTAACTCTCCCATGATATTTGAACCACTGATATCAATATTTAGTTCGATCTCTTCTTTATTCTCTGTGATCTCAGATGGTTCTCTGTGACTTTAACTTAATATGCTTCGAAACAGTGCACATCATCCCCCTATTACTTTCATTCCACAAATTATAGAAAAAGTCATTTATTAAAGGGAAAGTTCACCTAAAAAATCTGCCCTGCTCATGATATTCCTACCTCATATAACTCAACCTATACATAAATCACTTTAAATTTTAATATTCTTGTATTGTCTTCTAGACATAATACTCTGAAATAGTTGTATTTTTTTGTCACCGTTACTGCGATTGTTCTATAGTTTGATATTCCACATGCAGCTGGACATTATTAGTGCATCACTCAATGGAAACTTAATAAGCATTGCTCATATCTCTGCTAACAGCAATAAAACCTTCAGCTGTGAGTTATTGGACTTGGCATGTCAAAATCAAGAATTTGAATCTAGCTTGTAGAGATATCGTCAGAAATACATTATGCATGGTCATTGTCCCTCAATTAAGGTCTTTAGTAAATGCAATATTGTGCAAAAATTGCATGTGCTAATCAGCGCTCTAAGAAAATAACCTATTAGCACAGTATGAGCAATGTACATGCCGAGCTCTGATGCAGATAATGTGTCATTGATTGGATTGCTGTGACTGACATTAGCTAGAGGTTATGTGTCAATTTAATTAAATCTCATCAGTTAGAAGACCAACTGTTGTGCATTATAGCTGTCATAGCTTAACCGCTTTTCACTTCAGCCTTCTTTATGACTAAGTTCAACAGAAGCTGGAGCTGATGCAATGACACAAACCATAGAGGAAAACTACAGCAATGCTATATTTTGTTACTCTGTAGGTTTCTAATAGCAGGGAAGAAATCTTCATTTGCATACCTAAATATTTAATAAGCTTCAGTGCTTAACATCTCGATTTGAAAGGGTTTGCATAAGATGATTAGATTTGCATAATAATACAATTGTAGAGTTTTTATCAAGCTTTCAAAAAGACTTGCTCACATTTTATTTCACACTTATTAATGACTGCAGAACTAAAATGGTGAAAACCCTCGAGGAATGTCTGAATCATATTTCACAATCAAAAGAAGGTTTTTAAAGGATTAGACCTTATTTGGCCCAAACTGAAAATTTACTCAATATTTATTCACCCTCCAAAATGTGGATGAGTTAGTTTCTTCATCAGAACAGACTTGCTCACCAACGGATTCTCTACAGTGAATGGGTGTCATTAGAATGAGAGTCTAAACTTTGTGTCTAAACTTTGTGTCTAAACTCTCATTCTGCTGAGAAAAGCATCAAAATAATCCACAAGATATGCACACAACTCCAGTCCTTTGGTTAAAGTCTTGTGAAGTCCTGTTTGTAAGCGAAAAAACAGTCATTAAGACTCTTAAACATTAATTAATTAAAACAAAAATGTTTGTTAATCTTTGTTAATGTTAGCTAATACAAATATGACTGTTCATTGTTAGCTAATGTTACCTACGGTCCATTATTATTAATACCAGATACAACTTTTGATTTTAAAGTGCCTTTTTCCAATATTGGCTTTCATGCAGTGTGTGAAGTAAAAAAAGATCTGCAAATTTCTAAAGCCAAAAGTGCACATAAATAAAGTGATTGTCTCACAAAATAATCAACTCTGTACAGCCTGAACAAGTCATTAGTAATTCAAATCCCACTTCTGTGATGGCTACATGTCACTAACGTTAGATGAAAAACAACTCGTCAATCTCTCTTTTCCCCTCGTTTATATCCCACACTTCTGGCTTTTTTTTCCATTTCAGAATTAACAAACTCACTAGTTTTGTTAAATCGAGTTATAATGTCTGAATTAGGAGATATAAACTTGCATTTGTGAGGAAAAAAAAGTCAGAATTGTGAGATAAAATAAAAAAAATGTTATGTAAAAATGTTAGTAGGTAATAGGTTTAAATAATATTTCATGCTGTAACTGTAGGGATAATACAATACGTCCCTTATGAACAGCATATGTTAATATTATGTAGACTTATTGTTTAAATCAAATTTATGCTTTAAAAGTAGTCATAGCAGTTTTCATCTGTAGTATGTGCGTTTAAACGTCAGCGTTTAGCTTCAAATGGTGTCTTTAACTACAGTATTCTATAAAAATTATTTGCATTCCGATTTTGACATCAAAAGGCACAAAAATATTTTTTCTCTTATTCCATGGATTTTACCCGTTTACCTTCACTTGTTACCAGTGTTTTTCTGCAACCACAATGTGCTCACAATGCAGACAAATCATAATAGTATAGCATATAATAACACGCAGAGCATCTTCCATTCTAATGACATACAATGATATGCCTTTCTAAACCTGTTGTCCAACAAAAGAGTTATAAAAACAAAAGTTATAAAAAAACATTATAACTTGTTTTTAATTCACAACATCTGTTAAGTGTTTGAAATAACATCCTTCTATGATCTGATGTGGATTTTTTTCACAGAATGAGGCAGACAGTAAGTTTTTTTACTCATATTCTACATATGTTGATTAGCAATGACTTATGAAAATACATGAGATGGCTTGAAGAACACAGATAAACCATATATTATTGCAGACGAGTGTTTATTGTCCTTACATTTCATCATTCAAAACGTTTAACGCTATATCTTGTTTTTATTCAGTTACAACAATAGCGATGCCTTTATCCATATTAGAGAAGCTGGAACGGAACATCATTAGTGCTACTTCTTTGACGCATATGTGGATTTTTTGCACAAGGGAATGAAACCCATTCTATTTCATGTAAAAATCGAAAAAATAATACCTCTCTCAAAAGAAAAATTAAGCAGACATATACTAAACCACACTTTTTCCAGTGCACAGGTTTACGGTAGTATTTTGTTAATTTGTTGCAAAAAAAACGAAACAAAAAGAACACTGAAGTGGCAAGATATCAGAGCGAACCGAAAACCATGGTTAAAAACCGAAGTACATATTGAACCGTGGACTAACCTAGAGCAAACTACTTACTTCCGCCTTGGATTGAAATCAAAGTTTGACAGTTGAACAGCTAAGCCCAAGTCTCTGTTACTAATTCCAAAACGTCACTTTAGAACTAGTAAAGAAGAAACGTTGAGTTGCTTCATTGAAAGCTTATTATATTACTGCAGTAAAATCTCACTGTATTATGTAGAATATTATGAGAGAGAGATGGACTGAGCGAGTGTGATTAACGTACTTGCATCTTATATAGCATTCATTCTTCACATAGGTCTAGTACCGAAAATAAACATTCGTTTGATTGTCTGCTGAGGGAAGTGTTATCTATGTCATAATATCCTTTCATCTGTTAGGGTGATTTTGCTGCTCAGTGCATTTGTTTGCTGCGTCAAGCTGTCGTTGAAACTAAAAATAACTTCCACTTATAGCCTTTATAACTTTTCAATGTAAAAGTCTTTACTGCTGACTCAGTGACTGCTGACTGCTGTCTCGTCGCCATCTAATGGCGGAACAACGTAACTAAAATCACCATCACGAACACACACTCAATATTAAACACTATTATTAAATACATTATTTATATAAAATATTAATTATTGAATAGTAATATTTAATAAAAAACATCAAAAACACCCATCAAAAAAGTTACTAGGCAATTCAGTCAAAAGCGCTCTGATATACAGCAATATGAGATTTTGCCAAAACAGTCTTCTCGGGAACAAATAATAGATTAATGAGAACAAAGACTGCCTGTTAGTTTCACCCAAAACAAATTACATCTCATGTTTAACCAGTACAGAGACATCAGAACCAGCAATAAATTCCAAATGTGGCCCATCATCTTGGAGCTCACATGTCTAAAAACGTTGAAGCAATTTTTAGATGTTATCGTTGTTATCAAACTGCATATAACATATATAACAAACTATAAACAAGTACCTCTTGAGACCTCTTAAAACTACATTCCGTGACACAAAAACAGTAATATTTATAAAATGATACTGTATTTGGACGTCTGCCATGACACTTGCTGTAAGAAGTACCGTAAATGGAGTTTACAATTAAAAACTGTAAAACGACTGTTGGAGTTCTGACATCACTCTAATATCGCACTTTTATCAGCCAATCAGATTCGAGGACCAAAAATAACTGTTGTATAATATAATATAATATTATAAAATATAACATAATATAATAATATATTTGACATATGTCACTCAAATATAACAAAGTGAACAATTGCAAATACAGATGGGTATTTTATCTCTCACCTTCATGTTCATGCCTTCAAATCAAACACAATATTTTTCTGTAGATGGCATTACTGTGAACAGCCTAATTTTATGTTCACAGTTCTATTCAACAAACAATTTTAGTGCCTCTCAGTGTTTTCAATAAACAATTTCAGTCCTTTTTTTTTCAATGCCTCGACTGTGCTTGTATTTGTACAGATCTGGGATATGAAGTTTAAGGCTGAATACTGTGTAAATCAGAAACATGCTTCAGTCCCTCTCAGATAAACATTGGATGATTTGCATAAGAGCTTTCCTGTGGCTGCAGTAACAATGTACTGCGAAACATTTGTTTTACATGCTGACCAGCAAAAGAGTTTTCCTTTACTTCCAGCTGAAAAAACATTTCATTTCATTTTTTTTTATTAAATATCACAAGGTGGGGAGATAGTAAATGCATAGGATGCAGTTAAATACTCACAGAAGAAATTAGTATTCAGTTGTTTCTTGAATATTGTCAGATATTTGTCTGTCCGGATAGGGTTGGGAAAATCATTACACCAGCCAGAACAGTGAATGAAAACGTTCTAGAAATTTTGTGCCTTGCAGGCATCTAGAGGGGATGTAGACTCATAAGAGAGAGAGATTGAAGGTAGGAGGGTGCAGAGCCTGAGGCTGTTTGATAGGCAAGTATCAGTGTCTTAAACTTAATGCAAGTGGCATAGAGATATAAAGAAAAGTGTGAAGTAAGCTCTCTTGAGTTCTTTCAAGACCAGTCATGCTGCTGCAGTCTTGATCATTTGTAAAGGTTTGATTGCACGTGTTGGAAGTCATGTTGCAGGTTTTTGAATTGTGACAATTCACTAACAATTTTAAAACATTTCAAGTAGGTTAGGATAAGTTAAGATATTCTGCAGAATATAGTATTTCATATTTTAAACAAAGTATTGATTGATTGATTGCTTGCTTGGCCACTTGCCTTCCCCATATATTTAATCAGTTCTCACTTCCAAAGCATCAAAAAATGAAGCATGGTTGCGCAATACCCAGTGTATATGGTAGGGGTCGACCGATTATCGGCGCCGATATTAAGCATTTTTATGATAATTGGTATCGGTCATTTTCAAAATCCATTCACAGATAAAATAGTTTCATTTTAAAACACACTATTTGGCTCTGATGCAGCCTCACCAATCTCCGCCCACCGCCCATCTGGTTTGTTGGGAGTCACGAGTCTGACCAGTCAACGCGGAAGGCTAAAGGTACTGAGAGTTTTGCACTCTCTCAAACCGAAAGTGCTTGCTAACTGGAGCTGCTTCAGTGATCACGTATCAGTTGTCACTTAAAGGGGTCATCGGATGCCCATTTTTCACAAGTTGATATGATTCTTTAGGGTCTTAATGAAAAGTCTCTAATATACTTTGATTAAAAATTCTCAATGGTTTTGTAAAACAACACCCTTTTTACCTTGTCAAAATGAGCTCTACAAAAATCATCTTATTCTAAGGGGTTGTTCCTTTAAATGCAAATGAGCTCTGCTCACCCCGCCCCTCTCTTCTCTCTGTGGAGTGACGATCTTGTTTACTTTAGCCGCATTTAGCCACATTTTGCCACATTTAGCCGCGTTTAGCTGCTAAACTTCCTAACTACCATGTTATAAGGAAAGGCGATCGCAAAGATTCATAAAGAAACACTTATACACACTTCTGCTGTAAGTGAAGCTGGATCAGAATGATTTGCACAAACATAGACAGATATATGTAGATCAGGAGGCACATTCCATTCACAAACAAATGTAATCTACTGCATCTTCAGCGGCTCAGATGTCGGGAGTAAATGACGACCACTATGTTCACTATTACATCCAGCAACACAACACCTCAGTCGCTCAATCGGAGATATTCTTGTCTAACTTACATCCCTGCTTCTGCATCGAAACAAGCAAAGTTACTGGACTGTGACAGCTGGTCTGAGGTAAGAGCTCATGTCAATCAACTATCATGGGAGCGGCCTTTGTCGGTGTAACGGCACACCGACAGGCATCTGAGAACGGCTCGATTTGAAAAAGGGGATATTATTTTTTACAGATTAATTAAAAACCACTGCATGGATTTTTATCATTATATGGTAGATTTGTACAAACACTGTCAACACACATTAATGTTCAAACAACATGTAAAAGTGAACTTAGCATCCGATGACCCCTTTAAAGTTAAGGCAGTAGCAGACGTTGCTGAAGTTGCAATAAATCACAATACACTAACGATACACTAAAGTTGCAAAACACCTCAATATTATCTATGATTTCCACGATACGGAAAACACGGATGGAATCACAGAATCCAGTCATAAATGGAATTTCCTGTATAACGCAGAATGTCACGGAATTTGTCAAAGTTTGGATAAATCAATCAAAAGTAGGTCAGTACACTTAAGTCGAGTATCTGTAAATAGTAAGCTGCAAATATACTATTTAAATATGGATCCTGCATGTTCTCCGTGTCTGTGTATGTGAATGGCAAGGACGCACAGATTTATTTACTACACAGACTGACATGCGCTGTGATTTCAGCATCTGTCGTCTCACTAAATGAGGACATAAATACATGAACAACATCTCTAAAAGGTCCTCATGGCAACCTGTCAAAATATACGATCCGTCTAAAAGAAACTGTCAGAAATATATTACTGTGGTTCAGTAGATTAAAATATACGTAATAGGCTACTACTACTACAGTTATTACAATTTTGTTTAAAAGAATAATCACGCAGTGCGCTATTTCTTCTGTGTTTTAATTTTA
This sequence comes from Labeo catla, assembly GCA_012976165.1. Taxonomy (NCBI): domain Eukaryota; kingdom Metazoa; phylum Chordata; class Actinopteri; order Cypriniformes; family Cyprinidae; genus Labeo; species Labeo catla. Next base: position 336,232 of record VONZ01000102.1, read on the forward strand.
ATAGTAAACCCCTATGTTTGCCAAAAATAAAGAGTTTAACTCTCATTTGATTCAAGGATAAATGAAATCGTTTTTTTGCCTTCATTTGCACTGTATTGTAAATTATAACTAACTGAACTTTTTAAGTATCACATAGGCCAAGATTAGGATGACATAAATGGAGACATTTCAATAGGCTACTTAACTAAGTATGCCTATAGTAGGCTGTTAGTGTTATAGTTTCATGGAAATAGTTCTACAATGGAGCTATGAAGACAATTAAATTATTTACACTTATTATATACTTTTTTTTTTAAGTTAATCCACTGATGTGCATTAGATGATGAAATAAATAGTCACCTCTTCTATTGTAGGTTATGTTTTAGTTATCAGAAAAGAATGAATGAGGAGTTATGAGAGGTCATGCTATTACACATACATTTCTAACAAGCCAAATACTTACATTTCCACAAGCTGTTTAGCTGTAGTGCAATATTCATAGACTTAATCATGAAGCATACAGTGACCCCACTTTTAATTCTCTCTATACCCTTATTGTATATGGATGAACAAAGGATGACAAGAGTAAGAAGTGCAGTGTGGGAGTACTACACTCAACCAACACCAGGGAAGGCAGTTTTTGTTAGAGGCCTTGTTATTCTTAATTTTGACATTAATTGTAATTTTTAGACCAGACATATATCAGTTCAAAATATCGGTTATCGGTCTACTTGATCTGTAATAATCAGTATCGGCATCAGCCCTGAAAAACACATATCTGTTGACCCCTAGTATATGGATAATACAGGCTGTTACATGTACAGTCACAAAGCCATCAGACAAATGACTAGAGTTGGGTATCGAGAACCGATATTCGATACCCAAGACACGTGCATTTTGGTTCTGCTTAACGATTCCTGTGTTTGCATTTTATTGTGATTTTTAAAGTTTAAAAACAAACGATTAAACACAGGAGGGAAAAGAAGCTGTGCACCCTTTGTGTGCTGCACACACAACTGAAGCGCGAGCACAGTGAACAGCGGTCCCGGTCAGAGATTTTTTTACTATAGGGAGATGAGAGGGTCTGTATTACTTACTATTGGAGAAAGTGTAACGGCTAACTTGGATCAGCCAATCCAAGTTATCAACCAATCACATTACAGCCTTGGCGTCACTGAATTTCAGTCAGAGTTCTGCAACACTCAGTCACAGTTTACGGATACCATAGGAATGAATGAGAAGTGCTGTAAGCTGAATCCTACCTGTCCTATCCTACCTTTCCCACATACTGCTAGACCGGAAGCATTAACTATAGCTGCTACGCTTTTTCGGCCAGTGGTTGCAGGGTTACCATCTAGTGGCTTTGTCCCAGTGCAGGTTCCCGACCTGTGTCTGTTCTCGATTCGTTCTGTGCTTTTCCACTACTGAAAAGGTTGTTCTGGGCTAGATCTGACTTATCTTTGACATTTACTGCCCAATATGCACAAACGTATGTCAGTATATCATAAGGGTGTAAGAAAATATCGATACACGTGTGTATCACAATATTTTGTTTGGCGATACTGTATCGATTCTCAAAAATGGAATATCGATATTTAAAAAAAAAAAAAAATCATACAAGATTCATGACAGTTGCTTCATTTTGAGTGTATATCCTGACTGCTAGATTGCAGTCGTCTTATCTCTGAACTTAAACAGTGACAGGAAATACTAGCATAGGGCACGGCACTAATGTTAGCATTAATGGAGGATGAAAGAATGGTTCCTGTGGCGTCATTTCGGCTTTTGAGGTAACGTTCGCTCCAGGACGTGGCAAGCTATTGCTAATTGCTATTGCTATTGCTAATTTATTTGCTTGTTCTTATTTTATTACCGACTGTTTAATGGTCTTTAACAATTTAATGTTTGAAATTCATATTAGTCTAGTTGTTTTTGTGGTGGTATTTTTTGTTAAAACCATAGGAAAAAGTTCCTCGCAGACCTAAGTGTTCTGTAGGCTGCTGATTTTTGCTCATGTTATTCAGCTGCAACAGAAAGCTTTGTAAAAATTCTGAATAAAAATGTTTTTTTATTTACTTTTTTTATGTTATTGTTATCGAAACTAGGAATTGTTAAGAATCAGAATCGATAAGCAGAATCGGAATTGGAAACGATAAAATTCAAACAATACCCAACCCTACAAATGATGGCTTTATGTGAGTAACAGAACTGGTCAAAACAGACACACTCTCTTTATCTGCCATAACGCTCAAATTCCTCATATATTCAAAAATTGCTGAGAATATATAAGATGAGGGAAGACCCCCACACCCACTATATATATATATATATATGTATATATATATATAAAATTTAATTTAATAGCATGATTATTCAGCTTATAGTGTTATTTAGTGTTTTATAATTCACTATTATTTAGTTGCTCATTATTATCATGCATATTACCTGGATATTGGGTGTTTATTAGTACTTATAAAACACATATTAATGTGATTCCTTAAACCTTAATTACCCCAATATCTAAATATAACTACTACAACAACCACAGTACCTTTCTTATTTTCAATAAGCAGCAAATTAGGAGTTTGAGGGAAAACTCTAAATTAAAAGTGAACATGTCTTCTCTAAACTAAAGTGAACCATAAAAATATATCAGAAGACATTTACATTGGCATTCTAAACCATGAAATGTGCAGAGTAAGAGGCATGCAATTGAATGAATGCTGTGCACGTGTTATTTATTTATTTATTTTTGTTAGCTCGCTTATTTGTTTGTTGGTTGCCTATATGGGTTACTTCCACAGTCTTAATAGTGATGCACAGGATCCTTGGCCATGCTTCAGTTTTAGATATCTTGGGAATGAGAACTGGTTGATATACTACAATGTGACTTGCTATAGATTTTAGATGTGCTCACTAAACTGTATCTTTTTTTTTCTTGGGCAATAATGGTGGAAATACGTGTCTATACAGAAATTGTCTTTCAACTATAAATCAACACTAAGAAATATTCACTAGAGTAAAGTGTGATAGCATGCCTCAGTCTTCAATTGTACTACTATTATTTTTATTATTATTGATAAAAATCCAGGCCTAATGTCAGGGGAATTTCAGAGTACCCAATCTAGTATGTTGTTTTTCAGATTTGGGTTACCTGCAATTAATTTAAAAGCAACCCTTTAAGCCCCAGATCTGTGGGAGTTTATGCAAGGTAAAACAATACAGCAAATAAACTGACAGGTAAGATGCTTTTGTTATGAGTTTTGCTGATGCACTAATGGACTAAGCTGAGAGGCATCAAGATTTCCACAGCAATCTCTACACGCTTATTTTCTTTTTTCATGTCTCCTCTCATCTCTACAGGGTGCATGGGAAATCTGTAGTCACCAAGGTAACAAGAGTGCTCGTGCTCTCACTTCAGACCGACAGCGTTGTGTCCGTAAACATTAACTATCCTTTGAAATGATGTCAGAGGCCAGTCTCCTGGAGAGTTCAAATCAAAATGTAATAATGTATAGACAAGGGTAAGATTGATTTACGTCCACATTAAAAAGACATCCAAATACTGACCCTATTAGATAGTTACTTATTGTTTTGTTTTCTTAGAGGTGATGTAAGCAATTTCAAACCACACACACCCAATATCCAGCCTGAGAAAGCTTCTGTTGGAATCTGTTATATCAATGGCAGTTGCTCAGCTGGCTCATGCTCCCCTGAACTATATATCATCCATGCTGCCACCTTTACATTTGTTGTTGTTGTTTTTGCTTTTAGTAATAAATAAATGCCATGTAACACACTGGAACCACTGAAGAATGATGTTATTACAACACTGATTGGCTGAACTTACTGTTGTCAGACATTTATTTGCATGGTATTTAAAGGGGCCATGACTTGGGAAATCAAATTTGCCTTGGTCTTTTGGCATGTAAGTGGTCTTTGTACCATTAAAACATCCTGCAAGTTTAAAATATTATTAACAAAGTATTTATTTAAAGAGGTCCTATTATGCTCTTTTACAAAATGTTGATTTTGTTTTGGGGGTGTAGTAGAACATGCTCTCATGCTTGGTGGTTCAAAAAATGCATGGGCCTGGCACAAATGGCTCGATTAGTTTCGGGTTTAATGAAGGCCTGTCTTCCGAAAAACAAAATGTGTTGTGACTGGTTAGCTGTCCCACTGCATTGTGATTGGCGAACAGCTTAGACAGTGTTTCAGTACTGCCACGCCCCTTGCCAAAGCAGCAAGTTCTGTCTGCTCCATTATAGTTAAGGATATATTGAGGTACAGTTGACGCTACAGTAGTGTTGGGTCCTATCGTCAGCCTGCGAGATCGCAGATACATGATATTATCGTGCTAATTTATCAGTTTATTTACATACGTAGTTTCATTGCCAAAACCAGCTCCAGCATAAGGATAAAAACAGCCTAATATTTTTAATATGACTTAATTTGTATTCAACATGACAACAATTGAATAAAAACATTGTAAGTTACTAATTACAGTATAATGCTTACATTTCCTTAGTTATTCAAAAGCAGCTACAGAAAACATGCAAAGAACATCATCACTAATTAGCCTAGCCTAGTCTAATGCAAGTTAATGCATTTTAAAAAACACTTGTGTTATAAGTGAAGCTATCTACACTGTATGATGAATAAATCTCTTGCCACACACTGCACGTCTGTGGCATGTTGCGCTCCAACAGAGCCACCAGAGCTGATCGCCCCTCTAGTCAATGCTTGTGTTTATACCAGCCGCACCTCCGCATGTGTTTTGACCCCCTATACTGCACACGTCTGCAGTGCGCGGCTCCGACACAGCCACTGGAGCTGATCGCGGGCACTCTAGTCTATGCGTGTGTTTATACCAACAGCGCCACAGTTTGTTAAAGCATCCCAGAGTTGGCTAATCTCCCACACCATCCCAACCCTCCCCCCAACCATTCAAATTTCCGTAGGCAGGATTTATTTTAATGATATTCTAATAGGCCGCGTTGTGACATCATAACACCTGGAAAACATTGCTGTAGTCCAAAGGAGCCTTTCGTTGTAGTTCTTGGAAAGGGATTTTTAAAAAATGAAATATCTCCCTTTGGAGTGGACTTTAAAATTTGTAACTTTGTCTTTTTTTTTATGCCCTAACATACACACACTGACTAAAACTCAAAGAGTGAAAAAGCATTAATAGGCATAACACTGCCTCCAGAGCGAGGCATCGACGAATAGTTATCTTCTCACCACTGGCCCCGCCCACTGACACGCTGAATGCGAGTGTCACATCAAAAGCAAATAGAAATTACATTCACCGCCACTATCTTGTCTACACGAGTTGAATTCCTCTTTCACGTCTCCCTGCGTTTAAGTTACATAGCTACGTTTGGGTGTTATGTCGCAATATTGGAAATATTTCTGTTTTAAACCGCGAAGGCGAGCCAATGGATATCACACAAGCAACGTGCAAACTTTGCGCAATAGTTATGCTGGTGAAGGTCTTAATTTCAGTCAATTCATTATACGAAAAGTGAAAGTAAGAAAACTAATTAAGATTTCTAATGCTGCATTAACAGGGCATATTCTCTCAGTGATGAATCTAATTCAACATATGCTGATAACGGTGTATAAATTAGCGCCCACACCCCCGGTCCGCCAGAATAGGACAAATACAGTGAAAGAATGTTCGCTTTGACAAGTTTGGTTTAAAGAGTTCATTCGTGTCTTTAGATATCAGATATCAGAAGGATCCCAGCATAAGTAACAAGTGGATAGTTTATTTTTAATGCCAACCTGGATCGTGTCAGAGGGTTGTTTGGACTTTGGAGAATTTTGTTTTGTAATCAAGGCACAGTGTTGTGGAGAGTTCACAAAGAAACCTTTGCTGCTAGATTTCATAATGCTTTGTCTGAAAATAACTTTTTTTTTTTTTCAGAAGCGAATGATACTGTTTCCTATGCAATGACTTTAGCCAATCACAAAAGTGGCCATAACACGCCCCTTAAAAACAAGTCATTTTAGACTAGGGATGTCACAATACTCAACATAATATTGAACCATCTGGTACGACATCTATGGTTCAATACCAGCTTGTGAATTGCGGTTTTTCGGTTTTGCATTTAAATAATTTCCTTGTTTTATTTCTCTCGAAATTTGCTGTGTGTGTGCCCATGATTTCACATGCTGAGATGAGGAAACGCTTTCCCGTTTATATTTTGAAAAACCAACTCTCGCAGAGCATCTTCCCTAATGAAATGCAATGATAAGCCTTTCTAAACTTGTTGTCCAACAAAAGAGAACATTATAATTTAGTTTTACTTCACAGCATTAGTCGAGTGTTTGAAATAACTTCCTTTTGTGATCTGATGTGGCTTCTCATCATAGAATGAGGCAAACAATATATTCTATACTGTATGTTGATTAGCAATGGCTTACAAATATACTTAATCATTATGAAAATACCTGAGATGGCTTGAAGAACACAGATAAACCATATATTATTGCAGATGAGTGTTTATTGTCCTTACATTTCATCATTCAAAATGTTTAACACTATATTTAGTTTTTATTCAGTTACAGCAATAGCGATGCCTTTATCCATATTAGAGATTTCCTGGCTGGAACGTCATCAGTGTTATCCCTTTGACGCATATGTGGATTTTCTGCACGAGGGCGCCCTCTGCGTTTGCGTTTGCAAAAACTTTATTAACATTATAAGTAAACCTTAAGGAACATATAATAATAAAAATAATAATAAATCCACATCATAACCCTTTTAAAATTAAATAAACATGTATATTAATACAATATGTTGACACTTCACTTACTAGGACGTAAGTACATATTTCTGTGTTATTGACCATAGCATAGCCCCTCAGTTGTCCTCAGTGTGAAAAGATGGATTCCAAAAATCGTACAGTCACTGTTGGAAAGGGTTCAAATACATGAAAATGCTAAAAAACAAAATAATTTGTGGGACCTGAAATATTTTTTTGAAGAACAACAGGCAGTTTACCTGTCCAGGACAAACAAGGGACTCATGAACAACACTATATGGACTATATGAAGAATTCAGATGCAAAAGCATCTAAGTGCTGTTTGAAATTTTCTTCTAAAATGAGCTTTTTTTTTAATTTTTAAAAAATCAAGCTCCTATGTGCAGGCTCAGTAATTTCACTTTAGTAGCATTGAATAGGTTCTTTTCATTGCCATTGAAGTGAAATAACAGAGCATAGACATAGGAGCCTGAGAAAAATGCTAATTTTAGAAGAAATTTTCTAATGGCACTTGGAGACTTTTGCATCCGAACTCTTCTTATGTAAACGTCTTTTATGTGAAATATCTTATTCAGGTCAGTACTAAATACAATTTTTGTATGATCCCGCTTATTTTGGTAAAACAATTAACATTTTGCAGATTCTGCAAGGTGTATGTAAATGTATGACCTCAAATACATTTTCATGATGATGTTCCAAGATGGCAAACGTGATGTTATGTCTAAGCAGTTGAATGTGAAATCTATGTAAACATATCTATGGTTTAAGGCCTGTGGTAGTATTGTACTTTGGTGTAAGCTGAAACACAGTGTCATTGTGTGAGTATAAGCATCAAAGCACTGAGATTTCATCAATATTGCACCCTGCTACAAATGACAAACTCGCACACATGTATTCAGATGTAGGTGTATTTAAGTGAAAAAAAGAACCCTTGCTTTCTGTGTAGACTGGGGTGTTTGTTTTCATTATTTACTTTGCCAAAGGCTGTGTTTCAGCGCTGGTTTAGCTGTCTGTCACTGTAGGCTTCACTTTTTGCTTTTTTGCTTTAATGTCATCCCTCTTGTCTTGACTTCTCTCAAGCTTTGATTCATTTCTCTTTTAACTCTGCTCTTCACCTTGTCAGTCTTTCATTCCAGCATTCTCTGACTGTGTAGATGCGACCAAGCTGTTTAATATTATCTAGTATAAGGAGCTTTTTTTCTTCATGTACTGTACAAGTGTTCTATAAAATATATTATTCAGCCTGCAGAATTCCATATTTAACTCCTGGTCTTTTACATTTACATGTCATTTAGCAGATGTGAATACCCAAAGCAACTTACAAATGAGACGTGGTGTGCAGGGCTGATTATACCTAAAACACCCAGAGGAAAGTATTTATTTTTTTCAAAGGATGCCCTTTCAAAGCTCTGGGGACTTGAGTTATCTGTTATGTGCAACCTACAGTAGGCCCATTGCCTCTAGCTATGGCTTTTCCAACATAGTAAACTTGCTTGGTAACTCACCTTGTGATTACAATATGATTACAATAAAAAAGCTCTTGTAGAAGCAAGCTAAAAGGACATGGTTGTTTCAGCAAATGCATTTTTAAACTCACATTTGATTTTGTTCAAACTACTGGTTAGGTTTAGGGTAGGGTTTAGCGTATGTGATACATTATTTCCATAGACGATAACATTAACCTTTTCAGGAGTTCGCGCTTACATATAATAAACAGCGTAAAAGTTAAGCGTATTTGGCGTACTGTCCGGGAGAGGGCTCCGAGCTCGGTAATCATTCCCGAGCCCGGGGCACTCCCCCTGCCCAGGGAGAGGGGTCCGAGCTCGGCATTTGGCCCGAACCCAATAAGCGCTCCCCCCGAGCTGAAGGTGAGGAGACGGGGAGGTGGAGGGATGCTGAAAAACTAGAGATAAATAAAGGTAGGACTGCTTGGCTATTTAAAGGGATTCTGTTGAGGTGCTTGGATAGGGAGTGTGATTGCTAATGGTGAATAGGCCGTGTTAATTATCTGTGCGAGCTCCTTGCGAAATTTGTTAATAAAACATCACTTCAGGAGTTCGCGCTTACATATAATAAACAGTGTAAAAGTTAAGCGTATCTGGCGTGCTGTCCGGGAGAGGGCTCCGAGCTCGGTAATCATTCCCGAGCCCCGGGCACTCCCCCCTGCCCAGGGAGAGGGGTCCGAGCTCGGCATTTGGCCCGAACCCAATAAGCGCTCCCCCGAAAGGCGAAATGATCGCAGGACAGCAGCCAGATAACCCCCCAAAATTTGCCTAGCTTGGGCTGAAGGGATGCTGGAGTAGTAGTAGTAGTAGTGGACATAGGTGAAAATACGGGAGGAGCTCCTGCGGGCACTGCTGGGGAAAATATAGAAAGGAGCTTGTGGCAGTGGGGAACTATAAATGACGCTCCTGTGGGTGTGGGCACTGCTGCGGCATTAGGGAGATGAGCGGGGGGCTCCAGCGGGAGCGGGCATTGCGCGGCATTAGGAGGTAAGCGGGGGCTCCAGCGGAGCGGCATTGCAGCGGCATTAGGGAGGTAAGCGGGGGGCTCCGGCGGGAGCGGGCATTGCAGCGGCATTAGGGAGGTAAGCGGGGGGCTCCGGCGGAGGCGGGCACGGCTGTGGCAGTGTGGGGAAGGAGGCAAGAGGGACGCTGAGGGGATGTTGAAGCGGGGATGAGCCGTTGCGGAAGGGAAATTAGAAGGGGTGGCTAGAGATCAAGTGGACAGAATGGGCTGGCGTTAAATGGGTTGGCTGACTAAGGTTTGGTGGGCTTCCTTGATGAGGGAGCGATCTGATCGGATATAGCTCTTGAAAGCTTCTGATGACCAGCGACCAAGTGCTTGGATCTGCTGTTGGGAGAGGCCTTTTTGGGCGGCTGTGGTTGCTGCGCCTATTCGGAACGAATGGCTGGAAAAGTTGTCGGCTGGGGTACCAGAGAGAAGCAAGACAGACTTGAGGTGCTTTTGGAACCAGAAGCGAGTGGCGGGGCGGTTGAAGTCGTCTGTAAAAAGGGGGTCGGATAGGAGTTTGGATTGGGGTTTCCTGAGCTGGAGGAAAGCTAGGAGGGTTTGGAATGGTTGGATGGGCGATCGGAGGTTAAAAATATAAATAAAATGGCCTTTCTTTGTTTGGTCATTGTTACTTTGTTTTATGAAGTAAGAGACGGTTTCACCGTCTAGCACTGCTAGATCGGAGATAGTTGGGTGGATGGCTGGATTGAAGCCGGATATAATGGCGAGCTCAGAGCATCTGAGGAAACCGAAGAAAGCCAGGATAAACAAGGCGTCTAATGTGCGGGCAGTATGGATGGAATGGTAACCTTTACGGAGGGTAGAGATGCATTTGGTCAAAATTTTTAAAGTGATAGGTTGTCTGGGGTCTGGGCGGTTGGGCTGGGTTTTTTGGATACCTTTGATGAGAAGGGAATCTGTGAATTGGTTATATGGGGTGAAGGCGAGCCATATAACAGTTTGTGGAAAAACTGGATTCCGCTTAGGTATCCTTTAATGGAGCTGGCTTGGAGGTTTTTATTGGTGTTGAGATGGGAGATAAACGAGGTGACAGCGAGCAGGGAAAAATCAGGGAAAGGTAAACTATAGGCAGAGTGGACTATTTTAAAAAATTTCCATGCTGTAAGGTAGGATTGGAGTGTCCTAGGGGAGACAGCTTGCAGAATGGAATTAATGGACGCTTCGAGGAGAGGTCTCAGAGGGTGGTTTACGGGAATATCAGTTCTGAATAAGGAGGAACTGGGGTTGGGAGCAGGTCCGCCTCTGGTGCCAGCGATCTGAATTTCTGAAAGGCAAAACGAGAGAGAGAGTCAGCAATTAGATTTTTTGACCCGGGAATGTGTTTTGCGGTTATAATGAATTGGTCACAAGCCGAAATCCAAATCAAGCGTCTTAGCAAAGGCATTAGTGCAGGGGAATGGGAACGACCTTTGTTAATGCAGTGCACGGTAGCTTCGTTATCGCAGTGGACGATGATGCTGGTGGCGGACCACTCTTTGCCCCATAGGGAGGCTGCGGCCACTAACGGATAAAGCTCGAATAGCGCTGAGGATGAAAGCTGCTGTGGCAAATGTGCCAGCTGGGGGGGCCATGTGGAAGCGAACCAGCGGCCTCTGAAAAAACCTCTGAACCCGACGGAGGGGGCAGCGTCGGTATATAATTGGATATTGATTGGAGAAGAAATCAGGTTGCTTTAGAAGAAAGATAAGCAGTTCCATTGTTTGAGGAAGGATATCCATAGACTGATCTCGTTGCGGCACGAGTCAGTTATGGATATGAGGTCCTCTAGAGCGTGGGCGGAGGATGCCAGGGAGAGGAGGTGGGAGATGAAGGGGCGGCCTTGCGGGATGATGCGCATCGCGAAATTTAGATGACCTAGAATAGATAATAGTTCGCGTTTGGAACAGCTAGATTTGGATAACAGAGTGGAGCCTACCAGGATTGTCCTGTCAATTTTTTCTTTGGGTAGGGAGGCCAGGAATTTTTGAGAATCCAAGTTGATGCCCAAAAATTCGATGGAAGTGCTAGGACCCTCAGTTTTGTCTTGGGCGAGGGGAATCCCGAGCTCTGAGAAAAGCTTTTGGGTTGTCAAGAGGTGCGCAGCTGGGACGGAGTCTGGGGGCGAGACGATTAAGAAATCATCTAAAAGATGAATCAGATAGGGTATGTTGTAATTGTTGGAGAGGATCCAGCAAATTGCCTCTGACAATGTGTCGGAAGATTTTAGGGCTGCTTCTGCAACCGAATGTGAGGCGGACAGCGAAGTAGAATTTATTCTTCCAGCGGATGCCGAATAAGTGCCAAAAATCTGGGTGAATGGGCATTACTTTAAAGGCGGAAGTAATGTCGACTTTGCCCAGCCAAGCGCCGCGACCTGCCTCTTTAATCAGGGTGATGGCTTGGTCGACATCGTGATAATGGAGAGAGAATTCTTCGAGCGGAATGAGGCTGTTAATGCTAGGGAACGAGGAATTATGTGGAGATGAGAGATCGATTATGAGGCGTTTTTTGCCTGAGAATTTTCTGGTGGCTACGCCAATGGGGCTGACCCGAAAAATGCAGAAGGGAGGGACGGAAAAGGGGCCGATCATAAATTTTGCGTCTATTTCTTTTTTTATTAGGAGGTCAACTGTTTTGGGTTCGGTGAGGGCGGACTGGAGATTTGGGCAGATGAGACTTTGGGACGGGAGACTTTCGACACCAGGGTGGAAGCCGTGTGCGAGACCTGAAAGAACATAATCTGTAAAATGAGAGTCAGGGTGGTGAAGCAATTCTGCAGACAAACGAGAAACATTTACAGGGGTCGATAAATAATTTTTAGAATTTTTATTTGCAGCTTTTTGGACAGGACAAACAAGGAGGACGTGAGCACCGCCACAAAAGTTGCACACATGCATGAACCGGCAGTGTTGTCTTGTGCACCTGCCGCTATTAAAGTCGGTGCAGACCTGGCTGTCGGAGGAAGATGGGCGGCGGCAAAATGTTGGAGTGGGTGTGGCTGGGGTATCCATAAGGCGTGGGACATAGCTAGTGGATTTGGGTTGGGATGATTCGGGGCAGGGAGGAATGGATGGATTGATAAAAGGGCAGTTGATGGTGGAATGGGAAAAAGAACGGCAGACTGCGCAAGAAATGTTGTGGCAGCCCAGGAACACTCTGTTATGGAGCTCCGTGTCCAGAGCCCCCCAGTAAGGACACTGGTTCCACTGGGCTATGTGGATGGCACATTTGGCGGAAAACAACTTGTGGTACGTGTAAAAGTGGGAACCTCCGTATGATAGCGCGAGTTCAGCGACTATCGTGAGATAGTCGCTGAGCTCGCGTCTCCTGTGGGGAAAAGTGGCGCAGGGGGCATGCTCGCGCTGTGGGCATTTTGTGGGACGGAAGAAAAAGGAGGAAAAAGAGAGGGAATGGCGGGCATCGGAGCCTGTGTGGTAAGAGGCAGGCTCACGCTGGGGACAGCTCCTGGGGCGGAGGAGAGGGAAGGGAGAAGAGGTGGAATGGCGGGCAATGGAGCGTGCGTGGTAAGAAGCAGGCTCACGCTGGGGATGGCTCCTGGGGCAGAGGAAAGGGAAGGGAAGAGGGGGGGTATGAGGGGCATCGGTGCTTGTGCCATTAGCGGGGGAAGGCTCGTACTATGATTGGACGGCGGTGCTGCGGGCCATGGGTAGGGGACGGGGTTGGGAGAATAGCGGGGCAAAAGCTGCGAGCGGGATTTTTCCGCCGGTGGGGGCGGGCTCGCGCCACTGAGGCGGCTTGTGGAGGCAAAGACCGGCTCTCCGCCGGCATGAGCGGCGAGCTCCCGCTCGGATGATCTAGGAGGAGGGCAGTGGCTGGCGGCCGCGGCCTTGGGGGCGTGGCCCAGGCTCGCTGACTGCCTATCGCTGCGTCCTGACGGCCGAGAAGCCATCCTCGGAGGAGTGGTGGTTTGCTCGGGCCGTGAGTAGGGAGCGCTGCGGCCCGTGCATGCTCTGCTGGAGGCCCTGGAGGGAGGAGTGGAATTTAGATTCTCCCCCGCTTGAAGAGAAGCATAGAGATCAAGGAGATCCGCTTTTGTTGATCGGCGGGGGATGATGACGCCGGAGCTGGCAAGTGCCTGGCGGAGTCCGACTACGGTCCATTTCCCCTTGGGTGGGGCGGAGGAGAGGGCTGAAGCGTAAGAAGACGCTGGGGAAGATGGCTGACGCTTGGAAGGTGGTGGTGATGGTGAGATACCATCTCCCTAGAAGTATGAGTGGCGGTGGCGCGGGAAGGCCTGCGGCCCCGTGATGCAGCCGCGGGCTCGGTTGGAGGATCCTGCGAAGCGCTGGTGGCCTGAGAGGCGGCCTGAGAGGCGGCCTGGATAGAGGCTGGAGGAGCAGCAGGATCCTCGATATCCAAGGAATATTCCTCGATTTCGATCTCGGACCTGTTTGAGGCTATTGGACTTGCCAATGCTGAAAAACTAGAGATAAATGAAGGTAGGACTGCTTGGCTATTTAAAGGGATTCTGTTGAGGTGCTTGGATAGGGAGTGTGATTGCTAATGGTGAACTGGCCGTGTTAATTATCTGTGCGAGCTCCTCCCGAAATTTGTTAATAAAACATCACTTAGCATCACTTAGCGAACATTTCATTTCTGATATGCGACAATACATATGACAACCAACGCAATAAAACATTTCCTTCATCTGTTTTGAATAAAACTGAACGTGCTTCACAACACTCACTTGACATTTTAGCGCCACACAGTTGACATTTCAGATCAAAACTGTTGCGAAACTTGCAAGAAGCAATATCAATATAATTTTGCAGAAATGTCGCCACAGGCACATTTTTCCAACCAGCCTGTGCTGGTTATGTTACATTTAAAGCAGTAGTTTGCATCAAATTTATAGGCCTGTATTGTAAAATAGTAACCATTTCTCTTTTAAGATCTTTGCTGACATATAGTAAGTAGCTAGGTAAGTGTATTGAAATCTCTAACTTTTGCTGTCATATCTTGACAAATCTCAACATATAAGACAATATTCATCCAAAATACATCACTTCTGAAAGACTAGAGAGACGCATGAGATTATGGAGAGCTTTTTCTCAGGAAAAACATTTAAGATGCTGTCTCCATTTACTGTGAGTAATCTGATTGAGAAGAAAATCAAGACATTAAAGTAATCTCCTTTGTAATATTTCTCATGTGTTGGCTCTTATTCCCTGTTATGTAAATACAGACTCTTATGTCCTTGACATTTGATCTGAATCTATAAACACAAAATTCACTTGTTTCATCTTCATCTTCATCTTGTGTGTGTGCTAGTGGACTTTTTCATTAAGTGTGTGTGTGTGGGCAGGCAGGTGGGACATGTACGTATAAGTGTAAGTGTAAGAAAACGGCAGCAAACCGGAAGCCAATCAGCATTTATTAATTTAGATATGAAGAGATGCCATTATGAAGACTCTTTCAGAACATTGCTAAAAACATAAGTATTAATGTGCACTCCCACACTGTGTAAATAACAAAACAGGATGTGTTTTATAAATGCTGAGAAGTATGTGCTAGAAAATGTGACCTTCGAAACAACCGCTTGGTTATAGGAATGCTTCAAATTAAAATCGAAAATTAATTTATTTACTTACTCACATTTTCTTTCAAATGTGTACATTCTTTCAGGAACACAAAATGAGAAATTTTGAATAAGGTACTAGTCTATTTCAAGCTAATATGCTGAGGCTTTCAAGATAAAAAATGGATGCAAAAGCTCCATTGCATTATCATTTACAGTAGCCTATGTGACTTGTGTGCTATATTTAAAGTAATTCTGAAACAGGCCCAATTTAAAAGCACAGTGAATGATACCATCGAACCACAGTTCAAAACACAAATCATGAATTGTACTGATCAATATTTAATGATCCGGTTGCAGTTGTTACCTAAAGTGTAATAACAATATTTCAGTAAATTACAATGCACTTTTTTTTTTTTTAACATACATTTGTTATTCACCCATACCTGCTATATGAATTCAAAAGACTATATATAATACATATATAATAGGAAATCCATACAGACCGTTTCTTGATTCTTTTACTGTACTAAAGGTAAGTTCAGTTAGACAATAAATGATGACAATGCTTTTCTTTCTTTCTTTCTTTCTTTTTTTTTTTTTTAAATATTCTTTTGAATTGTCAATAACAATGCTGTGAAAAGCAAAGACAGCAAGGCAAGTCTCTCTTTTGGGCATCTGCTTGTCTATTTCTATATCTGAGGAAGGTTAGCACTGAGATGCAACATTGTTAACATTGGAATTGTAGAGGCCAAAGTTTGTGGAGTTGTGGAAGCTTCAATTTGTGATCTGTAAGCTCAAGGTTTTACTGAGATTGCTCTCCAAGCTTAAGCATTCTTTCGAGAACATTTGTGTGTGTATGTGTGTGTGTAAATGTCTCTTTAGGGCTTTTTAAACTGCGCTTAACCCCCGCTTATCATCATTCTAAACCCCATTTTTAACCTGGGCAGTGGAACGGTTCACACTTGTAATTTAGAAGTGGTGTATGAAACCTTGCTCTGGAGCAGCTTTTGCAGTGTTAACCCTGCTTTGCGGTGCCAAACTTGTAACATGTGAAACAATGCAGTGTTAGAATGTTACGCCTAGATGCTTAATGAGTTATCTGAAACAGAATATACATTTACATTACATTTATTCATTTAGCAAATGGTTTAATCGAATGCGACTTACAATTAATGATAGACCGATATTGATTTTTTTTTTATAACCGATACTGATACCGATTATTTGCATAATTACGTGCTCGATAACTGATATGCAGAACCGATATTTATTTACTGTTATAAAGTAAATCAGTGACTGAGTGAAGTAAGTCCATACTTCACTTTGGTTTTTCCTCCTTTCAGTCATCTTAAAAAGTGTTGAAAATTAGCAGTCTTTCATGTTAAATTTAATCTTCATATTACACCAAATCAAAACATTTTATTTATAAAACGCATCAGCTGCAACAATAATAAGCAAAATAAATGTAGAATGTAGAATGTTTTCAAATGGAGAAAATAAATAAAGGACAGGAGTCATATCAACTTTGTTTTAAACTACAGTTTATAAACTGTTTAATAGGCTAAAGAGTGAAGAATTCACTGGATAATGTTAATTCACTGAATAATATTCTCTGGAATATTGGAATATAACAAACAAAACATTGTATTTTATTGTATTTCTCAATTGGTGTGTTATATCAGAATTACTAATATTGTCTTTGTCGTTCTATTCTGAAATGCCTGATGACAGCGCGGTTTATCTATGCAGATAAACTAATACTCAAACTAATACTCAAACTGTGATCGCTGTTGAAGATAATAAATACTTTCCATAGAGTTGTATTTAGAACTGTATTAGAAAAATAATGGTTATATAGTAAATGTTAATATAATTGAGGGTGTTTTAAAAGTGAATCTTGTTAAAAGTTACAGCGGTGGCCATCAGAGCATTAATCCAGTGAGTGAATGGCAAAATGAAAGCGACTTCACGAGACGAATAATGAACATAGACAACAGAGAGAGATTTGAATTCAGTGCTTTTATTTTCAACATTCGCTCATTCATTGCTGTATTATTTAATTCACGCAAAGTTAAGTTTATTGGGACAGGACTTAGCGGATTATCTTACAGGACTGTGAGTTCGAGCCTTCGTGACTCCAACTTCATGATACTAATGAGCATACAACAGCGAGAGAATTAAATTTAGCGCTTTTGTTTCCAACATGTGCTCATTCATGGCTGTATATTATTTAATTCAAGCAAAGTTATTGGGAAAGGAATTAATGGATTATCTTACTTGATTGTGAGTTTGTTTTTATTTCTTATGATGGTTTTAAGCTTATATGTGACTCAGACTTCACAAGGCTAATGATGAGCATATAGACAAAAGCGAGAGAATTAAATTAAGCGCTTTCATTTCCAACATGTGCTCATTCATGGCTGTATATTATTTACCTGAGGCAAAGTTACGTTTATTGGGACAGGACTTGACGAATTATTTTACGTGACTGGAAGTTCGTCTCTATTTCTTAGTGCCAAGCTGAACTAGCTACATATCAGGCATTTATGTATCACATCTAATATGAGCATTAATGGCTGTTATATTAAATAAAGTTTACTAATTACAGCAAAGCAAGAAAGTAGGCTATGCTTTACCTTTGCACGCTGTTGTTGTTGGGTCTCCCCTCAGGTGCGCTGCATGCGCTCAGTTCTCAAAACACCCACAAGATGGTGGCATTTATCGGTGAACCCGATATTACAAAACCAATAGCTGATTATGGTAATCTGCTGATTGTTTTTTTTCAGCTGCTGTTCAGCCGGATGGGAAGATCATTCCACCAGCCAGGAACAGTGAATGAAAATGTTCTGGAAAGTGATTTTTTGCCTCTCAGTGGTAGTACCACAAGGCGTCGCTCACTTGTAGATTCGCGAGTGGAAGTACACTATTAAAAAGTTGTTTCGCCTTTAAAAAAGTAAGTGTTCGTGCTGCCTTAATTTTAAGTTTACTCAACTCAAATATCCACGTTTTGATGTAGTACAACTAAACATTTCATGTTGACTAAACTTAAAATTTGAAGGCAGCACAAACACTTTTTTAGGTTGAAACAACTTTTTTTTTTTACAGTGTAAGAAGGTGCTGAACCTGTTCTATACACAAACATCAATGTCTTGAACGGTGGCCAGTACAGGGAGGTAAAGAGAGGTGTGACATGGGCCCCTTTGAGCTTGTTGAAGACCAGTTGTGCCGTGTATTTTAAATATTTATAGAGGTTTGATTATGCATGATGGAAGTCCATCCAGACGAGCAATTGAAAAGGGCCTGGACAAAAAGTTGTGCAGCATGCTCCATTAGGAAGGGCCTGATCTTCTTGATGTTGTGGAATGCAAACCTGTAAGATCGAGCAGTTTTTGCAGTGTGGTCTTTGAATGTCAACTGGTCATCAAAGATTACACCAAGATTTCTGGCCGAACTTGGAGTAATTGTTGATGAACCTAGCAGGATGGTGAAATTATGCTGTAGAGTTGGAGTGGCAGGGAAGACAAGAAGCTCAGTCTTTGCCAGGTTGAGCTGCAGGTGATGTTCTTTCATCAGTGCCAAGATGTCTGCCAGGCAGCCTGAGATCCGTGCAGCTATCATTGGATCATCTGGTTGAAATGAAAGATGGAGCTATTTATCATTAGCATAGCAATGGTAGGAGAAATGATGTGCCTCTATGGTCCCAGGGATGTACTGTATGGAGAAGAGGGGGGTCCAAGAACTGATCCCTGAGGAACCCCACTGACCAGTTGATGTGCTTGGACACCTCGTTTGAGTGTTTTCGCTATAAATGGAAAGAGAGAGACAGGTCTGTAGCTATCTATAAGTGAAGTGTTTAATGTAGGTTTTCTGAGCAGGGAGGGAACCCAAGCCTGCTTGAATGCGGTGGGGAAAATCGGGCCCTATGATTTCCGCGATGCTCGGACAGAATCACGGAATCCAGTCATAAAAAAGGAATTTACTGAATAACGTGGAATGTCACGGAATTTGTCAAAGTTTGAATGAATTAATCAAAAGTAGGTCATTACACTTAAATCAAACCGCAATATGGACTAATATCTGTAAATATACCGCAAAAATACCATTTAAATGTGAATCCTACATGTTCTGCATGTCTCTGTTTTAATGAATGGAGCAGACGAGCGGTATTGTTTACTACACACACTGAAGTGACGCCTGCGGTGATTTCACCGTCTGTCCTCTCGCTAAATGAGGACATAAATATGTGAACAATATCTGCTGAGAGTCACTTCACGAGCATTTGACCATTCTATTTTAGGAAAACTAGCGTTATATAATATACACACAGAAATGTAAAGGTAGACACGGCAACCCGTCAAAATGAAAGTCCAGTTTAACTTGAAGGTATAGTGCCAGATATATTTACTACTATTACTACTACTACTAAAATTAAGCAAACATTATTTTTTAGGGTATAATCACACAACATTTCTTCCATGTTTTAATTTTAATACTAAATTCCCCTTTGTTTCAAAAAAAAAAACAGTTTGCTTAATTTTCAATAATGTTTTATGCATTAATTTGATAACCAGAACATTTTAAATACACAACACAGAATTTCTGAGGGTAAAAAAAAAAACCCTGAATAAATTAAGTAAAAATATTCATTCAAATAATTAGACAGACATGCTAAAACAGAATTTGATAACAATAAAGCATATGGTGAGAAAAAAAATAAAACATTTCATAGGGCCCTAAACATTTTTGTTAAACCTTTTTTAAATTGATGTGAAATTGTATAAGTTTCATGATTTTAATTAATTAGACATGCTCTTTGATTAATACAATTTAATTTAACCATTAAAAAGGAGTTGAGAAAAATTAAAATGGGAAAAAACGGAATCCAGAAAAATTAAAATGGAAAAAAAGGAAGTTGAAAAAAAAAATAAAACAGATTTCATAGGACCCTAGGAAAATGCCTGTGAGGAGAGATGTGTTGTGTTGATGATGTGTGTGAGTGCTGGTAAGAGTGTAGGAGAAATTGCTTGGAGAA
The DNA here is from genome assembly GCA_012976165.1 of Labeo catla. Classification (NCBI taxonomy): domain Eukaryota; kingdom Metazoa; phylum Chordata; class Actinopteri; order Cypriniformes; family Cyprinidae; genus Labeo; species Labeo catla. Next base: position 356,069 of record VONZ01000102.1, read on the forward strand.
GGTGTGAGGGGATTTGATCTAGAGGGCATGTTGTAGGATGGCTAGAGAGGAGAAGTTTCGATATTTCTGCCTCAGCGAGGGGACAGAAGGAGGAGAGGGGAGTTTTAGGAATTTTGGATATGGTTGGTTTGTGTTCCTGTGTGTGGAGCTGAGAACTGACTGCTGATTCTTTTAGTTTTGTCTGTGAAAAGATTACGTGTGCCTGAAGCACTGTTGTGGAAATATGAAGATTTGCCAGTATGGACTTCAGCAGATAAAGATGAAAGCAAAGACTGATACATACCCAGGTCTGATATACAGAAGATGAACTAGAATATACAGACACTAAGAGAGACGGACATTCTATGCCAGAATGCCGGCTCCTGCATCAGCAGCATCATGCATGTGTCATGGTACTCTTGTAAATGGTAGTGGAGAGTGACACAGAAGAGAAGAAATTGTTTAATATTTTTTTTTTGTTTGTTTTGTTTTCTTTGCGTACAAAAAGTATTCTCGTAGCTTCACAACATTACAGTTAAACCACTGATGTCACATGGACTATTTTAATGATATCCTTACTATCTTTCTGGGCCTGGGAACATTTCAGTTGCATTGCTGACTATGCAGGGTCAGAAAGCTCTTGGAATTCATTACAAAAATATCTTAATTTGTGTTCCAAAGATGAACAAAGGTCTTACGGGTTTGGAACGACATGAGGGTGAGTAATTAATGACGGAATTTTCATTTTTTGGTGAGCTATCACTTTAACAACAGACATCTAATTGCGTGGTCAGTCAGTCTTTGCTCCTTCTGTATAACACCTTGCAGATATACTGCCTTATTGCCTTAGTCTTTATGAATCTGGTATGTGTTTTATTGCAATGCATTATGAAGCATTGCCTGACTCACCGACCCTGGATGTGTGTGATCATTGCTTTGTGATTTTGTGGACTGAATAAAATCTGCACATGGATCTTAGTTACTCATATCTCTCAGCCAATGCCACTAAATGGTATTTATTATGTTTTTAAAGTGGTCATGAAATGAAAAATAAAATTTCCCTTGATCTCTTGACATAACGGGTCAATATATTATGAAAATATCCTTTCAGAACTCAAAGTTTCATAACTCAGAACTTTCTCATTAGATCAAAAACAGCTTTAATTGACAGGCTGCCAAAACGACTTGTTTTGGAATTTTTCACATTATTACATCATAGTGCGACAAAAGACCGGCTCTGCAGAAAATGACTTTATTGCCTCTTTTCGTCGCATCCAGTGTGGACATTAGGGATGGGCGATATTTTATTGTTTGCGATATACTGGTAAAAATTTTCCCCACAATAAGAATTAGTCTTCCCGCGATAATAGCGATAAAGTCTAGTTGTTGACATATTTCTATGTTCGACAGTGTGGAGTGACATGCTGAAGGCGGACGTGAAACTAGTATATGGCTAAATGAGGAGCTCCAATCTGGAACTGGTTTGGTCAAAACTGTGCATTGCGACAAAAATCGGTCTGAGCCTTGAATAACATTAACTGTACAAGTAGCAAGTGTGCGCATATGTATGAGCCTGTTTACAAACCTGTTGTCCAACAAAGATATAATTTATTGGCATTGTTTTTCTCCAAATTAACTTCATAACATGGTCAAGTGTTTGAAATAACATTTTGTGATCAGCCGTGGTTTCATATCACAGAATGAGGCTGAAATCATACTATTTTATAATATTATAAAGGCTGTGTCGATTAGCATTGCATTACAAATATACTTAATCCTTATAAAAATACCCAAGATTGCCCATCCCTAGTGGACACTGGGAAACGGGAAACATTAGTGCTGAATCTGGCTATATTGGATCCAGCATGTTGTGAGAGCAAACATGTTTTTACCAATATGTCATTTTCTGTTCCAGATGGTATAATACATATTTACAGATTTTTCATTCACATGACCCCTGATGTTTTTAGAGTATGTCACAGCAGTACCCATCTAGCACTTTAATATGCGAATCTGTTAGCCAATCGTAGCACTGGGCTTTAACTTCCAAGTCTTGAATGCGCCCACCTATAAAAACAGAATGTTCTTCAGAGAGGGTCAAACAGAGGATAGAAAATAGCCTATTACTTCTAAATTATGTTTTTTATGTAAAAATCTGGCTAACATTATAAATTGACTTCAGAGAACATTAGCAATGAAAGCAATGAAAAATGCAGGTTATGACCCATTTAGATGGAGGCAGTACATACAAATACAAAATATCACTACACATAAAAAGTTGTAGGAGAGCTGCTGTAAACTCTGTATGCTAATATACACACAGTTGGGCCTTGATAGAAACCCAAAACCAGATGCAGTGTACCTACTGTATGGAATATATTCTCATTTTAATAAAGCTAAAGAGACTGTTGATCTAGGATTAGCTCTTCCTTAAATGTATAGTGTATTCACGACATGAACACTTGAAAAACCTGATCCTAGATTAGTATAGTTTAATCTTATAAATTAATATTGATACATAAGAGTCTTGGATGAGGCTTAGCGTGACTGCACAAATCTCATATTGCACAAATCCCATTGAGCAGGATGTAATTTGTGGAAATTTCAAGTTCAAGCCATGTGAAATTGCTTGGATTTTTTGCTTAGTATTTAGGCTCATCAAAGGCTGCATGAAAACATTCATTTGGTTAAACAGCCTGTCTTGCCATAAGCGGAAATATTGCAGGCTACAATCATTATTTTCTCACAAAGGGCTCGTGTAGTTGTGACGTTTCTGAGCAGACTGCAAATATTTGACTCCTGAACACTCATCAAACCCGGGCTTTGCTAAACATAGTGGGATGCTTTGGAGAAGTCTCCCAGGACATATGGAGCATGTTTGGCACAAGAGCTGAATAATGTGTTCCTCTTTGATTATCTTATCTTACTGGCATCCAAAGCATTTCTCATCTGAGTAGCTTGGATGCCTGGTGTATGTGGTCTGGTGTTTTATGTAGCAGTTAAAATTAGTTAATTAATTAAATAATCAATAATAATAATAATAATTTGTGATAAAAGGAATGTAACCACCCTTCAACCCTTTCACTAAATGCAATCTACTAGAAAATAGTCCCTGCCAATGACAGTAAACAGCAAGAGAATGTTACTAAGTGGGTTACACTTTAGATTAATGGTCTGCCATTATGCAGTCAGTAATGCAGGACCAATGAGTAGTAGGGGTGTAAGAAAATATCGATACACGTGTGTATCGCGATATTTTGTTTGGCGATACTGTATTGATTCTCAAAAATGGAATATCGATATTTAAAAATAAATAGTCATACAAGATTCATGACAGTTGCTTCATTTTGAGCGTATATCCTGACCGCTAGATTGCAGTCTTCTTATCTCTGAACTTAAACAGTGAGAGGAAATACTTGCATAAGGGCACGCCACTAATGTTAGCGTTAATGGAGGATGAAAGAATAGTTCCTGCTCCCACCTCGGTGTAAAGTGTGGCGTCATTTCGGCTTTTGAGGTAACGTTCGCTCCTGGACGCAGCAAGCAGCAGAACCGACGCGCGGCCGCCACCCGTCTGTGCAGCAGAAGCGCCCCATGCTGCCGAGGTGGCGCCCGCGCCGTGGTTCCGCTACTTAAAGCGTCCCGTGAAAGGGCCTTCGCACTGGGCTCTCGTGGTGGGGCTGTTTTGTGCAGTTGAGGCGGTGCTCGCGTCGCGGTCTCGGCGATTCCACGCGGAACATAATTACAAACTGAAAAACTTGCGAAATTCTCAGAACAAAAAGGTTCTTAGAATGTCCAATGTCTGTATTTATTTTATTGTTTTACAATTTTTTGTTTTCTTTAGGAATCCTGTAAGCACTTTATTTTTTATTGATATTAAGCAGATGTAATTCTTAAGTTTAGATCAAAATGATCTGACATGGTTACAATTGTAAACTTAAATTGTAAAGCAGGGTCTAAAAATAGATATTTTCTGTTTATAAAAGCTTACATTTTATACATTTAATAACTAAAGAATCTTGCAAGCACTTTATTTTCCCCCCTCTCGTACTGCACAAAAGGTGATTCAGTAACAATGAATGGTTTGCATATGGTGATATTTTTAATTACAGCTTTCCTAAAATTATGTCCTATTCATAAAATAAGAAATATCCCAATATATCGCCTTGTTTACAATATCGCAATGTATCGCAACATATCGTATCACAACCCCTGTATCGTGATATGTATCTCCAGATTCTTGGCAATACACAGCCCTAATGAGTAGTACTACAGTAACACTTCAGCTACTATATGGAATAGTAACTAATCAGTCAGTAATAGCGAATTTAGGACTGAGATAGTTCCTTATTAGTTAATCAGTAATTAACAGTGGCAACAGAGGTAAAAAATTAAAAAACTACTCATTTTACGGTAAGTAAGTAGTTTGTTTCAGGTATTGTATTGTTGTTCAGCCTGGAAAAAAAAATACGCAATATTGATGTGCAAATGCCCAGTAAGACAATCTGGCCATAGCTATATCCCTTCTAGCCCTAACTGTGAAAAGCTGTCTTGCGATATCGCAATGATGGAGTCAGAGGGTGAAATTAGCATAGAAGATATCAATGCAGCATTTACATTGCATTACTTGCCCACCACAGCTGCCTCCATTGTCATTTTGCTTTTTTTATTATTTTTTTTTTTATAGAATTTTTATTGTTGCAAATTGCATTTTACATTTTATACCACCCCACACACCATATACAATCCTACCCAGCCCCAACAAAACAATCCCCAATTAACAGAAATGACATCTGGGGGAAAAAAAAATAAAAAAAAAAAAAGAAAAAAAAAAAAATACAAATAATGATAATTAAAAATAAATAAATAAAATAAAATAATAATATCTCTCTATATATATACCTCCACTCAATCCACGTCTAAGGTTTTTAAATCATTAAAGAATGTGATAAATTGTTGCCATTTTTCAAAAAACAATTCTCTCCTACTTCTGATAGTCGTTTTGCTTTTTTATAGAAAAAATAATAATAATAATAATTCAGTTGGATAATGGTCGCTTCAGTTCAATTCGAAAGCAAAAGTAAAATGTGAATGTGCATTCAAAAATGATTTCAGTTCAGTTTTGAGAGCATAAATTAGGCTACATACAGTCTATCTTTGGCTGGGCTGTGAAGTTGTTATTATCACTTAGCTCTATCGTCACCTTAAAATTCTAAGGTTCTATCTGCATTCTGAGCATTTTTGAGATATTGAGCTTCAAAGTTTTTGCGTTCCATAGACTTCTGTAGATAGAACCATTTTTGTTTTCTAAAAAAAAGGCCCAAAATGTACAAAGCTTACAAAAAAAAAAAAAAAAATCACAATGTAAATAAGTTGTCACCGAATAAGAATATGTGAATAACTTTTGACAAAAATGTCAGATAGAACCTTATAATTCTAAGGCGACAAAATATCTGTCAGGCCCCACCCACTTCACCGCCACTCAGGGTCAGCTGTCGCAGGACTCTGTGGACAATGTGGACATACATGCAGACATGCCTCCTATTCTCCCACCTTTATTTGAACTATCTGTCTGCCCTGAACTGTCTTGCCTGGATTGCCCACTCACCCTCCCTCTCCTGTCTCCTCCTATCATCCCTGCTGCCTCAGCTCTGCCAACGCTGTCTCCTGGCAGCCCCTCAGCTCACCCTCAGCCTACCATCTGTACGGTGGGATCGCCGCGGGTCTGGAGGATCCCAGGTCTCCGCCTCCAGCCTATGAGTCCCGGACTCTGCGTCAGCCCTTCCACTCAGCGGCTCCACCGGGCTCCCTCATCCCTCTGGCTCTGCCTTGGTTGGTCGTCAACCCACCATCGCCTCAGGACTCCACTCCTCCACCTTGTTGCTTCGTTCCACATTGCTTCGGGCTCCTCCCTCCCTCCAGCTCCCCCTTGGTCCTAAGTCGCCCCGGCTCCGCCGCAGACCTCCGCCTCCGATTTGGTCATCAGAGCCCTTAACTGGATCATCAGGGTGTCACCCTGGCTCGTAGGCTCTCCGCCTGCGGCTCCATCACCACCTGATCCACCGCCATTGGTCGGCCCCCTGGAGTTGTCAGCCCTTCCTCCACCATGGCTCCTCCCCGTCGGCTCCACCATGAGTCGCCATCATGGCTGTGGCCTGGGTCTTGCCTGGCTCCTCTGCTCCAAGTTCCTGCTGTCTTCTCCCTGGCTTCTCCCTCTGTCTGATCCACCCTGCCTCCTCATGTTTCCTCTCTGTCTCCTCCCTCCATCATCTCCACACTGGACCCTGTTCGTCGTCCTCCTCCTGGGAGTCCGTCCTCCACCTGAACCTCCACCTGGGTTGTCCGCCTGCCTTCATGCCAGTCCTTTGCCATCTCCTATGTCACCATCCCACATCTACTCCTTTGTCCTCCTCCTAAGTCCCCCTCCGTCCCACCCTTTGTTGTTCCTGCGCGTGAGGTCGCGCCTTTCGAGAAGGGGGCGACCTGTCAGACCCATGGACTGTTTGTTGTCTGTATTCCTGTTTGCCCTTATTTGGTTCTGTTCCTGTTCTTAGTTCATTATTCAATTATCAGTTAATCACCCTTACCTGTCTGTCCATCATTAGCTACCCTATATTAGTTGTGTTCAGTTCTGTTTATCATACAGTCTGCTTAGTCCCTACATGTGTTATCTGCTTGTCAGTCCTGAATTTACCCCCCAGGTGTGGATTAATAAAAACTTTTGCATTGTTCATTGTCTTCATCGTGCGTTTCAGTCACCATAGTGTCACAATATCATGCTTGAAGACAGTTTATTATTTATTTGCACTTTGAATATTGAGAGAGTACTTTATGGTTGTACTTATTGTTTGCACATAATAAGGCTAAGAAAAAATAATATATATTTTTTTTAAGCCTATACTGTTTTTATTTCTGTGTTCAATATGTGGAAAGGAAAGGAAAGACGTGTAGCCAATTATGGTGTCCCATACTTGGAATTTGCGCTTGGCATTTCACCCATCCAAGTGCACATATGTAGCAGTGAGTAGCGAACACACACCGTGAATACACACCCGGAGCAATGCGCAGCAATTGGGGGTTCTGCCTTGCTCAAGGGTCTCACCTCAGTCAAAGTATTGAAGGTGGAAGAGACCGCTGGTCATTCACTCCCCCCACCTACAATCCCTGCCCAGTACAAAGACTCAAACCCGTAACCTTTGGGTTACAAGTCTGGCTCTTCAATCATTAGGCTATGGCTGCCCCCTAAAGGACTGCCCCCTGTAGGAGCTCAGTTAGGAGGTCACACACAGCTTCAATCAAAAGTTCTAGAAGCTTATAATTTATGTAGGGTCTGAAGAGACTCATGTCAGTCAGTTTAGTTTGTGGCAAAACCTTTTGCAGTGCTTGGATATCATTGTCTGTTACTGCACATGATAATTCATACTCAGAAAGTAGAACTGAAATGACATTTACAAGATGATAAGTTAAAACATTTCAAAATGCCCCTGCAGACTTTTTTCCAGTCATGTGTTTTGTCAATAAGGATTTAAAAAAAAAAAAAAAATTAACTAACTAGTTTTAAACACCTCTTATTGGCCATTGCATTTAAGAATTCAACAGACATGTCAGTGATTGTCTACACTGCTCAGCACTATGGAAACATGTTGCAAAACAGAAACCTTTGACTCTCTACAGAGTGCAAACACAAACACGCACTGGATCGTTTTCCAAATATGTTTTGCCAATATGCTATTATTACAGCTTAAACTGAGGGTGCTCTTGCTGTTGTTTGAGGTAGCACTGCTGTAGATCCAGGCATGTACAATAATATAAACAACAGCTCAATGACCCTTTATTTAAAGTATTAATTTACTTTCCGTAGTCCCGTCTGTTGCATTATGATCGCAAGCAGTATCGATAATGTCAAAATGTGATGTGCAGTCAAATGTGATTGTGTGTTTTCTATTTAAACAAATGTTCCATCCCATATACCTGTGCTTTGTGGAGTTCTGATGTGTTTTATGGACTCAATAGTGTTTCTTAAATGTGGTGGTTAAGAAACAATCTCGAGTGTATATATCTGTATATATCTAGACAGACATATATATGTATAGTATATGTATAGTAGATAGTGTTTTTAAGTAATAAATGGTAAGCAAAATATCAACAGCTAAAAGGTAATTAGTACTCTAAATAGTGCACACAATAAATTGCTGTTTTGAGTAGAGTACTTTGTACTTTTATTTAATTACTTTTTAACATCTGTAATTGTACTTGTAATTGAGTAGTTTTTAACCAACAGTACTTGAGTACAAATTTTCAGTACTCTTTCCACCACTGGTAAATGCTGAATGAACCTGGACAGCGTGAACCAGCCATATGCCGCTGTGATGTACCTAATCCAAAGTAGAATGAACTGGATTAAATATTCTAAAAGATATCAATCCACAATTCTGACACAGTATAAACTTAAAGGGTACTTATTATGCAAAATCCAATTTTACATAGTTTTTGGACATAGCAGTGTGTGAACACAACCACTCTACAACCACTCTTAATTCCCATTAAACCAAATCAGTCTCATTAGACATGCCGTTTTGTTTCCCTGAGCAGTGTGATGTCACATTGTTTAGGCCCCGCCCAACGGGTGCTGACTGACAGTCCTGCATTACCATAGCTTTTGTCCTAAGCGAGTTGTCTTTGGTTGTATGCTGTCCTTCATTTTCTCCGGGCTCAAGCAGGTAACATCAACAATGTCTAGTAAGCAATTCGTGTTCTGTGTTTAGATGTAAAACTGAACATAAAAGTCTTCATTTTCTTCCAACATCTGAGCCACTGAGGAGTGTGCATGTCGTTTCCTTAAATCGCATAGTGAATGTTATCGAGGTATTTGTGTGTATGTGTGTTGCTCATCCGTTGTTACAAATGGGCTGTGAAAACTCTACAAATACATACAGTAAATGTATCAAATAACCATTCTGAAACATCCTGGTTCATTCTCATAGGTTTTTCTTCATCTGTGTCTGACTCTGGTTTATACAAGGATGGCTGAACACTGGTTCTCTCGCTCTGTCATGTTGCTTCTACCAACTCTTTATTGCTGTAGGTATGCAAAGTGCTGTTGTCAGAGCCTACAGGTATGTAGAGATCTTTGCTATATTGGTAAGTTAACTTAAAGGATAATGCCAAATCTTATTTCACAATAACAATTTATGTCATGACATAGTCATTTTTGGTTATTTTATCTTTGTTATTAATAATAAGAACATAGATGAAAGTAACAGACTAAAGGATAACTACAATAAAACAAAGACACAAATGAAATAAATAAGGAGTCCTAAGAAATCCCCAATTCCATTTGAATTTTTTTAGACTTTATTATATTTTACATTATATTTTTATGGTTACATTACAAAAAATGTTCATCAAAAAGCATGTCTAATTAATTGAAACCATGAAACTTGCAGAATATAACAGCAATTTATTTTTATTTATTATTTTAACAAAAAAATTACATGTTTTTTTTAAGGCCCTATGAAATATGTTTTATTATTTTTCTCAAATTCAGTTTTGTTTGTGAATCTGTTTTCCATTAATTTTCTGGATTCTATTTGAATTGTTTAATTATATTTTAATAATAAGCATGTCTAATGAATTTATAAAGGATAATTAGATTTGATAAAGAATTAATTTATTATAGGCTATTTATTAATTTTTTTATTTTTTCAGAAACACTGTTGTGTATTTACAGTTTTCTGGTAAATAAATTCCGGTTAAACTTTTTTTTGGTTCTGTGAGGACCACTGCCGTCAAAATGATAGACAGTTAGCATACAGTTGGTTTGGCGGGATGGTTCTGTTCTGGGCAAAAAACTCCCTGCCCATCCATGCAGCATGCCATGAATGAGCAGGGAGAGCCGCAATAATAACCCCCCAACACAAACGACAGGCCAGAACCCCCCCAACACAACTGATGGCATATCTGAAAGAGCATGTCCTTCGGAATAACAGAGACTGGGGCGGCAGCCCCTTAGCGAGAAGGGTACCAGCGAAGGGGTGCTCTTCTTATAAGCAGCTAAGAAGAGCAGCAAGCCCTTATCAGAGGAGTGTAGCAGCAAAGGGGTGCCCTTCTTCATAAACAGCTAAGAGCAGCAACCCCCTTTAATGTAGTACCTGCCTGGAGCATTTAACATTCTAACCTGTATAAGATAGAGTTCAAGTTTTTTTTTTTTTTTTTTTTTTAATGTTGCTTTAAGTTGGAGAGAAATAAAGAAATGGCAAAGCTCAGCATTTTGTTTGTGTACCAGCAGGTACGTACAAGCAGGTCTAGCAACAAACATGATACTGAACACTAGATAAGCCTTAACAAGTAAGCAAAATCCCAATATCGTTATATTGTTAAAGCAAGACCTTCTGAAATAGCATAGACTGGGGCGGCATGCCCTTTACAGAAGAAGAAAAGCAGCGAAGGGGTGCTCTTCTTTAATAAGAAGCTGAGATGAGCAGCATGCCCCTTTAATGCAGTACAGCATGTAATTTAATAACGCGTTTTTTTTTTTTTTGTTTTTTGTTTTTTTTTAAGTAGCAAAATCTAAATACAGCGCGTTAAGTATCATATCAAGCATGTTACCGATACACTTCACAGCTTTAAGCAACAGCATATCACCGACTAAAACACAGCATTTTGGAAATAATAGTTGGATAAATTTAATGAAACCGCATCCCCAATGCTAAAACAGCAAGCCTGTTTCACATCCGACAGCCTTGACAACAGATTTAAAAACAAGTCTCGCTGTGGTAAGTTTAACTAGTAATATTACCAGCGTGTCACAATACAACCAATAAGCCTAAGCAACAGGATGCCTAGCAAACAAACGTTACTGAATATCTACCCTTAAAATACGAGCAATATTTAACGATAGCATATTTACCAACATAGCATTAGGCAATGAGAATGAAATAAATAATAGCTTAGCTTCGTGAAGATATCCAGAGATAAATAAAGGGTGAAATGACCAGTTATTACGTGGATGCTTTTAACCCTTCTTGATATCTTGCTTCTAGCCGGGAAAGCTGATCTTGTGATGCAGGCACATTAGCAGAACAGCGAAAATTGCGGGCATCGCGGGCAGTGTTTACATCATGATGTATCGTTGCCAGAAGCAGTGCTTGCTCAGGTCACTTCCGAGTCCATCAGCTTATATCAAATCAACACAGTGATTTCGCAAAAGAAGCAGTAAAATGCTCATGAAGTGACTCTCAGAGCAGTTCTAGAGATTATGTTCATGTGTTCACGTACTTACATATTAGGTGGCAGAGGCTGAAAACACCGCGAGAATCGCGCGTATGTGTGTAGTAAACAAAACTGCACCTCTACGCCATTCAGTAACACAGACACGCAGAAATAAGGCTCCTTTTAAAATGCATTCTTAAAGTACCGGTACTAGTAAAATGCATAATCGTACCATTTTTTAAAGCAGGGTATCGCGATACTTTTTAAGTACCGGTATATCCAGCAACACTAATGCAAAGCAGAGATGTATATGCTATGCCTGCTTCTGAAGATGGGGTGGGATTATGCAGCACATTTACATTTAAAGTGATAAGCAGCTCTTTGTTAGACATGCCCAAGAAATGACATTTTTCACATGCTATAATAAATGATCTGTGGGATATTTTGAGCTGAAACTTCACAGACACATTCAAGGGACACCCAAGACCAATATTACATTGTGTAAAAAAGTAATAGGTGCCCATTAAGCCACAACATGTTGGTTAATATGGTTTCTCACAAGAATTATTATTATTATTATTATTATTATTATTTTTATTTTATTTTTTATTTTTTAATCTGTCACTGTTGGAGCATAGTTAGGGACACTTAATATTTGGCAATATTATTGACTTGACTGCATGGACACTATTGGATGAGAATTGAACTGAAGCTGGATGATGACATCACTGTTTTCTCCAGAGCTGCTTTACAGATCAATTAAACTTATTCCATAATTGATAGATTTGCATAGCTATTGAACTGAACTGAATCAACAATGAACTGGCTGTTTACTGTTGTCTTTCAAGAGCTGCTTTAAAGCAGAATTGTATTGTGTTTGCACAATTAATTAATCTTTTTTAATTGTTTAACACTGTAAGGCTGCTTTGAAACAATCTGTATTGTATGAAGTGTCATATAAATGAAGGGAAAAAAATCTACAACTTAAAAAAATTACCATTTAATTACTAATCACAACATTAACATATCTGATACGTTTTACTGTGAACATGGTCATAAAATGCATTATGCATTATAACACTAGTGTTACCTAGTTACTCTGCCAGAACTCTGTTATGTCAGGTTATATAATTTTGATAGGTGTTTAAAATAACACTTAATGGCCCAGATCACTAGTATTTCCTGAAGAGTGATTGTGTAACGTAGGGAGTTGTGACAACAGAGTTGAGGATCCAAATGCAAGGCTTTATTAAGAGCGTAGTCAGACAGGTGAAGTATAACAGCGGCAAACAACAATATCCAAGGCAAGGAAAAAGTAATCAAGACAACAGGCAATGGTCAAGGCAGGCAGCAAACAATCAGAATTAAGGAAACAGTCCAGGGTCAAAACACAGGCATGGCAAAACTAAGAAATTAGGAAAACATGGGAAGAAACACAGAAGCTAGGAATATGCTAAAGCACAGGTGTCAAACTCAGTTCCTGGAGGGCTGCAGCCCTGCAGAGTTTACTTTTAAACCTGCTCCAAATCAGGTTCATTTAATTAGGGTTAAACCTAAACGCTGCAGGGCTGTGGCCCTCCAGAAACCAAGTTTGACACCCCTGTGCTAAAGGCTAACAAACATTCAACACTCAGTCCTGGTTGTGTGAGAGTGTGCAGCTTAAATAGTCCTCCTGAAGGGAAATGGGAGGAGTCCTTAATTGGTTCCTAGGCAGGGGTTTCTGGGAAATGCAGTCCAGTTAGAAATAGTCAGAGTGGTGGAGCACTCTGGTGGTGAGTGGGATGAACGTCAGGGATCGGTTGTATAACATTACAATCTTAAACATAAAGGTGCTTCACGATGCCATAGAGGAACCTTTTTTGTTTAAATGGTTCCATAAAGAACCTTTAACATCTGAAGAACCTTTTTGTTTCACAAAAGGTTCTCTGTGGCGAAAGAAGATTATATAAAGGTAAGAAAGAGATGGTTCTTTAAAGAACCTTTGACTGAATGGTTCTTCTATGGCATCGCTGTGAAAAACCTTTTAAAGCACCTTTATTTTTAAGAGGGTATGATGCTGGTTTTACAAACAATTATTATTTATTTTTTTATTTAAATTTGTAATGATGGAGTTCCAATGAAGTTCCCCAAAGACACATATCAACATGCTCGAAATCCTGTAAAGGTAAACGGATGAAAGGGAATGTACTTCTTGAAAGAATGACAAAAGATAATTAAAGCAATGATTTAAAATGTACTTTAAAACTTTTAATTTGACATTAATATGACATCTCCTTTTTAAAAATGTATAAATTATGCTAAGAAACAGTCATGAAAGTGTATTCTTTTTTTAAAAAAAACAAGTACATCTTTAATATACTTAAAGTACACTACAATTGCAGGTGCATATTTAACACCTGATTTTTTTACAAGTTTCAAGTCTTCAAAAAAGACCTGTTCCACAGAAGAGACAATTTTGTGAATTTCAAAACACAAAGAATTAGTTTTTTTTTTTTTTTTTTTTTTTTTTTTTTTAATAATAACTCTTTTAAAAGAATTTCAAGTGGATGTATTTAATCCAAAACATTTTGAATGTACGAATGAAAGGTTGTTAAATTGGCATTCCATCATGTAAGTAAGTTGGGTAGTACTTTCAGTATTCTTGCTGCTGAAATAATGAAATAATTTTTCACCCAAAATCTTCCTGGATTGGTAAAGATAATGCTATAAGCAACAAGATACGGCAAAAAAAAAAAAAAAAAAAAAAAATGAATGTACACAAGCAAGAATTAAATTTTAGAAGATTTTTCATTTTGGCAAGATTTTCATCAAATATTTACCTACATTTCTGTCTGTTCTCCACATAAAGCTATATCATGATAATGGTCTGCATTCCAGTTCTGTTTGAACCAGATACCAAGTGATAAAATCTGCATATCAGAACTAAGCAGATATGAGCATTTTGGAAGGCTTTCATCCCGTTTCATCTATTTACATTTACAGGATTTTGAGCAAAATAATACATGTCTTTGGGGAAGTGAAAAGAGCTTAAATCTGAATGCATATATAGAAACTGTAACACCTATTTTGGTCTTTGAGACACACTAAAAGTGTGCAAGTATACTTTATTGTTGAAATGAGCTAATGTACTATTCTGTTGCATGACTTCAAGTGCTGCTGGAGTCTTTGTTGTTCTTGGAAGATTCTGCTTGTTCGGTCTGAGGTCCAAAGCGATGCAGGTGGGTGTCGCTAATGGTTGACTCTTGCTGTTTGGGATTGTGCGTGAAAATGATTTTCTATGTTGCATTTTTAATAGAGTGGGATGTGTGCGCTTGATGGCTCTCTGCTCTGTGTGCGTCTGCCTCTCTGAGTATGTAGATCAAAACTTACTCAAGCAACCAGCCTCAGTCCACAGGCCTTCCTCTGGGTTTAAGAGAGAAATCTCGTCCCCTGCTGGGCTGGCTGTAAATATGATCTAACAGCTAACCTGACCTGTCGAACAACTCAAGAGGATGGAAATATTTGAGGACGTATTTTCTTTCTGAAATGTTGGAGTCACTTTATAATTCTCTTTAAGTCTGTATTTGCCATAAACTGACAGATAAATTGATAGATCACTCTCTCTCTTTTTAGTGGGAGTTTGCTGAGATACTCATTTCTCATACTTAATGCTAGGGACTTTAACAGACCTAGTTATAAAAGGGGTACTTCACCCAAAAATAAACATGTTGCCATCATTTACTCACCCAAATGTTATTCCAAACCTGTACGACTTATGTGCTTCATTGGAACAAAACTGTCTTTTAAGCTTCAAAATGAGCAAAACAAAAAAGCCACCCTAAAAGTATCATCAAATTATCTACAAGTCAATATGTCTTGTGTACTGTATTCCAGATTTGGTCACAAGACCCATGACATAGATTCAGTCTGGTGGAACCACAGTTTGTCAGTTCAGCATTACAGTATAAAGCTAAAGAGGTGCTGAGAATATGAAACAAATACATTTATTTGTGAAATTTGAAGTTCATCCTGTGTTTTGTTTTCACTCATCATATATTTTTATTATTATATATAATAAGTAAAGTTAAAAAGGTTATTTGCAGCAATACTTTGTTGAAAAAAAATCCTCTTATTTTATTTCAGCTGGCTGACAAAGCAACATTTAAATTATGTATTAACGTATCGACACACACACACACACACACACACACACATATATATATATATATATATATAGAGAGAGAGAGAGAGAGAGAGAGAGCGCACAGCATAAATCTGTACACCCTCTCAAAACGTAACAACTTTAGCAATTACTCTTTACTTAGAAGACATGTTAGGATTCTTTGTAGCTATAATGTTCCAACAAACTTGCTTGATCAATTACCAAAGAAAAATCTCAAAATTATTCAGGAAAATAAAAATTTATTATCAAAGTGACAAAATATTTTGTTGCAAAAATGAGTACACCCTCCTGGAAGTTACTAAATAAAACTAAAAAAAGAAAATTTTGGTGTAGATTTAAGGCAATTTTTGATCAATAGGTAAGTATATTGAATCAAAACTTGAAGACAAGTAATTTCCTGACAATTAAAAGTGTTATATAGCCTAGTGAATCATACTCACACTTAATGCTGGCAACAATAAAACAACTTGGGAGAGAACTGCCATCTGACTTATTTCTTGGCATAAAAGTGGACAATGGTACAAGAGGAATACCAAATTATTGTTTTAAGTGTGAAAATATAGCAGAAGTAACACCAGTATTCAAAAACAATGGATTTGTGCCAAGACTCCTAAAATAATCAGGTCTTGACTTTTAAGTTTTCATTTAGTGATAAATGAGTTTTTGCTAGAAAAAGAGCAGGAGAAATACCATGCAAGTGTCTTTGAGCTGGAAAAAGCTGTGAAAAGAGTGACACTTTATCTCACAGAGTACAACGCAGCCTGCAGAAGTGACATGCATGGTTGTTGTCACCACTAGAATTACCTACTGTAGCCAAAACACAATAAACTCATTTAACCTCTTCCAAGGCCCATTTTTACAAAATATAGACTTCTGGGAATCCATACTCTGGTCTCAAGAGACCAAGTTAATCATTTCAGATCCAAAAGCATCCAAAATGTTCTGGTGTTGCTAGAGGAGGAGTACAGTGAGAAGTGCCTGGTACCCACAGTGACGTTTAATGGTAGTAAAGCTCTTATATAGGGATGTATGAGTGCTGAAGGTGTGAGTGAGTTGTGCTTTACCAGTGCTGTAATGAATTCACACACCACTGTGTGATGTACTGGAATACAAAAACTTGAAGTAAATATTCATTCTGCCAAGGTGAAAATCCCTCAGTGGACATGTATTTCACTCAATCTTAACACTCTTGAGCAGCTGTGGGGCATTCTGTAGAGACAAGCTGAGCAACACTCCCGATTATAGACCAGGGCATTTAAGGAGGTCGTCTTCCAAGAGTTAAACAGGACAGATATGGCATTTTGTCATGAGCTAGTACACTCAGTGCCAAGAAGAGTCAGGGCAGTATACTTAAAGTTCTGGAGGACATACTAAGTACTAGAATATGATACATTTGCTTAAATAAATCTTATTTAAATCGTATTTTATATCTAAATTCTAGGGGTCATTGGTTTGTCCCTGCCATTGTAGATAATTTCAGGTTTTACTATCCTTGTAATCCAAATGCTTTAACTTTGTTGTCTTCCTCCATTCTTCTATAACCTTCACAGTGTTTCTTGTACTGTAACTTACAACGTTTGTGACAGGGACAATGTTAAGGAGAGCTGTTATCTTTCTGTGATCAGACTAATTTATCTGGTGGACGATAAAATGGATGAAAAAAAAATAGAGCCATAAATAGAGAGCACAATATCATAGAAGCTTTGGGTCCGTAAGCAGCCACCTAAAACACCTACTGACATCCTAGCAACCAACAAGAACACCCTTGTAACTGCGTAGCAGGACGCAATATTTTATAAATCTGCTGTTTTTGACCAGCTGAAAGTGGAAATGTAAATCACTGCAGCTCATATACCTCAAATCATGGAATGCAAAATCATATTATGAATCACTGTACGTTTTTTAGATATAGCAAGAGACGAGGACCATTTTTGAAATCTCTAAACACGCCTTTGACAATGAGCCAGTTTCACTATTCAGTGCCTTGTAGGAAATTATGCATAATTGGATCATAGAATTATACAGTATGCCAATGGATCATCCTTTATGGACATATCAAATTAGTGTAAAAAGCATCTGTGTGGATTTCACAGCCAGAGAACTTCATAAACACATCAGATGCTCTTTAATATGATATAAAGTATGGTCTTATCAGCTCATGAAGGTTGTTAACTATGATGTTGTTTGCTGCCAGCTGATGACTTGAAAAAGTGTCTCCTCATGACAGGTTTTGCCTCAAACCAATTTCAGCCTGTTCTTTTTTGTAAGTGTTATATGACAAGGTCATATTTGTGGATGTTCCTTTTTTTTCTTTACTGTAGTTCTTTGTGGCATTTGCAAAGACAAGCATACTATTCCTATTATTCACAGGGTTAAGAAACTAAATAACCCTCAATTCTAATTGTCTGACTCATGAAATTTATCCTGCACTTTCAATTTAAACTGTAAACAGCATATCTAGATTTACTATATGAATTACAATTTTTGTGTGATAGTAAAACAGACAAATATACCTAATATACATATAAGTTGAGCGATATTGACTGACTGGTAATTATGACTTTCTCCTCCAAGCAGCTAGAGAAGGGTAGGTCTCCCAGTTCTTCTTATTGATTTAAAATAAATAATTGAATCGCATCTGCAGAACATTGCTGAAGGCTTACAATGTTGGTTCGTTGCCTTTCATCTTCTGATATTCTGTGTGTGCTTTAGTTTGTTCATTATGTAAGTTATGCACTAATTACAAGGTCTAAAACAGCATTCTGAATCTGTCCTGAAATGCACTGGTACCCATTAATGGGCTCTTTGAATTTGTGCCGAGAAATATTAGAGGGGACCTGTAGCTTTTGTTATACGGTAATGAATATGTGCTCTACAGAGAAAGACAGTTTCCCCTCTGCAGGAGCTTTACTCTTAGCCACTGCAGTAGCGTCTGCCAAGAAAGCTGGAGAGAGCGGGCGAGAGAGGTAGATGAAAAGCAAAAGAGAGAGAGAGATATTAATTCAGCCATCACTCTTTTCTTCCTAGGTCTCATCAATTAGCAGCACTCCGAAGCTTGGCAGAGTGAACAGAGCTGCTTTCTGCCTCATGTCTTTAATCAGAACTGAGATATACAGCTCACCCTAGCAACACATCACACACACAAATTAAATGATGAATGCACACACGCACATGCACTTACCCATGTAATCATATGCACATACATAAAGGGAAATAACATTAACCTTGACCTGCAAGGCAAAGTGTTTCGGTAATGTATCAAATTAAATCGTTCAAATGAAAATTCTGTCATCATTTACTCACCCTCATTGTGTCATTCCAAATCTTCTAAAGCTATACGGTTGCTTCATGTAAAGAATTGAAAGAAATTTAAATCTTTCAATGGAAACCTTAGAAATCCCCTTTGAAATTTAATTTGCACAACCTACTTGCATATTCAAAAGTACCACATTACATCAGGTAGGAGGCACTTAAAAACCAAATGATATGACATGTTTAAAGTGCCAGGTTTTTGCGTGATAGAGAATTTAAAGTGTGTAATGGATTTAAGGACATGGATTTTTTTTGTTATTTTAGTTCACTTCCAGAACAAAAATATACAGATAATTTACTTGTCATTCAAGATGTTTGTGTTTTATGTTTCTTTGTTTAAATTATGTTTCCTGAGGGAAACATTTCAGGAATTATCTTCATATAGTGGACTTCAGTGGTGCCCCCAAGTTTGAACTTCCAAAATGCAGTTTAAATGCATCTTCAAAGGGCTCTAAATGATCCCAGCCGAGGAAGAAGAGTCTTATCCAGCGAAACGATCTGTCATTTTCTAAACAACTTCTACTTCTGCAGCAATGTAGGGTGATTTTGAAGTTGGATGAGAAAATGAGATACCCTAACTGTATTGACCTGGTTTACACAGTTTTCACATGCGCATCGCAGAGAATAAACAAGACAAGCGTTTGAGGTTAAAAAGTATATAAATTGTCAATTTGTTTAGAAAATGACAATGTTTTGCTAGATAAGACCCTTTGAAGCTGCATTCAAACTGCATTTTGGACGTTCTAACTTGGGGGCACCATTGAAGTCCACTATATGGAGATAATTCCTGAAATGTTTTCCTCAAAAACATAATTTCTTATCTACTGATGAAAGAAAGACATGAACATCTTGGATGACAAAGGGGTGAGTAAATTATCTGTAAATTTTTGTTCTGGAAGTGAACTTATCCTTTAATATGTTCCTTGAGGTTCACTTAATAACTTAATAATAATAATAATAATAATGTTTTTTGTGCAAAAAAAAAACAAAACAAAACAAAACAACAAAAAAAAAAACAAATATATAGATGGAATTTTTTTTTTTCTTCAACCCTCATTCTGACCCTCTATCTAAAAATTATTCATTTTAAGGGGTGGGTCCTCTAAGGCTTGTCAGTAATTAACCTATTGGTAAGCCCCTTCCCTCAAACGCTGATGAGCCAATGGCAGTTGGATATCAGTTGCACAGGTATCAGAACTAAGACATCTTTAGGTTTCAGTGCCATAGAGAAACATTGGAAGATCTGAAGCTCTCATTGGTTTGATGGTGTTTATACTACAAAAATGGTAAAACGATGTGCCTGAGGTACTGATTTCAGGTATCCTGAGAGAATAGGCAATTTGGAAGTTATTTTATTATTAAACGTTAATTTTCTTGTTGTCATACTCTTATTAAGTTACAATTTTCATCTGCTCAAGCAGAACGTTAATGTCATCTTGTGCTTCAACAAGGAATCTCTGGCTAAAACTAGCTGATGTTAAAGTTAGTGAATCAGTGCTAACATAGCTAACTCTTCTTACATCATGTACAGCGTAGGTCAAAAACACATAAACAAAGGTCTACATTTCAGTGTCTCTCCATAATAAACTCCTACACCGTGGTACATGAACAGTAACCTGGCTTCTCCCGCTTGCATTGTGATTTGTAAACCCTCGCTTCCAAATTAATATTGTTATCTACCATATTTATTTTAAAATCTTTTATAAATGTAAATATGCCCTCTATGGCATATTTAAGTCTCGCTTGAATGTTCCTCGATGAGAGGTGGTCCTTCTGTGTCCAAAATTTATCATCTTGGGACAAGGTTTTCACACTGACAGCTGTCGTTGCTGGCAACTCTATTTGTTTGTCCTAGTGAGCAACAGTATCTAAGGGAGGTGGGGCTTACTGATAGGTCAGCTAGCCACTGTTATGCTTGGCTATCATCATTGCATTTGCAACAGTACCAACGACTGCTCACTACTGCCTGTGAGTAAGTATTTTGACTACAAGATCCACATAAAACTGTCATTTACAGACAAAGCATTAAGAAATAATTCACTTACAGTTTTTGATGCAACTGCAGGCAGATCCATTACAGTTTTATCTTTCAACAAATGTTTCTTTGTGAATTCTCCATTACATTGCGCCTGGTTTACAAAACAGAATGCTTTGAGCAAACATAATTCTCCGACATGATCTGGGATGCCATTTACAATAAAACATCCACTTGTTCCTGACACTGAGATCCTTCTTAAAGTCTGTTCAGAGGCACGAATGAGCTGTTTAAACCAAATACATTAAAGCAAATGTTCTTTCACTCTTCTGTTTGTCTTATCGGTGATAGACTCAAGCGCATAGACTATGTCAGAAAGTGGATGCGCATGTGTATACTGTATATAGCGGCGGTTATTATAATTGGTTCTATTTGCTTTTGTGAACAAGTGTTAGCCAGTAAGCAACTGGATGATAATAGGTGGGGCCTATGTAGAGATGATGACTATTTGTTGATGTCTTGCTCTACAGGCAGTGTATATATGCAAATGTTTGTGCCCTTGCGACATCACATGCCACCTCAGATTCAAAAGAGCTGTTTTTGGAGCTTGATTAAACAAATTCTGTTTATAATGAGGAGGACGTTTTAAACTATTAAACTTGTAGGATATTTTAATGGTACAATGACCTCTTATATGCCAAAAGATAAAGGTAAATTTGATCTCTCATGTCATGATGTCATGAAGAAAAGAAAAAAAAACTTTAATATTCCATATTTGTCTGTAATACCTTGTCTACATCGAATATTAGAAGTGTGGCCCGACGTGACAAAATACCTTAGAACCAGTGCTTGAAGTGGGCTGGTGCACATGGTTCGGTACTGGCACTTCTATATTTTAGTCTTTTGCGCACTTTTTTGTGCATACCGGCACTTCTGACATGTTGCTGGTACTCAGAGTCAAAGAGTCGGTGTCTGGGTGATTAGAAATTCACTATATAAATCACACTACCAGGAGGGGTCACCTCTCATCTCGAGTCGGTCTACTTCAGGGTTTGTCACCCGATCTCATGAAAGTGCGTAATATAGCAAGCTTTTCTGTTTCTATTTGGCGTAGGCTACTATTTATACTCAAAAATTGACTTTGGCGCAACAGCGTATGTGGGAAAGTCATGGTTAGAGAGTCGGGTTTGTAACACGAAGGTCGGCGGTTCGATTCCTGCACCGACAGGAATTGTGGGGACTGTGAACAAACAGTGCTCTTTCCACCTTCAATACCTTCAACCAAACCCCCAATTGCTCCCTGGCAATGCCCACTGCTCCGGGTGTGTGTTCGCAGTGTGTGTTTGTTCATTTCTTGCTGCTGTGTGTGTGTGCAATTTCGAGTATGGGTGTTTTTGGGATCACATAATTTTAAACCGGTAAACTTCTGGAAAGTCTAAGGGACCAGTAGGCAAAAGCAAGTTCAAAACAGCGCTAATGCAGAGAATAATGACTTGCGTCCAGGGCCGGTTGCATCATTTTTTTTTTTTTTACCTTCAAGACTGGTCATAATTTTTTTTAAGTATGTTATAAAAAGGTAGATTAGTCTAATTTGAATCTAAAGAGTAAGACAGATTACTCCTTGGCTAACTGGTAGTTAGACAAACTAGTTCTTAAGACACTGTCTTAACATAGTGTCTATGTTTATGCAACTGGCCACCGGCACTACTTCTTCTTTTTTTTTACTTATTTCAAGCACTGTAGAACCCATTATAATCAGTGATGCTGTCAACACTGTATGAGCCGTGGCACGACACGACAAATCCCTGACGGTTAACTAATGCCTTGTTCTATTTATGACGTACTGACGCAAAGTTCAAATAATTGGCAACGTTGTTTTGTCACGTCCAATGTAGACAGCCTCAAGCTGTCATGTCCAATGTAGACACGGTGTATATATTATACCATGGCTGTAAGGTTATCAAAACCAACACCTCATGGCAGTTTGTAACTATTTTAAGTTTTGGCTAATGTAAATTGTTACAGTCTCAGTCTCATGATTTTTTACAGTCTCATTTGTACATTTTTGTATGATATGCTTAATCCACAGTAACAGTTATGTTTAGGGGTAGTGTTATGGATCATCATTTCCTAAAAATCATATGTTTTTGTTCAATTTGCACTGTATAAATTCATATGAAATCACCACCTCGTACAATAGCGAGTTGTTAAAATTCATTGTCTCTTCCAAATCCCAAAATTATCTCAAGCAAGAGCTACTTTTTTTTTTTCAGAAATGGGAGTATTTTGGAAACCTGTTTGGAAATAATCATTATCTTTGCAGTTCCATTTGGTACAGAAATTGCATGTCACCTTTAAATTGAGGTCTGTTCATTCCTACTAGATGCTACTAGATGCTTCTATTTTTATGAAAAAGAGCAGTGTGAACATTCTGCTAGATGTATCTTCTTGTGTTTTCAAGAAACAAAGACATATAGGTTTGAAAGCGCATAGAATATGTGAGAAAGTGAATGCGCATCTGTATACTGTATATAGCGGCAGTTATTATAATTGGTTCAATTTGCTTTTGTGAACAAATGTCAGCCAATAAGCAACTGGATGATAATGGGTGGGGCCTATGTTGAGGTGATGACTATTTGTTGATGCCTTGCTCTGCAGGCAGTTTATATATGCAAATGTTTGTGCCCTTGTGACAACAAATTCCATCTCAGATTCAAATGAGCTGTTTTTGGAGCTTGATTAAACAAATTCTGTTTATAATGAGGAGGACGTTTTAAACTATTAAACTTGTAGGATGTTTTAATGGTACAATGAACTCTTATATGACAAACGATCAAGGTAAATTTGATCTCTCATGTCATGATGTCATGAAGAAAAAAAAAAAAACCTTTAATATTTCTATATTTGTCTGTGATACCTTGTCTACATCAAATGTTAGCAGTGTGGCCCAACGTGACAAAATACCTTAGAACCAGTGCTTGAAGTGGGATGGTATGCATGGTTCGGTACTGGCACTTCTATATTTTAGCCTTTTGCGCACTGACACTTTTTCGTGCATACTGGCACTTCTGACATGTTGCTGGTACTCAGAGTCAAACAGTCGGTGTCTGGTCTACTTCAGGGTTTGTCACCCAATCTCATGAAAGTGCATAATATAGCAAGCTTTTCTGTTTTTGTGTGTGTGTGTGTGTGTGTGCGCGTGCAGTTTTGAGTATGGAAGTATTGAATCGAATATTCTAGCAATTTTGAGTATTCGAATATTGACATCATACTTGTACTTGACAATACGTCACGACTTTCTAATATGAAAGTGAAAACTGCGTATTATATGCACGATCACATGCACAGCAATGTCAGCGTCAATTTCAGCGTATGAATAGAAACAGAACAGAGCTCTCGAATCATTGTACATTTTAAAGAAAATGAAAAGAAGCATGGTTTTGGGATCACATAATTTTAAACTGGTAAACTTCTGGAAAGTCTAAGGGACCAGTAGGCAAAAGCAAGTTCAAAACAGCGCTGATAATGGCTTGCGAGAATAAGAGAATAATGACTTGCGTCCAGGGCCGGTTGCATAAACAGCTTAGTCGTAAAAAATCATTTTTTTAAGTGTGTTACAAAAATGAAGATTAATCTAATTTGAATCTAAAGAGTAAGACAGATTAGAAACTAGTTCTTAAGACACTGTCTTAACATAGTGTCTATGTTTGTGCAACTGGCCACCGGCACTTTTTTTGTTTTTTTTTTACTCATTTCAAGCACTGTAGAACCCATTATAATCAGTGATGCTGTCAACACTGTATGAGGCGCAGCACGACACGACAAATCCCTGACGGTTAACTAATGCCTTGTTCTATTTATGACGTACTGACACAAAGTTCAAATAATTGGCAACGTCATTTTGTCACATCCAGTATAGGCAGCCTCAAGCTGTCGCGTCCAATGTAGACACGGTGTATATATTATACCATGGCTGTAAGGTTATCAAAACCAACACCTCATGGCATTTTGTAACTATTTTAAGTTTTGGCTAATTGGTGACTAATCATGTGAATTGTTACAGTCTCAGTCTCATGATTTTTTACAATCTCATTTGTACATTTTTGTACAATATAGCGGTACAAAATATGCTTAATCCACAGTAACAGTTATGTTTAGGGGTAGTGTTATGGATCTTCATTTTCTAAAAATGAAACATTTTTTTTTTTAGAACAGAAATAGGAGTATTTTGGAAACCTGTTTGAAAATAATCATTATCTTTGCAGTTCCATTTGCATGTCACCTTTAAATTGAGGTCTGTTCATTCCCACTAGATGCTAGATGCTTCTATTTTTATGAAAAAGAGCAGTGTGAACATTCTGCTAGATGTATCTTCTTGTGTTTTCAAGAAACAAAAACATATAGGTTTGAAATGCATGAGGGTGACTAATTACAAAACATACATTTTTGGGTGAACAATCCTGATAACAGTATAGGTTTGTGTTTTTGCATTCGCCATCTTTTAAAATCAGCTTTGTTAATATATTTTGTAAAAAGAGTTCATTTTTATATGCGTGAATGAATAGTGAATGAAAAATCAAACAGTCGGCTAATGCAAGCGTACTCATTATTTGCCCAGAGGGTGCTGACACTGTGTAGTAAATCTAAAGTCTTTTCTATTGTTATTCTCTTTTTGCTTCACTAACAGGATCTCATATAAGCCCTGAACATGTACTGAGTAATAGACCCATCCACTCCCACTCTTCTTCAAAGCACCAAACAAATTTGCAAGTTCTCTCTTGCAGTTAAAGCACACTGATATGCCACAGCTATTTCAGAGTCATTTTGGAGCTCATTTAATATTCTTCCTTGCGTTCCTACTCAGCGAAACTTGGCAGGAAAGTCTTTGGATGATCGAACAACCACACTGCATAAAGCTTAATTTAATTAAGGCGTTGAGGAGATGAAAAAAGAGAGCGTGTTTATTCGCATGTGTGAGGGTGAGTGTATGTCAAGGTAAAGGATACTGCATCACAGTGAATCACAAGCTGCAGAAAATAGACTGTAGTACACTAAAACTTCATGTATTTTGTTGCATCATTTATAAAGGTCTGACAAGCCGTACGATTGGCAAAGCGGCCTGAAAAAGGACAAGTAAAACTGTTAAGAAGCTTTTAGTGAGCTAGAGCGTAAAAATCTACAGATTACAGACAGTGTCCACTATAAACATATTAAAATGTTAATGACAATTTTTAAAGTTATTAATCATGTCACATCAGCGATTGTGTCAGACGAATTTTGCAGTGTGCAACATCTTGAAATGTTTTTGTGTTCAAGGCCAGTAACTTTCCTTAGGCTCTTTTTTTAACCACTGTATGATTGTACTTAAAGTAACTTACAATACATCTTCATTGGTAAATTACACAACAACACTTTTCACTTCTCACAAAAAAAAAAAGAAGTACTTTGTACTTTGTATTGTTATATTCTTCTCAAAGAACAAATGTGTCTAATTAATCTGTGATACACTGATGTAAGTGTTGTATTTTTTTGTGTATATTTAGTAAAACAATACACACGCACAGACTTCACTATTTAAATAATATAATATAATATATTTAGTTTTCAAATAGCAGTAAATAGTATGGAGTAAGTTTATGAGCTTAAAGGGGTCATCGGATGCTAAATTCACTTTTTCATGTTGTTGAACATTAATGTGTGTTGGCAGTGTATGTACAAATCTACCCTATAATGATAAAAATCCATGCAGTGGTTTTTAATTAATCTGTAAAAATAATATCCCCTTTTTCAAATCGAGCCGTTCTCAGATGCCTGTTGTTGTGGCGTCACACCCACAGAGGCCGCTCCCACGATAGTTGATTGACATGAGCTCTTACCTCAGACCAGCTGTCACAGTCCAGTAACTTTCCTTGTTTCGATGCTGAAGCAGGGATGTAAGTCAGACAAGAATATCTCTGATTGAGCGATTGAGGTGTTGTGTTGCTGGATGTAATAATGAAATTAGTGGTCGTCATTTACTCCTGATATCTGAGCTGCTGAAGATGCAGTGGATTACATTTGTTTGTGAAGGGAATGCGCCTCCCGATCTACATATATCCGTCTATGTTCGTGCGAATCATTCATGATCCAGCTTCACTTACAGCAGAAGTGAGTATTAGCGTTTTTTAATGAATCTTTGCGATCGCCTTTCCTTATAACCTGGTAGTTAGGAAGTTTAGCGGCTAAACGCAGCTAAATGCGGCTAAATGCAGCTAAAGTAAACAAGATCGTCATTCCACAGAGAGAAGAGAGGGGCGGGGCAAGCAGAGCTCATTTGCATTTAAAGGAACAACCCTTTGGAATAAGATGATTTTTGCAGAGCTCATTTTGACAAGGTAAAAAGGGTGTTGTTTTACAAAACCACTGAGAATTTTTAATCAAAGTATATTAGAGACTTTTCATTAAGACCCTAAAGAATCATATCAACATGTGGAAAATGGGCATCTGATGACCACTTTAACATACAGTAAATAATAGATGGATAGGAAAGCGAAATATGACCATAAAGTTTTTTTAGCAGGTTTTTATTTGATTAATGTTGAACTGTGACATTATTGAATAATAACATCTAACCTCATTAACTGATGGCTCATTTTGTTTCCTTTCATGAAGCTGAGTAACAGTATTTCAGATCCTGTGAAAAAAGTAAAACTGGCTCTGCAGTCAGTAATTGGAAAGCATGTGGTCTTCTAGTCTGCCATCATCGCATATTTAATTTTGCCACCAGATATTAAATGATAGATGTTTTGTAGAGTATGCTGAATAGCAGCATCTTACCCTACCCTCTAAATTGTTTGGTGTTAGAGATCCAGATTGTGATACAGCTATTTTGCCCATCTAAATATCTAAATAAATAAATAAATACATGTACACACATACACACACATTGACTGATTAATGGACCTTTCTCACATTTCCGGGTTTCTCATAGCGGAAGTCGTCATAGTTGGGTAAAATCTGAGAGCAGTGAATGGGAGAGTACCACAAATATATTTTTTGCTATCCCATTTGCTCAAATAGCAAAAGAAAAACTACACGATAGTGTTTTCACAACTTCCAATCAAAGGAAAAAAATTGAGAGAGACTGATATCGGCAGTCAATGACAATGTCAAATTTACCGTCCCTCCCATAGACACGGCATTAGACACACCCTTGCATAGCGTTAATTAGTTTTTTTGTAACTTGATGAAAAGGTGATATAATACAAAGTATAGTGTTATAAATGTACATACATATTTTTTAAAATCAAAATATAAAAAAAACTTTAAAGGATTTATGATAATGATGACCGTTGAAACAGGTCATCACAGGCTTGTGAAAAGGGTCCATTGATTTATCAGAATGAATGTATTACCATAATGTAAAATGTGCTTTTAAAAAATAAAGATTGATATTGCCCTTTACAGAAGAGTACACTGTAAAAAAAAAATTCTAGAACCATATTGTCTTTTATTCCAAAATAGTTTTTTGTTTTACAGTTTTTTGTTTTTTTTTTAATTTGTAACTGTCAAACCCCTTTCAAAGCCTCCTAAGCTTCCTTATTATTGATTTCACAATCACCAGTCAAATGTTATCATTTAGTAATATATTTAGCTAATAACTGATTTTTAGCTATTTTTAGTCTCAGTAAAAAGAATAAAAATAAATAAAAGTACCCAATTAACACAATTTGCTTTTAATTTTAATGCAACTGTAATAGAGGCTATAATGTAATCTAAGACCAACCCTTAGATGAGTTTATTTCCTCGTCAAAACAGATTTGTAGAAAAGTAGCATTACTTTGATCAATTGCTCAATGAATCTTCTGCAGTGAATGGGTGCCGTCAAAATGAGAGTTCAAACAGCTGATAAAAGCATCAGAATAATCCACATGTAAATGACACAACCCCAATCCATAAATAAAAAGTGTTTTTGTAAGAAACAAATCCATCATTAAGGCATTTTAATTTAAATGGTCACTTCTGCCCAAAATACCAGTTCATAATCCATAATATCACAAGTTTCCTCTAGTGAAAAAAAACAAACAAAAAAAACAAAACAAAAAAACAACGCTGTCACATCAAAATCCACCAACATATTTGTTTGGAACTGTTTTGAACTGTTTTCACTTGTGGTGCTTCATCTGTGCATATTTCTTCCCTGATTCAGATGAGACAAATTTAGCCCGAAGCAACAGTTTGAAGTTAAAATGTCTTAATGATGGATTTTTTAATTAGAGACCTGCAACTTTATGCTTCACATGATCTAGGTTATTGATTGTTATTTTTTTCATCAGCTGTTTGAACTCTCACTTGATCAAGTGGTGCAATGCTATTGTTTTTTCCAAATCTGTTCCAATGAAGAAACAAACTCATCTTTGATGGCCTGAGGGAGAGAAAATTTTTTTTTTTTTTGTTTGTTTGTTTTTTTTGGGTAAACTATTCTTTTAAGGTTCTATACAACGTGGTTCTGTATGTAACCTTATAAAAAGGGATCTATACACCATCAAAAAGGATTCTGTTGTTATTGTTACAGGCCTAGGAACCCTAATCTATAAATACGTGCTTTTTACAAGTCATTGTTTTGTGTTTCCTCAATTTTATACAACTGATATACAGTACCTGCATCATGTATGGAGACTCAAACCAGTTTTGTTACATTCTGGAACCAATGTGTCCCTCAGAGCGGACATTTAAACAATACCCAGTACAACATGTATGGTCACTGAAGCATGCTAAATATTCACTGTTGACTGGCAGCCATTCAGATAATCTTTTAAACTGAACAAAATCATTCACAGGAGCTCAACATGTCATGCAACGCTGTCTCCATGAGTTTGGTTCAAATGACAATGTGATTGTGCATTCATCACTCACCAGTGCCAGGAACTGTCGCCCAGCATCACAGAAAGGGTTGTGGGCTTTGTGTCTCTTGTGCTGATATTTTATGACAATGTGTGAGCGAGTTGTAATTTGTTGGGTCCAGATATGAAGCCATAACACCCTCAGTGCCTGTTTAATTTAACACTTCAGTGGCGTTCACAGTTGGAACAGTATCTCGGTTCACTTTAAAAATGCATAGACAAGAAGGAAGAAGGATCACTGTGTTTTAAAAGCAAAGTTAATTATAAAAACTATTTATTTCTGACTCTGTAGATTCACAATATTAAACTTAATTATAAAACTTTCCTTCAGTTAGATAGAAATCAGTTTTTATTATAACTTTCATGAGGTTTAAAAGTTACTTTCAATACTTTTTTTGGTAATAAAGCAGGGGTGAGTGAACAATTAAAAGACCTCAGACAATCAAAAGCAAATGATGCTTCAATGTTAATGTGCAGAGGTTTATTTAGATAATAGGCACATTACATAAATTTACATAAATCAACCTCGGACTGGCATATGCATTTGCTTTTTCACTGCTATTAGTTGTGCTCGTATAGGTAGTTAATTCAGTTGGAACTCTATTACAGGCCTTCTTGCCCCATATACTCAAACATTAATCACAATACTGCCACAGGTTGAATGTGCTTCCACAACAGCAGTATTTACACACAAACACTCATAGATAGACAGACAGACAGACAGACAGAGATAGATAGATAGATAGATAGATAGATAGATAGACAGATATTTTTTATTTGTTGTTGCTGACTCCCTTCCCTAACACAGTTTCCTTAAATTCTCAAGAGCAGGAAGTGTAACAAAAACTCTTTGCACTCACAGGGTATCTGTCTTTCTGAAAAATGGCCAATTCGTCACCTCAAAAAACAAAGAAACTTAAAAACAAACGAACAAACAAACGAACGAACAAACAAACAAACAAATAAATAAATAAATAAATAAATTGAACGCACCAAGCATAGTCTGTTTTTTTTTTCTTCCTCCAGCAGGGTTCAGACACTCTTTCCACTCGACAACACAGCTGCAACATCACACACAGAACTGCTGATCTGCTATACACGTACCAGTGATATTGTGTTATATAGCACATCAGAAAATATTATTTCTTCTGCATATTGACTGATTTGCCCAAATGAAATAACATTTCTGATCTGGTATATGATAACGCACCGATCTGCTAACCATGATTTTAATAATTTGGTTTCTGCTGAATCTAATCACAGAAGGACAATTCCTTACGATCAATATACCTGCCATCAAAAACACAAGACAATTAGAGGTCAGGTTTGTACATGTGTTTCCACAGCAGGCGTCAAAGCATCATCATATTGCCATAATTTATTCCATTTGAATGCTTCCAGACCAGATCAGATTAGAAAAACTATTTATGTGTAATTGAAACACTGTGCTCGATGCAGATATGAACATGAAAGGGAGAGTATTCAGTGCTTAGAGCTTGATGATTGAGCCATTGTAATTCTGTTCGTGACCGACAGAGCTTACGGGAGCTGTCCACCGCCGTGGTGCTGAAAGACATGACATATACTTAACCAAACAATTAAGGGACATTTCTGTTCTCATATTCAACCGCAAGAAATATCCTTTAATTGTAAGAGTAAGAATATAATGTTTCGTCTTTGCTGATGAAATCTTCCGTGATGTGGATGAGTAAGTCACTCCAGCGCTGCTCCTCATTTGTTTCCCTGAAGTTCAATTTCTTCGCTTCACTTTCCTCTCTTCCTCTGATTCTATTGCCGGTTGATATCAACATATTACAAAAAGTACATATATACAAAAGTAAAGTTACATGACACACTGACACCTCAGAATAAAGATTGAAAGGTTTAAATTTAGACCCAATAAAAATACATATAAAAGAACAACGCAAGTGCATTCTGTTAAAAAATGTAAAACTGTGGAGTTACCTTATAATATTATGTTCAGACATTAATAAAATCGTTTAAAAAGCATTATATACAGTGCAAGAAAACCTTGAAAGATATATACAAAGAACATGCTATCATGAAAATGGCAGTATGTTGTACACAGCCCACAGTTTCAGTCTTTACCGGCACGATCGTCTCCGCAACACGTCCTCACAATATCTAAACACCGTGTCAGAATGAAACCATGTTCACTGGGAGAAATGCGCCTTGTGTGGAGAATTTCCACGGACTTCTGACAGCGGTGCTCCGTCTCGCGCCGCGGGAAGGTCGATTCCTCTTCGTGACATTGCACAGCAATCATCTGTGCTTCATTATCCGGCAAAATAAGCGAGAAAATCGAAAGCACACTTAAACACTCGAAAGAAAGTTATCGTTTCCGTTTGTGCGCGACGAAAAATTCAAGCACCATCTCCACATTAATTTCTCCCATGTGTAAATCTCTATGCTCTGACTGCTACATGTATGTTTAGAAACTGTAATTCAACGTCCAGCAAAATCATCGATAAAACATAATGAATCAACAGCACACTTGAACACTCAAAAGAAAGTTACCGCTTCGTTCGATGACTCGGTGAACCGCCGGCATTCCACATTTCTCTCCCCGGGTTCGCGTTTCCCATGTTATCACGAGTGGTGATTTATGTAAACATGCCGCGTTTAAAAAAAGAAAAGAAAAGACCAAGCGCAAGAATGTAGCAGAACGCAGGGGTCTCGTTCTTAAAAGTGTTTTAAGAACTGTTTTAATTTGAAAACGCTATGGCGAAAATCGCTTAAAGATGGCGAGATGCGATTTTTTTTTACCAGTCAGCCATGTCTATATGATGCATCTTTACAGAGACCTACTACTTGCACAGACGGAACGCAAAAACGGCAACGTCTTCTTAAGGCAGCTGCATGTATGTTTAGCGCTGTCCTCTTCTCCGGCTTCGCGCCGAATTCCATCTCTCCGCGCGCGCGCTCGCGCTCGCTCTCTGGAACGAGCGAACAAGCCAGCGAGGGCGCGCGCGCGCGGGGGTGTCCCTCCTCCGCAGTTTGGAGTTTGTGATGTGTCTCAGACTCCGCGAGCGCCGCGCGAGAGCGAGACCTGCGGAGCGAACGCGCCGGATCCTGAAGCGACCGTTACCCTCCAACAGGCGACCTGCCTTTCTCCTTCCCGATTTCCCTCGTTTTCCCTCACAGTGTTCCTCACGCTAGCGCTTTATTTCAGCGCCGCCACACTTTTTGGTTTATCACAGGTGTATTTGCGATCCTTTGACGTACTTTTCTCACTCACTGGGAATTAAACGGACATCTGAGGATCGTGTGAATGCGCGGCTTTGGAGAGAAGCGGAGATGGAATTGCTGATAATATGCCTTTCTTTTGGGATATTGCAATGCAGTTCGGTGGGAGCCGACTCCATCATTCACATCGGTAAGGAGTGAGCTGTTCAAAGCCTTTATTTGTTGCAAATGATAATGAATGCGCCATCCAGAATGAGGACTCTAAGGGAAGTGTGTTGTAGGGGTCGGCGTGAGATATCCATTGTAAATAAGCATTGAAAATGTGCCCCGCTCATCGGGCTGAATATCAATTGAGCAGACCACTTGTGATGATAACGTCTCTCTTGTTCAGATTGCCGATAGATCCATTGCACTGACAGATGCATGGACAAGACTAATCACATTCCAGTCTTAGCAGGTTGTTCACGAGGAACGCGTTAATTGTGTAAATCGCAGATTTCAGGTAAGTTGGAAAAACAGGAGGCGTCTGTCATAAGGCAAAGTAAGCCAATGTGTGTGGGTTGCTCTCCCCCTCCCATCTATAAGATTGAACTTTGTATGGAACGTGAGGGAAATCTTAATAAAGGATGCTGAAGTAAATAAATGACAAGAGGACAAATGCTTATTCTTGGCTATCCCAGGCCGTAAATGTCATCTTAACTAATCCCCTTTGCGTGCACCGGACACCCTGTGCATTCTGATTATCTCACCAAACGTGAGGAAAGAAAGATTTTGGCTCTTCAACAGCAGCAAAGAGGAGGAAGAGGGGCTGCTGGGGAGGGCGGCTGTGGCTCTATTCAGTTCAGTCGTGAAGAACTCTAATCCAAACACTCAGCTATCGTACCGAATCATCCGTTGGCTCATTAAAGAGAAGATTTATTAGAATCTGTGAAAATAAGCCACCATATTTGTCACTGCAGTAGTTTTGTCTCTAAATTCTATTTGGCCTTCAACAAAACCACTTGTCATTCAAACCTTTAATGTCAAAACCCATCTTTTTGCGTGGCAAAACTGACCCAGGGGGGTCAGCTGTCATATGTTTAGCTTTAACAGATTAGAATGAGTGATTCTGGCTTGTTTTATGCAATCTATTCAATCTGTTAGGTAGTTTGCTGCCCGGCATGTTTGACCAAGACCTTGGGGATGATTCAAGAAAGCCATTTTAAAAGCATGCAAAGGCTAGACCAGGCATTCGCACATTGAAATCACGTCTATTCGATGCATTTGAGATGTTCTGAACTCTAGTGGATGCAATATGCAGAGTGAAACGGTGCTACATCCTTATGCACACCGAAATAATTATATCTACAGGTAGTTCTCAGATGATTCAATTTACCTACCAGCTGCATGGGTCTAGGTCAGAAAATCCACTTCCATCAATACCTTTAAAGATGAGGTCTTCCAATGTTTTCATCCAGCTCTTAGCTTTAAGTGCAGACGAGGGCGTATCTGTGGCCGTGTAATAGGCAAAGGTGCACAGTGCAGGTGAAATAACAAATTCCAGCCTCCCCAGTGCCCAATACTTCCACTTTGTCACATCCGCTCACGTTATCATCCTGACCAAATTCGGCTCCGAAGGGCAAAAGAAAAATAGGGCCGTCCATTGAATGGAGAGGGTGACATGAAGTGATTTTCAGGGCGGCGTGGTGATTTACAGAGGCAATGGCCATCCAAAACTGGTAATTGGAAGGCTAGTACAGGCAGTGTGGATCAGGGCTGCTCTCACTGGCAACTGGAATGAACAGATGCGACACCCCTATTTCTGCTAAATAAGATGAACACTGCAGTGATACATCAACCAGATTCTACCTGTCTACCTGCCCATCCTATTGGGCTCCTCTAACACAGGTAGAGGAGATGGGTACATTTTGGCCAAACATAAATGAGGCCTCTCAATCTCTCTGAAACCATTTCCAGATACCATGCTTGAAATAAATACATTAAGCTGTCATAATTATGAATTCATCTACATGCAACTGTTGCACACCTTTATTGTAGGTTGCTTTGATAAGCACCTGCTTGGAATTTAAATGCAGTGCTTAGCAGTCAGGATTTTTGATCCCATTTGTATTAGCTGTCTTTAATTGTAACTGTACAATTGTACTGTAATTACCTCAAAAACAATTATTTGTTTTAACATACTTGTTATGTTTGTGTTGTATTGCAAAACAGATTTAGATGTAATTACCAGGTAATACATTAATTACAGATGCAAATATGTGTGTGTTTTTTTTTAAAATATTTAATATCAGTACAACATAAAACATGTATGTACACAATAAGTGCATTGCATCAAATTATTAATTTAGATGTTAGTATATAGTTAAAGACTGACCAAGTGGGGTCAGTAGTTCAGATTTGTAAATGCCCTGTAAACACTGGCAGGGGTAATTTATTTATTCAAATTATTTATCATTATTTTGTTACATAAAAGGTGCTGAATAAAATATCAGGGGTCTTTTTTTTCTTATTTATATTTATTGAAGAAATCAACAATCTTGCTTTAGCCCTGAGCTCTCTGTAGGATGAGTTTCCAAAGCTCAACTGGTAGAGCATAGCGCTAGAAATGTCAAGGTCATGTGTTCAATCTCAGAGAACACACATACTGATAAAAAAATAAATAATAAGTACCTAGTCTGCACTTTTAAGTGGCTTTGGATAAAAGCATCTGCCAAATGGATAAATGTAAATGTTGGTAAAATAATAGGCCTGTGAGCGAGATGAGCCAAGCAAGTCAGTTGCCCTCTGTATGCAAATTAGCAATTGCTTCAGTTTTTTTGTACGCTTCACTAAGAC
This sequence comes from Labeo catla, assembly GCA_012976165.1. Classification (NCBI taxonomy): domain Eukaryota; kingdom Metazoa; phylum Chordata; class Actinopteri; order Cypriniformes; family Cyprinidae; genus Labeo; species Labeo catla. The sequence goes on from VONZ01000102.1 coordinate 391,632, forward strand.
CCAGATAACTATCTGCACATGCCCGCAGGTGCCATTTTTGAGGAGAACGCAGCACGGGATGATGAGGTGTTTCAGTTGGCGATCTCTGACCTCAGCCTCAACGATGACATTTTGCAGAGCGAGAAAATCACCCACTCCATAAAATATATCGAACCCAACAACCCCTTTCAGGCAGTCCAGGAAGGTGAGTGAATCATCGTGTTATGTCTCTTGACTCTCGAACTGCACCATTCCCTGACGTCTGTGTGTACATGCTAAAAAATGTACATGCGAGTTGTTGTCTGGCGGTTTGAATAACCCTCCAAGAAGACATCACCCAGTTTAAATGACATACATCGGCAGGGCCTCTGCTTTTGTTCAGAGCATGCTTACGGCAAGCCAAGATGTCTTGAAAATGTACGTGTGTTTGTTTAATGCCAGCATGAAAGGTGACGTTTGGTTTCAAAGACTTCCACCTGAAGCTTCCTCACAGTCTAGTGTCTTCTGTGAGGGAAGAGCTAGGTGGAGGTATTGAGTCAAGCTGGACTCAATAACAATTTTCCACATAATTGCAGTTGAGGATGAGTGCTCTGAAGCCTGAGCTTTCCAAAAGATCATTTTGAAAAGTGAGGAAAAGGAGAATGTCTTCTTCTGAATGGGCTAATGGCAGTTAATGATGCCGGGAACGACGACGAAGACGATGGTGATGATGATGATGATGGCAATGATTATTTCCGTTTGAAATCACTGTGATTGGTTTTGAAAATATATCACTGGGATCAATCTAAGTGAGCTATTGATGTGGATATAGCTCAATCTTTGCTAAGGTTTTATTTGTCATTCTTCTTCCTCTACTATTACTGGGGCCTTTATCACCTCGTCTGCAATCATCAAGCACTCACTGTTTTGTCAGTCTATGCACAGTTTTCCACAGTTCTTTGCTTCAGTGTAATAGCTGTCTTTCAGGTTTGTTTGGTGAGGTGTTTTATTTCCCACATGTCACCATGTCAACCTGAGGAATAACACTAGCACACCTGGAGAACATCCTTATTCTGACAATGCTGTATGACCTTACATATGGCACAGGGGAACTTAACTCTTTTTAATATAGCTGGTGTTAACATCTAGAATGAAACAGTCTCATTGTATGTTGATTTGTTTCACACACCAGGGATAAATCTTTATAGTGTCTCACTGGTGCTCAGAAAATGTGTTTCGCATATTCAAGGAAATATTTTTTTATCTTGCAATCTTGAAATGTGTTTATGGTATACAACAATCTATTAACTTTATTTTCTTGGAGTTACCACTCAAATGTGCCATATTTTTTGCTACTTTTTGTGATCATCTGGCAATATCCAGTTATGTTTGATCTTCTGCATGAATGTGTTGTCATGGTGGTGTGGTTGAAATGCGGGGCCTTGTGTAAGTACCTAAGCACAGTAATGCTGTGCTCTCTTGACTGAATGCCCTGTTGATTTTTGGCTCCAAACCATTCGAGTCAGCCAATGGAGTTCTTTTTAGTGGTCACAGTCGCCATCTCAAAATGGTAACAGTAGCCCACATTGTCTGTTGGGATGTGTCTGCGAAAGCATTGGGGCTTGTTTTATCAAGCAGCAGAGTGACTTTTTCATTCTATGGTGTTAAAGGGTGACTCTGAAGAAATCAAGAATGTGTCTGGGTCACCAAACTAACAGAAGAAAATATCCCCACCATGCAAAATTCTCCTAAAATATGCATAATAGTTGTGTTTATATGCAATACTGGAAAGAAATTTAAGCTTTTATTCAGCAAGGACACATTAAATTGATCAAAAGAGTGTGTTACAAAAAACTTCAGTTAAATGAATAAATTCTCAAATAAATAATTCTTTTTCAAATAAATGCTGGTGCTAATGCAATTAAATTTCTATTCATTGGAGCAGTTTCCACATACATATTAAAGGGATAGTTCACCCAAAAATAATTAAAAATTAAGAAATAATTCTTCTTTCGAACACAAAGGAAGATATTTGGAAGAATGTTGGTAATTAAATACTTGCTGGTAACCTTTGATAACAACCATGATAACAACTGTAACATATATGTGATTCTGGACCACAAAACCAGTCTTAAGTAGCACTGGTACATTTGTAGCAATAGCCAGCAATACATTGTATGGGTCAAAATGACCGATTTTTCTTTTATGCCAAAAATCATAGATATTTTGTAAATTTCCTACCGTAAATGTATATAAACTTAATTTTTGATGTGCAGTGCTAAGAACTTCATTTAGACAACTCTTAAGGTGTATCAATTCGATGGTTTTGTGGTCCAGGGTCACATATTTACAGATATTTCAATTTCTGTGGTGTTTGGGATGGAATATGATCCAGACGTGCTTTCCCGAGATTCACTTTACTAGTTTTTAATGTGAGACAGTAACATCATTGAATATCCGCTCCTCAAGATTTTACATTCTGTGTGCCTAATACAGAATAATGTGATGTAGTTAAATTGCCTATTACACAATCGTCTGCTGGTATGACTGTGAGCTTCACATCAATAATACAGAATCCTGTGAATTGTTCATTAGATCGGTGCCTATTGCCTGATTCTATTGCCTGAAGTTGATCTTAGATTAATACTTTACCCCCATTTGAATTTTTATTACTTGCTGCGTGTTTTTTTATAATTGACAAATGTGTTGTACTTTCAAGCTGTATCCTCAGGCTTTCATTTTATACTCGACACCAAGTGTAAAACCTACTACAGAAACAAATGGAGATGGTGTAGTGAAACTCACTAGATGAATCCCACAGGGTTTTTCATGGTGTCTAGCATGTCAGTAAAGATTTGGAGCTTTACCTAAACTGCCTGATCTCACAAAAGAATGTGAAATGCCTAAAACCGGCAAAACTCCAAACTTAAATGCAGCAGGACCTTTTATTTATTGTAGCATAGCTGCTGTTTTCATAGTCGTTCTTTCTCTTAGGTTAACTGCGTAATAGTACTCTAATTGCTTTATTATTGGAAAAGCAATAGCATAGATTTATACCTTCTTTATGTCTTCTGGTTTGTGTCACAACTGCATCTAAATATGGCTGTGACTAAGTGCTTAAAGGAATAGTTTACACCCCCCAACCCCCCAAAATTACTGAAAGGATTCTAAGGATTCTCACCCTTAGAGGAATTTGTTTCTTCATCACATCACTTGCTCACCAGTGGATCTTCTGCAGTGAATGGGAGCTGTCAGTAAGAGAGTCCAAACAGCTGTTAACAGCACTGCACCAGTCTATCAATTGATGTCTTGTAAAGCAAAAAGCTGCATGTTTGTAATATGTGGATTACTTGTGAATTATTGTGACACTATCAGCTGTTTGAACTCTCAATTTGACAGCACCCAATCACTGCAGAGGGTCCGCTGGTGAGCAAGTGATGCAACACTAAAATTCTTCTAATCTGTTCACATGGAGAAACTCATCAACATCTCGTATGGCCTGTGGCCTGTGAGTACATTTTCTTTTCTAAAAATATTCATTTTTGGGTGAAATGTTCCTTTAATTTCATTCTTTAACACGTTTGATTGCTTACTGGAGTGATTTTCAGAATGTTCACTGTAATTAATCCATGTGCTGTGTACATAATCAAATTAAACAACTAACTGTTTAAGACGTAATTAAAAGCACATCGGACAGCTCTATCTCTATTCAACTGGCCTGGTAAAAGTAAGTCATATTTAAAGAGGTACGTGTCTTGACTCTCACAAATTTTAAAAGCATCTCCACCAGCCCTATGGTCTAAACCCTTAACACACAATAAAGAAATGGAAAACAAAAAATAGGTATAAGCTGTCGGCAACCATGTTTCTAGTTCGAAGCCATGAGTTCAGAATATTGCTGTGGTTTTTAAGGGAACCACTCCCACATTTAAGTGCAGCTGGCGCTTAAAAAACTGCATTTTGTGGGTTTAGGGGCTAGTTTATTGCTTCTCAAGTTTTGGCTTTGCCATCTTTTTTTGTTTGTTTTTTTGTTTTATGTTTTTTGTTCATACGAAGTCACCGGATGGTGGCTATTCTGAGACTGGGGAGCCCCTGCTAATCAACACAAATACAACTAACATGCAATATGCTCCTGTGACTATTAAAGACATAACACGTTGCATAGTTTTTGTATATAAGCCTTTATATATGAAGATTTAGCAAGCAAATATCCAGAGAACACATTTAATAAAAAAATAATAAGACATATCCCCTCATTTACTATAGGCTAATGTGTATAAAAACAAGTGCTAATGTATTGCTGTTTATAATTATGCAATTATTACTGTGGCAGAAAGTAAAATTAATAAAAAGACAGCACATAGACATACACCATACTGCTCAAATAGCAACTTGTATTCTCATGATATTAATCCCATAAATCTGACTGTATCATATCAGGTGCATTTTTTTTAAACTTTGTTAAAAAACCTGTTGTTCACATTCTTCTACAATCTTCTCTCATCTGAATGACAGTTTATACTTTTTTTAGCAAGTAAAGGCCTTTTCCTTTTCAGTCAGGTTGCATGTGTCTTTGTGGTGTGAAATCATTGCAGATTTTTATAAAGTAAACATAAGAATATCTTTTATATTGCTAGTAATATTTCAAAATGAACACTTACCGGATTGAAACAACCGATAATGATACATGACATTTTGAGAAATGTTTATTTGTCTCTCAGTCATCATTGAATTGCACTGCATTAGGCTATATATTTTGCCCCCACAATAAAAGCTACAGAGCTTTGATCATAAAACTAAGCATTTAATCACCATCCGACTAAGACATATTATTGGGAGATATAGAATGAAAGCTGATATTTATGTGCATTTGAGGTAAGTAGCCAGATATTCTGTTAAAAAGATCAAAATGATTTGCATTACAATCTATCAGAGTTTTTTGTCCTTAAATATGAGCACCATATTTCTCCAATAGCATGCTATATGAGCCATTATAGCCTGAGGTGTCAAATATGATACTCAAAAAAAAAAAAACTTAACACTGCAATGACTTAACGTGTAAACAACAGTGTTTCTCTGAATTATTAATTCAGATGATATCATCCTCCGCAATCTCTGTGAAACATCTTACGGGTGTTATACTTATATTACGATCAATTGCTCAGCACAGATAGTGGTTGATACGTTGTGCATAGCCATGGATGCTCATATTTAACAGCGAGAGGACAGAGTTGTCCAAACCTTCATGTTGGCTTCCCTGCTGTACTTGCCCATGCTTCTAAGATGACTTGCACAACCCCAGTGGAGTTGTAATGGAGTTATTTGGATGCCACTGAGAAAGAGTCCTTGGACCTTTCTCTCCATTAGGAGATGCTAATGTTAGAGGTTTGAGAAATGACCCGCATATATATTTTTGGCCTGTACTGCTCAGTTTTAAACCATTCGGTGTGCAGACATCGGCATGAGTGTGTGGGATGCATACAAATGAAGGAAAAGTGTGTATTCACACACACACACACATGAACAGCCCACACACACTTGAGACACACTAACATATGGACCCTTATTCTGGGCTGTGTGGGCTGAGCATCAGTCCTCCACTGACCATAGAAAGAATGACACTGGATGGCTGCTGGCCTCTTTTAGTGAGGGTCCCTGATTCTGTGATTCACTCTTGATCTAAATTGCCCAGTATGGGACCTTAAATGCACTTCCAACACAAATAAATGAGGTTAATTACCTTGTTACCCAGGCTAGCCGTCTGATTGCCAAATGACATGGTAAAAACAACATATTTGTCCACCCCGGGCAGCACCCTGCGCATTTCTGTGAGTAGAATGTTTTCATGCCTAACTGCGTTATTCATGCAGAAACATAATTTAAATTTGTCTGTCATTTGCAGATATTGCCTTCATTACTTGGCGCAGTTCTGTGTTTGAAAGCTGGCTGATTAAGACATTTCTAATCGCTGTCAGAAGCTCCCCACATGGATCACTCACAATTACTGTGATTTTGCCAAATAGGACATGTTCCTGGATCAACATCTTTATCGGTCCTCGAACAGCTTTCCTAGTGAGCAACAAAGATGTTTAAATTATGTTAGGTGTTATTTATAAATATCATTTGTATGTAATTATATATTGCACTTAATGCTCTGCTACTTAAAATTGAATGTTACTAAGGTATTCCAAGGCTTCCAGAATGTAAAGATAAGAAGATAAATTATTCTAATGATACACTCTTTACAAAGGTGCATTAATATCATTATTAGATTTACAGTGTTGCTTTATTTTATATCTTCTGCCAAATGTTGTAAATATATTTCAAATTTTCAGTTTATCACCCAACCCTTGACTCAAGTCTAATGTTGGTTACCCATTATTTTGATAGTCCACTTTAGACATTCTACTAACTATAAGTAACTTTGCAAATACATGTGAACTAATTCTCATTAATTTACAACTACATGTCTACTAACTCTCAGAGCAGACTGTTAGGTTAGGTTTAGTAGAATAAGTTGACATATACTTGCAAATATTAGAAGCTTGTTAGAAGATATTAAGCAGACAGTCTACTAATACTCTAATGAATAGTTGACATGCAGTTGCAGTTACTTACTGTTAGTAGAATGTCTAAAGTGGACTATCAAAATAAAGTGTTACCCTAATGTTTTTATTGGAATATTGTAGCAGGATTAACAAAAGATTGTTTTTGTCGTTCTGTCAAACACTGTGATTTTAAAATAACCCAAAACCGCTGCAAAACGCAAGAATGTTTTCTTTCATGTCGAGTATCACCAGAAATGCCTCCGGAAGTACCTTCAACTATATTAAAATATCCTGACACATCCTTTCTGTCAAAAATCACAGTGACCTCTTCTTTAAAATGAACGAAAACTGCTGTAGGACCCAAATGTGTTTAGTTTTCATTTTGAGTATCTGAGTATCATCAGAAATGCCCGCGGTTGTACCTTTAACTCTATTATAAAACCCTATGGATAGGGTTTGCAATCAATACAGCAAAACTTGAAATAAAACTTGCTTTTGCTTTTTTTTTTTTTTTTAAACAAATGGCACAATGGAGAATAGTATCGACCATCCCACAATAGTATATAGCATCTGCATTCCTCTAGCTCAAACATAACACCAAGGTCATGGGTTTGATTCCCAAGGAAAACATTAACTGATAAAAATGTATACCACCTTAAAAAAATGCAATGCGAGTTGCTTTGGATAAAAGGGTCTGTCAATTGCATAAATGTAAGTAGTATCCTATAACAGGCAAAGCCTGAGCTCAGCATCGCTCTCTTCGTGTGTTCTCTCTGAAGATCAAACAGCAGCAGAGATGCAGAGGGATGCACGGGATCACAACATCAGGAGATTGAGCTCTTTCTCCTGGGCAATCGAACCGCGTCCCTACGCTGTTATAGTCAGTGCTGGCTGACACTTCATGTGAAAGATGTCCATTGTATGAGAGAGGAAACAATGCGGGGGAATTAATCAGGATGCGAAGGATTCACTGATCCATCTACAGTGGCTAGAGTTTAAACAGCCAGAAGCATCGCTGAGGAAGGGATAAACATCTGAAAGTGCAAGCCTAGGCCTATCTGGAGAGAGATATACTGCTGTGACTGTGCCACGGATTCATCCATTAGCCAGGCCGGCGCTTCGAAACCGAGTTGGCGAGATAATTAATTTGCAAACTTTTCCCATTGCAGTGCATCTAATCTGTGTGCAGTACAGATTTATAATGGAGAGAAAGCATGTCAGGCATGGTACCTGATAAAACACTTCTGTGAGAAAAGGCTGATGGCTCTTTAGGTAGCACTGAGCCACAATTTTGAGAACTTGCTATGTGACCCCACAAATATTTGAGACTAAACTTGGACTTTATCGCAGTTTCTTGGGAATTGACTCAGTCTCGACCTGTTGACCTGAGACAAATCGTTTTTTCTGAGAGTAAGCTTCACCTTTTCTTCGTTTGAATGGATCCAGTGTGTAGTGATTTGTTGAGAGAGTTTCAAATGTGTTGGAATAAAAAATCTGATCAGCCTGTGATGTCACTGAAAGCGACTCTTTGCCATCCGCCTGTGTGAAGATAAGAACGTTAATCATGTCTGGACCTGTTTGATAGCAACCACTGTAGCTGATTTAGAGACTTTGATCACTACATCAAGAAACTGTTCAGGTCCCTAGTGAATAGTATTTCCAAAAAAGAAACGCGCGGCATCTATGATGACATGCTGTCTGGCTTTAACAATGGCTGCTTTCCTATATTTAGTTTGTTTCTAAGTGTTTTTTTAGATACTTGAAGTTTCAAACAGTAATAAGCCACAAGAGGCCAGTAACATTGATTTTACTTTGAGGCTGTGTTGATGGAGCCATAAGTCCACATTGCATGGATATTTTATTTCTTGCATTGATATTATTTATTTATTGCTGTGCTTCTTCATAGAATTTGGGTTAGGATTAGGTATGTGTGTTAATAGCTGAATTCTTGGTGAAAAACTACACAACCCATAATACTTAAAGAGATATCCACCAGTCAGGGCTGCAAATCACTGCTGAGCTTCTACATCCGTGGACCGTTTTTGATTCATCATTTGCACAGGTTCATATGGATAGTAGTTCATTCACATAAAATATATTAATGCACCGCCTCTTTTTTTACAGCTTTGTACCTTCTGTTTTCTGTCATTTTAGCTTCAAATCAAAGTTTTAAAGGTCAGTTTTTGAGTCAGATTACCTGCTCGCATAAAGTCATATGATTTATAAACATTAGTAATAAAAAAATATAAATTCACATTACATTTTCAAGTAAAAATTCATTGTTCTTTTCTCAGAAAATCACATGACCCCCAATTTATAATCCAGCCACGTTTTTTACCATGAATCTAACTTGATGTAAGTTATCAAAACATGCTTGTACATTTGTTCCAAGGATGTCCATGTCTTCTTCTGAGTGCACTTAAAAGACAAGAGGGAAGGGAATCTCAGGCCCTTCTTGAGGGTGTGTCAGGGAAAGGGATCTCAGAGGGACCATAGCTTTTATTGAGAGCCTCTTCTTGATGTATGATTCCACTCTGGACTAAACACAGTTAAAAGTCAGGGGGATGCAACATCACCCCTGTGGGATGCCCTGTTCTCCCAGCAGCAAGGAAAATAAAAAGTTGTATCTAAAACAAGAAATGCTAAGTATTGCAGAAGACAGCTTTTTTTTTTACTTTACTTCTCCTAAGAAACTGATTGTTACTTAAAGGAGAAGTTCATATCCAGAACAAAAAATTACAGATAATGTACTTACCCCCTTGTCATCCAAGATGTTCATGTCTTTCTTTCTTCAGTTGTAAGGAAATTATGTTTTTCGAGGAAAACATTTTAGGATTTCCCTCATTATATAGTGGACTTCTATGGTGCCCGCGAGTTTGAACTTCCAAAATGCAGTTTAAATGCAGCTTCAAAGGGCTCCCAGCCGAGGAAGAACGGTCTTATCTAGCGAAACAATTGGCTATTTTCTAAAAAAAATTACAATTTATGTACTTTTTAACCTCAAATGCTCTTTTTGTCTAGTTCTTCTTGTCTGTGTGTACTCTGTGTATTCCGGTTCAAGACAGTTAGGGTATGTAGGAAAACTCCCATCTCAATTTCTTCTCCAACTTCAAAATCGTCCTACATCGCTTCAGAAGTACTGTGAATTTAAACTGCATTTTCAAAGTTTAAACTCGCGGGCACCATGGAAGTCCACTATATGGAGAGAAATCCTGTAATATTTTCCTCAGAAAACACAATTTCTTTACGACTGAAGAAAGAAAGACATGAACATCTTGAGTGACAAGGGGGTGAATAAATTATCTGTAAATTTCTGTTCTGTAAGTGAACCTTTAATAAGTTAGGTCCTTTCTGTACAACCTAGTATCACAAGAATTTGACATAAAGGTTGTAAAAGATTTTCATATTTTGTGACACTTAATTAAAGATATTGTTAACACTACAGCTTCATTAGTCCTGATCTCTGCCAACACTTCCTCTGCTGGTGTCAGGTAAGGGAATATAGCATCCATCCATTTTTACTTATGAAGCCATGAAACGCATATAAAAATAATCCATGTGTCTTGCACCTACACACAGCAGTGAAACCATAGGATATATAATCTTTAAAAATAGACTTGAGGATTGTAGCCTGTGGACCATTCTGAGGCTCAGGTTTTCACAATATCTTCTTTTAGCTGATTCTGAATAATACGTATAGAGAGGAAGGTTTATATATTCTTTAGCAATAAATCCAATTTAATATATGTGAAGAAGTCTTTAATTGAATCTTGCTAGCCACATATAATCCATGCTTATGCTTTCTAACTGATTTACTTTTCACAATTAACAGAATAGGCGAAATATTCCTCCAGTCAACGAAAACAGCTTAGAACTGCTGTAATACTAATGTTAATATGTACCCCAACATTTAGCCATAATAAGATTGAGAAAGATGAGCTCTGTCAAATAAGTAAAAGTGACAGCAAACACAAAACCAGCATAAATAAAATCAGTAAACAGTTCAACAGTCATTATCACAGCATAATTTATTCATGCCGCAGTGCACTGCTGGGAACTCCAGTACCACATCTATTAGCACGGTTCATGGATATCATCGTATTATTATCCACAAATTGCACACCTTTCTCAAATATCCTCACACTTGACAGGAAGAAAATAATGAAAAAGCATACTTAATGACTATTTGAGGCTTTGGTGTGCTTCCTGTTTAATGTTTGCATGGCAGAAACAGAGTCTGTCAAGGCATAAGGCTTGTCAAACTATCTTATGAATAATATTGGGAAGGAAAGAACAACTGACAGCGTACTGATAAGATACAGCTTGAGTGTACTGTAAGTCACTTTAGATAAAAGCATCTGCCAAAATGCATAAATGTAAATGTAATGTACATAGAGATGTAAAGTAAAAATGCGAATTTGCAAAGCATTTCTGCATATGTTACACTGCATTGCAAAATATTTTTTATTTTTTACTTGTCACAAGAAAGTGTCATTATAATTTAATTTTCTGTACCAATAAGTGAATTCTTATCACTGCAGGTTGTGTGGCACAAAGATTGATTTTACTCAAAATGTAATGTAATTTTAGATTAATTACACTTAAGGTTGCAGTATTTTACAGTATGATTGTTTTTGTAGTGCTTTCTCTTAAAAATAAATAAATAAAAAGACTGACTTGTACCTAGATTTAAACTGGATTCAAACCTCTTTTTTGTTAATATAGTGTCTCAGTTTCTATTTCATTCATACTGGTGTTTTAGGAAGCACGAATGAATGAATTAATGAATTAATGAATAATTTAGCGAATGAATAAATGTTTCATAATAAGTATATTATTTCACTTCACATTTGTAAAATTTCAATACTTCTGTTTTAATTTTTCCCCTGCACTGTGAAAACAGATTTCTGAAAGCGTCTCATTACAAACCTAATGAAATGCTGTAATCATCTGTCCACAAAAATGTTGGAAATTATGCAAATGTGAAAATAATGCAAAACCACTGCCCATTGCATTCCCAAATGCATGTTAAACTGCAAAGATGAAGTTTGCTGTAAACTGACCCTCTCTGTGAAGCTGAAAACACCAAATTATGAGCTGATTGTGTGTGCGAAGTTGCACTTTAAAACGCAGCACAACATAACATAAACCTATTGAATTAAATCCCAGCCTTTAGCGATTTGATAAGGGCAGCAAGCCATATCGCATTTTTGATTTTAGTTCATTTGACAGATGCTTTGCCAAAGCAGTGGAGCAAAACACAACGTTAGAGACCTTTTATGTTATTATGAGAAGTGTAACAGGCTGCCACAGTGTAGGTAATTAATGGTAAAAACTGCAGGTTTTATACCAGTGGGGCCCATTTCCATAGTCTGATCTAGGGCCCTACAAATCTGGGCAGCTCAAAACAGCAGTGTTTTGATAGAAGCACAATGCTTACGCTTATCAGAAAGTCAGCTTACTTATGATTTACTTATCGCTGTTATAGTGTTTTAACATCCAAAACATTCGCACATCAAACAAGTGATATTTTTCTTGACTCGGCAAGTCAATAGGCATCATCATTTATTTATTACACTGAAAGGTCACCATGATGGTTTGCAGCACATTCTCAAGTGAAATGCTTTATACAATGTCAATAGGTGTGATTTTCTTTGTATTTCTGTAAGTGTGCTTTATCCTGATATTGACTTATTTACAGTGGCACAGTTGTTTTTTTGAATGATTTTTTTACTGAACCTGTTGATTTGTGATTTGTGATTTGTGATTCAAATAATCCTCTTGATTGTGCTCATTCAGAAAAAAGAAAATGTTTGATACCAATACCATTATAAAACAAACATGACATATTCGTGTGGGACGTTGTACGGCTGATAAGATTTGCAGACATCTTGATTTAATTCCGACCACTTTTGGAAAGAACAACAACATCTTGAGAAATGTTCCTACCATCTGTGATCTGAGGAAACCATTCTACTTTTTTACGTTCTACTGATTTGTGTGTACTGGCTGGCCAGGTTTATGGTGATGTCACAAGTGACCTTTGACTTTGTGTTTATATACTGTCATGGACACATGAATGATTTACACTGCTCTCAGGTCAGTGATCTCCAGCCCAACATGGAGCTGTTAAAACACTGCATGAGACTAATGAGACATTTAATCACATCAGCCTAACAGTATATTTGGGAAATAAATTGTGTGAAAAGCCACTCTGTAACCTGCGGAGTTGTTGTTATAGTACCATGCCCTCTGGTATTACCCTGATTTGGAATATTTAGTCACCCACGTTAAGACTCTTGCTGCTAAGCTAATTAGCAATGATACATAGCTTTCCCGCAAGGGCCGTGTGTTTATAATATCAGAGTCTGGTGAGCCGTATTTACTAGGATCCCTGCTATTAAATGCAGCACATGACTTAGCAACTTGACTAGTTTTGGGCTGGAGGCAAGGCTGAAGCATAAATTATAAATCTATTATAAATTCTATCAGGATCGCACATGACTAATTGTGACAAAAGCTTTAGTATGTCTCACAACTTATATACTGTTTGCATTATTATTTGTTGTTTTTCAGGGAAAACCTGCCAGTTATCATTATTTAATCATTCAGTTAATGCCAGTGAAATTTCATAACTTGTAAGTATAATAATATAATATTTATGTAATTATCTAAAGAATTTTATTCACCACAACCATTTGAAAAGGTGAAAATTCAGAAGAACGTTTTACTTTGTCATTCCAACCTGATGCACGTTTTCCCGAAATCATCGTTAACCATATGGTTGCAAGTTCTTTCATTATCAACATAGTTATGTTGTTGAATTTAGTAGAATTTGTGTCCTGATTCCTGGTTGGAATTACAGCTCTATACCTGTGGCTATATGACATATTTATATATGCCATGTTCATTACAGCAGGATCTCGAAATCTCAAAACGAGAAGCTGCTGAGTGAATGTTCAAGTTACAATACAGTACAATTAAATTTACACACTGCATGTTACTATGATTTGAACAATGAATGGATTTCTGTTAGCGAAAATGAACCGCAGTAATCTGACATTAATTGCGACCTCGAAATGATTCATTAGCAGAAGTTATTACTTCAACAACTGCATGTAACATAATTAACAATAGCCAAGGTGGCTCGAACAATGGAGGTGGAGCCATATTACTACAGTTTTGGGTAACAGTCATGACTAGCTAGTTAATTTCTCCATGCATAATACTATAGTAGGTGAGCAGTGAGTTACATTGTTGTAAAACCCTCTGATGCATCATGGTCACTACAGTGGACAGCTATTTGGAAGCCATTTTGAACCATTTAAGATGTAGTATCATGTCCCAAACACCAACTGATGAACCCCGAAAGTGCTGTATAAAATTCCATTTAATTGTTATCTTTGTATCTTTTTTATTTGAGATATTACATACTAATATGTAAAAAAACAGACAGGTACAAAAATATTTTTCAGCTAAATAGAATGTCAGAAATACTTTCATCCAGATTTTAACAATATTTTTCTTGTCCATTTTTTTCTGTGACAGAGAATGTATCTGTCCACTACAGTGGACATCATGCACCAAAGTGTTCATGATTGCGTTCGAGTGTGTGGTGGGAAGTTGTGTGTGCTTGTGTGTCTTTGTATTTGTGCTCACCTGTGTATGAATAGCCCACCACCCCCGTCCTGACCCCACACACCCCCACAAACCTCTGCCCCATAGACACACACTCTTACCTTTTATTTGTTACACTTGACTTTACTGTGCCGTCATGACATAGCTTGTTGTTTTTATGTGTATTCGTACCATTTACTGTTAGTAAATGATTTAAAAACATGTTTTTTTCAGACCAGTCAATGACTTCCATTGACTCACTATGTATATCATTGATGCATGGTGTCCACTACAGTGGACAGATATGTAACTCCCTCAAAAAAATATATATATTGAAAAAGTAAAACCAAACATGTAAAAAAAACAGCAACAACAACAACAACAACAACAACAAAATGTTACTATTAATTATATAATATTTATGCATCAGAGGGATAAGAAACACATACCCGTATGATTTCTTCTGCCAATCACAAGGAAGGATATTTAGAAAAATGTTTTTGTCCATACAATGACATTGATGGGCTCTAATGTAGTCTGAATCCAAACATTCTCTAAAATATATGTTGTGAAATCATAAAATAGTGATTAAATGATTTTTCATTTTTGCATTAGTAACAATTCTAAACACAAAACAATCATCCATCCATCACATCCATATACTGTACAGTATTTGCCAAAGATGTCAAATAAAGTGGCAGTGATATACATTCTTAGTCACACTTTAATTTGGGGACCAATTCTCACTATTAACTAGCTATTAACTACAACTTTTTCCTGAATAAACTCTTAATGTGCTGCTTATTAATAGTTAGTAAGGTGGTTGTTCATTTTAGGTACTGTATGGTTTAGGAGTAATGGATCTAAATAGAACAGGGCATTAATATGTGCTTTGTAAGTACTAAAACAGACGGTATACTAGTAATGTGAACGTTAATAAACTAGTTAATGTGAGAATTAGGCCCACTACTGAAGTGAGTAGGGGTGGGCGATATGGCAAAAATATTATATCATGATTTTTTTCAGAAATATCACGATTCACGAATTTATTATGATTCTTTGTCATGTTGGTTTTACTATTTTGCAAGTTGATCGAGCAGTACAGCCAAACTTATTTCCCTTTTTTAAAAACAAAGCCTTTAAAGCCTGTCACTATTTTATTTTTGTTATTAAAACATAAGAACAAAAGATACACATTACAAAGAAACATAATACAAATAAAACAAACAGTGATTTATTTTTCAGGTACATTAGGTGTATTTATCAGTAGCATTCAAGAAATTGAATTAAATAATATAAAAAGTGAAACACAATATTCTTATACACTATATACATCAACTGTACATTGATTCTTAGTAAAGCAACTGTATTAAAGTTCTTCAGACAAGAGCAGTGAGTGACTTTTCTCTTTGTGTTTTGTTGTTTTACTAACATCAAAAGAATAGTTCACCAAAAAAAAAAAAAAAAGGAAAATTCTGTCATCTGTCTGTCAATTTCGTCATAGTGTTTTATTTTTATGCCATCATTTACTCAGTCTTAGGTTGTTTTAAACCTGAATGAGTTTCTTTTTTTTCTGTTTTTTTCTAAATGTTATCTATTCGATAATTTCTACATTCAGTGGGGATGAGCTAATATGCTTCAAAATATCTTATTTGGCATTTAGCACAAGAAAGAAATTAATACAGGTTTGGGACAACATGTAAGTGAGTAAATAATGACAGAATTATTATTATTATTATTATTATTATTATTATTATTATTATTAATCTAATATACAGGCACACATCCATTTTTCTCTCAATCGTTTACTTTCATTTTAGACATAAGCAACTGTTTTTATATGTAAACCTTGTGTGTTTTGACAATACTGCCAGAACGGCAGCTGATAGAATAGCACGATACTACAATATTTCTCAAAAAGCAGATCGTGGAGACATTTTTATTCATATGTCATATCGCACACCCCTAGAAGCAAATCACACTTTATTTTAAGGTCCAGCTCTCAATATTAACCAATCATTAACTATGGCTTTTACCTCAATAAACTCCTTTTTCATTTGCTGCTTAATAATAGATAGTAAGGTAGTTGTTAAGTTCAGACATTGGGTAGGAATAGTAATATAGAATATGGTCATGCAGAATAGGTGCTTTATGAGTACTAATAAACAGCCAAGGCATGCTGAATTGCAACTAGTTAATAGTGAGAATTGTTCCCTATACTAAAGTGTTACCCTGAAGGGTTACTGAATTTTCATACAGGGTGTACAAAACACCCTGCGTATGAAACAGTAATGTCCTGCATCCTTCAGAGTGATAACCTACATGTAGAAATCAAGCAGTACAAAGGTTTAACACACAAACAGTGTGTTGATGACACCGGCCTGAAATTCATGGAAGTTGCTAATATTGCCTGCCTTTTCCCTTCAAGTTCACATTTTATTTGGAAAAGCTGCAAGAATAAAACTAAAAGCTTTGACAAATAATACGGGATTGGTTGAATTTGCATTCATTCTTGCGTTCACAAAACGCAAATCCTGGAGGGACTGATAAATCTGTTTGACTGACTGTAGTGGATTAAATTCTGAAATTGTGAGGGCATATGGTTGAGAGAGGGAATTCTCGTGACCGTTGCGGAAGCAGAAAGATGGCAGAATATTCGGCAGCAGTTCTGGCATCCAAAATGAGAGAGAGAGGGAACACAAAAGAAGAGAGAACTGAAGGAGGGGATGCCTGAGGGGATTACTGTGGGGGAAGTACGCAGTTCTTTTTTCATGTCACTAGCATTGCACAGTAGATTTAAGACATGACTATGGCAGAGTTCCCCAAATTGTACAGTTTGTTGTTTTACATATATTTTGTACATTATATCTTCTGAGAGAGCATTTATTCCTCTTTGATGTTGCTTCACTTTTTTTCTGTTGCAAAAGTGTTTTTCCATAATAAAGTTTACTCTATCATAGTTTGTATGATTCATATGTATGAAACAATATTAAAACGATATTTGCACAATCAGGAATCAAAACACCTCTTGCTCTCTTCCTTTTTACCTGTTAATCTATTAAAATGAGATTTGCAAAATGAAATTCCCTTAAGACATGCAATATGTTAAGCATCCTTGCAGTGGTGGTATTTCATCAACATGTTTGATCAATTTATGAGCCAAATTAATATTATTATGCCATTATCATTAATAAATCCTTTTTTAAGAAAAATCTACAAGCTATGTCAACAATGTCGTCTTAAAGACCGCATGACAAAGTGGCTAAGAATACCATCAGTCTCTGTAGGAGGCACAACGCCTTCAATTATCAGTTACATGGCCTAACTATTAAACTGTGCAATTAAGCACCGATTGTCTCATCATATCAGCGGGTAGCTATTACCTCTCTATACCAAGCTTTTAGCAAGTACTCTGGCACAGTACAGAAACATGGCAAAACCTCCCGCTGCAAAAAATGACATGAATTATGAAGGGCTTGTGATGGAAAAGAAAGAGCAACCTGTAGGTTCACAAAGCACATAAGCTATCAAAGCCTTTTAAGTGCTGGCATGGTGTTGAATGATTCATAATTGTTCTCTGTCTAATGTCTGTGTAGTTTGCTCTTGTTTTATGTTGCCTAGAAGTATTTTTTTTCTTTTTCTCCCTCTATTTATGCTAATTGTCTCGATTAGCATAGCAAACTGCCTAATGCTAAGTCATTTGAGATGCCTCTCTTGATTTGATGATGAAAATGAGCATCTCTCCAAACTCACGAGTATGTTTTGGCACGGTGCTATAGGGACTTGCCCTCGGCTGATTACACACTCACACTCGTAAACTACATATTAGCAAACTGATGTTCAACCAGACAAACACAAACCAGTGGCCTGTTAATATCCTCCACTGGGTAGTTTGTTGAAATTATACAACCTTTGGGCTTTGCAATGAATATGTCTTTTCCAGCATTTGCATTAATTAATCTGTGGGCAGGGCAATTAATACTTTTTGACTGGTAGAATTAATGACATAAGAAAAACAACAGGTTAATTGTTAGTGTGGACAGATTAGTTTTTTAAATGGAGGGGGAAAAAAAGTATGCATCACAGGAGTTTGGAAATGGAATATGAAAATAAATATTTATTAATCTGCCCCTGCAATCAAAGTTTGTGTGAAAAGGGAATAAAAAGTTGTTTTACTGACACTAGTAATCAACGTCAGCTGAAAACTACAGTGATTTGAATGTAAGTACATTTTTGCAGTAGACAGAGCTCATTTTCCGATGAGCCTATACTGTATGTTGAATGTATTTTATCCATCTATATCAGGGCTGCATGATTAATCAAAATGCGATAATCATGCGTATCTTGTCAGTAAAGCCGGTTCTGTGATTAGTAGTAAATCTCCATCGTGTGCTTTCAGATGGAGCAGCATTTACTACACAGAGCTGTAGTTCACTGACAAGCTACGCAATATTGCATTCATTATCACAGGCGATAATGAAATCGAAGATATCGTTCTGTAATAATGACAGCTGTTTACGTAGTTTCTCAGTGAACTACGGCTGTGTAGTAAATGCTGCTCTATCCGAAAGCATATGAAATGTATTTCATACAGTATTATTCTAAGCAGTGATTAAGGCTGTGTCAATTAGCATTGCATTATATACTTTATTATAATAAAAATTATAATAATTACTATAAAAAGAACGTAGATAAGTAATATATTGTCATAGTCCTGTGTTTATTAGTCACCTTGAATCAATGAAAGCAGTACAATTTTCTGTTTATTCAGCTACCGCTATAGGGATTTCCTGGAGTTTTCGCACAAGAGCGCCCTCTGGCCTTCGAATGGAGATTTACTACTGATCACAGAACTGTGCTGCACTGACAAGATGCACAAAAAAAGAGAAATTTTCCACTTAATTAAAGTCAGTGGCTACCAGCAACTCTTTAGTTACCAGCGTTCTTCAAAATATAATCGATTTGTTCAACAGAAGAAAGAAACTCATACAGGTTTGGAACAACTTGAGGTTGAGTAAATGATGACACAGTTTTCATTTTTTGGGGGGTGTTGTAACTGTTATTAAATTGCAATTCATTAATATATTTTTATACAGCATTTTTCATTCACCAGACATATAAATCCAAAATGACTTACATCACAAATTAGGAACACCACAAGCAATTTTAAGTAGCAAGTTTAAAGTATAAACTACTAGATTAGCGCAGAAGTGAAATACAGAGATTTTTAGATAGTAAGAAGTTATTATATATTA
Source organism: Labeo catla (assembly GCA_012976165.1). Lineage (NCBI taxonomy): Eukaryota > Metazoa > Chordata > Actinopteri > Cypriniformes > Cyprinidae > Labeo > Labeo catla. The sequence continues at coordinate 411,010 of VONZ01000102.1, forward strand.
GTGTTTCCTACCACTGACCAGCAATACAGTGCCCTCCACTAATATTGGCACCCTTGGTAAATATGAGCAAAGGTGGCTGTAAGAATAAATCTACATTGTTTATCCTTTTAATCTTTCATTCAAAAAATTCAGAATATTCTAACCTATCATTTAAGTAAAACCATGGAAAGCAGGGGGAAAATCTCTTTATGAAATAAATGTTTTTCTGTAGTTCATGTTGACCACAATTATTGGCACCTAATTATTGCAATGTCCTTTATTCAAGATAACAGCTCTGTGTTTTCTTCTTTAATGCCTGAAGAGTTTGGAGAACACCTGACAAGAAATCAGAGACCATTCCTTCATACAGAAACTCTTCAGATCCTTTAGTTTCCCAGCTCCATGCTGGTGCTTCTTCTCTTCAGTTCACCTCACACATTTTCTATAGGGTTTAGGTCAGGCAACTGGGACGGCCATGGCAGAAGCTTCATTTTATGCTCAGTGACACATTTTTGTGTTGATTTTGATGTTTGATTTGGATCACTGTCCTGATGGAAGATCCAACCACAGCTCATTATAGAACTTCTAACAGATGCAGTCAGGTTTACATTTTTTATCTGTTGGTATTTGCTAGAATCCATGATGCCATGTATCTGAACAAGATGTCCAGGACCTCTGGCAGGAAAATAAGCCCACAACATTAAAGATCCAGCAGTATATTTAACCGTGGGCATGGGGTACTTTTTGTACCAAACCTATCTTGAGTGTTTGCTGCCAGAAAGCTCTTTTTTTTAGTTTCATCTGACCACAGAAGCCATTCCCATTTGAAATTCAAGTTGTGTCTGACAACTGAATATGCTGGAGTTTGTTTTTGGATGAGCAAGGAGGATTTTTCTTAAAACCCTCCTGAACAACATGTGGTGACGTAGGGGCTGTTTGAATTTTTTTTTTTTTTAGTCTTTTGGCCCCAAGACTGAACTAATCTCTGCAATTCTCCTACTGTGATCCTTGGAGAGTCTTTGGACACTTAAACTCTCCTCCTCACCATGCATTAGGACGATATAGACACATCCTTTTCCAGGCAGATTTGTAACATCTTTAGTTGATTGGAATTCTTAATTATTGTCCTAATGATGGAAATTGGGATTTTCAATGCTTTAGCTCTTTTCTTACAGCCACTTTCTATTTTGTGAAGCTCAACAATCTTGTTCTGCACATCAGAACTATATTATTTGGTTTTATTCCTTGTGATGGATGATTAAGGAAATTTGGCCTTTGTGCTCCTCATATTTATAATCCTGTGAAACAGGAAGTTATTGCTGGACAATATCATACTCCTAGTCATTCTAGTGTGCTAAATAAATGCAAATATGAATGGGAATATACTTCAGAGATATTTTACTCATTATAATTTCTAAGGGTGCCAATAATTGTGCCCAACATGCATATGAGAAAAACATTTATTTCATAACGTAAGTTTCCCCCCACTTTTAATTGTTTTACTTCAATGAAAGGTTAGCATTTTGTGAATTTTTTGAACGCAAGATCATAAAGATAAACAAAGCAGATTTATTTTCATAGCCGTCTTTGCTCATATTTACCAAGGGTGCCAATATTAGTGGAGGGCACTGTATATAGTTGCATTATAAGACCAGACACATGTATTAAGAAAATAACTGGGTCACTCTGGATTTCATGTTGAATTCAAGCATGCATGTATTTTTCATGTGAATGTTTTGAATATTACAACGGAGGCCGAAAGTATTTTCTTCATGAACCACTTTAAAGAATAAAGATCACATTCACACGAGGAGAGAGAGAGCATGAATATTCATTAGAAAACTTGTTGAACGCTGAAGACTCAACCCACGTACTCTGATGCTCGAGTGGGGGAGGGGAGGATGAAAGAGCAAGAAAAAGAGACTAATTAATGTAACTATTAATGTGCCAGAATTTAACATGTATTAAGCTGTTTAAAATTAAACAAACATAGCCTATGAAATGTTGAAAAGATGTATTTCTTCAAGTTGTCTGTGGATGAACAGATGGAAGTCTAGTGACGTCGCAAACAGCAGAACTCTTTCTCTTTTTCAGCTGGTCTGACAGCAGTGAGGAACCCTGGGTACAAAAAGGTCTTCTCTGAATGCATGGGGACACACCACATGACTAGACTGCGTCACACAAAAAGCTTTCCAAAGCCTTAAGTAACCTCTTACTTGAAGTAAGAATACCAAAACTTTTGCCTTTTTCTTTATGTAAAGAAAAAATAAGTGGACAAGAAAGTCTCTCTTTAATTCAGACAGGACATGAGGCATGATTGTCTCTCTAAAAATCTAATCTTTAGGATTTTCAGTCATAGCAGGTTTTTCAAGAGGTTGGATTTAGGTTTTTAATGCACCAGCAGCTTAGATGGTTCGTTTTTACATTGATAGTTTGGAAGAACAGATCCGCCTTTCAACACTGGAACACAAATAAATGAACCTAAAGACACTAAATCCTCCAAATCCCTATTACTGTTACTCATACAGCGGGTTAGGGATTTGAACAAACCCGCACCACAAGTAGGATGATAAAAACAGGCAAAAACATTTTGAAGAGCCATAATTAAAGACTTGGGGTGGCTCTTTTGACTTGGCAACTATAGCAATGCCCTTGTAACTACCTAGTACACCTTATTAACCAAATGGCAATCCCCTGGAAATCAATCAACCAGAAGACCCTAGAATTGTTTTGCATTTTTTTCCCCAGAAAATGTACAAAAATAGATTTTTTTTCTTCTCTTCATGAGTAAGTGGTGATACAACAAAGAATATACTGCTTCAGAAGACTGAATTCTGAGTATTCTGCTTTCTTCTGCTGCAATATTGATCTGAACCTCTATATCTGCACCTCTTTTGTCTTTATATGTGTGGTGTTTTATGATAATGTACATGCATTTACACAGCATATTCTCACAAGAAACTGCTCAAAGCCTGTCAGGTGTTATTTTAGCTGTCAAACAGAGCATAAAAGGTGAAAGGGTCACTTAAGGAATAATAAAAAGGAAGTAGAGGGAAAAGTGAGAGGCTGTTTGGCATAATACTGTCTTCAGGACTGAATCTAAAGGAGTTTTTATTTTTTAAAGAAGACATGTGACACTTTTAGTCTTAACTTAAACTGTTTTTGAATTCAATTCTGAGCTAAAACTTTCCAGAAAGGATTAACACATGCTCAGTAAATCTCTACTGAGTTAGTTTATTTTAATAACAGGAGTTTTATATATCACTACCAACTAAATCGCTAAATTATACTGGAATTTGGAAGGAAGTTGTCAAATTAATAATAAACATCAAGGTTTTGTGAATTTCCTGACAGGATCTAATAGCATACTTTGGAAATGTAATAACCACCAAGCTGTTTAATTGTAATCTGCGAGTCTTTTAAGCGTACAAGCAATAGTACATGTTTAAATAAATACAATACAATACAATACAATACAATACAATACAATTTAGTCAATGGTATGAAGATTGTCAAAGCTTTAATACTGTTTGTGTGTTTCATGTACAGTAGAGGTAGGTGGTATGACTAGACACTTATATTTCTGTAGGAGTTTTATCTCAACAATATATTGCCATGCAAAGGGAAACCCAGTAACTACACATTAAGTAAAAACTGAACTATGGACTAATACAGTGCCTATAGAAAATCAGCATACTCCTTTAAAATAGTTACTTTATTTGTCATACAGCCTGAAATCAAACCCCATTCCAAATATCTTTTCCAGCTTTATTTACAATTTTGGTCTTACAATATCAAATCAATGAAAGAAAAGAATAACAGGGTTGGAAAAGTCATCAGTCCCTTGATTTAATACTTTGTAGAGCCAACTTTTGCTTTAATTACAGCTATCAGTCTTTTGGATATATCTGTATTAGCTTTGCACATCTTGATTGGGGAAGATTGACCCATTCTTCCTTGCAGAATTGCTCAAGTTCAGTCAAATTCTGTGATGAGCGACAATGGACTTTTCTCTTCAAATCCATCCACAGATTTTCAATTGGATTTAAGTTAGGGCTCTGACTTGGCCACTCAAGGACATTCACCTTCTTATCCTAAGCCATTTCGTTGTTGTTTTGGCATGTTTAAGGTTATTGTCGTGTTGGAAGGTGAATGACCTGCCCATCTTCAGCTGTCTAGCAGAGGGACGCAGGTTTTCCACAAGAATTTGGATGTACTTGGCAGCATCCATTTTCCCTTCAATCCTGACCAATCGCCCAGTCCCACACCCCCACAACATAATGCTGCCACCACCATTCTTCACAGTAGGTATGGTGTGTTTTGGGTGGTGTGCTGTGTTTGCTTTTCGCCAAACATAGCATTTGGAGTTCAGTCCAAAAAGATCAATTTTGGTCTCGTCAGACCATAGCACCTTTGGCCAGAAGGTATCAGACTCTTCCAAATGTGTTTTTGCATAGTGTAAACGAGACTGAGTGTGACACATTTTTTTTAGGAAAGGCTTCTTTCATGCCATACAGGCCAGCTTTGTGTGAAGCTTGGGAGATAGTTGTCACATGTACAGACTGACCAGACCCAGCCATAAAGCCTTATAAGTCCTTCAAAGTTGCCTTTGGCCTCCTGGTAGATTCTCTTATCAATGTCCTCCTGGCTCTGTCATCCACTTTGAATGGACAGCCTGATCTAGGCAATGTGCTGGTGGTGCCATATGCTTTCCACTTCTCAATGAACAGTACTCTGAGGGATAGCTAAAGTCTTTGAGATCTTTTTGTAGCTTTGTCCTAACTTGTGCCTTTCTACAACTTTATCCTGGAGGTCTTTTGAAAGAACTTTCCCAGCCATGGTGAATTCTTTGCCGTACCATGCACTACTAACAGTGGCATCTTCAAGAAACAGCTCATTTTATTCTGACGTAATCAACACCACTAGTATTGATGTCAGGTGGGGCACTTAGCCTGGTATTTAATCTGGAAGTTGATTGCTTGCACCTGAGCAAGCTTATAATGGTATACTCTAAGGGGCTGATCACTTTACCAAACCAGGCATTTCACTGATTAATTTTTAATAATATTCCAGATGTTTTTAAATTATATTTTTACTTTAATGATAAGGATTTAAAAAAAAAAGTTAGATTTAATTTATTTTATTTTACAGGGTGTAATGTGATCAAAAAACAAAACAAAACAAACAAACAAAACAAAACAAAAAAAACGGTATGTGAAAATATACATATGAAATATATCGAATCAATTACAATTGAGCTGTGTTGCTTATACTGTACTTTTTTTCCAGTTCTTCTTCTTCTTCTTCTTCTTCTTCTTATTATTATTATTATTATTATCGCAGGATATAGAAAAGCTGTCACTAGCTGTCATCATTTCAAGATTAGTTTTGCACTTGAAAGCCGTTTAACGTATATTAGTCCTCACGGCAACAGCTTCATAACACCAATGAGCGAGTAATTTAGTCAATATTTTCTTCTGGTCAAATTAAAGGTTCTCACTATAAGAACATATAATGGCAGACAGGAGATGGAAAATTAGGAACTGTGCAGTGCTTCAAATGATCCATAGCTTGAGTTTATTTCTAATGCAGTCAAATGCTTTGCTTTTACTGAATGACTATGTGCTAAAGCGCCTCAGGTTATTATTGCAGTGTATTAGAAGCAGCGCTGCTTTCCGCAAGCAGACTCATGACAAACTGTGAGACTGTGTGTGTGTGTGGGGGTGGAAAGAGAGCTGTCACACGGTGCAACACAACTATGGGCCTGAGCAGAGTCCTGAAATAAAAACAGCACTTACCTCCTAATGAAGTGAAAAACAATCTAGTCAAAAACAGGCAATTCGAAATGTACTTTCCTTACAACCACTGAAATGTCCTCAAACTAATGTTTCCCATGAGCTCCCAAGATATTAGAGAACAAACCCCTAGTAATTACCATTTTTAAGATTAAAATTAAATTGTTTATTTATCAAAACATGCATACAATAATGGTTCTACAGTGAGAAAAAAAATCTTAATAGATTACGTGGTAACACTTTACAGCAAGATCTCTTTTGTTAACATTAATGTATTAACTAACATGAACAAACAATGAACAATACATTTATTACAGTATTTATTCATCTTTGTTAATGTTAGTTAATAAAAATACAGTTGTTCATTGTTAGTTCATGTTAGTTCACAGTCCATTAACTAATGTTAACAACCACTAACAACAACTTTAGATTTTAATAATGCATTAATAAATGTTGGAATTAATATTACCTATGATTAATTAATGCTGTAGAAGTACTGTTCATTCTTTAGGCCTTTCCACACTGAGCGCGATGCGAAAACATGGGGCGAATTGCAGACAAATGGTGGTTTCACACCGAGCGTGAATTGATTGATCGCGCTAATTCACGCCTGCGCGCTAGGTGGCATCGAACAACAATGCATTTTTCCTCAGATATGTATCTTTGTCACCACCGCGGTCTCTGTGGCTCCCTCTAACCACTGTCAGCGGGAACCCTCCCCGGAGTTCTAACACACTACATTTCCCATCATACCGTACCTGGGGCGCCCACTTCCGGTTCCGGGTCGCTCGTAGTGCTTCCTCTCTGGCGGCCATTTTAGGCTGCCGGCCGGAGACGCTCTCTGCGAAGTTTGGTTAGCTTGACTATCATCCTGAGCGTTTTCATTTCTAGTGTTTTTCCCGTTGCCGATTGGACTGTGTATTCTCGTGTTTTGATTTATTGCTGCCTGCCCCGACCTTCTGCCTGGACTAACGTTTATTCTTCGGATTACCCTCATTGCACAGATTGCTGGTGATTAACTCTGCCTGTTTGACTTCGAGGTTGTCAATAAACGTATCGCAAATGGATCCCACGCCTCCCGAGCAGTCACTGACCACACCACAGAAAACTTCGCCGACTTTGGATCCAGCGACCGCCCAGGCGACGCCACCGGCAAATCCCGCGACAGTTCATCAGATAACAACCGAGCTGTCTGCGCAAGCATCGGCCTTGATGGCTCATCAGCAACAATTGGATCGCCTCACCGATCTCACGGGGCAGCTCGTGCAAGCGCTGCAAGGCCTCCAGCTGACGCCACCGGCCACGCCACCACCCGCAACGCCGGCCGCCATCACGCCTGCCCCGGGGGCGCAGGCGTTCGCCGCTAGCCCGCGTTTGGCGTTCCCGGAGAAGTTTGACGGCTCTCCCGCTAAATGTAAGGGTTTCCTTTTGCAGTGCTCTCTTTTTGTCAGCCAGCAGCCACATTTATACCCTACTGATGAGGCTAAGATAGCGTTTGTGTGTTCACTGCTTTCTGGACGAGCTCTGGACTGGGCTACGGCAGTTTGGCGGTTGGATCAGCCCACCTTCCCGTCATTTTCTGCCTTCTTGCAACGCTTCAAGGAGGTGTTCCAGCCAAGCTCGGAGAACGGTGAGGCGGGTGAACAGATCATGGCGTTGAGGCAGGGCCGTAGGACCGCGGCGGATTATGCCTTAAGTTTTCGCACCCTCGCGGCCCAGAGCGGCTGGAATGACGGTCCCCTCAAGCTCCACTACAGGAAGGGGTTAAACGCCGAGTTACAGGTAGAGCTGGCCTGTCGGGATGAGGGATTACCATTGGAGCAGTACATCGATTTATCCATTCGAGTCGACAACATCATGCGTGCACGTAAGCCCAGCCGCCTAAATGTTGCCTTGCCATCGCCTGCATCAGCGATCGACGCGGGACCTGAGCCCATGCAGATCGGAGCCACCAAGTTGTCTGTGGAGGAACGGGAGAGGAGACTTCGGGGTAACCTGTGCCTCTACTGTGGTCAACCAGGGCACATCCGGGCCACCTGTCCCACACGACCACCACGTCAGCGAGCCGCGGTGAGTAACGAAGAACCCCCTTTAAGTCGATGTGAGATTCCGGTAAAGCTGGGCTTTGGGGATGTTACTATTTCGACCACCGCCCTCATTGATTCTGGAGCTGCTGGAAACTTTATTGATGCTGCATTTGTAGCTGCTAACCACATACCTGTTTCCTCTTGTTCTCCACATGTGACAGTGGCAGCCCTCGACGGACGACCATTAGGCACTGGCAGAATCCATCACACCACCACCGATCTCACTCTCCGCTTAGCCCCGGACCACCATGAAACCATCCGTCTCTTTGTGATTTCATCACCTCACTCACCCATCGTCCTGGGTTACCCCTGGCTCAATCTCCACGGACCCACCATCTCCTGGAGTCAACGCATCATCACCAGCTGGTCACCCTACTGTCACACGCACTGCACTCAGCCCAGGAATTCGTCCTGCTCGTCCGCCGGCCTACCACCCTCAACCACCTCCATTCCCGCAGAATACCAAGACCTGCTCGAGGCCTTCAGCCAGCAGAAGGCTACCCAACTACCACCTCATCGCCCGGGTGACTGCGCCATAGACCTGGTACCTGGGGCAGCTCCCCCCAGGGGGCGCATCTTCCCCCTGTCACAGGCAGAATCAGCCGCCATGAACACATATATTCAGGAAGAACTGGCTAAGGGGTTCATCAGACCTTCCACCTCCCCTGCCTCCGCAGGTTTTTTCTTCGTTAAGAAGAAGGATGGAGGCCTCCGTCCTTGTATCGACTATCGTGCCCTTAACGAACTTACCATCAAGTACCGCTACCCGCTCCCACTCGTCCCTTCGGCCCTGGAGCAGTTACGTTCAGCCAGGATCTTCACTAAACTGGACTTGAGGTCAGCCTACAACCTCATCAGGATCCGCTCCGGGGACGAGTGGAAGACGGCCTTCTCCACGACCAGCGGACACTACGAATACTTGGTAATGCCCTTCGGGCTAGCCAATAGTCCTTCCTACTTTCAGGCCTTCGTTAATGAAGTGTTCCGAGATATGCTCAACCGATGGGTAATCGTCTATATTGACGATATTCTCATATACTCCAGCTCCTACGCCGAACACATCACCCACGTCCGGGCTGTTCTACAACGCCTCATCTCTCATCAGCTTTACGCAAAAGAAGAAAAGTGTGAGTTCCATCTCGATAAGATCTCCTTCCTTGGATACATCATCAGCCCTGAGGGGGTGGCCATGGACGAACGCAAGGTCAACGCTGTCCTGAACTGGCCACGTCCGACCACTCTCAAAGAACTCCAACGGTTCCTCGGATTCTCAAACTTCTACCGACGTTTCATTCGAAATTTCAGTTCCGTGGCAGCACCGCTCACCGCCATGGTAAAGAGGGGAGCCTCACGCCTCACCTGGTCTCAATCGGCACTCCAGGCCTTCGATGAATTACGTCACCGCTTCACCACCGCACCCATTCTCCACCATCCCGACCCCGACAGTCCTTTTGTGGTGGAGGTGGACGCCTCAAGCACAGGAGTCGGGGCTGTGCTCTCCCAACGCCATGGAGAACCAGCCAAGATGTTCCCGTGTGCCTTCTTTTCACATAAACTGAGCCCCGCTGAAATTAACTATGACGTGGGTAATCGAGAACTACTAGCAATCAAATTAGCTCTAGAAGAATGGCGGCACTGGCTTGAGGGCTCCAAGCACCCCTTCACCGTCCTGACGGACCACAAAAACCTTGAATACCTCCGTTCGGCTAAGCTCCTGAATCATCGGCAGGCCCGCTGGGCATTATTCTTTTCAAGGTTTAATTTCTCCGTCACCTATAGGCCCGGCTCTCAGAACACCAAGGCCGACGCCCTCTCACGCCTCCACGAGCCCGAACCCCCATGTGACAACCCAGAACCCATACTACCTCCCTCCTTGATCTTAGCACCTGTGACCTGGGACCTCATGACCGAAATCTCAGAAGCCCAAGTACAAGATCCTACACCCGCGGAATGTCCACCTAACCTGGTCTATGTCCCTCTAGCTCTCCGTCCACGGGTGCTCACCGAAGTACATCACATCCCCAGCTCAGGTCACCCCGGGATAGAGGCCACGCTGCAGCTGTTGAATAATCGATTTTGGTGGCCAGGTCAACGCTCCGACACCATCCAATTCATCAACAAATGCACCACTTGTAACATATCCAAGGTACCTCACCGCCTTCCCGCTGGACTGCTGCAGCCCTTGCCCGCGCCACAACGCCCATGGTCTCATATCGCCGTCGACTTCGTCACGGATCTTCCCCCCTCGAACGGTTATACCACTATCCTGTCCATAATCGACCGTTTCTCAAAGGCCTGCCGCTTCATCCCATTAGCCAAACTCCCCACGGCCATGGAGACCGCTGAGTTACTGTGCAACTGGGTTTTCCGACTTTACGGCCTCCCAGAAGACATCGTTTCGGACCGCGGGCCTCAATTCTCCTCACGTCTCTGGTCAAGCTTCTTCAGCCTCCTTGGAGTTAACGTGAGTTTGACTTCAGGATATCATCCCCAGGCTAATGGTCAAGTAGAGAGGTTAAACCAGGAGTTGACCCGCTTCCTCCGCACCTATTGTCATGACCAACAGAACACCTGGAGTCGATATCTCTTCTGGGCTGAATACGCCCAGAACTCCCTGCGCAAACCCTCCACTCAACTCACCCCGTTCCAGTGCATCCTAGGCTTCCAGCCCCCTCTCTTTCCCTGGTCAGGGGAACCCTCCAACCTACCCGCGGTCAACTCCTGGTTTCAGCAGAGTGAGAGGACTTGGAACCAGGCCCACGTCCATCTTCAGAGCGCCATCCGTCGCACTAGAGTGCAAGCCGACCGAAGACGTCGTCCTAACCCTCCCTACGAGCCCGGGCAATGGGTGTGGCTCTCTACCCGGGACCTGCGCCTTCGTCTGCCTTGCAGAAAGTTAAGCCCCAGGTACGTGGGTCCGTTTCAAATCATTAGACAAATTACACCAGTTTCATTCAGATTAAGACTGCCGTCTGAATACCGTATCTCACCCACTTTTCATGTTTCCCTGTTAAAGCCCGCTGACAGTCCGGAAAGGGGAGAGATCCTAGATGAGACCGCCTCCCAGGGACCTCCCCCCATCATCATCGACGGCGAGGAGGTCTATCAAGTCAGAGCCATCCTGGACTCTCGGCGCCGGCGAGGTCACCTCCAATATCTGGTCGATTGGGAGGGGTTCGGCCCAGAAGAAAGATCCTGGGTCCCTGCCACAGACATTCTCGACCCCTCCCTCACCGTCGACTTCCACTCATCTCATCCGGATCGACCAGCTCCCCGTGGAAGAGGTAGACCCCGGCGCCGGCCTCCTCCTCGCGCCAGGAGTCGCTCGCAGGGGGGGGGCTCTGTCACCACCGCGGTCTCTGTGGCTCCCTCTAACCACTGTCAGCGGGAACCCTCCCCGGAGTTCTAACACTACATTTCCCATCATACCGTACCTGGGGCGCCCACTTCCGGTTCCGGGTCGCTCGTAGTGCTTCCTCTCTGGCGGCCATTTTAGGCTGCCGGCCGGAGACGCTCTCTGCGAAGTTTGGTTAGCTTGACTATCATCCTGAGCGTTTTCATTTCTAGTGTTTTTCCCGTTGCCGATTGGACTGTGTATTCTCGTGTTTTGATTTATTGCTGCCTGCCCCGACCTTCTGCCTGGACTAACGTTTATTCTTCGGATTACCCTCATTGCACAGATTGCTGGTGATTAACTCTGCCTGTTTGACTTCGAGGTTGTCAATAAACGTATCGCAAATGGATCCCACGCCTCCCGAGCAGTCACTGACCACACCACAATCTTGTATATAAATTTAACATTGTCTGCTGCACAATATGCAGGATTAACTTAAGATAAATAAAGTCTGGTCTAAAATGCTTACAAGTAAACATCTTAAAATATAAATAGAAGTAAAATTAGCATCATGCCACATTTCATATTTATATAATTATTAAAGGGGTCATCGGATGCAAAGTTCACTTTTACATGTTGTTTGAACAATAATGTGGGTTGGCAGTATACCCTATAATGGTAAAAATCCATGCAGTGGTTTTTAATTAATCTTTAAAAATAATATCCCCTTTTTTAAATCGAGTCATTCTCAGATGTGGCATCACCGACAGAGGCCGCACCCACCATAGTTGATTGACATGAGCATCTTACCTCAGACCGACAGCTGTAACAGTCCGACCTCCATTGTTTTGATGCCGGAGCAGGGATGTAAGTTAGACAAGAATACCTCCGATTGAGCAATTGAGGTGTTGTGTTGCTGGATGTAATAATGAACATAGTGGTCGTCATTTACTCCCGACATCTGAGCCGCTGAAGATGCAGTGGATTACGTTTGTTTGTGAATGGAATGCGCCTCCCAATCTACATATATCCATCTATGTTCGCCCAAATCATTCGTGATCCAGCCTCACTTACAGCAGAAGTGAGTATAAGGGTTTTTTTATGAATCTTTGCGATCGCCTTTCCTAATAACGTGCTAGTTAGCAAGTTTAGTGGCTAAATGCAGCTAAAGTAAACAGGCTCGTCACTCCACAGAGAGAAGAGAGAGGCAGGGTGAACAGAGCTCATTAACATTTAAAGCAACCTCGACCAGAACAGGATGATTTTTGCAGAGCTGTGTTTGGCAAGGTAAAAAGGGTGTTGCTTTACACAACCATTGAGAATTTTTAACCAAAGTATATTATAGACTTTTCATTAAGACCCTAAAGAATCATATCAACTTGTGGAAAATGGGCATCTGATGACCCCTTTAATGTATTTACTTAAAACCCACTTTAAACCATCATTGAGTGCTTGTAATAACTTCTGATTGTAATCTGTAGTTGATTTTTTAATTCTATAATAGGCAAACATGCACTCTTTGTTTGTTTAATAGAGCCACACTGCTGATTGGCATAAACATCCTTTATGGTTAAAAAAAATACCATGAGCTGCATACAAAACACATATGTCTATTTGCTTTCATATTTTATGTGTATAACAGTAGAGAAATGTTTCACTCTTTTTTTTTAAATACGGAACATCTAGAGCGTGAACGTGCTCTTACTCATAACACTCATGCACGTGGAAGAAAACGAACAGTGCTCTCCACCAGATCACATAATTCAATGGAGAATTAATAAAAATTATATTAAGAACATGTAAAAATAACCACCTGTTCTCAGATACAGTGATAACAAGAACACATCCTCTTCTCTCTCGGAATTCTCTTCTTCTGTGTTTTTGTGCAATAGCAGTTGCTCTGGCCCGTGTTTTTGTTTTGCGCAACTGAAAAGATTCGTTGGACTGGTTGGAAAAAACATTTGCTTTTTCGGTGCATGAATGTTCACAGTCTATGTGGAAGCATCCATAGAAATCTGTTGTTTTTTTCCAGTGTGTCATTGCGTCCGATATTCGTTTTGTTTTTTCAAGCTCAATGTGGAAAGCCCTTTAGTTCATGTTAACTAAAGTAGGTAACTGATGTTAACTAATGAACCTTAATGTAAAGTGTTACTGATAACATAAATGTCTAACCCTGTTAATAGAATTTGGGAAGTGTGCGGCGTGTCACAATGTGACAACACTACGCTTTTAAAAATAAAGGTGCTTTAAAAGGTTCTTCACAGCGATGCCATAGAAGAACCATTTTTGGTTCCACAAAGAACCATTCAATTAAAGGTTCTTTAAAGAACCCTCTCTTTTCTATCTTTTTTCATAATCTGAAGAACCTTCTTTCAAAAAACCATTTGTGAAACAGAAAGGTTTTTCAGATGTTAAAAGTTCCTTATGGAACCATTTAGACAAAAAAGGTTCTTCTATGGCATCATGAAGCACCTTTATTTTTAAGAGTGAAGATGATCCATGAAGCTGTCATGTGCCAACATGACTATACACTTGTAACATAAACAGCGTCATTTATTAAAATGGAAGCGATCAAGTCTTATTCCTCATGCTTCTACTTTTGCATGACTACTACAAATGAAGAGTATTAAAGAGGACATTGGATGCCCATTTTCTACACTTTGATATGATTCTTTAGAGTCTTTCATGAAATGTCTGTAACTTACTATGGTTAAAATTCATCAATGGTTTTATAAAACAGCACCTATTTTACCTTCACCTTTTCACAGAGAGCAGTTTCGGTACATGTCTCTTGAAATGATAATGAGCTACTGCTCACCCCACCCCTCTCTTCTATCATCATTCCATCACAAGCAGATGTCTGTTTTGGGCTTTCAAAAAATTAAATATGGTAATCCTGTTAAATTTCTGCTACAAATTCTACATTGTTTGATGTTTTTTGTTGTTGTTGTTGTTGTTGTTTTTTCATTTCTAACCAGACTCTTAAAATAATTCTTGACTAACAATGCTTGTCAGGAAAATTGTTTTATATTCTTTCAAAGACAACTGTAGGCATTTCTAGTTGTTTTAAAACTCCAGTTTGAAATCTTAAATTCTAATTATGACTATGCTGACAAAATACATCCGTACTATCAGAATCCGTACTATCAGAATTGGCCATTAAAACTATCCGCTAGCTGAAAATCATCTCCATTACTGGCAGTTATCATTGCACCAGGCACTTCAGCACCAAATGAACAGCAGTGGCAAATAATAAAATAATGACATTATTGAAAAACGTCAAATCTGGAATAATGAAGGGTACTGGGTTTTGCTCACAGCAGTGTGGTCCAGAGGGACATAGTCTTTGGAGATGGAAAGCTGCAGAGGAGGAAGAAAGATGAAGGAGGAGCGGGGGTGTTGTGTTACTCCTACGCTAAATATGGGCTATTGGAGCTCCTGTGGTTTAATTCAATTATGCACATTTTCATAGAAATCGTGGGAATGGGAAAACAGTCCAGTAGCCGTAAGGAATGGCATATTGTTGCATTGTTTTAAATGAACGTTCAGTGCATTTCATCACAAATCAGTTGGGAGCAGAACAAACAGCCCAAACTATTCTAATTGTGCTTCGCCACGAATTTCAGTGGCTCACTGTTCTATTGGAAGAGTTTTCCTCCACTGAACAATCTGCAGTAAATGTAATAATTCATTTTTTTTTCTCTCCTGACATGACTCTGACATTATCTCCCTCTCTGCGCTTTTATGAGAAGCCAAACACTCCAAAACGGAGGTATCCATCTGATCCAAGTGGAGCGGAGCAAATATCTGCACAGCCCACTTGACAGCACGCCATAGACCTGTTTCCACAAAAACCACAAAACCTGCATGACCCATTCAATTTGACAGATAATTCTCTACTTCAAAGCACTGTGAAAAATCTTAGCTAAACTGAGAATGAAATACTTAAAATGTAAAAAAATGAATGTTCTTTACAAAGAGAAAGAAAAGAGCAGTTCAATCAGAACATCTATATTCAAATAAATAATGTTTTAAAGCAAGTTCGAATGTCACTGTGTACTCTGCCCTAAATATGCCCCAAATGCCCTGAAAAACTAGTAGCTGCATATTGTGTTAAAATAATCTGACTGCTTTTAATGAACATTTGTGTTTCGTATATCATTCCATTCATCATAATGACTGAAGTTATCAGAACAGCAGTGTTTGGACTGGCTTTAATATGAGCTCACCTCTTTAAAAAGAACATTATCTATTCAAATCCAGTGTTGCCCATGTCAAATTAAACATGAGTCTTATACCATATCCTGAACAGACACACCATGACACATGATAAAATATATCTTTTCCATGTTGTACCATGTATGTCATAGTTGTTTTCCTATTTGGCTGCATCAGTGACAAGAAAAAGTGAATTCTATTTTTGGAATGTTTCTTCTTAACAACGCGGCTGACAGCTCAGGTACTGTGGTATGTTTAATAATAAAATGGTTTAATTTGAGTTTGAATATCACTTGCTTGACTTTAACAGCCATAATGAAGGAAACAAGTCATAATGTACCTCAGATCTTGAAAAAAAGCAGAACATTGAATGATATTGTAGACACAAAAAGTCACCATTTGGATAAGCAAATACAGAAGAGTCTAGGATTGGATCACTATTGCTGTGATTAATACGTTCCTGGCATGTTGTATGTTTGGGATCTAGTCTTTTAACCTTAACCCAATCCTCCGTCACTAATTTGAAAATGTCACTTTAGAGCTAGTAATGAAGGAACTTTGAGTTGCTTCACTGAAAACTTATGGTATTAGTGAATTAAAAGCTCACTGTATTATGTAGAGCATTATGAGAGAGAGATGGACTGAATGAGTGTGATTACCTGCATCTTATACAACATTCATTCTTTAGTTCAATCTCATATTCACATTAAAACATTAGTCTGAATGTTCACTGAGGAACCTTTCATTTGTTAAGAGTGATTTCCGATAACAGAGCTGCTCTGTGCATTTGTTGGCTGAAACTTACAAGGGGTCCTACCATAAAATGAGGCGCCAGGCGCGACACAAGTAATTTTTGCTAGTTTTAGCCCGATGCAGTTATCATTTTCACGTCCTGTGCCACCTTGTTTAAATGGCAAATGCATTTGCGCTCATTTGTGCACCCGTGGGCGTGCTGGTCTGAAAACGAGGTGTGTTTAGGTGCATTGTTGGTGCGTTGCTATTTTGAGGCAACTGAAATAGACTGCACCATTGATCAACTAAAACCTAGTCTAAAGTCAATGGCGCAATATTTTTCTTGTTATTTAAAGAGCGCGTTAGTAATATGCGCCTATAGGCAGGTGCACAATGCAAATGCACTCTGCTTATTACACACACAGGGACGCGCAGCAGCACACATACATGCCAAATATTAAAAATGAAAGGATTACAGTGTAAAAGATTATTATTGTGTACATAAATATAAAAATGCCTACATGTCATAATGGATAGTTAATCACTCTCTTATGCGAGCTGATTTTGGTTTAACTTTCACTTTAGAAAACGATCACAAGGAGGGGAGAGTTTTGAAAGGAGGTGCACAGCAAGTCATTTGAGTGGGCTCGACCCATGAATGCCCCCCTTTGCGCTGGCCCTGCTCTCTGGAGAAGTGTTCAGCCTTTGTTTTTGCAAATTCCGGCGTGTAAATAGCGAGTGCAACTGGCTCTTAAAGGGAATGGGAGATGAGACTCTGATTAGTTTAATGCCAAGGTGCCCAACCCTGTTCCTGGAGATCGACCTTCCTGCAGAAATTATTTTTCTAAGCCTAAACCAAACACACCTGTCTGTAATTATCAAGTGCTCCTTCAGATCCTAATTAGCTAGTTCAGGTGTGTTTGGTCAGGGTTGGAGCTGAACTCTGCAGGAAAGTCAATATCCAGGACCAGGGTTGAGCACCCCTGGTTTAATGCATGTTATGCCCAAAACACACCCATGACTCATTAAGAGAATAGGTACAACCCTTTTTTTCCTGTCCACTACCAGAACAACAATTTACAAATAATTTACTCACCCCCTTGTCATCCAAGATGTTCATGTCTTTCTGTCTTAAGTCGTGGAGAAATTAAGGTTTTTGTGGAAAGCATTTCAGGATTTTTCTGCATATAATGGACTTCATTGGTGCCCCAAATTTGAACTTCCAAAATGTAGTTTAAATGCAGCTTCAAAAGGGCGCTAAATGATCTCAGCCGAGGAAGAAGGGTCTTATCTAGCGAAACGAACGGTCATTGTTTTCGAAAAATAAAAATTTGTATACTTTTTAAGCGCAAAAGCTTGTGTAGCACAGGCTCTGTGATGCACGTCCACGGGTCGTTCTTGATCGATTTGTTCATTTTGAACGAATCTTTAATGTAACGAGTCGTCTCGGTGAGTGATTCGTTTAGTCATGCATGTGCAACATCCTAGGTTCTGTACTGGAATTAGTTCACCTGTTTCAAGTCTTTGGGTTTTTCGAGTCGTTCATTCATCTTATGGGGCTGTCACGTGATGCTGATTTTGATAAAATGAACGAAATGACTCGAAAAAAGATAGTGATCTAAACTTCACATCACTACTACTAATCACGTCTTCGAATCACCACATGTGTACTCCAGATCAAAAAGGTAGAGTATGTCGAAAAACATTTTATTTTCTCCTACAACTTCAGAATCGTCCGACATCGTTGTACCTTTTTGTTTGTAAACAGCGTTTGACTTACTTGCACTTTCTTAGTCTTTGCGCGTTTGCTTTGTAAACACTGGGTCTGTAGTTCCGCATATGTTCCGAATGACCTTTCGACGTGATTCAATATGTGAAATGCGCATCCTAGAGCCTGTGCTATACGAGCTTTTGTGCTTAAAAAGTATACAAATTTGATGACCGATTATTTTGCTAGATAAGATCCTTCTTCCTCAGCTGGGATCGTTTAGAGCCCTTTGAAGCGGCATTTAAACTACATTGTGGAAGTTCAAAATTGGGGCACCAATGAAGTCCATTAGATGGAGAAAAATCCTGAAATGTTTTCCTCAAAAAACATAATTTCTTCACGACTGAAGACAGAAAGACATGAACATCTTGGATGACAAGGGGGTGAGTAAATTATTTGTGAATTGTTGTTCTGGAAGTGGAGTTCTCCTTTAAAATAGCAAAAGTGGATTCGGACATGTCCCAAGTGCACCTGCGCCGTGCGCTTTAGACCATGCGCTCAGATCACTAAAATGGGGTCCAAGGTGTTATTGAAAGTAAAAATAACTTCCTTGTTTCCAACCCTGTTTAAATCTCTTTCAGTATATATGTTTTTATTGCTGACTCACTCATAAAAACAGTCTCATGTGTCCAATCTATTGATGTAGTAAATCTGTAGAATATCTGGTGTAGTAGAATCATGTAGTTAAAATCACTATCATGAACACACACGCACATTTATCAACACTAAATACTGTTATTAAATAATACTATTATTTATATAAAATGTTATCTATTAAATAATAATATTGAATAAACAACAACAGCCATCATAAAGGTTGCTAGGCAATTCAGTCAAAAGTACAAAGGCAGCGCTCTGATATACAGCATTGAAGTTATATAAAATATAACGTTGCAAGACTTTTCCCTCAGCCAAAACTATTTCCTACAATTTACAAGTAAAAGATTAGTGAGACCAAAGACTGGCCAACAGATTTGCTCAAATGGTTGGATTGCTGTTATCACTAGAATATTGCACATCTGGAAAAGGCTGAAATCACATGTAACATCATAACCATAACACTGACTTCCCCTTGTGAAAAATAATTATTTTTTAGCATACTTTTAAAAAGAATGCATATTACAGAAATAATATACTCATAATTCATTCTTGCCTCAAAACCCTGGAGTCCGATTTGTAGTCATATAATAATAACATATCTTAAATCCAAACTTTACATTTTGGCAGTGTTGCAGTCAGTTCGCAAGTAAAGGCTTGTGATTGTGGGTGTGTTTTTGCAGTGTGAGAGTCTCCGTGCAGTAACGCTTGTGCAGATGTGTCGCATTCCCAGTTCTCCCCACCCCTCTGGAAACTTTCCTTGTCTCTTGGCATCAAGCGGAACTAATTGTCTCTGCTGGACTTAAAATCGATGCTTAGTTTCCCTTCAAGTCCCACATTTGTCCCAATGAACACACAGTTGCTTGGCTTTAATTGTATTATTGAAGAAGCAGAGTGACTGAATAGGGTGCAGGAGTTGGAGTGGGGCTTTGTTCCTGTTGGAACAGGATGTTTGCTTATGTCTCCTAAACACTAGACCCTGGTGTCACTGAAGGCCTTGCTACTGTGTTTTTTACTCAGTGCCTCACTGCCTTCTCTTTGCATCAGTGTCTTGTTATTGCCATATGAGACTTGTAGTTACCAGAGATTTTTTTGAGTTTACATGGAGTGATGGATAGATATCTTGGGCTGTATTTGCAGAGGGAAGCATCACTAGTGACCGGAAACAAACCCCTTCTTTCTTTTTCTTTCTGTCTTTCTTTCTTTCTTTCTTTCTTTCTTTTCTAATTCAGAATTATTTAATAGTATTTTTCAAATAATAAAGGTACACTGACATGACTGTGGCCTTCTAAAAGCTGTTTTGTGTTACACACAGCATTGTGTTGTGATCTCATGCTGTTTGACTGAGGTAACAGTTATAATAACTGCTAATTACAAATAAATGAAGTTCACTTTATAATGTGGATTAACATTTCTTACATCAGGTGTTGAGTGTGAACACAACTGCAAACTATAGCACTGCTGGCAACACTGCACTGAGTTATTAGGGAGAGAGCTTGTAGCAGCAGCCACCAACAACTCGTAAAACTTTGTTAGGGCTGAACACAAGAATGGCTTTTTTTATTGAAAGTGTTGAGACGGCGATAAACGGACAAACCAGAAGTAAATGAAAGATACACAATTCTAATATGAACTGAGAACAGTTGATACATCCAGGCCAACAGGTGTCAGTATAATTTCCATATCAGTGGGATGAAGAAAAGCCAGTGAAATGGAAGCAAAGGCTTATCTGAAACTTCTCCTCATATACAGTTCCTTACATTGCTCTCCTAATATAATCCACTGAATGAATTAATGAAAGTGAGTGAACAAAATTGGACACTGAATGCGTCAAAAGTTCTGCCGATCAGGGTTGCCAGGTCTGTGTAACAAAACTATCCCTATGGCCCATCAAAAATACCCTTAAAGTTGCCCAATGACCTCCCAAATAAACTCAAAACTCAAAATATGCGATTCCCATACTTAACATGCATATTTTATTTAAAACCAATATATTGTACTGATCATTAACACAGCTCAAGGGTTCCTTACCAGTCACCCTTGTTCACAAAACGTAACAACTGCCGCAGTTTTATCATTGGTAGGATATAAAATATTTCAGTACATGCATTTCGGTTCACATACTGTATACTTTATGCAGTATCAAACCATTAACCCGTGGCAACAGTTTAAAAGTATCCCAATTCCACATGAAAACAGCAGACTTGGCAAGCGATGCCGCGTGCTAGCAGATGCCGGAATTCATTAATTCAGTATTCCATAATTTGGATTTCATCTGTAATTTATTACCCTTTTCTAAGCAATCAGTCTCCTGTTTCTTCTGTAGACAATAAAATAAGACACAAAATACCATAGCCTTACAATGAAAAGGAACCTAAGCCATGTTTAAAGTCCAGGATACCTTTGGGCTGGGCTTTTTGACTTGGACCAGTTAGCGATAATCCAGAACAACCTAGCAGTTGCATAGCAACATCCTGGCAACCACCATCAACACCCCACCACTGCCAAGCACTAGTCACATTTTCTCCAGAGTATATAAAAATATACTTTGATAATTGCTGCTTTCAAATACCAGCATTCCTGTGTGTTCACGCAATTCATGCAGAGAAGAAAATACATCAAATGTTTAAGAAACCAATGAGGCATCTTTCATTCTTTATTTTTCCAAGTACTTGCACAAATGGCTTTTGTTGTTTCGTAACACATTATTAACTCTGTGTTCTTAATATTGGACAGGAGAAACAAGCACCATAAAACTCTTTAATAAGCCAATGCTGAGATGTAAGTAAACCAGTAGACAACAACACACTATTCAAATGGCCACTCTGCGGTTTACATCAGGCTGCTGCAAGACTTACATATTCATTATGCCACACACAAGAGCTCTGGATAGTGTGCTGTTGACATGATCCTTCCTTTTCTGACAGCCTCTTATCTGGATCATCTCTCTCTCTGTCTCACAAGGAGTGAGACTAATCACCTGTAAGCTACAAGAACCCTACATCCACTCCAGCTGACAGATCTCGTCCATACCTTGCCAGTGTAGTGCACTATGGCATATACTGCTGAGATGTTAAGGGCCCTTGTGACCTTCTTATTCAGTTTTGTCAGGTGGGGTGAATACAAACATAAAATTTGCAGCTATGAATGGCAAACAAACTGATGAATAGATCTGTGAGATACTTAATAGCTACAGAATGAGAAGAAAGGCTAAATGTTTTCTAAATTGAAACATTTTTGAAAAGAGGTAAACATTCAGAGGCATAATCATATACAGCTTCGCCCAATAAATATATATTTGCTATAAAATATATATATATATATATATAATATAAATTTTTTAATCAAATTAATTACATGATGTGTTGATTAATTAATCTGATTAATCACATATTAATCACAAAATAAATTTTAACAGTGAAAATAGAGATTATTTAAAGATTATTTAAAGCTATTTTTGTGTTAAATGAGAAAGCAGCAAACTGTAGACATTACAAATTATAGCTTTAGAAAGAAATATTTTATTTGATTCAGCATAAAATTTATTACACATAAACATTTAGGCTGCAACGGCCTAACATAAACTATGGAATATAAAAGAAGATCATTTGAGAAACATCTCAGTATTTTTTGTTCATACAATGAAAGTCATTGGTAACCAAAACAGCTTTGTTACCAACAGTCTTATTATAAAGTCTTATTATTATATTTTCTTAATGAAATGATACTCTAAATACGAAACTAATCTGCCAGCAGGTGGCGGTAAACGTCTTAATGAGTCATTCACATGATTCGTTAAAAACGCAGATTCGTTCAGAAACTAAACTAAAATAAACAGTAATATGTTCTCTGTAAAATTGAGAAAAATACATAATATAATGTTTAAAATGTAACACTATATCAACTTCTTATTTACTGAACTCTTGTATAAAATCACATTTCAGCTCGTGATACAGTAGGTCGGGAAAAAATCAGCACTCGTGGCATACTGCTTTTGCTGCCCATGGGATATCTTGTGATACGTGATACATATATAAATATGAGACAAAACACGTACAGGGGAAGGTTTTTTTTGCACCAATATCTTGAATATTAGGGAATAACTGCATTTATGGGCCCTTCATCATATTTGTCAACAGTCAGCTGTATGAAATATAAGACGATGTCTGGGGGCGGGGGCAGCGCGTTAACTGCGTTAAAATCTTTTAATCGCGTTATTGTTCCATAATAAATTAATTAAGTTAATGCATACAGTGTATGCAATAGCAAAAAAATAGTCTATCCACACATTGTAATAAGAAGATATTTGATGTTTAACGTACAGTTAAATAGATTTTTGATTTATGAGATTTCACTGCATACAAGGATCAAGATTTGTCGGGTTAACATGGGCTGTTAGCTCCTGCTGATAGATGCCATAACAGCATTCTGCAAGCAAAAAGCCTCCATTCCATTTCTTCATTGATTTCCATTTTAAAGCAGCCCTGTATTTCATAAATATTTTATGATATTATAGTAGATTCATTTAAGCAGTGCCCAAAAACATTTTAGGTGGACTCTTAAAAGCATGTGCTGCCTTGGACATCACAGCTCAGGAGAGTTGCTATACTGAAGAATTGGGGTCTGTGCACATTACGGTTGTCCCATTTTAACCGCTTGGTCCATCAGGCAATCAGTCACAATATCATTTTCCTGTGGAAATTTAGTAGCATCCATGGTTCCATGAAGAACTTTTTAACATGCAATGCACAAAAGATGGAAAATAATTATTTAGACAATTAAAATGTTCTTCACAAACATGTTGCCATTTTTCTTCGTTTTTTTGCTTATCATGTGTAGACATAGTCGTATTGAAATTTGATTATTCTTCAGAGAAGTGTGTTAAAGTGACCATCTGGCCTGACAAAAGATTCCTCATGTTTACATGGATTGATGGCTTGTCATGCGCAAGTTACGATTTCAGCAGTGTTTGACAGGTTTGTTATATCAACTTCCATCCCACTGTGTTTGAACACACGCCTGGGGGAAAGTGTATGCATTCAGGCATGTGTATTGCAGAGAGCTTCAGACAGATTAATTAACTCAAAGAGACTCGTGGGATGGAAACTGGCCAACATAGAATGACAGGCAGGCTGTATGCTAGCACTGCTCAGTGGAGGCATGCAGTTAATGTGAAATATGCCAATGTCAATATTAATAATGGTCAATTTCAGAGCCTCTGGTTTGGTTCTACTCCAAACAATGCCCTGTTTGTCCATCAGGTTTGATGCTTTCTGGTTATGTTCTCAAGGTGGGTTATGAAAAGGAAGTGTTTTGTCATTGCTTTGTTCTGATTTAATCTTGACAATGTTAAGGCGCATTTATGAACAATTCCTAAAGGAAAGAAACATCACAAATTAGATCTCTGTTTATTTATTTCACCAAGACAGCAATGAGAGTAAATGGGTATAAACAAAGACTTTTGCTGAAGTCTGCGTCTGCTTATATTTTCACCTTCCCTTGTGAAAAAGTAGATTTTAGCATAAAAAGAATTCTTACTGCATATATAAAATACTTAAAAAGAGTACTTAAGTTTAAATGGAAAGGTATTATAGTTTAATTATACACTAAATTGAATTAGTTAAATTTAAAAGCACTTTTTTAGATCACTTAAGTAGGATTGTGATGGCCGAGGCCGCACATAAGTTTATTTATTTTGATTTAAATGTGATAACTGTTTAAGTTGTGATATGTGGGGTTGGTGTATTGTATTGTTTGTATGTTTTGTGTGATTTGTCTAAATATGTATGCTTTGGTTAGGAAGTTAAGTTGTCGTCTTTATGCGCGCTAAAGGAGGGCAGTAGCTCCTAATAATTCTTTCCATACCAGAGTGCACGCTGGTGAATGGAAGGTATAACAACGAGCAAAGACAAAGATTGTTGTTTTGTTTATGATTTGTGTTGGTGTATATTAATACGGGTTTTGATTTGTATTGGTTTTGATTTGTTGTGATGTGAATTTGTTTAATTTAGATAATTAAGTTATGTAAATGTATTTTGTTGGGATGACCCCTCTGTCATTAATGGTATGGTCCTGGGAATATAAGGACCAGGTGTATTCATTTTAGGGTGGGTTTTTTTTGGGGAAGGGGATCCCAGCCGAAACATCTGTGCCCCAGAAATCCGAAGTTTTTCTTTATTTGTGTTTTTTTTTTGGTTTTTCTTGTGTTTGGCCATGTGTTTTAATAATAAAATGCGTAACCGTTAAAGAACGTTAGTTGATGCCTCCTGCATTTATTGGACGAATCCTGACAAGGATTTAAGTCTTTATGGCCCTATTTCAAAGACAAGAACTGAGCCTAGTCTCAGACTAAAATGCTTGTTTGAGTGGATACCTGTTTTTTTGTGGATAGGAGTAATTAATTAAATGGATGATATACAATAGCTTTTCAATACCACATATGTATATACAAAGAAAAGTGCTATTTTCTTTGCTTGAGCCTAGACCTTTCCTCTGTGTCACAAAGAGAAAGGGCTTTACCCATTGTCTTCAAGTTTGGATCACTTCGAACTTTTGGCATCTGGAGTCTTTCAGCGTAAAACCGGTGATTTGTGTGATGCCAGCGAAGCAACTGTTTGCAGTTCACAAAGTCTGCAGGGCCATTTGTGAACTGAGGAGTCTTTACATCAATTTTCCTGATGCTGCTGGCCAAAACAACTATAAAGTGCAATTCTGTGAATATGGGCACTTTTCAGAAGAGATTGGCTGTATAAATGGACGTATTGTCTCCACCAGGTGTCCATCAACTCTGATGCTAAATACAAGAACTGTAACAACTGGGTTTCTATTATTGTTCAGTGTATATCCACTCCTAATTTAGAGATTTCAAACTGTTACCCATTAGAAAGGTTCAACTCACTATCCAAGGATTTTTCTCAACTCTTCATTGTGTGCTTAGTTTCAGAAGACAACATAGTGGATTACAACTAGGAGGCGGGAGATATGGTCAGAGTAACTTTTTACTCGCTCTCTACATAAATCCAACAACAGCTGCACAACAAAGATACAACAGAGCTTGTATCCGTACGAGGAGATGGTCGAGGGATGTTTGGAGTATGGAAAAATTGATTCCAGAGTTTACAACAATGCACTTTGTTTGAAGCCAAGAAGATGCTGCAAGGTCATCATTGCTACAGCAGTCCTGCACAACTAGCATTGCATTCAATCGAAGATCACTATCAAGCAGATGTGCCCATAGCTGAGGCAGTAGTAAATCACTCTCTTTTGGATTTTTGCATTGTGTCTCTTTAAAGCCAGTTTATGATGGTTCCACATAATCTATAAAAGCAGGTTCAGGATCATTTAATGTAAGTGGTCACAAAAAAAGTCATCTTAAGGTGTCACAAAAATATAAATATGAAAAATGTAACCTTAAGTTGTTGTACTGTTAACTGTCATTGAATTTAATGGAAATTGTATCTCAGGCGGTCCTTTTTTTTTTTTATTTGCTCAGTAGCAGTATCAGTACTTTCATTAACTGGATGGTTTAGCGAAAAGATTTATGTAGTAGTGTCTTTGCATACTTACCATAGTTTGTTGATCAAATTAATTTTACCTCAAGTTTTGTCTTAAGATTCACACCAGTACTGCAGTTTTCTCCATTCCAGGTTTTTCTGAATACCCAACAACATGTGCTCATACGTAACCTAACCGGGCTTAACCAAGGAGTACTCATTTAGGCTTATGACTTAATTCAGACAATATTAAGCCATGATTATGAAAGGTACTTAAATATCCTAGTTTACCAAGTACACATTAAGGCCTACTCCTGGGTTAGTTAATGCCCAGTCTGTGAAACCAGCCATCAAAGTGTACTCCCTTTAAGTTACATTTTATTTGAAGGAGAGGTCCACTTCCAGAACAAAAATTTAAAAGTTAATGTCTTTCTTTTTTCAGTCGATAAGAAATTGTGTTTCTTTAGGAAAAAATTTCAGGAATAATCTTCAAATTGACAATTTATAGATTTTTTAACCTCAAATGCTCATCTTTTCTCTGTGATGCACATGCATATTCTGTGTAATCTGGGTCAGTACAGTTAGGGTAGGTTGAAACACCCCAGTCTCGTTTTCTTCTTCAACGTCAAAATCGTTTTACATTGCTATTTTACCCTCTTTTTTTGTGAAGGGTGTTTGATGTTCTATGTTCGCTTTGTAAACACTGGGTCGGTACTTCTGCAGAGATGTAGGGCGATTTTGAAGTTGGGGAAGAAAACGAGATGGGAGTTTTTCGACATACCCTAACTGTATCGGCCGTATTGTTCGGAAAAAAACAAAGTTCACGCAGACCTAGAAAAGATGAGCATTTGAGGTTAAAAAGTATATAAATTAACAATTTGTTTTGGACCTGTATTTAAACTGCATTTTGGAAATTCAAACTTCGGGGCACCACTGAAGTCCACTATGTGGAGATAATTCCTGAAATGTTTTCCTCAAGAAACATAATTTTGTTTCGGCTGAAGAAAGAAAGACATGAACATCTTGGATGACAAGGTTGTAAGTAAATTATCTGTAAATTTTTGTTCTGGAAGTGAAATTCTCCTTTAATTAATGCTACATTATCTGCAAGTAAAGTTGTTGTTGTTTTTGTTTGTTTTTAAAACATAACGTACACTACAAGCGCATATTCAATGGAATTAAGGACACCTAATTTCTAAAGTTTCAGAAGAGATCTCAATAATGTATCAAACTATGTGAAGACATCATGAAGTCTGCAATCAAAAGTTAGATAACTCAGTATGAACTGACATGTCTCATCAGATTCTTCCAAGATACATTTATCTGAGCTGCTATTCACATGAATTTTATAGCTCTATAATCTCACTTTATGTCAACGGCTGACTCATTTGTGTCTATTTTAAGCTCTCCTAAGGAATATGAGACAACATTAATACCCAACGTCATTCTGTCATTAGTTACCTACCGTTATATTGCATAAAACAGTTTTTATCCTTTGAAATAAACAGAAACACTGATAAAACACATAAAATGCCATTAATGTGTCAGATAAGTGGTCTATATGACATATTTGCTGTATTCAGCTTTCTTATGTGAGGAACAGATGAAAATATCCACTGAAAATCTTGCCTTACTACAAAGTATCCTTATCTATTAATGAGCAAACTCTGAGAAATACATATTTCTTTATGTATGTAAGTAGAGAGTCCCAATCCAATTCTTTAGACGTCTATACAGTGCCCCTTACATGATGTTATTGAAAGGCTTTTAAAAATGTGAAATGTTTTAAGTCTTTATAGCAAGAAAGTATATTGATTAGTGCAGTGGTTCTGCATTCTCAAGAGTTCACAAGATGGAGGCCTGACTAATAAAAATAGCATTCTATCTTTTGTTGAGTAAATTGTTGTAAAGATTTAGCTTTACATAATCTTATGCCTATTATAACCATCACATCATTTTATTGATCCAGGCTATCTGGAACACGTTCTGAAAAATTTGTTTACATTGCGTTTTGCACATTTTCAAAAGTAAAATGACCAGTGAGTCACTAAAAGCAAATTTAATTTTAACCCAAAAAGATGAACACAAATTTGACAACATTTAAATATACTGTTTGTTTTGTACATTTTGCGGAAATTTAATGTCCAGTGAAATGAATTAAAAGGTAAATGCTGTATTGTGTTTGGAAATAACATACCACCTGTACTAAAACCTACCCTTAACAATAGCAATAGTCTTGTCATGTCTTTCTTTCTTCGGTCATAAAGAAGTTATGTTTTTTGAGGATAACATTTTAGGAATTATCTCCATATAGTGGACTTCAATGATACCCCCAAGTTTGATATTCCAAAGTGCAGTTTAAATGCAGCTTTAAATAGCTCTAAACCATCCCAGCTGAGGAAGAAGGGTCTTATTTCAAACAAAGGGTCAATTCTAAACAAATTGACAGTTTATATACTTTTTAACCTCAAATGCTCGTCTTGTCTCGTCTCTGCGATGCACATGCGTAGTCTGTGTAATCCAGGTTAATATAGTTAGGGTATGTTGAAAAACTCCCATCTTGTTTTCATCTTCAACGTCAAAATCGTCTTACATTGCTGTTTTACCTTTTTTTGTAAAGGGCGTTTGATCTTCTTTACTTGTTCACTTTGTAAACACTTGGTCAGTACTTTTGCAGCAATGTTTTTAAGTTGGGGAAGAAAACGAGTTGGGAGTTTTTCGACATACCTTTACTGTATTGACCGTAATGAACCGAAAAAAAAACAACAACAACAACAACAACAACAACAAAAAAAAAAAAACAGTTCACATATACTTGGACACGACTAGCGTTCGGGGTTAAAAAGTATATCAATTATGAATTTAAACTGCATTTAAACTGCATTTACCAATTAACAAAAGCAAAGCAACCATGCCATTTCACAAGTCTTCGATTGCTTTTAACAAGTGTTGTAATTTGTTTCATGGGGAACTCAAGTGTAACCTGTACCAGGTGAGCTACCAAGCAAGTTTGCTATATTAGAAAAGCCATACACATGAATCTGGTTTTGTGATGCACTATAGTAAAAATAGTTTTGAAGTCATAGCATAATATTGTGCAAAGAAATTAATCAATAAACGGCCCTTGTAATCATAATTTGTGTGCATTTTACTGACACTTGTGTTGATTTCAGCTGGAAATTGCAGTGCAATTTATGTATACTGTAGGTATGTTTTTCCAATGAGCCTATGTTGCATTTCATATTCCTCCTTCTCTCCCTGTTAGAAATGCAGGTTAGAATTTTATTTTTGTGATTGTAGGGTTAGCCAGTGAACTAAAGAATCCCCGGGTGCCGCGTCCTAATATATCATTTAATTAAGCCCATCAACCAAGAAGACAAATATGAAAACCTATTATAATGAACAGCCTCTATGGAACAATGAGCATCAGTCCTGATCCTGGCATAGTGATTTCATCTTCTGTTTATCAAGCCCCTGTATCTCATTCATCAAACCACCCTTCTCATTTCTGCCCATTGATTTAGCAACAAATTCATAGATGAGCTTCTATTCTAGGATTCCAAATAACAGCAGGCCATTGCTTTGACCCCACAATCTCAGTCAGAGCTGATCCGGAGTCCCAGCAAACGGTCATATCATCTCCATAATCGGCTCATTGTTTTCTCTCGTGGTGGTCTTTAGTTTAAGTCTGCTGCCGAGTCACAGCGGACCGTCCCATCCGCAGTCTCTGGGTCAGCTGCTGCGCTTGGCCTTTAAAGCCAGTCCTGCCGAGCGTCCAAATGTCAGCATACACACAGACCTTTCCTCTGTGTGTACGTGTGTGTTTGTTTGGACGCGTGTGACAAAGATCGATGCAGCTCGCACAATCTTTACCGCTATTCCTGAAACATTAATACCTGTGTGCCATACTAAGGGTGCATGAGAGCTGCTTCTGTTGTGGTGTATACACAAGACAGACCTGACTGTTTTGTGACTGCTGTGAAGGGCTGTTCAAGTCTGCAGTGTGATAAAGGCTCTCTCTCTAGTGTAGTTTTTTCAAACACTTGCTGACTTTGAGCAGCGGCACTCCTCACTGATCGGCTGATCATTAATTCTTTTTTTTATGTCATCTTTTTTGATGCGGTAGCAGTTTTTCAGTTGCAACGGTGCCCTGTTGGCTGGAGATTTCAACAGTGTCAGCAAGCACACTCACACACATCTTCAGACGCTGCTTATATATTATTCAGCCCCACAATCCTGTGTGTACATTCAGCCAGTTCAAGTTTAAGTGGCTTGATAATACACTGTGAAGCTACCTATAGTAAAGAAAAGAAAAAAGTCACCACTGACACCTCTTTAATATCGCAATAGTTCCCACAGGACTGCAATGAGATCAATTAGAGAGCAAGTGGAGACTTTTGCTAGTTTTTCTCTTGAGGAGAAGACCACATCTCAAATGTTCCTAGAGTTTGAGAAGAGATCTAAAAATTTTTAGATATTAAAAATCTTCATTCGCAAAAATGAGTCTTTATTAATGATTAATCGGCCCTTGTAATCATAATTCTTTAAAAATTAGAAAAGTATTTAAAACCTGATGCTTCATAAAGATTATTAAAGTAAAACAGTTAATTTGCAAATATTAGACCTTTTAAAAGCGTACTTCCTCTACGTGTGTTAAGAAAATGAATGTGTGCTTTTTTTTTATAGACACTTAAGTGGCCTTTTAGTATATTCATATGATCAAGTACTAGCTATATATATATATATATATATATATATTAATATAGAAATTATACTTTTTAAGATTTGAAGTATACTACAAGTGCACATTCAATACAGTTATGCATAGTTCTTTTTTACAAGGGTAAGTTTGCAGGAGAGAGAGAGAGAAAAAAATAAGACCATATTTTCTTTTGGAGAGTTAGGCAGATTATCTTAGCTCCTCGTTTCTAGTGAAAGTGGCTGTAAAATAACAAGAAGTGATCCAGATGACTGCACTATAACCAATGACACGATGAGAATAAAAAGAGACTTTATATTCAATTGGATCCAGCTGAGGCATTGCATCGGCATGCATATGTCTTCATGCCGGATTGTATTAGAGATAGGAAGGAAGGATACAATTCCTTTCAGCTCTGAGGTCTTTGAATGTGAGAGGAACTGAATTCATGGAGTAACACTGTGTGAATGAAAGTGTGTTGTGTGTATGAGAGAGAGAGAGGGGGAAAGAGAGAATGGAAGAGCTTGTGCTACTGCTGGCCTTCTGTGCCAAATCTCAGTTATGATTGTGGCTGTGCATATTGCTGTGCGAATTATCCGAGGTGAGGTGTGAGCAATCCAGGCGGCACAACCTGCTGAATTCTTGCTGAGAATTCTGGGACATATTCGGCTGATGGATAGCGGCTGTTTTGTACCGTCTGCTTTTTTCTAAACTCACTAGTGTTCCCCTTCAGGAACTCGAGCTGCGTCCGAAAACGCTATGGGAACGCCTTTGGCGGAACCACGCTCTGAATGTATGTGTAATCTAGCCAATCAAACGACGATACGTCACGGGCGGATGACGTCATCGACCAGGAAGCATAAAAGCACGTGCGAAGCTGCCGGCGTCAGCTTCTGTCTTTCAGCGGAGCGCTCTATGTTTGTGTCTGTCACCCTGTTTTTCAGTGCAAGTTTTAGCACAACTTTATTTTGAGGGTGATGTCTAAAGCTATTGAAAAGAGTTCTAAGAGTGCAGAGAGCGGGCCACGTTTCAGGCTGTGTGTTCCCCCTTGTAAACGCTACATCACAAGCGGGGATACACACAGCATGTGCGTGGTCTGCTTGGGAGTGGAGCACGCTATGCCAGCCCTTGAGGGGGCTGACTGCCCGCATTGTGAATTGCTTCCTTTGCGGGTGCTCCGCTCCTGGAGGGCTCTCTTTGAGGAGGGAGCCTTCACCAGCGTTCCCCCGGGTGCTGGTTCCGCTTCCGCCGAGGCAGAGCGGGTACTACACTCTTGGGGTTCGCAAATGGACCTGTTGGAGGGAATGGAGACGGGTGACCCCCTATTTCCTTCCTTACCCGGCAGGTCCGCTGCCCGTTCCGAGGGGTCGGAAGCCCGCACTGCGGCTACTTCCTCCCAAGGGACGGTCTCCTCTCTCCATCTGTCGTCCTCCGAGGAGGTCGACCTCGAAAGCACCGCTGAGGAAGCGAGCCCTCAGTCGGTGCAGTATGAGGAGCTCTTGGAGGTGGTGACTTGTGCTGTGGCCAAGTTAAACATCGACTGGCCCGCCGAGGAAAAAGCTGCTCCGCAGAAAAGTAAGCTGGATTAACGCTTTCTGCGGAGCAAACCATCATCTCCAAGAAGGAGCCTTCCATTCTTCCCCGACCTCCATGCTGAGATCGCAAGGTCGTGGGAAAGACCATACTTGGCTCGCTTGTTCGTCCCCGCCTCAGACTACTATGGGAACGTGGCGGGGCTCGACGAGCGAGCCTACAAGGCGATGCCCCGGGTGGAACAGACGCTAGCTAGCTATCTGTCCCCTGGTGCGGCATCGTCCTTGAAGGCTCCGACCTTACCCTCCAAGCCGCTTCGCACTACATCTTTGCTTGTGGGTAAGGGGTACTCGGCAGCAGGTCAGGCCGGAGCATGCCTCCACACTATGTCTCTGCTCCAGGCATATCAGGCTGACCTGCTCAAGGGGTTAGCAGACGGCGACAAGGTAGATTTAGAAGAACTACACAGGACCGCTGATCTCGCTCTCCGCGCCACCAAGGAGACCGTCCAGGCAGTGGGGTGGTCCATGGCAGCTATGGTGGCGGCGGAGAGGCATTTGTGGTTGACCCTGTCCGACATGAAAGAGAAGGACAGGGTCTTCCTCTTGGACGCCCCAGTTGAGCCTTCTGGCCTGTTTGGCGACGCAGTCAACTCTGTCGTCAGCAGGTACCAGGAGGCTCGCAAGTAGGCGGCGGCGTTCCAGCGGTACCTGCCTCGCCGTTCTCTAACCTCTGCGGCTGCTGGGCGTGAGCAGCCGCAGCCGAGTACCAGCTCCTCATACAGGGAAGTGCAGAAACTGAGTGTCGCGACTCGTGCTCCCCCATCCCGGGACCGAGATTCGCGGCACTCTAGGCCGGGGTCCTCTAAGGCGAGGCCCGACCTGCGGGTCGTGCTTCAGTCTAGGAGGCCCCCGGCCGCAAAGCGGTCCTGACGCCAGGCCAGGACCACCGAGGGCAGCCCCTACTGGGGAGAGGCGGGTTGCACCACATTACACGGTGTCCGTCTCTCCTCGGTGCCCTCGGGAGGTCAGTCTGCTGTCCCTGCCAGCGTTACAGGGCACAGCGGCCTCCGGCGAGCGTCTGTCCCGGATCTCTCCACCCGAGCCCGTAGCGGAACCGGGACGCTCGTCACCCCCACGGGGGTCTCTAGAACAGTTAGTTTGGCAGTCTCCTGCCGGTCCGCCGTTACAGGGCTCCGCCGTTATACATCCGCATTCTGAACTACATCGACGACTGGCTGATCCTAGCAGAGTCAGAGAATTTAGCGGCACGGCATCGAGATGCCGTTCTCGCACACAGGAAAACGTTGGGGTTAAGACTAAACGCCAAGAAAACTGTCCTTTCTCCACTTCAGAGAACCACTTATCTAGGCATGGTGTGGGATTCGACCACGATGCAGGCACGTCTGTCCCCTGCTCGGATCGAGTCGATCCTCGCCACAGTCAAGAGAGTCAAAGAGGGCCGGTCACTCACTGTGAAACAGTTTCAACAACTGCTGGGTCTGATGGCAGCTGCGTCCAACGTGATACCTTTTGGCCTGCTGTACATGAGACCCCTACAGTGGTGGCTCAAAACCAAGGGGTTCTCCCCGAGGGGAAACCCGCTCCGCATGATCAAGGTCACGCGCCGAGGTCTACGTGCCTTAGACATGTGGAGGAAACCGTGGTTCCTAAATCAGGGCCCGGTATTGGGAGCTCCTTGCTGCCGCATCACGCTAGCGACAGATGCATCCCTCACCGGATGGGGGGCGGTCATGAGTGGCCGTTCTGCCCAAGGTCTGTGGAGTGGTCGCCATCTCAGTTGGCACATCAACTGCCTCGAGATGCTGGCCGTATTTCGAGCTCTGAAGTACTTTCTCCCAGACCTGAGAGATCGCCATGTGCTGGTGCGCACCGACAGCACAGCGGTGGTCTATTACATCAACCACCAGGGAGGTCTGCGGTCGTGCCCCTTATACAAGCTGGCACACCAGATCCTTGTGTGGTCCCAGGACAAACTCCTCTCACTGCGAGCAGTTCATATTCCTGGGCATCTGAATGTGGGAGCAGACGTCCTGTCGAGACAGGGGCCGAGGCCCGGGGAATGGATGCTTCACCCAGAGGTGGTGAAGCAGATATGGGAAATCTTTGGTCCAGCCCAAGTGGATCTCTTTGCTACGAGGGAGAATGCGCAATGTCCCCTCTGGTTCTCTCTAGTTCATCCAGCTCCCCTGGGGCTGGATGCTATGGTACAGACGTGGCCGAGGCGACGTCTGTACGCCTTTCCCCCGATCGCTCTGCTCCTGTGAGTTCTGGAGAGAGTCCGCTGGGACGGGGTCAGTTTACTGTTAGTAGCCCCGTACTGGCCGGGCCGAGTATGGTTCTCGGACATGATATCTCTCCTCGACGGCACTCCATGGGAGATTCCCGTCAGGAGGGATCTCCTCTCACAAGCGGGGGGCACCATAGTTCACCCCCGCCCGGAGCTGTGGAAGCTGTGGGTGTGGCCTCTGAGGGGGCACAGCTCATAGCTTCCGGTCTCTCAACCGAGGTTGTTGAGACCATCCTCCAGTCCAGAGCTCCCTCTACGAGGAAACTGTACGCCCTGAAGTGGAAGCTTTTCAACTTTATGGTGTGGAGAACGCCAGCAAGACCCAGTTAACTGCCCAGTTGGTACAGTACTGGAGTTCTTGCAGGCCCGCTTCTCCACAGGGTTATCCCACTCCACCTTGAAGGTCTACGTGGCGGCAATCTCGGCCTACTACACCCCTCTTGGTGGCCTGACAGTGGGTAAGGACTCCCTGATACGTAACCTGGAACGTCCCAGGTTACGTATGTAACCATGGTTCCCCGAGGGAACGAGACGCTGCGTCTCGATCCATCCTTCCGGCATCCCTGCCGAGCGCTCGCTTCATCCCCAGAAGCTGACGCCGGCAGCTTCGCACATGCTTTTATGCTTCCTGGTCGATGATGTCATCCGCCCGTGACGTATCGTCGTTTTATTGGCTAGATTACACATACATTCAGAGCGTGGTTCTGCCAAAGGTGTTCCCATAGCGTTTTCAGATGCAGCGTCTCGTTCCCTCGGGGAACCATGGTTACATACGTAACCTGGGACGTTTTCCTTCATGAAAAACTGTGTTGTTCGGAGATTGTTTCTCCTACTCTTTCTGTGACTATAAACTATAAAAGGTCTATAAAAAAATGTGAAAGCAAAATAAACACTGTTTTCTTTACACCATTCAAACAATTAGAAGAATGCTGTTTAAAACACTAGATTGTGGATTAGTGACTTTATAAATGTTGAAAATACTTTCCGTTTAGAAATTATTACCATATAGTTTAAGAGAAACAGCAGACTTATTCAGATAGTAT
Source organism: Labeo catla (assembly GCA_012976165.1). Taxonomy (NCBI): domain Eukaryota; kingdom Metazoa; phylum Chordata; class Actinopteri; order Cypriniformes; family Cyprinidae; genus Labeo; species Labeo catla. The sequence goes on from VONZ01000102.1 coordinate 446,598, forward strand.
TTTTTTTTTCATGGCAACGTCTGTAAAAATAAATATGCATGGCACCTCAGTGATAAAACTCGTATTTTATCAAATATATGGTGGAGGAGCGATTTCTGTGATCCCATGAACCCAGGAAAGTGTTGGTCAGTCACATGATAGCTGTATGCAAAATGTCTGCTATTGCTTGGAAAATAAATAAATTTGTATTTAATGTAATAATAAGAAAATATGAATTACTAATTGATATCCTGTTTATCCTATTTAAAACAGGAAATTAACATTCAGTATTTTAAAGGGGTCATCGTATGCAAAATTCACTTTCACTTTCTGTTTGAACACAAATGTGTGTTGGCACATCCACCCTATAATGATAAAAATCCACCCAGTGGTTTTTATTTAATTCCTATAAATAATATCCCCTTTCTCAAATCAGATCATTCTCAGCTTGGCTATGTAACATCACACAGACCAAGGCAGCTCCAACGATAGTTGATTGACACGACCGTCTTAGTCCCGCCCTGAGTGAGCTGTAAACATTGTGTCGACTTCAGTGCAGGGCAAGAAAAGAATGTCTCCTAAGCAATTAAGGTATTCTGTTATTGGATGTAATAATGAACATAGCAGTCGACATTTACTCCCGACATCTGAGCCACTGAAGACGCAGTGAATTACTTTTGTTTTTTTTGGTCTTGACGAAATAGAACTGCTATTTACAGAGACTTGCTACTGCCAACACATCCACAACATGCTGCTGTGAGCATGTAAAAAATATAGCTGCTGCATATATAACATATATGAATAACCACCATAGCATACATGATCACCCCATAGCTGATCTACACAGGTGGAGCTGGGGAAGGTGGAGGACTTCTGAAGTGTGCTGCTACTGCTACAGCAAACAAAAGCCAAGTATTTGAATGTTGAGCAGTGAGCTCATTGGCTACCCATACAGGAGAGAACCAGTCAACTGTGCCATGTAATAATGATGTCATTGTCAGATTGAGTTAGACTTATCAGATTGCGCCATCTAGAGTTTCATGCCGAACTTTGGGTAAATGTCTATAAAAACTATTTCAACTCTTTGCCCACCACACTGTTAAAAACAATTTGTTGAGTCAACTTAAAATCAACTCAACTCAAAAAAGTTTAGTCAAATTGAAATGTTAAAATTTTAAGGCAGCTTCGGTAACATGCCCAGCTTTTAAATTTAACAAACCAAACTTTTTGTTTAGTAAACTCAAATGTATAAGTTGTCACTTAGTACAACTTAACATTCAAGTTAACTAAACTTATTTGAGTTTAATGAACTTAAAATTTTAAGGCAGCAAGGTAACAAATTATTTTAAGTTTTTTGTTGTTGTTGTTTGTTTTTTACAGTGCAGAGTATTATTTTTAAGTTGCCAGCACCAAAACTGCATTTCATCCGAATCAGATTCAGAATGATATTCAGACATAAATGATCAGAGATTAAGTCACTCAACACCTGAAAATTTGAAAGAGGTTTTATACCTTTTAATGGAAATTGTCATTTTTCTCTGTAACGTTAGGCAGTTTTGATTTATATGTTGCTGAATGTTTGGTAATCATGTGTAAACAACTGCTATCCACTCATTTTGATTTAGCATATCTTCTTCTTTGTATGCTTTGTAGGTGCATAATAGTGTCCCCTACCATATAACGATGAAATATGGATGGCAGAAGTAACTCATCCATCATTTTTTTTTCTATTTAACAACTTTGACTCTCTGAGTGGTGATATAATTACTATTCCAGCATTTCAGTAATAAAAGTGTCCATATCTGAAATGTGTGCACATTATCGCACATTACAGTAAGCAATCCAGTTAGGAATTTGTATGCTGGTGGTGGGAGAAAAACACTTTTACTTTATCATTCTGGATTTAAACAAACAAAAAACTGACTAGTCTGTGTAAAATGCTATTTTATTATTACAATAATTAATATTTGTATTATTTGTATTAAATTATACATTCCCATGAGAAACAATTATCATCTGAATAGGGCTTATTTCCTCACATTTTTTTAGAGAAAAAATAAAAATAAAAACAGTTTCCTACTTTCAGGTTCTGACTATCAGTCTTCTCCAGTCTTCCCAACACACATATACAAACACCTCTCACTTCCTGGTTATCAGCTCTGCAGCCATGGTTTGCAAACATGTGGTTCATCTACCCTCTCAGTTTTCGCCCTTTTAGATTGTGATCAGTTAAGTCTCTTTGGTTGGTTTAGCTCCCTCTGACAAACACAATATTGGCCACTCTGACATTCCCAATGGCTCCTGTGGGTCCAGAGCCTTAAGCACTATAACTCTAAGCACTGAGATCTGCCGCTGGGTCATCCACTCTCTTATCGATTGATTCTGCCTGCTCCAGTAATCTGCTAGATGACCGTGTTTACCAAGATTATCCTGTTGCAGACTGGACTGTAGAAGCGTAGCGGGAATAAGACTCTAATTTTCATACAGAGATGAATTTAGCCAGCTTTCACACAAAAAAATTACAGATTTAGCCAAGTGGTGTTTGCTAAGTCCTGCTGTTATTTTTGGATATACTTATCAGAACCACCTGGAAGTGTTGAAAACCACTAAGAACACCTTAGCGTTGGTGGATTTACATGGTAAAACATTTTCTTCAGAAAATGTAAAAATCTAGTTTACTCATAACAAACGAATAGAGCAGAAACAAGCATCATCATAACAAGAGCTGCTTATTGCATCATTCACAATACCATTAGCATGACCCAAGACTAAAATGCAGTAGCGTCAGCATTCAAGAGAATGACTCCATTGGTCTTGGCACAACCTAGAATAACAAATACACAACAAAAAGGAAATGTTAGCACAGCAAACCCACAGTTGTGTTCAAAATGGAGCCTTAATGACGGTGGAGTCCTTACGGAATGCGCTATGATCGCTCACGCCTACTAATCATTGTTTAGACAGTCCAATTTTCCCGTGTAGTGGCATCATTTTCTTCACAGAGGCTTCTTATCTGCCCAGTAGCAGCGTGGAGGTGAGGATGAAGGGATTGGTGTGACATTTAGGTAAAGAGCAGCCATCACAGTAGGGAGCTTTTGAATAAAGACATATATAATAATAAGTATAGGTCATATAATCGTACAGCCAGGATGTGCGTGTCCTTATAAATCAATTAGGGTGTGTGGAATGAAAGAGTTATGGGATAAAGCGGATGGCTTTTGATAGATACAGTGGCTGTGATATTCACATTGATGTTTCACCAGAGGAAAATCTAGCAGAAAATTGAGGGAAATGGACTAGGAAAATGTTGTTTTGGTTTTTACTGCATTAATACGTTGGTGTAAATCACAACATTGTAATGTTCCTTGTTTAGAACGGCAGATGGATAAATATTCCTTCTGGAATCTGCTATAGAAAAAAGGTAAACTTAAATGAAGAAGAAGAAGAAGAAGAAGAAAAACAATCATCAGGGATGCCTCTGGGTTAAATAGCCCTTGAAAAATGCTGTTTAATCTGCGTCGACACTAGACTTTGTGCACAAGGTATTACCTTGGACCCCAAAAGGCAGCCAACTATACGTTTCACTCAAAAATTAGAATTCTATCATTATTTCTTCATCCTTATGCCATTACAAATCTGTTTGAATTTCTTTATGCGTAACACAAAAGGAGAAGATTTAATGGATATCCAGCTGAGCGAATAGAAGTATACTATGACTCATTTTAATGCTAATAAAGCTTCCAAAAGGGATTTGCTGATTCATTTGCTCATCATTTTCTGATCCAAAATAACTGTAGTAAAGGTTGTGTATCTATAGCATACCATTTTCACATACACACAAACACAGAGCTCTTACACACACACAGAAGATCTGCATTAGATGCATGTAGCAACACAATCTATTGCCAACCCTTTATATTAGCACTAGGTTATAGAAAGGTTTTAATAGTCACTGTAGTAGGTGGAACATATATGATTAAATATCCAATATCGAGCAATACTGCATATCAGCTAACACGCATAATATAGGCCTATTGCTTCCCTAAAACAGATCCTGTGATTATGACCTGATGCTGGTAGAAGTCTTTCCCTCTATTTGCTGTGTTGGAAAATTCTTATTTTGACTTTAACCTCCTCTATATTCTTGTCTTGTTCTTCTTTGCTTTCATCAACATCACTGACTTAACCAGACGGTTCCCTTGAATTAGATCTGCACCAGTCCTAGGGATTCCACGTCTCAGCTCTGATATCAGGATTCATTACATATCATCCTCTCAACTGCATGCTTTTGGGAAAAATGATAGCATCTTCTGCCTGCGTGGGATATGAACACTCACAGAAGATCAGAAAATGGGCATGTAGATATGTTCTTTTCCATGTCGAGAACCCAGACTGGGTTCATCTGACTCACCCTATTTGAAGTGTAGCTCCATTCTTCCACTACCCAAACAGAACCAAATGTGTGGCTAATATCACTGGATGGTATCCAGTCAGAGGAAGAAAGGAGTGAGTTTATACCACAGCACTTCAGTCGGCAAAAAACCTGAAGAGCGTTCAAGGACTTTTTACCCTTATCCTCTCTGGAAAGTCCAACATTTATGTTCCGCTTATAAGTAAGAGAGACTAGAGAGTGTTATAACTCTTTTTTCCTTTCATTTCTGTGACTCAGTGTTGTTGTTGTCATTTTTTTAGTTACCTCTAAACTGTGTACATTAAAATTTAAATGAAGTTTCAAGCATAGATTCTGTGGAGGAGCCTAATCAATCAGTCCTGTCAATCATCATTACAAGCCTATATAATCAGTAGTTACTGAACCGTTCCAATGACATTTCTTCCAGCATACCTTTACCTCCTCACCGCCTCTGCTATTCTATTCTACCTCTTTCTATTTCAGTAGTTATATGGACCTCAGAGTTGAAGCCCAGTTTTGGGATTGAGCCCCTGCTTTAATGAAAGCAAGGCATGTTTGTTTACCATTAGATATGGGCAGGTGATCTCATGAATTTGTTCATTAACGTGAAGTCACTTTCACAACTATGTCAAATGTCGGCTTATACACATTTTGCATTCAATGCTTGCATGAACATTAAATGTAAATGCTACAACTCTCATTTACTGCTCAGTCATGATAATTTATATTTAATTAAGTTGAAAATTAAGAAGAAAAGTGAAATTGCTATTTTGGTCCCACTTTATATCTGACCCTGTACCACAAAACCAGTCATAAGTAGCACGGGTATATTTGTAGCAATAGCCAACAATACATTGTATGGGCCAAGGATATTAAGTAAGGATCATGTTCCGAGAACATATTTTGTAAATTTTCTACCATAAATATATCAAAAATTCACTTTTGATTAGTAATATGCATTGCTAAGAACTTCAAAGACGATTTTCCTCAATATTTATTTATTTATTTATTTGCACACTCAGATCCCAGATTTTCAAATAGTTGTATCTTGGCTAAATACTATCCTAACAAACCATACATCAATGCAAAGCTTATTTATTCAGCTTTCAGATAATTCTCAATTATGACTGATTTTGTGGTCCAGGGTCACATATTGGGTGGCCTTAACTACTGTGTACTTGTGTAACGTAGGCCAGCTGGTAGGTGCTGTGTGGGTAAACCTCACTCCCCTGATCTCAAGAGGCGCTCTAGCGACCCCGGGGTAGAGGGGTTACACTTACATCAAAAAAATTAGTACAATGTACTTGTGTTCATGTTGCAGAACTCTGCTGCTATTGAGGTGGGATGTGAGTAAGGTTAGGAACAGGTTTGGGTGATATGGGTAGGTTAAAGGGTGGGTTAAGGTGATACGCTTTTTTTTGTTATTTACATGCAAAAGTGAAATAAGTGACATATACTTCAAAGGGTATTCTGCCATCTTAAGTGGGAGGCACTGCAAAAAAAAAAAAAAAAGAAAAAAAAAAGGAACATCAGTACATCACTTCACAGGAAGTGGAGAGGGAAATTTACCCACAAGCATCAATCTAGAAGTTTGAATTTATGTTAATTTTCATTTATCTCTCAGTTTAGTACTTTCAAATTTGTAAATATTCCTCAAATTTCTCATGATTCCTCTGATGATGTGGGGTGGTCAGAATGAACAAATTTGGCCAAATAAAGTGTACTACAACAACCTTACAAAAATTGACCATGGTTTTGTTATAATAAAAGTGACTAGTAACCATGGTTGCTTGGCACATTGACTACCATTTGTATAATCACGGTTTTGCTACACATACCGTGGTTAAACTATGGGTAGTGTAGAAAACTATAGTTTAACTATAGTGAACGTGTTTTTTGAGTTTTATTTGTTCTAAAACCAAAGTTAATTTTCATAAGGGCTAATACCTCGTGCTCAGGGAATAGGGAGCAGCGAACACTGCGTTCTGTGAATTAGGCCTCAGCTAAGGTCTTCAGCATCACATGAAAATTATAGGCAGGAGTGTTTAATTAAAGGTTGGAGCTAAACTCCGTAGGACAGTGACCCTCCAGGACCAGAACTGCTCACTCCTGCAGTAAATCCTCTATATTTTTACCCAGAGATGACAGTGATAATGAAAGAGAGGGTGGTCGTCATGCAGGATTTCATCCCTGTGGCAGATTTTTAAGCGCTGGATCTGACAGTGTTACTCCACCTGTGTTACAGCCCTCTCTGGTCTACCCTACTATTTTATCACATACTGAAACCCAGTTGCTATTTTGATTTTCATCTTTATAAACTGTAAACTCGCAGAATAACGCTGAATAAAAATTGGGAGCTGTTTATGATATTGCTTCGCAGAAATGCCGCATGGGGGAAAATTTGTTTCCTAATTCTCCAAGTGTCTCCTCAGATGATGGTTTCTTATGAAATCCAAACCAAAAGCAATGTCAGTTATTGGTCTCTATCCAATAGACTCTACAATTGCTCCGATCATGGTGCAGTTGGGAAATAAACTGCCAGGCATTGGAAAACAGCACACGGACGAGAGTGGAAAATCGATCTCTTTCTCAGACGTCCAACAGCACAGAGAGAAACATGTTGTGGGATGCTGATGGCATCTGTCATTGCGGACACTGGTGCGACACGAGGGCCGACGTGGGGTCATACTCGCAGGGGATTGTCATTTTAATAGACAAGTATTTCTTGTCTGTCGCGGATCATTTATTGGGGCAAAGAGCAGCGGTTACTGCAGTAGGGGAAGCGGCCATGGCTCCGTGCAATGGCTGTGACAGCTTGAGGATGGCGGGTGGAAGCTGTCCTCTTTGATCTGTCAAACCTGCATGATGGAACACACTCTGCATCTACCAGCTGCTCTTTCGCAAGATTACACGCACCTGGGGGCGCATCCGCCTCCTCTTAATGTGTGTTGTGACATGGAGTTGTTGATGTCCCATCGTGATTGACTGAAGTGATGAGCAGTCATCTCATGAGCTAGTGTTTAACAACAGCCCTGAAGCCTGAGCAATCCCAGTAACCTTTCTTTGACCGATTTGAACTTTTATGAGTTGAGAAATTAAATGGTATTATAATTGGCCGTGTCTGAGAAGTGCTAATTCTGTGAGGGTATATTTGAGATGGACTTTTTTTAAATAGTCACCCAGGCTCTTTGTGAACATGAATTTTTCAGGAGATATCCACATTGCCCAGCTCATCGCTGCTAAAAGTCATGTCAAAATGAAGCAGAACTGATTGCTTTGAATGTCATTCAGGGATGGGTTTCTACCATAGCATTAACTGCAGTAAAATCCATTGAGGAACGAACTGGTTAGTCACAACCATTTCCTGAAAATGTTGGAATGCACATCCTTCAAGATCAAATTTATATTATTGTTGTAAATAAGCTTGGTATTCGAAGACTACTTCGCTATTTTTGTTATTTTGTAGGTTTGTAGATTTTGTAGGTGTAGAGCTATGGATTCAGGAAACACCAAATTGTTGAATTCTGTTGATAATGATGGAACTTGTGACCATAATTAGCTAAGAAATTAAGCAGTTAAGAAATTTGAATAAATAAATGAAGATAGGAAGAAAGTTCCTAAGTGCAGTTTTTGAAGTGCAGTTCTTGAAGAATATTTTTTTTTAATAAAGATTTCTCAAGGAGAAAATGTACAGGGTTGTTATCTGATTGTCTGGTGATTCAGTGAAAAACCTAGACAAGTGATCAGCTCAGTAAAAAACACCTTCTTATGCCTGCACCTTCTTATGCCTGCAGATTACCTTAATAATCAAAATAAGTAGTAATCAAATAAGTAATTTTGTCGCATCTGGCTTAATGGGAGTTCTTTACTTAAAGAGCCTGTATGAAAATGAAGCAGTCTGTGTCTGATTTTTTATTTTTTTTTTTTTGGCATTCCATCTTTCTTCAGCACTGCTAGAGTGAATTTGGGTATTTGGGTGCTATTATATGTGCTGAATCCTCAAAGAATTTAAAATTAAGTCCCTCTTTGACTCATTTTAGTAAAGTTCTTACTGAATTTCAAAATCAGCAAAAAGTCATGTCATACGTAATGATAAAGAGCCGGATTCTTCCAAAGTTTCGTCTTTGTGTAGTTGTAAATGTTTTTTTTTTTTTTTTTAAATATAGCACTTAAGAAGAATTGTATACTTACAGGGATCCCCATTTTCCACAAGTTGATTCGTTAGGGTCTTAATGAGAAGTATATAGCGTATTTTGGTTAAAATTTCTCAGTGGTAGTGTAAAAAACACCCTTTTTACCTTGTCAGAATCAGCCCTTTTTAGAGCGAGCCATTCTGTTGCATTTGCCTTTAAATGCTAATGAACTCTGCTCACCCCGCCCCTCTCTTCTGTGGGGTGACGAGCCATATTTAGACACGAAACTTGCTAACTAGCACATTATTAAGAAAGGCTATTTGCAAAGATGCATAAAAAACCCTTATACTCACTTCTGCTGTAGGCGAAGCTGAATCCTGAATGACGCATTTATGTAAATTGTTGGGTGCATTTCCTTCAAAAGCGAAAGTAACGTTAATCCACTATGTCTTCAGCAGCTCAGATGTCAGAGACGACTGCTGAGTTCATTATTTTATCCAACGACGGAACACCTTAATCGCTCAATCGAAGACATTCTTGTCTTCCCTGCACCGGAGTCGACACAATGGTGGTCGGACTCTTCCCACTTATTTAGGGCGGTTCTAAGGTAAGACGGTCATGTCAATCAGCTAACGGGGGAGCGGCCTTGGTCGGTGTGACATAACACCAAAAAGAAGCTGAAATGGCATGATTTAAAAAAGGGGATATTACTTATAAAGATAAAAAAATACAGTTGTGTACACACACTGCCATCACACATTTATGTTCAAACAACATGAATGGGTTTTGCATCTGATGACTCCTTTAAGAATGTTTCTTGAATCTGATCTCTGCTCCCCACCGCACATCTTTTGATGATTTCTGCAGTTTCAGTAATAGAGTAATTGTCCATAACAGAAAGAGATCATGTCAATGAATGACTGGAGCTTGGCAGGGGATGGATATTGGCAGAATGCTTAACCTATCAGTGCTGTTTGACCTGTATTCAGAGTAAAGTGTACTGACCACTTCCCTGTCAGACAGAGAAACCCTTAGTTATCAGCAGTGGACATATTCCCCGCCACCAAAGAGATGCTTGTGAATAAAGTCAAATTTGACTGTGGAAGTAACCATAGCAACGCTGTTTGAGCACCTTTCAACAGAGACATATTGGGCATAAGATCTATCTCATTATTAAATATTTATACAGCAGAATTTTTTTTCTTTATTCATATGTCACAAAAAGTGCAGTTTTTTTTTTTTGAATGTTAGAACAGTGCAGTTTATACTGACACCTGCTGATGTGGATACAAAATCAGCCATATTCACATGCTTATTTCTGAATTTATTTAGTGCTGAAATAATTTTTTCTTATACCACAGATGTTAGATGGTGGTTTTTGATTGGTTAATAGACCAAATGCACAACTATGAAGTAGTAAAATTAGGTTTTAACCGGATTGCAGTTTAATATCAGTTTGAAGTACTTTTTTTTTTTTTTAATCTATGAAAAACACAAACGTGTTGTCAGTGCTGGCCTTCTAGGTGAAGTAGATTTGTAAGTGAAAAGTCGCATGACATTTTGATTGGTTGTGGTGGAAGTGATGATATCTTACTGTTTTGCTATTAGAGACACTGCATGCTACCCAACACTGCTGAGAGCTGCACAGACGCAGGTAATTCACAGATTAATCAATCTCTCTCTTTGTGTGTATGTGTGTGTTTGTGTGTGTGTGTGTGTAACAGCATAGCAATGGTTCATGTCTCTTTTTCTAGTTTTTAAATGATGCATTAGAATTAGTAACAGAGACTTAAAGCTCTTTATAATAAAGATGCCTCAGAAAGTAGTTCTACACAGTGTTTAAGTGGTGCTGTAGTATTTTAGTGTGTGTGTGTGAGTGCATGCACATTTTTGGCTGCCTGTGTGTGTGAAAGTGTTTAGTTTAATTGGATTGAATTTTGGAACCTGCCATAGAATGTCCCATTTGTTATTTCTATGCTTCAGAAGGGTGCTCTTGAGCGCCCCATTTAAAGATGTGATTGGCCCTTTTGCTGAGCCTGCACTGCTGAGCACTCCACAGCGCACCACTACCCAACAGTCCATGTGACGTTACATCACCAAAGTGTGGTCTCTGAGGAGGATCACAGGGGCTTGTGGCAACATTTAGACAGGCTTGAAACTGAATTACCTATAGAACCCCTTCAGACAGCTGACCTCCTTGAATTCACACACAGGGGAGAACAAGACAGAGAGAAGCAGAGACTCTGTATGCGAGACTGAGACAAGAGAGAGTGTAGGTGACAGAGATGCAGTTCCTGCTGGAGCAATAATGTGTCCCAGTGTGTGAAGCAGCTTCTGACAAATAAAGCGCGAGCAGTGGGGTGGAGAATAGAACAGCGTGTGGGAAATGTAATTTGTGCTGCTTTAATGCATGTGTTGGGCAGGTGGGTTTGTGTTACTACATGTGATTAAGTAAACCCTTGCATGAGCTTCCACTGAGCAAGTGTAATCTGAACACACCATACTGAGCAGTATGCGCCGAGGCGGCGGCTCTGGATTTCCTTTACCAACAGAAAACGCATTACGACAAGATCTGATAGTGTATCTGAGCTGCTACTTGCACAGTGATACTGTCATGTGAATATGATTTATGGTTCAGAGATAATCACATACATTTTAGCAACCTTTTTGATCACTCTCACAATCCCCACCACCTTGTTTTGTCGTGCACAAACAGCGAGCATTCAGACACACGGGCTGAATTACTGCTGCAGCTGGCTCAGACTGTGATGGTGATGATGATGGTAGTAAAGTGTGAGAGGAAAATGTGCTGTTAAAGACACCATGAAATCAGAATTGGAGGTTTGCGGCATGTTGTTTGTCTGTGTTAGCTTTCTATCTACTGTACAAGCCCAGATGAAAAATGTTGGTAACACTTATGGGAAAAAGGCGTTAATTTGTTAATGCAAAAATGAGCTACAGTATTATTAATATTTGCTAACATTAGTTAATAAAAAATCAACTGTTCATTGTTAGTTCAGGTTAGCTCAGGTTCATGAAACAATATTAATGGATAATTTTGATCATTTTAATAATGTATGAGTTATAGTTTACAAATGGAATAATTATTTGTGACTCTGGACCACAAAACCAGTCTTAGAGTGCTTTCACATCTGTGGTTCGGTTCATTTGGTCCGGACCAAGGGCAACAAATGATACATTGTAGCATTTTTCTCCCGTTTTGGGTCCTTTTCACACCACACTGATTGCTCTGGTCCGAACCAGTTGAAACGAACCAAAATGCAGTCATGTGACAAGATCCACATCACTCGTTGGCCAGATGTGTCATTGAACGTATTTCCTAAACTGCTTTTCGATTGGTCAGAATTAACGTGCGGGAAAATTCCAATGGAACTCCCGGAAGTAAACAAAGAGAGGAGAAAAAGGCCGGCAGATAACACGCCGCTTTTTAGTATGGAGAGACGACTGTGCTGGCTGATTGTATCCCTGTAATTTCTATGATTGTAATTTCTATGAGGCTCCGCACCTTCTCACAACTCCATCTCAGCTTGTCCGTGAGCTGCCATGGGGCTATGTTGCTAAAGCGCTAACTGTCAACAAATACTTGTCCTCATCACATAATGCACAGCGCAGCTGATTACGGCAGCTGGATTAGTCCAAAAAGGTGCAGTACTTTTTGCAGTTGGGTCTGTTCGAGTTCGGATCATGTTCTCACCACAAACGAACCGCTCCAGAGTTCGTTTGAAAGCGTACCGAGACCACCTCTTCAAGGAGGTCTCGGTACGCTTTTTTGGTCCGCTTTTGGTGCGCACTCGAGTGCGATTGTTACATTCACACCTGCCCAAACGAACCGCACCAAGAGGGAAAACGAACTCTAGTGCGATTCAATCGAACTAAATGAGGCAGGTGTGAAAGCACCCTTAACTAGCACTGGTATATTTGTAGCTATAGCCAAAAAAAACATTGTATGGGTCAAAATTATTGATTTTTCTTTTAAGGCAAAAATTATTAGGGTATTAAGTAAAGATCATGCTCCATAAAGATATTTAGTAAATTTCCTACCGTAAATATATCAAAACTTTTGATAAGGTTTTGATTAGTAATATGCATTGCTAAGACCTTAATTTGGACAACTTTAAAGGTGATTTTCTCAATATATAGTTTTTTTTGCACCCTCAGGTTCCAGATTTTCAAATAGTCGTATCTTGGCCAAACATTGTTCTATCCTAACAAACAATAGAAATTAGAAAGCTTATTTATGTATAAATCTCAGTTTTAAAGAACTGACCCATATGACTGGTTTTGTGGTCCAGGGTCACATTTAACAAATGGAACCTTATTGTTTTACAGTTTCTGCACTGATTTAGCAGTAAAATCTGTAGAATTTTGCAAAATGGGTTTAAACATGATAAATAGGGAGTTCTAATGGTGGAGTGGTATGGCCATATAATTATAATATGATTTTTAAAATATGATTTTTATTCAGTAAAGACGCATTACATTGATCAAAAGTGACAGAAAAGGCTTTTACATTGTTACAAAAAAAACTGTATTGAAAATAAGTGCTGTTCTTTTGAATTTTCTATTCATCAGAAATCCTGAAGAAAAAAAAGCACCATGGTTTTCATAGAAATGTTAAGCAGCACAACTGTTTTCAACATTTATAGTAATAAAAATAGTTTCTTGTGCACAAAATCAGCATATCATGAACTGCAGAACTGAAGACTGGAGTAATGGCTGCTAAAAAATTGGCAAAATATATTTACATTTACATTTAGACATTTAGCAGACACTTTTATCCAAAGCGACTTGGAAGCAAAAAAGCACAATGGAAGCAATCAAAATCAACAAAAGAACAATAACATGCAAGTGCTATTACAAGTCTCAGTTAACGCAGTTAACCTAATGCAGTACACATAGTAAGTTTTTTATTTTTATTTTATTTTTTTTAATAATTCTATAATAAATAAAAAGAAAACAGAATATAAAAAAGAAAAGGCAAGCTAGTGTTAGAAGCCTTCTATTTTTGTTAATTCTATAATAAACAAAGAGAAAAAAATAGAAATAGATAGAATACAAAAAGAATAAAGAAGCTAGTGTTTTTTTGTCTAAAAGGGCATTTTTAAAAAAAAAAAAATAAATAAAGAATAGAATTAGAATAGAGAGTGCTAGAGATAGAGGGTCAAATAAAGATGGAAGAGATGTGTTTTTATCGATTCTTGAGGATGGCTAAGGACTCAGCTGTTTGGATTGAGCTGGGCAGGTCATTCCACCAGGAGAGTACATTTAATGAGAAAGTCCGTAAAAAAGTGATTTTGTGCCTTTTTTGGGATGGCACAACACAATAATACGCCATTCACTCGCAGAACGCAAGCTTCTAGTGGGCACATAAGGCTGAAGTAATGAATTAAGTAATGAATTATATATATATATATATATATATATATATATATATATATATATATATTCAGATGCAAAAGCCTCTAAATCCATCTGATGTCTTTCTTTTAAAAAATGCATTTGTCTCAGGCTCCGATGTATAGGTTTCTACCTAAGTACCGGTAATTCTGATTGGGCTGAGACTGGGATTTTAGTGAATTTGAAGTAAAAGCATTTGATGGACGTATAATATATGTCCAGAGCATTCACTCAGTATCATTATCTCATTTTTATCTCTTTTAGTGGGTTTTGCATCTGAACTATATATATTAAAGGGGTCATCGGATGCTAAGTTCACTTTTTCATGTTGTTTGAACATTAATGTGTGTTGGTAGTGTATGTAAAAATCTACCCTATAATGATAAAAATCCATGCAGTGGTTTTTAATTAATCTGTAAAAATAATATCCCCTTTTTCAAATCGAGCCGTTCTCATATGCCTGTCGGTGTGCCGTCACACTGACAGAGGCCGCTTCCACAATAGTTGATTGACATGAGCTCTTACCTTAGACCAGCTGTCACAGTCCAGTAACTTTCCATGTTTTGATGCCAGAGCAGTGATGTAAGTTAGACAAGAATATCTCCGATTGAGCGATTGAGGTGTTGTGTTGCTGGATTTAATAATGAACATAGTGGTTGTCATTTACTCCCGACATCTGAGCGGCTGAAGATGCAGTGGATTACATTTGTTTGTGAATGGAATGCGCCTTCCGATCTACATATATCCGTCTATGTTCACACAAATCATTCATGATCCAGCTTCAATTATAGCAGAAGTGAGTATAAGCGTTTTTGTATAAAACTTTGCAATCACCTTTCGTAATAACGTGGTAGTTAGGAAGTTTAGCGGCTAAATGCGGCCAAATGCGGCAAATGTAAACAAGACCGTCTTTCCACAGAGAGAAGAGAGGGGCGGTGTGAGCAGAGCTCATTTGCATTTAAAGGAACAACTCCTTAGAATGAGATGATTTTTGCAGAGCTGATTTTGGCAAGGTAAAAAGGGTGTTGTTTTACAAAACCATTGAGAATTTTTAATCAAAGTATATTAGAGACTTTTCATTAAGACCCTAAAGAATCATATCAACTTGTGGAAAATGGGCATCCGATGACCCCTTTAAAATAGAAAATGGTTCATTTAAATTGTAATAACATTTCACAAAATCTTTTTGCTATATTTTTTGATCACATAAATGCAGCCTTAGTGAGACTTCAAAAACATTTAAAAAATCTTACCAATCCCAAACTTTTGAACAGTAGCGTGTATAAACACATAATTACATATATATTACACTTCACACATTCTGTATGTAATAAAATTCAATGATGGGCAAACAATCTAGCAGTTAGTTGCCCTTTTCTATCACTAGAACAAATGTTTTTAGGTCTAAGAATCCTAGCACCTTAAATTGACTTGTCCTATCCTAACTTCCTGTTTCAGTGGGTAATATGTGCTCGTCAACCTTTAAAACCCTATAAGACGCATCATTGCAGGTCAGTGTTTAATTACTCCTGGCTCAATTCTTCATCACTGCTCACTGATCCTCTTAAATACCAGCACACTAAAGACAACTGGAGAGAGATATGAGTGTAAGTATCCTTGAGTGACCCTAGAGAATGAGAAAGCATGTGTATGCATGCATGTATGCTCTCATCTTACCACGGTCAATTATCTGCAAATCTTTATTGAAATGCATCTTCAGAGAAGGCAGAAATCTGGGATTATAGTCATATGGTGCTTTACATGCTGCTTTATGGTTTTGGCTCCATGCCAGCAAGTGCTTTAAATGTGCGTCTATAGATACGGCTAAGTAAATGTGTGTTCTCACCCCTGTGGTCATGTGACACCTTCAAGGGTATCTCTGGGGTTCCGACTTCTCAGTCTGCTGCTGAAGTCAGCAAAGCGCTGCACGGCTTTAATGGACATCAGCGTACTTTAGCCTGATTGGATAACCAGAACAGCCCCAGGGATTTTTTTTTTTTTTTTAATTTGTCAGTTGTTGTGCTTGTCAGTTAACTCATTGGATGGTTGGTTTTCCCATTTGCAGTGATTTACTCTTACTGCAAGTGCAGTGAGGGAGTTTTACCTGACAAAAGCACAGTATGGTGTGAGGAAAGCTGCTATCTGTTGTTTGAAAAGCTACAAGCTTACACACTGTCAGAAAAACAGTGTACGAATTGTACCTTTAGGGATAAAACAGCTTGTCACTAGGGGACAACTTTGTATCTCATCTTCCCCTAAAGGGGCATTTTAGTACTTTAGAGTAGTAATATGTACCCTTAAGGTACTACTGTGAACCTTTTTATGGTGGATAAGGTACAAAGTTGCCCCCTCAAGGGTACTGTCCTAGTAGCAAGCTGTTGTACCCCTAAAGGTACAATTTTTGCACTCTTTCCCCCCTGAGAATGTAATGTCATGTATACAGTTAAGCTACTTCAACAACAATCTAACTGCATTGAAGCTACAGAAGTACAGTTGTTTGTTTGTTTTAAAGATAAAGTGTATTGAAGTGTAATTTGTTTAATATACTGTATTCAGTAAAATGGAAGTTTAAGGACATTTTTATTTTTATTTTGTCAAACACTGGAGCTAACTGCTTATGTCTGTGGTGTTACCAATATTTCTTCCAAGGTAGACAGTAATACCACATTAACTATTTTATTTAAAAAAAGAAGTTTATTTCTTATATTTGTTTTACTGTTTATCTGCATCTTTGTTCTAATTTTTAATAATAAAAATAAAATAAAAATAGCTGTATTGTGATAATGAATATAGTAATTATTATTAAGAAAAGAAGTGGAGGAAAAGATGCTAGGAAAACGTTGCTAGGTGATTTTGCTTAGGAACCTTAACTTTGTGTTTTTCAAAATTGACTTTGCTTACTCTATCAACTTCAAATGGGTGTAGCTCAGTCATTTCAACAAATCGTACATCATTTTGATGTTTTTTTTTAATAGAGTTTGGGAAAAATAAAAAGAACTCATCTTTTTTTTTTCTCATTGCAACATTTTGCCAACAATGGTCACAAATAACAGTGTACACACTGTTTTCACCCGCAAATTACAAATATGCAAACATTTAATAATTTCATTTAAAATTTTGCAACATTAGGACCAAAAAAAGAAAAAGTCCCTAAATACAACAAATAAATTGATAAACTGCAAAAAAATATAATTATTGCAGTATTTAAGAAAATCCAAGGACTTCCGTAGGGACTGAAATGGGTCAGTTAAAAATAAATGGTTCACTCAGATTCTTTTCAGTCCTTACACAGAAGTAAAATGCTGTAACGTTAATCAGATTTTCCTAAACGAGACACTACTGCTCCAGTTCCACTAGATGCAGAGCTGCAGGCACAAAATAAAATGTGTAGTTTTATCATACTACATCATTACTTTTTAGAAAAAGCTAAAAATGCTGCAAGCTAATCAGGTGGGCTACTTTTAGTTATTTGCTCCGAGCCATTCTGCATTTTAATATTCATCTGTTTTGTTGTATGTAATGTTTACTGACATATTTCTTATAATATGTTGCTTTCAACCGCTATGTATTTTGATTAGCTGTTTCTTTGTGAGGTTTTAGGTCATGCTTTATGAGGACAAAGTGCGTCTCCTCCTGTTACTGTTGCTGTCCTAAACAGTCGTATTATCTTCCACCAGGGAGCTGTTTAATTTCTTACAGCCAATGACTTTTAACTCCCCTGCACACAGAAAATGTGCAGGGGTAGCGAACAATCAAACACTGTCCTGATCATTCTTGTCAGATCAGTGAGGTGAATTTATCTTTAAAACCAACAAGCGTTTCATCTCCTTGTAGCTGCCCTCTGCGTTACCTGACGCTAATATATCGCAATAATTGCATGCAGGATAATTTTTCTAATTATTACACATAGTCATTAATGCACCGGGAGGAGGAACAATACAAAAGAAGGAAATGATGCAAGTAGATGCAGGATGTAAAAGTTGTCATGCACCGCTAGCCGATTTGTTCTTAAACAGGAAGTCATTGAAGTTGCTGTTCTTTTGATGTTGCTTTGAATCGAGGCATAAATATTCTTTGTTCCAAAATCTAGTAAACTGCCCCCCTTCCGCAGGCAACATTTTAGACATCACACACTCCGATGAGATTCGGTACAGAATGAAGTAGAATGTAATGTCTGTACCTAGCCTTAGTAAAATTTCTGCATCTGCATTTGGATAAAACAGAATGTGAGCAGATCTTAAACTGGAAGTTTGTGAAAACTACATGAAAAGAATTTTAAATATAATCATGATTCATTCATAATTTCCATATAGCAAATAAGCCTTGAATAGTTAATAGTCTCTTTTTTAACTACAAAAATTCTTCAAACAGTAATACTAAATAATAAATGAACTAAAAAAAAAAAGTTCTTTAGTAAAGCATATAGGCGTCATATGCGGTGGTACATATTCTGTCACTGTTTTTTCCAAACTTGATTTTGTTCCCATCACTTTGTGAAAGTCTTTGAAGAAAATAGCTTGTGTAACACATATACAAGACACAGGAAAAAAATAGTAATAGTAATAAAATAAAATAATAATTAAAAAAAAAAAAATCTGCACTTCCTCATTCTCTCTCAAATAATTCATGTGGTGTAACACAAAATACATTTGTGCCAAACTCGTTTGGGGGTTGAACAGTCGATTGGCCCAATGACATGGTACTGCACAACTGCTGCCGCAGACAGGTATGATGTGAGTAACCAGCTAAATGGCTGAAAACTGATCCTGAGGTTGTTCTGACATATTTCAGTGCTCTTTCTAGTTCTGCTTCTAGCCATCCTTTCAGCATGTCCCTTTAATTCAGCATGCAATGTGTCTAGTTTCCATGACAGCTTCAAGTGCATTTGGCTGCTCTGTTGCACTTTTATATGAGGTTAAATTAGGTGTAAACTTAAGTGTAAACTGAATATGTTTTCAGTGACTTAATTACATGTTATTTACAAATAAATGTATTGTAGTTTATATTTCTATTAAATGGGATTGAATATAATTTTGAATTGAATTGAATTTTGAGTTGAATTTAAGAGTTTTTAGGGGACATAGGGGACTTACAAGTATATCTTTATATGTAATGTCATAACTACTTCTATTGTCTTGGAAATGTGGTTAAACTGTACTGCAGAATATACTGATATGCATTTATGGTAAACTAAAATATAAGTTTATGTAATTTCAAGTGAAACCTGTATTTAAATACAATTTTTAATTCTATATGTAATTACACATTTGTAATGATGCAGTTGGGATTTATTAAAGGGAACCCCAGGTATTAAGACTTGAATGGCTTAATATAACATAAATGATATCTCTTACTGAAATATGTAGCAGAAAACACATGAACGATTTATGTTATTTAAAAGATCCACATTGTTTTATACATTTTTGGACTATGGGGGGGCGCTGTTATTTCTATAATGTGAAATGGTTGTACTCAGTGAGCTACTGGCGCCACCTATTGCTATTTTTAACTCGACACACAAGATACTGATACAATGCCACATTGTGTGGTTTTTGGTTGTAAATTTTAGTAGAAGGGCAACAAGAGAAGTGATGTAAGTCTTCACTGCTTTCCTGAGTATAAGAAGGAAGATGCCTGTGGACGAATAAAACTTACTAAAGATCCACACCTTTGAGGCTTTTAGTAGAGCCTTCGAACGGCAGAGACAAGAAACGTTAGATGCCGTCCTGGCAGGATGTAAAAATGCAGAAGCTTGTCATGATGCCGCAGCCACTGAAGGAGTTTCTCAGCGTGGATTTCACTTGATATCCGGGGGCGTTTAAGACTTGTCCTTTAGACCTAATCATTGTGGAAAAATTGATGGTATGGCATTTGGTTTAATATCCATCCATCTTATATCCATCACCACCTGTAAGCTCTTTCAGTAGCTGTGGTCATCGTATCAGTAATTTATTATTGGCAATTTTCTGAGATGTGTATTCCGATTTGTGATGCCATAAAAATAGAAACCGACAGCACCAGTAGCTCACCGAATGCAACCATTTCACGTCATAATGGCATCCCCCATAGTCCGAAATATATATACAACTATGTGAAATCTTTTAAAATAACGTAAATCTTTCATAGATTTTCTACTACATATTTCAGTAAGAGACATTTACGTTATATTAAGCTATACAAGTCTTAATAAATGGAGTTCCTTTTAAAATATGTTAATTTCAAATGTAAAACTGTACAGTTAAAATTATAATCAAATATTTGATAGTTATTTACATGTTATTTAGTAGTACGTCTTCTGTAACCCTTTAAGCCCTAAGGGTAAAATAGGTATTTTTCACATATTTTGTTTATTTGACTGTAAAATTCTAACAGAAATGTGCAATTTTCAAGTGCAAGATGTCTTTTTTTTTTTCAGAAAACAAATGGCTTTCAAAAGTACAGTTATTGACCATTAGTGTTGTGTGGCAAGTTTGTAAACAAATTTAAAAAAAAAAAAGGAACAAATTTTCTTAAAAAAAAAAACAAAAAGAGAGAGAAATCATGATCAAAATAATCCAACACTTCATACTTGAATATTCAACTATTTTACATATATACAAGTGTTTTTGTGACACTGGGTTGCACAGTTTCCATTCAAGAGACTTTTTGTTCATGCACACACACATGCATGCATATACATGCGCACATACAGTACATTTACACGCAGGGACACATTATAGAGATGCACACACCACACAGCTTGCTCCCAAGTCCCATCAAAAATCATCCCAATCACCTTTTGTGCTGTTTACTCCTCCTTCGCCATGTTTTTGTTTGTTGTGTTTATTTTACACAATCCAAATCTCCACACTCCCTTCAAATTCTTCCTTCCCGCTCACCCGGAAATCTGCCGTCATTTGCAGACGGAGTGCAAGAAATTACCGCAATAAACTATACATTGGAAAGCGGAAAGCACATATTGTCTACTGTCAGAGGCCATTTGAATTGTTTTTATAGTGCTAATGGTTGAAAAGTTATGGTAACATGAATACAGCTTGGTTTGATGTGTCAGCGCCGACACAACCGGATTAAAAGGGTTAAAGCTTTAAATGTCTTCTTTTAATATTTTTTCAAGCATGTATAGTAACATAAAAACCTTTCAGTGTGACAACTTTTAATGTGACAAATGTGTGTTAAGAGTTGTTGTCATGAAAAAGTTTTTTTTTTTTTAATAGAAAATACACTATTAAGATTTGAAGTATACTATAAGTGCACATTCAGTACAATTATGCACACATTTCTTTTTAACAAGGGCTATTCATTTGTTATCACAAGGTTAACAAACCTTCAACTCTAGGACTGAATGAAACAGAGAAGCCCATTGTGTATCTCTCTTGGAAACATTAAAATAGACATACCAAATAATACAAAATGTGTTTAATGCAGTAGATGTTACACTTGAGAAGTTCTGATTTCTAAGAAATGCACAATATACAAAAACTAAAATGTCACTGTTCGACCATGGTGCGCTATTTGCCTACAGAATTCAATTCCAAACCCACTTCAACACACCTGCCTGTTATTTTCAAGTAATCCTGAACACTTTTATTAGCTGGTTCAGGTGTGTTTGATTAGGGTTGGAGCTCTGCAGAATAATAGCCCTCCAGGAGCAGCGTTGGCTACCCCTATATTACAGTATTGAGTTGTTGAGCTTATTAGTATGCTAACGTCAAACTCTGTTAGTTGAGTCTCTTTGGCACTTGTGAGGACCACAATTTTCCGTGGTGTTCTTGAGGGATTTTTAAAAGAGTTGTTGTTCATGAAGAGCGAAAAGGGACTTATGAGGTTCTATTTAGGTCACGATGTTGCTTTAAAAGGCAAACAATACTCTTAAAAAGAAAAAAAAAATAATAATAACATAGGTCCTTTAATGGCATCGATGGTTACATGAAGAACTTTGGAATCCTTTCAGTGCAGGTTTTTTGATTTTGTAAATTCTTCATGCTAAGAAAAATAATTATTTTAGGAACTGATCACTGAAAGTTTCTTTGGCAAACCACAAATGGCTCTTCTATGGAAAAGGTGTGAAAACACTTTTTTAGATCTGGAAATATTTGAAAACAGTGAGTTTTGTTTCAGAATGCTTTCTGAAATAAAAACTGCTTTCTGAAACCAAAAATGCTGGGCGCTGGGTGCACACTATGCGATTTTAGCCACAATTTGACCTAATTTGAAGATTTCTCTGATCCTAGCCCAGATCTGTAGTCCTTGATCACTAGTTTGACATGTTCACCAACAAACGATTAATGACCATTGCGATCAAATTTGACCTCAGATGAAATTCTGCCAGTGTCAGAACTTGTGAGCAAAGTCCTGAAGTGTGGTGTCTCCTACAACAACTATCATCAAACGACCATCAAAATATCCCACCACTCACTGGTTTGTCCAGGTCACACTCATAATCATTATTCTGTATAATATCTGTCATCATCTTTTGCAGCAGGAGAGCAATTGCAACTAAATACTGTATTTTTTCACAGTAATGCTGGTAGAAGCATTTATGTGACCCTGAACCACAAAACCAGTCATAAGGGTACATTTTTTGGAATTTAGATTTATACAGATATTCTCACATCTGAAAGCTGAATAAATAAGTTTTCCCGTTTATGTATGGTTTGTTAGGATAGGACAATATTTGGGAAATCTGGAATCCTAGGGTGCAAAAAAAAATCAAAATATTGAACTTTAAAGTTGTCCAAATGAAGTTCTTAGCAACGCATATTATTAATCAAAAATCAAAAAGTTTTGATATATTTATGGTAGGAAATTTACAAAATATCTTCATGGAACATGATCTTTACTTAATATCCTAATGATATTTGGCATAAAAGAAAAATAGATAATTTTGACCCATACAGTGTATTTTTGGCTATTGCTACAAATACGGTAGTTAACATTTGAAGTGGATCAAAACCTTTTATCAAAGTTGTCCTAAAACCAAAACAATATCCGTTCTTGTCTTAGGACAACTTTGATTTACTTTTTTGATCCACTTCAAATGTTGACTGCTATATACTAGGGATGTGCGGGTCTAGTCGACTAGTCGACTAAATGGTACAGCTCGACACTGAAAGATTTTATCATTGAAATTGGCATAATTTTAACGTTAAATTTAAAACATTTTAAATAACAAGTTAAAATTAACGTTTGAAAAATAATACATTATTTTTAAAAGTGTATCTGAAAACAACGTTTTTACCATAGACCTCATGACCAGGTGTGGGATTATTTTGAATTAGAAGGAATCAGAAAAGTTTTGTGAAAACGCTATAATATCAAATTGGCTTACAATAACTCTACTGGAGCGATGCATAACAGGCACATTGTAGGCATTAGCTTAGAGGCTAGCCAAAGCCAGCAAATGTCAATCACAGCATTCACTACAACCTGCCGCCACTGCGATCCGTCTGCGCCGTCTATTCCTCTAAACGAAGACCCACTTCGGTGGTGTGGGATGTCCAGTCGCTTTCTAAAATCGGCTTGCTTTTCAGTTAACTCTGCGTGCCTGCAACTTCAGTTCCTGCTGAGCGCCTTTTTCATAGTTCAACAGACCACGTTAATAATTTACTGAACAAAAACACATGGTCTTGAGTAAGTAAAATGGGCATTGTTGCATTGTTTTGCTTTTAAATGACATAGCCTGCATGACGTAAGTTTTTAAAAGCTGTTTTAATGCTATTCCTTGATAGACATTTCTACTGTTTTTGACTTGTGTTTTAATATGTTGTCTAACGTTATATGAAGAGGAATGATTCTGTCAGATTCTGTATTTCCCCAGCTGATTTGAATAAATAATCTATGCAGTGGCTCACGTTGAGTGTATGCTCTTCTTTTGTTTCCATTTTAACGACCGCCTAAAATTAAATGATGATAACGTGAGGTAAGCATACAGCAAGCGGAATTCATTGAGGGATTTGACAGTGTGATTTATAGATAAGTATTTCATTATGTACATGCACATACATAGGTTTTAGGTTTTTAGACAATACTTTCGTTTAAACGACTATCAAATGAGTCATTGCACACATCCCTACTACATACCCATACTACTTAAAGGGGTCATCGGATGCCCATTTTCCACAAGTTGATATGATTCTTTAGGGTCTTAATGAAAAGTCTCTAATATACTTTTGTAAAACAACACCCTTTTTACCTTGCCAAAATCAGCTCCGCAAAAATCATTTCATTCTAAGGGGTTGTTCCTTCAAATGCAAATAAGCTCTGCTCACACCGCCCCTCTCTTCTCTCTGTGGAAAGACAATCTTGTTTACTTTAGCCGCATTTAGCCGCTAAACTTCCTGACTACCACGTTATAAGTAAAGATTCATAAAAAAATGCTGTAAGTGAAGCTGGATCATGAATGATTTGCGCGAACATAGACGGATATGTGTAGATCGGTAGATCGTCTTCAAAACACTCAATTTTCACTCAATAAAAACAGCATCTCAGTGTGGACGAAAAGCCAAAATGCAAAGAAAAAAAGATTTTCAGATTACCCATAATAATGTGAACATTGCCTCAGTAAGATTTGAATCAGAGCTAATACTGCTGCCAGCGTGGTACATCCAAATTGGGTCTCAGAGAAATCCAGGTGCAGACAGTTCTGTAACACAGCAGGACAACCAAAATATTTATTGTCACCACTCACTGTGTACTTCTTTTCACACAATAAAAAGTATTAGGAAACCGCTCTCAAGTGCCACTACCTTTGAAGGGTCCTAGTAGGGAGCAGGTCAAGGAGTGGGCAAAAGGTTTAGGAGGGAATGGGGCTAACAGCTGGTGGTGGCAGCTCTATTGCGCCATTATGAGCAATCTGTGTGTTCTGCGTTCTTAGCCCCCAGCTGGTTTGTTTACTCATGAAATGTGGATATGACCCAGCAAGCTGTGTTTCTTTACAACAGTGGTCTCTGTGCGGCAGCGGTCAGCGGTGTAAGCAACAACTTTAATGCTCCCTGATATCCCATCAACATCACATTCGTCTGCATGCAAGTATGTGGCGCACAAAGAGATGGACAGAGTACTGCGATAATAGGGAAGGGAGCATGTAAAAGTGGATGGAATAGATAAGAGGGCGTGTGGGGGATTTCTGCATATTAATCATGTTTTGCCTGCCCCTTTCATGATTTATTCATGACAGCTGCTCCTCCTTTAGTGCCTACGGAGAATGTGAGGGTACTATAGAGGACATCATATATACTGCAGTAAAAACGCAACATTCTGAAGTGGAATAGTTTCCAGTGAAACACATACTCTTCAGGCTCCAGACCCGAGGGGAGACATTAGCAATCACCAGAACTGCATTTATCTACTGGTGACATTCATCCACTGCTTTAGTTTAGGGATTTTTCTGCCTCAAGATGCCAGTTGTCACAGTTTATCTGTAATTACAGTAAAAGTGCTGTAGTATCATAGTAGGAATCAGAATAACAGCTGAATGTGATTTTGCCAAGTACCAAGTTCGTGGATCAAAGTTTTTTGATGATCCTGAAGGAAAAACTTTTAGTCAAGCAAACATATTCATCCTTAAGCCGTCCAGGATGTATATGAGTTTGCTTCTTCATTGGAACGGATTTGTTTAGCATTACTTGCTCACCAATGAATCATCTGCAGTCAGAATGAGAGTCAAAAACAGCTGATAAAAGCACGACTCCAATCTATCAATGAACAACTTCAGAACTGATAATAAACAAATGTAATTGGAATGCATCATTTAAAACTGTTGCCTTCATCTGAAATATGTGTACTCTATCCAAAATATTACTTTCTACATGAAAAGGTTCACAAGACACTAACCTACAGAATGGAGTTGTGTGGATTACTTCCGGATTATTGTGGTGTTTTTATCAGCTAAATTAAATCTAAGGCAACGTTCACAAAGCAGCAGAATACGGTTGTCAGTACCGTATTTGAGTCCTTAATACGGTTAAGTTCACACACAGTACGGTTATTTTCGGGTGTGACAACCATATTCTATGATCGAACTCACACCCCTAAATCTTCAGGACTCACAACCGCATTCTTGGAACACACATGCTGTGTGAACGAAACAGGACTGGACAACTAGTTGTCTGTCACGTTATTCAGTGCGAGGAAGCTGCTCTGCAATACAAATGCGCATCTGCTGTGTGCTGCATGCTTTAATTTGTGGTTTTGGTAACTTAGAGTGATGGAAAAATGAGCTGTGTGTCATCTGAAAGTTTCAAATGCTCCGCTGTCCACTCAAAAAGCTGCTGTCGGTTAATGATGATTTGATGGATGAACTCGCGGCTAGATTGGACTTATGTTGTGTCAGAAGATGTTGTCATCTTTGATATTGCTTTGGTCTGTGTTGCTATGGTTACTTGTAAGGAATACAGGCTTGTCTTCAGTTGCACGTTCATACAGACAGTATTCGAAAAGTGACTGTAAGCTGCTGTGTGAACGGGACATTTTGAGACTCACACCTGTAAGCAAATGTGGTTGTCAATCCCAAAAACTGACAGTGTGAACGTGGCCTAATTCTGCTGGCACCCATTCACTGCAGAGGATCCCTTGGGTAAGCAAGTGAGATAATGCTAAATTTCTCCAAATATGTTCTGATAAAGAAACAACCTCATCTACATCTTGGATGCCCTGAGGGTGAGTAAGCTCACAACATTTTTTTTTTTATTATATTTTTTTGGGGTTAAATATTTCTTTAAATTTTATTCCTGTTCCCAAACTAAGAGGGAAATTATGTTGTTTAATCCCTAAGTCTTAATTTTTAACTTGAATACAACAACTAGCTACTTTTACAAAATGAATAGCTTATAGCTTTGCAAACTACAAAAACCCCTTTAATGCATTTGCAGCATGCGAACACCTGCCAATGGGCAAGTTAACTCACAAGCACAATAACTGACAAACAAACAAATAAATAAACATGCACGTGTACAATGTACATCAGTTTCACACATATCAATCAACACATTTTCCTCTCAGTTTAATTAAATAGTGTCATCATTTTGATCTAACTTAAACATAATGTAATTGTGTTAGTAACTTTATTAAGCAGTCTCAAAGTGATTGTAAGTCCCTGGCATGATAGGAACATTACTCAATTATTATCTTCTACAAACAATATTTACAATATTTAAAAACAATGACGAGGAGATCAGTCAATGCAGTGGCATTTGTACAGTAATTTCTCACTGATTAAAGCAACATACTTTTGTTCTCTTATATAAAATCATGGGCCCTATCATGCACCCGGCACAATGCGGCGCCAAGGGCTAGTTTCTGCCCGGCGCAGTAATCATTTTCACGTCCTGCCACATTGTTTAAATAGCAAATGCATTTGCGCCCATTTGTGCGCCCATGGGCGTGCTGGTCTGAAAACGAGGTGTGTTCAGGTGCATTGCTGGAGTGTTGCTATTTTGAGGCAACTGAAATAGATTGCGCCATTGACCAACTTAAACCTGATCTAAAGTCAATGGCGCTTTTTTTGTTGTTGTTGTTGTTGTTGTTGTTGTTATTTAAAGAGCGTGTTAATAATATGCGCCTATAGGCAGGTGCACAATGCGCATACACTCTGCTTATTACACACGCAGGTTTGTGCAGCAGCACACAAACATGCCAAATATTAAAAATGAAAGGATTACGGTGTAAAAGATTATTATTGTGTACATAAATAAACAATACCTACATGTCATAATGGATAGTCAATCGCTTTCTTATGCGAGCTGTTTTTTTTGGTTTCACTTTTGATTTTGAAAATGATCACATTCAGCAAGGAGGGGATAGGATGGAAAGGGGGTGCACAGTAACTCATTTGAAGAGGCTTTTGGCGCTGGCCCTGCTCTCTGGAGAAGCATTCAGTGTTTGTTCTAGCAAATTTCGCCATGTAAATAGTGAATCCGCTATGGCGCTAGCGCAACTGGCTCTTAAAGGGAATGGGAGATGAGATTGGTTTAATGCACATTACGCCCAAAACACACCCGTGACTCATTAAGAGAATAGGGACAGCCTTTTAAGAACATGCGCCAGGAGCGCCTACCATTTTTCCCGTTCTTAAAATAGCAACAATGGATTCGGACACGTCCTAAGTGCACCTGCGCTTTTGACCATGCGCTTAGATCGTTAAAATAGGGCCCCAACCATAGTGGTTTTCAAAAAATGTGTTCTGATGGTATATTTCCAGAAAATGATGGTAAATGGTTTCACGTGTCAGTGCACAGAGCGGTCAACAGTGATGGAAGCTAAGGTGGGCTTCTTACTCACGAGCCAGCACTTGGCTGTCAAGTCTTGCTTTGGAGGATGGAGCTCAATTCCATCTGGCACCAACAAATGAAAAAGTCATGCTTCAGGTTTTGCGCTCTACGAGCAACTCCCACAGGATGACTGCTGGGATTAAGCTCTGCATAAGTAAGAGTGCTTTTTTTTTTGCCTGCCCAAGATTCCCACATATAAATTGGTCTTGACTCTTTTGAATGACCCCTGACTTGGTGAGACAGCTTTACGGGCTTCGCTTTAAACTCCCCTTTTCCCTTTACATCTATCGCACTGGCGTTTTTCCTGTGTTTGGACAGATGACTTTGAATGGGTTGTGACTCTGTCAAGGAGGGGTCTGATCTCCGGTTCCCAGAGTGGTGACCCCATCTCAGACTAGAGCGACTGTGTGGCAGTCTGAAATGAGCTGAAAGAAAAAACAGAGCAAGTTAAAAACCTTGTATTCAGTGATGCTCTTACCAATAGCACTGAAATACCAATTTTAATACCACAACAAATGGATCTAAATAAACTCCACCTAAACAATCTCCAAACCACTTATTATCTGTAGGATCACAAGGATGCTGGACCATGCAGCATCTCAGGCCGATGGTGTGGGACACCCTGGATAAATGGACAGTGCGTCACAGGGCTCATACACAGATTCTCATCTACAGGCAATTCATTGTGTCCAGTTCACCTACACTGTCCGAAAAAAAGGTACAGTTCTGTCGCTGGGGCGGTACCCCAAGGTACAAAGTGAAAAGGTACAAATATGTACTTTCAAAGTACTAAAAGGTACTAGTATGTACCGTTTAGGGGTAGGTAAGGTACAAAGTACCTTTTCACTTTTGTACCTTAGGGTACCACCCCAGCGACAGAACTGTACCTTTTTTTTTTCTGAGAGTGTATGGTGAAGATATTTTGGATTGTGGGGGAAACCAGAACACCCAAAGGAAACCCACACAAATATGGGGAAAACACATGCAAACTCCACACTGAAAGGCCTCTTGGGGACCTTCCATGCAGCCCTCAAACAACCTTGATACCCCCACAAGTATTTGCAGGAGTTTGAAATATTCAGTCAGTGAATGAATGAATCAATCAACCAATCAAATACTGAAATTTATACTTAAACTTTAAAGATTTACACTGACACTTTAATAGGCTTTAATTAGTCATATAAATAGTATATGATTATGAACATTAAATAAACAGCGTTATTCATCTGTGAAAGAATGCAAGTGTGAAGGCAAAAAAATTATGTACAATTTAACAACTACAAATATTAACTTTAGAGTTAGCAGTGAAAAACAATGTGAAAGTATCTTCTTTCTGACGTTTTTAATGGAATCATGTTACAGTTCATTAACATAAATGCACTGGTTCTTAGTGCTAATTGTTTTAGAGTTTATTGCACTAATTTCTTGTCTTTCTTCTGCTAGATTCTTTCAGTTATTTACCTATAGCTGGTGAAAAATAAGACGCCTCACAAAGTCACATAAAGTAGCTTAATTTTGTATTGAAAAATGAAATTACAAATTGTACAACGTACAAATACAGCGTTTAGCAAAACGTTATGCAAAATATAAATTGCATATACTGTATGAAGAGGCAATGTGTTTTAACTTTAAAATCATCCTGCCATAAGTGATATTTGCATGGTTTGTTAAGCCTTGAAAAAGAATTGTTTGTAAGGGTAGCCTGCTTGTAAAAGTTTGCTAAGGATTGCTAATAAATGTAGACTATATGCCAAGTGGAAATGAAGTGTAAGACATAGGATGAGGGATTGTGAAACTGTTTATTAATTAAAACCTTGATAATTGAAAATCAGCAACAATTCATCTTGAAAATAAAACATGATCAAATAATTATCATCAGTGGTGTGAAATAGTTGAGATCAGCATGTTGGAGCATCAGGATCAGACAGGCGTGAAACTTCACATCAATCATGGCTCTGAACTCTTTACACCTGTCAACAGCTCCCACCGCTCATTAGTATCAATTAACAAAAAAAGCTTATGAATGAGGGGTGGGGTCATTGAGGCTGTTTGGGAGGATTTCTGGGTGGTTGCTTAATCACTCTCAATGGTTTCCCATAATTTTCTGTCAATTTCCTCTCAACTTTCTCTCGTCTTCATTAGCTTATTCCATTGCTCTTTTTGTGGTCCATTATTATTAATTTTTTTTTTTTTTCTTCCTCTTCTTTGTCTTGCACTGGAGACCAAAAGTTTGGATTAATGAAGAATTTTTAAAATGTTTGTGAAAGAAGTCAGTAAGGGAGTAATTATATTAAAGTGGTTATTAACTATTAATAAGCAGCAATGTTTACTGGGTAAAAGTTGTAGTTAATAGTTAGTGAATAGTGAGAACTGGTCCATAAAGTTTGCATTTATTTGATCAAAAATACATATGGACTGATTTGAACATTTAAAAAAAATTGCAGCTGTGCAGCACAAGCCATAGGATCCTGGCATTTTTTATACCAGTGGTCACCTGTATCTCGGGGTATCATACAGTAAATGACAGCATGCAAGTAAAGAGAACAAACACATTCATGCCTGTGATATTGACAGAAACGCAGCTGAGGAGGAAAAAATATGGCAGGAGTGGAGTAGATGCAAAGATATCAGTGTGAGAAAGAGTTGCTCGTTCTGTGGAAGATAAAAGACATGCCAGAATGGTTTCCACCCTCTCTCTCTCTCTCCATATCCCATTTATCACCTCTTTGTGCCATTGCTCTGAGACGGGCTGTGTGTGAAGGAGTCAGGGGAGCTAATCGAATTCAAATCCCCTTTCCTGAAAAAGCCAAGTGGATCCTAAACTGAGGCTGGTGGTCCCAAGCTAATCGCATTAAATATAATAATAAAAAAAACCTTCTCTTGACAGTTGATAATAGGTGTGTTGCTCATCGGGAACGTAGCAGGTATTTATCTGACATATTAATCTGAGTCTAAGCATCTTTGTGACATGAGGCACTGGTTGAGCGGGTGACTGCTTTTTCCTTGTCCTCTAGAGTTTAGTTTCAGTGTGGCTTTGGTTACTTTTTCTGCACACTGTATGAGAAAATGCTTTCTTTATGAAATGATAGATGGGGCAGTGGCAGCTGGTGCTTTTCATGAGTGGGGGAGTATAGACATAAAATCATGTATTATAGCAAAATATGTAGTAATAATTGTTTTATCCATGTGTGTGTATATGCAATGTTGCTCCTAAAAGTGACAAAAAAAAATATTCTTAATTCTTAATACTCTTAATCAAATAAAAGTATACTTAAGTGAAAGACAATACTGTTTCTTAACCTATTTAAGAACTCGGCTAGGCCGACTAAAAGTTACTGTCCAACGACAGTCATATAATTTTGCTCACACAACTAGGGCGGATGAAGCTCCCATATATTCCAAGACATGCACTACTTCCTGACAGGTTCCAAAATGATGCATTTAAAGCCTCTTATCCAGTGAACATACATTTTTTGCTCCATTGCCTCAGTGGGGTTCTATGGGCTGTGCATCTACTGGCTTCGACAGATATAATCAGATATAATCAACGGAACAAACAGTGCGTTGCACGCTAGTGTATTGCATGTTTTGGTAACTGAAATGTTGATCACTGACAGTAATTGTATACATTTTAGAGAGATTATCTCTGAAATCATGAGGAAAACCATGTTTCCCATCTAGTCCTAAAAAGATATCACCACTGGATAGGGGTTCCTCAAGGCTATAGGCTGGGCCCTTTCATTTTGTTCCATCACTTGGTCTATTTCTACTTATTACCATTTTGAGTTTTTAATTCAGGTATTTTGTTATCCAAAATAAACATAATTATAGTTCCCCTTCGGGAACTCGAGCCGCGTCGAAAACGCTATGGGAACGCCTCCAGCGTGACCGCGCTCTGAACACGTGTGAAATCAGACCAATGGAAGAGCGAGACGTCACAGGCGGGTGACGTCACAGACCAGGAAGTATAAAAGCACGTGCGCCAGAACGAACGACAGCTTCTGTCTTTCAGCAGCGCTCTATGTGTGTCTCTGTTTTTGTGCCTTTGGTTGCTAGTTTGCACCACTTTTTTCTTGCACAAAAATGTCTAAGAAGTCTAGTAAAACCAAACATTTAGACGAGCCACGTTTTAGAGCGTGTGTTCCTCCTTGCCCTCGTTTCATTACGGGTAAGGATACACACGCTCTATGCGTGGTTTGTCTGGGAGCGGAGCACGCGGCAACAGCCCTCGAGGGGGCTGATTGCCCACATTGTGTGCAGATGAGTCTGCACACACTCCGCTCCCGGAAGGCTCTCTTCCAGCTGGGAGCCTTCAGCAGCGTTCCCCGCGGATCTGGTCCCGCTTCCGCCGAGGCGGGGCGGCGGCTGCATTCGTGGGGTTCGCAGCTGGATCTAGCGGAGGGTTTGGAGACGGGTAACCCCCTATCTCCTGCCTCACCCGCTAGATCCCCAGCCTGTCCTCTGGGTGCGGAAGCCCGCGCTGCGGATTCTTCCCCCCGGGGGACGGGCTCGACACTCCCCATATCTTCCTCTGAGGAGGTTGATGTGGAGAGTGTCGAAGATGTACAAGCACCTGTGTTTCCCCAATATGAGGAGCTGCTGGAGGTGGTGACTCGTGCGGTGGCCAAGCTCAATATCGATTGGCCCCCCGAGTCATTGGTTGAACCGCAGAGAAGTAAACTAGACGAGAGGTTTCTGCGGTCTCGCCCACCTTCAGCACGCCGGAGCCTTCCTTTTTTCCCCGATCTCCACACTGAGGTGTCGAGGTCGTGGAATAACCCTTTCTCGTCCCGCTTGTTCATTCCCGCCTCCTATGACTACGGTCATGTGGGCGGGTTGGATGAGCGGGGGTACAGAGCGATGCCCCGGGTGGAACAGACGCTTGCCAGCTATCTGTCCCCCGCCGCGGCATCGTCTCTGAAGGCTCCGGTCTTGCCCTCCAAGCCGCTGCGAGTCACCTCAGCGCTGGTGGGCAAGGGGTACGCGGCTGCGGGTCAGGCTGGTGCGTGTCTGCACACCATGTCGGTGTTACAGGCGTACCAGGCTGACCTGCT
Organism: Labeo catla; assembly: GCA_012976165.1. Classification (NCBI taxonomy): domain Eukaryota; kingdom Metazoa; phylum Chordata; class Actinopteri; order Cypriniformes; family Cyprinidae; genus Labeo; species Labeo catla. The sequence continues at coordinate 479,860 of VONZ01000102.1, forward strand.
TAAGGAGTTGGATGAAGGCGCGGAGATCAGGGATTGTGATATCTCTGAGCTCCGGAGGACCGCTGATTTGTCTCTCCGTGCCACTAAGGAGACCGCCCGTGCCATCGGGCGGTCTATGGCTTCCCTTGTGGCTGCGGAGAGACATCTCTGGTTGACCCTGTCCGATATGAGAGAAAAGGACAGGGTCTTCCTCCTGGACGCCCCGCTTTCGCCTTCTGGCCTGTTCGGCGACGCTGTCAATGCTGTCGTCGACAGGTACCAGGAGGCACGTAAGCAAGCGGCGGCGTTCCAGCGGTTCCTCCCTCGCCGCCGTCCAGCTCACGAGGCTGCTGAGCTGGAGCAGCCTCGTCCGCGTACCAGCTCCTCACACCGGGAAACGCAAAAACAGAGCGTCGCCACCCGCACTCCTCCCCATCGAAGGCGGGTGCGCAGACGCTCTAGGTCGGGGGCCCCCAGGACGAAGCCCGATCTGCGGGTCGTGCTTCAGTCTAGGAGGTCCTCGGCCAAGCGGCCCTGATGGTGCGGGGCCGCTGAGGGTAGCCCCATCAGGGGAGTTCCGGGGTGCACCGCATTATTCGGTGTCCGGCTCCCCCCTGTGCCCTCGGGAGGCTGTCTTGCTCACCCTGCCGGTGATTCAGGGCGCAGCAGCCTCCGGCGAGCTTTCCCCTCAGTCTTTTCCGGCCAGAGACGTTCCAGAGCTGGGGGGCTCGCCACCCCTGCGGGGGTCTCAGGGTCCGCTAGATCAGGTGCTTCCTGCCGGGCAACCGTTACAGGACACCGGTCTAGCGACCCGTGTTACACCAGAGGCCAGTCTCGAGAGGCTGGTTCCCTTAGTAGATCATTTGGCAGCGTGGAAACTACTGCCCAATGTGTCTGCTTGGGTCCTGCACACTGTAGAGCGAGGTTATCGCATTCAGTTCGGCGCTCCACCTCCGCCGTTCAACGGGGTCTTTCCCACTTTGGTGGGCCCCGAGCAGGGTCTGGTAATGGAACAGGAAGTAGCTACTCTCCTGAGGAAGGAGGCCATCGAGGTGGTCCCTCCTCAGTCCAGAGAGTCCGGGTTCTACAGCCGGTACTTCATTGTTCCCAAGAAGGATGGGGGCCTGCGTCCTATTTTGGATCTTCGCCTCCTGAACCGCTCAGTCTTGCGGCTGAAGTTCAGGATGCTGACTGTAAGACAGGTCGTGTCTCAAATCAGGTCCGAGGACTGGTTTGTCACGATAGATCTAAAAGACGCGTATTTCCACGTTTCCATCCTTCCTCAACACAGGAAGTTCCTGAGGTTTGCTTTCAGGGGCGAAGCTTACCAATATCGGGTTCTTCCTTTCGGCCTAGCACTCTCCCCCCGCACTTTCACGAAGTGTGTGGATGCAGCTCTGGCTCCCCTGCGACTCCAGGGCATCCGCATACTCAATTACATCGACGACTGGCTTATCCTGTTTCTCCCCGAGGGGAAACCCGCTTCGCATGATCAAGGTCACGCGGCGATGCCTACGTGCCTTAGACATGTGGAGGAAACCCTGGTTCTTGTCTCAGGGCCCGGTGCTGGGAGCTCCTTGTCGCCGTGTAACACTAGCGACGGACGCGTCCCTCACCGGTTGGGGAGCGGTCATGAGTGGCCACCCTGCCCGCGGTCTGTGGAGTGGTCACCAACTCACCTGGCACATAAATTGCCTGGAGATGCTGGCCGTGTTTCAAGGGCTGAAACACTTTCTCCCGGACCTGAGAGATCGTCACGTGTTGGTCCGCACCGACAACACGGCGGTGGTCTCTTACATTAACCACTAAGGAGGTCTGCGTTCGCGCCCCTTGTACAAGCTGGCGCACCAGATCCTTGTGTGGTCCCAGGGCAAACTCCTCTCGCTGAGAGCAGTTTTTGTGCCCGGGTATCTCAATGTGGGAGCAGACATCCTGTCGAGACAGGGGCCGAGGCCCGGGGAGTGGATGCTTCACCCCGAGGTGGTGAAGCAGATCTGGAGAGTGTTTGGTCCAGCCCAGGTGGACCTGTTTGCCACGAGGGACAATGCGCAATGTCCCCTCTGGTACTCTCTAGTTCATCCAGCTCCACTGGGGCTGGATGCCATGGTACGGACGTGGCCGAGGCTGCGTCTGTACGCTTTTCCCCTGATCGCTCTGCTCCCGGGAGTTCTAGAGAGAGTGCGCCGGGATGGGGTGTCCCTTCTTCTAGTAGCCCCGTTCTGGCCGGGCCGAGTATGGTTCTCGGACCTGATTTCCCTCCTCGACGGCTCTCCCTGGGAGATTCCCGTCAGGAGGGATCTCCTCTCACAGGCAGGGGGTTCCTTCCTTCACCCCCGGCCGGAGCTGTGGAAGCTTTGGGTGTGGCCTCTGAGGGGGCGCACCTCTTAGCTTCCGGTCCATACTCGGCGAGACGTCACCCGCCTGTGACGTCTCGCTCTTCCATTGGTCTGATTTCACACGTGTTCAGAGCGCGGTCACGCTGGAGGCGTTCCCATAGCGTTTTCAACGCGGCGTCTCGTTCCCTCGGGGAACCAGGGTTACATACGTAACCTGAGACGTTATTTTATGCTGTCCATACCATTACCATGAAGTAAAAAGACTTGTTCTGTGAAACACCAAGCTTTTGGTCATTCTGTTTACCTTAGCAGACAGTATATATTACAACACATATGTTACAGTTCATCAGGATATTTTAATTGAGTTGTGATTATAATGGCATAGAATGTTTTATAGCAATGGTTCTTAGCACACAGAGAAAAGCCAATTTCAGTGTTTACACAAACTGCTTCTTCATTAATTAACTAAAGTTAATTATATAAGTGAAGAATACAACCCTATGGCTTAGGCCTGTTCTTTCCCGGTTGCCCCTGCAGGTGCCTGTGCAACAACACGTAGAGATAAGCTTAGGTAGTACGCTTTATACATGGTATATATTCAAATTGCTTTAGCTTGTATACCCACAAGGACTATTCCACTGGGATTTGAGATTAATGGTTTCACACACAGTTACTTTTTATTTTCCTCAAGAGCTAGTAAATATCCAGAGGACTAAAGACTGGCCTTTACCTTAATCAACACTATTACATAACTTCAGGTTAATAATTGATAAATCAGTACACAGGATCAGAATATTTTGTATATTTACATATTGTATATGCCAGGTGGAAAAGATTTACTGTCATAATCAATTTAACTCTATTTTTTATGCTGTAAATAAATTACACTTCTTGTTTTATATTGTAAATCAAAAAAAGTGTACTGGAATGATCTGAATGTAGAAGCACTTCGTAATTCTGCTCTCAAATATTAACCTCTCAAACTTAAGAAGAAATGCATTTTTTATGTACTCAAAATGTCAAAGCCTTGGAATATATAATAATAACAATTAAAAATCAATACTTGGCTTCAGTTTAGCAACTCAGCATGGGAACAAAAGAGTATTGCAATACTCTACTGTATTGATTTTTCCCAACCTCTACTAAATATGTCATAGTTATGATGGATCCCAAACCTCCTATGACACATAATGGAGTCGTGCTATGTGATGAAACTTTGATGTCTTTAATGCCGTTGATACCACAGATGATTGTCATGTTTATGATATATAGTACAGAGCTGCAGTGATGGGTGCAGTGTGATTTTTTTTTTCTTTTTTTTTTTTTTTCACTTTTTTTCACTGCTGCAGATATGTTCTGATGAAAAATGTATGATTGCGCATGTGTCTTTACAAAAAACTTGCATGGGATGCTGCATCCTCTGACTGTCATGGTGTTGATTTAACTTTTTAAACTATGTTTTTCACAGAATCTATATGTAGCTAAAAAAATGTGGTAGTTTCTATATCATTTTCTGGTAAAATGTGACAGTATTAAAATTACAAATAATTTGAGTGTTGTAATGTTTAAGTAACACATATTAGTAAAAAACTAAAAAAGTATGATTAGATTGTGTACAGTCACAATTACAGTGGAGCTACATCTTTGCATGCTGATGGAGATGAGAAACCTTTGCAAACTAGTTATATAAGCAGTCAAATGAGGTCAAAATTGGCCTTTACCTTCCTTGCATACTTTTCTGGTCTTATTGTGCATGATTACCGAGTGCATGTTATTCCACAGAAAAATAATGCCTTTGTTAACTTTAATCAAAATGTAAATTTCCTTTCCATTTTGATATAAAATGTCCACTTTTCACCATTCCATCAGTTCTCAATGGATACAATCAAGTCACATTACAGAAATGAAATGCTTGGTGAATATCATTTCAGGTTGACTTGAAGATCTTCAACACAGCAACCCACCTTCTCACTGGAACCTAAATTGAGTTTCAAAGAGACCAAAATGAAAAGTTGCATTGGCAGGAAATGTTGTTTCAGTTATACAAATCATCCACAAAGGATTGGCAGCTGAAAGACTGTGTGTTGGCTGATCAAGAAATATGTGACAATGTGTAAAAGTGCCTTTGGTCACGTTATGCTGTAGTAAGCCTTTTCCACACTTCTGTTATGTATATGCTGATTGGATTTTGGAGTGTTCCAGTAAATGCAAAACACAAAGCAAATTAAGGGCTGTAGATGTATTCTCACCACTCTGACAGTATAAAAAAATATAATCTTCTGTAGCAATCCTCACTGTTAATCGCTTTGCAACAAAACTTCAGTTGGAGAATTAAGCATAGCAGTGACAGTGAGGGCCATGAGCTCATGAGCTTTGTCTAATCAGCTTTCATTTGTCAGAGCTCACATGACTGAACATAAAAACTAAATTCGGGCTACTTTAATGAGCCTGTTTTTGATGGATTGTGCCAAAATGCACACACACACATCCACACACCGCTATAATGGCCAGGTTATGTGTGATATAAGGATCTTATGCCTTAATAGGCTACTTTGATGACCTGTTCATCACTGGCACTTAAAGTTTAGTAAATGTCACAGGAAAAGATCAGCATGCCGCATTCAAAAATTCAGGAGGGGGCACTTAATGCAGGGTTATTACTGTAAAGGCCTGCATGATTATCCCAAAATTGGTGATTATTTCCTTTCATGCTGTAATCATGATTATTAATGTCATTGAAATTTAAAACATTTTGCTAACCATAATGAAAATGAATGAGTTTGTGAAATAAAAACAGACTTTTGCAGAAACTAAAACTAAACTGACATTTAGTTAATTTGAAAATAAATACATTTGCTGTAATGTTTCTCTCTGAATGACTATCAAGAAGTATACTGGTAAACAAGGCAGACTGTGCAATGTGTACAGTATTTCATGCCAGACTGTACAAAAATAAATAAATAAATAAATGTAGCCAAGACATTGCATGATTCAGAGTTGAAGCTGGTTGCACATTTGAAGAAAAGCATTGCAGTATCATACACCGGATGCGTCATTCAGTTCTCAAGTTCAAGGCGGCAGTCCAAAACTGTGAATCTAATCACCATCAGTTGAAAAGATCACTGTGAGAATGAACAAAGTAGCTTTGATAAATTTAAAATTAGATACTTCTTTCTTCCTAATTTTAGGGTGCTGATTCCAAAAATAGCGTCACTGCACACTTTTTTACAAAATATGTGTAATCTGCAGCATTTTTGCCTTCGAGAAACATTTGAAAGGAGAAGTTGAGTAGTATTTTCCTTTAATCACAAGTAAACCTTCCCCCAAAACATAATTCCTACCTTTCTCTCAGTTGGGTTAGAACGGTTTGTTAAATTCTAAGCCAACTGTCTCAAAAATGAATGATTACTGAAGACAGTATTTTATGCCTAATCCTGATGTCAAGCTTATATATGGCCAGTGACACAAAACAATGCATTTTTACTTCATGATGAAGGGTATCAGGAAGGGTTTGAGGAGGGAACTCGACAGGGAACCATCGAGGGAGGAATCACGGGCTGCTACACGGAGCAAAACTCGGTGCAGAGGTTTCTTTTTATTATGGTTTATTATTAGTCCTCAAATATGTGTGGTCATACGACCAATTTTATTTAAAGTTTCCTAGAAACAATGGGTGGGTCAACTTCCCCACAGGCTCAAATGACCCCGCTCTCCCCTACTTGCAGATTGTAGTTTAAATGTGACCCAGAATGTCACTGCTAGAACTTTGTCAGAGGCAAAACAAATACCATTAATTTGCCGTTGGTGAACCTAACACAAGGCGATCAAGACTCATACTTTTGACAATAAAAACCATTTAGTCTCAGATGGCAATATCATGGCCAAAAGCATACTGTGAACCCAAGCCATAGATGTGTGCAGACTTGCCTCCAGTGAATGATATTAGGTCCTTTCAGCATGGTGGGGCTTCCCAAAGCACAGCCTCAGGCTGGATGTCAGAAATACAGCAGGATGACTTTACTACACAGCTTAAAGGTGAAAGTGCTTTGAAATACGCAGTGTTATTCTATGTGTTGACGTAATATCAACTCAGGAAAACAGGGTGGAACATATAAAACAGCCGTGTCCTCTTTTTAAATAGCCAATAGCGTTTCGTTTATATTACAGCTTGGGCCAGATTTGTTGAGCTCAGTAGAGCCACATTTGACAACGTATGACAGCCACAATCTCATGCATATCACTATAAAATATACCATTCTGTGTAGAATTCAAGTTGGTCTGATACATTTCATGGTTTGCGCCGACTCGTGCATTTGATCTGCTTCGTGCTATTGTGTCTTTGGATCGACTGTTTGCACACCGCAGCAGTTTGTGTGACACAGTGCCAAACCAGACTTCGTTCAACCCAATGGAAAGCATAATTACTCTGTCTGAATCATTCCCTATACCCTATATAGTGCATTACGTGCCTTTTTACAGAAAATACTAATTCTGTGAACAAGTGACCGATCTCAGCTACAGCTTGAGCATCTATTTACAGTGATGTGGGCAGGACCCTTCGGATTCTAGAGAGCATTTGATTGGACAGAAAGTTTAATGAGAAGCTGAAGTGCAGGGTGATGTCATCAAAATCAGTCATTGATCCACATTGGCTGTAAGTTTTGAATGCTTATATCTTTTAAATGCAAATTCTGACTTTGTTTTGAAACACACTCGCTTATAGATAACCTTGAGGCTAACATATTCACAGTAAAAGCTTAAAAACTTAAATTTTGATTTCATGGGGACTTTAAAAAAGGGAAACTGAACAAATGGAATAAAAGCTTCTTTTATAAAGTAAAATTATTATGTTAGTGTGCACTGTCTACATAAACCAGATTAGATTAGTCACAGTTATACTTTAAGCCCTTTTATTCAAAAAGTTTGAAATTTAGAACATTTGATTGGGATTTTAAAATTTCCATGGATTATGACACAACACATGAAATATGCATTCTGCTAATTATTTGTGAAGAAATAGATCTAATGTGGGTGTTAGTTCCATGACTGCATGACCTTCTAACAGTTCCTTTGAGTAGCAGTGTACAATTTCCCTCTTCAGCGTGTCAACAAGGGGCAAGTGGAGCGCAGGGCCAGGGTACTTTCAGCGGGGTGAGTGTTTTACACCCTTCAATTAGCCTCTAAGGGTACGGATGACCTCTATGTTTTCTCCTGACGAACACTCCCTGGCCCTCTTATCTTCCACCCACTCGCTCTGCTCTCCAGAGGAGGCAAGTGTTCTAACACGAGCAGAGGAAAATAGATATGCAGCTGTTTTACATGATGGGTGAAAGCATCAGATTAGTCAAAAATGTTCTTCTGTATCGATGACAGTAGTGTTGGGGGGCGAAAATTATTCACACTGTTTATGGGAAACTGATTCAATAACATATAATAACATATAATTCTGCTTATAAATGGCACCACAATAACAGACATTTTACATTTTAACTGTGTATTCACACTAAAGCTGATTGAACATAATGGACAGTTCATTGTATTAAAACTGAGTTTCATGCTCACGCTGTGAATTGTGGAATTGATAGTGGACTGAAGGAAACAATAAGAATCTCTAAAAGTGTCAAAACATTTTTGCAAATGAGGATCAGAAAACACTGCTTCTTTACCTTCGGCTTTCGGAATGAAGGCTTTTATCTGTCCAACTGTAATTGTCTGTATATATGATGAATACACTGACTGTGCGTTATGGTTTATGCACACTTTTCTTTGTAGCCTTGTCATTGGCAATGTGCTGTTAAATCTACAACATTATTAAAAGAATCAAGACATGGCCTGACTCACTGTCCCAGCAGTTGATGTACAGCATGGTTCTTCAGATCCAGCCTTTGAGGTCCATAGTCCTGCAGAGTTTACCTCTAATCCTAACCAAACTCACTCAAACAAGCTAATCAGTCTCTGCTGGTGCTGCTAGTGCTGTGTTCCAGTCCGCAGGGTTTCTGCTCTGTGTTTACTGCTCCCTTTTCCCTGAGTATGATATCTTGTTCACGTTCCTTGAGATATTATGAAATATTGTACTTCTGTAAATAAACAAAAATTGCCAAACACTCTCAAAAAAAGGTAGGCCTACAAAGGCTGTCACTGGGGCTGTACCCTTTTAAAAGGTACACTTTGGTACATTATTTACCCCAAAACAGTACATGTTAGTACCTAAATAGTACATATTAGTACATTTTGAATCCATCCATCAGACCACTTTTCCTATGTAAGGTCTCAGGGTTTAGGTAGGAAAACACCCTGGATGCTTGACCTTTTTGTTATATTTACACAGTTTTTGTCCCTGTATTTTATGTTAACTGAAGTTCTTTGAATAGTGATGTTGCTTTTGTGAACGCATGTGATGACTTCACAATTTGTCTTTTGTACACTTTAATATATTTTAAAACTACATTCTTGCATCATATTTATCAAACACCCACATAACAAGGTCAATCAGCTGCCAACAAGGCCACTCAAACTGCTTAGAGAATGTTTAGCTGCAGCCAATGCAAAGAAACAGCCAGAATCAAATAAACATTTTTTATTTCCACTCTTTAAAACCTACTTCATCTGAAGTTTCTAAAGGTCTTTATAGTGTTTTGGAGTCAGTATTAAAATGCTGTTGTGCTAGCAAACCTTGGCCTATAACTATTCCTCCTTGTAAAGCGCTATTCCTCCTTGGTTGTCCACAGGCAACATTACAGCTGCTGTCTAACCTCTCGCCCAACAAGAGTTTCTTCTTCTCTCTTTAGTCTCCACTTTTGCCCCCAGTAGCGCTGAGGTCCTCTGGGTCCTCTCTGTATTCCATCATACCACAAGGGGCTGTCTAAACATTTACACTGAACACCAGCAAGAAACTGGAACTGTTCCTGGAGCAGTGGAGCCCTCTCGATTAATCAGCACCGGATCCTCGGAGAACCAGGAGGAGGGTAGAGAGCGGGCAGCAGACCCAGCGGTCATATCCTGGGTCCAGAATTAACACATGCCAAATGCAAGTGAAAATTAGCTTTGCCAAGTAAATAAAACTGAGCTACTTGCCAGCTGGCTGGTAACTAAGTGATGTGAACGATTCAGATTAAATATATACAGACTCACTACTAAAGGAAACATCTGTTACGATACTAGCAAGGAAAAATAGCTAAATAATTCAGTTGTCATAGGGACAAAATGAATTTTTAATAGAAATAATATACAGTAAATATAGTTTCTTGGCCGGCAAATTTAGAGACTAGCTATCGGCAGGTGTTGCAGAACGTTCCTTTTGGACCCTGGATCCTGCAGCAGGGCCATTGTAATGAAAGGGGTGGGCCGCAGCGCAACCAGGCAAGATGCATGTGAGGACAATGATCTGAGATGTGTCCGCCCTCTGATTCTGCAAACAGGGAGACAAGAATAAACACACACAGTGTGAGACTAATGCTCAGAGATGTCCTTTAGAGATACCCAAGGTATCCTGCTTGCAATTATCTATTCTTCAAACCATGTAGGATTTATCATTTTTTATTAGTTAATGCTTTTAGCCCTGTGAATGCAAAACGTCTGATTAATAGTTTGCTGTTATACACTGCTGTTTCCTTGCCCACTGTAATTATCTTGCCATTGCTGATTAATATAGCTTAACATGCTCGCATGAAATCACCAAATCCCAAATATGACGCTGCGGGAGCCTTTTCATGCTAATTATATAGTCTTGGCTTGATGTTTGAGCTCGGACTAGTAACAGTGGCTCGTATGGACACACAACATGGCACTCGATCTTTCCACCTGCGCTATTTGGACCCCTTGTTTTGTTTTCTTCGTAAGCCCCTTTGTAAGCATGCTGAACCAATTAAACATCGCTGTCTTCACATGCCAGTGTGTCGAAGGAAGCAAGCCATTTGGAGTGCGTACATCATCTGTTGGGTTGATATGAATCTAGAGGATAAGAACCACCTTGACTGTTCTCAACAGGGAGACCTCACTAATGCATAACTGGGCACAATACGTACATCTGATTCGATGGCTGCCCTATATTTGTCTACATGGAGATGTGTGATGTGCCTTTTATTACATGGAAGGTGACAATGAAACGGAGGATAGTCAGGAGAGGTTTGCTACGCTTCATCAAACGCTAGATCAGCGTGGCATACGTATGTGTGTTTGGCGAAGAAACGGAAGAGTGAGTGTCAACAGCATTGCTGATGTACCGCGGATCAAATTGATAGCTTAGAATGACTGCAGATGAAACAATACATCACATTTAACCAGAAGCAATATGTTTACTCTCACTATTCGACTCCCTTTTCTGAGTCACAAACCTGAAGAATAATGGTTTCTGAAACATTTTCCTTGAGTGCTAAATAACAGCAGGAACAAGGATTTTGGAAATGACACGGAGGCAAATGGGAGATTGACAGTATTCTATTACAGCAACTGGGAAGACGGGCACACACAGAGTTTCAGTAATGATCCACCATGCATACACGCCAAGCTCGCTGCTGCTCCCCCAAAGCATGCCGTTATTGCCATAAACAGCCGTGTGCATATCATGAATGCATCTGCATTAATCTACCGACAGCTCATGGGTCTTTTAAGCCATCGTCAAGAAGGATGATGAAGTCCCAGAGCTTATTTACCGGGTCGACCACGCCACGTCCTCCATCTCGACAACAGCTGGGTGCCGATCTGCCCTCCCATGCGGGAGCAGAACCTGGACGCCACCGGCAAAGCCAATTAACCGCTCATAATCCATTACACACTTCTCACTTTTCTGTAGCCTGCTGTGCCATAAGCACCATGTTTCCTTCTGTCTGTCTGACAGACTTAGACTCGATGCAGTCCCGCAGTCTGCTCAGTGCGGTAGGGATTCAAACAGAGAGCACTGTAAGAAGGCTTTTGTTGAGTGTAGCCTGTCAGACATTTGCACACACATTGGTATTTGAAGGTGAATTCAATTGAGCAGTGGAAAGGTGAAACAAAAATTAATTTGGTGAGAAAGCTGATAGCTTCTGTTCTACACTATGTTCACTGTATTGTAAATCTTAGTAATTCAGTTTTCCTTGCTAATAAATGTCAATTTGCAAACTTGTTTAGGAAAGAAGTGAAAAAGTAAAGAAAGGGTCATTTTTCCACACTTGAGTAGCTTATTTTCGCTGGAGCTGGTGCCATAAAGGATTTCCACACCAGGCTAATTTGAAATATATTAAAGTGAGCTTACTGCAAGGAAACCAATTTTGCTCGCCTTTGCCGGCGCTCCCTGACAAATGTAGAAATTTAATCAATTTAGCGGAGCTAAAAGTGCTGCGCTATCATTGTGCTAATTTCAATTATTGTCCCTTTAGCCCTGCGTACAATTAATGTTGTAGGAGAACTTCACTTTTACGCTACTTGTCTTCCTTTCGAATTCAAGTCATTTGAAAACAAGACATTATAAGGTTTCTACCTAGAGAACATTAAGGCTGCAGAATCTATAGAGGCATCTTATTTGTCCCAGGCTAAAGAATGCAATCCTATAATGCTTTGCAACACACTCAGCAAAAAAAAAGTACATATATTTCATTCAGTACAGAAAAGTATTGATAAGTACTGTTTAATCTAAAAGTGTTATGGCTTTCTGTGTGCTTATTATCATGTTGTTTGACTCAACAGTATTATCAGCAGTATCCTTTTGTTAGCAACATTCAAATGTCAGATCCTACCAGAATCAATGGTGCTGACTATGAAGGGGTCAATATCACCATAGAGTGCCTTTCAACCCTTACAATACTTAAAAATTTTGGTCTTAATTTCCTATTTGCTTTTTGTCATGTCATAAATAGTAGACACTCAAGTACTATAGAAACGTATTACTTGAGCTCCCACGCATTTTTTAGATAATTATGGGACCATTGTTCGAAGCATAAACCATAAGATATGTCCACCCTGTCATGGACATATGTTTTCATTGCAGTATTAAGATGCAAATGATATTTTCTGAAAGGTATAATGTCCCTTTCCTAAACAGGGTTATTTGTTTTCAAATTATAAATACATTAAATATTTTATGTAAACCATGTGTTTTTAAAGAAAATCATACAGTTTACACATGTATTTTTTTGGAGAAAATTGTGATATTTGGATGCCAAAATAAATAAATAAATAAATAAAAATAAATATTTTAATTACATTCTCAATCACACTGATATGTTTTTAGAAATATTAACTACAAATGAATGCTATGTCCACCCTGTCATGTGTATGTCCACCCTATCACGTCTAAGTGTCCAACAGGGTGGACATTTTGGAACAACGACGGGGTGGACATTTTGAGCTTCAGTTAGCATATTAGCTAACAACAAACTGTGACTAGCTAAATAATTAGTCTGGTTGTTGAAAGGAATTTGGTATATTTAAACTTACATATTTTGAAAACATTGTATTCTAATAACTTCTGCCATATTTTATGCTGACAGGGTGGACATGTTAAGCTTAGGATAAGCAAGCAAGCAAACTCGTACAAAGAAAATTTGTTAATTTAAAAGTCACCAACTTACTCACTTCAGCTGTTGAAATTCCCGCCACTGAAAAGACAAAAAAAAAATCTGTTGCCCAGATGTCACTAAAGGGGCGGATTCCCCAGTACGACAGGGTGGACAACCATTCATGGGACATGGACAAACTCTTGTTTTTTATTTAAGAAATATATAATTTTTATCACCAAATGACACTCAAATTGAGATCTCTTATTTAAGAAAATATTAATAGGAGAACACAATTTTAAAATTGTATGATTTAACTATGTTCTATTCTCATTCAAATTTAATGAGAAGTGCATGGGACATAGCAAAATAACACGCATCCTCAAATTTAATGAGAAGTGCATGGGACATAGCAAAATAACATGCATCCTCCTACAAAAAAAATCTAGAAAATGTACTGTATCTAAAGAGCCAGTGGATTTGTTATGAATATAAAAACTTAGCCTAATATAACACACCTTTTCATAGTAATTTTTATGTTAAATTGTCGTGGCAAATTAGTTATTTATGTATGTACAGGACAACAAAAGGCACCCTGCAGTGGTATTGACCCGAAGAGTGTTTGCAAGGTTACATTTGTTGGCATTAGTTAAAGCATTAGTTATCACAATGAGTCAAGTTAGAATTTTGGGGCTTTACCGAGTTATAGGAAGTTTATCACTTCTAATGTAGCTGTAATTATTGAAGTGACAGAGATGAAGACCATGTAGAGTTCCACCACAGCTAGCAGTTTGTCATAGCGTTCACACATTCTGGTTGTCAACATGGTTGGACTTCTCTCTTTCTGCTTCTAGGGTTTTGGAGTCAAATCTTGTCTGCTGCTATGGACAAACTGTCTTGTGTCCGCCTGAGAAAGACCACATGTCAGATTTGCAGTTGGAGAATAAATAACGAGTGACCCTGTTTGCCTAAATGATGGAAGTTTGGCCGGTTTTAGGCAGGCTATCTCCTGCCAAATTACTTTGATTGCCTTGAGGACAAATTTCGCAGAAACCTTTTTGGGTTATATTTCACCCCAAAACCAAAAGTGATAAATTAGAAATGCTATTTTGCATGAAGTGTAGTTTAGGACCTTTATTTATTTTTATTTATTTATTTATTTTTTTTACACTGTGGCATTATTTTCATAGCAATCAGTCACATTTTATCCCCACATTCTAATAGCTTTAGTGCTAAAATAAAATAAAAATAAATAAATGTATTAACAAACTGCCATATATTTGCAAAATGCTTTAAGTACTAAATATGTGAGTACCACCAAAGACAAACTATACATAAACAAAACCAGATCTGTCCATTTATAAGTCCTTCTTTGTACACTGCTGGTATGTCTTGATTTGATGTTCATGCCATTTCCTGTTCATCACATCTAATGCTTAAATACATATGCTAGCTTCCATATGGTTTATACTGCCATGTTTTCAATTACGTTTTTGCCAGTTGACTGGACATTTTTCCGAAGTTTGAAAATTGTCTCAAGGACCATTATTCCCTCCATTGATCTGAAGAGCTGTAGAAGGGCAGAGTGTAGTGGAATCTCAGGTTTTCATCAGCCTGTCATGGTTGGTGATGCCATAATGAGCTCCATACTTACCAATCTCACTGTACAGTTAAGCGATGCAGAACTGGCTAATAGAGCTTTACGTAAATGTGAACCTGACTTAAAAAGGCGGGTCCTAATAACAGCATGTAAAAAGAATAATTTCTGTCTGATGTCATGGTTTATGTTTATATGTATGTGACAGACAGTCAGATAAAGTGTGTTTGATTTTTTACTCAGCATCAGCTGGGAAGAGCACAGATGGCTTTTTTCACTCCTCTTCTTTGTTTCACTCTCCACTGATTAATATTAATTCCTACTTCATGATGTGAATTTTATTATATTCAAATTGTGTTTGTATTTTATCAGTAAACAGCTGTTTGCTGTGTATTGTAGGAGGGAATATGAAAGATCCCGGACGAGCCCCCATTTTGTTATGACCCATGACTCAAGGGAAGCAACAAAACAGAGGGATACACAAATGCCAAATTAAGTTCAAATGTAAGATTTATTAATTAAAAATTACAGTAACTCTATGAAATAAAATAAAATAAAATAAAATGCATCTATCATGTAACGCTGAGAACATGGATGAAAGTTTAATGTGCTGTTGCAGTGCTGTAGTACTCAAAACAAAATACCAAACAGGAACACAACAAAGAGGTTGAACCCCAACAAAATCTCACATATGTCTCCTCAAGAGATTCAGGGAAGAAAAAAAAAAAAATGTATCAGACTGCTCAGATCTACAGTAATCTGAAGAGAAGAGAAGCCAACTATTTATTTATTTATTTATTTATTTATTTATTTATTATTTATTTATTTACTTCTTGTTGTTGTTATTTGTTGTTAAAAATGACAGTCTTGGTGCTGCACTGAAAAAAAAATAGAAAAGGTAAGAAACCCCATTAAGCTTAAATTTTGCTTTCTAAGTCACAAAAAAGTCACCATCACCGTAATCTAGATGGATTGGCGTGAGTTAAAGTGTAATTTATTGATCGGAATTGTTGCTGTGGCAATCACAGTAAATCGCTAATGTCAGTAGTTATCCTCAGTAACTTTATATTTAAAGTGGTGCCATTTTCTTTTTAATAAAAAAAGCCTTTTCAGAAATATCACAAGACAAAAGCTGCCATAGTGTCACTGTAATAGTTGACTACAGTAGATGTATCAGCTCTAGCAGGTCACAATGACTGGGATCTTAGGTTTAATAAAAATTATAAAAAAAGGGAAAAAAAGTTACATTTAGAAAATTGTGATAATGCAGGATCATTGTAGAGTTGCAGGGCTTGAAAAAAATGTTCTGCCATTGAATCAACTACTGAGTTAAATAAGTGAGAGTAGGAAGTTTATGACTAGAATTGCATCATACACCACAAAAGTAGAAGACAAAATGCTCTAATAAGGCCTTATGCATCTGTAATGTTGTCATATACTGTGTAAAAACTTTTAAAAGCTAAATTCATGAATTAATTCAGTGCTATAGGATATTAGCTCAAAGTTTTATTATTGTATTTATTATTTAGCATTGTTGCTGGTGGAAGTAACTTTTTTGTTTTATTAATACTTTGCAACTTAAATGAGGTGATGCACGACTGCTGATAAATCAAAAGTTCCGCTTGTTTTACATCCCTATTCAAGTTGAACTCACTCCTGTTCACCTTCATGTCTCTGAGTCAGCCTGTATGTGTCGGGTCCCTCTCATCACAGCCTGAACAACAGATCATTCCTGCTATAGACTGTCCATCTAATGAGGCCATTTTACTCAGCGGACCAGCACAGCAGAGACAGCGCAACATCAAAGTCCTCTGTTATACAGTCATGTGTCTGTTTTATTGTGCCATTCACTGAGTCACGCACGCGCATACATCACCTCCGCCACTGTACTCTCATAGCAGATGAAAACACTGAATCTCTTGGAGCAAATCCATTTTCTCCTTTTCTCACAGTTTGGTGACCAGGCTTGGTTTTCGCACTTTTTCTAATGATCCGTTTCACCTCACAGGTGAGGTTTGTCTGCCTTGGGGCACTCCAGTAGATCACATCCATCTTTGTGACGATATAAATAACCGATAAAAGAAAAAGCAGATAAATTATGGATGGAGAGGATGGCATCCTCTTTTTATCACACCTCGTTTCCTCAGTCACAACAGAGATAACACCTGGCTGCTCCTCCTACCTATTCTGCTGTATGATGGCCCGCTCTGGCTCGACGGGACAGATTTGCTATTTCCTCCAAATAAATAGACATCAAATGGATGAATAGGAGCTGTTGAGGTGTGCTGAAATGCACTGTGACATGATAAGGAAAACAAATTACAATAAAGCAAAACAGGAAAGAATGAGCGGACAAGTAAGTCCATCTTTGTCATTAATTTGTCATCGTTTGACAGCCTGGCAGGCATTTCAGTAAAAACTCTCTTCACATGTCGCTCAAAATAAAACAGGAAAAAATATATCACTTTGGAAATGTAAATTAGACTTCTGTCTTTGTCTTTTATTTGCTTTATTTCTCTTAAAGGGGAAAGAACTGTGTTTTATGTAGTCCCATCATGCTTTCATGAACATTTCTTGGAAAGATTCCAAAAGTTTTTGTTATAATTGGATCTTGTTTTTAGTAGATTCTGTAAAGCCTTGGTTATGTTCAATCTTTCTGATGGCTGTCGCTTTTCACATGTTTTTTTTTTTTCTTTTTTCATGCAAAATTGAAAGTGTTGTCATTTAGATGGAAATGCAGATGGAGAAATTCAGACAAATTCAAGACAGATCCAGCAAAATGTAGGAACAGAAGACAGGAGAGCTGTACTGTACATGTATGTATGTATGTATGTATTTATTAACATTTTTATAGTTTCTTAATATTTTTATTGTTAAGTATGGAAATACAAAGTTCTGGCATGAAACTCTAGATGACGCAGTCCGATAGGTCTAACTCAATCTGACATAATGTCATCGTTATCACATGGCAGCTGACTGGTTCTCTCCTGTATCGGTAGCCAATGAGCTTGCTGCTTAACAGTCAAACATATGACTAGTGCTTACTGTAGCAGTTTTGCAGCTTGCTTCAGAAACCCTCCACCTTCCCCAGCTCCACCTGTATAGATCTGCTACAAGGTGATTTATGTATGCTACAGGGGGGTTATTTCATGAATGTTATATGTGTAGCAGCAGTTTTTCTTACACGCTCACAGCAGCATGTTGTGGTCGTATTGGCAGAAGCATGTCTCGGTGAAGTTGTATGAAACCTTTGCTGAAACACACAGTGTTAATTCATGAGATAAGAGTTGTTGAGGTTTATGACAAGTTGTGTTTTATTTTAAGAAAAATAGACTAATATAAACTATTATAGCCTTAAAACAAGATTTGTTATTATTATTATCTAATTGTTTTATAATAATGATTTTTGGTCAAAGGGTTTGTCAAGTGGGGTATTAAGAGAACACTGGTCTTGACCCTAAATGTAAAGTTCACCCATGGAAACTTTTGGCCTTTTTTGTTTTGTTTTGTTTTTTATTTGGACAAGCAAACACTGGATCCTCTGTAAAGCAGTGCCTATTAATGTGAGCACACTCTTACAAATGAAACATAAAATGTACATTTTTAAGTATTTATCCAAATTAAAAAAGTACATCCCTATATAAATCATACATTATAATCCATAAAATTTTATTAAAGTACAGACTAGTCTACAAGAACCCCAATGTTTCATCACAGCATCTGCTAGTAAGTCTTGCAACTGTTGGTGTCAAAGTACATGCTTCTAGAATCATAAAATGATTGCATAAATTTGACCTGCATTAGAGGTTTTGCATTAAATGAGCATATAGTAAAAGACCAGGAATTTTGGAATAATGTGCTTTGGACAGACCAAGTTGTTTGGCCACAATAACAGCAGACATGTTTGGCTCAGACCAACAACAGCTTTTCTGGAAAGGCATCTCATACCAACTGTGAAGTTCAGTGGTTGAAACGTCCAGTCCTCAGGGACTGAAAAGCTTGCATTCATTGTTTCAGTTATGAAATCTGCATGATATCAAAGAGTACTTGAACATTATGTAAGGCCAACTATCCAAAACTTAAAATGAAAGTGAACCTTTTAAAAAGATAATGATTCATCGCACACTGGCAAATGCATCAAGGATTGGCTCAAAAAGAAGAAACAGAGAGTTATGGAATGGCCAAGTCAAAGCCTGGATTTGAATCCCATTGAGATGTTTGGAGGGATTTGAATTGGGTAGTACACACAAGAAAAATCAAACATCTTGCAACTGAAAGAATACTGCATAAAAGATAGGTCAGACATTGCAGCAAGTACATGTCATAGACAACAATTATATATAATTATGCAAACGCCTACAAGAAGTTATTTCTGCTAAAGGGGGCAATATCAGCTACTGAGGTCAGGGTGTACTTACTTTTTCCACAGAAAAAAATGTTATCGTTTCTGTTGAATACATGATTGAAAAACCCAACTGTCCATGTGGTTTTGTTCAAGCATTTCAACTATGTTAATAGGCACCATTTTAAAGAGGGTCAAATATCTGCTTGTTCACATGCGTCAAAAAAGCATAACATTTTTATGACGTATCCTTTTTTTACATGACTGTATGACAGCTGGAGTCTAGGTGTGATAACAGTTAACGTGTGCTGCATCATGTATGTTTTCGTTCCATATTCCTCAGTGACGTACACAGCGATCACATCAGTTTATGTTTTTCATACTGTAACTCTCTGCTGCAGTTGTAGCTGCATCTGTGTTTTACATCATTCAAACATATAATAATATTGTCTGTGTCAAAAACGTTGCAACACCTTGAAATTGCAGAGGCTTCACAAAACCCCTAAAATGAAGTGAAAATAGCATCGGAAAGATGGTTTGGTGGCCACAGCAATGTTTCCCTCTTAAGACTGAATAATAACGCACCCAGTTTGGCGCAAATGAGGGTGACTTTATTGCACCCTTGAGCACTGAGGTTTTTTACCGCCAGAATAATGCAAAAATGCCTGTTAAGTATGCATAATGGGGCTGTGCGCTTACAATGCATTGCCCAAACATTTGTGCCTGCTTTGCATACTAGTGTAGTGATTGTAAAGTCTTGCTGTTGGCTGTTTTGTTCAGTAAAAGCATTCTTCATTAATGCATCATTGTGTCATGCAGCAGAGGAGCTGATTTATGTAAAAAACAGCAACTAAATGAGAGTCAAGTATCGCTCATGCCATCTGTTGACCTTTACAACCCACGGCTGGTACTTCTTTCTCTCTCTCACACACAGACCCAAACACGCACACACGTTTACATGACTTTCAAATGTGTGGAGAGATTTTTTGGAGGGCTTTATTTTCGCTCAAAGCCAAGTAAATAGAGAAACTGAGTCATGCATTAAATTGGTTACAACGCCTTCTTCAATGCACGAGGGACTTGCATAAATACAGAGATGAGGCCACAGCGACCAGCACTTCCTCAAAACATTTGGCACTAACTGTGTCTGAGGCGCAGAACAAAAATGAGATCAAAATTCACAGTTCAGTCTTTGATTTTAAGGGCAAAATAATGGAAAAACAATGAATGTAACCACACACACGGATAAAAGCAGCCAAATAATAAAAAAAGATGGAAAAGATTCCCTTGATGGAATGAAACAGCAACAGATATTCTAATCAAGAGAGACATTTTAATGCTACGATTCCATCTGCAGTAGTCATATATAACTGTTCTTTTGATTATCAGCATGAAGTCTGGTCCACTATTAAAGGGCCACTATTTTTTTCCATTATTTTACCTATTGAACTTATTGATACCACAATTAGAAAAAATTGAAATGCTGGCAAGGTAACTTTGCTTTAGACACTTCAGCATAATATATGGTTAAATTTCCAATATATAAACAATAGATTGATTCTCCCATCAAACGTTGAGCTAGGAAGCCAGGATGTTTGTTTTCCTTTTTTTTTTTTCCTATTTAACTCTACAGATGCATTCTTGGCACTACAGATTTGAAACGAAACAAAAGTTTGCATGGTAAGAAACATTTTTGGATGGCAGTTCTCTCAGTTCTCCCACTATTGGCAGGTGTATACAGGAGATAAGTTAATTTTGGAACCTGGTGGTGCAGCAGTCTCCGCAAACAAAAAAAAAAAAAATCAGAGAAAATGTTTGTAGACTCATAAATTGAGAAAACAATGCAGAATATGCAGATCTCCCATGAATATCTAGATTATTGCTACTAACTGCATCGAACAAAAGTCTGAGTGTTTAAAAAGTTTGATTTCACACATTTTGTTCACAACAGGTTGTATTTTCAGCCATTTTGTTTCAAAATTAGTACTGTGAGGTGGCAAATATACTGGCGTGTATGTAAATTGTCCAAACACAATATTTTGAAGTGATCTGGTTGTCACATTTTCATACCCTGGACTCATATACTGTAATTCTTGCTCTGTAAAATACGCCCATCACTAATGGATGTCCCCCTCCACCTATTTCTGGCTATAGTTTGACATATTTTATAGGGTTTAATGTACCAGTTTATGTCTCAGCACTACTGAGTGCAGTGTTTGCCATGAAAAAAGAAACACTTCCAAGATTTTATACACACATAAATCTATAGAGGCCAAGGTGTATACTGGTATACTGATAAAGTAAAGAAGGTGTGAATGTCATGTTTTCACTGTGCAGATATGTTAACATTTATCATGAAGCCATTGATGCTTTTCAGGGGTATCACCTTTCTTGCACTCTTGCACTGAAGAACCTTAAACATCCTTGGAACCTTTCCATTGCACAAAAGTCTCTTTATAGAGTAAAAGGGTTCTTCAGAATAATAAAAAGTTCTTTTTACTAAGAAAGAAATTATTATTTTAGGATCTGTTCCATGAAACTTTTCCCACTCTTTTTTTTTTTGGGGGGGGGCAGTGGGAATGTATTGCTATATCCAGGCTAAGTTGGGAGAGAAGAAACACTTAGCATTGAAAATGTGCACACTTCACTTCTAAACTCATCCCTCCTAGACTCTTTGACTCTTAAACTCATTTCCACCAAGCAGGTTATTATTGCCTGGTTGCCACGGCAACAAGAGCACGCATGCACTACTCATCCGGTTGCTAAGGCAAGCATCACTATAGCCATTGCACATGCTTAGAGGTAGTGATTAGAACATAAACCGTAACCATAAGTTCCATGTGTGTAACAATTTGTGCTATAGATATGAATTTCAATTTGATGGAACTGGGCTGAATAATGGCACGACTGTCTTTTATGAAGCTGTTTAACTGCTGAAATTGAAGTTGATGAATTTCACAACTTGAAAGTGTTATTTTCCTGTTTATTATTGTGATGCTGCTTTGAAACAATCTGCATTTTATAAAGCATTACATAAATAAATGTGATTTCACATAAATTATGCAGTTTAAAGGGATAGTTCAACCAAAAATGAAAATTTGCTTTTAATTTACTCACCCTCAGGCCATCCAAAATGTAGGTGATTTTATTTCTTTAGCAGAACAGAAGATTTTTAGCTAAAATCATGGCCCTTGGTAATAAAATGCAAGACAGCAGCTGCCAGTTTTTAAGAACAATAGTATCAATAATAATAAAGCATATCAAGGTACACAACATTATTACCAGTGACTCGCGACAATATATTGAGGTCTTACGAATCAAAACGATCTGAATGTGAGTTTTAATTGAGTAACTTGTAGTTTCTTCCACAGAGCGATTGTTTCGCTTCATAGGACCTCAATATATCATCAGGAGCCACGGGTATTCATTTTGTGTTCCTTGTTATGTTTTTTTATTCTCAAAAACATGACATGTATTTTATTAATTTTCAAAGACAACAGTTTCAGCTAAAAATCTTCTTTACAGAAGCGGATTTTGAGTTTTGGTGAAATATCACTTTAAATACCCTTACCAAGAAGTAGTATACTTCGAGTTTAAGTTCAAGTATATTTTTAAGTATACTTTATGTAGTAAGTATACAAATATCCGTGTACTAGCAGTATACTTGTAAGTGTACTATTTCAGTACTCCTTGGGACTAAAGTGGCCCACTTTCTAGTATATAAAAGTATAATAGTAGTAAACTAGTTTAGATCTTAGTTTTTAGTTTGTACTGAAACTATAGTAAAAGTGAACTTATAGGTAGACTGATAGTTTACTAATTAAATATATCATTTTAGTACACTTTGAAGTATAGTCTCAGTAAACTGCTAGTTTATTAGTATCATACTGTAATATATGAATGTATAAATGCATTTTTTTTATAAAAACTTAAATGTGGGTAAGTTTCATAAATAAAAAAGGAAAAATAAACAATATATAAACAACATTTTGATCAAAATGCTGAAAAAAGACTGAACTGAATTCAGAATGATCATCAAAACGTAGATGGAATCGATCAACACCCCAGAGCTTGACAGTCATTATTAACTCTTCATGGGTCGACATTTTATTCCATAACATTGCACAGTTTTGATTGTCTGATGATCTGTTAGATTACATGTGGAAGCATCTGTTGTTTCGGTTTCTTCTTCGCGTGTGTTTTGGAAATTCTGTACAGAAGACGCATAATAATAGTGTAAAAATAGTGTAATAGCGCATGGATAGCACAATGTCATTTTAAGTATATCGCTGAGAAGTACATAAAGCACATTACTGAGAAGTACTTGAAAAGTAGACTGAAAGTATACTTACCTATTTTTAGTTTAAAAGAGGTATACTAATAGCACACTTGAATAAACTTCTTTTTCGTAAGAGTAGGCAAGGTGTGCTGTTGCTATTTTAAATGATCAGTCAGGCATAGCAGTGCCTTATAGTAGACACCCAAAATATCAAAGCAACTACGTAGTAGCATCCTAGCATATAGTCCCAGTGAGTTTTGCACAGGAAAGCAGATATTTTCTTCAGATAATGTACTGTAGCAAGTCACATACATCATAAAGGAGAAATGTGAATTTGTTTCCTGTTAATGGCTAAAATTGCTAATCCTCAAATGATCTGGCATTATATGTAGGACGCACGCTGTTAGCTTAATGATTTATTTGTGTCTGTGTGTGTGAGAGAGAGAGAGACAGAGTGGTAATTCAGATAATGAGTAAAAAAAGGTTCATGGCTTTTCTTGACAGACCTTGTCATATGCTTATCAGTCCAGTGCAGAGGTGGAAGAGAATGGGTATTTTTGTCAGTATACGTGTGAGGGAATCTGTGTGTGTATGTGTAAGAGCAGATACCCACAAAAACTTACAGGGTCAGCTAACTTTGCACAGCATGAGTGATGTGTTTCACTCCCTGCGGCGTTCTGGCTGAGTCCGTGAAAACACACGAGCGACTGAGGTTCAGAGATAGCAGTGGGCGGCAAGGTCACGGGGTTTGCACTTTGTTGTAATTCAGGGCAGTGACGCTGTGGGCCTCGTCCTATCGGTTTAAAACGACAAAACAGGCATTATTCCTGAGAGGAGCTTAGCACCGGACTGTGAATAATTGCCCAAACAAAATATTGATACCGACATGTTCAAAGTGTCTCTCTGGGCTGCGAAGTGTCACTTCAGGTCTGTTTTGACACAGGTGTTGGGTAGTTTGGATCCCCTGCAGTGATTTTGACAGGGTGAGCATCCAAGAGATTATGACAGTGATGTAGCCAGCCTTTCTTTTGACGCTTGATATACTCATGGGATCTTTCTGCGTCTAGCCGGTGTAAATTACTGGCGGTTTAGACATGGTCCCAGAACTGCTTGATTAATCCTCATTCGTCATTTCAAGCTGGTGGTGAGATCTCCGCACCTTGGCTGTGAAATATTAGCAGACAGGCTATTGGCAGATTCAAAGCATCCTTTCTTCCGAGGTCCTGGACACAGCAAGGATTTCTGTGCTACAAATAGTATTCTGTACTCCAAAAGTAAATTTTCATTACTTACAGTTGAAAAAAAACAATAATATTGTTTTCCATTTTTTTTGCCATACTGTCTGAAATGACACTCTGATTACTACAATTAAATATAGCTTCTAATTTTATATTATAAATATCAATTATAATACAATTAAAACACCACCTGCAAACCAATCACACAAAAAAGGTCAAAGTAATTTCAGAAACTGTAAATGAATGTGCAAATGAATATCAGAGATAAGCAGATATTAATTGGAATTCCATGTGCACAATTGCTGCCATTGTGCCAAACCCAAGACTTTGAAAAGACAGAGTATGTAGATGTGCCCAATGCTGACACACACATAATAAGATATTAGCCATTGTTTTTTGAAAATTGTTTTAAGCGCACAAAATCATAAGTGAACTTAGCAAATGTATTCCTTTATCAGTCTATTCAACATTGCTATTCTCTTTCTCAGGTTCTGTGTCTCTGGTGCACATCTCTTCCCCAGTGTGCACTTAGAGGTTTGAGAACCTGGTTGTGCATTGGTTTTAAACCATAGTAAAGTGCTGTCAGAAATTCTGATTTCTTCTCAGGATGAACGACTTGCTGCATTTTGTCTTTGTAGTTTGTGAACTGAGGTGATTATTGTCTTCTGCTCTGCAATCATTCTCAAAATAATGTAACAATATCATATAATCATAAAAATAGGAATATACAAAAATGTCAGAGGCTAAGTGCACTAGTTTTGCAATAAGTTCAAATAGCAATCAGATGCTATGTGCACTAAGTGCAAATAGCAACAAATATCATAAATGAAAATGGTGGTATTTTCTTTGAGCATAAATAAATGAATAAATGTGACCCTGGACCACAAAATCAGTTAATCAAGTCGCTGGGGTATATTTGTAGCAACAGCCAAAAATACATTGTATGGGCCAAAATTACTGCCAAAAATCATTAAGAAATTAAGTAAAAATCATGTTCCATGAAGATATTTTGTAAATTTTACTGTAAATATATCAAAACTTAATTGTTGATTAGTAATATGCATTGATAAAAACTTAATTTGGACAACTTTAAAGGTGATATTCTCAATATTTAGATTTTTTGCACCCTCAGATTCCAGATTTTCAAATAGTTGTATCTCGGCCAAATATTGTCCTGCCATAACAAACCATATATCGATGCAAAGCTTATTTATTCAGCTTTCAGATGATGTATAAATCTAAATTTCGAAAATTAACCCTTATTTTTAGTTTTGTGGTCCATGGTCACAAATGATTACACATTATTTTCTAAATCTGACATCTGAGACCCCCCCCAAATGAAGGTGATTCAAAGACATTACATTAAATTGCATTATTATTGAAAAGTCTCTTTCCACCATCAAACTAAACCTAAAGAGTCACCGTAAAATCCTTGGGTGAATATTGAATTGTATGTTTTTAGACTTGGAAACTTCACAAATGTGAAAAAAACAAAAAAAATCATTACATGACACTGTATTACAAATAAAGCTTGCTAAAAACAGCAACAGTGTTTTAAAAATCGTTTTAGAGTTGTCCAACTTTAAAAAAAGTGTTGTGCAACCCCTGCGTTCTGTTCCATGCTTGAATATCCCTGGTATTTAGTAAGCTGCTTGTCTGACATTTGGTGTTACCACACGCTAAAGCCTCCTTTAAATAAGGGTGAGAACCTATTTGCTTGTATAGGTTTTTTGTGCAATTATTCTCACTAACCCACAATACACCCATAAATCACACACACAATTTGTTAGATTGCTTCAGTAAATTAGTACCCTTCATTTGGGACCTTAGTAAATCAGGTTCTATCTGTCTAATAAAAAAAAAAAATGTTTTTTTCATAATTATTGGTGTGTACGCTCATACACATATGAGGAGGAAGGATAAACACATGCCTTATTAGGGCTGTCCAGGTTTCAGAGGGACTGGCAACGAGATGTCATTTCCCTTCAGCAGATTGTTCCAAAAGAGCCTGTTCTGCCTCCTGGTATTTTTTTCTGGCCTCATAGTTAAATTAGAAGCACATTAAATCGAGAATAGTCATCGTTTGGAGATCAAATGTTGACCTAGCCTAGAGCTAAAGGGACAGAGATAAGGAACAGGAGACCTGCGGTGTGCATTTAAGTTTTCATTGACATGCAAGATTAAGTACTTGGCCTGCTCCAAGTTGGGCTCAAACCAGCATGGGATCCTTAAAGCCAGGGCTGTGAGGGTTACCTGCACAGCTATTTCATTCCAGCTGGCCTCTGTTACACGAGCACACAGCTGGCGTCAGAGGGCATTCGACAGATTTCCAGGAACAATTATCACATTATCGCTAATTACGTCAATCAGCTCTACAGCCATAGACAGAAACTGAATAACTGCATCAAGAATAGCACCAGTGCATGTGGAAATAATTATGTCCCAGTGGATTTCTATTTTGTTTATGCTCAAGTGTGCTGTAATAGTTGCCCAAATAACTGTAGCAGGTTCTCCTGCATCCGTGGTTGCACAATGTTGACTTTCATGAATGCGGCCAGAATATGTGTGATCTCAATTGGTGCATGTCCTCAGAGAAACAAAGATGTCACTTCAGGCTAAACAAAATTAGATTATTTTACAACCACCTTCTCACCATTATTTATTTTTGCTATTTGTAATTAATTGACTACCATTTATACAGATTCTAAAGTCGCATGTGCTTTTGCTATACAGTACATTCAGTTGTTGCTCTTTTGTTTTGTTGACAGTTAAAGGTAGTCGTTAAAAAGAACAGGGAGGAAGGTAAAACGTTTCGAATGCATAATTCATTAATGTGATTATCTTTTAAAATGTGCCCCTTTTGACACTGACATTTAACATAAATATGAAATGTACTGTATATCAGTGCTGTGTTGTTATAGATTTTAGCTTTATTTCTATTTGAATAGGTTCTGGCCATCTGAAAGTGTGACGGATACAAAATAATAATTAAAAAAATACATACAAATTCCATTGACGTCTGACTGTGGTGAGGATGGGGAACTTTTGTTGCATGCCATAATTGGATGAACTCTGACTTGCAAATTCATACATTGAGAAAACTTTTGAACTAGAGAGTCTAAACATCACATGTTGACTTTTCATGCCATTGGTTAAGACAATGTTACTGTTTTGTGGTCATTTAAAAGCTCCAGAGGCTCACAGTGTTATGCTTTTCATAGAAATCAATGGCTTACTTAAAGTTGTCTCTGCATATTAAGCTGAGAGAGGAGAAAACATTTTACCATCTAACAAATTACACA
Source organism: Labeo catla (assembly GCA_012976165.1). Classification (NCBI taxonomy): domain Eukaryota; kingdom Metazoa; phylum Chordata; class Actinopteri; order Cypriniformes; family Cyprinidae; genus Labeo; species Labeo catla. The sequence goes on from VONZ01000102.1 coordinate 507,405, forward strand.
CTATGCCTTTACAGACTTAACAGAGTTTATTAAGATCTAGACATCATACTTTTACTTCCTGTGTTAATTTTGTTCTTTTTTCTGTGTACATATAGTGGCTGGATCTAATGAATAAACAAATAATACCTTTTTTTGCCTTAAATCTGTCCGTTATGCAATATTTAGCTCTTTTGTATCACTGTGGTTTTTAGTTACACTAATGAGCAATTTATGCTAATTAGACGTTTTTTAAATGAATTGAACACTGCTGTAATGAAATATCCTAAGTGCATTTATTCTCACTGCACACTCTTTGTTTTACACAAGTCCTTTGGAAAATAAATCACTGTGCTGTCAAAGGAAAAATAGTTGGTGTCCTCTTATCTCTGGTGGATAAATAAGTCTTGGTCGTAAGTCACATTTGCTGAAAAGGCTGATGCGATATCTGCAGATAACCGGAAAACATCTGTATCTTTATTTTTCTGCAACGTGCAATGCACAGTTGGTGGAAGCATGTGGACTCTGACTGATCGCTTAGCTCAGTCTCTGTATGGCATGAAGAGCGGCTGTTGGCATGAGTTCAGCCTTCCCAGGTGGCAAATAGAGGGTAATTGGTCCTGCCGGCTCTATTTTTAGGTGAGTGCAAAGAGATACATTAATCAGACCACAGTCATTTCAAGAGGAACTGTTTATGTTATTATGCATTAAACTGGAATCCATTAGTTCAATCTAATCACATATTTTTCCACATTGTTCTTAAACAATGAAAAACCACAATATACTACGTCATGTAGTAGTGTGACTAAACAAGAGCTGATTGCAATCACATTGTCAATTAAAGTGCATAATCAACATATTTAGTTGTTTTGCACAGCCACAAGTGTTTTGTCATACATCAACTGCACTCATATTGCATGCAAAAATGGCAATATATTTCTTCTGACTGGCTTTACATAAGGTGCACCGGTTTCCAGGGTTACGATGGATTTGACAGATTTACTGGGTAATATGGTATCAAGTGTTGAGGCAGTTAGTAGGGATGCCATATTTGTTTGGCTGAAAGAGAAAAAGACAGAAAATGTGGTTAAAAAGTGAACAAATTCTATTACCTTCAACAGATAAGAGAATCATTGACCTGAAAGAAATGCACACATGGAATTTAATTAGATGTAATAATAATAAAACTAAGTGTGTTAATAATGCCTCGCAAAGCAGCTCAGTAACTATTGAAAAAGAGCTCTAAAATCATTAAAGACATGAATGAATGAAAGTGCCTGTTTTGCATGTCTCTCAAAGACTGCTTTTAATGCACGACACTGTCTTACCATACTCAATCAAAGCTTACAATTCTGCGTACACCTACCTGAGGTCAACTTCATCACGAGCCCTTCATATAAAACATGCATTTTATTTTAGCATACATTTACCAGACATAAAAGAGGTTAAATATGGGGTCTGATGAAACCAGACTGACAGGTCACAAAGTTGACTTGGTGTCAAAAGCGGATTCCGTTTCGCAAGAGAAGGAGAAATCCATGTCGCCCTCATTAGTGGTCACATGCATTATTTATGAGCACCCATTGTACGCAGAAGCTAGATTAGTCTCCGTCTGACATTTGGAGTCGACTTCAGACATCATCAATATTAATAAATGCTTGTAAATGACATCACGGTCCATGTGGTCTCACTTATAAGGAGTTTGTGTAGGCGCTCGACTCAGTCAAGTGTTTTTATATTGACTCGACTCCAAACACTATTTAATAATGTATGTATTGACTATGGAGTAGAATTGACAGTCTTTGTGCCATATGAGGATACATTTCTTCAGCACATATCAGGAATCATACTCACTCATCAAACTCACCCATGCTGAGTGCTCTTAGTCTGTTATTGTCTGCACATATTATACTTAATCTTTGAACATTCGTTCCTTTCTGTTCAAATTTCACTTTCGAGCACATTTGAGACCATTTTGTTCTAGCTGTAATTACTGCCATACGTTCTGTTTCTTTTCATAAGCTAGGCTCAGCAGAGTAACTTTTGTTCACCGGAAGTAGTTTATGGTGAATTTATATGATTACAGTGTTCATTGGAGGCTTTGTGAAAGCCTCTCTTATACACAGTATAAGTTCTTGCTGTGAGAGAAAGCAATTTTAGTGAAATATAAAGAAACTACTGGCAAGTGAAAGCATGGGCAGAGAGGTTATGAGCAATAGAGTCAAATGCTTGACCCGAAGTGAAAATTACGCTTTTCATTTTACACTATGATACAGTGAATTAAGATACAATTCATGCGCTGTAAAAAGTTTAACTTGTGAAAGTCTATTCAGACTTATTTTGTGTGACTAAATGAAACTATGTTTCTAAAAAGTTGTTTTGTTGACCTTACATGCTTAAGTATTTGTTCAAATTCTTTCCGAATGTTTTTCCAACCATTTTACAATGAACATTGTTGTACAAGCGGAAGTAGCGCTCATATGGTTCAGAGTTGATATTTTAACAAAATTAACATCTGTTGATCATCAACGTGTGTGGAGGTATTTGTGCATCTCATTGCAGCTGTTGGATGTTGTACTGTATATTTGTCTATCAGGGTAGTATGTTTGCCTCTAGTTTTAAAAGGCAAATATTATGCCAGTGATTTGCTGCAAAAAAGTGGTATGTGACCACCAATAGGAGTGCAGGCAGTGATCCTAATACACTTGGATACAGAAGTCAAGTGCAAAAGCCTACAACAGCAACCAGCAGCACAGAGACTTTCTGACCTTCAGCGATGAACAGTCAGTGTGAACACTACTTAACTCCTACATACCGAGGGAAATGCTAGTGTGCTGGTCCTTCTGCGAGATGGCTTTCTCAAATTCATTTTAGTATATCTGTGTATGTGCTTTGATTCCGATACAAATGCATTTTAATAGTCTTTTTCAGGTCGAATTTTTGGATTTGCTTCTATGCAGCCGTGTGCCATGACAGCGACTTTGAAGTTGGGCTTTGCTCAACTTGCATCCTCCAAATCACCCTCCCAGAGAAAGTGATGTTCTGCTTTGATGGAGTTCACAAACAGTGTGGAGATGAAACTTTCAGTTCTCAGTGCATGTGTTACACTCTGAAGAAATGACACTTGTAAGTATAGACTAATGTTTGCCTCAAGGCAGCAATTGAATCTGTCACAGATTTTTAAGAGTTTAAATTATGAACCCTGCCATTGGGTTTTTCACAAATTGTGTGCTTGTAATAGCACACTCATTCTGCACACACACTGAGAGGAATGTAATATACAGTATACATACTGTACAAATTATATACCTGAATAACCAAATACATGTGCAATAGTTGTCACTGAATGACCGAATGAAACTGAATGAAATAATAAATGAATATGCAAGAGTCACATTAGAGTAAAAAAATGAGACAACTGCAACTTTTTATCTCAAAATTCTGACTTTATTTTTTTGTAATATCTGTTTATTTCTCAAAATTGCAAGTTCAGCTTTACAACATATTACAATTACAATTGCTATTTATTTATTTATTTATTTATGTAACTGCAAATATATATAAGAGGTGCAACTTTATTTAGTATTTTGCAATTGTGACTTTCTGGTTTGATAGGACCATATTTGGCCAAGTTACAACTATTTTTGAAAATCTGGAATCTGAGGGTGCAAAAAAATCAAAATATTGAGAAAATCGCCTTGAAAATTGTCCAAATGAAGTTCTTAGCGGTGCATATTACCAATCAAAAATTAAGTGTTGATATATTTACGGTAGATAATTTACAAAATATCTTAATGGAACATGATCTTTACTTAATATCCTAATGATTTCTGGCATAAAATAAAAAACAATAATTTTGACCCATACAATTGGTTTTGTGGGGTCACATATTTAAATTTTTTTTAAATATGCAACCTTATTGTAACTGTGACTTTTTTTTTCTCAAATACTGCAACAAATGCATTGCTCATTGCTAATGCTAGTTAATGCATTAACTAATGTGACCTTTTTGTAAAGTATTACCAAATATTTTTTTTTTTTGTTTTTTAACGTAAAATTGCAAGCTTTATTATCAAGAATATTTTACTCTTAATTATTGCAGCCTAAAACTTTAGTGTTGCATGCTATGCACAGCATATATCCTATCTGAAATAATATTATTCAGTGTACAGTATATCTAGTATGCACTTATGGCATTTTAAAAGCAGCAAATAGTACATTTCCACCCAGAGGACATATTCAAAATCACTAACTGATAAACTTTACACCTAGCGCTTTCAGTGACGTCTCAGTCATGGCCATTGCCCCTTAATGTTTCAGTGTGTCTGAGCTCTAGTCTTCTACAGCAGTCTTTACAGCAATCCCATCATTCCCCTGAGCTGCAGACACTGACAGTGGTTACGGATGACAATCCATAGGTCTATAATGGCCCATTAAGAGCAGCATTGTTGGGGGCTGTGGAGAACACAGAGTAGACCTCAGGGGATTGAGACCAGCCATTACTGATCACCAGCCCTCACACCAGCCCATTTATCACTGTTCTTGACTACATATCTCTGAGCTGCAATGTTCAACTAGATTTGGTATGAAATGTCTGAAAGTCACGTCTGTAAGTATGTCTGAAAGTAGATAAGGCTTTTGAAGTTTATCACTTTATATTTGCATTTTACATACAACAATTTAATCTACATTTGTTTTGTATGATCTGTTTATGGCCCAGTGATGGTTATGTGTAAGGGTGGAAATCACCACCCAAAATTGCCACCACATTAAATAGTTACATTTTGCCATGAGATTGGTTTGGATAATCTTCCCTACATCCGAAGCTTTACCCGTAGGTTTCTGAGGAGCATTTTTTAAGCTCTTAGTGGGCGGGAGTCGGCCGTCGCCATCTTGGAATCGCGTCACTGCACATCACTCCCGGATAATTGAAAATGGGTAGAGCTGGTTGCTGAAACCACGCCCGCCTAGCGCGATGGTGGTGACAGCAGCGGCAATTCACCTGTCACTCAAGTGGCCACGCCCTAAATTATGCAGAACTTTCAGGTTTAATACAATTTAAACGGATGAGTTATAAAAAAAATTCATCCCCCTCACAGTTGACATGAAGGACAAAACTACCTATATAGACCAAAACCACTTTTTGTACCAGGCTGTAAACATATTTTTTTCTGCTGTAAAGTTGGGCATTTTAACATGGGGAGTCTATGGGACTGACTCCCTTTTGGAGCCAGTCTCTAGCGGCCAGTCGATGAATTGCAGTTTAAGTCATCTCCGTGTTGGTTTCAATAGAGAGAGTGGGAGGTTGCCACTTGGTGTACACCCGTTTAATTGACGTGTAAGTTGAAAGTTTTAGAAGGAATTAAATTCAAATGGATGAGTGAAGCTATCCAGTTCTTCTGGATTGCCTTCATCCGGGAGGCCACAAGACATTTTTGTGTCTCGAAACAAGGACTTTGAAAGATTCAATGTCGTTTGCAATGAGTGCCCTTGGCTGAAATAGCTGAAACCCTTGTAATGTGTTTTTTTTAAGTTCAGAGGTTAAAGATCCCAACTTTACTGAACTTGTCCTCACCTATTCAAGCACAGGATTGTGGCTATTTCCAACTGAACAAGAGGGGCAGATGTACCACAATGGGATACATGCTCTATCTGCCTTTTATTCTCTCTCTCTACAACGACTACTGTCCCTTGGTTACATTTTTATCATTTTCGCAGTGCAGAATTGCTAATGGTACATAGTGATAACTCAAAGGAAATTAAGTAGTTCACGTTCATGCTTATCATTTAATGAAATATTGTTCAGTGCACCTTGGCGGCCCCCCGTGCAGAGACCAGTGACCTCCATCTACATTAAATGCTTCTCTTTACTATCATCTAACCCTCCATAGTGCAAAATTCTCTCTCCACTTATCTAAGGAACAGCAATATGTATGTGCCTTAGAGGTGTGACAAATTAAGACGTGCTCCCATAACTGAGATGCTTCATACCAGTGTCCTCAGCTGTTCTGACTATTTAATAGTGATGATTTGCTGCATTTCATATGGCCTCCTATAGAGAGAATTTACTATATTGCATTTCATGAAGGAAACGTCCGTGCTACTGCTGCTTCATTCAATCTTGTACTTTTTTTGAATGCTGAATATCGTATGCTAGTTTGCTTTACTAGTTTACTTAATACTACTTAAAGTACATTTGAAAGTAAAACTAATAAGTGGGCCAATTTAGTTCCAAGAAGTATAGAAATAGCACATTTGCAATACTAGTAGTAAATTTATTTTAGTATGCTTATCACATTAAGTATACTTGGAAACTATACTTGAACTTAAATTTACTAAATTAACATAAAGTATACTTATTCCAGAGTGACTGGCATTGTTGAATAGGGAAATTGGATTTGGTTTTAGATGCTTTCAGACACTCAGACAAACCCTGGGCCAGCGAAGGCCAGACATTTGAACAGTAAACACAGCTATTGATCGAGACGCCCTTCAGTATACTACTGATGTGCCCTTTTGCAAGTACAAACCTGTTTCTTTAAGAAGCGCTCACTATGCCACGATTCTTTTTCTCTGCCATCATCATGCAGATGCGTGCAGAGAATTACAGATTTGTAGCTCCCTGAGCACTTATCAACAATCCTCAGAATAAACGTTCTTTAGATAAATTGTGACTTTTTCCATAGGGAGCCTATGATCTCTAAAAAGAGTATCTAGTGCAGAGCACAGAGGGGTTTGTTTTGCTAATGCTGGCTTGGCTACCTAATATGTTCAACGGCTGTACGGCATAAGTAAATCCACAAAAGCGCTTACTGCACAACATGTGTGCGATAAATCACTTTCCATTTCAATGAGAAGCTTGTTGACTCTGCATAAATCAATCGCATGCTGTAGGAAAGGACGTAGATTACCATCGCCAGCGCTGCAACAGAACGCTTCACTGCCAGCATGCATGAGGATTGTGCTGCATGTGTGTATCACATCCAACATAGGCTCACTGGAAAAACATGTTTCTACGTACATTTTGCAAAATGCCAAAAACGTACCTATACATACAGTACAATTCCATGCAGATTTCAGCTCAAATGAACATGAATGGCACACAAATTATGATTACAGGGGCAGATCAAATGTGACCCTGGACCACAAAACCAGTCATAAGTGTCAATCAAGATGTATACATCATCTGAATAAATAAGCTTTCCATTGATGTATGGTTTGTTAGGATAGGACAGTATTTGGCTGAGATACAAATATTTGAAAATCTGGAATGTGAGGGTGCAAAAAACATTAAATATTGAGGAAATCGCCTTTAAAGTTGTCCAAATGAGGTTCCTAGCAATGCATATTACTAATCAAAAATGACGTTTCTATATATTTACAGTAGAAAATTTACAAAATATCTTCATGAAACATGATCTTTACTTAATATCCCAATGATTTTATTAATCAAAGAGCATGTCTAACTAATTAAAATCAAGAAACTTATACAATTTCACATCAATTTAATAAAGGTTTTACAAAAATGACACGTTTAGTTTTTCTCTCATCATATTGTTTTATTGTCATCAAATTCTGTGTTTTAGCATGTCTAATTATTTGAATGCATACTTAATTTATTCAAATTTTTTCTTAAAATAGCCTTATGAAAGTTTTTTTTTTTACCCTAAGAAATTCTGTGTTGTGTACTTAAAATGTTCTGGTATTTGAAGACATAAAATATAATTTAATTTATCGTTTGATTAATTAAATTAATTAGTCTTTTTTTTGGCAAAAAAGGGGAATTTACTATTAAAATTAAAACACGGAAGAAATGTTATGTGATTATACCCTAAAAAATAATGTTTGTTTCATTTTAGTAGTAGTAGTAATAGAAGTAATATATTTCTGGCACAGTGTGTTCAAGTTAAACCAGACTTTAATTTTGACGGGTTGTCGTGTCTATACATTTCTGTGTGTATATGATATGACGCTAGCTTTTCTAAAATGGAACAGTCAAATGCTGAAATCACCGCGAGCGTCACGCACGCTTCAGTGTGTGTAGTAAACAAAACCGCTCGTCTGCTCCATTCATTAAAACAGAGACAAGCAGAACATGCAGGATTCATATTTAAATGGCATTTTTGCTGCGTAATATTTACAGATACTAGTCCAAATTGCAGTTTGATTTAAGTGTAATGACCTACTTTTGAATAATTCATTCAAACTTTGATAAATTCTGTGACATTCTGCGATGTTGCCACAGGCATGCTTTTCCTTTGAGCCATTGATCAAATTTGATCAATGTGATTAAAGTGGGGCTTTCAATCGATATGAAAAAAATTTAAATAATTTATATAATATTCTTACTGATTAATTGAATATAGTGTGCAGTAGTAGTGTGCAACACTACAACCTTGCTTTCTCTGAGCACTTTGACGAATGCAATCCTTCTTTTATAAAACAAACAAATATGATGTCATGATTATTGAGTTTGTAACTCTAATTCAATAACAGCTGGCTCTCACTACTTTAGTGGAGTACTGGAAAAGGGCAAATAATTGGAACGGTTCCATAAAACAAGGATGCTTCTATGCAAACATTCCTCTCTCAGATGTGTGTTTTTTTTGTTTTTTTTCACATTCACATTTGAACTTTTAACTGTAATCCTACATTGTAATTCCCATTGTATCGCTGAGTTCAAAAGGAAAAGTAAAACATTTGGGACTCGGCTAATTGTGCTGCTGAGTAGCTGGAATCGCTCTAATATGGAGCGAGAAACAGGTCTCAAGACAGATTTTGGCTCATACTAACTTGTGTTTCACAACGATAATGCAGGGTCCAGTGCCTCGAGCGTAGGGATGAAAACAGAAGATCATCTGTAAGTAAATAAAGATTAATGAAAAGTAGGAACTAGACCAGGAACTAGACCAAAATAGCAAGCAAACATAAAGATAATAAAATTCCCAGTGTAACAGTGTTTTTGTGACATAGCAGGACACAAATTTGTATAATGACATGGGTATGACATAGGTATTACAAGGAGAGGGTGACTGATGAGGACATTGCCCCATGTCCCCATTTTTCAAAAGGCTTATAAATCATACAGAATGAGTTTTTCTGAGAAGTAAAAATGTGCAGTCTCCTGTGAGGGCTAGGTTTAGGTGTAGGGTTGGTGTAGGGCGATAGAAAATACAGTTTGTACAGTATAAAAACCATTACGCCTTTAAAATGTCCCCACAATTCACAAAAACAAACCTGTGTGTGTGTGTACACCTTCTTGTGCAGTATCATTTCTGAGATTACCCTTAAGGAAAACTATAGCCTCTTGTTTGTCTTGTAATGTAGAGAACCATCCCATGATCCTTAACTCCAATTCTTAGGATTTAGGGTTGGAGGTTGAGATTTCAAGTTAAGTTAGGGGAAAGATGTTTAAGAAACTCAAATATGCCCAGCACACAGGTTTCAGCTTAAAAGTGCCCCAGATGTATAACCTTTATCCCCGTATAAAATTAGAAGATAATTTAACAAAAATAAATAAATAATAATAAAAATAAATAAATAAATAAATAAAAATAAATAAATACATAATAATACAATACAGCCACACATAAAAAAAAGAGTCCTCACTTGCCCCACAATAAAAAATCATTGACACTGCTATTTCATCACACTATAGTTGTGGGCATTCTTTCTGAATTTGTTGGGGGAAAAAAAGGTTTTAGCCAATTGATTCAGATTTTGCTTATGGCTTGTTTCATAGATCAGCAAGAAAACTCAAACAAAAAACAAAAAACAAAAAAAAAAAAAAATGAAACTCAAAGTTATTTCTTTTTAATCCAAAACAAAAAAGCAATATCAATAAAAGCAACGCCTCATCTCTTCGACCATATTATTTATGAAGCTCCAAGAAAGTTATCATAAAATGAAGCCAATTCAGGCATTTTATGATTTCTTTTATAATACCTACTATTCACTAGAATGACTTTGAATTCACCAATGCCATGTTTTTACCTTCATAAAAGTAAAGAAGCATAATTTAGTGCTGCTATTGTGGTAACAATGTAAAAAGTCCCTCAGATTGTACAAGACAAAATTATTTATTTTGCATCTGCTGCCTGATGTAGCAAAACCGACCGCACCAATAACAGGATTTTGAAGTGTTTATGTAAAACAATGGAACATGTATTTTTACAATTGTAGTTAGTACCACTTCTCTCACAGAAATTACACAATGCAGCTTTACAAAACTTGCAAGGAGTCATCTATTATGAACGTGAAGAAGGGAAATTAACGAGGACTGACAAATATGAGGGGCATATGCACATTCAGGATCTATGGTATTCTAGATGACTAAGAGTTCAGACAAGTTTCCAGTAAAGGGAACGCCCAGTCCATCTCATTTTGTCTCTCATGGCAGCAGATCATCAGAGACAGGAAGTGATGTATCCTTGCCCATCCAAGGCTCTTGTGGGGCCATCAGGATTATGAGGGACCCTGACGGAGATCTAAAATTAACTCATCCCATCCACAAATCAATTCAGCATCAGCATTCATTAGGCAGAGGGGCTCTTGTCGAGGAGATTGATGATCGTGGATGAAAGCAGAAGTGTCTAACATGATGAAAATGGAATAGCCATGTTTCACTCTGAATCAGAGGCATCTGCCTTTCTCATGTGAGAAGAGGAGAAAGAATTAGCCGCTATCTTCTTCAGAGGCTGAAAAAAGTATGTTTTAATCAGCTTCATGCATACCTTGAATTGTATAGAAAGATGCTAAGCTACAGTATTATCCTCAGGTCACATGACCTTTTTGGCTGCTGACTTTTTAGAGTGCAGCATATTGTTACCAGACAGTTTGCATTATGTGGGTGGTGTCTGTGCAAGAATCATAACAAGTCAGAAGAAAGATTGTTGAATGCATATCCAATCTGCAATGCTCAAAGTGGCCCATGATGATGCCTAAGCACTGACGTCATTTGAAAGGGACTTCAAATGGGGAATCAATCTTATACTAAAAAAAAGTAGTCTCAGTCTCTGACATTAGTCAGCACCAGTCTATTCACTGACTGCATACTGTAGACCAGAAAGCACTTTCTTGGTCTGGCAAACTCGAATTTGATTGGCTGGCTTCATGCAGCTTTCTGAGGTAAAGGCACAATGCGTGCTTTTGAAGAAGGACTATTCTCTGTTCAGAATATAAATTATGTTAAAAGTCTGTCTACATGAGACAATACTGACATAACTGTGGTAATGTTGCAGTAAGGAATAGCGTATAATTAGTTGACAGTACTTTTCTCATTAAACTGTTAATTTAAAGCATTATCAGTTATAATTATCATGGAAAGTAGTGTTCTTATAGCGAGTAGTCAAACAATGGCATGTATAGAAATGATTTTTTTTGTGTCAAATCAAATAAAGACAATCATAATGTGAAGGATGAAAATGTTTATGTGTGCATATGAACAGATCTGCAGAGCTTATAGAAATGCTAAAAAAATCACTTACTGTAAGCAGTTGATTTTTTTTATGACACTGAAATGTTGATTCATTAAAGCATTTAATTAGGTTTAATCTCTCTCTCTCTCTCTCTCTCTCTTACACAACAAACATATTTATCAAAATAGAGATGGTAATGCACACGTCTTGAAGGTAATTTTACATGTGTAGAGATGTGTTTGGCACTGCCATAACCTGCTCATTAATCCTCTGCTGGTGTTTACATTACCATTTCTACAGTATGAATGGCAGTGGGTGATATTTTATTCGGTGAGTAAAGCTCTGATAATTAAATTTAACCACAAAGTGAAGGTCTCCCTCCATTTACAGAGTAACATAGTGCAGTTTCTCTGATCAGTTTAAACTAGCTTTGAATATTCCTATCAATTTTCAAAAATCACACAACTGAATGAAAATTATAATCCATATATACAGTAAATAAACGGTAAATATACAGTGTTATTTAAATGGGTCTTATTATACTTTTTCACTTTTTGAACTTTAGTCAGTGTGGTATGTATGTTTGGGCATGAAAAAGATTTACAAAGTTACAAATCTCAAAGTCCAGGGAGATATTTCGTTTTTAAAAAAATCCCTTTTCCAGAACTACAACGAATGGCTCCTTGGATCTACTTTTTTTTTTCCAGGTGCCAACACGGTCCATTAGAATATCATTAAAATAAATTCGAATGGTTGGGGAGTGGGTAGGGATGAGGTGGGTAGATTAGCTACTCTTGACTTTAGAGATTCAGCACGGAGAGCTGCTTCTGGGACACTTCAACAAACCGCAGCGTGGCTGATATAAACCCAAGCATTTGCTAGAGTGGCCGTGTTAGAGCCTTAATGCTCAACAGATGTGTGTTAAGAGATGTATTCATCATACAGTGTAGATAGCTTCACTTATAACGGAAGTGTTTTTTTTTTTTTTTTTAAATGCATAAACTTGCACTAGACTAGGCTAGGCTAATCAGTGATGTTATTCTTTAATAATGTTAATGTTCTTTGCTTGTTTTCTGTAGCTGCTTTTTGAATAACTAAGGAAATGTAAGCATTATAATTAGTAACTTACAATGATTTTATTCAATTGTTGTCATGTTAAATACAAATTAGGTCATATTAAAAACATTAGGCTGCTTTTAGCCTTATGCTGGAGCTGATTTCGGGCAATGAAACTAAGTATGTAAATAATTAAATAAATTAGCACGATAATATCATGTATCGGTGATCTCGCAGGCTGACAATAGGACCCAACACTACTGTAGTGTATTATTTACTCACCCTCCATGCATCCTAGCTGTATATGACTTCCTCCTTTCAGACGAATGTAATCAAGTTATATTAAAAATTATCCTGACACTCCCAAGCTTTAAAACGGCATAGACGGGTGTTTCTCTTCATCAGTCCAAAACAAGTCCAATAAAGTGGATCCATCCATAATAAAAAGTAAGAATCACTTTAATTTAGCTTGCGCTAACAGTTGTACACGGAACTTGCTGCTTTGGTCAGGGGTGTGGTCTAAGCTGTTGGCCAATCACAACACATTTCGTTTTTCGGAAGGCAGGCCTTCATCAAACCCAGAACTAATCGAGCCATTTGTGCCAGGCTGGGGAGTAAGGTATTGTAATAATGTAAATTATGTGAAAAATATTGCGTATTTTCAAACCATCAAGCATGAGAGCATGTTCTACTACACCCCCAAAACAAAATCAAGAGCATAACAGGAGCCCTTTAATTACTTGCATACAGTATGTTAGGGTTAACAACCCTAATATTTACTCCATTATTATTACGTTTACATTTATAATTTTAGCAAATTGTTTTTGTCCAAAGCGACATACACTGGAGGAACAAAATGGTAGTCAATTCTCGTGAGCCAATTTTAAGCATAAAAAGTAAATCTCATAATGTCTTATTTAATCTGAGGGCGAGGACTCCTAATACTTGATCAATACCCGCAAAGTGTGTTTGATTGCTCCAATTAAACTGGATCAACCTAAAATGGCAAGTGCCTCAGATAAAGGCTTGAAATGCTGCTTTAGATGCTTAACTTCACTTACCAGTCTGTATTGGCTCAACAGCGTTTTATAGCTAATAATATTTTCCAAAGACCACATCAGTTCATTTGATATTTATTGCACAATTCCTTTAACTGACTTTTTGTAGAGAACAAAAGCTGTAAATGGCGACGAACAAAAGAGATGTTTATCTGTGTTTTTCAGGGTTTTCTTCTTAGAATACAGCTTATGGCTCGACTGCTGTAATAAACCGAAAACATTTGCTGTATTGGCCCAGCTGCTTAGTGTGATTAAAAGGGCCATCCAGTATGATTAAAAAGACCCTCCAGTTTGACAGACTGTTTGAACTATCTCACGTCCTATCCACAGCATGCCTCAAATCACTATGCAAATCATCCGCCTTTTCATAATTACAATCGTCCATATTAGTGGATATTGTCGTGGTTTGGTCTCTAAATCACACTCATTTTAGAGCAACAGATGAATCTATTGCATTTAAGTCAAACCCTAAGCAAACAAGACCACATTTCTGCCCACCAGTTCAGCTTAGGAATATAAATGACTATATTTGTTTGTTTTTTTTTATGTCTGGAAATTATGCATTACAAATTTCTACCACCTTAATGTTTTGTGTACTTCTTGTACTGCAAAAATTGCGTTTCCAGATTAAAGCAAATAAATGAAATTACGAGTCAAAGCGTTATCACAAGTCCCAACAGACCCTTTTTGGAGGCCAAATGAAGCGTGTTGCTATGGTAAATGTTTAATTTTTCATCCCAGGACTTTGCTTGTGAACTGAATCCATTTTATTTCACAGTTCAGAGGACAGAACGCACACTGCAGTAATGGGCTTGTTGTTAAATCTTGTTTGGTATGAAGCAAAAAAAGTAAATTAATAAAAAAAAAAAATAGAAAACAAACAAAACAAAAAGAACATGGCAACAGAAAAACAATTCAGCTAGCTTAGATGCTACGTTTTTTGATGGCAATTTGCGTATCACTCATAAATTGGTGCAGTTACATTGCATGGTTACTGTAGCTGAACCCAGTTCTGTGATAAAGCAGCACAGCTCAATTTGGTATGGATTTTTTTGTTTGAAACTTTCAGCAGAGAGGTACCAAATGTTTCACTGGACTCTTGTTCAAATAATAGCTAAAGAGCAAAGCCTCACCGAGGCCAGAGGGGATGTTTTCAGTTGAATTCTGCAGATCATGACATTCAGTCTCAAAACCTTCATTTAGTTCTCTGTTGTATTTACTTATTTGTCATACAAGGACAAGATCAGACAAAGAATGAACGTCCTTCCACTCTCTGTCTGCAAGCTGCAGGGCATCAGCACAGAAAATTAATAACCAGCTACTATTTTTCATCACAGACCAATTTCTTGTAGAATTTATTTTTTAGAAGAGATAGGCCAGTAAATGTAGTTGTAAATAAAATTAGAAATATATTAGTTGTTCAGCCCACTTCTGTGCTTGGTGTTTTATGTTCATTTGTATCTAGCAGCTTAAAATGTAGAATGCAGATGTTTACAGTTCCCCCACCAAAAAAAAAAAAAAAAAAAAATCCGTCATTTACAAGTCAACGCTTCCCTCATAGACAGAATTTTCCATTGCTGTACGGTAGGAGGCACTATTACACATCTTGTGAAAGGATACTGACACTCTGGATCGAAATAGGCAAAGAAGAAGCAGAAATAAGCAACTGCATGTAAATTAATGCTATATTCTCAGCTTTTTGTTGCACATATATGAATCTTACACTGTAAAAAATTACAGTCAATTTAACGGTAAAAATGCAGTAAAAATCCTACAGTAAAAAAAATGCTAAATGGTTAACGGTAAGTTCCCCTACTATATACGGTGAAAAACCATATTGAACATTGCATGTAATTTTACGATAGTATACTGTTTTTGGAAGTAAAAAAGAATGTATAATTTACGGTGAATAACCGTAAATTGACATTCACTGAATTCTGTGCATTACATTTCAAATTTGATGTTTTTTGTTTTTGTTTTGTTTTGTTTTGTTGTTGAAATGCCTATGTTCCCCTTCAGTCGTTTCACTACGACGTTACATATGGGAACTCGCTTGAGTGACCATTCACCTCTGAGCTTTATAAAAAAAGGCCAATTAGAATTGGCGGGTGGAATTTGCATGCAACGCCACTCCCCCGTACATACGGGTATATAAGGTGGCGGCGTGCATCCACTCATTCAGATTTTTGCTTCGGAGCCTCGCCTCACGAGCTTTCATTCATAAAAAGAAAAATACTACTACGAGAGAACGCTGCTCTACGCTGTTGCTGTTATCGCTGCTGCCGGTCGGAAAGAAGTTATGCTGAACCGCTGCCGCTGTCATCACCACCTGATCCTGTGAGCCGGCTAGACCGGCATTCTTGCTTTCCAGCGAGTTGATACTGAGTGCACGGTTGTGCCGCGGTCCTCCCTGGGCAAACCGGGATTCTAAAAGAGCAAATTTCTCTCACACGGCTGTCGAGAGTATTCCCTCGGGACGTCTTTCCGGCCGTGTGTCTCTGGGTAGTGGTGACTTTCTCACTTCTCTGTTACGAACACGATCGCTGGCTCGTGTGTTGCCGCAAGCGCACGCTGAGCTGGCTTTTGTGGATGGTTTGCGCGTTCATTATGAGCGCATGAACCGTGACTGCGAGAGATCCCGCCACTCGTTCGTGAGACGGCAGCCTTCGTCCTCTTCTCAGCGGTGCGGCGAGCCGTACGGCTTCGCGGCCGTTTGACGAGAGGCCTTGGGCGATCTCGCGATGTTTTCGGGACTCTCCACCGGGCAACCCCCCGTGGACTTCCGGATCGTCACGCAGTCTCGTAGAGCTATCAAAGACGCTCCCTCATTGGCAGGCGTCCCTTTGATGCTCCAGAGGAGAACAGAATGTTTATCACAACATCAGAGGGGGGGCGATCAGCTGTTGAGACGGACGTTCCTGCTGAGCGACACCCCTTCGCGGCTGCCGCTCCGTCGGGGGCGAACGCTGAACAGTCGGCCATGTTTCTCCGGGCCGCCTGGGAATTTGGGTTGGACATGTTAAGGCATCTTCTCCCATTTTGCTCAGGCTGGATGATTGGTTTTTTAGAGGGTCGAACGCCGCACTGCTGCGCCCCCCCTGAGACCTTTTTCCTCGGAGACACATGAGGAGCTATCTAGGATGTGGCAGCCCCTCACACGGCTCGCTTTCGTCCTTGCTCCTCACCCCTCATTACCCTCGTTCGCGGCCAAACGGTTACGTGGATGCTTCTCTTGTCGAGAGTGCGGTTGCGGTGCATTCGTGCTCGCAACTCGCCGCCACCTGATGGAGTCATCCACGTCTCTCGCCCGTAGCCTGTAGGCTGTCAAGGCTTGCAGCGCTGCGGATTTGGCCGCCAACAGCTATGCCACGGTTATCCTGCAGACTCACCATACCGAGGCACCATAGCTGCACGAGGGTAGTGTTGACCAAGGTAGATGCAGGAGCTGCACTTGGCTGATATCGCTCCCTGGGCGACAGAGGCCACAGCGCGGTCCCTTGGTCAGGTGATGTCCACCTCGGTGGGTCCAGAGCCCCATTTGGCTGAGTCTGGGATCCTCAGATGGCTGAGGTCAACAAAGTACGCTTTCTTGACGAACCCGTCTCCCAGGCCGGCCTTTCCGGTGACACTGCCGGGGACTGTCTCAGCAGTTCTTGGCAGTACGAAGCAGATGGAGGCTATAAAAACAAAAGAAAATCTCGCCTTGGCGTAAGACCACAGTGGGCAGCTGGGTGCTCAGCCTTAACCTGCTCGTCACCCAGAGCACCCTCCTGCGGCCTTCCAGCTCCGCCCCTGCTGCCTCCAGAAGAATAAACAGGCAGCCCCTCCAGCGTCGAGCTAATCGCAGTGGTGCGGCGCCGCCTGCTGCTCAGGGTCCTGCAGAACTCAAAGCAGGCTATGAGATAGCCTCCCTGACTTGGGCAGCCTAGAATGGTGGAGATTGCTCTTAGGGGATGACGACATCTACGCCCCACTCCCGGGGGAGGGCCGGGAGCTTCTGTGTGCTCAGCTGCCGCCGACCTACGGGTCGGTGGTACCCACCCTCTCACAGAAAGAGCAATTTCCTCTGTTTCTAGGTTTCCAGGCCGTGTCTGTTCCTGAGTGACGCTACTGCTTCCTCAGACTCGGAGCCTGAATTCGCCAACGGGGGAACCGGGAAGAGGTAAGCGCTGCCTTGGCAGCCTGACTTTTCTCCAGGACATTCATCCTTCTGGGTTAAGTCCCCCTCTTCCTCTCTTCCCTTTTTCTTCTGGACTTTCCCCCACTGTGGTCACGTCGGTCAACGGTCTCTCGATCCCACTTGCACGCAGGCTAAAGCTCGTCCTTTCAGCTTCTAGCCCGTCTCGTTGGTTGATCCAGGCGGTACGACTCGGCTATGCGAGTAAAAGACCTGCAAGGCGTCTGCCCACACTCAGGACGTTCTTTACCTTAAAAGCTGACAATGTATTCTTGTCCTGTGTGCAGAGATTGTCGTTCTCCTGGCAAAAGACACAATCAAGCCTTCCCTCCAGCCGAGATGAAGTCCTGACTTCATCGTGCCCGTTAAATATGGTGGGTTCGACCGATCCTACGTTGAGTTCTGAACGGTCCCCTTTAGGCTGCCGTTCATGACTTCGTCAGGATTGGTTTGCAGTCCTTGACCCGAAGGTCGCGTACTTCCATGTCTCGATTTTACCTTGACTCAAACCCTTTCTACGGTTTGCCTTCGAGGGTCGAGCGAATCAGTACAAGGTCCTCCCATTTGGCCCGGCCCTGACCCCCCTATGGCGGAAGGGCGTTCGCATTCTCAACTATCTCGACGACTGGCTCATCATAGCTCACTCGCGAGATGTGTTGTGCGAACACAGGGACCTGGTGCTCCGACACCTCAGCCATCTGGGCCTTCGGGTCAACCGAGAGAAGAGCAAACTCTCCCCAGTGCAGATTGGTCTCAAGCGCTGCCCCCGGAGGAAGCAGACCCGGCCTTAGTGTTGCTATGTCCCGTTCGAGCTTTGCGTATTTACGTGGACCGCACCCGGAGCTTCAGACGCTCCGAGCAGCTCTTTGTTTGCTTTGGGGGACAGCAGAAAGGAAATGCTGTCTCCAAGCAGAGGTTGGCCCATTGGGTGGTAGATGCCATCTCCCTGGTGTATGAAGGCCAGGGGGAGCCGTGCCCCCTAGGAGTTCGAGCTCACTCCACCCGGAGTGTTGCCTCCTCCTATGCGCTGGCGCACGGCGCCTCACTAGCAGACATCTGCAGAGCTGCGGGCTGGGCGACACCTAACACCTTCGCGAGATTTTATAATCTCCACGTCGAGCCTGTGTCCTCCCGTGTGTTAAGGTAAACATCAGGTGATCTGCGGGAGGCCGGCAGGTGTCGGCTTGCTGCGCCATTCCCACGGGATCCGTGCGCTATTTTTCCCAGAATGTTCCCTCCGGTGAACCCTGGGTCCTCCATGCCCCGCAGTCAGGACTAGATGCGGAGTAGTCCACAACTGTGCTCCGACTGGGTCTCCTTCGCCCAGAAGGTTGTGGCAACATGTCTCAGTATTTCTCCACAGTCAGCCAGAAGGCTGTGTTTTCCCTCATACATCTATAACAGATTAGATGTATTCAATTTCTTTATTCCACATGCCTAAACCACATGTGCTCTGCCCCCCCAACCCATGCTTCAGTACAACTGGCACCCCTGTGGGGCCCCCTTATTGGCCCCCAGGGTGTTGGGAAGGTTACGTATTGACTCCACTGTCTGACACGTCCGCCTGTCAGCATTTGGTCTCTTGTGTAACATGGCCTTAGGGTTGTGGCCTTTTCCATGGGTCTGTTCCCATATGTAACGTCGTAGTGAAACGACTGAAGGGGAACGTCTAGGTTACGTACGTAACCCTCGTTCCCTGAAGGAGGGAATTGGTTAAAAACCAAGATTTTTCACAAGCGTTATTCCAGTTTATTCTTTCTATGAACTGACCATTTAGGCCAATGTATGCGATGTAATTCTAAAATCAATACTACCATAATAACAGACCTGCACGCAGTTCAGTAGTTGCTAATTAAAATATGGGGCAGTGGCCTCTGCAAAACATTGTGAGGACAAAACTGAAGGAAGACAATGTGTACAGACTTCCTTCCGAATTTCCTTCTGTCCCAAAGTATATCCATCAGAGTTATGCTGTAGAAGTGAATAATTTATTTCAGACAAAGCGGAACATACTACTCTGCTTGAGGATGTCTAATTCGCTTGCTTTACTTGCTTCCTTTGAATATCTCTCTAAGGTTTGAAGCCTTGAAATAACTTTTCAGAAAAAATCAGTGACAATTTTTTTTTTCTTCTTCAGAAGTGTTTATTGTCGAAGCCTGGTAAGTTTCAAATAACACTTCCCAGCATAGTTGCATAGCGACCAGCTAGTAAAATTAGAACTTGTGTTTTCTGTCTCTTTCCAATTCAGTGTGCAATAGACAGTCCTTACAACTTACTAAGCCAAATGTTTTTTTTTTTTTTAAACCTGCTTGTGGTTTTTTTTACAAGCTGATGTGCTCAAACAGAACCATGCGCTGAAAGTATAAACTCACTACCAAATGCCAACATAAAAAGAAAAAGAAGACAGCCACAATAATACCATGACCACATTATGTCTGCTTTTCTGACTAATGCAGCACCTCAAAGATTAGACCTTTACCTTCTCCTGGCTCCCTGCATTTGTACTGTTTTGTCAGTCTACACGCCACGAGACCTTCAAGAGAAATTGTTTTCATCCAGCCTTTTCTTTGTGTATTCATGTAAACTCAGAAGCACAATGTGAAACAGCAATGAATGAACCCTATTGTAATGTTGCACATAGAAAGCAAGCAACTACACTTTTCTCTGAACACGTGACAATGGCTATTATATAGCTAGAGTCAATACTTGGTGTCAGAAGAGGGCTGCAGGGATAACGTATATTTGTAGGCCAAAACCAGAAATGAGTTAGCATTTTAGCACTTCTAGTTCCATTGTCCTGAAGTCAGTGACCATTTATTAAAGGGTTTTTTTTAGCTTTAATTAACACAAGCTCAAGCTATTTTCAACATTTTATTCTACGTCATAGAATCCATCAGTAAAACGCTGCTGTGATTTTGATACTTTTTGCTAACAAATGGATAAATGGGACTAAAGAGGTTGTTGGGGACATTAAACATGCAACATATTCTAATGGAGAGATAAATACGGAGGATCCAGCTAATCCATATGCATAATATGCTCTTACAGAAAAGGGTACTGTAAAAAGGGTATTGTAAAACTTTTTCCTTCCTTCATTCCTTTTTCCTTTTTTTTTTTTTAGCAAGTGATATCTCTCCTCTGGCTTATGATGTGTCTGTTGTCCATCTGTGTGAAGTATACAACAGAGCTCATTTAATTAACACATTTGTTGTTATTGCAGTGGAGATAGACAGCTGATGACACACTCCCATTCTCAGCCTGCCAGCTAAAAGCTCTTCACCAATCGCATTTGTGCTGCCATGTGGGCTGTACTTCTACAGCTCAACGATCTCACTTCCTCTCAAACACCTAACATGTGGCGCTGCCATCAGAGTGTTCTGGAATCATTTCTAGGGTTCTGTAGAGTGGCCAGATGTGTTACTGTGCCCAACAGCAGGGGAAGGAGTTTTGCATTCAGAATTAACATACTGTACAGCCCATCATCTCCGGGCAATTAGCATAATTTAAAGGGCACATGGCATGAAGAACTGGATTTTATTTGGTCTTCAAAGGATTTATTGGAGATAGACATCTGACATTTAAAACCTAAAGATCCCTTTGGAGTCCAATTTTCAGAAAAAACTAAGCTGTAACAATAATCAATACAATCTATATGACTTCTTATACATCACTTTTGAGATCAAATGTCCACCATTGACTACAGCTGGTATGTCTTTACTCCTCTTTTGTTTCCCATGGTGGCATTCTTGTTGAAAGGAAACACCAAGCAGTGATATTTATTTTAAATATTGCATCACTTTTATGTTAATGCATGAAGAAAAAAATGTTGGTGCACATGTTGACAAAATGACTATCTAATGTCTTCAGTTTGATCACAAAGTAAGCATATAAAGAACTGTGAG
Organism: Labeo catla; assembly: GCA_012976165.1. Classification (NCBI taxonomy): domain Eukaryota; kingdom Metazoa; phylum Chordata; class Actinopteri; order Cypriniformes; family Cyprinidae; genus Labeo; species Labeo catla. The sequence continues at coordinate 528,991 of VONZ01000102.1, forward strand.
TCATCCGTGTTGTGTAATCTTTTCTTTGAGTCTAGCACTAACTCTAATGCAATAAATGGTAAATATGCAATACTGTGATTTGTTTTATTACAAATAAGAATGTCACCAAATCCTGAGATTAAAATAAACAACAGCAAGCAGATGATTTTCAACGCACAGATGCCTTACAAAAAAAAAAGGTAGTATATTTCAACTTTACAACAGTTTATTTATTTATTTTTTCACTATACTGTTGACTATGCAACAAGGGAACGTATTGATATAGTTGACTATGTATATACTTCTGGTCCGCTTTGTAGTTTATGAAAACACACTTTGAAATAATTTCAGCAAACTACTAGTTTCATACTTTTTTATACTGCAAGTATAGTAGTATATAGTACTTTTATTGGCTGCATATTATTTTTTGTACTTTAAGTATTCTGCAAGTTTCCTTTTTTGGAAATTAAATTTCTTTACAGTAACTATACTTTAAAAAGTAGGCGTGAAATTAACTCCAAATGATTTATGCATTACATAAAGAAACACCTATTTGACTTTGTTTTGTGATGAGATGTAACATAGTTGAATCTTGCAACTGCTTTTAATAGAAGCCAGTATAATATTCTCCCACCTTTGAAAAAATGCCAATAAAATAAAAATGTAATTATGCATAATTAATTGTTATTATAATAGTAAGTACATGTAACGTGTAACAAGGACACTCTCAAATAAAGTGTTATCCTTTTTATTTCCTTTTTTATGTCAATTTGCTCAGCAGCTCACCTGGTACTTGTGATACAGAGCACTTGTGGGTATGAGTGCTGTGAAACACAAGTCATTGAAGCATTGTGGAAGCAAAGTTAAATGGCATAGTTGGTTTAACAAATGTGTTTTTATGTCACGTTTTCTTTTGTTTATGCTTTTTTGTTTATGTTATCCTTTTGTTTTCTTTTGTTTATTCTTTATACTTTTAGCATGTTTAGTGGACATTTTACATTGACACTGCCATAAAAGGTGCAAGAAACGAAGTAATATAATTTTGCAAAAATGTTGCTGGAAAATACATTTTTATTTTATGAAATATTTATGCCTGAAAGTGTTCTCAATTTAGACCCTGGCTGCATCTCATGTCATAGATAATGAAACAAACAGACTGAGCCGTGAAAAAGCAAAAAACGCTGGTTTTGTGGAGATAAAACAGAATTATGTTCATTTACAAACAAAACACAATTTAAAAGCAAAACTGTGCATCCCTAATGGTCTGCTCATGCATTCAAACCTGCCACTTTAAAGCACATGCCAGTAATGTGACATGTTTATTAGTCAAGCTGGTAATAAGACTAAATACAATATTCTGTCACCATAGCTTTAGTGTTAGTACATTCATAAGCCTTAGGCCAGAAACATACTTACTATGTAAATATAGTCACAAATGTTTCAAATAGCACATTGCAAGTGTGTTCCTGCTGTTCTGAATGTGAAAAAAAAGAGTTTATCTTCCATTGCAACTGTTGCTGCTCTTTTACAGTAGCTGACTTGAAAGCAAAAACTGAAAAGTGGTAACAGGCAGTTGTTACCATAAGAAGCAAATTCTGCATACCTAATCTTTAAAATGACTTTTGCTGGTGTAACGTATTTATTTTTTTTTTTTAATGTATTTATTTATTTATTCCAGGTAGATTCAGTGACATTAAAACATAATGTTGACCATTTAATTTTCATGCTACCACACAAAGCACTTGTTTTAGGTTATCTGATAAAACCAACATAAGCTCAGTGGAAAACCATGTCTCTACAAGGTGTGTCACGGTTCTACTGTTCGCCACCCTCAGTTCGGTGCGGTTTGTACCGTGATTATTCTCAGTTCTAACAAAGCATACAGATGATCTGATTTAGTGAAGAAAACAAAGCATCAAATAGACAATGGGAGAAACAACTTCTGCTTATGCACAGCACAGACTTTGTTGTCTCGCGTCTGAGGCAGTGCGTCATTTTGCAAGTTCACAGCCAAACTTCTAGATGGGGCTGTAGACTATAAGAACAAAGCGTTGCAGAAAACAATGTTTGTTTATCTCCATGAAGCAGCAGCAAGGTTAATGAACAATGAATGAATGAAACAAATGTTAATAACTAAATGATTAAATAAACTAATATATTGTGAGATTTTTGGATCTCTAGATTCATTCCTAGTTTGATCTTTGACCTGTGTGATCAGCCTCATCCTGCTTTCATTAGAAGCTTTTGGCAATCAAGCATCTATTATATTCATTTCCAATGAGTTCGACATTATGTAAATATTATGAACAGAAATCAATTTTTGTCATGACAACTCAGAGGGATTGGCATGGTAATGTAAATGGCAATATTAATGTATTTGGTCTTGGCGGACTAGATTTGCTATGATGCTGTTGCTACGGCAACCTGCTGCTATGAGCATGTAAGAAATACTGCTGCTGCACATATAATGATATATGAATAACGACCATATAGCATACATGAAAGCCCTCATAGCAGATCTATACAGGTGAAGCTGGGGAAGGTGGAGGGTTTCTTAAGCATGCTGCAAACTGCTATAGCAATCACTAGTCATATATTTGAATGTTGAGCAGCAAGCTCATTGGCTACCGATACAGGTTAGAACCAATCAGCTGTTCCCTGTGATAGTGATGTCATTAGGTCTGATTGATTTAGACCTATCAGACTGCGCCATCTAGAGTTTCATGTCAGAACTCTGTATGCATGTGTTTCTATTTCTCAAACAGTTTGTTTTAACAGCAAGCAAGTCTTATCTATACCGTTTTCTGTTGCTTTTAAACTGTTATTTTTTATTTTATGCAATGAGGAGGTCCACTGAAACGGCGAGTTGTAGTTGAACCGAAGTGCAGCTTTATTCCAAACGTTAAATCCAAAGCATAATCCAAACTCCAAATAATAAACAAAGACTTGACTTGATACAGACTTTACAAACTCACTGACAGCAGGTTACAACATCAGTGCACGATCAGGAACAATGGCTACATGAGGGATATTTATACAGTAGCAAACAATGAGGGTCACATAAACAGACTAGACTTGGCATGAACGGACTTGACATGAAACAGACTTTACAAGCTCACTGACAGCAGGTTACAACATCAGTGCACGATCAGGAACAATGGCTACATGAGGGATATTTATACAGTAGCAAACAATGAGGGTCACATGACAAGAACCAATCAATGAGAAACAAGACACATGACTTGGACAACCAATCAGAACATGACACACTGAACAGAGGAACCAATGGCAGGAATACATGAGGGCAAGGGAAGCAAGACACTAACAGCATGAATCACATTATAAAGTAAACGACATGAAAACATGAACAACAAACAAAACCCCACGTTACATGTTTATAACATTTAGCTATTTGCCACACATTGTAGTGCATACAACTGTACTGTACATTTTTACTGTACGTTTTTAAAGATATATTTATTTAGTAATTCAGAATCATTTCAATGACAAAAGTTTTTTCTTTGCGCTGTTAGAAAGTTTTGCGTACAGATTTTAATGTTGTCAAAGCAATTCCAGTTCACATGGACCCATAAAAATGGACCCATAATGACACATTTTCACAAATGTGCATTTTCATTGTTTATACAGATACAATAATGGTATCATTTTCAAAAAAACTCACACTTTGAAACCTGTTTTCAAAAGTTTGTTTTTTCAGGCCCCCAAAATGCTGCAAACATGCAAATGCAAATCGTTCATGTGTTTGCTACCAAATAGTACGCGTGTATTTTTGTGGAAATTTCTAAATTTTAATTCCACATTAAGAATGGTTTTTGCACCACTGAACATTTCACTTACAAAGTGCAGTGAAACGTGCGCAAAGCAATATTTTGCATGTCGCCACAGGCACGTTTTTCCAATGAGTCTTGTTTGGACGAACATTTGTAAATATCTCCAACATGTTCATGTCATTGCTGTGCTACTTAGAATCCAAGCTTCGTTGGCATGAAATCAACTTTTAGAAAACAAGCAAACAAGGCTTGTTGATGACAGTTTGCTTTGTTGAGTGCAACTGATTTTCTTGTCTCCCAGCTGCGTTTCCCTCAACACCCTTCAGCGACAGACATAATGTTGACGGCACTCCACAAGACTCATCAGCCAAGGACAATAAAGCAAAATAATAAAAGCAAATTTGAGCCCACACATATCAATTTAATCATTTCTTAGGTTATAATGACTATCGAAGGCAATGCTATTCAAATGCCTTTTGCTCATTTTACCTTTTCTTCTACTTTGTTAACACAGAGAACTTAAAAGCAGCATTTATCTGCTTGCACAAAAGCCCTCTGGATTACAGTATTTGTTATCACTACAAATTAAATCCATTGAAGCCAGGACAAAAACAATTCTGAGGCTAAATTACAATGTTTCATGTCTCTCTTGTCATGGAAATGAACTCGTAATGGCCAGGGGAGAAAGCTTCACACCCAGAAACTATGAGAGCCTCATGCTGGGTTCTAACTCATGCGCTCTGACATGGTCGACGGGTTTGTTAAGGATGGACTGACTCATACTACGCTAAAGGCAGCTTGGACATGAGCTCAGAGCAAATGTCTTCTCTGTGAGACTCATACCTCAGGGAGCGATAAGGCTAGCTATATAGAAGCTTTGTTTTGAGGTGAGCCATGACACAGACAATATAAGGATGAGGAGACAGACTATTCATACAAGAAATCCACAATGTTAAATGTGTTAGGTATAGGAATAGATGTTCCATCTTCCTGAGGATGTTGGCAAGATGGCTTCCAAATGAAGCAACTTGCCTTAAAGAGGCTTCATTTTGTGATTTTTTCTGAAGTTTCAAGTCAATGGCTTATGTCCAAGTTACCCTAATGGATAGTCTAAGTTCAAATGCTTTAGATGAACCTTATCAAGCTCTGTGCAGGGGGATCTCAAATTCTTAATGGTGAGTTTGGCTCCTGTGATTGCTATTGATGCATTCTGCACACTGTCTGTTCCTCTTATCTGGGTGGGAGCACCAGGGAGCCAAGATGGCGGCTCTTGTATCGACCACACGGCAATGCCCGTGTTCTCCCTGACATTTGCCTCTCTTTCTTTGGCAAACAACTTGGTGTCAATCTAAGCATATAGCACAAGGACATTTTAATATTAGTCTTCGGTTTGCACCTTATGACTAGCGAGAACACGCTTCCTGATTGGTATGGGAGAGGTGATTGAATCAAGGGGATTTAACTGGCTTATGAAGCCATGCTGAAAGTGCAAGTGGATGTTAAAAAGCCCGTGCTCAAAGGTTAAACTCCCTTGCTCTCATTGGCCACGGCTCAGATTGTTGACAGTAAACCATAAATAAACGCAGCAACACTGGGACATTTCCCAGGACTTTTCAAAGACGCTGGCATCTGCTCAAATTTAGATCAATGTACAAAAGACTGCGAGAGCTTTGGCAGAAGAAAGAATTTTTACATTGTTAAGTGCAAATCTATGTGTTCTGCACCAACCAGGCTCAATTAATCGAATGACTTATATGTTTGTCTTTACTACATTCTTTTCAAAAAGATAAGCTGGTCATTCAGACAAAACAACATAGATTAAGTGACACTTTGTTGGAAGACTTTGCTGGAGTCTCAGTTGTTGAGGTTGTTCCCACTTCTGCATAGCATTCTTTATAATTAGAACAGGAAACACATTACCAATATCATCAGATTGCAATCACAAGACTTTTGAGGGACCATTTATAATATAAATGAGGACATTAAGACATTGTTCCAGAGTTTGCTAGCTTGTGTCAACTTCTGTGTCAAGAGAACTAATGAACTTTATTTATTTCTTTATTTAAAAAAAAAAAAAAAAAAGTTAGGGGTTTTTAATAAGAAGAAAGCACTGTGTGTATGCATCCTACAATGTATGAACCAAGCATTGTAAGTTGTTTGCATATATGCAGACTCGGTGGTTCATATTATCAGTTTTCACATTATAAGAATTAAAGACTTTAAAGAAATTTTTACAAAAATACATATAATTGGAAAATACCTTCATTACGGACTTACACAGTATATGTGCATCTAAACTGAAGATGAACTATGGACTGAAAAGGCTTAAACATGCTCGCTTAGCTGCAGATTTTTAAACTTCTAGTGCAACAGTATAATCTAAATCAAGAGCCCTGCCTTAGACATACACATTGTAGATAATATGGTTGTCACTTCTCTTCTAGGCAATGAATTCCTTTCTTTACACAGAGGATTCAGTTGTCACTCCTGTTAATAACTGAATTCACTGAAATATTCAGGCAGCAACAAATAAATTTTTAAATAAATCTGTGTAGTGTAACAGAGCTGAACTAGTTGTTAACACAGAGGTAGTAGTCTCTTTTTGGACACTGACAGTTTGTCTGTTGTTACCATAATTTTGTGGCTCCCTGTATATGCGCACACACATTAATAATTTAAGGGATTCTCTTCTGGATTTTAATGCAGTTGTCATTGTTAAAACTGTGCAATGTGTATGTGGTCTTTGTGAAAGTCAAAACAGCATAGCTAGAAAACATTTTTAATCTCTTGAGCTGTGTTGAATGTGGAAACACTGCAGATACTAAAATCCCTGTTATCTCAGAACTGAAGTGTTTTCCAAAGGAAATGCAGGTATTTTTGTTGAGTGATATTTGTACTTTGCTGTTTTTTTTTTTTTTTTGTAACCTAAAGACTAAATGTCTAAAGGTGTAGGAGGTGTGCATTATTTTCCACATTAAAAAGAAGCACACTTCACATAAAAAAGGTGTTCAAATGCGTAGTGCTGAAACCTTATTTTTTTCCCAGTTATCTGCAATGTAACTATATATAGATAGATATACATATAGATACACACATACATACATACATAGAGAGATGGATAAATACATAGATAGATAGATAGATAGATAGATAGATATTATTGCAATATTAAAGGAATAAAGGGGGTTTATATGGATATGACAGAGCTAGAAATACTGAATTGAACTCCGGAGGGTATTTTAAAAGCCGCACAATAGCATACTAGAATGATGACTAGATTTCACCGGAGGCATCCATCAGAAAGCTTTTGCAGCAGAAGGTAAGCGCAGAGAGAGGGGGACAGCTCTAAAGTGAAGTATTTCTTCTAAGTCTCTTAAAAGTGCTTACATTAAAGGCAGACACTTTATTTTGTTTTGAAAGGTTTGAGAGGTTCTCTGCAATTTCCTAATCTTTAACATGCTCCATTTCACTCTGTTCTGACATATTCCTTCTTCTTTCTGTTGTATCTTTTGGGAATGAATATTATTTCATTGTTTTTGTCATTCCCATAAAACATTCACAAATTAGATTCTGTGCTAACCAAATTGTCTTTAAAATCAACAAAGCAAAAATGTAAATATGCTTTTTTAGAAAAAAAAAAATAGATACATGTAAGTTGAGAGTGTAATCCAAAAACTATTTGATATAAACTAGGCATGTTGGCTGTTCTCATTGCTGCTCTTCTTAGTGGAAATGTTTGTAGATAATAAATGTAGATGCCACTGATTGACTTGTTTGACTAAGACAGCTGTCATATTGAGTGCTGAAATGTCTTTTAGTCAATTTTATACAAATGGTATATCTTTACTTCTTGTACTGTACTGTTAAAATTCCCAGACTTTTAGTCACCTGAAACTTCAATAAACAAAAAATGCAGTTTGTTACATGAGAACTATCCAAAAATCAGATTATCGGTTCTGAGCACCAGGTCACCTCTCCGCCATTTAGTGTTACCAGAATTTTCCGCCCTTCTAACATCAACACCAAGGTCCTGTCTGCTCCTTGAAGAGACTTGATCAACAGTGTGTGAAAAGGAAGTAAAGCATGTCAACGCAGTGGTTGAAACTGATAGGCCTAACCTACGTGGCAAAAAGTGGATCTGTGCTCCTGACATGTCTTTATTACTCTATACTGCTTTATGTGCCATTCATATTCTAAAGGTAATGAAATGACATCAACATATGCCTTGAGGGCTCCGTTATGGGAAATGGTAATTTCAGAAACATATTACTTGACAGCTGTAGTTTCTGTCTGAGAAGAATTAGGACTGCTGCTCATATTAAGGTCTTTGAAGCGGCTTGTGTGTTTAACAAAAGCTTTGCAGATTCTGGAGAAGCGCTATCAATCACAAAATAAAAGGAACAAGTTAATTAAAGCGCTAATGTGCCAATGGAAGTGATCCGGTGCAAGTGTCACCTTCAACACACTGCCGTTCTCAGGTAGAAAGGAGGAGGAACAGGAAATAAAAAGAGAGACCCAAATGGTTTGTAATGGATGCCTCAATTGGAAATGGACAAGGTTAGAAATGTGTTCCTGGTGGAATATAGTTCTCTTGGCATAGGACAATGGCTTGACTTTCCTGTACAGTACATTTCACATATCAACTGATCTCAGTTAGTTAATACTCATTTGTTTCTGCTTCAGACTGCAAATTAATAGAAGGATGGCTTTTTGCTGTGGTTCATATCCCCTTAGTTAATTACATTACGTAGTGCTTCCTTAGCATTAACAAGGTTCTAGTCTTTTGAGTCCTCCTTCATGTCGACAAAATGAACCAGAGATGTCCTCTCGTAGGCAAGGCCTATTAATCCAAGCCAATCAGCTCAAGGTCATGAGAAAGCTTCTTGACTAATTAGAAGGAGTAGGCCTTTACTTATCTCCATGATCAAGTGTTCACTGATGATAAAATAATGTGGTAACACTTTAGAATACAGTTCTATCATTAGTGAATAACTACACAGGGATAAATGACTAATGCACAATTAACATTCTAGTAACTACTATTGACTAACAAGAAATTCTGATTAATGAATCAGTAAGTAATAGTGCTCATTGAAAGTGGTAGTTCACTATTAGCTACTCGGTAACTACTATTTTTCATTTTTCAGCTACTAAGAACTACTATATACAGGTTCATAATTAATATGAATGATGCAAAATGTATAATTAATTCTAAAGTAAAGATCATGGAAACCCACTAGTAATGACTCAGGTAATACCAAATTCTTCAGAAGGAATTACACATTTTTTGGATCCATATTCTAAAGTGAAGATCATGATAACTGTCTAGTAATGACTGAAATCATTGTAAGCTACTGAGGTATATGTAAGGTTTTGGATAGTAATGACTTAGGTGTTACTACATCCTTCTAAAGGAATTACAATTATTATTAATTAATAATTGTATTATTAATGCAATTATTTTGCATTATTTACATTAATTATTAACATGTATATAGTAGCTCTTAGTAGTTCTCTGGGAGATATGAAAAAAAAAATAGAAGTTACTGATTAGCTAATAGTGAACTACCATGTTCAACTGTGTGCTATGACTTACTGATTTGTTAATCAGAGTTTCTTGTTAGTCAATAGTAGTTACTAGAATGTTAATAGTGCATTAGTCATTTGTTCCTGTGTAGTTATTCATTAATGACAGAACAGTATTCTAAAGTGTTACCAATAATGTGGAGAATCATCCAAGAGCTTTATACATCAAGAGTGTTTTGAGGTGTAAGACACCAATTAAAAAAGTCTATAAAGTTTGGTTTCTTCTAACTTGTGTAAAATATTTATTTACCATTTCGGTTTCCTAAAGCAAGTGCTGGAAGGACCGAAAAAGCAGAACTGTGCTGGTAGATTTAATGGCCTACCAGGGGATACACAGAGAGGTTACCCTCCAGCTAATGGGCGATTTCTCAATCCAATGATTCTCGAATGAAATTGTGCCATAGTCTTCGGCTTTATATCCATTCCTATATTCTTTCCAAGCACATCTTCTTTCTTATTATTTGTAAGATAGGAGCTCAGTAAAAAGAGCCATGTGCCATTCAGAACTGAGCTGAGCATGTCTGAATTCCTGACATTTAATGTTAGGATACAAAATTATACTTTAATTTGGATTTAAGAAAGTTGAATCAAAATTAAAAGAAATTCAGTTTACGTAATTTAAATAAGCCGACTGAACATTTTTAAAGGAGAACTCCACTTCCAGAACAACAATTTACGAATAATTTACTCACCCCCTTGCCATTCAAGATGTTCATGTCTTTCTGTCTTCAGTTGTGAAGAAATTATGGTTTTTTTTTTTTTGCCCCGATTTTGAACTTCCAAAATGTAGTTTAAATGCAGGTTCAAAGGGCTCTAAATGATCCCAGCCGAGAAAGAAAGGTCTTATCTAGTGAAACGATCTGTAATTTTTTTGGAAAATACAAATTTGTATACTTTTTAAGCACAAAAACTCATGTATTACTAGCTGTGGCATGCACATCCACGACACTACGTACGTATTGAATTACGTCGATAGGTCACGTGGAATGTAGGTGGAACTACAGACCCAGTGTTTACAAAGCGAACGCGCAAAGACTGAGGAAGTGCAAGTAAGTCAAATGCTGTTTACAAACAAAAAGGTACAACGATGTCGGACGATTCTGAAGTTGTAGGAGAAAATGAGATGGAGTTTTTCGTCATACTCTAGCTTTTTGAGTACACAGACGATAGACATGGTTCGTAGTGTCGTGGACATGCATCCCAGGGCCTGTGCTACATGAGCTTTTGTGCTTAAAAAGTATACAAAATTTTATTTTTCGAAATAAAACAACAGATCGTTTCGCCAGATAAGACCCTTCTTCCTTGGCTGGGATTGTTTAGAGCCCTTTGAAGCTGTATTTTAACTGCATTTTGGAAGTTCAAAATCGGGGCATCAATGTAGTCCATTATATGGAGAAAAATCCTGAAATGCTTTCCTCAAAAACCATAATTTCTTTCTGACCGAAGACAGACAGACATGAACACCTTGGATGACAAGGGGGTGAGTAAATTATTTGTAAATTGTTGTTCTGGAAGTGGAGTTCTTCTTTAACGTACATTTGTGCAATTTTTCTGATTCATCTGTTAAGCTTACAGACATTTCATTTAACCCTAAAAACACAGCACAATCCAATATGTATTTCAAAATACGGGTACTCATGAAACTCTTGTGAAAAATTGATACAGAAAATTATTAGAATCCATTCCTACAATATCTTGTACCATATAAAAATCTCATCTTTGATAAATCAAAATGTCAGTAGTAAATAGCAGCACTGCAATGAGAAGTGATGCACTGGTACTTTTTTAGTGAAACCACAAATATAGCATATATTATATATGCTCTTACAAATATATGTTCTTACAAATCACAAGAACATGTGATGTCTGTGTAATGTCTCCTCTAAATGTGTTTTTGTAGCCCGTAATGAATGTTGGATATGTGCTGGTTAGGCTTTTTGCTACACATTGCTGTGTTGCAGGGTTGGACTTTAGGGCTGTTTTGCTCACTGCTAAGTGCTCCCACAGGGCAAGACGTGTGCTAGTTGGACAGTATCAGTGAGAATTCATTATCTGGGACACTTGCTCAGTTAGGTTTGTATTTATGCATTCAAGCGTTAGTGTGTTTGTGCTTGTCCTTACAGTACACAGCAATGCCTCTTGTGACTTTGACACTTTACATAATGCATTGCTGCAAGCTAAGTCATCAATAAAAACACGTCTGTGTACATTACCATAGCTCTTAGCTCTGTTAATCACCGCTGGCCTGCTCGGGTGCTCATCAATTCTTCGTGGCCACGGATCATTTGCATGGCAGTTGAATCTCGATATCACATTCCATACATCCAAACCTGCCTCTCTACATTTCATAAGTAATTAAATGCAGTACATCTTCACATTAAGACCAACACTAGCCTTTTTATTCATTTCAGCATTCAATTTTTGTCCATTTGCTACTGAAAATCCCAGGTGGAAAAGAAAATGATACAGAACAAAAATGTACAGTTATTTTACATGACATCTAAAAGCAGCTGCTAAGAAATGCAATTAACTCTTAGTGAACGGTAGTAAAAGTAAAGACAGACAGCAGATGTCTCGTGCTGTATTAAGGCGTATTAACATTTCATATCAAAGGCAATAACATACATATTGCAATGCTTAACACAACTGTAAGGTCTTTGTCTATACTCTTTAGATATTGATATACTGTAGATGCTACTAGTGGAGCTTCAAGTGCTTTATTACTGAGATTCATGGTGCTGATGCCAACCTTCTTCGTCTCATATTCCAAGCCATTTATGAGTACTCTGATAAATCAAAATTATAATTTGAATCTGTGCCATTAAAATGTCTGCACAAGTACAGTATGTTTTTTTATTAGCAAGAAAGCTCCATAAGAATGCTTCTAACACAAGGGGAATTTTTCACTGAGCTTGTGTGACATCAAATTTATGCATTTCCCACAATGGACTCGTTTAACACAAAAGAGAACATCTCCTCTTCGCTGATTGGCGCCAAGAGGTTTGGCTAACCATGCTGAAGCACTTTTCACACAAAAACAAAATTTTAATAACAATGTAAATTTATGAGCCTCTATACAAAACATTTATCATATTGTGCTGCGATTGTTTTCTTATACTGCTACTTAGATTTTGTAAACATCAGTTATATTAATGGATGAACTAAATGGTTAAATGTCACAGACCAAAAAACACCAATGATACAATAACACAACAGACATATTAACACCAGTGAAACACCACAAATTCAGTTGTGTATTACCCACAGTAATAAAGGAATACATTTTTTACCTTTAGCAATAATAATTGAATTATGTTTTCTGTGAAAGACTGAGGAGAGATCTTTTTTTCCCCCCACTGTTCCGGATCTCATTATAGAAAAGAGGAAGAGGCCAGTTGCTGGCCATATCATAATATGCAGAAAGCCCTGTGATTTCTTTTCTAATTACCGTTTCAGTAATGGGGATATCAGAAGCCACCCTTCCCCCCCAACACAACTTGCTGGTGTGTGATGAGGATGAAGGGAAGGAGATTAATTGTCTCGTGTCCATGGGCTGGCAGCTGTGCCCTTCCTGTTGTGCATTTGTAAGAAAGGAAACCTTGTGTGGAGGAATTAAACTCGGCTAAAATTAGGATTAGACATGCAACAGCAGGATATGAGACAGGGTCTTGGTTCTTGTATCTGATGAAAATTCGATAAAATTCTTCAACAGTATATCTCCTTTGACCCTTGAAGCAAAATTATCACACACTGCCTCCAGTTAAGCACTGTTGTGTTAAGATATGTTGAATTAATTGAAATATAGTGATAATGTTGGTCACTGTTTACTGTTTTTGAATCTGTCTGGAAAATCTAATTATCCAACAGAGACTCAGGGGAAACCGTGACTTTTTTGTGTGTGTGTGGAAAAATTCCAAAAAATTACCTATACATACAACAAGATGTGCCGTTAGCATGGGGGACAAGGGGGTCTTGACCTCTGTATTTTTTTAAAAGACAGCAATCAACCCCTGCACTTTTGATAGGGGAATATAGTCTAAAACTTCCGACAATGAACATCACATTCATTGTAATTTAAGCCATACAGTTAAGTTTTAAAATGTTTATTTCAGACATCATTTACTGATAAGGAGAAAATAAATTACGATTACGTTTGGTGTTAAGCCTTCTACAGGCTGTACCTTCTACACGATTTTCAGCTGTCCCAGATGAAAGATCGTGAAACAATCGTGGCGATTTCTATGATTGTGGCTCCTAATCTGTGGTCCAGTGAGAAAGGTTCAAAGATGGCCTACGATCATATTCTGACAGTGTCAGAAATTCAGCCTGATCATCGCATGGTGTGTAAGCTGCCACAATGTTTACTGATCAGCCAATAAAAATGCGATATGAAATCAACACGATATGGCGCTAAAACTTAAAACTGCTTACCTCAAGCTCTGTGTGATTCATTATGCTCTTTTTGTTTACCACTAGCATATGCTGATGATGTTATATTTTTCTATAGTCACGTGCGTCATAGCCTACGAGTCAATAGGTGTCATCGTTGTACAGTTTACATGCACGTCGTACCCAAGTTTATTAGACCCATGTCACACAGTGTGATCAGCAATAATCTAATAGGATTGCTAAAATCGTGTAGAAGGCTTTAGCCTATTCCTATTTGACGGTGAACAGTACTTCATCTTTAGGGTTGCCAGGTTTTCACAACAAAACCCGCCCATATGCTACTCAAAACTAGCCCAAGACTAACCCAGTTGCATTTCGAGGGGAGTCCCCTGTTACAAATTTCATTCTGGGGAGTAAAATACACATTTTTTGGTGAGTTTCCCCTGGTAAATTTGCATTCCAGGGTATAAATGTCAAGTTATTGGGGTCACTTCAACAGTGATAAAGTAGCCTAATTCCACTGGAAAACAGAGGACTTCGCAACACTGGCCATCTTTTAGTGGTGCTTCCAATAGTGGTTCTAAACTTACTCTTACTTGTGCCAGTCAGCTGCAACACAAGTTTCTTGTGTTCTGCCTGGCACTAACAGTGCAAAAGTAACATAAAAGTATTGCCTTGTTTTTTCAAAAGGCAAATAAGGTAAATTGACATAAATTTTAGCTATGCCCAGCCTATATGCCAATTGTCATCATTCCCCCAGATGCCATTTAGCCATATTTGTGATGGCTTTAAATTTTAAACCTTTTAATCAAAGTGATAATTGTTTAAGTTAGTGTTCTCAGTGTGTGGTACACAGGCTCCCTCTATTGGTATGCAGAAGAATCACTAAATTAAATATAAATTAATGTTAAAACATTTTATTTTTACATTTATTTGAGTTAATAAAAATCTCCCACATAAAATGCTGATCTACAGGGGACAGATTTTGCATTCTGCAGGCGTTTTGGTCATCCATAAGTTTTGATCATTCATATGTACTTCTTATTTCACTTATTTCATATTGTAATAATGATCAGTATTATTCTATTAATAATCAGGCAAGTTAATATATATGACAATGGTCCAACAGTGAGCATAAATTGGTGGTCCAATATCTGGAAATCTGATCTTACTATCTGGGCTTTTGCTTACAGTTTTACAGTTTGCATATTTCTGCATATTTCACTTTGAAAGCATCACAAAAATATGCAAGTAACAACATACATTTAAAGGGGTAGTTAAAAAAATAAAATTAAAATTCTGTCATTAATTACTCACCCACATGTCGTTTCAAACCTGTAAAACCGTTGTTAATCTTTGGAACACAATTTAAGATATTTTTGATGAAATCTAAGAGCTTGACCCTGTTAACAGTAATGCAACTACCATGTTCAAGGCCCAGAAAGGTAGTAAGGACATTGTTAAAATAGTCCATGTGACGTCAGTGGTTCAACCTTAATTTTATGAAGCTACGAGAATACTTTTTGAAGAAAACAAAAATAATGACTTTATTCAACAATTTCTTCTTTTCAATTTCTTTATGTAAACTTGGCTTAAGTCTTACGTTTTTGTTGTGAATATTGCCCTGTGTTTATATATTTCTGAAGTATGTACTGAAGGACAGTTCAGGGTTGGTTGTAAATAGTTCATGAACTGTACACTGCTGTAATGTCTCATACTGTTCAGCTGACCTTATAAAACTAGTGTTTTACTGTTATTTGGCATGTTTATACATAATAAAAATCTTTTAGAGCCTATAGAGCCTTGTTCTTGAAATGTATTGTGGCCTGGCGAGGAACGACACGACAGAGCAAGACTTTAGTGAGCCCCGGAGGGTGAGTTTTATTGACAGATTTGAAAAATAAAGGAATACGGGTGAGCGTGAAGTCGGCGTCTTCAGTGTTCGGTGCTCGGTGAAACCTCTTTCCTCTTTGTGCTTTCCAGTGACGGTGGCCGGTGAGGGGTGGGTGCAAGGATGTGCGATCACCCTGGTGAAATGGATCCAGGCACTGGGAACCAATCAATCACGGCGAGTCTGCGGGAAAAGCGGTAAGAAAAGCAGGGTAAGTTCATACACCATTGGAGATCGTTCTCAACCCTCTGTGCTGAGGCGTCCGCTTATATGTGGGTTTACGCCGTGAACGATTGGTCCATGGTGAGTAGCTCCAGGTGTTGGTGATGTGTTGCCAGGGCGACGCTGATTGTTCCTCGGGACTCCCCACCCCCCAAGCGACGTCCTGGTCCTGGAGGTGGAAACAAAAAGGGGAGATAGGGGGTGGGAGGGGAGTGACCCCTGACAGACCTGTGTATGCTGCCCAGGACCGAGAGAGTCCGTCGGCGTTGGTGTTGCTGGAACCCGCCCGGTGGCGCACATCGAAGTGGAAGTCCTTGAGCGAGAGAAACCACCTCGTGACCCGGGCGTTCGTGTTCTTTGGCTCGGGCCATCCACTGCAGCGGAGCATGATCTGTGAAGAGAGTGAATCGTCGGCCTAACAGATAATACCTCAGCTCCAGGACTGCCCACTTGATGGCGAGAGCTTCTTTCTCTACGGCTGCGTAGTTTCTCTCGGCCTGGGACAGCTTACGGCTGATGTACACTATCGGATGCTCCTCTCCCTCCTGGACCTGGGAAAGCACGGCCCCCAATCCCGTGTCAGAAGCATCCGTTTGGAGCAGGAAGGGGCAGTTGAAGTCCGGAGCCCGGAGTACGGGTTCCGTTGTTAGGGCCTGTTTGATGTGTTGGAAAGCCCGTTCAGCTTCCTCGGTCCAGCGGACCCGCTCCGGTTGCCCCTTCCTGGTCAGGTCCGTCAGGGGGGCCGCTATAGAGGAAAAACTGGGGATAAAACATCGGTAATACCCCGCCAACCCCAAGAATGCTCGTACCTGGGTTTTGTTGCAGGGCTTTGGGGCGTCCAGGATCGCCCGGACCTTGTTTTCCTGGGGCTTGACGAGTCCTCTTCCCACGGTGAAACCCAGGTACTTTGCTTCATTCATAGCTAGATGGCATTTGCGGGGGTTGGCGGTTAGGCCAGCCCGACGGAGCTCGGACAGCACCCTCCGGAGCCTCTCCAGATGGTCTTCCCATGCCTCCGAGTGGATAACCACATCATCCAGGTAGGCAGCAGCATATGGTTGGTGCGGTCGGAGTATCACATCCATGAGGCGTTGAAACGTTGCTGGAGCAAAGGCTGTCTTCGGTTTGGCTTCCGCGGTGAGAGGGACTTGCCAATAGCCCTTAGTAAGATCCAGTGTTGTAATGTACCGGGCCCTTCCCAGGCGCTCCAGGAGTTCATCCACTCGGGGCATGGGATAGCTGTCGAAATCAGAGACGTCATTTAGGCGCCGGTAGTCATTACAGAACCGGAGGGTGCCATCCGGCTTTGGGACCAGGACTATCGGGCTGGACCATGGGCTCCGAGATGGCTCAATTACCCCCAGTTTAAGCATCTTCTGGATTTCTTCCTCTATAGCCTGCCGGCGGGCCTCAGGGACTCGGTAAGGCCGTTGCCGGATGATAACGCCGGGAGGGGTGCGGATGTCATGAGAGAGAACATTAGTCTGGCCGGGGGTGTCGGAGAAGACGTCCAGGAACTGACCGACCAGGTGCCGCAGCTCCGCCTTCTGAGCGGCAGACAGGTTGGGGTTGGTGTCAACCACCGCGGGTTCCTGGAGGGTGAGAGCGGCCACTTGGTCCCGGTCCCCAACCCATTTCTTGAGCAGGTTAACATGGTACAGCTGGATTGCCTGTCTGCGGCCAGGTTGCCTCACCCTATAATTGACGGGGCCCACTCGTTCTTCTATGGTGTAAGGTCCTTGCCACTGAGCGAGAAATTTACAGGCTGCATTGGGGACCAGGACCATCACCCTGTCTCCTGGCTGGAACTCCCGCGGCTGGGCTGCTCGATTGTAGAGACATTGCTGGGCTTGTTGGGACTTCACTAGATGCTCCCGGACTAATGGCATAACCCGGTCGATCTTGCTTCTCATGTCCCGAACATGTTCGATGACAGTTCGGTACACTGCCGGCTGCTGCTCCCAGGCCTCTCGGGCGACGTTGAGAAGTCCGCGGGGTTGTCGTCCAAACAGGAGTTCGAAGGGGGTGAACCCCGTGGACGCTTGTGGCAAATCCCGGATGCCGAACAATACATAAGGAAGGAGCAGGTCCCAATCCTTCTTGTCTTCGGCAGCTACTCTTCGTAACATTTGCTTCAGGGTCTGATTAAATCTCTCGACGAGCCCGTCGGTCTGAGGATGGTAGACAGATGTTCTTACTTGCTTCAGAGCGGGCAGAGGTCAGCCATTAGCCGGGACATAAAGGGGGTTCCCTGGTCGGTCAGGATCTCCGACGGTAGTCCCACCCGGGTGAAGAGCAGGAACAGCTCACGAGCGATGGCCTTGGCGGTGGCTTGGCGAAGGGGGACTGCTTCAGGGTACCGGGTGGCGTAGTCCACGATGACTAAGATGTGCTCGTGCGAAGTGAGGGAGAGGGTGGGGGGCTGGGAGGACTTCCTGACCCTCCAGGACTCGCACTTGTCCCCAGCAATGCTTGAGTCGATCATCCTCTTTTTGGGCTTTCCCGAAGTCTCCCCCTCCTGTGACCTGCTGGAATACATCATGGAAAAGGTTAGAATTACAAGAGGGGGACTCACCCTCTCTCCCACTGTCGGATGTCATCATGCTGGAGTGACACTCAGACCCCCGCGACGGCAGCCGGCGTGGGCGACAATGGGGCTGGAGAGGCTGTGTGGCAACGGCCAGGGCGGCTTCTAACCCCAGCCAGTCCCGACCCAATAGCAGAGGAACGGGTAGGTCCCTTAAGATTCCAACTTCTAGGTTCCAGGTTTCTCCATTTCTATGAAAGGTAAGTAAGTTAGTGTGTACCTGGCGGGTGTCTCCGTGAACGCAGGTAATGGGTACCATCGATTTGGAGACTGTTTGTTCCTCGGGACTCCCGCCACATTATATAGAGAAAGAAAGGCTTGTTAGAATTCTCTCATTGTCTACATCTTTCAGCCGCAACATATTTTAATACAGGTCACTGACCTGAGGTAATTAATTATTTGAAAAGTGCACTTTTGTGTGTGTGTGTGTGTGTGTGTTTGGTTCTGCAGGACAGTATTTAAATTTTGACATTATCAAATTAGACAACCCTTATGAAAATTAACCATGGTTTTATTTGTAATAAAACCATAGATAATTTTCATAAGGGAAATACTGTCCTTGATGCTTCTTATTATGGATCGTTATTGCTAGAATTAGCATGTAATGCTAAAGCTAACCATCTTTTCAAGGCCTCCAGTACTCTGTAGTAAATGGTGCAGCTGATAAATACATTTGTATTGACTGATAGATAATCTGCCACTTAACCTTAACATAACAGTGACATATTTAACCTGTGTTTGTTTGTGCTTTACTTATATTAATGAGACAAGTTTTGCAACATACATCCCTGATGCATGGAAACAGAGTGTCGTGTCAGAGTGCGCTTCAGCGTTATAGGCTATATCTTTACCCAGTGTATGCATGACAGGATGAATCCGGCTGGCGGGCGAACAGGCATCAGAGAGCTGTGGAGCTTCAGTTTGCGTAGTACAGGCCTGCAATATGATTAAACCTGAGCAGGCCATAGGGAGCATGCCTGTAATCACATTATATCCACCTATCATAGCTCGACGGCTGTCTTTCAAATCTCCAATTATACTCGGCTTGAAATTGTTTTCCTCTGTCCCTCTATATCCTTTTCTTTTTCCCTGTCACTCCCTTACTTGTTCTCTCACATCATCCGTGCCACTCTTATACCCACGAGGCACCTGCGAGAAACATAATTACATTTCTTTCTTTTTTTTTCTTGCATGCAGGTTATTATCAAAAGGGCTTGAAATGTGTGATATGACTTTGATAAAGGCCATTTTGTGTAGGTGACATCAGTATTAACATGAATTTGGAAAATACCGTGCATGGTATTTGATATTTGGTTTTATTTGGCTACATTCATGCCGCAAGCCAGAGAGCTCAATTTCAATTTTCGCTCAAATCCGATTTTTAGTGAGGTTATACACAGTGACCTTTTAAATGTGGCCCTCTGGTCTAAACAGTCTAATCTGATCAGCATATATGAAACACCCTACTCTGATATATATATCTATAAATAATAAAAATAATAAAATAATAATAATAAATAAATAATAAAATAATAAAAATAATAAATAATAAAATGATAAAAAATCTAATAAAATAAAAAAAAAAAATCTTTGGACTTTCATTATTACATATATATATATATATATATATATATATATATAATACTGAAAGTCCAAAGATTTTTATTATTATTATATTTTTTTTGTAATTTATATAAATTATGCTGTCACATTATGTATATATATATATACATATATATATGTAACATGACAGCATAATTTGTATAAATTACAAAAAAATAAAAATAAAAAATAAAAATCTTTGGACTTTCAGTATTACATCTATACCATACATACAGTATTATTTTTAATAGCATTTTGTACTAGCAAAATGTAGAATGCTTTTCATACAAGCCAGGGGTAAATGAAGTCTACAGTCTGATGGATATTAGTTAATTTATTATTAAAAAATTAAAAAATAAATAAATAAAAATAAAAACACACACATTCCAACAATGAAATCAGATTTCTGAAAACACAGGCATCTGTTCGACTGAATGGGAGGCGGAATTGGATTTTTGCCAACGTTAATTTGAAATACGTGGATATACATTTCTGCAAAACTGAAAAAAAAAAACAGATAGCACATGTACATCTGCAAGATGTCTATTAAAGAGCTCTTGATCTGGAAAGCATGTGCAGTGTACAAACATCTGGCAGACATCTGTAAGATGTCAGTTTTATATGCATTCTAAATCATAAACTCTTAAAGACATCTAATAGATGTCTATTTGACATCTGATAGGAAACGTCCAATAGACGTATTGCAGATGAGCCTAATTATGGCTTCAAAACAATGTTAACATCCTGCACGATTTGAAAACTGATAGTTCTGAACCCGGATATTTCAATTCTAAACAGCTGCAATACATACCTCAAGCAGCGTAATAAAAATGCAGCAATACGTGCCTGTACCAACGTAATAAAGACATGCCATGGTCATACACTGAATGTGTGTTTTAGCGCTATTCTCTGGACATTTCACATTGAAACTGGTGCAAAATGTGCAGTAAGGTACAGAATTAAGTAGAGGCACGTATTTCCAATGAGCCTGGATCAATTTTTGCAGTTCACACTTTTAAACAGATTAGATATTGTGTTCCAAATTAATATGCAGTGTACACTTTCAGCAAAACATTTATGAAATGTACAAATGTTTGTCACTTACCCTATTTGAAAATATCTGGAGTGTTCATATGATGTTTTCATTTAGGCATTACAATCAGACAAACATATCCAGAATGTGAAATGATGAAAATGTTGCCATGATTGGAGAGTGAGACAGACTTCTATGCATTTAGAAGACACTTTAACATTGATTTTTGAGTGCCGTCAGGGGGCCGTACTTAAAAGCGTGTCACATGCATTAATTTCCTCTCTATTAAAATCTTGCCTCTGACAGCATCTGTCTCCACTCCATACTGTTTGGTGAGTGATGGTGGTGGCCTTTCATTTTAACATGAATGTAGATGTCCACCTATTCATTGCCTGCAGGGCTCCAGCAATCATGCCATTTTCCAGTGTATTAGTATGCATTTGTGAATATGCAATGCCAAAGCACTCCATCTTGTGTGGGCCTAGCCGATATTTTCACTTCAATGCTTATGTTCCCTCTTTCCTGCCTTCATTGGCAATTTTCTACTTTAAAAGCTTCAGTCTTCCTCTGAAAGGAAGTGATGTACTGAATACAGTATGCCATTTTTCTTGTAAAAAAATAGGCGAAAGCCTTCTTCTATTGTCATTGTATGTGCAGAAGCACAGTTCTTTTCATATCCTTGGATTTTGTTCTCTCTGCCAGATAGAATAGCGTTGATTGAGTTTGTGTGAGTCAGACGGGTGGTTGGTGGAAATCGGCAAGGCTGCTTAACGGTGACCGTGGTACTATGACTCAGTATCGGCTGTCCTTCTTAGGTCAAGCTGACCCAATTTGTTGTGCATTCACAAAACAGATGGCAGGGGATTTACACTTTGTTTCCAGGAAAAAGACAAACAATGTTAGTAGCGTTTTAGTAGATTTGTCAAGCATAAGTAGTGATTTGAATAAATGCAATTTTGACAACATTTTGCAGACAAAATTGGTCAGTTGTGCAATGTGTGAAGCACAGCTCACACAGAAGTCACTTTCACAACCAACCGAACCGGATGTGAAATCTGTGAAATTCCAGATCACGTGGATTCCTATTGAAATGACTAGATTTTGCTGCGTAAATTCACAAGACAACATTACCGATATGAATGGTAGTGAGGCACACTATCGCTTTTCTAACTGAATTTTATTTTTTGCCTGGTTTATGAAAAAATAGGTCATTCTGTTCCACCTAAGCCATGTCTGGAAACAGAACATCATGAGACTTAAACAGGCTGTTTTGACTTGGACTTGTTTTCTTCAGAAAATGTAAAAAATTAGCTATTTTTCAGTTGCAGAGTTGCACTAGCATCTATTGACACTGCGTTTGTTTGAACATACGAAGAAGAGAAGAGAAAGTGCAAAACTGTCAGTTAGAGCTGAAACTGGCAAACAGCAGTGGCCTCTGGTAGTTTGAAGCAGTGCATAAATGCAGTAAACAAGAATCTGAGAATTTCTAAAATGATGTTTGCTGAAGGAGGTCACATGGTGGGAAGTTTCACAAAACAGTGAGAGAACAACTGCCAGAAGACATCACCGGTATATTGCTTTCAGCAGATTTAAAATAATTGGACAGAGTGAGTTTTTCTTCAGGCAGCCATCCTTGCAAAAAGAAACCAAGAGATTGTTGTGGTCCATACCTTTCAGTCGGACCTCTTCTTTGTTTCAGCGATGAATTATCCCATCATAGCTACTTTATTCATTTTTCTTTATTAAACCCACATCAAGTATTTGGGGTCAATTTGGCATTGCTCTTGAACAATCACGCTAAGCGGCCATCCATCAGAGTGATTTACTGATGTGTCTCTCTTGTGCTTTTAATTTAGGAATATGCCTGCCCTCTCTGCCTTACGTAATTGAGTTTAGTGAAGCAGCCCTGTCCACTTATCCTCTCTGCGACCATTAAACAATTATTGTGGTGTTGCCGTGGCATTCCTACTGTATACATGCCTGTATAAGTTCTTTAAAAAAAGGTATAGGTAAATAAAATCTTAAAGTTGGTGTGAATTGCAGTTGATTTCGAATAAATATCGATTGGCTTCTTTTATGTGGACTTTTCATACCAGAATGGATCGAGACCACATGAGGGTTTGCTAAAGCAATGCCTGAATAGCTTTTTGGCTTTCTTCTTGTCTGTACAACCTATGTGACATAAGCAGAAAGGTGTTAGATTTTCCTGAATGACTGTTGACTTTAAACGTTTCAACGTAAATTATATATTGCAGCAATTACATTATTTTATATTTTAGGAATACTTTAATTGATTTCCTTTGGCTGGTTTGGCTAAAAAACATTAAAACTAAATAAGCTTGGATTGTAATAAATGTAATCTTTTGTTTTTAGAAGAATTGTTGTCTTGCTTTACAGTAAACTGTACCGTTGAAACAAATGATGCACATTCTATTTAAACAAGAGAACTGTACTGAGTCAAGGCAATCGTTTTAAATGAACCACAGACATAAAATTATACAGCCGGAACAAACACCACATCTTGTCCTTTATCACCTGTGATTTTCCCTCTCAGTCAGGGCTAATGAGCAGCTTGCCATTGTAAGTGGCCTCGGCCAGGGCGCCCTCTGTAGTTTAGGCAGTATCATTGATTATTGCATCAACGGGTATCAGGAGGAGTTTCTCAGCTCTGCAGCTCCCTGGGTTATTTTGCATCTGAGCAATATTTAAATCCCCAATCGATAGCAGTTAAGACTTTCCGCCCTAATTACAGCATTTATTTCCATCTATCTATATCTAGGGAATGGAGTTCCTTGTGAGCAGTATAGGCTGTAAAGATGAAAAAGATTCTGTTTATGATAAATGTTGCTAAACAAGTCCTTTTTTCCCATTTTGCTTTGTTGAAGGTCTGTTTTATGGGTTTAAATGGTTTTTAAAACTCATTGAGTGTCAGTCATCATAACTCTGTCAACTGATAATTAGATTTGATTAGATTGCCATTGTGCAGAGTATAAATAGACAAAGAAATTCATTGTAATAACAAAATGCTAACCACAATGTAACTGTCAATATGTAGACAAGTGAGTATATGGGAATAGACCTATTTGACCTTTATATTTTTTATTTAGGTAACTTTTACTGATTTAATTATAAATTATATTAAACTAAATTATATCAAACTAATCAAATGTTCTGAAATATTGTTCAGTTACCCATGAAACCTAATGGATTAAATAAGGGCAAGTAAGGGATAATGTACATCCCTTTGGTTGTTATCGCAAAATAAACACTGACAGGGTGATCAAGACCCCATTGTGATGAGGAGGGGCCTAGTATCACCCTGAGGGGGTTTATTTTCTGATAACAATCAGCTGGATGTACATTATCCTGCTTGTCACACAGCGTTTTTTTCTCATAAGTAAATGATTGCACACAAAATATTGATTTAAGTTTAAATACTTTAATACCTTACCAAGCGCAAAGCTTCCTCAAGGGAAATAGTTGCTAACAAGTGGCTTTGAACATTAATGAAATATTTTACCACTGTCTTTTTACTTCATGCAACTAAATATTTTCATTGAAATATTTTGGGAGGTTCTGCCATAGTAAATGCATGCAGTTCTCTAACACTGTCTGCTTTATTATATTTTCAAGTACTAAGTCATCAGACGAGTTTGGCTGTAGATTTGTCTTACTGTGTTTAAAACAGCATGGTTGTTTCATTCGTCCTCATCCTGTGTAGGGAACAGTAATTACCTTTTCTTCTGGGTCATTGTATTATCAGTGACATGAATAAATGCACACACACAGACAGAGACAGCAGTAGCCCCACCAAGCCCCTCATCACATGTAATTACATGACAGTCGTGCTGGGGTGTTTTTGATAGCTGGCTTTGATGTGTGCTGGATCAATGCTCACCGCCTCTTCTTAAGCAGACACTTAATGCAGTCGCATTTGCTTGTGTCACGCTTTTGTACCAACACTCTCACAAGAACCCAAAGCAGAGAATCTCCAAACAATACCTAATGAGCACTTGCCGAGGTGTGTTTGAGATTTTCCTCAGAGGCCTAAACAAACTGGCAGGTGAGCGGTGGTGTCTTCATCACTGAGTGTAGGTAGAAGAGAACAATACAATCACACATAACGTCTAGGTTACGTACGTAACCCTCGTTCCCTGAAGGAGGGAACGGAGACGTTACATATGGGAACTCGCTCGAGAGTCCAATCATCTCCAAGCCTTATTCAAAAGGCCAATGAACATTCATGAACATTGGCGAGTGGTATTTGCATGCCGAGCCACTCCCCCGTACATACGGGTATATAAGATGGCGGCGTGCAACCACTCATTCAGGCTTTTGCTGAGGAGCCGAGCTGCAGCCCGGCGTCAGCGCGACGTCAGGTCGTGGCAGGGGATGTAACGTCTCCGTTCCCTCCTTCAGGGAACGAGGGTTACGTACGTAACCTAGACGTTCCCCTTCAGTCGTTTCACTACGACGTTACATATGGGAACAGACCCATGGAACAGGCCACGAACCAGACGTCGCGTTACGCAACACACCGCGTGCCGACAGGCGGACGTGTCAGCAGACGGATATGAGCGTAACCTTCCCAACGCCCTGGGGGCCAATAGGGGGCCCCACAGGGATGCCAGTTGTACTGAAGCAGGAGTTGGGGGGGCGGAGCACATGAAATCTCTACATGTGGAACACAAGAAATTCAATATATCCATAGATTTTAGGGATATATGAGGGAAACATCGGCCTTCTGGCTGACCGTGGAAAAATACTGAAACATGTTGCCACAACCTGCTGGGCGAAGGAGACCCAACCGGAGCACAGACAAGCACTACTCCGCACTAGGCCTGACTGCGGGGCATGGAGGACCCAGGTTCGCCGGAGGGAACAACTGAGGGAAATAGCGCACGGATCCATTAGGAATGGCGCAGCAAGCCGACACCAGCCGGACTCCCGCTCGCCTGTGATGTCTATGTTAAGACACGGGAGGATACGGCCTCTACGCGAAGGTTGTAGAACCTGGCGAAGGTATTAGGTGTCGCCCAACCCGCAGCTCTACAGATATCTGCTAGTGAGGCGCCATGAGCCAACGCATAGGATGAGGCAACACTCCGTGTGGAGTGGGCACGAACACCTAAGGGGCATGGCTCTCCCTGGTTTTGGTACGACAGGGAGATGGCATCTACCACCCAATGGGCCAACCTCTGTTTGGAGACAGCATTCCCTTTCTGCTGACCTCCAAAGCAGACGAAGAGCTGCTCGGTGCGTCTGAAGTGCCGAGTGCGGTCCACGTATATACGCAGAGCGCGAACTGGACACAGCAGCGCAGAGGCTGGGTCTGCCTCCTCCAGGGGCAGAGCTTGCAGGTTCACCACCTGATCGCGGAAAGGCGTGGTGGGAACCTTGGGCACATAACCAGGCCGGGGTCTCAGGATGACGTGAGAATCGCCGGGCCCGAATTCTAGGCACGCTTCGTCGACAGAGAAAGCTTGTAGGTCCCCTACCCTCTTGATGGAGGCCAGTGCAGTCAGGAGCGCTGTCTTAAGTGACAGATATTTTAGCTCAACCGACGCAAGTGGCTCAAATGGGGCCTCCCGCAGGCCCTGGAGGGCGACGGAGAGGTCCCAAGAGGGTATGGGGTGCGGCCTGGGGGGATTAACCCTTCTCGCACCCCTCAGGAACCTCACGATGAGTTGGTGCTTACCTAGGGATGTTCCATCCACTGCATCGTGGTACGCTGCAATGGCAGCAACGTACACTTTGAGAGTTGAAGGGGACAGCCTGCGCTCCAACTTTTCCTGCAGGAAGGAAAGCACTACTGCAATCGTACATCTCTGTGGGTCCTCCCCGCGAGAGGAACACCAGTCGACGAACAGACCCCATCTCAGCGCATAAGCCTGCCTTGTGGAGGGGGCTCTGGACTGAGTGATAGTTTCTATCACGGCCTGTGGAAGGCCGGAGAGGTCTGACGCGTCCCGTCCAGGAACCAGACGTGCAGGTTCCACAGGTCGGGGCGCGGGTGCCAAATTGTGCCCATCCCCTGAGAAAGAAGGTCTCTCCTCAAGGGGATTTTCCAGGGAGGGGCTGCCGCGAGGGAAATGAGTTCTGGAAACCAGGTCCGGGTGGGCCAGTATGGCGCAACCAGCAGAACCTGCTCCTCGTCCTCCCTGATCTTGCACAGTGTCTGTGCAAGGAGGCTCACTGGGGGAAAGGCGTACTTGGGCCCCGGAGGCCAGCTGTGAGCCAGTGCGTCCCTGCCGAGGCTGTTGGAAGCCTCGTTGAGGGAGTAGAACCGCTGGCAGTGGGAGGATTCGGGGGAAGCAAACAGATCTATCTGGGCCTCCCCGAAATGGCTCCAAATCAGCTGGACTGTCTCGGGGTGGAGTCGCCATTCTCCAGGATGGGTGGACTGCCGTGAGAGCTGGTCGGCTGCACGGTTGAGTTCTCCTGGAATGTGAACGGCACGTAGCGATTTCAGCCACGTTTGACTCCATAGGAGCAGATGGCGGGCGAGTTGTGACATGCGACGGGAGCGTAGACCACCCTGACGGTTGATGTAGGCTACAGTCGCTGTGCTGTCGGTGCGAACAAGCACGTGCTTGTGACGCAACGTCGGTCGGAAGCGACGAAGGGCCAGAAGCACAGCCAACAACTCTAGGCAATTGATATGCCATTGCAGTCGAGGTCCTGTCCAGGAGCCCGATGCTGCTTGCCCGTTGCATACAGCACCCCAACCCGTGGAAGAGGCATCCGTGTATACCACAAGATGCCTGGAGACTTGTCCCAGGGGGACTCCGGCCTGAAGGAAGGCCGGGTCTGACCACGGGCTGAACAGGCGGCGACACTGCGGGGAAACGCCAATCCGGAGTGTGCCACGGTGCCATGCCCATCTCGGGACTCGATCGTGTAACCAGCGCTGAAGCGGTCTCATATGAAGCAGGCCGAGCGGCGTCACTGCGGCTGCGGCTGCCATATGCCCCAGGAGCCTCTGAAATGTTTTGAGAGGGACCGCTGTTTTGTGTCTGAATGACTCCAAACACTTCAGCACCGACTGCGCGCGCTCGTTGGTGAGGCGGGCTGTCATACTGACCGAGTCCAGCTCCACACCGAGAAAAGAGATCCTCTGCACTGGGGAGAGTTTGCTCTTCTCTCGGTTGACCTGAAGGCCCAGATGGCTGAGGTGCCGGAGCACCAAGTCCCTCTGTTCGCACAACAGATCTCGCGAGTGAGCTATGAGAAGCCAGTCGTCGAGATAGTTGAGGATGCGAATGCCCGTCTGCCAAAGAGGGGACAGGGCAGCCTCCGCGACTTTCGTAAAGACGCGGGGAGAGAGGGAGAGGCCAAATGGAAGCACTTTGTACTGATACGCTCGACCCTCGAAAGCAAACCGTAGGAAGGGTCTGTGTCGAGGCAGGATCGAGACGTGAAAGTACGCGTCCTTCAGGTCGATGGCTGCGAACCAATCCTGGGGACGAATGCATGTTAGCATGCGCTTCGTCGTGAGCATCTTGAACGGCAGCCTGAGAAGGGACCGATTCAGGGCTCGAAGATCCAGGATGGGTCTTAACCCACCGCTCTTTTTGGGCACGATGAAGTAAGGACTGTAAAACCCTGACTTCATCTCGGCTGGAGGGACAGGCTCGATTGCGTCCTTCGCCAGTAGGACTGCAACCTCCGCACGAAGCACAGCGGCATGTGTGTCCGAATGGACAGAAGTGAAAAGGACGCCTCTGTACCTGGGCGGACGCCTGGCGAACTGAATCGCATAGCCGAGACGTACCGTCCGAATCAACCACCGCGAGGGGCTGGGAAGCTGAAGCCAGGCTCCCAGCCTGGTCGCCAGGGGTATCAAAGGGACGTTGACCGACGTGACCGCAGTGGGGCAGCCTGGGGGGGGAAGGGGAAGGGGACTGATCCCAGAAGGAAGAACGTCCTGGAGAAAAGTGAGACTGCACTGGGCAGCGCTTACCTTCTTCCCTGGTTCCCGCGCTGGCGACATCAGGCTCCGAGTCCGAGTCCGAGGAGACACTTCTTGGGCGCTGCTCAGAGAGGGAACTCGGGGCCTGAACCCCGGAGGTGAGAAAATTGACTCTTTCTGTGACCTTGTGGGTACCGCCGACCCGTAGGCCGACGGCAGCGTCTGAGCACACAGCAGCTCCCGGCCCTCCACCGGGAGTGGGGACGTTGATGTTGTCGTCCCCCAAAGAGCAATTTCCTCCACCTCCGGGTTGCCCGCGTCAGGGACGCTTCGCAGATCTTTTGCGGGTGACCGGTCCCTGAGAGGCGGGCGGCGCCCCTCTCCCGCGGGCAGCTCGACGTCGGGCTGCCAATCTGGCGTCGTGCACCTCAGCAGGGGACGGAGCTGGTTGTTTCTTTGCGGCCGCGGGGGGGCGCCCTCGGCGACGAGCAGGCGGAGGTGGGGGCCCCGCGGACGTGGTTGGAATGTCACGGCGGGGCAGGATGTGTTTAATCGCCTCCGTCTGCTTTTGAACCGCCGAGAACTGCTGGGCGAAGTCCTCGACGGTGTCGCCGAATAGGCCGCCCTGGGAGATAGGAGCGTCGAGAAACCGTGATTTGTCGACGTCTGCCATCTGGGCCAGGGTCAGCCATAGGTGTCGCTCCTGGACCACTATGGTGGACATCACCTGACCAAGGGAACGCGCCGTCACCTTCGTAGCCCGGAGGGCGAAGTCGGTGGCGGCGCGGAGTTCCTCCATTGCACCCTGGTCAGAACCTTTCTCGTGCAGGTGTTTCAACACCTTGGCCTGGTACACCTGTAAGGTGGCCATGGCGTGCAAGGCGGTGGCAGCCTGTCCAGCGGCGTGATAAGTCCGGCCCGCGAGAGCGGACGAGAACTTACACGCCCTGGAGGGGAGATGGGGCCGATCCCGCCAGGTGGCGGCGCCGCGCGGGCATAGGTGCACCGCGATAGCGCGCTCAACCTGAGGGACCGCCTCATAACCCCGGGCTGCACCGCCATCGAGAAAGGCGAGGGGAGAGGAGCTGGGACGTGGACGAGATGAGTGCGGGGCTCGCCAAGTCCTCACCAGCTCCTCATGCACCTCCGGGAAGAAAGGCACTGGGGGGGAGCGCGGCGGTGCCGCGGGAGCCCTCCCCAGAAACCAATCATCCAGCCTAGAGGGATCGGCCGGAGGTGTTTTGGGCACCTCCAGACCGATCTCCTTGGCGGCTCGGAGGAGCATAGCCGACAGTTCAGCATCCGTCTCAGACGGGGCGGCAACCGCACAGGGGTACCGACCCGCCAAGTCGTCAGCCTCACCGCCTGGCTCTCCCTCTGATGTTGCAGCAGACATCTCAACGTCGTGGGGAGCGCCAAAGGAGACACCCAGCCCGCTGTACGGGGAGGTGTACTGCTCTGGCAGCTCAACGGGACCGCGCCGTGACACAGAAGTCCGCGGGGCTTTAGGGGCCGACGGAACATTCTGTACGGTCACTTGAATGTCCCCCAAGTGCCTTGCCGCGGCAGCCGAAAAACCTTGACGGCTCAACGACTTACCGCGGGAAGACGACAAGGGGTGCCTACCCATGAATGAGCGGCGGGACTTTAACGCGGCCATGGACATACGCTCGCAATGAACGCATGTACCATCCGTGAACGCTGCCTCAGCGTGCTCTTGGCCCAGGCACGTGAGACAGTGATCATGTCCGTCCACAGAAGCGAGGAAACTACCGCACCCGGAAGCGCACGGCCGGAGAGACATACCGGGAAGATGCCCTCGACAGCCGTGAGAAATTCACTCTTTTTTGAAATCCCGGTCCGCCCAGGGAGGAACCGCGGCACAACCGTGCACTCAGACGGGGCGCTCGCTGGAGTGCGGGAGGCGTTGATGCCGTGAAAACGGCAGCCCGCAGGATTATGCTGACGGCTGCCAAACGCTCTTTTAGAAGTAAGCTCTTTCAGTTGTTTGGCAGCACGTCAGCAGAGAGAGTGAGAACTCTGGAACTCTTTTTTTTTTCTCTTTTCTTACGGCTCAGGAAACGAGGCTCCAAAAGCAAAAGTCTGAATGAGTGGTTGCACGCCGCCATCTTATATACCCGTATGTACGGGGGAGTGGCTCGGCATGCAAATACCACTCGCCAATGTTCATGAATGTTCATTGGCCTTTTGAATAAGGCTTGGAGATGATTGGACTCTCGAGCGAGTTCCCATATGTAACGTCGTAGTGAAACGACTGAAGGGGAACCTGCTTTAGACATTGCTTTCATCTGCTGTTGAACTTCAGCTAAGGCACAATATGGCAAGTAGGACACTTTCCTGGATCAGCATCCTTTCAAATGCTGTTCTACTCATGGCTCATAATTAGAAAAACTTGCCCGAGGCGACATGTGTAAAATGATATCACGTTGCTTTTTTTCATGATACTTTCAAAGTAAAATGTACAGTGGATGGCACTAAAAGCAAATTTAGTTTTATCTGAAACAGATGAGCATTAATCTGGCAACATTTTATTTTGTTTTTGACTTGTGTTTCATGTGACTTGTACCCGAGTACTATGCATTGCAATTGCAATGTACCAGGTCTGTTACTGAGCAAGTTTACTACACCAGAAAAGCCATACATATCCACCATTATTTATAAATAATGCATGATAGTTTTGAGGTCATGATATAGTATTGTGCCAGGAACAGTTTGAAAACAAGTATTTTTTACTACATCAATAATCTATCCCTGTAATCATAAATTGTGTAAAATAAGTAAATTAATAATTTTCAAAATGTATAATGAAGTTGGCGTTTTCTTGTCACTATATTGTTATGTGTGGTCATTTTTACATGCCTTAAATGAAAGCATATTCGTAAGTGTCATGTGATTAGCCAACACAAAAAGGGCCAATGTTGTCACTGATGTCAAACCATTTGAGGCTTCACGTTCATATATGCATATACATAAATGAGATTTAGGAGTAGAGGGATGAATTTAGCAATTAAAACCATACTTTTCTCTATAAATTAACAATATACACCAGCATCACTGTATGGAAAAGAACAGTGTGAACATTCTGCTAAACATCTCTTTTTGTCTTTCACTGAACAAAGAAAGTCATAAGGAATTCTTTACATGTGACATAAACTTAAGCTTCAACTATGATAAACAGACTTTCTTCATTAGATGGATGCAGGGGTGTAGCGTGTAGGTATGCAGAGTATGCAGGTGCATATGAGCCTGGGCAGATTGGGGGCCCGCCGAGCCGAGGGGGGACTTTTAATTAGAACGATTGAGCCCTGCATGGGCCCAGCCCTGACCCGAGACGCTTAAGCCCGAGCCCTGCCCTTGTCCCACTTATCAGAACAGAGCCTGTGTTTAATACACAGCTGCTGTTGCAGCCATTAAAATAGTTCAGTTTTAGTTTTTAATGGGAAAGTGGCTAGACTTAGTTTTCATTTATTTATTAAGTTAATTTAGAAATACGTTTGGAACATTTTATGTTTGTTATATTCAAGCTTTTGTTTTTTAAAGTAACGACCAAGCAGTCAGCGGCAATGAGTTGAGCATGTTTGATGCTCAAATCAACACGACTTTCCTAAAATAAAATCTATAGACATAAAATACAACATTTAACCTAGATAAATGTGCACTGTTAGGTGCATATCCAATCATTTGTTCGGAGAAAGGAAGCTAAAGCGCACTTTGCAGGACATATAGCACCACCGCGATCACTTTTTTTAACATTGGAAACCTAAAATACGCCATCATTTTTGTTCATAAAGGTGAGTTATACATAATTCAGAACTGTAAAAGGTCTACTTTTATTTGTGTACACTCACAATATTAACAAAATAGTGTGCTTTTGTAAAATAAAGAAAACAAACATGCGCTTTCTGCCATCTCTTGAGGTGGAACGCTTCACAAAAATGATCCGAACTCAGCAAATATTTGCCTCACAGACACGATAAATATATCTATAGAAATGCTTTAAATTACTACTTTAAACGAATTAATGTAATAAAATCATGTTATATTGCGTAAAGTTAATGTGAAAATTCCACCTACTCCTCCCCCCAAAAATATTTCATATTTAACATGAAAAACAGCAATAAAAACTTCACAAGATGTTTCATTGATGTTTTTTTGTTTGTTTGTTTTTAAACTGGTTTATCAATTTCATGAGACATCTTTTTTATTATTTTTTGTAACATGCATTCAAATGTTTTTTCATGTTTATGTCATGCTGCAAATATTAAAGAGGAAAAGATCATTGATTCACATGCCACTTGATCTGAGATGAACATAGTTATCTCACTACAAATTAAAGAGCGTAAAAACACATTTGTTGTTTGTATTTTATCATAAAATTGACAGAATTTATAGGCTGAGACTTGCGTGCCACAAATAATGAATGGACTTAAAAACGATAAATATCATTTCCAAGCATTTATACCATAAATAAAACAGCTTTTGAATACCCAAGTATAGCGTTATGTACTTAATAAAAAACAACATGTTCACAGAGTTGGAACCCATAATGATTGGGGGGCCCGTACAAATTGCCCGGGGCTGACTTGCTATGCCACTGGATGGACAACATAATGGTTTGTACATTACATGTCTGTGGCTTGTGAATGGAAAGGTAGTTGGGTGGCAGTCGTATCTCAGTTTCTGGCTAAAACCTGGAATGAAGGTAAAAACAAGGTGTAGAGATTTTGTTAGTGGTCTGGCTTATATGTGCTCATATTTCATTTAGATGAATGAACTCCTCTCAGAGAGTAATATGCAGCAAGTAAACTCATTTTTAACAACACTAACCTTTCAGGTGACTCTCAGTGCATGTGTGGTGTAAAATCACTCATAATTTCACATCAACACAAGATGTTTTCACAGATACACCCTATTTGCACACAAACACACTAGATTCAATACAAATAATTTTACCAGGAAGTGATCGATGACAAAGTGGTTTCACCGTGAATCAGATCACCCAAACAGTGTACTGTTAGTCTGAATTTTATGCTTTATGGGTTTTTTCTGAACTATTCTAGTGAATCATTTGGGGGAACAAGACTTAATAGAAGGAGACGTGAAGACTTTAAAATGCGTTTCCAGTGTACAGTTGTAGAGTGTACATTCTGACCCCCAGTGAATTAAAATGTCGTGTTCCATCAGCATGCTTCGAGGAGAATAGATGGCTTGTTTTGTCATACAATCTGTTTGTGTCACAATTGGCTGATTTCTCTTTGCGTTTTGTAAACCTGCTTGTGGTATGAGGGTCTCTTAGAGCATCAGTGCTGGATAGCCCACCCGCTAGCTCGGTAATAGGGTTGTCGTGTGACCAAAAATTCAGTTGTCGACATGAATACCAGTGAAATTTCATGATACTCCTTTATTTAATTGTTAAAGTTAAATTTGAATATTGACAAATTAAATGAAAACAAAGGCATTCCTTACCAAAAAGAAGTATACTTCAAGTTTATTTCATTATGTATACTTAAGTAAAGTTCAAGTATATTATTAAGTATACTTTATGTAGTAAGTATACAAATGTCAGTGTACTAGTGGTATACTTGTAAGTGTACTATTTTAATACTCCTTGGGACTAAATTGGCCCACTTTCTAGTATATAAAATTATACATTTAGGTATACTTCTAAGTAAACTTTGAGTACACAACTAGTTTTTATCCATGTTTTAGTTTGTACTGCAACTATACTAAAAGTGAACGTATAGGTATACTGATAGTTTACTAATTAAATACTTGTAGCATTTTAGTACACTTTGAAGTATAGTCTTAGTAAACTACTAGTTTAGTAGTTTTATACTGCAAGTATACTTGTATGTTTTCTTTAAGTGAACTGTACATTATACTTTAAGTGTACTGCTATGTCCCTGTTAGGAATAAATTTGTATATATTTTGTTATATGAATATCTGAACATACAAAATATCAAAAGAAGGAACAGGGTATCTGCTTGTAAATAAAAACATTTTATTCTAGCTTTATGCATTCTTTTTTTATAAACACTTGAATGTGGGTGTTTCATAAATAATAACAATAAAATAATATTTTGAACAAAAGATGAAAAAAGACTATGAATTGAATTCAGTGCTAATCAAAACATAGATGTCGATCAACACCCCATTATTACCTCATCATGGGTCTCATCATTTTATTCCATAACGTTACAGCTTTGGTGCTGTTTTATGACTGATGATTGTGTTAAAAACGTGTGAAGGCATCTGTTGGTTTGGTTTCTTTTTCGCTTGCGTTTTGGAAATTCTGTACAGAAGATGTGTAATAGCAACCCTACCATATAGCAATGAAAACATGGATTCTCTGAGAACAATATTGTTCAAATATATTGAGACTTTTTCTAAGGCAAGTATACTAAAATGTCATTTTAAGTATATTTCTGAGAAGTACATAAAAGCACATTTCTGAGAAGTGTACTTTCCTATTTTTAGTTTAAAAGAAGTATACTAATAGCACACTTGAATCAACGTCTTTTTCGTAAGGGATGTCAACTTCAAGTATCAAGTAAACATTACGTTTAGCTTCAATATCGTTCTGTTTAAGGACTATATCCTGACTGCCACTCAAATGTCAGAATTTTTCTTTCCTTTAAACCTGTTCCCAGTGCTCTGTATAGTTAGTCCATCTCTATCCATCCTTTCCCGTTGTCTAAACTTGTCAGTACATTCCAAACATGTCTATTAATGTCATAATATTAGACTAATGTGTAAGCTTATTTTTACTTTTCCCTATAATTGGTGGCTAATGCTAGTTCTTACCACATGCTTGCTGCCAAACCTGACAGTCAGAATACGGGATGATAAACACTCTCATCCTGTATCTAGCAGACAGTTTTATAGTGTACGTTCCATATGCCCATTAGTATCTTATATAACGCTGTGCAAACTACGACTATCTGTTGAATGTGTCTTGGTACAGTTAATGCTCACTAATGCATAACACATTAATGTGCAAGCGGGCACTGATAAAATCATTATAAAATTATAGTATCTTTGTTCACTAAAGCAGAACCTCAAAATAAAAACTGTGTGGATACTTTAGTGTTCTCAATTGTTGCTCCATATACTGCAATAGTAATGGTACACTAGCTGCATCCTTGCTGTGTGCCAAAAGCTCAGCCACAGTATCAGTTAATTACGGCTATGGGAAATCTCCTCGGTAATATGGATAATGCAGACTCTGTAGAAGACAGAAGCTCAAATGCACTTTGATCAGACAGTTTATGGCTGAGCCAGTCGCATTTTCCTTTGGGGATCTTCACTGCAAATAATTATGACAACTTTTAAGCTAATCCTTTGAAACTAATTGGTTTTCAGATATTTACAAAATGATTGTATATTAAACCTTATGAACATATATTATCTGTTGAAGGAAAGTTTAATAAACACACTCAGATGAATACTAATTTGCTTTTATTGCAAGAATGTAAATGCTAAGAAATTGTACTGTAATTTAACCAAATGGTTGTTATTCAGAATTGTATTCTTTTGTTAAATTAAGTTAGACAATGCATCATTTTTAAATATAGAGCCTACGTTGATTCATTTTAAAGCTGCTAAGGGAATTTGTATTCAGCTCCGAACGCTTAGCCTCGCCGATAAAGATCAGCTTCAGAACTGGGCAGTCTTCATCAGATGTCTGTCGTCCAATAGATAATAATCCCAAAGATGACTGGAGGAGCAGGGGCCACACAAATGGTGATGGGAAGGCTGATCGTCATTAAGAGATGCCAGATGCCCTGGATGCAGAACCAAAAGCTCAAATGGATAGAGCTGCTTTGTTTTGAGAGCCTTTTCTGAGGTTGATGTCTAAGTGGTTCCAAACAATCAATTAAGAGATTCCTGATAAATCCATTCTGCCATTTCCCAATGCTGCAAAATGAACTCAAATGTGTATTGGAAAGCAAGATAAGAAACACGGTATGTGCTATAAAAAACATATACAGGTCTAATGAATGTCTATTAGATGTTTAAAATTGAGAAATGATGCTGCCCAGAGTATTGATGGAGTCCAGAGGCTGTTGTTTTAGGCAGAAATGGGTGTCTAGGGTGAGATCATTGGACAAGATCTATTGATCCTCTAGCTTTTTACTAAAGGCAATAAGCCATGAATTGGTTATTGGCCCCTGAGCTCTCAATATGGCAGACAAGATGTTTTCACTAGTGACTGAAGGAATGTTAGCTTTGCAATTAGCTGTCCAGAAATCCATAAAAGGGCCAATAAATATTTTATGTAGATAGGGTATGATAGTTATTGCTACCAAATTATTGGAAATTAAGAGTTTAAGAATAATTAAAAGCTGTCTTGGGAATAGCTCAGATGAAGACCCCATTTGATTTTGGAAGATATGATTGAAATGAAGCACAAGGAATATTTCTGAAGCATGAAATGAAGAGATATCAATGTCAGAAAGCGGGGTGAATGGCAATGCCCAGTTTACTGGCACTGTCAGGCATCTCATTTGTATTTGCTTGTCCTCTGGCTCCATGCCATAGCTGCATATTGCCATCAAAACCAACATTTCCATATTCAGATCGCTCACGCCATTAATCATCCTTCCCAAGACACGATTTTCCCACTTTTCACCTTTTGTGCTGTATCATCGCCACCAAACTCATTTAGACGTGCCATATCTTTCCCTCCAAGGGTCCTGTGGCAGAGCGGTTAAGCCGGCCTCTGCATCACGTTGCACATACAGTGCCTCGAGCAGTTGAGGCGGAAAATAATTCATGTGGAAATTCACCCTTTCATATGCCAGCACACGGCCCTCTTATGCCTGCCAACGATGAAATAAAGATGAGTGGGGTTGAGATAATGAAGCCCTCTGTTACAGCCTCTACAGACTGATTGATGTCTGGCTCATGTCAGGAACAAGAGCACGAAAATGGGGTCCATAGGTCCAAGGATGCAGTGGCTTTTTAGTTGTTTGTGTTTATGTGTTTCCTGTGTGAAACATGCCTCTAGGACACAGTCAATAATTGTAGCTAGTTTGCTGAGACATCTGTTGATAAGACATCTGATGTGTACCTACATGTCTTCTCGTGCAGTTTTAATATTCTGAAACACTTGTGTGATGTTTTGTTTTGACAGGATATAAAATGAGCTATTAATTGTGATAATGCTGTGCAATGATGTTTATTAGGGATCCAAGTGTCAAAAAACAGCATGCTACAATCTCTATTTCAGATGTTTGCTGAATTGTGTCAGGCAGTTTACTTGATTTTCTCTTTTTTCTAAAAAATAAAATAATAATAATATAATAAAATAAAATAAAATAAAATAAAATGAGAAAGTATGTTAGTTTAATACATTATTATTATTATTATTATTATTATTATTATTAATTTATTTATTAAGCACTATAGTGAGATTAATTTATTTATATTAAGGATTTGGGGGTAAGAATGCCCCCAGTGGAATTAATATAAGCTATTATTTAACAGTTCCATGAATTACATTTCAAACATTTTCATTATTTATAATAACCCATAAGCTTACTGTGAATTAATCTATTGCTATTATGACCAGCCCTTCAATCAAAAACGTATGCCTATATATAATTCATTTAATAATTTAGTATAATTTTCTATATATATTTCTTTGACTGTGACTGTTCCAAACCAAATTAACTACTGTCAACTGTCAAAATACATTAATGTATTATATAACTTTTTAACTTTTACAAGATGAAAGATGATTTTTAATTTTGTGCAGGAACAACGGAAATGCAGAATGTTGCCATTTCATTTTATATACTGGATGATGCGTTACCATCCTCTGCATACTAAAGACATCTCTAAATATTCTGTTAATCGTACACACAGTTCTTAAGAAGGAATCTTGCCTAAACTCCCCTATACAGTATATCTGATATATGGTATATATTCCTATACCCCAAAACATTAATAAAAGTAAAATATACTGTAGATGTATTATCACATATAATTCTATCACTTCTCTGTATTTAGTATTTTATCATATGTCTTAAAAACACCTTAACAGCCTAATAAGAATAAAATTCCCTATTGTTAGCGAAAAATTGTCTGGGATAAAACCAAGCCTTTTATAACTTATGTTCTGTAAACAGAACATTACAGAACACAGTGGTTTATAGTTTATGGTTTATATTTTCCATCCAAATAGTAGTTGCTCTACTGCTGAGTCACTTAGCTTTCAAACTGATAGCCAGACGAAGATGCATTTACTGGTCATGCGTCTCACTCCCTGCACACTAAATTATCCGTTCTCCCTGCATGGCTTTGTGTGATGACAGACAGCTTAGTCATAACAACTGAGACCTTGTTTACCATTAACAAAGAGCTATCCTCATCATGGCAAGATGTCAGTTCTTGCAAGGTAATTGTGGATGATTATATAGATCAGTGATTAGTAGGATTTTTTTTTTTTTTTTTTTTTTTTCAGACCTTTATATAGTATAAATCAATCCTAGGTTGTTGACTCGTAAATGTCTTTGCCACCCTTACAAAATTCATGGTCAGAAGCCACTACTGGAATGATATACTAGAAAGCTGCACAGCATACACTGTGGAATGCCTACTATTTTTATAGAACAGTACAGTGTATAAAATTGTATTTTTATATGCACTTATTTATTTGTTAAGAAAAACCAGAGAATAGGAATTACAACTTTATCTGACATATAAACCATATTTTGTTGAATTGCCTATTAGCACAACTTTTATTCAAAACTTGCCTGTAGTGACCTTTTTTTTTCAGTTATAGGTAACACTTTAGTTTAGGGACAAATTCTCACTATTAACTAGTTGGTTATTAGCATGCATATTACTAGCATACTAGCTGTTTATTAGTATGGTACAACAGGGCTAAAGGCACGCCTTAAGAAAAATATAAGTTTGTATTGCACATTTATGGAGCAACAGATTTTGTGTTAAAGTCATTTATTTAGTTTAAATATCTTATATATGTATGAGGTGGCAAGGGGGGTGGGAAAAATGTTTTTTGTTTTTTTTTTTCTTTCTGTTAATACTTGTTCAAAACAATCACTTTGTACTATTGTACTATCTGCTTATTTTGTTCAATAAATATACTGTCATTAAAATGTTAATATAAAACATATTTTAAAATACAGAACATTAATATAAAACATATTTTAAAATACAGAACAAAATAATGTAAACATGTAAAGATTCTGAAAGCACTGAAGGAGGTCCCATAGTAATTTAATATAGATTTACAGTAGTAACAACAAATGATATTTTATTATATGATATGATTAATAGCATGTTTTAAATATGATGGTTTTATTCTAAACATGGTGATTATCTCTAAGACAGACACCCAACATAATATATGGTATTTACAGTCTGAATCTACCAATGTTATTCAACAAATGGAAAAGTCAGTCTACTATTAATTACCATATTAATTATTGTGCCTTTTAGCCACAACAGCAGGGGCGCGTTTTACCCCAAATACCGTATTCTTTTGTTATTTAAAAACTGCTGTTTGAATTATCTTAAAAACCTGAAAATCATTAAAAAGACCTTTGTCGTCAGTGCCGATAGCCTAGTGGGCAAGTGTGACGACATACAGTGCAAGAATATCAAAAAACATCAAATATTACATCAAGTAAGCAGAGCATCGACTTTTTGCTGCTGCCTGCGTCAAAGATCAGACAAATTTGCATGTGCATCTTAAAAAAATAATGTTTTGGGAAGTGCTACGCCATTTTTTTTTCTGCCATCTAGTGGTTTAGAGGAAAATAATATCAAAAACGCCTTTTACCCGGGGCGCCTTTAACCCCGTTGTACCCTACTTATAAAGCATATATTAATGTCTTATTCTGCATGACCATATTTTAGATCCCTTAATCCTACTTCATATCTAAACTTAACAACTGCAACAATTAGAAGTTTATTGAGGCAAAAATCATAGTTAGTAGTTAGTTAACAGTGTGAACTGGCCCATAAAATAAAGTGTGACCAAATTATATTATGCTGCTTCCTTCACGTTTCACAACACTTTCACATTGAAAGGCCCAGTGAGTGGTGCGAAAGCATTTGTGGATTTATTCAAAATACGTGAATGTGTATCTGGCATTAATGTTCTAAATGAAATGTCGTGTAAGTGGCGCTAAAAGGGTAATACTATATTGTGTTTGAAATTATCATTGCACCTACATTAAACCATAGCCTAAAACAAACCGATAGTGTTAACAAAAGAAAACCTTAAATAAATAAATAAATAAATAAAATAAAATCTTTTTTTTTTTAATTTTGACTCGTGTTTCAAGGGACTCATAACCAAGCACTCTGCAGCACAAGTGCAATGTACCAGGTGGGTTGCTGAGCAAGTTTACTATATAGTATTGTGTAAGGAACAGTGCAAAAATAAGTCTTTATTAATCAGTAATCTGCCCTGTAATCATAATTTGTGAAAAAAGTATAAAAGTTAGTTTTCTTTTCAGTGAGCCTATTTTGAGTAAGCATACAGTTACAGTGACTTTTTTGGTTTTGATGGCAATTGCTCATATTGTAATAATTAGATTTTAGTCATACTGCCCATCTCAAAAGATACATAGGAGGAAAGAAAGTGCATGAAAAACAGACTTGGTGCATGGGCGTTCTGTTTTTAAGCATAAATACCTGTGACCTCTTCTTACTTTGGGTTTCTCTTACTAGAGGAACATTGGATTTGACA
Source organism: Labeo catla (assembly GCA_012976165.1). Lineage (NCBI taxonomy): Eukaryota > Metazoa > Chordata > Actinopteri > Cypriniformes > Cyprinidae > Labeo > Labeo catla. Next base: position 570,732 of record VONZ01000102.1, read on the forward strand.
GACAGCATGATCAAAAGCTATATTACGTCAAGCTGACAGTCCAAGCGTAATTTGTTTTATGGAGATGATGGCTCGCAGGCAGAGCGCAGCAAACGACACCAGCTGAGACTTTTTAATTAGCCAATGCTTACGTACTGATTATTACCTGCTTTGCCATTTTGAATCGTATATATCACACTTTCTCCTTGACTTCCTCCCATAGTTCAATTAATTTAGCGGTCAGGAAGAGATTTGGTTTCAATATTTGCAAAAATAAATCAGCAGGAATTACACATTATACCAAGGAGGATCATATTCTTAACGAATTAGGGGAACAGTCCCCAATTTCATTAGAATTTTATCATGTTTCCTGAAGTGAGAAGTTCCCTGGGAAAAAGAGCGCTCAGGTGACACACCTGTAATAGAGAAAATTAAAGGTTGCGTCATCTTGAACAGTGTCATTTTCTTTTCTTTGACGCACTCTCTATCTGCTGCTCATGCCCTCGGGGATGGTGAGATTTTGGAGGCAGGGATGAGAGGTAATGATGCGGTGACCCTCTACCGATCACATCTCGCTCTTAAGAGCCAGTGAAAAATCCCTGCATGGTGCAGTAGACAGCTAATGGGCTTCACACCTGCATCTGTCTGTCTTTTAGACAGGAAAATAAACAAAAGCTCAGTTTGTTGTGCTGTAATAAAGAAGCAGTGCCTGTCTTTTACTCTAAGGGTGACAGAACAGAAATATGAAAGCATGAACAATGGCTTCAAGCATCTTCTGAAGGAGCTCTATTTAAGGTAAATCTCTGATGAAGATATCTCAATAATAGCGTTAAGAAAATGCTTTGCTTTTTTGCATCACAGAATTAAAACCCTTTGTTTAACACAAGGGCCTTTATTTAGCTAAATTAATTAATCCATTATCTCGATTTCAATTCATCATTGAAAATTTAATTGCTTTTCAGGGGCTTTTTTTCACTTGAGACTTTTTAGTTGTCTTTGAAGATGCCATCCACCTCAATGCTGCTCAATTTCACTGCATGGGCAGAGCGATCATTATATAGTTAGTTTCTGGTCTCAGATTTGATTGGCTGAGCCCCATTCCAGGAATGCTGAAATGGAGTGCAACAGCACTGGGATGTTTCACTGTTAAAGGAGAACTCCACTTCCAGAACAAATATTTAGAGATAATGTACTCACCCCCATGTCATCCAAGATGTTAATGTCTGTCTTTCTTCAGTCGTAAAGAAATTATGTTTTGAGGAAAAAATTTCATAATTTTTCTCCATATAATGTACTGCTATGGTGCCCCGAGTCTGAACTTCCAAAATGCAGTTTAAATGCAGCTTCAAATGATCCCAAATGCAGTTGTAAAATGATCCCAGCTGAGGAAGAAGGGTCTTATCTAGCAAAACGATTGGTTATTTTCAAAAAAACAATACAATTTATGTATTTTTTAATCTCAAACGCTCGTCTTGTTTTACTCTCCCTGAACTCTTTTTTTTTTGTCGAAAAACTCCCATCTCATGTTCTCCCTCAACCTCAATCGTCCTATATCGCTGTTTCACCTTTTTTGTTAAGGGTGTTTGATCTTCTTTGCATGTTGACTTTGCATAGACTGGGTCATTAATTGTGCAGTAATGTAGGATGATTTTGTTGAGGGGAAAAAACACATTTGGAGTTTTTCGACATACCCTAACTGTCTTGAGCCAGAATACACAGAGTTCAGGCAGAGCAAGACAAGACGAGCATTTTAAATTGTATTATTTTAATGAAAAAAAAAACTGATTGTTTCGCTAGATAAGACCCTTCTTCCTCAGCTGGGATCATTTACAACCGCATTTGGGATCGTTTGAAGGCGTATTTAAACAGCATTTTGGAAGTTCAAAATCAGGGCACCATAGCAGTCACTATATCGAGAAAAATGCTGAAATATTTTTCCTCAAAAAACATAATTTCTTTACGACTGAAGGAAGAAAGACATGAACATCTTGGATGACAAGGGGGTGAGTACATTAACTGTACATCTTTGTTCTGGAAGTGGACTTCTCCTTTAATGCTGTATCACTCCATGTAGCTATGTTTACTGTGGTTCAAACCATAGTGAATACTGTAAAATGTTGTCTTAAAAATCAATGTGTTACTGTGTCATTTTTACATCAACTAATTAATATTCATGAACCTGAGCTGATATAATATGTCCAAGTTTAAAATGTATCCATGCCATGCACCTGCCATCCCTTTCAGATTATTATTACTCACAAACACAGACAACCATACTGAAATGGCTGACTGAGCTGAAGCCAGATCATGACAGCTCATTTTTGTTTCTGTAAATACCATGGAAATATATCAGAAACAGTAATGCATCTTATTAACTTCATTATTTATTTATAATCCCTTAGTTGTGCTTCACATAGCGGTATTTTTATTTATAGTGGGCTTTTCCAGATACCCTGACATTATTGGTGGACATCACAACTGAGGAAAAATAATCAAATGAATAAATAATAAAAATAAAATTTGATCACTAATGGGATGTATTGTCATTGTAATGCCATTAACATTTTATATGATCATTTGACATGGATTCAGTTTTCTAGCCACTAAAAATTTAAATTCTAGGAGGTAATTAAATATAAATTATGCAGTGCAGTGCATAACACATCATCTCATGAACAAAATTATCAATGCATGAATTTCTAAGAGCTTCTGGAATATGTTTTTTTATCATATCACTGCATCATATAGAACAGTGAAATTGCTACAATTACCTCCCTCTTGCCTACACAGGAGATTGAGCATGTGTGTGCCAATATTTTTACCTTCGTTGGTAGAACTACATCACTGCATAATATTTTCTCAACTTTGCTGCATCGCTGAGCAACCCCACATTGCATTGCCACTATGCAACTATGGCTCATGTCAACAGAAATCAGCAAAATATAGCACCAAAACACACTACAGTTAAAATTATACATACTACATGTGCTTTAATTGTAAATGTAACAGTATTTTACTGTAAAATTACATAGGGTGTTTTACACCATACAGAGTAAGGGAACTTATATTTAACAGATTTTTAACATAGCATTTTTACAGTCTTTAAACCATTACCATTATAATCTCAATCCCGCTTTAAAAGGCAGTCTTTTCCTTTTTAAATGGGAAGTTCATGGCTGGAATTAACTGCAAAGTAGACCAGACTTCATGCTGATTTGCTCTGTGAGAATAAGAACACCTGAGCAAATTGCCAGGCCACCTCCACCATTACAGCTGCAAGCTTTGCACATTTCAGAATTTATAAAACTGTAGTTGATGGCATTGTCATTTAAATTCCCTCATTAAAAGATTATCTTTTCACACTTGTTTCAGTGAATCATTACACTGTCTTGCATCAAACTGATTTGTACCAGCACCTAGTGTACTGCAGTCAGCTGAAGCTCCATTGTTTTACTAAACCGCTTCCAGTCATGAATAGCACACTTGATAAATATAAATCACAGAGTGAATGCAAATCTAGAGTCTATTGTTGAGTGCCAGAGTGTGCATCCTGTATTTGCCTTTATAGCTCCTTAAAATGCCATTCAGACTGTGTACACTGTGCCCCCGATGTTGACATCACTGCTGCCCACCTCGCCAGCTCCCATAATCACAGTCATGAGATTAACGGCGATATTGTCACATTCACTTAGCTTTGCTTTGCACCCATAACCAATCCTCTCTTTCTGAATAATTTTTGGGCTGCCTATTATCATGAGCTGGGAGGTTTAGGGATGGAAATCACATGGACATTCAAGGGCACTTTTCCCAAAACCATTAGCGCACCAATCTACAAGTGTACGTGGATGCTAATATGACAAGGTGGTTAACGAATATTAAGCACGTAATGGGCTAATTCAAGTCTGGCAGAGCTTGGGAGAAAGGTGCCATTTGTTTTGCCTGTTTGGGTGTCAGAAAGATTGATTTGGACAGAGCTGTTGTACAGATTATCCTCGAATGCTCTCAGAGGAAGGTGCCTATCCATTAATGTTACATTTCACATTATTTCAACACTGCACAGTGTTCAGAAAACAAAGCCTGGTAATTTTCTTTGTGTATGGATTGTCTTTCATGATTATATCAGTAGGTATGGTGAAAAATGCAACCTGATGATACAAATTAAAAACTAAAAGGCAGTTTTTTTAAAAAAAGAAAATGTTTCAATTTGTGGTCATTTCCTCTAATCACTGAACATAATGCTTTTGATAGGAAATATTTTTACAACTATGTCACAGTTACAAATTTGCATTTGCAAGCAAATAAAATGAGTAATACATCTATATTTACATGTTTTTTTTTTCTTGCCTAGATCATTTGGATGGGTGCTCTGAGGCCTCATGTGCTGTTCTATATAATATTGTATTGTGTTGTTTGACAATACATTTAATTAATGATTTCAACATCATTAGAAATTTGCAGTATTAAATATATATTTAAATACACAGCATACACAATTCAATAGAAATAACATTAAAGTAGGTTTAATTTATCATATTTGACAGTTTGGCAAAACAACAGTATGACAGTACAACAACATTTGGCAGTACACAGTAACTATGAATTTACATAGAAAAATGCACTTCTTATGTCCTGCTTAAATATGTTAAAAAAATGTATAAAAAAATAATAAATAAAAATAAAATGCTGCTTATTAATAGTTTAGGTATGGGGTAGGATTAAGGTAGCCAAAATATGGTCATGCAGAATAAGACTAATAATATGTGCTTTATAAATATTAATAAACTGCGGTCACACTTTATTTTAAGGTCCAGTTCTCGCTATTGACAAACCATTAATTATGACTTTTTGCTTCTATAAACTACTGACTTGCTGCTTATTAGTAATTAGTAAGGCAGTTGTTAGGATTAGGGATGTAGAATATGGTCATGCAGAATATGTGCTTTATAAGTACTAATAAATAGCCAATATGTTATGAATAGGCATGCTAAAAAGCAACTAGTTAATAGTAAGAATTGTTCCCTATACTACAGTGTTACCTAAACAGCCAGTGTGCTAGCAATATGCATGCTAATAAACCATTAGGTAATAGTGAGAATTGGTCTTTGTAATAAAGTGTTGCATGTAATATAAATTTAAACTACAGCAGTAAAAATGCTACTGAACACTGTTACATGTACAGACAACGTACAAAAAAATGTACATGTGCAGAAACAAAAAAAGTGTAATCAAATTGTAATTAAGTGTCCTGTTACATACCATGGATCTAGGGAAGCAACAACTATGAGAGACACATGCATGTCAAATTTTAGACTCAAAAGTTAAGACTTTATTAACAGAAGATTAAAGTGGGATTAAATTAGTCCTTTAATAAAGAACGTAAGCAATAAAGAAAATAAAGTTTTTGTAAATGTCAGCACGAGCATGTAGGGTGCATAGTTGAATATATAATATATTGTTGCAGTGCAAAGGTGTACAAACAAAAGAAAACCCATTCAAACACAATAAAATCCCAAACCAAAGTCCCCCAGTTGGCCCAATTAGCCATCCCTTTTAAAGAAGTGTCTGAAGCTCAGCTTCAGGTAGACTGCACACAATAGACTGAACATTGGAGTAATTAAGGAACAGAGCTACCAATTACAGAAATTCCCAAAGACAAAAAAACAGGGTTTTTCACAGTCTAAAAAGATTACATTCAGCTTGCACTTAAGTATAGTCTTCAAAAGTATATTATTTCCATAATAAGGTTTTTTTTTTCTTTTTTAGTATGCCAAAGTTCTTTTTTTTTTTTAAAGGGAGTTTAGTGGATTCATTTGCCTGGCTGATTTTTTTTAAATTTATTATTATTTTTTTTTAAAGTTTAAAATCATATGTCTGAGTCTGTAATAAGTCTGTAATAGCACACTTCTCCTCAACTAGCTGCAAGATTTAAGTTATAATTCACGTGTATAACAGAGGTGCGACATGCTCAAATGTAATACTTACCGTTTGTTCAAACTCCCTGGTTTAAAGCGTGATTTTTATTTTTGCACCTGTAGTCCTAATGACTATTCATGCATGCAATCGAGACATGCCCAGACACTGATACCTTGTGTTGAAATGGCCTTAACAGCAGTAGCATGTGTTAATTTAATCCTTTTATACTGCTTTGTGATCCAATTAAAATGATTAAGTGTGCTGTATCCTCCCTGGTCCTTCTGTTGCAACACTCACTTCTAGTCAGGTACTGAGGTGCTAATGTCATCCACCTGCATGGGCATAAATATCATATCCCCGACAAGCAGAAGACAGCTTCACTGCTGATATTAAAATGGCTGCTTCTGAAGTCTTTCCCCGTTAGGTAAACTCCATTTCCTTTTTCTATCTGCGTGCCCCCAAGCTGCGCAGATATCTGACTCATTCACTTTATCCCAGCAGCGGGGGAAAATGTCAGCGCTCAAATAGTAGCTAATTAGATGATGCTGTCTTGTGGCACCGGCCATCTCACCCTCCATCTGAGAGTGTGAGGAAACTAGACAAATGTGAAGGACTGGGGAAATGTAGACCCATTTACTCACCCAGGTGTCATATTTATAATTACAATTCTCTCTGAATGGATGAAAGCCTGCTTGTGATTCATTGTATTGTTTCTATATTTTCTATATACCACAACAGGTGAGCAATATGCAGAGTGTTGAGTAACATTACTTAACATAGTGTTAACAAATGCCCCGTTCAAGTCATGTTGGAATAATTGTATTTACAAGGCGAGTGCACATGAACGCCACTGCAGTGATGTAATTACCAGTGGGAAACTCGCCCAAAGTCGAAATGTCTGAGTTGGGGGCATGTCGATTAAGAGATCATGGCTGAAGCAAATTGTAATTGCTCATAATTAACTTTTCACTGTGAATGTTGATTATATTTAATGCACATTTTCTATATTGTAGATATCTAACCAGGCTTGTGCAACAAAATTAGATTCCCTGTTGTCCTTGGCAGCACGAGAATGCTTATGGACCTTTTTCCACATACTTTTTTTTTTTTTCCTAATATCGTAAATTTATAAGACTATAGTGTTTTATTACCTTGGGCTAAATTACTCTGCTTCTCAGAACCCTGGAAATGTGTAAAAGATCCATATTTATAAAGAATTCACACTTACATAATTCAGAGGTGTTCTTCATATTGTTGTTTAAAAAAAAAAAAAAAAAACTTAATTGCTGGAAATCACTGGAAATGATTTCAATATATGTGGGATTATTAGCAGGGAATCAATTCGTCTTTTATTGCATTCATTAGGCCTATTTATTAGCCACCAAATAATAGCAGTAAGCTTTGTGCTTTTAATACTTTTAATATAAAACAAAGTCTCAGCTTTCAAACTCTAAGTTTTATAGAGAAATACAAACAATGTGTATTGTAATGTTTTTTTTTCTTTCATGCTCTTTTTTTTAAGATTTATTTTTGGCCTTTTTGCCTTTATTGTGATAGGACAAATCATGAAGGACAGGAAACGAAGTGAGAGAGAGAAGGGGGTGGGATCGGGAAAGGTCCCCGAGTCAGGATTCAAACCTGGGATGCCCGTAGCACAACGGCGCTGCATGTCGGCGCACTGCCCACAAGGCTATCGGTGCCGACTCTTTTATGCTCTTTAATGCAGAGTGAAAGATTGCTGTATTTATGTGAATAAATCATCTTTTCGATTACAATAAGATATTTGTTTCATTAAATTATAGTTTTCTTTGTGAAAATTCCACCACCTAAAAACATCTGTGGCATCAATCTTTCATTCCTCACATGTATTTAATTAAAAACAACAATAAAATGTTCTAAAATTTGAAGTTGACTCCAACTCGTTAACATAAGTTATATTGTTGTCATTATATAACACTGCTCAGCTTTTAAATTCTGTCAGTTTAATCACGAAATACAAATTATAAATGTTTTTCCTCTTTATTTCAAGTTTATAGCATGTTATAAATGTGAAGGAACATCAGAAGGAATGAAAAAAACAAACAAACAAACAAAAAAAACAGTATAAGCTAATTTAATGAAACAAATGTCTGATTGTAATAGGAAAGATGACTTATTCACATGCCGCTTAAACTGAGGCAAAAACAGCGATCTGTCGCACAACATTAAAGAGCGTGAAAAACACATAAAATCATAACTTTAAGGGAGAAGTCCACTTCCAGAACAACAATTTACAGATAATGTACTCATCCCCTTGTCATCCAAGTTGTTACACAGAGTACATTATCTGTAAATTGTTATTCTGGAAGTGGACTTCTCCTTTAATCTCATAATTGCTACTAAATAATTCTCGTATTTTTGACTTTATTCTCAAAATATTTCGACTTTATTCTTAAAACACTTTGACTTTATTTTTATAATTTTGACTTTATTCTCAAACATTTTGACTTTATTCTCCTAATTCTGACTTTATTCTCGAAATATTATGAATTTAAACTTGTAATCTTAGAATTTCATTTTATTTATTTATTTATTTATTATGTGGCACTAAACGCCATCATATTTAACTGGGAAGCCATCTTCACCATCATTAAAATATGATTAGAATGATATCATAAATTTGCTTTTATTTATTTATTTATTAAAAGCCCAAATCACACTACTTTTCCATCTAGTTCAGCAAATGTGCATGCATGGCAGAAAAGGCCTTTATAAAAAACAGACTGATTTTCAGGACTTATTTTCCTAGATCCACCATAATGAGTATTGTAATTTCTTCCATTCAATCCTGTCCACCTCCTCTCGTATCAGGCTACTGTATCTCTGGTATTACTCAACTGAAAATGGTACATACCATACTTAATTTGTGGTAAGATTAAGAGTAACCAAGATTTCTTTTGGCTGTAACCCATAAGAAAGCCCTATCTAGGAAGAGATCCAGTGCCTCTTCATTTATCACTGGTGAGAATAAAGCTTAAACATCCTCATCTATTATCAGAAACAGCGAGTCAACATCTCTTTGCTAATGTCAACTGTCAATCTCCTCATGGGTTTTCTGCTGTAGCCACAGTGTTCAAATCTATTACAGTAATTCTGCTAAACAGGTTCCAACTAAATTTTTGAATGAACATACACAGGTTACCAACAGTAAATAATTTAAAGTTTTAAGTACATTTTCAGAGACATTATATTCATTCTTTTTAATAACCTTCATTTTGGTTGAGCATTTAGTGGGTGGTCTATAATGATGGATTGATTTGAACTTTCCAATATTCTTTTTAGCAGTAATTGCCTCAGGCTGTTAAGGCCACATTCAGTCTGATTACTTAAACTGTCACATCGTTTTTATTTAATGCCACTCAATTAATTATATAACTCTGGCCTTTTCAATATCATAACACCTGAATTTTGGAGCCTAGTTTCTTGGCTTTGTTTAGAAAGGCATGTTTGACCAAAATCTGTTTAGATGTAGTCTAAACACATGAAATTTCATGAACCAGAATACATGCGTTTCAGTCTGATAAGTATCATAACTTTGAAGATGACAAAACACAGCGTGTAAAATTGTCTGAACAATATGTCTGAATATTTTTTTTTCTAACTCATTTAACAAACTATGTGACATTCACTATGCATTACATGAGTCAGCGGTTTCAGACAGACAATATGTATGAATGTATAAAATGTTTTTGACACTTGTGTTCACTTATGTGCCTTGTAAGTTCAAAACCATGATGAGATGTCCTGATAGACATAAGCAGAAGCATTTTTGGACATGTTTTTCTACTTTCAGCTGTTTTATGAGATGGCATTGTCATTGTGCTGATGCTTTCAGCATTACTATAGCAACTAATGTACATACACCGCATATTAAAGGAACTATTTTCCCCAAATTTATTTTATTATTTGCATATGTTGCATATGTATAAACCTCAACCCAATGTAAAAAAGATAAAGCACATGATAAGTAACATAAGTACTTGGCTAAAAGGCTAAAATACCTACCTACAACTGATGGTCAAAAGCCTCCAGCAGTGAGAAAAGCTTCCATTAGCTCTCTATACTGCCCGTCTAAAGCCGTTGGTTGATGAGGCACAGCTGACTTCCTTCTTCAATCAGCTCTTTTTCAGAGCCAAACCATTTCATTGATTGTCACGTGAAGAACGAATCAGCAGTATAGAAAGGTTCCCTTTCAAGCCATTAAGGCAAGCAATAAGCTCCTAGACAATATGTTTAGAGCTTTTTTTAATGACTGTTAATACGTTCAACTTATATTTGATGGCTTTCAGGACATAGTGATGAAATCTCATTTTGTAGTAATAATAGCAAGCAGTCATTTTGCAGACACTTTTAACCCATTTGCTTCACAGTGCACTTACTTCTGGAGTATGCATGGGTTATTATTATAATAATAGCTCACGTTTAGGGCTAAAAGCACATTTCCTAGTCATTCCAAAATGAAAGGTGATTGGCTTAAATACAATTGTTTGAATAATAGATTATCCAAAAGGAGATCATAGTTATTTTATCTATTAAAACAAAGCATTTCATCCCCCCCTTAAAAAAATAAAATAAAATAAAATAAAATAAAATAATAATAATCACACGCCAGTGCCACTACACAGGATTATGGTGAGCAACTACCAAGCCTACAGGTATGTAGAGATCTTTGCTATATTGGTAAGTTAGCTTAAAGGATAAAGCCAAATCTTATTTCATGATATAGTAATTTTATTTCACAACAGCAATTTATGTCATGACATAGTCATTTTTGTTATTTTATCTTTGTTATTAATAATAAGAACCTAGATACAAGTAACAAACTAAAGGACAACTACAATAAAACAAAGACACAAATGAAATAAAGAGGGCCCTATGAAATTCCATTTTAATTTTTCTAGACTCTATTTTAATGGTTACATAAAAAATATTTATTAAAAAGCATGTCTAATTAATTGACATTACAAAAAAACATGTTTTTAAGGCCCTATGAAATACGTTTTATTATTTTTCTCAAATTCAGTTTTGTTTGTGAATCTCTGTTCCCCTTCAGTCGTTTCACTACGACGTTACATATGGGAACTCGCTTGAGAGTCCAATCATCTCCAAGCCTTATTCAAAAGGCCAATGAACATTCATGAACATTGGCGAGTGGTATTTCCACTCTATAAGATGGCGGCGTGCAACCACTCATTCAGACTTTTGCTTTTGGAGCCTCGTTTCCTGAGCCATAAGAAAATATATAAAAAGAGTTCCAGAGTTTCCACTCTCTCTGCTGACGTGCTGCCAAACAACTAAAAGAGCTTGCTTCTAAAAGAGCGTTTGGCAGCCGTCAGCATAATCCTGCGGGCTGCCGTTTTCACGGCATCAACGCCTCCCGCACTCCAGCGAGCGCCCCGTCTGAGTGCACGGTTGTGCCGCGGTTCCTCCCTGGGCGGACCGGGATTTCAAAAAGAGTGAATTTCTCACGGCTGTCGAGGGCATCTTCCCGGTATGTCTCTCCGGCCGTGCGCTTCCGGGTGCGGTAGTTTCCTCGCCTCTTTGGACGGACATGATCGCTGTCTCACGTGCCTGGGCCGAGAGCACGCTGAGGCAGCGTTCACGGATGGTACGTGCGTTCATTGCGAACGTATGTCCATGGCTGCGTTAAAGTCCCGCCGCTCATTCATGAGTAGGCACCCCTTGTTGTCTTCCCGCGGTAAGTCGTTGAGCCGTCAAGGTTTTTCGGCTGCCGCGGCAAGGCACTTGGGGGACATTCAGGTGACTATGCAGAATGTTCCATCGGCCCCCAAAGCCCCGCGGACTTCTGCGTCACCGCGCAGTCCCGTTGAGCTGCCAGAGCAGTATACCTCCCCGTACAGCGGGCTGGGTATCTCCTTTGGCGCTCCCCAGGAGATCGAGATGTCTGCTGCAGCATCAGAGGGAGAGTCTGACGATGAGGCTGACGACTCGGCGGGTCGGTACCCCTCTGCGGTTGCCGCCCCGTCTGAGACGGATGCTGAACTGTCGGCTATGCTCCTCCGAGCCGCCAAGGAGATCGGTCTGGAGGTGCCCAAAACACCTCCGGCCGATCCCTCTAGGCTGGATGATTGGTTTCTGGGGAGGGCTCCCGCGGCACCGCCGCGCTCTCCCCCAGTGCCTTTCTTCCCGGAGGTGCATGAGGAGCTGGTGAGGACTTGGCGAGCCCCGCACTCTTCTCGTCCACGTCCCAGCTCCTCTCCCCTCGCCTCTCTCGACGGCGGTGCAGCCCGGGGTTATGAGGCGGTCCCTCAGGTCGAGCGCGCTGTCGCGGTGCATTTATGCCCGCCCGGCGCTGCCACCTGGCGGGATCGGCCCCATCTCCCCTCCAGGGCGTGTGAGTTCTCGTCCGCTCTCGCGGGCCGGACTTATCACGCCGCTGGACAGGCTGCCACCGCCTTGCACGCCATGGCCACCTTACAGGTGTACCAGGCCAAGGTGTTAAAACACCTGCATGAGAGGGGTTCTGACCAGGGTGCAATGGAGGAACTCCGCGCCGCCACCGACTTCGCCCTCCGGGCTACGAAGGTGACGGCGCGTTCCCTTGGTCAGGTGATGTCCACCTTAGTGGTCCAGGAGCGACATCTATGGCTGACCCTGGCCCAGATGGCAGATGTCGACAAATCACGGTTTCTCGACGCTCCTATCTCCCAGGGCGGCCTATTCGGCGACACCGTCGAGGACTTTGCCCAGCAGTTCTCGGCGGTTCAAAAGCAGACGGAGGCGATTAAACACATCCTGCCCCGCCGCGACATTCCAACCACGTCCGCAGGGCCCCAACCTCCGCCTGCTCGTCGCCGAGGGCGCCCTCCCGCGGCTTCCAAACAACCAGCTCCGTCCCCTGCTAAGGTACATGACACCAGATTGGCAGCCCGACGTCGAGCTGGCCGTGGGAGAGCGGCGCCGCCCGCGTCTCAGGGACCGGTCACCCGCAAAAGATCTGCGAAGCGTCCCTGACGCGGGCAACCCGGAGGTGGAGGGAATCGCTCTTTGGGGGATGACAACATCAACGTCCCCACTCCCGGTGGAGGGCCGGGAGCTGTCACAGAAAGAGTCAATTCTCTCACCTCCGGGGTTCAGGCCCCGAGTTCCATCTTTGAGCAGCGCCCAAGAAGTGTCTCCTCGGATTCGGACTCGGAGCCTGATGTCGCCAGCGCGGGAACCAGGGAAGAAGGTAAGCGCTGCCCAGTGCAGTCTGACTTTTCTCCAGGACGTTCTTCCTTCTGGGATCAGTCCCCTTCCCCTTCCCCCCCAGGCTGCCCCACTGCGGTCACGTCGGTCAACGTCCCTTTGATACCCCTGGCGACCAGGCTGGGAGCCTGGCTTCAGCTTCCCAGCCCCTCGCGGTGGTTGATTCGGACGGTACGTCTCGGCTATGCGATTCAGTTCGCCAGGCGTCCGCCCAGGTACAGAGGCGTCCTTTCCACTTCTGTCCATTCGGACACACATGCCGCTGTGCTTCGTGCGGAGGTTGCAGTCCTACTGGCGAAGGACGCAATCGAGCCTGTCCCTCCAGCCGAGATGAAGTCAGGGTTTTACAGTCCTTACTTCATCGTGCCCAAAAAGAGCGGTGGGTTAAGACCCATCCTGGATCTTCGAGCCCTGAATCGGTCCCTTCTCAGGCTGCCGTTCAAGATGCTCACGACGAAGCGCATGCTAACATGCATTCGTCCCCAGGATTGGTTCGCAGCCATCGACCTGAAGGACGCGTACTTTCACGTCTCGATCCTGCCTCGACACAGACCCTTCCTACGGTTTGCTTTCGAGGGTCGAGCGTATCAGTACAAAGTGCTTCCATTTGGCCTCTCCCTCTCTCCCCGCGTCTTTACGAAAGTCGCGGAGGCTGCCCTGTCCCCTCTTTGGCAGACGGGCATTCGCATCCTCAACTATCTCGATGACTGGCTTCTCATAGCTCACTCGCGAGATCTGTTGTGCGAACAGAGGGACTTGGTGCTCCGGCACCTCAGCCATCTGGGCCTTCAGGTCAACCGAGAGAAGAGCAAACTCTCCCCAGTGCAGAGGATCTCTTTTCTCGGTGTGGAGCTGGACTCGGTCAGTATGACAGCCCGCCTCACCAACGAGCGCGCGCAGTCAGTGCTGAAGTGTTTGGAGTCATTCAGACACAAAACAGCGGTCCCTCTCAAAACATTTCAGAGGCTCCTGGGGCATATGGCAGCCGCAGCCGCAGTGACGCCGCTCGGCCTGCTTCATATGAGACCGCTTCAGCGCTGGTTACACGATCGAGTCCCGAGATGGGCATGGCACCGTGGCACACTCCGGATTGGCGTTTCCCCGCAGTGTCGCCGCCTGTTCAGCCCGTGGTCAGACCCGGCCTTCCTTCAGGCCGGAGTCCCCCTGGGACAAGTCTCCAGGCATCTTGTGGTATACACGGATGCCTCTTCCACGGGTTGGGGTGCTGTATGCAACGGGCAAGCAGCATCGGGCTCCTGGACAGGACCTCGACTGCAATGGCATATCAATTGCCTAGAGTTGTTGGCTGTGCTTCTGGCCCTTCGTCGCTTCCGACCGACGTTGCGTCACAAGCACGTGCTTGTTCGCACCGACAGCACAGCGACTGTAGCCTACATCAACCGTCAGGGTGGTCTACGCTCCCGTCGCATGTCACAACTCGCCCGCCATCTGCTCCTATGGAGTCAAACGTGGCTGAAATCGCTACGTGCCGTTCACATTCCAGGAGAACTCAACCGTGCAGCCGACCAGCTCTCACGGCAGTCCACCCATCCTGGAGAATGGCGACTCCACCCCGAGACAGTCCAGCTGATTTGGAGCCATTTCGGGGAGGCCCAGATAGATCTGTTTGCTTCCCCCGAATCCTCCCACTGCCAGCGGTTCTACTCCCTCAACGAGGCTCCCAACAGCCTCGGCAGGGACGCACTGGCACACAGCTGGCCTCCGGGGCCCAAGTACGCCTTTCCCCCAGTGAGCCTCCTTGCACAGACACTGTGCAAGATCAGGGAGGACGAGGAGCAGGTTCTGCTGGTTGCGCCATACTGGCCCACCCGGACCTGGTTTCCAGAACTCATTTCCCTCGCGGCAGCCCCTCCCTGGAAAATCCCCTTGAGGAGAGACCTTCTTTCTCAGGGGATGGGCACAATTTGGCACCCGCGCCCCGACCTGTGGAACCTGCACGTCTGGTTCCTGGACGGGACGCGTCAGACCTCTCCGGCCTTCCACAGGCCGTGATAGAAACTATCACTCAGTCCAGAGCCCCCTCCACAAGGCAGGCTTATGCGCTGAGATGGGGTCTGTTCGTCGACTGGTGTTCCTCTCGCGGGGAGGACCCACAGAGATGTACGATTGCAGTAGTGCTTTCCTTCCTGCAGGAAAAGTTGGAGCGCAGGCTGTCCCCTTCAACTCTCAAAGTGTACGTTGCTGCCATTGGATGGAACATCCCTAGGTAAGCACCAACTCATTGTGAGGTTCTTGAGGGGTGCGAGAAGGGTTAATCCCCCCAGGCCGCACCCCATACCCTCTTGGGACCTCTCCGTCACCCTCCAGGGCCTGCGGGAGGCCCCATTTGAGCCACTTGCGTCGGTTGAGCTAAAATATCTGTCACTTAAGACAGCGCTCCTGACCGCACTGGCCTCCATCAAGAGGGTAGGGGACCTACAAGCTTTGTCGACGAAGCGTGCCTAGAATTCGGGCCCGGCGATTCTCACGTCATCCTGAGACCCCGGCCTGGTTATGTGCCCAAGGTTCCCACCACGCCTTTCCGCGATCAGGTGGTGAACCTGCAAGCTCTACCCCTGGAGGAGGCAGACCCAGCCTCTGCGCTGCTGTGTCCAGTTCGCGCTCTGCGTATATACGTGGACCGCACTCGGCACTTCAGACGCACCGAGCAGCTCTTCGTCTGCTTTGGAGGTCAGCAGAAAGGGAATGCTGTCTCCAAACAGAGGTTGGCCCATTGGGTGGTAGATGCCATCTCCCTGTCGTACCAAAACCAGGGAGAGCCATGCCCCTTAGGTGTTCGTGCCCACTCCACACGGAGTGTTGCCTCATCCTATGCGTTGGCTCATGGCGCCTCACTAGCAGATATCTGTAGAGCTGCGGGTTGGGCGACACCTAATACCTTCGCCAGGTTCTACAACCTTCGCGTAGAGGCCGTATCCTCCCGTGTCTTAACATAGACATCACAGGCGAGTGGGAGTCCGGCTGGTGTCGGCTTGCTGCGCCATTCCTAATGGATCCGTGCGCTATTTCCCTCAGTTGTTCCCTCCGGCGAACCTGGGTCCTCCATGCCCCGCAGTCAGGCCTAGTGCGGAGTAGTGCTTGTCTGTGCTCCGGTTGGGTCTCCTTCGCCCAGCAGGTTGTGGCAACATGTTTCAGTATTTTTCCACGGTCAGCCAGAAGGCCGATGTTTCCCTCATATATCCCTAAAATCTATGGATATATTGAATTTCTTGTGTTCCACATGTAGAGATTTCATGTGCTCCGCCCCCCCAACTCCTGCTTCAGTACAACTGGCATCCCTGTGGGGCCCCTATTGGCCCCCAGGGCGTTGGGAAGGTTACGCTCATATCCGTCTGCTGACACGTCCGCCTGTCGGCACGCGGTGTGTTGCGTAACGCGACGTCTGGTGCGTGGCCTGTTCCATGGGTCTGTTCCCATATGTAACGTCGTAGTGAAACGACTGAAGGGGAACGTCTAGGTTACGTACGTAACCCTCGTTCCCTGAAGGAGGGAACGGAGACGTTACATCCCCTGCCACGACCTGACGTCGCGCTGACGCCGGGCTGCAGCTCGGCTCCTCAGCAAAAGCCTGAATGAGTGGTTGCATGCCGCCATCTTATATACCCGTATGTACGGGGGAGTGGCTCGGCATGCAAATACCACTTGCCAATGTTCATGAATGTTCATTGGCCTTTTGAATAAGGCTTGGAGATGATTGGACTCTCAAGCGAGTTCCCATATGTAACGTCTCCGTTCCCTCCTTCAGGGAACGAGGGTTACGTACGTAACCTAGACGTTTTCAATTAATTTTCTGGATTCTATTTCAGTGGTTTCATTACATTTTAATAATCAAAAGCATGTCTAATAAATTTATAAAGTATATTTAGATTTGATAAAGAATTTATTTATTATAGGATATTTATTAATTTTGAGAAATACAATGTTGTGTATTTACAATTTTCTGGTAAATAAATTCTGGCAAATATTCTTTTTTTTTTTTCTGGTAAATATTCCTTAAACATTGTTTTAATAATATTTTGTATTAGTAGTAGTAGTACTATCTTTACATTAAGTAATAAATTAATATATTTCTGACTGTCAAGTTAAACCGAACTTTTATTTTGATGGGTTGCTGTGAAGACCTTTAGCGACCACATTATATGTAGACCCTGGACCATAAAACCAGTCTTAAGTCACTGGGGTATATTTGTAGCCCTAGCCAAAAATACATTGTATGGGTCAAAATTATTGATTTTTCTTTTATGCCAAAAATCATTAGGTTAAGATCATGTTCCATGAAATTTTTTTGTGAAATTACTAGTGTAAATATGTCAAAACTTAATTTTTGATTAGTAATATGCATTTTTAAGTATTTTATTTGGACAACTTAAAAGGCTTTTCTTAATATTTTCTCAATATTTTGATTTTTTTGCACCCTCAGATTCCATATATTGAAATAATTGCGCCTTAGCCAAGTATTGTTCTATCCTAACAAACCATACATCAATGGAAAGCTTATTTGTTCAGCTTTCAGATGATGCATAAATCTCAATTTCGAAAAATTGACCATTATGGTTTTGTGGTCCAGGGTCACAAATGACGATAGTTTTCCGCAACAGTAACGGTAAAACTGTAAAATGCTCATGAAGTGACTCAGAGCGGTTCTAGAGATTATGTTCAT
Organism: Labeo catla; assembly: GCA_012976165.1. Lineage (NCBI taxonomy): Eukaryota > Metazoa > Chordata > Actinopteri > Cypriniformes > Cyprinidae > Labeo > Labeo catla. The sequence continues at coordinate 588,553 of VONZ01000102.1, forward strand.
GTTCATATTGAGGCAGCAGAGGCTGAAAACACCACGAGCGTCATGCGCATGCGTGTAGTAAACAAAACTACGTGTCTGCGCCATTCACAACACAGGCACGCAGAAATACAGCTCTTATTAAAATACATTTTTAAAAGCAGGGTATCGCAATACTTTTTAAGTACCGGTATATTGTGCAACACTAGTATCAACATGAGAATGGGTTCCAATTGAGTTTGGCATTAGTATGTTGCTAAACTAACAAAGCAGTGCTCTAATAAGCATCAGAATACACTGCATACACAAACATTGAGTAAACTAGGTATAATTAAATTGAATAAATAATTTAGTTGAGTGAAATGCCTATGATGCCGTAATAATATTGTCTAGGTAGACAGCTCATTAAGACTGAGGTAAAAAACAGCTTCTAGAGTGCTCTTTGGAAAGATTGCTTGGTGTAATCTTCTGAACTCATTTACTCTTGACATTAATATGGATTTCATAACAGCCAATATAGACATAAACAGTTTGCATTTTAGTATCATGTAAATAATGGATGTCTCTCTCTGTAAGCAATGAAGCGTCCCCTCCCCTTGCTTTTCAAATCCTGTGAGCAACATTTTTGATTCCATTTCAGTTGCAATCAGACATTGACAGCCTGTTTTGGTGGATATACATCATCTCTCATGATCAGAGCAGTGCTGATATTTTCTGCGAACTGAGGATGCTGTTGTGAAGAGATTAGATCAGTGTTTCTCAACCTGGGGGCTCAGCAAACTTCTCAGAGGGGCACAAATGATGTAAAATTTTTTGAAATATGTTCTGTCTAGGCCAAGAAGAGAATTTAGGCAAAGAATATGTGGCAGTTCTCTTTTGGTTCATGATGTATCGCATGCCTTCAGTTGATTTCAGAAGTATAAATTTTAAAATAATAGACTGAAATCTGTTTTATGTAATTGGAAAATTAACAAACAAATATAAATTCTACTTGCAAATGGTAATGACAGTGAGAGTGTTTTAGTGCCATATTTCTATGCTCTTGGGCTTGTTATGAACAAGGAGGCATTTGGAGGTCGAGCCACAGACTTAAACCAGTGTTAAAAGGGTCACAAACTGCCTTTTTTATTATTTTGTACTGTTCTCTGAGGACCCCTTAATAATGTTATAAAGATTTTACACCAAAAAACATCATAATTTAGAAGTAATAGGCTACTTTCTGTCCTGTTTTTGCTATGATTGGGTAATAGTTGTGTATGTTTGACAGCAAACATACCTCATAGATGGACGCTGCTGTGATTTGAGTCAAAAACAGATCAATTCTCAGTACATATCAAACAATTTGTTAAAACAGACAAAGCTATAGTCACCACATAATGAAAACAGTTATTCACACTTGTGTGGTGTGACATTACTGTTGGATTCAATATAGTCAGCACAGCTTCGTCTTTTAGTTTCAATCTGTGTCAAATTACTCCTTGTTTGTAACCAAATCTGTGGTAAATTGTGAACGAAGGACCAAGTCCTTACAGATGCAGTCTGGAACTTAATTAAAAAATAAAGTTCATCCACTTTTTCCTAACATTGGGATCAGAAGGAAAACAATGCAAAGACTGTTTTTCCACAGCTTGGCACTGCACAGCGTCTTGTTGTATTTGGAGCCATCTTTACCGTTTGGTTTCTGCGTAGACCTGCATTTGCCTCTCGTTATTTACACTACATGTGCAAATCAGTGGGCGGGGCTAAAGAGGCAGCGATGTAGAAGCAGGCATTGATCTTCCTTTGTGGAGGTGGTGTTTATAGTACAATGACCTCTTATATGTCAAAATATCAAGAGAATTTTGTTTTTTGGTTAGTTCAAGACCCCCATTAAATTATGTATGTATGTCTGTGTGTGTGTATGTGTGCGTGTGTGCTTTTGTGTGTTTCTCATTTTTGAAATTTAAAGAAGTAGTTCACTACCATAGCAAAAATGTACAGATAATTTACTCACCCCCTTGTCATCCAAGATGTTCATGTATTTCTTTCTTCAGTCGTAAAGAAAAAAAAATCAGGAATGTTCTCCATATAGTGGACTTCTATGGTGCCCGTGAGTTTTAACTTCCAAAATGCAGTTTAATACAGCTTCAAAGGGCTCTAAACGATCCCAACTGAGGAAGAAGAGTCTTATCTAGCAAAACGACCAGTTAATTAAAAAATAATAATAATAATAACAATTTATATATTTTTTAACCTTAAACACTCATCTTGTCTAGTTCTGCGTGAACTCTGCGTATTCCGGTTCATGACAGTTAGGGTAGATCGAAAACTCCCATCTAATTTTCTCCTCCAACTTCAAAATCGTACTACATTGCTGTTTTACTTTTTTTGGAAAAGGTGTATGACCCTCCTTGCATGTTCACACTGGATCGGTACTTCTGCAGCGATGTAGGATGATTTTGAAGTTGGAGGGGAAAATGAGATGGGAGTTTTTCAACATACCCTAACTGTATTGACCCACAATGCACACAGAGCTAGACAAGATGAGCATTTGAGGTTAAAAAGTATATAAATTGTACATTTTTTAGAAAATAACCAATCACTTTGTTAGATAAGACCGTTCTTCATCAGCTGGGATCGTTTAAAGCCCTTTGAAGCGGCAATTAAACTGCATTTTGGATGTTCAAACTCGCAGGCACCATTAAAGTCCACTATATAGAGAAAAATCCTGAAATTTTTGCCTCAAAAAATATCATTTCTTTACAACTGAAGAAAGAAAGACATGAACATCTTGGATGACAAGGGGGTGAGTAAATTATCTGTAAACTTTTCTTCTGGAAGTGAACTTCTCCTTTAACCGCAAAATGTTCACTACTACTAAATTCTTAAATGCTGACAGAATTCGTATATTTCAACTGTTGTATTATTATGTGGCGCAAAACTAGCTCTGCTGCTTTTCCTGAAATTAGTTTGTTTCATATTATTTACCTGAGTATTACATCCTCATAGAATGTTTTAACATTCTTGTGGGAGTTTAAGTACAGACACTCTTTTGTTGTCAAACAGCAGCACTTCTTGAAACCTGAAGACAGGAGAGTGTTTCTCCCACGCACACTTTAGCAACTGCTGGATTCCCCAGTTACAAGTTGGGAGGTGCTTTTATTTTTGTTTTGGGGTATGTTGTCAATTCTCTGCAGGCCATATCTGCAGTGGAACAAAAGGCTGCATCATGGTGCAGCACTCAGCTTTTCAGCAGGTAATTTCAGCGTTGCTCAAAGGCACTGCAATAAACTCTGTCTAAATATTCAAGCCCACAGATGCTTTTGCTATTTCATGGACTCCAGAGGTTCAAAGACGATCTCAACAACAGATTCCTACCTTTGATTTTGTGCCGTCATGCTACTTTGCTTCTTCAGATATTAAAAAAGCACAAGCTTTCATACCCTCTGGCTCATGAATACAAACGGTTTTCTCCAGCGGATCAAATAACAATAACTGTGACAAGTTCCATATGATTTTTCATACTCTACAGCATAAACTGTCATCATCTGCCATTTTACTGTCTCGTCGGGTGGTCAATAAAAATGTTCTGGGGTGTTTGTTGGCTTGCTGGCATTTTGGGAAATGTTGATGTAGATGATGACTCACAAACAGGCAGTTCATAAAAGTAAACTTGAAAATGTGTACGCCATCCACATTACTCTTTGACCATGAACTCACTTTATGCTCTGTGGGAAATAGTGACTCCAGAAGCCGAGTAAAGGCTGTACTGCCGTTTTACATGCAGGTGGTGTGAAACACATCAATGCAAGAGCCACAAAGGTTGCTGCTGCTGCTTCAGCTAAAATATGCTGCATCTCTAAATGAGGTAATTTCTGTAAATATTCCATGATGTGTTCCATGTTAGGGGTTGCTTCTAAAACAAAACAAAATGAATGAATTAATAATAATAATAATAATAATAGTAATAGCAATTATTTCTACAGAAAAAAGATTGTAGCGCTGACAGTGAGTATTATGTTCTTTCTGCTAACTATAAGTAACCTCCCAACTACGCAAACTAACTAGAAGGGTATTGGTAGACTGTTAGGATAGGATTAGTAGAACAGTTGACATGTACTTGCAAAGTTACTTATATTTTAAGCTGATACACTCTTCCACTAACTGCTATTTATGAAGTTAATTCATGCATATGCATATGTTTTTGTATAAAACTCCTGGTGTAACTTGTTAAGCTAAAGTACCTATTTTGCCGTTAATCACCAGTGCTTTAGCAACGACCCGCTACAAGTTCAAGTGTTTACACGATGGTTGTGGTGAAGTGCGCATTAAAGAGATTTCTTCAGCTGAAGTACCAGCCTGCTGTGATCCTTGAGGACACTACTGAAGGTGAGATGACATCTCTTGCAGCACTGTATAAGCCCTGAATTCATGGGGGTGTGTTTGAGATGTATCTTCTGCGTTATTTTGAGCACCGTGTTGTCAGTGGCACAGAAGCCTGGCAAGCAGTTTCTGCTCTCCTACTGAAATTGCCATGGATGTGGGCACATGTAATGAATTGAAGTGACAGAGACCATCTTGTGCTGCTGGAGAAAGATTCTGTGCTGCTCTAAACACTAAATCTTTCCCTGTCTTTCAAATCCCAGTGATAAGAGGTGACAGATCCAGGTATTTCCAGGTTCTGGTTTGGGTTTGTTTTAGAATCCTAACATTCTGCTAAAATCAGAGGGAATTGGTACTATAGGTTGAGAAGAATATTGTATATTTAAAATTTACATGATGTAACCATATAAAACCTACTGTATTACACAAATTTATAAGGCCTCTAAATTACCAACATGATCAAAACTTTGCTGGAAAAAAAAGAAAACAATCTAGTACATCCTGTACCTTCTGTTGTGTGACTTGTATTAATATCTAAGTCATATTATTAAGACCTATAACTATTGTATGTAGCATTTATATTAGTATTTAATTAGGATTTATATTACAAGCTATCAGAATTTCATCTTAATTTTTGGGCATATAAATATCTGCGACTACACCAAACTTTTCAAATACCCCTTAATACGCCCTTAATTACTCTTGCTATGTCTGAAAAGCTAGTTATAGCATGAAATAAACATGAATGAACATCAGAAGGTATCAGAAGGTATCTTGTTTCAACCGTAGTAAGACCTCAGTACACACTATTCAGAGTCCACCAACGTTAATCTACTCCTGTTTGGTTTAAGTTGTCAGACAAAATGGCAGATTTTGCGTTATGATTGATCAGATCGCCTGTCCCGGTGAAGGGTCAATTGCATATTTTGCTCAGTTTGAGTGTTCAGTTTTGCTCTGAAAAACTGAGGTGTTTTGTTTTCCCCCTCAAATATGAGCTTAATACCATTTAACCCAGGCTTTACAGGGTTAAACATTCACTTCTTAGCCTCAAAGACTGACTCTATAAAAGTCCAATACATCTCTGCCTATGGGTGCATCTATTTCTGCTACGACTTTCCTTATCACCACTCAATCTGTCATCAGCATTCAGCGGACATTAGACCTTTGGCGGATCACTGGATTGATAATGAAAGACAGAAAATGGAGATTGCATTCACACCAAGGACACAGTAATAATGCATGGAAGGCTGCTGCCTGGACCTTTAGTACCCCCCACCAATAGAAACATGGCCTGAAGTTTATTCCTTGATATTCAATCCAGATGCAACAACACGTCTCAGGACCTCATTTAGTTCCCCATGCTCTGTTCACACCAGAGAGTGCCACGATAGCAGCACAATACCAATGTGATTGAAAAAAAGTTGAGAATCCAGAGAGTGTGTCTGTAAATAGTCCTTTCTTGTGCAGTTTTGTTCTTTATTTCAAAGGGTTCTTTATTCTAAACATTTAACCAGAGACAGAACACTATCCTGGGTATGTAAATGATAACAGCCTAAGATTTTATTGATTTCTGTTTATTCTCTAAGCTAAGGTTTAGTATTCTCAGGAAACCAAAAATAATTTGCGTTTTAATGATTTCAACACCAGTGGAGTTAATCAGGTATATTTATGTTGTTACTTAGAAAATACTTGGAAAAGACATTTACTTGCTTTTGGTGCTTGATATGATACTAATAATTAATGGTCAAAGTAGCATAAACTGTAAAAGCACTGGTGAGTGAATATGAGTGTTGTTGTAAGTGATGCTTGCTTATGCAAAGCTGTCCATCTTGTGTGTAGGCAGCACTGCAGTGTTCAGAGTGGTTTTTAGCATGTTCCTGAAGTGTCCTGGGTGGTTGCTAGGATGCTGATATGGTTGATATAACACAGTCTCATGACAGTTTGTAACTATTTTACGTTTTGTGGATTTGGTAGGCTAATTCATATGAATTTGTGTGATCTCATTCATTTGTTATTGTTCTATCTGCTTACAGCCCAATTACACTTTTTTACTTTTTTTTTCTTAAAAAATTCATTTTATTTCATACAATCCACATCATATAAATGTATACCAGCTAGCCACCTCCTAAAATAGTTTGCTTTGAGATCAATTGCCAACAGAGCCAAAACCATGACATTTTAGAAAATGTAGAAATCCCAGGCAGAAAATGTCTGGGAAAGAGAGGATGTATGGTCACCCTATAGTCATGCCTATAGCAAAAACGCAGTTATGTGCAACATTTAATGACCACAAAACCAGTCTTATGTTGCACGGGTATAATTGTAGCAATAGCCAAAAATACACTGGATGGGTCAAATTTATCGATTTTCCTTTTATGCCAAAAATCATTAGGATATTATGTAAAGATCATGTTCCATGAAGATATTTTGTAAATTTCCCACTGTAAATATATCAAAACTTAATTTTTGATTAGTAATATGCATTGCTATGAACTTCATTTCGACAACTTTAAAGGCGATTTTCTCAGTATTTTGATTTTTTGCACCCTCAGATTCCAGATTTTCAAATAAGTTGTATCTCTGCCAAATATTGTCCTTTCCTAACAAACCATACATCAACGGAAAGCTTATTTATTCAGCTTTCAGATGATGTATAAATCTCAATTTCGAGAAATTTACATTTATGACTGGTTTTGTGGTCCAGGGTCACATATACATTTTCTCCCAAAAATCTAGTAGTCACAAAGTATAGGGCCCTATGATTTCCGCAATGCGAAAAACGCGGACAGAATCGCGGAATGCAGTCATAAAAATGAAATTTAGGCTACTGAATAACACATAATGTCATTACTCAATTACTCAGAAGTAGGCCATTACGCATCAAACCGCAATATGGACTAGTATCTGTAAATATTACTCAGAAAAAATACCATTTAAATGTGAATCCTGCATGTTCTGCGTGTCTCTGTTTTAAAGGGATCATCGGATGCCCATTTTCCACAAGCTGATATGATTCTTTAGGGTCTTAATAAAAAGCCTGTAATATACTTTGGTTAAAAATTCTCAGTTGTAGTGTAAAACAACACCCTTTTTACCTTGCCAAAATCAGCTCTGCAAAAATCATCCCATTTTGGTCGAGGCTGCTTTAAATGCAAATGAGCTCTGCTCGTCCTGCCCCTCTCTTCTCTCTGTGGAGTGACAAGCATGTTTACTTTAGCCGCATTTAGCCATGTTTAGCCATTAAACTTGCTAACTAGCACATTATTAGGAAAGGCGATGGCAAAGATTCATAAAAAAACCCTTACTCACTGCTGTTAGTGAAGCTGGATCACAAATGATTTGCGCGAACATAGACAGATATATGTAGATCAGGAGGCGCATTCCCTTCACAAACAAACGTAATCCACTGCATCTTCAGCAGCTAACTTACATCCCTGCTCCGGCATCAAAACATGGAGGTTGGACTGTTACAACTGATCTCAGGTAAGATGCTCATGTCAATCAACTATTGTGAGAGCGGCCTCTGTCGTTGTGACGCCACAATGACAGGCATCTGAGAATGGCTTGATTTGAAAAAGGGAATATTATTTTTACAGATTAATTAAAAACCACTGCATGGATTTTTATCATTATAGGGTAGATTTGTACATACACTGCCAACACACATTAATGTTCAAACAGCATGTAAAAGTGAATTTAGCATCTGATGACCCCTTTAATGATGGAGCGGTTTTGTTTACTACACACACTGGAGCGCCCGTGACACTTGTGGTGATTTCAGCAGCTGTTGTCTCACTAAATGAGGACATAAATACATGTACAATATCTGCTGAGAGTCACTTCATGAGCATTTGACCGTTCCATTTTAAGAAAACTAGCATTATATCATAATATAGCATTATATTACTATTGAGATTTTTACATAACATTTATTTATTTTATCTCACAATTCTGACTTTTTGTCTTGCAAATGCAAGTTTATATCTCCTTATTTGGACTTATAGCTCAATTTAACTCAAAACTAGTGAGTTTTCTTAATTCTGAGGGGAAGAAAAGACAGAAATGTGGGATATAAACTCCTTTTCTGAGCTGAGGGGAAAAGAGAGAATGACAAGTTGTTTTTCCTTATTAGAATTGTGAGATATAATCTTGGAATTGTGAGAATAGTCAGAATTCAGTCAGAATTTTAAAATATAAAATCAAATTTACCTTTTTTTAATTCTTTTATTCCATAGCTCCATAGACTGCCACTTGAACCGGCCACAAAAAAACGTCATCCCTGTAAGACTATTTCACCATCTAACGTCAATTTTGTTGAATAACAGTGCTTATCACTGGGTGACAAACGCTTGTAATATGCAGAGAACATTTTGAAAATGACATCTAATCAATATTATCTATAATCTTTTTAAACCTATCTATTTTGTACCGTATCCGTGTAATTCTCTAGCCATAAAGGCTATCTCTCGAGGGTTTTCTGCAACCATGATGCGCGCGCATCCCGAATGTTTACAAACCGATAATTGGTCTATTATCAACCCGTCAAAACTTGAAGACATTGTGCCAGATATATATATTGCTACTGTTACTACTACTACTAAAATGAAACAAACATTATTTTTTAGAGTATAATCACACAACATTTCTTCCATGTTTTAATTTTAAAAGTAAATTCCCCTTTGTTTGCCAAAAAAAAAAAAAAAATGTTTTATGAATGTTTTATGCCTTCATTTGATAACCAGAACATTTTAAATACACAACACAGAATTTCTGAGGGTAAAAATAAAACCTTTCATTAGGCTATTTTAAGAATAAATTTGAATAAATGAAGTATGCATTCAAATAATTAGACATGCTAAAACACAGAATTTAATAACATTAAAACATGGTGAGAATAAAATAAAACATTTCATAGGGCCCTAAACATGTAATAATTTATTCATTTATTCATTCATCCATCCATTCAGTGTGCACTGCTTTAAAAAGTAATTACCTGGCTAAATGTACAACACAATGGCATTTAGTATAAATACTACAGTTGTTTTAGTGACATAGGAAAACGTCTAGGTTACGTATGTAACCCTCGTTCCCTGAAGGAGGGAACGGAGACGTTACATATGGGAACTTGCTTGAGAGTCCAATCATCTCCAAGCCTTATTCAAAAGGCCAATGAACATTCATGAATATTGGCGAGTGGTATTTGCATGCCGAGCCACTCCCCCGTACATACGGGTATATAAGATGGCGGCGTGCAACCCCTCATTCAGGCTTTTGCTGAGGAGCCGAGCTGCAGCCCGGCGTCAGCGCGACGTCAGGTCGTGGCAGGGGATGTAACGTCTCCGTTCCCTCCTTCAGGGAACGAGGGTTACATACGTAACCTAGACGTTCCCCTTCAGTCGTTTCACTACGACGTTACATATGGGAACAGACCCATGGAACAGGCCACGAACCAGACGTCGCGTTACGCAACACACCGCGTGCCGACAGGCGGACGTGTCAGCAGACGGATATGAGCGTAACCTTCCCAACGCCCTGGGGGCCAATAGGGGGCCCCACAGGGATGCCAGTTGTACTGAAGCAGGAGTTGGGGGGGCGGAGCACATGAAATCTCTACATGTGGAACACAAGAAATTCAATATATCCATAGATTTTAGGGATATATGAGGGAAACATCGGCCTTCTGGCTGACCGTGGAAAAATACTGAAACATGTTGCCACAACCTGCTGGGCGAAGGAGACCCAACCGGAGCACAGACAAGCACTACTCCGCACTAGGCCTGACTGCGGGGCATGGAGGACCCAGGTTCGCCGGAGGGAACAACTGAGGGAAATAGCGCACGGATCCATTAGGAATGGCGCAGCAAGCCGACACCAGCCGGACTCCCGCTCGCCTGTGATGTCTATGTTAAGACACGGGAGGATACGGCCTCTACGCGAAGGTTGTAGAACCTGGCGAAGGTATTAGGTGTCGCCCAACCCGCAGCTCTACAGATATCTGCTAGTGAGGCGCCATGAGCCAACGCATAGGATGAGGCAACACTCCGTGTGGAGTGGGCACGAACACCTAAGGGGCATGGCTCTCCCTGGTTTTGGTACGACAGGGAGATGGCATCTACCACCCAATGGGCCAACCTCTGTTTGGAGACAGCATTCCCTTTCTGCTGACCTCCAAAGCAGACGAAGAGCTGCTCGGTGCGTCTGAAGTGCCGAGTGCGGTCCACGTATATACGCAGAGCGCGAACTGGACACAGCAGCGCAGAGGCTGGGTCTGCCTCCTCCAGGGGCAGAGCTTGCAGGTTCACCACCTGATCGCGGAAAGGCGTGGTGGGAACCTTGGGCACATAACCAGGCCGGGGTCTCAGGATGACGTGAGAATCGCCGGGCCCGAATTCTAGGCACGCTTCGTCGACAGAGAAAGCTTGTAGGTCCCCTACCCTCTTGATGGAGGCCAGTGCGGTCAGGAGCGCTGTCTTGAGTGACAGATATTTTAGCTCAACTGACGCAAGTGGCTCAAATGGGGCCTCCCGCAGACCCTGGAGGGCGACGGAGAGGTCCCAAGAGGGTATGGGGTGCGGCCGGGGGGGATTAACCCTTCTCGCACCCCTCAGGAACCTCACGATGAGTTGGTGCTTACCTAGGGATGTTCCATCCACTGCATCGTGGTACGCTGCAATGGCAGCAACGTACACTTTGAGAGTTGAAGGGGACAGCCTGCGCTCCAACTTTTCCTGCAGGAAGGAAAGCACTACTGCAATCGTACATCTCTGTGGGTCCTCCCCGCGAGAGGAACACCAGTCGACGAACAGACCCCATCTCAGCGCATAAGCCTGCCTTGTGGAGGGGGCTCTGGACTGAGTGATAGTTTCTATCACGGCCTGTGGAAGGCCGGAGAGGTCTGACGCGTCCCGTCCAGGAACCAGACGTGCAGGTTCCACAGGTCGGGGCGCGGGTGCCAAATTGTGCCCATCCCCTGAGAAAGAAGGTCTCTCCTCAAGGGGATTTTCCAGGGAGGGGCTGCCGCGAGGGAAATGAGTTCTGGAGACCAGGTCCGGGTGGGCCAGTATGGCGCAACCAGCAGAACCTGCTCCTCGTCCTCCCTGATCTTGCATAGTGTCTGTGAAGCGGTCTCATATGAAGCAAGCCGAGCGTCGTCACTGCGGCTGCGGCTGCCATATGCCCCAGGAGCCTCTGAAATGTTTTGAGAGGGACCGCTGTTTTGTGTCTGAATGACTCCAGACACTTCAGCACTGACTGCGCGCGCTCGTTGGTGAGGCGGGCTGTCATACTGACCGAGTCCAGCTCCACGCCGAGAAAAGAGATCCTCTGCACGTGGACGGAGTGGTTGGAATGTCATGGCAGGGCAGGATGTGTTTAATCGCCTCCGTCTGCTTTTGAACCACCGAGAACTGCTGGGCAAAGTCCTCGACGGTGTCGCCGAATAGGCCGCCCTGGGAGATAGGAGCGTCGAGAAACCGTGATTTGTCGACATCTGCCATCTGGGCCAGGGTCAGCCATAGATGTCGCTCTTGGGCCACTATGGTGGACATCACCTGACCAAGGGAACGCGCCATCACCTTCGTAGCCCGGAGGGCGAAGTCGGTGGCGGCGCGGAGTTCCTCCATTGCACCCTGTTCAGAACCCCTCTCGTGCAGGTGTTTCAACACCTTGGCCTGGTACACCTGTAAGGTGGCCATGGCGTGCAAGGCGGTGGCAGCCTGTCCAGCGGCGCAGTAAGTCCGGCCCGCGAGAGCGGACGAGAACTCACACGCCCTGGAAGGGAGATGGGGCCGATCCCGCCAGGTGGCAGCGCCGGGCGGGCATAGATGCACCGCGACAGCGCGCTCGACCTGAGGGACCGCCTCATAACCCCGGGCTGCACCGCCGTCGAGAGAGGCGAGGGGAGAGGAGCTGGGACGTGGACGAGAAGAGTGCGGGGCTCGCCAAGTCCTCACCAGCTCCTCATGCACCTCCGGGAAGAAAGGCACTGGGGGAGAGCGCGGCGGTGCCGCGGGAGCCCTCCCCAGAAACCAATCATCCAGCCTAGAGGGATCGGCCGGAGGTGTTTTGGGCACCTCCAGACCGATCTCCTTGGCGGCTCGGAGGAGCATAGCCGACAGTTCAGCATCCGTCTCAGACGGGGCGGCAACCGCAGAGGGGTACCGACCCGCCGAGTCGTCAGCCTCATCGTCAGACTCTCCCTCTGATGCTGCAGCAGACATCTCGATCTCCTGGGGAGCGCCAAAGGAGATACCCAGCCCGCTGTACGGGGAGGTATACTGTTCTGGCAGCTCAACGGGACTGCGCGGTGACGCAGAAGTCCGCGGGGCTTTGGGGGCCGACAGAACATTCTGCACAGTCACCTGAATGTCCCCCAAGTGCCTCACCGCGGCAGCCGAAAAACCTTGACGGCTCAACGACTTACCGCGGGAAGACAACAAGGGGTGCCTACTCATGAATGAGCGGCGGGACTTTAACGCAGCCATGGACATACGTTCGTAATGAACGCACGTACCATCCGTGAACGCTGCCTCAGCGTGCTCTCGGCCCAGGCACGTGAGACAGCGATCATGTCCATCCAAAGAGGCGAGGAAACTACCGCACCCGGAAGCGCACGGCCGGAGAGACATACCGGGAAGATGTCCTCGACAGCCGCGAGAAATTCACTCTTTTGAAATCCCGGTCCGCCCAGGGAGAAACCGCGGCACAACTGTGCTCTCAAACGGGCGGGGCTCGCTGGAGTGCGGGAGGCTTGAATGCCGTGAAAACGGCAGCCCGCAGGATTAGGCTGGCGGCTGCCGAACGCTCTTTTAGATGAAGCTCTTTTAGTAGCTCGGCAGCACGCCAGCAGAGAGAGTGTGAACTCAGGAACTCTTTTCTTTTTTTTTTTAAATGGCTCAGAAGACGAGGCTCCAAAAGCAAAAGTCTGAATGAGTGGTTGCACGCCGCCATCTTATATACCCGTATGTACGGGGGAGTGGCTCGGCATGCAAATACCACTCGCCAATGTTCATGAATGTTCATTGGCCTTTTGAATAAGGCTTGGAGATGATTGGACTCTCAAGCGAGTTCCCATATGTAACGTCGTAGTGAAACGACTGAAGGGGAACATTGCATAATCATTTAGAATATGTTCTTGCATTAAGACATTTTCACAGCATTCATATTCAGAAAAAAAAAAAGAAAAAGAAAAAAAAAAACTTTGTCCATCTTTACATAATACACTAAGGAAAAAAAAAAACTGTTGAGTAATTGAGATCCACTGTTGTGCTCAGGAAGTTGACTTAACAAATGTCACAAGTTGTCAATACAGGCGCTCATACTAAACAGCGTTTTGGTGGAAAAAAAAAAAAAGAATTTTAAATCCATGTGCAATTATAACCACTAATCAATAGCACAGCAGAATGGAAATCTGCCCTTACCTCTTCAGACATTAACATCATTCAGAGTCCCTCTTGTGCTAGAGTGTCGGTGTGGATACATTCAGAATATGGATCTTATAGTAAATAGCTTTCCCTCTGAAATTAATAAAGTCTTGCCTTATGTTCACCCTCGTTGAATCATCCTTATTTGTCTGATACATGTGGGATACGAAAGCTGTTTTATGTTGACTTTAATGATAAGTCTGTCTGAGACAGATCTTTATCTGACAGCTGTAGATAAATCTACAATGCTTGAACATCATGCTTTTGATGGATTCTGGCTTTTGTATGGACGCACAAAGTGTACACCCATTTCTAGCAGTATTAAAAGAACATTTGTATAGAGGACTTACTGTAGCAGATCACAGCGCCAATATTTTAAACTATATATAAACTAATTGTCCCTGATATCGTTTATGTGAATAACAGTGTATTGTTTTACTCGTATTCACTCTTTCCAGTTCAACCAGATCAGAAAAATCAATCAAATTTGTCTTATGATAGAAGCGTAGACAGAAGAGGTGACATTTAGCTGTCTTTGTGTTATTTAATAATGAATGTGGCGATTATGCTCTGCTGATCTTTGAGAAGAGCAACCCTGCTGTTTCCACTGTCCGACACCAGATCCAATATCTGGGCCACTGTTAATGACCCCATTACTCTGCTCTGATGGCTTCTATGGGTTTGATGTAGCAATGGTGACAGTGTTGTTTATCCAAGCAAATGGGCACATTGAGCCTAGGTGTAATCACTCTCCTCTGAGACCCTGACCAAAAGATAGCAGAACAGAAAGGCAAGGACGAGTTTTTTTATAGTTTCATTCGTGATGATATACCAAATCATTACCGAGATATGGCCGCTGGGGTCAATTGCATCACATGGCCTGCGTTTAAACTCAACACCTGAACACAGAATAATCACAGCGATTGAATGGGCTCCATAGCGCAATGAATGAATCTCTATACAGCACTGTTCAAGGTAACATCAGGGAAAAAAATAGGCTCTGCAAAAACTGCAGAGAAATTCACTCTGCTTTTAAAGCTGTGGTTTATCCAAATCGAATAAGACTTTGGGCAATCTTCAAAACACAAAAAAAGATATTTATAATGAAACCTAAGTGGTTTCTGCCGCTCAGTGGAAAGTCCAGGTAAACAAAACTTAACCCGTTAAGTATTTTGTTGGCGCTTAGTTACCATGTACTATTGTTCACAAAAGTCATATGTGTTTGGAATGACATGAGGGTGAGTACATGATGACAGAATTTGCATTTGTGGGTAAACAATCCTTTTAAGTCATTTATTTGGACACTGTTATGACTGAGCGAGGACAAACAATGTGTGCAATGAATTGGATTTGTTTTGCACTAAATTAGTGTTGCTTTCAGTGACAGGTCTTTCACATAGTACAAGTTTTAAAGCTTTTTAAAATAATTGTAAAAGCATTACTGCTTGCAGCAATGCATCAACACATAGTATGTTTTGAACACGGTTGGGCACTTTTACGAAGTAATCCATTTATGTCTAGTTTGTTTGCCAAAATGAAACTGCTATTACCCCTCTTCTCAAATGTTTTGAGGCACAGAATCCTGAACATTGTTATTAAAACTTCAATTTCACTAAACTCGTTTGGTGAATTTTGCATTACCTCTTCACTCCTACCTGCATATATACATAAAACGTGTGACTGAAAGCCTCTTGGGTCTGTTGTGATTTAATTTATTTCCCAAAGATATCAAACTCAAATTGACTTGTGCACAGTGCCTCAGAGGACATCTGTATACTTACATGAATATTGATTTGACCAGGTTGTTACACACATGTAGAGCAACCCCACAGAAGCCCTGGAAACCCATGAGCTCTATTACAGTCTTAGACCTTCGAACCAATTTTACTAGGTGTAGCAGTGACTTATTGCACTGTGTATCTTTTCTACCCTGGAAGCATTAAAGCTGCACATTACCTCAGAATGTTAATTAATCATGGACCAATCAGATCTGAGTATGATGCTAGTCTTTTGCAATAAAAAGTCCTTGTAGGCCTTGTTAAGTAATTATGAACAGAAATAACTTCTGTGTTCAATTGTTTGTAAAAATAAAGTAAATTGAGTAAACAAATTGTGAGACCACACTGTGGAAGCCAGTATGGAGGTGTTGCTGTGACAGGAGCAAGTGTGTGCTTTAAAGCAAACATTAACGAAGTTTATGCCCTTGGCATTAATGTCTAATAAGGCACTGTCTCATGAGAAAAGGCCTGACACATGGATTCAGTGCAAGCTGCTTCTGCGTAGTCAGAACACCAGCCACAAGCATAGGAAACATAAATTATCCAAGAGTATGTATGCTAACATCTTTCTGGAGTCTCTCGGGGAGAATATAGTCAACAGAGGAAGTGTCTTTCAGTCCTGTGGAAGAGCACTATCTCTGTGTTGAGTTTGTTTTCTGATACTCCCTGACCTCTTTCCGCTCTTATCAGACTGGCCAGACCGACTGTGGCCTTTTTAAAGTCTGCCCTTGTGTCCTGTATACTCACTAATGTTGCTTTTTACAAAGAGCCAAAGCATGTATCTGCCACAGCACATAGCAATAGTGGCAGGACTTTACATTAGTACACTCCTTGGTATGTTATGTTCATGTCATTCCACAGTAACTCTTATGGTTCCTTACTACCTTTTAAGACATAAAAGGACATCATAGCTGAACTTCTGGGGCTGTTCAGTGACATTATATGCTGTCTTCCAATATATCTAGTTTTGAACAAAATGAAAGGTAGCATCACATGTGTCCTTGTAGAGAAGGCAATTCCAGAATACACTTTAACAAGCTAAATAGCTACGTTTGCATGCACCCAAATAATTAGTTAGTAATTGGACTGATGGCTCAATCAGATTAAAAAGGCTTCATGTAAACTCCTTACCCAATTTGAATAAAATAATAGAAAATGTTCAATATAATTGGAAATTGATTAACATTTGTGTGCTTTGCATAATTTAATGCTTACTATAGCTGCCTTGGTAGCACACCCACATCACGGAGGCATCTATTTGATGTCCGCATTTACATCTGGAAGACATATTTTTTAGAGTGTTTGCTCATCTGCAGTACGTGTATAAGACATTTTCTTATCAGATGTCAAATAGACGTCTATTAGATGTCTTTAAGATGTTTATGATTTAGAATTAGGAATGTCAAAATTAACACGTTAACGTTAATAACGTGAATTAATTTTAACAGCACTAATTTTATTAACGTGCAATTAGCTCAGCGCACATTTTCCGTTTGACCCATGAATTAGCTCATAGTTGGAGAGATAGAGATGCAGCCATAGTGGACAGTAAGGGATGCAGCAGTGAACAGAAATGGAGAAAGAAAATTTCTTCTAAATGGAAAATTCATATACAAAACGATGTCTGATGGTTCTCTGCATTTATTGTCGATGTGAATTACGTTATTGCCACAGCAGAGAGCTTTCTTCCCCCTCGCCATAAAAAAGCTTGCTATAGCACACCGGCAGATATAATAATTATGAATGTGTCAGGGAAAAACAGCAAGGAGACTGCGTTAACATTTTAATAATTTATTGATAAACCAGTGCTTTCTTTGTTTCAGCTTCAGAGACTCTGTATGTGTGTTTCATACAGATTACATAATCTGAGAATATTTGTTTTCCATTTGAATTGGTTTATTTAAAACTAGACATTTCACTCTCTATAGATATATTTTCATGTCTGTAAGACAAGTATACACAGAGTTTAGAAGTTTCACGCTCAAGTTCACAGAGACGGCAGAAAGCGCATCCTGTTTGCTTTCATTATTTTACAAAAGCGCAACATTAGATTGAGCTGCGATGTAAAGTTGCTACTACATACATGTTTCAAATGTAAAGCCATATTTGAGGTCTATGAATGAAAGGTGAGCATTTGAATGTGTATTACCACATAAACCAGCCGTTAACGATCTGTCCATCACGGACTGCGTGACTTCGCCACTTCCTTGCTGTCATTGAAACATGTATATGTTCTTTACGCTGTATGTTTAGGGTGGTTTCAGTAATAATAAATTTACATTTTGCATGTTCAGAAAATTTGAGCTGCCCTGCCGTGCGAAAATGTAAACAGGCTTGTGTAAGTAATTTGCTCAGTGCAAAGAAAGAGAAGTAATGGGAATTTATGTTCTTTTTTGTTTTCATGTGTCTAATAGACATGAACAAGTTCTTTGAAAAACATGACCTATGACCTTTGAAACATGTCTAATCAACATGCTCTATGTTGAATATGGTTTCACTAATAATAAACATATATTTGCATAAAGCATCCATATTTGCCAATGCCCATGTTGATTAGAATATTAAAAACTTGTAGATTTAGAACAGATAACAATGTGCGATTAATCACAATCACGCAATTAATCGCAATGAAACATTTACATCGATTGACAGCCCTATTTAGAATGTATGTAAAACTGACATCTTACAGACAGCTGTCAGATGTTTGTACACAGCAGATGCTTTCCAGATCAAGCAATCTTTAACAGACATCTTGGAGACGTATGTGTGGTATGTGGGTGTGTTGTTAGCTTAGCAACTTGTTAATGACAAAAATACTTCTTCTGAGGGATGCAGTTTATGTGCTGTACAAAGCTGGCTAATACAGAAAGGCACACTTACTGAGATTGAAGTACAGTTTTTCTAAACATGCTAGCTAGTTTAGCACTTGATTTAATAAATATTTTTTTGTAGACCAGGAGCAAACACATCCATTAAATTCGAAGGTTGACTTTGTGGCCTATGATTTTATTCTCATTTAACTATGATTTTGATCTGAAACAATGAAATTCTTGTTTGTAATGTCCTTTCTGTGTCTTCACCTTGCTATTATTAGGATAATGCTGCCATGATCACAAGTAGGAGCACTCTTTTCACCTTTTATATTTAGCCTAGGCTACATTCATTTACTGCTGGGTTTCTTTTGTGAATTAAGCACAATCTATAATGAGCCTAATTCACATAGAAAGGAGGCGTGTTTGAGTGAAAAAGTGTGTGAATGACTTTATTTAAATACTGAAAACAAAAATTACAGCGCTGTGCTGGATTGCAAGTCATTAGTGAATAACACATATACTGTGCGCAAATGCTACGCAACTGTTTAGTGAATTCCAACATGTTATACATAATTGTTACATTGCCTTAAATAGCAGCAGCCTGTGTAGACAGCAGACAGCAAAACTGTTCAAAAGGTTCTGAAATATATCTGGCCTTCATAAAGTTTTATTTACACTACACCGCCTAGAGCTGTTATCTGTCTACAAAGTAATTTAGTTATTTACTTATTTTTTTTTACTTTTATGTCAACACTTTTTTTCTTCTTGTTGTTTACTACATGATGAAACCACTTCAAGTTGGGGAAAGAAAAAAGTGCTAAATAGTTTTTGGCTTGTTCCATCATAAGATTAAAAGCACAAAGATGTGGTTCTTGGTTTTTAAAGCAAAAATAACAAATAAATAAATAATTAAAAATAAAAAAATAAAAATCTTTTGAATTATCACCAGACTTTTATATGCAGAACACCAAATTACGTTTGTTAAAAAAAGTTATGGCCATTAGCTAATCAATATTTTAACTATTTATTCTTGTGTTACATACCATGGACTCATCCTGAGCGCTGTTTTATGTCTGGTACTGTAGACTTCTGTTATTTTTTATTTTTTAATTTTTTTTTCATGAAAATCCTGCAGTGGATTGCACTGGAGTTCTGAAAAACAAGAACACAAAAATATATTGGTAACATTTTAGCCAAGTTTAGGTATTAGGAAACATCAGCAATAAATATATGATCAGTGATTCATGTATATTCAAATATTTATGAAAATATATTAATCAAACTTTCTAACTATGACATTTATTCAACATTTTAAATGTATTTTAAAATGTTAACAGCTTAACATAATATAAAGTTTGGTAGTATTTTTCATTTCGCATTGATACGTGATGTAATTTGCTTTCAAAAATGATAGATAGAGCACAAATTAACGAAATCATTAAAAAAAAAGTTCAAGTTTTTGTAAGTCTCAAGACAGTCTTATAACACGTTCTTGAAATTAAGATTTTAATTTGACAATTCATCTTACAAACACAACTCTCTCTATGTGAGATGTAATACAGCAAAGACATTTTTTGCACATTTTCTATTGACGCCTTGGATGGAAAGCAACAAAGAGCAGCCAATCACATTAGCTCACATTATATTTGCAAATGTTTCTTGTAGAGCAAAGACTGTCTTCATTATTTCCTTTGTAACTGCACTATAGAGACCTGAAAATTACGAACACATTGGCTACAAAGTGAAGCATGAAGAGAAGATTTTGAACTATCTTTTGTAGTCACACTGTGCCGCTGATGTAATTAATACCCTTAATTAGGCCTCTATATCGACAAGGAGGTTGAGGGCCAACTATCCCAGCACTTTGTGATCCCGAGTTCACAATGCGGCTTCTCATGGCTGTCTCTGCCTGTTTTATCCAGATAATCTGTGCCTTTGTGTGGTAAAACTCATCATCTCACCACATTGTGGCCATGTGTGCCTTTGATTTGGATTTGCAGGTGTTTCCGCCCCCTCCTCTACTGCCCACACCAACTGAAGAAACTCAACAGGGTAGATGGCATATCCTCACAGAGACCAGCATGATGTTTCATCTCGGCATCATATTAGCATGAAGAGCTTGCTATTCAAATGGCCATTCACTCTCACCGTAATCACTGTGTTGCTTGCGCTCCGTGGCAACTGTTCCATGAAGGGGATTTGAATACGAGAGACAGAAATAAGTGCGAGGGGAAAAAAAGTACCAAATTAAAAAAGAAGTCTTTTGATTTGCTCTGTCTGTGAATCAGCATCAGTAATACTTACTCTGTGGATACGGATGAGTTGTTTTAGTGAAATGAAGCAGAAATATTTAGAAGGATTAATTCCAATGAAGGTAATAAAATGCCAAAAAAAAAAGAAAAAAAAATTGTCACAGAATGTAAAAAAAGTAGTGACAGAAAAATATGTCAGCCTAGAGAAAGTGTGTTAATTGTGTCAGTTCTAAACTTTACTGTTAGTCAGGTCAAATGATTATGCACATCTTATTTTTCCTATATTTTTGAGCAAATTTTGAGTAATGTAAAATAGACAAGTTATTTGCTTTCATTCAATTTGATAATTTCTGTAATACAGTGGCATGTGCAAGTATGGGAACCCCTTGCAGAATCTGTGAAAGTGTGAATAATTTTAACAAAATAAGAGAGATCATACAAAATGCATGTTATTGATTTATTTAGTACTTTCCTGAGGAAGATATTTTAAATAAAAGATGTTTACATATAGTCCACAAGACAGTAGTCTTGTCCCTTGTTGTTCTGAACAGTTAAACTGAGTACTGTTCTTCAGAAAAATCCTCCAGGTCCTGCAGATTCTTCAGTTTTCCTGCATCTGTTGCATATTTGAACCCTTTCCAGCAGTGACTGTATGATTTTGAGATCCATCTTTTTACACTGAGGACTCAAACACAACTATTAAAAAAAGGGTTCAAACATTCACTGATATTCCAGCAGGAAACATAATGCATTAAGAGCCAGGGGGGTGAAAACTTTTTGAATTTGAAGATCAAGGTAAATTGTACTTAATTTGTCTTCCAGGAAACAAGCACGTGTCTTCTGTTGCTTCTGAAGGTCAGTACTAAATGGAAAAAAAAAATATATATATATATATATATTTTTCTGAAGAACAGTGCTCAGTTTAACTGTTCAGAACAAACAAAGGGACTCATGAACAACCATCACAAAACAAAACAAACAAACAAACAAACAAAAAAACAGCCGTAGACCATCCACTTTATCATACACAATATTAAAAACCAAGGGTTCCCAAACTTTTGAAGGGAGTTATTTATGTAAAATATCTTACTCAGGACAGTTATTAAAAAAAAAAAAAATAACATGCATTTTGTATGATCTCTCTTATTTTGTTAAAATTATTTGCATTTTCACAGATTCTGCCAGGGGTGGTTGCCAAACTACATTGGTCATTGAAAAGCAAGTATCAATCAACCACTCTCAACAAACAAAATAAGTTACTTTTTTTTATTTCAATATAGCCCACTTTAGACATTCTACTAACAACTGTATAACTATGTTAACTAACTCTTATTAGAGCATATGTAGGTTGTTATATAATAGTTAGTACTTAGTACTGATAGTTAGTAGAAGTATATTTATTTTATTTTATTTTATTTTATTTTATTAAATATCAAATCTATTTAAGATTATAATTTTTTATTTAAAAAAAAAAAAACAATAGAGAATTGTTGTAGGGATAGGGTCAATGCTGAGGCAAAACTTATTTCCTCTTAGTCAAATTAAGTCAGCAGACCATTTGGGGAGATATTCTGCATTATTATCCTTTTTAATACTTTCTTCTTTTTCTTTTCTGTTTTGAAGAAAATATAAGTCTTATTTTGCAAAAATACTTTGGCTTTTGCAAAAATATATGCATAGTCACACTTGTCTCTTGAGATCAGGATGGCTTTTGTTTTTGTGGCAAAAGTTCACGTCATTCAAATAGATCTGGTCTGCTGACTGAACCCTGGAAAATGGAGAAAAAAAAAAAAAAATCTCATTCATGAAAGGTGGTAATTTGAGACCGTGTTGATTTCCGTCAAGATTTGTGAATAAAAACACTGTAAGGTTTGACACAAATTGCAATGAGATTTCATGATTAAACTCATTATTAAAGTAATTTGAGGTGATTTCTCAATAAAGGGCTGTAAATGTATATACACATCTGCTCTTAAGTAGCTCTCACCAATACAGAAGAAAATAAGTGTTTTTCTGAACATGCCCTTCTTTGAGAAGGATGTGCTGCTTGTATTTAAGGGGTGAGAAAGATGAAAGCACTCCTGATATCCTGCTACCTGTCCATTAACTAGTTTTTCCCACTGCTTTGCCCAGAGCTGACCTTTAACCCTATAAAACAGTGATCACAGTGGATGCCTCCTCTATAGATTTTGACTCAACAAAACAAACAACATGATTCTTTAAAAGTATTATAAAGTGAGCTGAGAGATTTCTTGAGAGGACTAAACAAAACATATTTGCAAAGGTGATGTTCTGATACCACCTTTTCCAGGACAAGTACAATATCAATACTTTCAGGTTTGGTATTTGCCAATATAGATACCTGTATGTATGTGTGTATGTATGTTTGTACATATGTATTAGGGACATTACCTCCAAGGAAGTAAGGGAAGCAATGCCTCCTCAAAATATTGGATGAAAAAAAAAATGTGTAGTACAAAAATAAAACAATGCCAATATTACAAAATATTACATTAAAAAGTGCATACAGTAAATTATTAGTTTTTCTAAAGAATCCTTGTCCACCAGTGAACCAGCAGGTCAAGTTACAGCTGGAGTCCACGTCTCTCTTGGCTCCTCTGAGCTATTTGAGTTTTAACAGACTCCCTAAAGCAGGGGTGCCCAACCCTGTTCCTGGAGATCAATAATAACATAACATAACAATGCAGAGTTTAGTTCCAACCAGATCCTAATTAGCTGGTTCAGATGTGTTTGGTCAGGGTTGGAGCTGAACTCTGCAGGAAGGTTGATCTCCAGGACCAGGGTTGAGCACCCCTGCCCTAAAGCATGCAATGGGTTTAAGTGGGGGGGTGACTGAGAATGAATGGGGATAAGTCACATGAGAGGAGGCAATGCCTCCATCGTGATATGACTGGGTATGACTGGTTATGTTCGACTTTCAATTGATGAAGGGTTAATATCAATGATCAATATTTGCCATTATTAATCTGTTAAAGGGCTAAATGGATGCCCATTTTCCACAAGTTGTTATGATTCTTTAGGGTCTATACGAGAAGTCTATAACTTGCTTTGGTTGAAATTTCTCAATGGTAGTATAAAAAACACCTTTTTTACCTTGCCAAAATCAGCTCTGCCAAAATCATCCTGTTCTGGTCGATGTTGCTTTAAATGTTAACGAGCTCTGCTTGCCCCGCCCCTCTCTTCTCTCTGTGGATTGACAAGCTTGTTTACTTTAGCCGCATTTAGCCGCTAAACTTGCTAACTAGCATGTTATTTGGAAAGGCGATCGCAAAGATTCTTAAAAAAAAAAATGCTAGGGTTGTGCTGATAGGCGATAATATCTTGTATCGGCAATAATATCTCGTATCGGAGATATCGCCTGTTGCTGATGCCTTTGACGATAGAAAGATTATTATTATTATTATTCGTCAAAAATAGATTAGACGCCCAACTTTAGCCATGCAGTACAGAGTGCCGCTTCTGGGGCGCTTCAGAAACTTGCCGTGAGGTGGTTGGTATAAACACAAAGGCACAAATCACAGTGAGCGGGAGGGGGTGTTTCGGGTGGGAAGCATGCAATCTGTAATTGCGTGAATCACTTTTGAAATCGATCCCATTCAGAAAGGAGGGAAGAAGATAGAAAGGGAGGACACAGTAACCCGTTTTGGGGGAAATGGCCTCTCTTCGTGCCGCAGACATGTGCAGTGTAAATCAGGGGAAAGAAATTTATTAATCATACAGTGATGTAACTATTATGGTACCTAAAGTGCATAAACTAGCGCTAGACTAGGCTAGGCTAGTCAGTGATGATGTTCTTTGATAACGCAAATTTGCTCGTTTTCTGTAGCTGCTTTTTAAATAACTAAAACACAAATTAAGTCATTAAGTCATATTGAAAAATGTTAGGCTGCTTTTAGCCTTTATGCTGGTGTTGGCTCATTTGCCGGCAATGAAACTAGGTAAGGACATAATTAAATAAACCAGCACGATAGTATCGTGTATCGGTGATCTCGCAGGCTGACGATAGGACGATATGAATATTGAGCATATTGCCCAACACTACTACCAACACACTTTTATGTTCAAACAACATGTAAAAGTGAACTTTGCATCCGATGACCCCTTTATTATTCATATTACAATAGCAGTATTTATAATATATCTATTTACAAACTGCTCCACACAATTTTTAAATTATATATATATATATATATATATATATATATAAATAATTGGAACTACATAAAAAAATAATAATAAAACTACATGACATAAAAATAAATACAAAGGGAACTTTTCTTCTCATTGAAACATATTGAATTTTATGTCTTGATTTCTTCAGTCTTGGTACAGTAGCTGTACAGCTACCACGTTTCTCCCCAAAGCCTAAACCACTTCAGAACCACCTGGTCTTTCTCTTAGGTCCCTTTAGGTAACTAACAGCCTTTATAAATCTTTCCCTACCTCCCCAATGTAAAGGCTTACTACTTTAAAATTGAGACAGGGAATAAATAAATAAATAAAATAACATTTGTGAGTTGGTCTACAGTTTTAGAGGAGCTCATCCATCTCTAAAGTGAAGGCAAAAAAGAATCATCGTTTCACTCCTTGCAATACATAATATTACTCTACTCAGTACATATACGATGTGACTAAACTATAAAAATCTTTACGCACTCTTTTTGCCTCTTCGTGCCCAAACGGCAAGCATATGTCATTCTCCTTGGATCGTTTAGCTCTTCAAATTGTTCTTCATTTTTCAAACGACTGCTGCCGTATTGATGGAGCATTTTGCTAGTCCACTGAACAGATGTCTTTAATGAGTTTGCAGAACTTAAGCACACAGACTGATATGGATTCTCAATGCATCATTTCAAAGACTCAAACTCAGATAAACTTCACGAAATAAATTACTTTATGGATCCATTTTTTAAAATAAATTAATCCTTTTAAAATGAAAGGTGTTGGAAAAATATCAAGTACTGCAAGCAAAACTGTAACATGGGGACTCAACTTTGTATAGATTTCTTCCTAAATGTGTTTGTACGCACAGAAAATAGATTTTGCTTAGGTGCGAAAGTTTTCTTATCCATAAAACCAAATGTAAACCTCACAACATTTTAGTTGGTGAAAGATTGTGCATACATGTTTGTCTAAGGCTAGGCTTCTTTTTTAAGAAAGGAGGAAAACTGGCCATCCCAGCTCGCTGTAGTTCTGCAGTTGTTGAAACACCACATGAGGTAGAGTCCTGGGGATCCAATGTTGAGCTCAAGGCTATGAAGAATGAGCAGTCATTTTCTCTTTCTCTCTTGCTCTACCACATGCAGTGTGTTTTTTTCTGTGGTGTTTGCACGCAAGGTGTTGTGTTCAAGACCAGAAGCTTGCAATGTTTGTTTCTGTTTAGTCCTGCTCAGACTCTGAGGAGTTCAGTCATGGACAGGATTTCACTTGCCTTCTTGGAAATCGTGCTTCTAGCTACCAAAAATTCGGACATTATGCTTTGTCAGTTCTACTGTGACAAAACTTCAGCTGAGAATTTTGATCAATGTTTTCTTTTCCATGCTTCGTGCTATTTTGCCATTCAGGGACAAGCTAAATCAGAGAAAAATATCAGACAATTTAAGCTCATCCGGCTTTGTCCTAGTTGTCCTTGAGATTTCTGTCAGTTGTGTTGCTTTCCATGTTTTGAATGACAACTGTTAATTTAAATGAATTTATGTTCTGAATCATGCTCCATGCAA
This sequence comes from Labeo catla, assembly GCA_012976165.1. NCBI lineage: Eukaryota > Metazoa > Chordata > Actinopteri > Cypriniformes > Cyprinidae > Labeo > Labeo catla. Next base: position 614,897 of record VONZ01000102.1, read on the forward strand.
TAACGCCTTTGGAACTCCAGACGACTACAGTGTCATTGTTTTTCGGCAGCTGTTGTCCTGGTCCTTCTGATGCTTACCGCTTACTAAGGGTTAATCACAAATGCTATCAGACCCTGTTACAATGGAAACAACCCCTGTTTTTTGACTTTGTCAGACCCTTTTTCCCCCTTTTTTTTTAGTTTTTCCCTGCAAGTTGACTACAACCTACAGAGTCTAAAGGGGTGAACATTTATGTGGCATATGGATTGTCTTGAGATGATGGTGGCATTTATTGCTTTGACCCACTTCCTTGTTGATATTTAAGGCTGTCATGTGATCATTAGGACAGACAACAGCTTGACTGTCTCATACAAAAACTGTCAAGGGGGAATACACGTGTATTCCTTCTCACCAATAAGTCCACTTCCTCTAATACTTGGAAGAAAACTGTGTCTTTGTTCGTTCGTTGATTCATTCATTTTTTTTTAGTTCTGGTCTTTCATCACAGATTACAGAGACGTATGTGACGTATGTAAGGATGTATATGCTTTTGAGTGTTGATCATTTTTACTGACAGCAAAATTTGAATCCAGTTCACTGCCTAGTTCACTACTGGCATTTTTTTCCCCTATTGTTTTTATTCATTTATTTTTTTTCCTGTGAGTACACCCTCAGCTATATTTGTGTATGTGGTGGTGATTTCAACTAAGCATGCTTCAGCTGATGATGTTTCTTTGGGGACATATTAAGTTGTGTCTTGTTTCATGCATGGGACAAGATGGCTAACACCTTCCTGTTTTGCTTATGTCCTTGACATCCTTTAAGATGACTGGTGTTGGCCTTATTAGGCCTTATTGGTGAACCTATCCTGTATGGATTTTGCTCTTGGCCTGGTGAAAGTTTTGTTGCAACCAAAAGCTAGGTTACCTAACAAGGGATGCTTTACTTAATTTTGCTCTCAAGTTGTGTTGTTGGATTTATTTTCTTCTCTGCTCTCTGAGTTGGAGGAGGCTGATACATTATTCAGGCTTTATTCTTTGAGGGAGTTAAAGCCAGTTCACACCACAGATAATACTTGTAATGATAATGATGAAGATAAAACCAAATCATCAAATCATTCTAAATGTACAAGAATGAGAAAAGATATTGTATCAGTTTCACAAAAAAAAAAGTCCAACTGCTGAACCTTAAAAGCACTGACAGTCAATCAGAATTACATTTATATTAAACATAACTTTATTGTGCGTTGGTGTGGCTGTTAAAGTGGTCAAGGAACCAGAATTACATACATAACCAAGATGTTTTATTATGCAAAAACTCATCTGCGTACAATTTCCATATGCTTGTTGCCATCCAGACATTGTTACTGCCATGTATAATGCCTTAAGACTAGGAATATTTTATATAATATAGACTTTAAATGCCACCTGTGCCAGTAAGATAATTTACATTACTAAAAATCTAAGGCCTTTGGCCATTATCTCTATAAACTATATGACAAATCCATTAATTAGTTCTTGCTCAAAAGCACACAGTACTTGGTTTCTGTGACCAAGTGCAGTGTAAACAAGTGGAACAAGTGATAACAACAAAACAAATTCCCTGCGAACGTGCAACCTATGCATACAAAGTACACACAGTTACAAAAACCGGGTGTGTGCGTACATTTTTGATGCCAAAAAATACTTTGGGCTTTATGCCTCCACATGTCAATAGTAGGCCTACTAGAGAAAATTGACCCTAGAAGTAGATTGTTTACACTTGTGCTTGTGTGAACTAGAAGCGCTTTTGTTTACATTGCATAGACTACCCTGTGTTTAAGGCTTAAGTGCTACATATTAAAATCTTCTACACTTCTTGTAATTAACAGCTGTATCTCAGCTGCATCAACAGTTACTGAATGTAATATGCAATGAACCTGAGAAAGGTACATTCTGATTGTTATTCACTGTAACACATTTCCTGTGAATGAATGAATGAATGAATATTGCATTGAAGCTAAATTCATTTTTAAAGTTTGATTTTTAGTGGCATTGCAGTCTTGCACTTAATGAGCTCGCAGTGTTTAGTGTTTGTCACGTCAATAGTCTCTGCAAGTTGATTATCTGCCATGATTTCTTCTCTAGCCAGTGCCTCAAAATGACATTTCAATATCTCTCCACTAAGAACCGAGTTTCTCTGAGACGCATCCGTCTATTGATTGGCATTGTATTACATTTTTCTTTCTTTTTCCTCCATGCTGTTAGAGAGGTTTAAGTTTTAGAGAAATAAAACTTTGTCTCCTCTAGATGCTTCTCAAAAATCACTGAACAACATGAAATCCAAATTAACCGTATTTACTTTTTAATACACCTTCCCTGATCTCATTGCGCTCAATGCATCAGTGCGTGTTATTCCAAAGAAAAATAAATGTTTGTTTCTGTAATCTTATATCAAAGTGTAATAACTTTGCCTCTAACACTACTTTCATTTTTAGCCAAAGCCACAAATCCCTCTTACTTTTCAGCCCCTTCTGGCCAACCGTTTGCCTCCTTTCTGGTATCGAATGCCCAGTTTTCATGGTCCAGTGAACTCCAAATGGATAAAAATCAAGTTATGCCCTACCTTTTTTCTCATTGAATATCCTGTTTCACTAAGAATTAATTTTCTGAAGTAAAATGGGTTTTAAATTGTTTTAAAGAACAAAGAACCTGGATGTTTTATCTTCATTTAACCCTTAAAACAGTTTTCTTGAGTTTAATAATATAATTATGAAGATCACAACCAGTGTATGCTTGATAAGGCATCAACTTTAAACTCTTTAAGAAAATGCAACAGTATTAAGCTGAAGTTTTGGGCTTACCAGTCACCAGAGAAGGAAAATACACCACCAACACTATTGGAACTAGAGCAGTAATACATTAAAAGGCAGTCTAGACAACTGATTAGACTCTAATTGGAGTTTGAGCCGTTAGCTGGGTCTCAGCCTCAAGGACCACATTGCTTTTGGGACTGACAATAGTGTTTTAAACATAATGACTTCTCAACTCTTTTTAAATGTTGTGCACAAGCTACATGTACGATTGTATGAGACTTGTTATTTTGCTGTTCTAAGCGTTATTCTATAATATATAGAACGATCTGGGTATCATTCTATTATAACATGTAGATTAAATAGGAGCTATATGAATGGAAATGTGGCTAGAGGCTATGTACTTTTTTGTTCCCATTGAGCTCATTTCTTGGCATGGCTTCCATAGCTGAATAAAATGCACATATCTCATTTTTTAGAGGCCAAAACAAATTAAATTCAGTCAGTTGTTTGGGGCTGTACTTTTTTTTAAATGTTTTTTTTTTTTTAAATGTCTGGTCAATGGAAAGGTCACTTTTCGTGACACAGAGGATACAAAGAGCTCACTTTACACAAAACCAAGGATTTTAATTAAGACGAGGTCAAAATAAAACTCAGCTGGCCTTGATTAATACAAAGGCAGACAATGAGTAATGCATCAGCGATTAAGCATTGAAACTATGCTCAAGTAGTGTCCTTTCATGCTCAGAAAAAAAGAAAGAAAAAAAAAAAAGCTCTTATGATGTACTGTTCTAGATTTTAATCTAAAAAATAATTACTGGTTGAATTAAGTGGCTTTACGATTATTGCAAAATTAGAAAATGGGCTTTTCAAAATCTTCATAAAGAGAATTCTGCCTAGGGGTTGGTTGTTATGACCAAATTCATGATGGTGCGAATAGTTTCAGTCACACTAACAGTATTGATCATGACATAGTTATCTTTGCTGTATATTCAATACTAAAATTAATTACTGTATGCTAAATACCTGGGTGCTAATGTCCAGGTGGGATAATACATTTAAATACTTTACACATAAAAGGTAATTTTCATTTGTTTTCTCTCTTTATTTGAAACTTGATGGAATTAAATGAAAATATAATGTACTGTATATTAATGAAGCAAGCTGCAATGTTGCTTAACCAACTCAACTCAACTCAAAATCTCTATGGTATGTTGGATGGCATAATACTGCCTAGTTCTACTTGTGTTTGTTACTTCATTATGTTGTTTATTAGCCAAAATACTCAAGTAACTAATTACGACACTCCAGATTTGCCTTGCCTGCAGAGAATAAATGTCCATGATGTAACCTTTAGACACCATTGCTTCGCAATGCACAAAATCAAAAATGATTCCAAATTGTGTAGTAAATGGAGATTATTCATTTAAAATGCTTTTAGTCAGGCACAAAAAAATTATCTGTGTTCGTTGGAGCTGCCAAGAAAATAAGATTTTAAAGCCACATTTGTCTTATCCACAGAATAGACCTCTTACTCACTTCACACAACTCAGTCATCAAAAATGAATAACTTCTTAAAACAATATTCACTGCCCATACTTATTCTCTTTTATTATAAAAATAAATAAATAAAATAAAATAGGAGGAATATTTTTTACGGTAACTGCTCTTCACTGAACACATTACGCTTTTTGTTGAAGTGAATAAGGCAATAAATGGAAAGTAGCCACTCTACGGGAATTGCCACACTTCTTTTTGTAATCTGTTTCCTATACTTTGTTATACATTGTACTCTAACAGCCATGCTGTATTTTAACACCATTAACAGCGGATCCATGTGAATATTTATATGTCTATTATTTCTGCTCAGGCAACTCTTTTGGTTGTTGCTAAACTATCAAACCTCATCAATTCTCCCTCTTTTCTTTCATTTTGCAGCATGTGAACTGATGACACAGGGGATCCTGGCCTTGGTCACGTCTACAGGCTGTGCCTCGGCCAGTGCTCTGCAGTCCCTGACAGATGCCATGCATATACCTCACCTTTACGTCCAGCGTAACGCTGAAGGATCACCCCGTACCGCATGCCAACTCAATCCAAGCCCTGATGGAGAGCGATACACCCTCGCAGCACGACCACCTGTCCGTCTAAGTGATGTCATGTTGACATTAGTTGGTGAGCTGCGTTGGCAGAAGTTCATCGTCTTCTATGACAGTGACTATGGTGAGTGACTGATTGCAAGACAGAGAAAGTCCTGCTTTTGGGGGAGAGGGAAAACCTTACTAAAACATATAGGTTACATTCTGATGAATGTTGCATATTTGTTGTGTTGTGATTCCATGTGATAATTTGAGATTTGGTTTAAGCTGAGTTCAAACTAACAGTGATTAAATTGTTGAAATCTCTGAGCTGCTGGTTTGTAGTAGCATTGCACTGCAGGTCATTTGCTTAAAGTTGCATAAATATTTAGTTTGTGTTGTTTTTTTAGTTCAGTCAATCAATCAATCAATCAATCAATCAATTTATTAATTAATTTATTTAAATAATATTATTTACAGTTGTTTCTGTTAATATTATTACTAAAAATTAAAGTCCCCCTGTAGTGAAAATCAAAATTTGTATGTTGTTTATTTGTCTATGTGGTGTTTTTAATATGCTTTTAGACAAACCATGTGCCAGTTCATTAATCAACACCATTGCTGAGTATTTTCTCCTTAAAATTGTAGTTTCCTAAAGTCTGTCCCAGAAATGTGGTTTGAAACATCCCTTTTTTGTTGTTATGTCACAAACTTCAGTAACCAATCACATCACATGATAGATTCCTATCATTAGCATGAAAAAATATACCAACAGGATTATCAGCACAACAATCAAATATTAAATAGAGCACTTAATATTGCATATAGAGCATTAAAGCACAACCACTAGACGCTAACCGCTAACTTGAAAAATAATCCACGGCAAAAGTAGCCCGAAGTCAGACACACCTCTCCCGCATTGCCGTTTGCACTTTCCTCGCATATGCTGGCGGACGCAACCTGGAATCAAAAACTAGGCTGCATTCGAGTCTTCAAGGCCTTTTGAGGGCACAACATCGTCAAGTAAGTAACTTTAACAAATGTTACAGTATCCACTGCAGTTGTCCGCTAGTAAAAACAGTTTTATCAGTCATTATCCGTGTTTCGCCATTATATCGCGTTTACTACAGTTCAGTTCGGATCGGGGGTTCCGGCGGGTGTGACTGCCTGGGGACGGGGCTAATTTGCATATCCATAGATCCACATATAGTAAATGAGGCAAGGGGGTAGAGTTACATTCAAGCTGTTTTAAGGCATGAGAAAAATATTTTCACAAGAAAAAACATTTAAATATGTCATATTTTGTTTGATATATGTTTGATAATCAAAGATCAGTTTTAGGGGATACAAATTTTGACAACAGGGGGACTTTAACAATATTTAAAAACAAATATTCTTTACGATAATTATTATTCTAGCTTGGTTATTGTGTCTTGTTCATTAATAAATAACTTGTATAATGTAAAAAAAAAGGATCATAATGGGTTTCATACAATTTACCTTAATACTTTGAGCAAACCACTGTGTTTTAGGACAACATGTTCATTCTTAATCAGCATGCAGTGTTCTTTTGAAGCATTATAGATTGACCTGTAAGGGCTCCACACAGGTGCAGCATGAAGAATTGTTTCAGATGTCTGCTTTACAAGACTTGATTTTACTTCACATCCATGAAATAGTGCCAATGAAGTGCAAAGTTAGAACTTATCCATTCAATGCAGCTGCACAGCTCTGAACTTTAGAATGGAATACTAGTATATACAACACACATTCAGAAATGCTATTTGTTTGAGGCTTTGATCATAAGACGTTAGTGGTGAAGTAGAGGAAAATTACAAGGAACTTGTAATTTTTTTTCCTTAAGTGTCCACATGGGTGGTCAACCCAATGAAATGAGAATAACACGCAAACCTGTGCACACTTGCCCTGTGTCTGACACGCATAAAGTGACCCACACAGGGAACTGCCTTCTAGTTACAAATGCATTTTACTGATTTTTTTTTCCCCGTTCCAAAGAGCATTTGAGAAAACACTTTATTTTTATAGTCCACTTTAAACATTCTATTAATTATAAGTAACTTCGCAACTACATGTCAACTACCAGCCATTAAATAATTAGTAGATGGTCTCCTTAATTTCTGGTAACACTTTATCTTAATGGTTCTCCAACACACATTCTGCTGATTATAAGTAACTTTGCAAGTACATGTCAACCTATTCTACTAACTCTGACCGTAACCTAACAGTCTACTAATACACCAATGAGTGTCAGTTGGGTCACACTTTATTTTAAGGTCCAATTCTCACTATTAACTAACTGTTAACTATGACTTTTGCCTTAATAAATTTGCTGCTTATTTATAGTTAGTAAGGTAGTTGTTAAGTTTAGGTATGAGGTAGGATTAAGAGATCTAAAATATGACCATGCAGAATAAGGCATTAATATGTGCTTTATAAGTACTTATAGACAGCCAGCATGCTATTAATATGCATGATAGTTAATAGTGAGAATTGGACCTTAAAATAAAGTGTTACCGTTAGTTGACATGTAGTTGTAAAGTTACTTATAGTAGAATGCCTACTAGTCTAATATTGAAATAACGTAAAATCTAAAAAAGTATTTAAGCAAATTTCACACTGCTCCTCTAGAAGAGTCATTGTTTATTACTATAAAAATGATCATTCTTCATTGTGTTCATTTAGCAAAACAGTTTAGTTTACTTTCCTGTGTTTACTTATTTCCTGTTGAAACTGGAAGTTGAGACAGTACATAAAAAATAGCTAAGTGTCCACTGCATGTGCACTTCAGTCAGATGATATCTCATCAGTGCTGTGCTTGTTGTCTTCTATCTTCTGTTTGTATTTCAGTAGTGTGAAGGTAAGGTCCTATGAAAGAACCGCTCATTTAAAAAAAATCCCGGTCTACTGACATTTGTTACGAGATTTGCTTCAAACAATGCACATAATGATTTTTGTTAATGCTATATTAATTAAATCCACTTCAGCAGCTAATTACTCTTTAACAGTTATGTTATAGAGCAGGGGTTGGAAAACTTTTGGGCATGAAGTGCCATTTTTAATTTTCTGGTTAACCACTGTGCTAGTAAACTAGGGAATTTGTATACTGAAAAATAATCAGCATTTAAAGCTGTAATTTATTTATTGCTAAGAGCAACAAATGCAGAATAAACAGTAAGCTGTCACGCACTCAATTACGTAGCATGACTGAAGCTAAACTGACTTAATCTTTGCAAAAGCATGGCACAGCATTGATCTAAAGCGCTTCGTATGCGTAGCGAAGTTATGAAGCTAATACTTTTTGTGCGCAAAGAAAACAAAAATAACAACTTCATTCAACAATTTCTTCTCTTCCGTGTCTGTCTCTGCTGCATGTTTACAAGAATACCACAACGTATGCGTGTGAGTTTCTAAACAAGGCACAGCACATCTGGGTTCTACATCAGAACGCCAGCTCCTGCGTCAGCAGCACCACAACCATGTGTCGTGTAATCTTGTGAACACGTGTTGACTGATATGGAAGAGAGGAAATTGTTAAATAAAGTCTTTTAGACATGTCTTTTTTGGCCGTTAAATCATGACACAAATACCAGTGAATTGGCGAGTGCAAATTTTGCACGATTCATTTAAATATTCTCCTCCCATAAATTTACAGATCGAAAGGGAAGCTCCTACATGCATATTCAATAAGGTTACTCACTATGTCCAAGCCTTTTTTAGTGCTAATTTCCCACTGTGTATCTTTAGCAAATCCTGACAGTAGTTTTTTTTTTAAAGGGGTCATCGGATGCTAAGTTCACTTTTTCATGTTGTTTGAACATTAATGTGTGTTGGCAGTGTATGTACAAATCTACCCTATAATGATAAAAGTCCATGCAGCGGTTTTTAATTAATCTGTAAAAATAATATCCCTTTTCTCAAATCGAGCCGTTCTCAGATGCCTGTCGGTGTGCCGTTACACCGACAGAGGCCGCTCCCACAATAGTTGATTGACATAAGCGATTTACCTCGAATCAGCTGTCACAGTCCGCCCTCTTTGTTTCGATGCCAGAGCAGGGATGTAAGTTAGACAAGAATATCTCCGATTGAGCGATTGAGGTGTTGTGTTGCTGGATGTAATAATGAACATATTGGTCGTCATTTACTCCCGACATCTGAGCCGCTGAAGATGCAGTAGATTACGTTTGTTTGTGAAGGGAATGCACCTCCTGATGTACATATATCTGTCCATGTTTGCGCGAATCATTCATGATTCAGCTTCACTTACAGCAAAAGTGAGTATAAGGGGTTTTTTATGAATCTTTGCCATAGCCTTTCCTTATAACGTGGTAGTTAGGAAGTTTAGGCTAAATGTGGCTAATGTAAACAAGACCGTCTTTTCACAGAGAGAAGAGAGGGGCGGGGTGAGCAGAGCTCATTTGCATTTAAAGGAACAACCCCTTAGAATGAGAGGATTTTTGCTGAGCTCATTTTGACAAGGTAAAAAGGGTGTTGTTTTACAAAACCATTGAGAATTTTTAATCAAAGTATATTAGAGACTTTTCATTAAGACCCTAAAGAATCATATCAACTTGTGGAAAATGGGCATCCGATGACCCCTTTAACGCCAAACAAAGGTTTGCGCTGGCGCAAGCTGATAATAAATCTGGCGGCACATTTTAGAAGCGCCCCACAAGCAAGTCTCCACACTGCTTCTGTATAGACGCTTATGTCTCCTACAACTGAAATTAAGTGCGGTGGCTGCAATATATGTAAACCTAACAACATCCATCGCCATGACTTATCACGAGAGAAAAAAAAAAGTTTTTGTTGATAAGTTGATAGAATTCAGAGATCTCAGTAAAGACTATAGTCTATACTACATATTTTTCAACAGATTCTTCAAAGAATGAATGATCTGAACTATACTATCTAGATTAATTTAATAACACAATATTCTCACCTTAAAGAAATGATTTTGTATCTCTCCCTCAGGATGTGAGAAACATCTGAGATGAAGTTATTACTTTCATGGAACAAATGCTTTTAAATTTGCTTTAAACTTTACAAAGATATGAAAGTGCAATCTCTGAACAATAACATTTACCTCTAGGTCCCCTCTTTCAATTTTTCACCTTTTTCTGTAATATCTTATTTCTAGAAATTCAGTCAAAAAGTAAATCTATTTCCAGGTTGAAAGACATATTCAGGCAATGTAGTTAAACTAGAGAGCTGACTTTATCTTGCGGTCTGATTATGCCTCAATATCTGCCTATTAAATGAAAATCACATAATGCTGCTTTGTTTGAGGCACAAAGCGAGAAGATTTATTTTGGAGCGCTTTTACCTCATGCAACACTCAACGCTGCCGTGCTGTAAACGTCTTAAAATCTCAGAGCTGAAGTATTAAAATCTAGGTACTGATGGCACACAGTATGACATGCACCCAGCATACAAAATTAAATCTCACCATGCACAAAATGCAAATTAAAACTGCACTCAAAAAAGCACCTTTTGTGACTTGCATGTCTTATAACTTTTATTTTCTAACTTTAACTTTAACTATATAATAAATATACTACCAGAACTCCAGCTGACAACACATACAGTAAAAATTACTAGTAGTTATATACAGAAGAAGAAGAAGAAGAAGAAGAAGAAAAGAGTTACTTTATATCAAAGGGGCATTTAGTCATTTAGTAGCTAAATTAGGACTAAAGTAGCTAACATTAGCATTTCTTTGTGTACTTTAATCTGAATTTTATGTAGACATTGTAGAGTTGTGATATTAACAGTTATCAATTCTATTACAGTCCCTCCCCCAGATAAAGAGTCAAAATAACAGAAGTCTATATTAAATCTAACAAAAACAGACAAACTCCTCAACGTAGTCCTCCAAACAACAGCCACCTTGGAAAATAAAATTCACTTTTCCACTGAGTCCAGGGCTGCTTTGAAGTGCCAGATTAATGGAAGCAATCCTTCTGGTATTCCGTCACGCTTTTGGTCAGATAAAGAGTCAAAAAAACAGAATACTTTATTACATCTAGCAAATACAGGTAGATCCAAAAGCAGGCAGAACAGTATAACTTTACCAGACAAATAAACAGTGCACAAGGAGAAACTTAAATACACAGTGATGTGACCTAATAATGAACAGCTGTGATTACTGAATTAGTGTCCATGGAAACAGATTAGTGGTGGGAAACTAAGATAAAGGAAAAAGAAAACTGACTATGAACAAACTAATGCCTTGTCCAAATACCACACTTGCGGTCTTGGCCACTTGAGAGCACGTGTGCACGGCAGAAAGTGCGCAAGACTGTCCCGAGTCTAATAGTGCATTCAGGTCATGTCGGATAGATCGTATTTACGAGCTGAATGCACATGAACACCACCACAAAGTCGCTATTACCAGTGGGAAACTCGAAATTTTCTTTAAGCCCAGAGTTTCCAAGTTGAGGGCGTGTCAGTGAAAAAACGTGTCAGATGCAATGGACACAGCCAAAAACAATAGATGCGCAGTGTTTGTATTGATGGTAAATTTGTTGAAATGAATAAAATGATTATTTTTTGTAATGCACAATAAAATTATGTAAGTTATATATACAAAATATTATATTATTGTATAATTACCTGTAATGCAGTTAACATCATCTTCATAAATTGAATAAAAACAGAAAAAAGCAAAAACACAATGCTGCACATTCTTTATTCGTCATTTTGTAGATGCAGAGTTTAAAAAAAATGTTACATTTTATGTAGAAATGGTAAATCGCCATCTTGTTCCGACCAAAGTGACTTGAACGCACCTGACGTCGTAATGATGACTTGTCCACTTGTAAGTACAAATGTCCCAGGAGGACTTGAACACAGCATAAAACAGTGCAGTGCCCTTAATGCACACTAAATCCACACTTGATCTTGAATACCGCTCTGGAGCAGTATTCGGGGCTTAGTGTATCCCATCATGCATCATGTTCTGGAAATAAATCGTGACTTTTTGCCGAGATCATGCGTGAGGTCATGGAAACCTTTCCACTGTAAGTTAAATATTAATATCTAATTTGGTAGAAACACAGTGAGTTGTGGTGATATTTATTTTGTACAACATTTGCGACTGCTTTTATCACTTAATTAGAAGCACTACAAATTAAATTGAGTCATAGGGACTACTGAACAGACAGTTATAAGTTGATTTCAAAATGCAAAGTATTGAAAATACTTCATCCTTACTTGAACACTTGAACCAAATACAGGAAATATGTCATATAAACTGTCAAGTGGTCAAGTGCAAAGACCGCAAATGTGGGTATTTGGACAAGGCATAAAAGGTTGTGAAACTGAAACCAAAAGAGACTGAACTAAACTGAACTGAATTGCACCTCTAACTTTATATTTTAAATTATTAACTTTAAATGATTAATTAACATTTGGTGTGAATTTAAGTAACAGGCTCCAACAATTTTAAAATAACATTAAGTCAAATATGGTTATCCATGTATGTCATTTTTAATCTATGCACTGCTGACTTTTAACAAATGTATTTATTTATTTTATTTTATTTGTTTGCACAGAAAGCATGACCTATAAAGATCTCTCAAACTGATTTTTTGACAGATGTTTACTCTACAGTGTATGACATGATTTTCAATAATACCTAAATATGCCAGCACATTTGAATTTTAACCACTGTGCTTCTAGTTTTCAGTAAGACTGATGTACAGTCATGCTCAATGTCACTCCCACACCAGAGAAGCTGTGTGTTTTATCAACGCAAGCTCTTTCCAGCAAGATGTCACCATCAGCTGGCGTTTACATTAAATATGATTAAACCCAAATCATTTCCTTTTTTTCTGTTAATATAAGCCTTTTCATTCAGCAATTGAATTTGGCACATCTCGAATTCCAAGCTATAAAGCTGATGTGTGTAATTTTTTACTATCTCAGAAAAAAAAAAAAAAAAACTATCACTGGGGTGGTATCTTTTCAAAAGGTAAACCCACAAAGGATAAATATCTAAAAATTAAGTTCATTTGATGTTTTAAGGTATAGAATGTTACCTATCAGGTAAGCAAAATAAATGCTTTACAGGTGCAGGGTTGGATATATTCTGTTTTTTTAATTGTGTGCAACAGCAAGGGAAAACACCTTTATTTTTGCCTGCTGCGACAAATGTACAGGGTGAGGTCAGAAGTGTGTGGGAATTGGAAAAAATAGCTTATGGCACCAGAGCGAGAATGAATCACGCTGAAACGAGACTGAAATTCCACATAGATCTCTACCTGCAGGATTTTGTGGGTGGGAGTAAGACAAAACACAAAAAAAGTGTGGGTGGGAGGGGGAAGAAATATAACTTATTCTTAGCAAGAGTAGGACTGAAAAATTGACCCCACTCAGACCTCAGCTGTAGATTCAGAAGCACAGCAGTGAGCAATTCTGCCATTACATGGGCATACATACTCTTTTTAACACTGTCCTCCAAAGCCATCTCAATATCACTGCCTCTGATGAGCTAAAGCAGTTAAAAGATATGGGACATTTATTCAAATTAAGGCTTTTGTTGGGCTTTATTGGGAGCAGATGGAGCTGGGGTCTGGCGGTCCAGGGCCAAGCTCAGACCGGACTCCCACTGACAGCAGAATGATAATGATTAAGGAGAGACCTTGGATTTCTGTGCTGTTTCCCATCTCTTCCCTGCATCTCCCTTGTGCTCTTTCTCTTCTCAAGCTCTCCAATCACTGTCACACGCCATTTCTCTCTCTCTCTTTCTCTCTCTCTCTCACACACACACACACACACACACTGTCCTTTGCTCTGAGACATCAAACACACTCAAGAACAAACGCACACAGCCAGGCCTCTGAAACGTGTCCCGCTCACTTCCTCTGATGCTGCGATCTGTTGTGTGAGTTCACACAATGTTCCTTCAACACTATGGCACGGCAGGCTGGCCCAAGTCAAACCTCTGTCCATTTGGGAATTAGGACCATTTGAAGTGCGATATTTTATTTTATTTCATTTTTCTTCTGTTTGCTTCATCACCTAGGAATGAATAAGAAAAAAGAAATAATAACAGCATGAAGGTCTAACCAAAGTCACTCAGCCGTCCATACTGCCATAACCCTCACAGTTTGTTGTTGATGTATTCCAACACTTTCTCTCACACATGACTTCATTGCTCTTTCTTCACAGTAGGGCCCTTTTTTTCAATGGTTGTCATTCACTAGTTGGCTTCTGCACTCCCTTTGGAGTGTATGAATACCATCCTCATAGACACCTCCTGTACGAAGTCCCATTTCCCGCTGAAACACTCTTCTTGTATTCTTTGTGCAGCTAACATTGAGATACCCCATTGTTTTGTAGCCTGCAGACTATTCCGAGGTGCACCACAGTCTTTATGCAACCAGAAAAACAGAGACTGCCGGAATCTGCATTTTCTATTCATAAGGCTTTTTGCCTACAGTCCCTGAATATTTTGCAGTAGTGCATCAATGCCAGACCCAAAAGGACTGACAGGTTACAGCAGGGTTCTTAAATCTGGCCCTGAAGGGCCACTGCCTTGCAGAATTTAGCTCCGGCCCAAATCAAAGATACCTGAGCAAGCTAATCAAAGTCTTTACAATTACTCTGTGTGTGTGCATGTGTGTGTTCGACTTTGTATGGCACTGAACAGGCCGACTGGCATCTGACCTGAAGCAGTGCATGCCGGTTAAAAATTAAATGTAGGCTAATCCAGATGTTATATTGTGTCATGGTTATCAAAATAAAACATGGTGTAGGATTATATCTAGCTTCATTCTTGTACATGCTCTGTACACAAAGTACAGAATGGAAAGTGTTTCTTTTGCTACATGAAGTCTGAAACCTCTGTATGTTTGACAAATATTGCATCTAATCCACTTAATCTCTGAGAAGGTATGCAAACATATTGCAGCCGTCACAGTGGGAAGCAAAATGTATTTGACATAATGGCTCAGTTTTTAAATTCTCCCCTGACTGTAAATCTCACCATTTGATTAAATCCAGCTAAACCGAAGGTTTGTTGGAAGGCTAAATCCTTCCTATACCTAAACTAATCCTACTGAGACTTCTAGACTAGAGTCCTCTGCAGCATTAAATACTAGAATGGGAAGGTCTGAGTAAGTTTGCACAAACAAACTAACCACAAGCTCTATTTTTCAGCACAATGGTAACCTCAAAAACCTCAACATAAACTCATTAAAATGCCGTATATAACAGTATTACACACTAACTGGCCCTTTCCTAAAACATATAAACATTTATTAAGTTGCTATAACGTAATAATAATAATAATAATAATTACAATGTTTGTAAGTTGATGTAATGAACAACATTATTATGTAAACAGAACAGATCAAAATAGTGTTTGCAAATTAAAAGGTTTAATAAATAAATGAATAAATTAGATTTTTTTTTATTTTGCAACGATCCATGAAATTAAGTTGTGATAATACATAAAATACTTAATGATCAAACTATTTACATTATGTTACTTTCCATTAATGCAATACAGTAAATAAAAATTGTTTGTAGTTTTTTAAAATTATTATTATTTTATTTATTTTATTTATTTTTTTTTTTTTTGCCTTGCCTTGCTGTGCATTTCAAATGAATACTTTATTTATTATTTTTATTTATTTTTTTATTAGAATGTGTGCAAAGGGTGAATGAAGGATGCTAAACAAGGGCTACCTTCCGAAGATCCCTCAAATTCAGATGACATTTGATGGCGCTTGGTGACGTACAGTATGTGGCAGCTGAGAATTTCAGCCTACTAGAATGCAGCCTTCCAGCTGAGAAGCACTTACTAGAAAATAGCAAGTATCTGAGTTTGATCAGGGTTTGAGATAAACTCTGCAGAGCAGTGGACATCCATGGCGAAATTTGAGAAACTGTAGGTTACATTGAGCACTTCACTTTTCATCAAGCTGAGTGGGAAGATGCTTGTGAGCTCTGATTCCTCACCTGAGGAAAGGGGGAAAAAGAGCTTTGTGTGGAAGCATCTAAATTAATTGATTTTATTTAAGGCCTAGGACAGATGACAGATATAAAACTTACTCAGACGTTATTTCTGATATAATTGTATAATTTTTGTCGGAAATTCTTCTGTGAGTGGATACTGGTGCAGCATGGCAGTTTTACTCATAGGGTAATTACTGGTAACTTACAGGTGCACTTTCAACAGTAAAAGTCGAAAAATATGATTTACTACCAACCTGGCTACATATGGTTACACAAACAGAAAGTACTTTTAGTGATTGGCGGTTGCCTTTTGCCTTATTTCATTGTACCTCTGGCTTTGAATTTAACATATAAGATATTCTCCAGAGTGTAGTATTGTTCTTTCCATTCTTCTGATAACAAACTGTCTTTTGTTATGAACGCCGTCCTCACACTGAGCATGTAATGCATGCAAGCTGAAACTGGGGAGCTGATATTGCAGACATTTGAACCAATTTAACTGTTAAAATTTGATATACTGTATTACATTAGTTTTTAACCTTTCAACCTTTTAACCTTTTAACCTTTCAGGTATTTCTATTGTAATAAAATTACAGTGCTTACGTAAATTCAGCACAATGAGAAGTGTTTGGCATGTGAAGATCTGTTATGTGAGCTACACCGTGGCTCCCGCACAATGAAATATAGGCTCTAAACTCTTACATGCAAGAGAGCGAAGACAACAAACTCACTTAAGTAAAACACTCTAGATTTTCCTATGATTCAAAGCAAAGGCTTGTTTTCTCAGAGTCCAGGACAACAGTGGATAGTATAGTCATTTGTAATCACTGAACTGAGTTCAAATGATTCACCTTAGCATCTTGCTGGCAGCTCATGCATATATAGTGTACTTCGGTTGGAGGCCTACATATACACACCTCATTAATTACCTTTGCTTTGCTGAGTCTTTCATTAGCTATTTATGCCCCACTGATCTGGTGTTTGGACTAAACACACTGCATGTGACAACATGACAACAGTCATGATATAAATGTCATGTAAAGAAAAGCAGGTTGTTCACACAGACAGCTGTCTTCAGCAGTGATTAAAATAATGAGATTCACTAGGAGGACCCTAGACGGGGGTGAATTATTTACATTATGTAGTTAGTTATGCATGATTTTGGGGCACTTAAAATTGGTCTATAATCTAAACATAAAAATTGTACAGATTTCATGTCACCTCTAAATGTTACAAGGCAATGAACAACATTTATGAATTATGTATAGCACAAACAGCACACTCTCATGACAATTCATAACTGTTTTGCATTTTGGTGAATTTAGTGGCGAAATGGTTAATTATGTTTCCACCCTACAAATTCAAAAGAAATTACTTTGTGTAAATAAATAAATAAATAAATAAATAAATAAATAGATACCTGTGTCTGTGTTGGACCTTTGCAGTACAGTGCAAAATAAACTATTAATTTATAAGAGTAATATTTGGGAAATTGTGTAGTTAGGGGCCCCAAAGGGGCTGTAGCCCATATTGTGTCCATTAGTATTCTTATTATTATTCCTTCCTAATAGGAGTCAGTGGAGCCCTATGAACTGTAAGTAAGAATTTGTTGAAATTTGGCACACTTGTGGTGATTGTCGTAAATAGTGATCTGACCAAATTTGAGGTCCCTAGGACCAACTCTATAGCACCACCACCAGCTCAAATATGCACTTTTCAAATGGCTATAACTACTGGTAAAAAAAAAAAAAAAAATTGTGAAAAAGTTGTGAATTTAACAATGCTGACCTAAAATTGGTTCAGAGGCTGTATCTCAGCGCCACCTATGGACCATTACAAAAAATGGCTATTTTTGCTAATAACTTTTAAACAGTTAGTCAGAAAGTCAACAAATGGCTCAACAATGTGTCTGCCGTATTGAAATTTGTCATTAATTGCAATATCTTGTAAACCATTTGGCATATCTGCACAGTCATCGACTGTACCTGAGAAATTTGAACACAGCACCACCTAGTATTCCAGAGATATAATGAATTTTACAAAAAAGCTTATAACTTTTGAAAACATTGTCCAAATTATGTCATTTTTATATACTTTCATTCTCTGGGCTATGCCGATTCTGACGATATTTCATCAATGTGCCTGTCCGCCATATTGAAGTAAATGAAAACCAGTTTTTTCGCTACTCCTCCTAGAAATTATGTCCAATTTTGTCTAAAATCTGATCAGATGATTTATGGATTGAGCCACACAGAAATGACGGAACAGATTTTTGATTTTCACTTCTATTCCTGAGAAATGCCTCTCCAAAGTAGACTGTGCCTGTTTGTTGATTTATGCTAGTTAGCTTACCATACTAAAAACATTAAAACCGCTACTCAGCAGCCTGGTGAACGTGCATGAGTGACTAGCTCAATGTATTACACCACGAATCCTGAATGCTTCATGTCATGGGTTTGAAACTCAGTGTTATGTACAAATTATTACGTTAAATTGATTCTCAGTTGAATCAATGGGCCAAGCCCCATGTGGCAGCTTGCAGCTATAATTTGTCATATGAAATATATTTTACATTTGCAAAAATGTAGCTACAACATATGTATGTTTTACTGCAATTTTTAGCTGATATGAAGACTAAAGGCAGCAAAATACCAACAGATTTTGTTCTTTTCACACTGTGTTTACAGGGTCAGATTATCAATTAGTAAATATTTTCAGACTGTTCTTTACTAAATGCAGTGTTATAACCTCAAAATACTACATTTTGATATTTGCTTTTCAAAACCTGCTCTTTATGTTTTTTTGTTTTTTTCTGATGTAGTAAATTTACTTAGTAGCTAAAACAAGTAACAGTAAAGGGCTTAAAAACTTGTGGAAGCATCAGCAAATGCATTTTATCTCACCTTTGCCTTTATCAACTCTATTGTTTAGGTTTAGGGTTGAGGTATGTTGATTTTAAACACAATAGACAGTTAACCTTTTTGCACCACTTGCCAGACATTTCATTTCCAAACTGCAATGGCATTGCATAATAAAATAATAAAATGTTGTCACAGTCTCATGTAACTGTTCCTGGAAAGAAAACACACACACACACACACACACACACATGTTGTGTTTACATGTTTTATGGGGACATTCCATAGGCGTAATGGTTTTTATACTGTACAAACCGTATTTTCTATCGCCCTACACCTACCCTACACCTAAACCTAGCCCTCACAGGAGACTGTGCACACTTTTACTTTCTCAAAAAAACTAATTCTGCATGATTTATAAGCTTGTTTCCTCATGGGGACCTCACAAATGTCCCCACAAGGTCAAAATTTACTGGTATTACTATCCTTGTGGGGACATTTGGTCCCCATAACGTGATAAATACCAGGTGCACGCGCACACACACACACACACACACACATCTCTACATACAATACATTGTCTATTGTATTTTTTTGTTTGTTTGTTTGTTTGTTTAATTTTGTGTCTTGTCACTTGTCATCCTGTCTGTGCACCTAAACTTCTGTGACTAGGACAAATTCCTTGTGTATGTAAGCACATTTTGGCAATCAAGCTCTTTCTAATTCTGATGTTTAATAAACCAGCATTTGCACTATATACTACTGCCTCATGTGGACATTTGACCTGAAAGTGCAGGGAATTATAAAGATTGTGTAAATCAATCTCAAATATGTTTGCATCATTATGCTATAAAACGGCACTGCGCATGAAATGGAAATGTGCAGAAAGAGCTTGTCATTAGATTGTTCCTAATTTGTTGTTGCAGTTTTATGCTTTTCCCCTGCATGGGAGGTTTGTTTAGGTTTTGTTTGAGTCTGCATAATACAGTTCATGATTTGATTTGTCTCAACAGTTTGTCACTGTGAATGGGGTGAAGTTTCAGCAATTTTGGTAGGCTGATGGCAATTCCTCTAGCAGGGCTTTCTTTCCTAGTAAAATGCTCTAATTACTTGTAAATGAAGGCATTGCTCACAACGTAAATGAATGAATTGCTCATTGACACCCCTCACTTTTCCTCATCTTTAATTCTTAATTAGGAGCTATTTCAGAATCCACTTAAGTATTGTTTGACAGCTCATGCATATTTAGGCAAATATGTATAAGGGCAAATTAACATACAAAAATCAGTACATACAAAATGACTCAATTATGCAGAATGAGCCACAGCTCAGTGCACTGACATCGACAAGATTTTATGCATGCTTAAAATGGCTTAATCTTTCCATACTGAAATGGATTCACATAATCACATGGTTGCTGCTAAGTGTGGCTAGGTGGTTGCTTACTGGTTCAAGTAAATAAAAAAACAAGCCCACCCTCAAATCTCAGTGATAATAATGTCTCTAGACACCTTCAATATAAATATGTGTTTTTCTTTTCACCTGTTTTTTCATCTACACTCTTAAAAATAAAGGTGCTTCACGATGCCATAGAAGAACCTTTTTTGTCTAAATGGTTCCATTAAGAACCTTAAACATCTGATTCACAAAAGGTTCTTTGTGGTGAAAGCGGGTTTTTCAGATTATGGTTCTTTAAGGAACCTTTGACTGAATGGTTCTTTGTGGAACCAAAAATGGTTCTTCTATGTCATTGCTTGAAGAACCTTTTAAAGCACCTTTATTTTTAAGAGTGTACTAATAAGTCATAAGTCACTGATCCCATAGAAGAACACTGTAATAGCACAGTAAGTATGAGCAATTGAGACAGTGATGCTTGACTAAGCAGCCACCGCTAAGACCGGTTAAGACCAAATGAATAAGTAAATGAGTCATTGGTTGTATGTAGTGTTGTCATGGTACCAAAATTTCAGTATTCGGTACCAATACCAGTGAAAATCCACGGTTCTCGGTACCAATTTCGGTACCAAATCAAAACACAAAAACATGAATTTAACAACACACTATTTTTATTAATAACAAACAAAAATAAAACAAAGTTTTGGCTTGGAAGCTGGTATTTTGGGTTGAGGTGATGAAGCATTTGCTAGAATCCCCATTTTTCACTGTATAAACTGGCACTTGATCCATACATGTGAATTCAGCAACAGCTCGGTTCAGTTTTTTGTTGCCTCAGGTGAGTTTTTGTCGTACTTCTGCTGCTGAAAAGCATCTGGAACTGTCTGCTTAGGAGTTTGATTTGGTGGTTCGTGGTCTTCTTCAGCCTGCAGCTGTAAAAGGAAAATATAATAAACTTCAGTAAAACAATGGGCTGAGTCTGACTAAATGCAACATTAGATTGACACCAGCTAAACAGAACTTTATATATAATATAACTTTTCAGTAAATAACAAACCTTAGCTTTTATAACAAATTTAGATAAGATTACTTATATTGAGTGTATATAAATGTTACACAGACGGAAAACTGTAGCATTAAAAACACTTTACAAAAAGATTCCATTTAACATGACTTAATAAACAAGTGTTACATAGCAATTATTCTTCTTAATTTCAAAATGTATTAATTTATTTTAAACTGAATTTAAATTAAAATTATTTTAAGTGTTTGTATAAAATAACATTCACACACATTAATTAATGTTCACTCACTGTAACTTGATGTTAGATAATATATTAAGTCATGTTAATGAATGGTATCTTTTACCAAACTATACAGGACTGTATTTGACTGTACTTTTATTTAATTAAAAAAAAGCGCAAACTATATTTCATAGCCTAGAACTGCTTTTCTGATTGATCGATTTTAAGGCTATAAACATTAACCATACATTTGTACATTTGTTCTCTAACACACATATTTTAGCTACACAGGTCATTTAAAAGCCTCAGGCGTGCAAAATAGTACACTATCATGTCCTTTTTTTTAAATATTTTTTTTATAAACGCTATATGAGCATTAAACACGTAATAAAGAAGTTTATTCTAATACTCGCATTAGCATTAGCCGCGTTTATGCTAACGATTAACTAAGCACATGGCGATGTTTATTTAGGGTGTAATTTTTATAACAAAAGCTCTACATATAAAATTAAATTAAAACTTACCTGCTTGAACTCTTTCATTAAATCTGGGCCTCAGTCAGTGAGGTGTTTTATTAAGATCGATGTATGTCCTCCTTTTGAGAGAAAACTTAGATGACACCGTTTGCAAATGGGTGTCTCTGTGCTTTTATGAAGAAGACGCAACTGCGCAGTGCGCACCTTTCGGATAACGCAGCAAGAACCGGGTTGACCGGGTGCTCGGTACTACCGGTACTTAAGAAAACCTGGTACCGTAACATTTAAGTTTTTTTTAGTACCGACTTGGTCCCGAAGTACCGGGTCTTTTGACAGCACTAGTTGTATGCTAAATTTTTATTCAGTTTTATCATTACAATGGTTGGAGTTGTCAACCCCCACAGATATCTTAATATGTCACACTTCTCGTATTATCACGACTGCCACAATTTCTTCATCTTTCATGTTCTTTTTTGCTCTCATGACCTTGTTCTGTGGAAGAAGTGCAAGCTTGCCCATCTGGCAACCATGTCAAATTTTGCTTCTCACTTCTGGATCTTGCGAATATTTAAGTTCCATTCTGTCAGTGCCACTCATGACTTCAAATCGTATCTTGTCTTTTTTTAAATTTCGCCTCTAGTCCTTCAGACACATTCTTGGATGAACTGGGAACTCTTTTTGGAAAACAGTGTTCCACCTGTCCCTCCGGGTGATGTCACGTCCAGATTGATGCTCCAAGTCTCTGGTGACTCAACAGACAGTGATCCATCTTGATCTTGTTTTTAACTGCAACCTTGCTCCATCCGTGATCTCTGCTACACTTATACAACTGTCAGAACTCTTCATTGTCTCATTTTAGCATGTCCTCTTACTTCTGCTCATCCACAGTCTATTCACTCAAATCCATGGATACTCCAGCTTCAAAGATTTTCACTATATTTCTTATTTAATTTTGTTCTGGAAGAACTTTTCTATCAGCCAATCAGGTTGAGGGCTAAGGTAAGGTTTAAAGCTAGAGTTAGGAACTGAATAAAATTCTAATCAACCTCTTTAGGGGTAATCAGTGGACCACCAAAAGATTTCATCCAGGAATATATTACTTGACAAATTCACAGTCACCAGACCATGTTCTTTGAGGGTCTGTATCAGAAGTGTCAAATCCTACTCCTGTTGGGCCACTGTCCTGCAGAATTCAGCCCCAACACTTCTGCTGGGAGTTTTTAGGTATAGTAAATCCTTGATTAGCTGGTTAATTATCATCGGGTTCCATGTTGGGTGTATTGGTCAGCAAGCATCCTCCAACGGTTCGATCTGTGTCCATGTTCTCAACATTTTCTAGTGAACGAATACATTCTTTAAATTTTTCTCTCCATATTTCATAGTAAGTGGACTGGACACCCTTGTTCTAAATGCATGGGCTATAAATGCCCTTTAATTGCTCCTTCTCATGAATATTCATTTTGAGGTAGGAATAAACTCCCAATCATTACCAGGACAGACAACTTTTTATATACTTAAATATGTCTTAATACAGTGTAACATCCCCAACTCATGACAGTAAATGAGATGGGTGCAATGGGAAAGCATTAGAGAAGGGCTTCTGTATGCTCTTATAATTCAGGAGGTAATTTGTTGTCTCTAATTAAGCGTTCAATGAGCCCGCAAGTGACATTGTGTGGACACCTGCAGCTCCAGTATCTGGCCTGTTTATTGTACCTTAGTGTTCTGGTTCACCCTTTGAAGTCTTTTTCTTATTTTTCCAGGCCTAATTGGCGAGGAAACACTGTGTGTGGAAGAAAACAGTGAGATGAAGGGCTGTGTGCTAATGACCCTGGATTATTATGAAAGTCAGATGCTTGTCAGAGGGAGGAGCGGTATCAACATGGAAATTTGTGTTAGATTAGATGAGAACAGGAAATTTGACTGACTGATGTCATGGAAGTGGTGCAGACAGTGCTTCAATGCAAGATTCTACAGATACAATAAAAATTCTATATTGAAAATGTGGCACTCATTGTGCTGGACATAGATGGAACAGCAAGACATGATGAAATGGCCACAGATGTCCAAAAATGAGTGTCCCCAAAGTCCCACCCCGAGAACCTGAGCAGTCAAAATGGCCAAAATGCACATCTGTACTAAAATCTAGATCTCTGCTACCTAAAACATAATAGAAATCATTGTACTTTTTCACAAAAAAGTGACTCAGATACCTGTGTAGTTTATGTCTGTTTCAACTTCTGCCAAAAATCCTACACACTTCTTCACTTTAAAATCTTTCACTTTCACCTTCATCATGCGCTGATGTGAGTTCTGACAGCCTAGACACATCTTTATTCATCCAAGATAATACAAGCCGATTGTTTCTTTGTATTCCTTGACACAATGATCTAAATGGAATTTCATCCATACTTTATTCTAGTCCAGGTGTCATCTAGAAAGCATATAACATGAAAGTCATTATACAAAAAAGAGGATTTTAGCTTATTTGTTTATTTAGTATTAATTGCTTTTGCACCCTTTGTTTGACCTTAGATGGGGAACAGATAAACAGTCAACAGCCTGAACATGACTGAAGGTCAACCTACTGATTTTTCTGTTCTTTGGAGGGGTTTCCTGAGGCAAATATTGCTCTTTACTAAAGGGTTAAGGATTTCAAGAAACCCCTTAAAGGAGAAGTCCACTTCCAGAACAAAGATTTACAGATAATGTACTCACCCCCTTGTCATCCAAGATTTTCATGTCTTTCTTTCTTCAGTTCATGTCTTTCTTTCTTCTTTCCTCTTTTGAGGAAAACATTTCAGCATTTTTCTCCATGTAGTGGACTTCTATGGTGCCCCGAGTTTGAACGATCCCAGCCAAGGAAGAAGGGTCTTATCTAGCGAAACAATCGGTTATTTTCATAAAAATAATACAATTTATATACGTTTTAATGTCAAACGCTCGTCTTGTCTCACTCTGTTTTTTTTGTTTTGTTTTGTTTTGTTTTTCGGTTCATGACAGTTAGGGTATGTCAAAAAACTCCCATCTCATGTTCCGATCAGTATGTATCGGTATATATATACTTTTTACCCACATATGCCTGTCTCATGCATTACATGTGCAAACATGCAAAGAAAGTCAAATGAACATAATGGATGACATGGATGAGTAAATTATCAAGATTTTTTTTTATTCTGGAAGTGAACTAATCCTTTAAACATATTTAGAATGGAATATTTATTTATTTATTTACTTTGATTTAGACAAGTGCCACTCATTTGAATTTGTACATTGATATACTGCACCAGTAAATATGACTGATGTTTTTAATCACACGCTTCCCTGCTTACTTCTTAACTTTGGCTGTGTGACATATCCAGCACAAATGCACCTCACCAAGATGTCTGACTCATCTTCCCAACCTGAGCATCACTGATTAATGGCACAGGCCTTGATTCTCCATTACTGACTGTCAGGTGTCTTCCAGGGAGACTCTTTTAATGCAATTGCAGTGCTTTGGGGTGAAAACAGTGTTGTGGATTTGTTTCTGCCGCAGCTAGATATAGTAGTAATGAGTGTGGAGAAAGGCCTGGTCTCTTTTCTCTTTGGCTCATTTAATTGGAACAGCGACATTAGACTGGTATTAGGTGCGTGATTGCTTTTTGGCTCACTCAGAGGGACCAAACGGTTCTCCTTTTATTGTTGTTGTGGATAGGACATGGTTAAAATGGTTATCACTCTATCACAGCAAACACAGGCCATTTCATTGCAATAATGCAAAATGGTGCAATGTCATAGTCCTGGAAATACATCTCCATTGTAGTTACTAGCTAGTTATTCAGTGTTTTAGAATATACAAGCATTCATATATTACAAATATGTATACATATATACATTCTTGAAGCATTGATTTAACATTTGCTATAAAACCTTTTTTTTTATATGTATGTTTAAATGATGTTTTAATTGGTTAAGACCTGTGATTATTGTGGTTTGCAGTATTGCATCCTTCAAAACAGCCACTTTTTCGAAGCTAGAATTACATGAATGTTCAAGCATATAGTTTAAATAATCTTCAGATAATTACAGCCTTGCCATTTCTATTGTTGAATTGCTTCGAAATGCCCTTGCTTTTGGTGCTTTTTCCAGTTCATTATAATAGATATAACCTTGTGAGTCACCTCAAAGATAATCTCTAAAATCCAGATGTATGGATTGTTCTCATCCTAGAAGAACAGGAGATCCTTGATGTTACTCTTGTTCAGTAAACTCTTGTTCTTGCATAACAAGAACTACCCATTTCAAAGGCAAATGACATAGTATATGTGGAATTATATGAAATAATCGCTTTAGTGTGACTGCTTGCAACTGTGCTACTTGCAGAGAATAGATGACCATGTGGAACTGACACTCACCTTGAAAGGGTGAAGACAGCTTAAACTAATTAAGAAACATGTTGTAAGGATTTCACTTCCATAATCTAATATACTTCTCTGGAAAACAGGATATGCTGTAAGTGTAGGGCAGGACAGTTGGTTCAATAAATATGGTCTCAATATTACAGGTTCTTGGAGGGAGGGCTTGGTGACACCACCAAAAAAATGTTTTGAGCAAGTTATTACATTTTGATAACAATGTAATACAGTCATTTAGGGACAATTAAGCCACAAGTTTTGCTCCAAGATTGCTCCAAGATTTGCTCCAAGATTTTCAACAATCACTTAATAGAAGATTCTTTACGAGAGCCATAGTAGTTGGAACACATGCTGCTGTATGACCCCTGGAAATCACAAATGAGTTCTTAGTAGTCTCTTGCTGTGAATGTAAATGTGCCCAGTGTCTCAGACTGTGCCTGGATTTGTAAGAGATTTCAAATGCAAGGAAAAATGTAAAAAATTAACATTTCTCATCAACTTCGCCCGAGACTAAATAATTAAAATGATATACATATAAATTGTATAGTTCTTTATTCTTGCTGCATGAAAATGGAATTAAGTCTAAATAGAGCAGCCTTTCTGGTACACAACACATAAGCAACCTTCTCTGTTGTCTTCTCTTATCCATTGTATTTATCTAGTAAAATGTCTGAAGGCCAAAAATACAGTTAAAAAGGGACACAAATTTCATAATCTTTTTAAGGGTTATAATGATGTGCCATCTGTGCACTAGTCAACATCACCACAAGCAACGGCAGGTCGCCAACTAGGCAAGCAGACATCTGCACCAAATTAAGAATGATCAAAAATTTGTACAAAAGGAACAGAGTCTAGGGTAAGTAGCATGAGCTCAACACAAACCCAGTGTTTCTTCATGGCAGGAAGTGACTAACCAACTCTGGTCTCTTCTCACTCGCTCTGTTTATCTCGCACCTGGAATACAGAGATTCTCAACTCACCTTTCTTTGGAGTTCTCTTCACTTCTCAGCCTTGACAGATGTCCTGTTTCTGCACCTGGATTCATTTCTGCTATGTGAAAATGGAAAATTCACATGTTGTGGTTTCAGCTTCATTCTAAGATCTGTGAGCAGATCTGTCTTTTGTCCTAATCTGACAGGACCATCATCATGTTCTGATTACAGACAAGCTCTGGGGAGGTTGTACAAGTGATATAAAGCCACAATTCTGTATTTTTCCAAAGTTTGTTAACCCTTTAGAATTTTCTGCATTAATATGACCTAAAACATAATCAGATTTTAAGTCCTGAAAGTAGACAAAGAGAAATTGTTCAATTATATTAAGGTCCGTACTTTAACTTGGCCATTTCAAAACATTAACTTTGTTCTTCTTTAACCATTCTTTGGTAGAACGACTTGTGTGCTTGAGGTTGTTGTCTTGCTGCATGACCCATTTTTTCTTGAGACTCAGTTCATGAACAGATGTCCTGACATTTTCCTTTAGAATTTGCTGGTATAATTCAGAATTCATTGTTGAATCAATGATGGCAAGCTGTCCTGGTCCAGATGCAGCAAAACAGGCCCAAACCATGATACTACTACCACCATGTTTCACATCTCTTCTGTGTTCTCTTCCAAACATAATGATTCTCATTTAAACTAAAAAATTATATTTTGGTCTCATCTGTCCACAATACATTTCTTCAGTAGCCCTCTGACTTGTCCACAGGATCTTTAGCACACTGTAGATGGGCAGCGATGTTCTTTTTGGAGAAAAGTGGCTTTCTTCTTACAACTCTAAGTGTTGTGCTAATGATGAACTCATGAACATTAACATGTTCCTTTAGGTGCTTAGAAGTTAGAAGTTACATTGGGTCCCTTTGCGACCTCTGTTGGTTGGGTATCAAAAATTGATTCCGATTTCAGAATCGGATACATAAGGTCAGGAATCAGATACTTCTTGTGAAATTAAAATTTCGATTCCGCCTGTCAATTCCTATATGCGGTTCTTTTTTAATCTGTGAGGACCCGACCTAGCGATCTGCCGGGACCTTGCTCGCTAATCTAAGGGCATAGTGCTCCAAAGTATGGCTACACTTGCGATCAAAAGTCGAAAAAGCAAAGTAGCCTATAATGTTTGTGATAAGCTAAACATGTTGCAATAGATGTGTCACCATCAATATGACAAAGCATTTTAATTTAACAGATCGTTAAAGATCACAAACCGGATTCAAAGACCAACGTGATTCTGTTCCTAAATTACGATGATTCATCTGTTTGATTCCTCAACCTTTCTTCCGTGCAGTGTACAACCAGTGTGATTTGAACATTCAAATCTGTTCGTGCAGCCGCTGACCTAAAGAGAGCCACTGTCATGTATATGAATGAAAGAGTTTCACAGTCTTTTCAACCACACAGTTCATTATTTCTGTGTTACAAACATTCAAATAATCACAGAAGTACTGGGATAAACGTTCATAGTCTGGATATAAACTCTGATATGTACAGTGTAGAGTAAATCCGTTTGAAAGTTAATTTGACATTCCAAATAACGTTAAAGATTTATTGATTATGTTGTTGTGCCAGTAGATGGCGAAAAGGGGCTATTAATAATGTATTTGTCTTTGATCATTGATTCAAAAACACTGATTCATCCAGTAATGTGATGATGTAGTGAACATTAATGTGTGTTGGCAGTGTATGTACACATCTACCCTACAATGATAAAAATCCATGCAGTGGTTTTGAAATAATCTGTCAAAATAATATTACACTAAAAACACACTAAATAAATATGTACAGACTTCTGTCTGTCAGTGGGTCATTCTATAATTAGGGGTACAAAAAAGTTTTCCTTTTTCCCAAAAACCCAAACATGACCTTACATAGCTGCTTTGAAACAATCTATATTTTATAAAGTGCTATATAAATAAAAGTGATCTGTAGGAATGTGTGCATAAACTACCATGAATGTTACCTTTACTGGGTAACACAGTTGACGGGTTGACATTGTTGGTGTATTCGGCCTATGCTCAACATGGAAGACTAGAACTACTGGGCATATGGTATGTTTAGAAATATATTTTCATAAACAAAACATACGTTTTAATTAAATTGTCTTGTTAAAATTTGCAGCAATAATACTTGTGTAACACTGTTGACAGTTAATTAATAGGATTTATAGGGGGGATTTCTAGTGGGTAACTTAGTAGACAATGGTTTTTCAGACACAAATAAAACAAGTTATATCACAATAAACACTTATTATTTTTGAAGCATACACCCAAATGTCTTGATAACCTAATCTAACTGAAGGCACAACTATGTGATATGAACATCATTTTAGAACAAAAGATATGGCTTTTTCAACATATAGTAGTGTGATTGATTGGGGAAAAATATAATTGTGTACTAGAAAATTAAGCATTGAGGCTTTATATTGTTGAAAATATATTAAAAATATAGTTCACGGACATGAGATGTACCCACAGTTATAGAATGACCCCTGTAATTTCAAAGACAGAACAAAACACAATTTACAGATCTTCTTTACTTGCTACTGAGTTCGCTGATGCTACGAACTTCATATGCACGTGGAATTCTGTATAATGGCACCTAGTTACAAGCATGTGATATCCCATGTTTTGCACATCATTAACAGAAACCTCATTAAATGCAAATCTGACATTTGTTTTGCAACCTGCTTTTGTAATACTAAGCTTGCAGAATATTTCAGTGGTGTGAATACAGGGCTCTGAATGACCTCTGTATTGTGCACTGACCATGTGATGTGAATATTAATTTTTGCATCTGTTTTGCTCTATACAACCCAGTGTGTGTTTGCATCATCTGGACTCAACTCCACCCAAACTGTCATTCATTCAGCAGATGGTGTCTCTAACGTGTGCTGATAAACATGATTGAAAGCGTCTACTTCTTATTTGATCTACAGGGGCATGTTCATCCCACCTAAGCAAAATTCTAAACTATTATTAGTCATATCAGACAGCAGAGGAAGGACTTTAAAAAAGTGTCAATTTTTCATGATGGCATACTTGAATAAATCCCACTCCCAAAGCTTGGTCTTCACCGTCAGACAAGAAAGCACAAAATCACTTCAGATCATGAAGTTGGAAAAGGCCAGTTTCCACCTCTATCCCAACTATATCGTTTATCATCCACTCTATCCTCTGCTGTCTTCTAACTGTGTGAGGCAGAGCAAATGAATGGCAAGTGAGATACCTTACCCTGGCATTCCCTTGGCATTCAGGAAAGGGTAAGCTATAAGTTTCCATAAGTATGGAAAGGACACAGTGTGTACATTCCATTTGGGTGTGAGATCTGAAATGAAAAGGAAATGAGAAAAGGGAGGTAGAGAGTAAACTAAGAAGAAAGGTTACATTATTCAAAAAGGGACCACAGCAGGACTGATAAACTCCACAGCAGCATGGAAGGAAATGTCCATCTTTTCAGCAACGTCTGATGCTCCGCATGAATAAGGCATCCCAACATCGCTCTTAGGGGACTAACACATTTATGTGGCATATATTGCATACACAGATTGTCCCTTTTAGTCAGACACCAGATGAGTTCAGGTTGAAAGTTATAACACTTCTGTCTAGACAGGGTTTGTAAGATACATGGTGCAAATATCCTCATATATCCCACTGGAGCATGAAAGAGCTGCCATGTTTTCTTGGACATTTGAACTAGAGGTCTGCACAGGATAGATATTTTAGTCTTGTTTGTGCAAGATTGTGTCCCGCTCCCGCCTGCAACTTTGACATTTGGTCCTGCTCCTGTCCACAAATTCCCACAAGTAGAAGTCTATGTGGAAATTTAGTCCCTCTTCTGTAAGATTCTGTCTCACTTTTCCAAACTCCCTGTCTACACACACAATGCTTCAGACTTCATTTTGTTGCAGCAGACAATAAATCGTATTAGACATATTAGTATCTTTCCTCCTTCACCCACACTCAGTGAACAAAATTTAAGCTTTATGGATCCCGTGGTAGTTCAAAGTTTTGTTTTGGACCCAATTTGAATCATGTACCCAGCACTTTCATCAAAGAGTATTTGAGAAGCTGTTGAAAAGTTTGAAGAATCAACCCTAATGTATTGGTGGCCCTGTTTAAACCTGGTATTAAGATGCGCTCATGGTCGGATCATAGGTAGACAAGGGAGACACATTCCCATTTACACCTGATGTTTTAATCTGTCTTGACCACTTCTGTTTTGTTTTCTTTTGAGGGGAGGGTCTATGGGCCAGTATGTGGGTTTTATCTGATCTTTCGATCTAATATTGTAAAGTAAATTCATACAATTTACATATGAGCTTATGTTTTTACATATTTTTACATATGAGTGATAATTTTTTTTCTGCACAGCTATTTTTAAAATGTTTACTGCATGGATTAAAAAAAAAAAAACATCTGCACATATCAATAGTCTCCTATAATTTGTCTGCAAATACTTTAAATTTTACCGATATTCAGAACAGAATAAGACAAAAAATAAAGTAGCTATAAAAATACAGTACACAATTATATATATATATATATATATATATAATTAGAATTATTATTTGATATGTACAATATACACATAAACAGCATTTGACTGCCTCTGAAAGTAATCGAAAGCTTACAAGCTCAAAATGTTTTAGACCCCATTCACACTTGTATTTAGTGTTGTCCATTTGTAATCAGATTGACGAAAACACATCTTAATGCCAGATGTAAACAGGGCCTGAGGGATTTAGAACTGTGCGTTATTCATAACAGTTGTCCCAATTTCTGGACAGTCTGAGAGAAGTTGCTACTCTTGTAATATGTTAATAATAACACATCACCAGTATGTGAACACTTAATTTTAACATTTATATAACTACTCTCTCTGTGCTCTGATAACTTCTAGAGGAAGAATGGAAGAAACTGAGTCATTGTTCCAATTCTTTCCAACTGTGTTCAGGTTCAGGTTTGGGCTTTGTGCAGGCCAGTCAATTTCTTCCACAGCATATTTCATTCAAAATCATTTCTATATGGACCTGGATTTGCGCACAAGAATATTGTCATGCTGGAACAGAGAATAAGCTCCAGAAGTATTACAACAACACTGAAATCACATAATTCTGTAGAATGTCACTGTATAGTGTAGCATTAGGATTTATCCCATATAAATTAATCAGATCTGTTAATTGGAATGAGCCGTTCATATACTTTTGCCATATAGCATACTTTGTGTAAAACAGTTCTCAGATCCCTTTTGGGAAGTGTAACATATTTTCGCGAATCTATTACATGTTCTTTTCAGTGAACTGGTTCAGTGATTCGTTCTGTCATTTTAAGTCATCAAACATGCTCACAGAAATCCTTTCTCCTTCTTAAAGAACATTTTGTGGGTGGATTTTGGAGCAAAGACAGTCACAAGGCAAGAGACATTAAGCAACTTAAAAGTTAATATTCAAGTAATGCCGTTTTAATTTAATACTCCAACTTTTATATGTACCTTTTAGTAATAAAGGTTTGGTAACACTTTAGTATAGGGATCAATTCTCACTATTAACTAGTTGCTTACTAGCATGCATATTACTTGGCTGTTTATTAGGACTTATAAAGCACATATTCTGCATGACCTTATTCTACATCCCTAAGCCTACCCAATGCTTAAACTTCACCACTACCTTACTAACCATTAATAAGCAGCATATTAGAAGTTTATTGAGGCAAAAGTCAGGCACCCTTGGTAAAAATGAGCAAAGGCAGCTACGGAAATAAATCTGCATTGTTTATCCTTTTGATCTTTCATTTAAAAAAAAAATCACAAAATTCTAATCTTTCGTTGAGTAAAAAAAAAAGTGGAGTGAAAATCTCATTATGAAATAAATGTTTTTCTCTAGTTTACGTTAGCCACAATTATTGGCACCCAAGTCCTTTTCCCAAGATAACAGCAGTGAATTTTCTCCTATAATCCCTGGTGAGTTTGGAGAACACCTAACAAGAGATCAGAGACCATTCCCGCATGCAGAATCTCTCCAGATCCTTCAGATTCCCAGTTCCATGTTGGTGCTTCTCCTCTTCAGTTCACCCCACTCATTTTCTAAAGGGTTCATGTCAGTGAACTGGGATGGCCATGGCAGAAGCTTAATTTTGTCCACAGTGATTTTTGTGTTTGTTTTGGATCATTGTCCTGATGGAATATCTAAACATGGCCCATTAAAAGATTTCTAACAGTGGCAGTCAGGTTTAGATTTTTTATGTATCTAAACAAGATGTCCAGGATCTCTGGCAGAAAAATAGGCCCAGAACGTTAAAGATCCTGCAGTTTATTTAAATGTGGGCATGGGGTACTTTTTATCCCTGTTTGCACCAAACCCATCTTGAGTGTTTGCTGCCAAAAAGTTCTTTTTTGTTTCATCTGACCATAGAAGCCAGTCCCGTTTTAAGTTCTAGTCGTATCTGACAACTAAATATCCTGGAGTTTGTTTTGGATGAGCAAGCAGGATTTCTCTTGAAAACATTCTAAACAACATGTGGTGATATAGGGGCTTTTTGATTATTTTTTTTTAGGCTTTCTGGCCTCAAGACTCAACTAATCTCTGCAATTCTCCAGCTGTGATCCTTGGAGAGTCTTTGGCCACTCAAAGTCTTCTCCTCACCATCCATTATGACAATATGGACACACACCCTCTTCTATGCAGATTTGTAACATCTTTAGTTGATTGGAACTTCTTAATTATTGCCCTCATGGTGGAAATGGGAATTTTCAATGCTTTAGCTCTTTTCTTACAGCCACTTTCTATTTTGTGAAGCTCAGCAGTCTTGTTCTGCACATCAGAACTATATTCTTTGGTTTTACTCCTTGTGATGTACAATTAAGGGAATTTGGCCTTAGCGTTCGTCATATTTAAAATCCTGTACAACAGAAGGTTATGACTGGACAGTTGCATGCTGTGAGCTCCACCCTGGTGTGCTAAAAAATGTAAATATGAATGGAAATATATTTCACAGATATTTTACTCATAAGAATTTCTTGGGGTGCCAATAATTGTGACCAACGTGAACTAGAGAAAACCATTTATTTCATAATGAGATGCATTTCCAATGTCATGTTGAGTAAACAGAGCTGGAGCAAGTAGGCAAAGAGTAAAATCTGTGTGAGCAGGCAGGTCAGAATGAAACTGGATTAGAAGCACTTGCACAGAGTTCTACAGGAAATTAATTACATTTTAAGGCACATCCTCTTAGCTTTGAAGCAAAGTGTTTTCTTGAAAGTGAATCCTTTGGATCCAACACAAAATAGTACCTAGATGTTTGCTAGAACACTTGAAACTCTGAATTCATGGAAATTGTATGGGAAGTGAATAGGCCATAATTAGAATTTTTTTTTTTTAGTGCTATATTCAGAGAGTTTAATTAAACCTTATGGTTTCCTTTTAACACATACTGTACTTGAAATTACATTCCCCATTGTGAGAGGCAGTATCTGTGCTGACTGCTGTGCTTAGGTGCAGTACAGTACGTCATTTGCAAAGACAGTTCATTCCTGTTACTTATGAAAGGGAGAAACTGAAATGTGACCGTTCATACTAGACTGAACTGATTGCCATGTCATATTTACATTCAAAGATTCTGTTGATGTTTTAAAATAAAGCTTTGTTTTGTTTTGTATGTCTGTCATCATATTTTATGAAGTCATCATCCTAAAAAAAATACAATCCTTTTTGTAATATTGCCTAAAATTGTGTAAGAGCTACTAGACTGCTCCCAAATGAATAACAGCAGTTGTCAAATTGGAGGCG
Organism: Labeo catla; assembly: GCA_012976165.1. Lineage (NCBI taxonomy): Eukaryota > Metazoa > Chordata > Actinopteri > Cypriniformes > Cyprinidae > Labeo > Labeo catla. The sequence goes on from VONZ01000102.1 coordinate 649,876, forward strand.
TCCATCCGGCTTTTTTTTGCACAAAAACTGAAATTATACTCCGCCTGTAATGCGAACGCAAATGGTTTGGCCATTCAAGGTAGAAATTATAAGAACTTGTTTTTATTTTGTAATTTTAATAAAATAACAATGTCAAGGAATGTGGTATTTATATCTACAGAGTTATTAAATTGCAAAATTTAAAAACGGTCAAAAGGACAGGTAGTTCTAGTGTTAATGCTTTTTGAGCACAAGGAACAACATTTATGGGGCAGTTAATTTTGGGTTTTGTTGCTGTTTTGAAATGTGTAATTTAATTGTGAGTTGGCAAACAGTTTTTGAGATTTCACGATTCCACCATTCATTCAGATAGGATTTGGTCTTGGATGTCCAAAACAGCTGCCCAGAGGTGTTGCACATATGGCTGCAGAGTGAAAATGACTTTACCTACAGGATTTAATTTTTACTTCTTTGCGTATTGGTTTTTATTTATTTATTTATTTATTTATTTTATGTTTGTTTATTTTTATTTATTTATTTATTTATTTATTTTGTAACATACCCTTCTTATAATATTCCAAGAGCAAGTGCAAGTACAAAAGCAATCATGGGAGTGGGTACCCTTTCAAAAGGTACTAATATGTGACCCCGTAAGGGTCAATTTTTGGAAACTGAGATTTATACATCATATGAAAGCTGAATAAATAAGCTTTCCATTGATGTATGGTTTGTTAGGATAGGACAATATTTGGTCGAGATACATATATTTGAATATGTGGAATCTGAGGGTGCAAAAAAATCAAAATATTGAGAAAATTGCCTTTAAAGTTGTCCAAATGAAGTTCCTAATAATGGATATTACTAATCAAAAATTAAGTTTTGATATACTTACAGTAGGAATTTTACAAAATATCTTCATGGAACATGATTTTTACATAATTTCCTAATGGTTTTTGGCATAAAAGAAAAATCAATAATTTGACCCATACTATGTATTTTTGGCTATTGCTACAAATATATGGGGTTATTTTTGTGTCTTTATTATTCAAACAAAAATACTGTGTTTGAGAGTAAAACTAAGTATTTTGTAATTAAAAAATAAAAGTTTGCAAAAAAAGTCTTCTTAAATCTCAAAAATAAAGAAATTGATAACAAAAGTATTTGCAGTGCATGTACTTTCTTTACAATCTTTATTTTTCTTTGCGCACTTCAAACACTTTTCATCGCGAAACCACAAGTTTTGCTCTCCTTTCTGCTTTCTTTTTTTGCGAGTCTAAAATTTTTGTTTGCGAGTTAAAAAGTTTTGCTTGCGAGTAAGCTGTATCTCAGTGGGCGGTCTCTACCTACCAGGATGAAAGGCCTTTTTCTATTGGTCACTCTCGATTGAAGTGACCACGCCCACTACGTTGTGCCGCCAGGTGCCAGTCTGACTGAGGAGCGAGCGAGGTTCAGCCATGGCGAACAACAGCAACAACAGGTCGTTTACTGGGTAAGATAACCAAGTTAACGTCTTAAACTCAGTGACAAGTGAACTTATGTAGTCTCTCTTCTCATGCTCACATATTTAAATACGTAACGTTAGCTAAGCCCGCCTGTAGTTCGGCGATACCGTTAAATAGAGGGGCACAAGATGACTCGGATGACGATTGTAATCAAGGTAAAGACCATTATGACATGCAAGAGTCGTACAGTAGCGGTATTAACATTAAGTGACATGGCATCTGACGCACGGAAGCCACTGGCGCATGCCACTGCTCAGTGCCAGTGACACTTACGGTTTTCTTTGACATATGCCGATGGACTGTGTCACTGCTGAAAGTGTCACTGCTCCCGCACCTTCCGCGTGGTCACTTCAATCGAGAGTGACCAATAGAAAAAGGCCTTTCATCCTGGTAGGTAGAGACCGCCCACTGAGATACAGCTTACTCGCAAGCAAAACTTTTTAACTCGCAAACAAAAATTTTAGACTCGCAAAAAAAGAAAGCAGAAAGGAGAGCAAAACTTGTGGTTTCGCGATGAAAAGTGTTTGAAGTGCGCAAAGAAAAATAAAGATTGTAAAGAAAGTACATGCACTGCAAATACTTTTGTTATCAATTTCTTTATTTTTGAGATTTAAGAAGACTTTTTTTGCAAACTTTTATTTTTTAATTACAAAATACTTAGTTTTACTCTCAAACACAGTATTTTTGTTTGAATAATAAAGACACAAAAATAACCCCATACAAATATACCCCAGCGACTTAAGACTGGTTTTGTGGTCCAGGGTCACATATGTACTATTTAGAGGCAAATAAGGTACAAAGTGTACCTTTTGAATGGGTATATGGGTATCATCCCAGTGATAGATTTTGTACCATTTTTTTCAGGGAATGCACAATTTGTTGTATATTATTCATATCAGTAGTACAAATGGTTATGTCAACATTTGCATTGCCAAACATTTAGGATTGTGCTTGAATCACAAACACATAATACACTAAGCCATACAAGTATAAATAATAGTAATAGTGATGTTAGCAACATCACAAACTATCTTACAAGTTTCTGAATGCTCTCAGCACTCAAGAAATCTGAAAATGTATGCTTGTCCTGTTTTGATCATAACAAGCTCCCCAGTAACTTTGATATATCTTTTATCTAGTTATCTGTCTTTTATGCAGTAAATCATTGCTCTGTTCCTAGGGACTTTGATGAGAAACAGAATTTCTTTGCTTTCTTTTTTATCTATCATTGCACAACTAATGCATGTGGTGTTGACCGCCGACTCTTAAATCCAGAAGGATGCATGAGCTGTGAGTTTCCGCTGTGTAAATCTTACTCTAAACTTGTTTTAGTTTTTGAAGTTCGCCCAGTAGTTTTGATTTCCCTGATGTTACAGATACCACTACAAGATTTCAACTCCAGTAACTTTTATAAAACTTTCTACGCATAGCTCAATGCAGAATCATTTCATAATGTATCAATGCAAATGGAATGGAGCGAAAAGTTAAATGCAGTTAAGTATTTCCTGGCCCCGCTCTGTCTATTTTCCCTTGTTGTAATGTTACATAAAACACTAAACAATTCAATATGCATATCATAACCTGAGCATGTCTTTCCAGGTGATTATAAAAGGACAGTCAAGAGAATAAAAAGGGTGACAGCTGATTGTTTAAACTTCTTGCTGTGGTTTCCTCTGCAAACAACATCTGCAAAGCTTTCAAAAAAAGCTTGAGAATCATTTATGGCACATTTATCTCTTTAGAGCAGTTGCTTTGACTGGAGTGTGCATGAGCTTAGAGCTCTGCTGACTGACAGTGATATTTCTCACCAGAAGAAAACTACCTCTTGATGAATGTTGACTTGCGTTAATCCTTTTCCCAAGCTAAACTTCTCATTTGATGATTTTACTGTCTGTTTCACTTTTCCATTTATTTAAGAGCCAGTGGTCATTGACTGGACTTCTTGTGGTCAGTCTAAGGCTGAGAGTAGATAGAACAGGTTTACTAGCCTCTCTCTTTTTGATGCCTTACACAGAAAATCATTTGTAGCATCTCTAGACACGCTCTGTCCACGCAGCATATTAATACTTACACTCATGGCCCATTACATTTGTCATTATATCATTTGATAGCTTATAATTTCTTCAATCTCATCTCATAAATCACAGGGAACAGGCAGCGCTCCCAAATATCATGTTGCTAGATGTCTTGGGTAAACTAGTTGTCTAGTCCTTATCATATTTATGTCTATCACTAAAACAAGCAGTGCTTTTCATAGTCTGTGTATGTAGAGATGTCTCTTGGCCTTTGAGGTGATGTCTTCATTGGAAGTCAGCTGCCTCACCAGATGATAATACACTATATAAATTGCTGTTGACTGCAAGGCTGTGCTTCACAGAAACAGCCAGTGATTGCTGTTATACGGACTGGGTCCTTTTTATCAGTTCAAACAGATGTATTAATTCAAATGTACATCACTGATGTCTTCACACTGGAAAATAACCTTCATTGGCTTTAAAGGTGTAATATGAAGCCTGGATGACACAATGGGCAAGTGACATTCAATCCTGTAAATTGTCAAACATCATACACAAATGAAACCTGTCAAGAAGATGGATTAAACACAGCTAAAATAAAAAAGTGTGCATCAGATACAAGTAACCTGTTATATTACAGTACATAAAATTTCACCACATAAACAGAGTAAGGAGAGATGACTGATAGGACAATGACGAATGATTTGCAGATCCTGAGCACAACTGACAAACATCTTATCTTGTAAAACGTGTGGTAAGTACTGCCGCTTCAAAGTATAAACAGAGTATGTGCGATCGCGAATCTTGAAAGTGAAAGTAAAAAGTGAGCGTGATTTTAAAAGCGATTTCAGTACCCCGCATATTAATAGCAGCTCCCTGATGCCCGCAATTTATATGCAGTATAATTAGCCAACAATATATTTGCAAAAAAAAAAAAAAAAAACATTGAAATATATCTTTTCCTCCCATCTTGTATTTATTCATTTCATTTACTTTCTGAACACGGTATTTGGATTTGGCCACATCCCTAATCTGTACTATATTGAACTGCATTGAATTGCCTATACTATAATGACAGAAAATAAAGTGTAAGTGTAATTAAGATGTAATTAAGGTTACAGTACATTTGCGTAAAGTACTGAATAATATTCTACTAAGTCTACTGTATTCTATTGAGACACATATTTCCAAGGCCTCTATACTATTAACATGATCAAAACTTTGCTGGAAACCGTGTTGTACACAATCTACTACATAGCTTCTGTGACCTGATTGATAGTTTATACTTTTCAGCAAGCAACTCCTTCTAGTATAATTCTTTCAGTGTCCCTCTTCAGGTACTGATACATGTCTTTTAATGTGTAAAGGTGCAGTAAGTGATTTTTAAAAAATGATGGATCGGACCGAGCACCAAAACACACTTATAGCCAATCAGTGCAGAAGACGGACATTAGCAGAATGAATATAGAAAGAAAGATATGGCAGAGAAAACACAAAAGACGTAGAGAAAGAAGGGTTGCGAAAAGGTTAGGGACCCATATTAATATTGGAGAAGCTTTTCAGCACTCGAAAGACCTAAAAGTGCGGGAAGGCCTGAAAACAGACACTGAGGTTGCTTTATTTCTTCTCAATACATGAAAAACATTGGTTTTGCTGTGTTCCACATGACTAAGATACATTGTTTTTTTTGCTTAAATATACTTGTGTCATCTTTGCTTGTTTGGACATTTGCATTATTATTTTCCACACTTTCTAAGCCTGGAATGTCACTGACAGTTTTAAACGTTGGCTCATTAAGACAGAGGAGCTGTTCACTGTTGAGCTGCCTTCAGATCACCACATGCGACAAATTCGGAATGCAAATTCAAATGCTCTGTTTAATAATTCTGAATACAGGTTTGTATATATTTATATAACCTTACAGTCAGGTTAAGGCGACTGGTATTTTAGTGGTCTGTTTGCATCTCTGTGTGGTCCTGTTTGGTATTACAGCTTGACTTGTAGTTATTTATATATGTATAGAAAATGGTCTAAATAAATGTAAAAAAAAAATCACAGTTTTTGCTATTGCCCTGTTTAAATCAATTGTGAATTATTATTAAAATTAAAAACACAACAAATAAAAAAAAAAAAAGAACAAAAAAAAACTTTTTCGTGGGACTCATCCTCAGTCTTGAACTTGGTAAAACAATTATCTTTATTTAAAATGTTTCAAGTCTTAATACTTTTCTTTTTGTTATACTGGGATAAAACATACCAGGATGTATGCTAAAATTATTAGATGTGACAGTTGTATCATTTATATTACCCCCCACAAACCATATGCTACTAACTATAGGGTTAGGGTTTGATTTAGGGTTAATTCCTTGATATTATGCATAGTTATGCATAATTTACTGTTATTACTACAGTAAGTACATGTGTAACAAGGACACTATAATAAAGTGTTAGCATTTTCGCTTCTTTATGCAGAAGCAGTGAATGCACTGGCAGGCTGCCCCAGTCTAAGAATAGACGTGTCCTTCAAACCCATCATCCCTGCGGTGGCATGCACTGCCACCAAGAGGAGCAAGAGAGGCGATTCACTGTCTTCCAATGGCCGTAACTAGGAGATGGACAGATACTTTTGATTAGAAAAATCTCAGAGCTTCCCTTGCCCTTCCCTTGACATCACTACTGCTCCTCTCAGGATGTACATTTTGAGAGAGTATTGATGTCTGAGGCTGCATAAGACAGGCTCATGATCACGCAAATGTGAACGTTTCAGTACAGCACACAAAACAGTGATTTGTTTCGATTCAGTAATTATTCATAGGTAAGGCCAATGCACTGTGATGTCATATATATACACAAATATATTTTACTGTATTTCAAAATGCAATTTCGTCTGATGCCAAAGCTGAATGTTCAGCAACTATTACTCTAGTCTTCAGTGTCTCTTGAAATCATTCTATTATGCTTATTTGGTGCACAATTATTATCTGTTCTTTTGGTGCTTTTTCTTTTCTTTTTAATCAGAAAATGTAAGCTTGGAAAACAAAAGACAAAAAGAAAAAAAAAAAGAAGAAAAAGAAAAAGAACGAGAGAGCACATGTAGTCTGAGAGCCCACAGTACCTGTTGATTCTGCAGTTCATCTCATCAACATGTGTGCTGTGTGGCTGATTGCACTCGAGCTGGCACGTAACCGCATGCAGTCTGGCACACGAGTGCACCTCCACAGCTGATGGATAGGTGAATTCATCATGCGTTCCTTCAGAGGAGATCTGATTTCACTGCAGGCTGATGAGCCGTTTCTCCACTGCATTTATCAAGTTGCTGTTTAAGCTGGATCATCATCTACTACTGAATATATTGCAGTGCATGCAGCTGTATATAAATTCAACAGCACTGTATGTGTTGGCAAAGTGTCTGTTTTTGTTTGATGACCCAAAGGTGCTGGTTTTGTTCATATTTTCTCATTAGTAGTGTAAATAATTGTTCTGATTATGATTCTTTGGTAGTTCAATTTGGAGTGTGGTTTAATTTAATTTTTTGTATTAGAAGATTTATTTTGTTCATTGTGGTACAATTCATCATTCTACCACTGAAAACATGATGATTTCTGTGTTATTATAGTAATTATAATCAAGTAAAATTTCTTAATTGATTCACTGAGTGCTCATTGTTAGGTTGTTGATGCATTTTGATGCATCAAACATTTTTACTCTGTGACTTTATTAAGCAAATTCAGCTTTTTCTTTTTAAAATGATGGCTGCATACAAAGTTAAAATCATTCATGATAAATTATTGTCCGTTAGTCCATTTTCTTTATCTATTGCTCTACACCATACAAACTGTTATGGCCTCCAGAGCAACGCTGTCCTAAATTTAACACCGCTCTTAAAGACAGTTCTTCTATGGAGACAACACTGAAAGCAGTTCCGGTGGTGTGCAAGTCTTTAGTTTCAGTCTGTTAATTTTTAAACAGATAGCTGGCTAAAATTTAAAAAAAGAATATGCAGTCAGACAACAGATAATCCCAATACGTCCATTATGCAGTTAGCTCAGCATGGAAATCTAAAGGGATTCAAATCTGGAAATATTCCAGTCATGCAGCCAGTTGGACACTGTATGCTGTGATGTTCATCTTGAAAAATATCTCAGCTGCTGAAGATCTCCTTAAAGAAAAGTCTGTAGCTTATATTACATCATTCCTGTTTGCTTATCTTCTTGGATGCACTGATGATTCACATTCATTCCTTAGAAATGACAGCTCATTAATGATTGCTTTTTTTTTTTTTGGTTTCTTAATAGTAAAAATTAAAGCTAACTGTAAATATGACTGAGTAAATAATGAATAAATGTTCCCTACCATGCAATTATGAGGCAGACAGACTGAATAGGCAAACAGTATGGGACACATGCATTATGCTAGTGATCTTATTGCTAGAAATTTGCCTGCTTTAACCAATATAAGTTTGTGCTGTATATTGTTATGCTTTTTAAAGTATTAAGCTGTTAGCTTAGCAACATGCTAACATTAAGCTCTGTTTTAATTTAAATGTATTTATGCATTTATTTTATAAAAAAAAAAAAAAATACTTTGCAAAAAGCAAAAATGTATTCCTTTCACACAAATTATTACAGACAACCTGTTGCAATATGTACAATAACCTAATAAAATATTGCCAGATTTAGATTCCACTCAAGTTGAATTCACTGAAAGTGTCACAAAATGTGAAGCAACATAATATAATTTAGAAGAAATACATTTTTTTTTTTCCACATGTGGCTCAGTCGCTCTGAGAAGTGAAGCAATATTTTCATCACCCCCTGGTGGCTTGCTGCTGTATTGGCCATAAGCCACGCCCTCTCCGTGTAAATGTGTAGGTTAAACCAGAGTGAGTTAAACTAAAAAAAAAAATCGAATTACAGTTGAGGTCAAAAGTTTACATAAATCTGTAACAATCAGCCTAAAAGACTGGGTTACAAAGTTTAAAATGGGGGTCAGATTTAACTGTGAGAGATGACTAGTGGTTAAAAGAATGAGACACAAAAGTAAATTTGTTTAAATAGAAATGGTGTATTTACAATATTCACATAAAAGGACTTTAAAACAACATGATAAAACCAGGTAAACTCAGTCTGTTAAAAGAATACAGTTCATCTGTCCATACCCTAAAACAGTCCAAGAATCCCTGTGTGTTGATAAGTCCAATGTGAGTGTCCACCAGTGTATATATAATCCACAGAAAGTGTAATCCAAAGTTGTAGATGGTGTCTGGAAAGGTGAGCTCTAAAAACAGCAACTCCTCAATCCAGGTAACCCCAATTGTTTGACATACTGCTCTTTATATAGTTCCTGCTTCCTGTCATGTGACTGGTCACATGTCTTTTTATGTGACAGTGTCACAAATCTTGCAGAATCTGCAAAATGTTAATTATTTTACCAAAATAACAGGGATCATACAAAATGCATGTCATTTTTAGACAGAGGCTATTTACACTAAGTGCAAATAGCAATAGATGCTATTTACACTAAGTGCAAATAGCAATAGATGCTATTTACACTAAGTGCAATTAGCCCGCCTTGTTGGCAGAGGCTATTTACACTAACTCCGCCCATCACTGTGTTACAGTGCTAGTCAACACTACAAAATACGGCTATCAAATCATCAGTTACTGTGACAAAAGACGCCCGTCGAACAACGGTACAACTGTAGTTTTTTCGATGTGATCAACCCGGGTTCGAATCCACCTTCTGGCAAACTTTTTTTTTCTCCCTTTTCAAATCTCATCTTATATCGGAAATGCGCTTATATTCAATGAAATGAAGGAAATAATTGAAAATAAAGTATCGGTTTATTATCCATTTAATTAAGTGAATTAAAACTATAATTTACACTCATTACGCAATTACTGCATACTGTTTTAATGTACTACAATACTGAGGTGCACATAATTGCATCTATTTGCAATAAGTATTATAAATAGCTGAAAATCCTGCTATTTTAATGTAGTATATAGAATCTATTACTATTTGCACTTAGTGTAAATAGACACTTTTTTTTTTTTTTATTTAGTATTGACCTGAATAAGATATTTCACCTAAAAGACTTTTATATATAGTTGAATAGTTGAAAAAATAGTTGAATTTATAAAAATTACCCCGTTCAAAAGTTTACATATGCTTCTTGTTACCTGAATTATCCAGTTTTTTTTTTTTTTTCAGTGATAGTTAAGTCCCTTATTTGTCCTGAACAGTTAAACTGCCCGCTGTTCTTCAGAAAAATCCTTCATGTCCCACAAATTATTTGGTTTTTTTAGCATTTTTGTGTATTTGAACCCTTTTTTAACAATGACTGTATGATTCTGAGAGCTATATTTTACACTGAGGACAACTGAGGGACTCATATGCAACTATTACAGATTGTTTAACACTCAGTGATGCAGAAGGAAAAAAACATTCAATTCATTCAAAGAATCATTCAATTTGCACAGTTTGTGTATGTAAACTTTTGATCTCATCTGTACATCTCCAGTGATAGTTTCTGTAATTTTAGGTCGCTCTTATCACTCATTATGTATATTTAAATGTTTGTTTGTTTTTTTTACTAAAGTTTTTATTTTTTATTTTTTTTTTATTTTAAATATGATGCTATAACAAAACAGGGTGTGACATCATGATTGACAGCTGTGATTGACTGCTTTCAGAGTGAAGTAGTCACAGAGGCATCAACAGACTTTTTTGGATTGGGTTTTCAAACCATTCTTGGAGCATTGCTTATCTTAGATGTCTCCCTTATTTATGAAAAACTTCCAAGATGGCTGTGCTGGGGATGGTTTTAAAGCGCTGCTTTTTAAAGCAGAATTACTGCCTAGTACTAGAAACTGCCCTCATTTCACAATCATTGTGAAATTTAAATGTAAATGTAGCTACTGAAGAAAAGATCTGTAAGACCAAGGAGAAAGCTTTTACTTGTCAGGAAAGCAGGAAACCACACTGCTGCAAAGGGCAGGCATGACAATTTAGCAAAAGTCACAGCCTAAAATACACACGTAACACACAGATAAGGTACAAAAAGAAATACAAAAGAAAAGAGCTTCCTGTTAAGCATGGGGATGGAACCATTGTACACTCTGATTGTGTGAAGCCAGTGGCACTCCTGTGTTTGAATGCTGCTCATGACATTTGCTGATCCCTTTCCTATCCCATCTCCCCAAAAATTCTTGTTGTTTATCCAATAAACGAGCTTAAAGGTTAAGATTGAACTATGTTATATTTTAGATCCGCATTGGCATTCAATGAATTAATTTTGTGTACTGAAATTGATATACATAAGAAACTGTATATATGGTCACACTTCATTTTAAGGTACAATTCTCTGTATTAACAAACTATTAACTACAACTTTTACCTTAATAAACTCCTAATTTGCTGCTCGTTAGTAGTTACTGAGGTAGTTGTTAAGTTTAGGTATTGGGTAGGATTAGGGATGTAGAATGTGGTCATGCAGAATATGTGCTTTATAAGTACTAATAAACAGCCAAGTATATGCATTCTAATAAGTATCTAGTTAACAGTGTGAATTGGTCCCTATACTAAAGTGTTACCGTATATACAGGGCCTAAAACTAACTTTTTGCCACACCTTTTTTTTACCAGCCATGAAACGCTTTTTGCGAATGTTTTTAATTGGTCTTTCTACTAGTGTCTAAATTAAATGCATTTTCCCTCAATTTTACCTATAAAGGCAAAATATCTTGTTATAGGGAGTCGGGCTTGTAAGCGAAAGGTTACTAACTGGTAACTGACACTGTTACATATGTTTGCCAACACAGATTTTACTCACATTTGGCACTTGGCAAGTGTTAATTTTGAGCTAATAATGAAGACTGCAGTATAGTTTGAACTTTGTTTTTATTGTTTTTCAAGATTTTAGGTAGTCAGAAGTGCCCATGATGACTAATGTATTACCCATGTCCAGATATCTTTCTATGTCAGTACAACTGTGAAAGATGACATGCTTTTCCTTTTGACGGCAGGCTAATGGAATTTCAAATTGAAAGTGTAGAAATGTGTGCAGAAAGTTTGTTTGTTGCAGAGATTGTGCTCACTGCTGATTTCTCTTAAAAATCAATAAAACATGTAATTTAAAAGCCTATCATGCTATCATACTACTTTAGCCCCAATTACTACCTGAAGACAATTTCTGCACAGTTTCCAATCTCAAATTGTGGCAGAGCAGAATAAAACCCATCTAACAAGTGTCTGCAAAATGGATAGCAAGTGTAGAAATGTCATCTCAGGCTCTGTTGATGTTTTGAAAGAGCTGAAGTGGAATTGATTATAGATAAGCAAAGACAAGAGATGGTTCTTCACGCATTCCAGGTCTAAACATGAAAGAAAAAAATCCTTTAAAGGACTGTTAAGATGAAGACAAAAATCACTAGTGAAATTATCCTGGAGGGGTTTTATTGATAGCAAAATTTATGAAAAGAAATGGGAAAAGTGGTCAACATTGTTACATCATGTATCCTGTAACAGGAGACATTCAGTAGTACTTTGTGGTATTTTTTTTAATCATTTCATTTTATTGTTTGCAAGCAACATATACATCATATGTTTAAATATTCATATATAAAAAGAAAAAAAAAATATAATAAGATAATTCATTCATTTATTATAGTGGATTTTTAGTGGTACTTACAGTAGTTAGTTAAATAAATAAATAAATAAAAGTGTCTTGAAAGTTTCCTTTTCATGTATGCTGCCGTTCACATTACACCTTAGGACAGTCCCTATTGAAGATTTTTGGATCTGTGGTGCCATCAGCCAATCAACATAGTCATTACATCATGTTCCTTTGTTTCCAATGTGATCACGTCATGTCAGTTACAGCTCAGGTGACTGACTCAAAAAAAAAAAAACTTCCCGGGAACTGAGTTAATTTCCACCTATCAACGAGGGGAAAGCATTCAGAGCATTTATTTCCACTGCTGCATGCACCAGCCAGCAACTGTCTTTGAAATTAATTTGAATGAGAATAGCTTTCTCAAACTATTGTAGACTTTCTTGTTTCCATGTTTGTATGTTTTGACAAGGGCATCTGCAAAGTACCAAATCCTTTTTGCTGTGTCTTTCAGCGAGTGACCTATTATCCAACGGAAGGTACAGATGCGAAAAAAAAAAAAGAGCAAAGGAGAATGCCAGATATGAAGTGAATTCGGGTTTGGGGCCAACTGTTACAAGAGAGGCTGAATGTCTCTATTTATTGTAGTGTCACATGAATGCTAGGAGAATCATGACACGTTGTTAAATGGGTGAAGAGACTGAAGTACTTCACAGCTTCATTCTCCTTCTCTCGAATGCCCACAGAGCCCTGACTGCGAGAAGCTCCCCTAATGAGCCACTGCTAATGGCAGCCGCTGGTGCCTTCACCATGATTGCAAGCTTTGTAATGCAACCTGCCTCCCAATCAAACTCTGTGCATTAACTGAATAATTAGCTGTAGACGTCTAATCACATGTTGGGTAATGATGTTATCGATGTCTGTGTGTGTGACTGTGCCATGCAGTTTCGTATTAGTATTTTTTGACTGGTGGATAATAAAACAGGTGGAAGAAATTCCACAGACTTACACTAAAGGATGGACCTCAGCCAGTTTTCAAACTTGTCTTGGATCCCCCCAGCACTGCACATTTTGTATGTCTTCCTAATTTAACACATGTGATTCACTTTATCAGCTCATTAGTAAAGACTGCAAAAGTCTTAATGGAGAAATGTGCAGTGCTGGGGTTCCTGTCCTTTCAGAATATCGATCAGGGGTTCTCAACTCTGGCCCTAAAAGCTTAAGCAGCTGACTTGCCTCACTGCCCTATAAGGCGATAACTGCGCAAGCAGCATTTGCACATGAAGGTACCTCCCAAAACTGAACTCACACAGGGTTCTGAGACAACATAACAGTCCAATGATTTATGGAGAGGACAACAAAACAGGTCTAGGCAAATATTTAATAAATATGATGCTAATTCCTCATTAGAATTTATTCAAATGGTGAAAAAGTTGTTCAAAGACATAGAGCTGAGATCGAATGTTGCATACACCTTGCAGAATCTGCCAAATGTTAATTTATTTTACCAAAATAAGAGGGATCATACAAAATGCATGTTATTTTTTTATTTAATACTGACCTGAATAAGATATTTCACATAAAAGACGTTTACATATAGTCCACAAAAGAAAATAATAGTTGAATTTATAAAATGTTTATAAGTTTACATACACTTGATTCTTAATACTGTGTTGTTACCTGAATGATCCACAGCTGTTTTTTTGTTTTGTTTAGTGATAATTGTTTAAGAGTCCCCTGTTTGTTCTGAACAGTTAAACTGCCCGATGTTCTTCAGAGAAATCCTTCAGGTCCCACAAATTCTTTGGTTTTTGTGAATTTGAACCCTTTCCAACAATGACTGTATGATTTTGAGATCCATCTTTTCAAACTGAAGACAACTGAGGGACTCATATGCAACTATTATAGAAAGTTTGAACGCTCACTGATGCTGCAGAAGGAAAATCGATGCATTAAGAGTCAGGGGTGTAAGCTTTTGAATAGAATGAAGATGTGTACATTTTTCTTATTTTGCCTAAATGTCATATTTTTGTCATTTAGTATTGCCATTCAGAAGCTACAGAGGATACAGAAGATCCCCCCCATCCACCCACCCTTAAATACACAAAAATGCTGAAAAACCAAATAATTTTTTTCCTTCAGGCAGTTTAACTGTTCAGTACAAATAAGGGATTCGTGAACAACTATCAGTATTAACTATCACAGTATTAAAAATCAAGTGTATGTAAACTTTTGAACTGGGTCATTTTTTATAAATTCAACTATTATTTTCTCTTGTGAACTATACATCTTTTATGTGAAATCTCTAATTCAGGTCAGTACTAAATAAAAAAATAACATGGATTTTGTATGATCCCTCTTATTTTGGTAAAATAATTAACATTTTGCAGATTCTGCAAGGTGTGTGCAAACTTTTGACCTTAACTGTTCATTTACACACACACTGACCACAAGCTACAGTTTTCAGATTGTATTTTATTTTTTCTTTCAAATAATCACAGGATAATGGAATATCTTAGGCAGCAAAAGATAGGGGAGCACAGAGCACAAACTAACCTGGGATCAATTGTAACACACGCAGTTTAAATAGTTCCACACATTCTAGCATAACCAAATTTATGGTATTTACTAGTTGCCATATCAACACTATATAAAATATATATATAAAAAAAACACTATAAAAGAGCCCAGTCCTCATATACAATATCCTGCCTTCAAAAATCAGTCAGATGAATGTATCTCAGTAGACAGCATGTGATGTGATCATAGAATTTGGACTTGCCTTGTTGCCTTCAGAGTTTAGCACCTGCACCTGCTAATTAAAGGAGAAGTCCAGAACTTCCAGAACAAAAATTTACAAATAACGTACCCCCTTGTCATCCAGGACGTTCATGTCTTTCTTTCTTCAGCCGTAAAGAAATTATGTTTTTTGAGGGAAACATTTCAGGAATTTTCTCCATATAATGGACTGGTATGGTGCCCCGATTTTGAACTTCCAAAAGGTCTGGCTAACCTGGTCCAGGTTGTTTCCCTGCCTGTGTCTTAAAACTCTGGGATAGGCTCCAACATCCCTGTGAACCTAAACAGGACAAGCAATTTCGAAAATGAATGGCTTCTGCCCCATCCCTCAGTTGGGACTTTGTGTTTTAGACGTTTATTCAAAGATACAGTACATTATAGAACTGGGCTCTTTATCAGTATCAGAATGGTTGAGGCATAAAATTGCAAGTTACTTGCAGAGGAAGTTTTTTTTTTCAGTTATGCTTCGGCATTGCTCTTCAGTGGATTTTGTGTTTTATCTAAATAATTCATCCTCTGTATTGTACCTTTTAAAAAAGTTACATTAAGATTTTTTTTTTTCTTTTGAAACATGCTTAGGGATCAGACAAAGCCATGTCTATTCTGTCAGATGGGAACAGCTCAGCATGTGCGTTCAAAGATGGGATTATCTAAACTATAGGATCCTGCTGGTGTTGAGGAAAAGGGCAGCTGAGACCTGAGTGAGAAGAGGCTCTTTTCCTCAGAGTGAGTCAACACCGCACTGCATCTTAAGCAGGAAATATCTGCAGGGCCATGGCGTAATGAAACAAGGTGCCAACAGTACGTCATTGTTCAGCTGTAAAGGGCACCGCAGAAGCCTGAGACAACAGAGAGAACAGAAATAGATTTCAGCAGAGAGCCACTGCTGTCTCCTCCGAATTGACGTCGCTAAAGTGCAAAGTGCAAGATGGGCACAAAAGCCCCAGCTCAGAGCCTCCTGTAAAGGATACAGCTGTGGATTGCCCGCTCTCAGATGGGTATTTCCCAGAGAGACAGCCACAGGGGTCATTAAAGTTTCCACAGGCAATAAAAAATTCAGTGTCACCTGATGCAACGAAACATTGGGAATATACAAAAGCACCGGCATATAAACCCTACTAATCCTTTTACGCAGCCCAAGCTCATTGGAAAAACAAGCCTATGGCGACATTCTTGCAAAATTATATTATGTTGCTTCTCACACATTTCACAGCACTTTCGAGGAGAAATGCCCAGTGAGTGGTGTATAAGCGCATTCAGTATTATCTAAAATGGATGAACCTGAATATGACAATGTTTTCTTAATGTTGTTTCTTGTTCTATTGCAGCAATTCAGAATTTCTGGTGAGTGACGCTAAAAGCTTAATGCGCAATCATGCGAAAATAAAGTACTACCTATTAAACCCTACCCTAAACCTAAATCAGTTACCAAGCTAAGTTGTCCAAACAGCCATGATGAGCTGGTTTGTCCTGCAAAGGTCAAAACATATTTGTTTACAAATCATGCACTATGGTAAAGGTGTTTTAAGGTCGTAGTATTGCGCAAGGAACAGCGCAAAAGTCACATTTTTGTCCAGCTTATTTCTAGCCTATGATGTTATTTTGTATGGCCATTGCCCTTGGCCTGTCCATGTTTTATATGTCAGCCAGACATCCTGACCTGTTGGTTTTTGTAGGGACATGCAGAGTATAGAGAATGTGGAATGATAGGCAACAGGATATAATATATTCTATCAAATCATATAAAATATAAAAATATACTATCGATTCCACTTTTCCACAACACTGCAAACCATGGGGCGCTGAAGTTTGTATTCTCTGTATCCAGTCAAGAGGTCAATCTGTGACATTTAGATCTTCTATTGATCAAAAGTCTTTTCACTGCACACATTTGCAGGTCAGAGATCGCAAAATAAGCAGCAAATGATGAAACATCTAGATTGTATGTCTGTGTTCTTGCTTTCCCATACTTAAAACTCTGTAAAGAGAAATGAATGGAATACAGTTCAGTGTGACTATAATTTAATCCACTTAGAACATATCACTGCCCCATGGTGAGCTCACCATAGCTAAACCTCCATGTAAAACATCAAAACCCACCATTCCTCCTGAGATGAGATCAGTTGATAAGTTGCCATAACTTTAAACTCCTTTTGTATATTGATATAAACATTAATAATACTTGAACCATATTAGCACAATCTGTTTCCTCATTTAATGCCCACATATTTTAATTTGAAAGATTTCATTCAACCTAGATTTTTACTCTTACTCATTTATTGTGGAGTGACAGATGTTGCTCTGGCCATGCAAACCCAAGACTGTCTACCCTACTGGCATCACAAACAGACAGATGACATCACAGCAAGACTACATGTGTCCCCCAGACTACTCTCTCTCAGCCAGATGGTCCTGACAGCTTGTCCAACATGGGACTACATGTCTCTGCAATTTAAACTTAAGCCTTGCTTTAGTACAAACATTTCTGAGATGAAGCTTCATTTTCTCTGCTGACATTTTTGAAGCTGAATTTGAACTCTCAGTGCAGCTATTATTACAATATAATAACCTAACACATATAATGCAAGTAAATATTTTGAATAATAGATTGTGAAAAACTGTCAGTGTTGATTTGAGGAAATGCCACTTCTGAAGTGTGCTGAATTATTGCTTTGAACAGAGACAAACTATTCAACACATTGATACACAAAAGCTTCTTGGGTAAAAACTGAAATTATAATTGAACAGCCGTTTTGTTGAGGACAGAAGGAAAATCATCTGTTAGTGCAACATTCACTTGAATAAATTTTAATATGTGAGCACAATTTTGCTGCCAAATCGGGTCTCTTTTATTTTATTAGTGTTCATTTTTATTTATTTTTTAATTAGCATAGTCGCTACATTATAACAGTTAACTCATTGCTGTACAAGTACCACAAAATACAAACCAATAGTACACAAAGGAAAAATCTGTTTGAAGATGATTAAAATTAGGTCTTTGCGATTGCTTGTCAAGCAATGTGGTGTGTCGCTCATTTATAAAACATGAGAGTTGCAGGATAAAATGCCTCCGGCAGTCAAACCCATGGCGTCCCCAGAGTGGAAACTGAACGCCTCCCTCTTTGGATTCATCTTCTGTTCTTCCCCGCTAGCCACTGTGTTTTGCTATGCTAGTAAAGTTTATTGAGCTCCCAGCCTGTCCACAATTCCCTGTACACAGGATCCTCTGGCAGCAAACAAAACAAAATGTCCTTTTCATGTTTGGGGAACCTTAGCCTTTGAATGTTCACGGTAAAGTGTCACATATTTATTTGGCTGATGCTTTTATCCAAAATGACATGCAGTGCTTTCAGGGTATTATTTTTATCAGTGTGTGTGTGCCTTGGGAACTGACCTATGACCTTGGAGTTGCTAGCACTATATTCTATGCTTAACCAGTTGGATTCCATTGTTTGACATTCTCACCGATAGCAGATCAATTGTAATTAAGGCGCATGTCAGGACTTTTTGGTCACAGTCTGTGTGATTGTTCCTAAGTTGCCAGCCAATATGCAGTGTTGTTGTTGTTGAATCTAGCTGAAACCTGAGTAGGTTGTGTCTGAGTCAAGTCCGAGAGCACAAGAGGGTTGAGTTCAAGTAGGGGTTGAGTCCAAGTCAAGACAGAGACCAGAAGAGGGTTGAATGTTTTCATGACAGATTTATTCAAACTACCACTACCACTACCAGTCAAAAGTTTTTGAACAGTAAAATTTGTAATGCTTTTAAAGAGTTCTCTTCTGCTCACCAAGCCTGCATTTATTTGATCCAAAATACAGCAAAAGCAGTAATATTTTGACATATTTTTACAATTTAAAATAACTATTTTCTGTTTGAATATATTTTAAAATGTAATTTATTGCTGTGATCAAAGCTAAATTTTCAGATCATTACTCCAGTCTTCAGTGTCACATGATCCTTCAGAAATCATTCTAATATGCTGATTTGCTGTTCAAGTAACATTTATTATTATTATTATTATTATTATTTTTCAGTATTCTTTGATGAACAGAAAGATCAGCATTTATCCGAAATTAAAAGCTTTTTGTAACATTATACACTATAACAGTCATAGTAATTTTATAACATTTATAATGCTACAAAAGATTTCTGATATATTTTAGTAAGTTGTACTGTATAATCTTTCAGAATAGTTTCTGATGTTCATTCATGTTTATTTTGTGCTATAGGAGTAAAGAGATTCTAGGTTTACTCCCACCACAATTCGATCTGTTATATGATATTAAAAAGCACCAAAACAACATTTATTGTTTTAATTTCATGATGCACTTGACAGAATTTAAAAACTTACTTATCATAAGTAACAAAGCACAAAGTTTATTGTAAATAACCTGTTGGATGGGAGGCATTTTTAAATGTTTAATTAATTAAAAAAGAATGATCCTGGCATTTTATGTATCAATATATTTAAATAAAATGAAGATTAATTAAATCAGGAATTCAATATTTTTAAGCCAGCCCCTTTTTTATTTTATTTATTTATTTATTTATGCACTTGTCTAATAAGTCTGATTTCACATTTGTTAGAGTCTGAGTAAATGAATAAATGAATAAAACAAAACAATTAGCCCCACTTACTTCACCTAATAATGCACTTAAATATATATTTTTTTATATGTATTATATAATTTTATTTATTTTATTCCTTTTTTTTCATAATAATTTCATAATATTCAGTTGCTGTCTTTGATTATTACGTGTAATAAAATAGGCTTTACAAGCAATTTCAACTTAAATTATTTTAACCTTATTTCCAAAAAAAATAAAAAATAAATAAAAATAAATAAATAAATAAATAAATAAATAAAAATAATATTGTATAGCTTAAACAATGTGAGATGTGTATCTCTACAGAATGCACTTCAGTTGGCATCTTGTGTTCATCGTTATGTTTGTTCCTATTTCATCACTTTCTATCCTACAGCCTTTTGTTTCAATGCTGAGAGCAGATTCTATGTGCATGTGTATGTGTGATGTGCGTACACTGTGGCATTACCCATGATGACTCACACTGCCCTCAGCACAACACTAGTGGAGGCTGTTGTCAACACAGACAATTGCAGGGGGGAACTGCAAAATTGCTATGTTTTTTTTTCTTCTTCTTTAAACATTGTATAAGGAAAAAAAAGGTGGAGTGAGGGACGTCATCTGACTTCCTCTCCTCTGAGAATGATTCCTTAGAGACCATGTTTGCTGGGATTTGTTCTGTGGTTCAGTTCTTTGATTATCCTGCTCGTTATAATTTTCCCACAAGTCTTTTTGTTAAATTTCACTGGGATTTCAACAGCTGGTACTGAAGTTATGAGCTGAAGCAGACATTGCTCCCTTGCCTGTCAAATCCAGCCGCCTTCACTATGCACAAATATTGCTGCATGCAATGTAATGAGGGCTATTCTAGACAGAAAACTCATCAGTTTGTAATGCAGAGAGAGCAGAGATACTTGTACCATAAACTTCTTTGTTGATGTCCAGATGGCTGTCCTTATTTAGACTGCTGAACACTTTAAATTTAAAAATACAAGCTTTTTATTAATTTGTAGAATAATGTTTGTCAAGGCATTTTACTGTTGCGAGTTAAGTCAGAATTGTGAGATATAATCTCGCTATTCTGTGAACATATCAGTCTTTCTTTTTTCTCCTCAGAGCTGGACTGCATAACTTGCAATTGCGAGTTTGTATCTCATAATTCTGAGGGAAAAAAATACACACTCAGTTTATATCCTGCAATTCTGACTTTATTTCTAGCAATTCTGACTTATAACTGACAGTTGTACATTTATATCTCACAGCTCTGAGAAAAAAAAGGTCAGAATTGCGAGTTTATATGACACAATTCTGAGAAAAAAGTCAGACTTGCGAGATGTAAATTCGAAATTGCGATAAAAAAAGTCAGAATTGTGAGATAAAAAGTCGCAATTACCTTTTTTATTTTCTATTCAGTAGTGGAAATGGGCTTCCATAGTAAAGCTTCAAGAAGGACCAAAAAAAACATAAAAGTAGTCAATATTTGTGTGAGCAAATTCAACACCATTGACAACATTAATCTTGTTACAACATGTCTTACCTTCCATACCTGAATGGACGCAAACATGATTAAATTTGAAAGCTCCAATGGAGAGAAAGACCTTTAATGAAATACCACTTAAATGTATTTATTGTTTTTTATTTTTTACCACCATGTTCACAGTTAATCACAGTACATCAGTACATTTGCTTCAGGTTATAGATTACTTGATAATAAAACCTGTTCAATAGAAACTGCTGTGTGGGATGGGAAGTAGGAAACATGGTGTGGCAGGACGAGCAAACGACAGAAACAGTGGGCGTCATAAACATAAATAAACAAAAGTGTCAAAAAAAGAGGGGAGGGGGGGTTCCGTGAAGGAGGGGCAGTATTCGAAAGAGAAGGGTACAGGTAAGGGGCGGAGTCCGGCGGCACGCCCTCCCCTCTCAGGTTCGCGGCTCCAGGGGCGGCGGCTTCCTTCAACGGCTACGTCCCCCTTGGCTCACTGCACTTCTGGGGGATTCAACAGCCCGCCATCCTCGCCCGTCAGCCATCTAACAGGTCCGGCAGCTCGTTGCTTCTGACGGTGCTCGATCCCCTCAACACGCCCTTCCTGGACCCACGAGGACACCAGCATGCATGCACGGGAAAGAGACCGATGTCCCGAGGAGAGGCGCGCTCCGCATTTCAACCGCGGCGGTGGTGAGGCTTCACTGACGTCAGGTGTGCCTCATCACACGCCATCAGACCTGGCTGTTTCGGCGCCCCTCGTCTCTCGCACGCCCACTACCGTCGGGAGCCTGGTGAAGGACGGCGATTAAGGGACGGGGAGATGCTGATAAGTAGGGGGAGGCAGCCGACTTGTCACGTTGGGAAATGATCTACTTTGTTGATAAAGCAAAACAATGCAGACAATTTTTAGATACTGTTTTATGTTGAGAAGACATAAGAAGTGACGTCTTGAGAAGTGACGTCAAGTAGCATACTTTGGATCACAACATAAATAAGTCAATTTATATGATAGCAGATGGTAGCTCACGTTTACAGTGCAGTATTAGTGCGTTAATGTACTGGACTTTGTACTGTTAGTAAACCAGACTTTGAGTCATGAACTTTGTGGAAATTGGTGAGGGCTGCTGCAGATTCTTTGTGAGGTTGCCATTCATTTACTCCCATAAAAGCTTTCTTTCTATCAATTAGTTGCCGCTGAGAGGGTGTGATGGGCAATTTGATTCCCAGGGTGAGGCACAATAGCCAGGCACAGAGCATTCAAATACTTCCTGAAAGTACCAAATTTACAGCAGAACAAAACAGTGCTTTAATTACTTCCCCATTATAGATCATCTCACGTCAATATGAAGATTAGCTTTCATAAATGTCATTTTCCGAAGATGACTTTATATTTTTGTTCATTTTAAATTACATATTTCTGAATATTAGTGACATTTAGGAACCTGAGAATTATATCTTTGAATAGAAGTGTATGTTTAAAGATCACTGAATGACCGAACATAACTCATTTTGACAGGCTTGAACAAGACTGATTTTAATTTCTACATGGCTTTGTCTTGCAGATATACGTGGCCTGCAAGTCTTTCTGGACCAGACATCAAGACAGGGTTTGGATGTGTCTCTACAGCGAGTGGATAGGAACATCAGTGGTGTGTTTTCCAGTTTGTTCACCTCTATGCGCACAGAGGAGCTCAACCGCTACAGGGACACTCTCAGAAGAGCAATCCTGCTTCTGAGCCCACGTGGAGCACAAGTCTTCATCCATCAGGTATGTGCTGTTATTATTGTAAACTCTAGGAAAAAGTGTTAAATGGGGAAAGATAAGCCAGTGGATAAGTTGAGCCTCCTCTGGTAACTAGCTGTCATGTGAGTAGTGGTGTAAATATTCTTGTATAAGTTTTCTCAACTACTTTCTCAAAAAGTAGTATACTTCAAGTTTATTTTATTAAGTATACTTCAGTAAAGTTTAAGTATATTTGTAAGTATACTTTATGTAGTAAGTATACAGATATCAGCATACTAGTAGTATACTTGTAAGTGTACAATTTCAATACTCATTGGGACTAAATTGGCACAGTATATAAAAATATAATTTTAAGTATACTTCAAGTTTAACAGTAGTAAACTTTGAGTACACAACTAGCTTACGTGTTACATTTACGTTTAATTGAATTTTACATACATATACTTTAAGTATACTACTATGTCCCTATTTAGGTATTATTTTTTTAATATATTTTATTATATGAATCTGAACATACAAAACATCAAAAGAAAGAACAGGGCATCTGCTTGTAAACAAAAACACTTATTCTAGCTTTGTGCATTATTTTTATAAACACTTGAATGTGGGTAAGGTTCATAAATTAAAAGAAAGAAAGATACAATATTTTGAACAAAACACTGAAAAAAGACTGAACTGGATTCAGAATGATAATCAAAACATAGATGGAATCGCTTGAGAGTCATTATTACCTCTTCATGGGTCAACATTTTATTCCATAACATTAAACAATTTTGGTGTTTTTTTTTTTTGTTTTTTTTTTGTTTTTTTTATGTCTGATGATTGTGTTAGATTTCATGAAGAGGCATCTGTTGTTTTGGTTTCTTCTTCGCTTGTGTTTTGGAAATTCTGTACAGAAGACGTGTTATAGCTCCCCCTACCATATAACAATGAAAACATGATTCTCTGAGCTTAGTGTAGTATACTATAGCTTAAATATATATTTACATGCAGGAATTATTGGAGATTGAAATCTCATGTTTGATCTGTCCTCAGGACAGGGAATAACACATGAGCAGATGACGGCTGTCTTGCAATAGCGATAGTATTAAGAAAACATTAAGAAGTATTAAGATGCTCAAACCATTGATAAAGCTTCCAAATCATTGCAAGTTCACCACTACTGAAAACATTTGCTTTCATTGTGTTTGAATAGTAAAATACTCACGTAATTTTCAAATTGCCTGTTCTGGTTATGTCTAAAGTTGTAAAAATGTGCTTTGGCTTATAAAGTGACAGCAGCCTAGTATACCTACAGCTGACTATATTCTTCATGTTAATCAAACAAAAAGAAAAAGAATCAGTTCTCTTGACTTAACTTCCATAGCTTTAATAATAAAAAAAAAAAAAAAAAACATAAGTTTAATTTAACTTTTTGTCTTATTACTGACTGTTTACTTTTTTACATCAACAATTGTATGGGAATGTTTTACTTATATTAGGCTAGTATTAGGTTTTGTTGTAGTATCAAAATTGGCACCAAGAATCGTGAAATTTCATGGGCATTTAATCAAATCTCATTGCAAATTGAAATGAATCATTCTGAATTAGCATTTCTGAAAACCTATCAATCATGAATTTAATAAATTTGCTGTCTACCCAAACATTCACACCCCATACATGTGACCACATAAACACAGAGCCCTTTATAGAAAAACCATCTTGCCATGGCATGCTCAATGTACAGTTTCAATAAAGAAAGTCAAAGCCAATTTTTCAAAGCAAATTCATAAAGATATTTGTGACAGGTCTGATTATATAAATGATTTAGCTGAAGATTAATCCTGATTTTCCAAATACTGTATGTGCGATGACATTATTGTAATCTCCTGCCATATGAAATTTTGTCCCTGCCTAGAGGACAACTTGAGCAAAAACTGGCTCATTATGCCACACAAAACATGTCACTTTTGTTGCATTCCTTTATAATGACTGTACAAATGACCTGACAGGGCAGCACACCACACCTTTACTGTCATTGTCTCAGCATCTGAAGTACACTCCTCCACTGATCTGAGGTCACACACATCCGTTAACATCACACATTGGCTTTAACAAGCTCTGTGGGATCTGAACTGGAATCAGTCACTCATGCTGGCGGGATGCCCATCACTGCCAGGAGCAAGAGTATGGCTTTCTCATGCATATGGATATGGCATAAGACAATGATCAGCTGTCTGTAATCTTATCTGCTCATGGGAACTGTGATTTTTATGTGGAATGAGTATCAGCTAGATTAGCCTTTGATGCTTTATCCTTTTAACTGTAAACATGAATGAAATACAGATTAGATGTTGCCATTTGGATGGATTCGCTGTTTCAGAAATATAAAGGGAATTTTTTAAAACAAGAAAGAATAAAGTAGAGAATGGATGGCTAGATAGATAGATGGATGGACTGACAAATAAGTTAATTTGTGGGTGAATTTGAGTAAATTGCATAGAAAGCATCAGTACTTACAAATTTTAACCCCAGCATTAGTGGATATTAAATATTAGATATTAAATTCTGTTAGAATATATCATTTTTAGCCATTAAAGCGTCAAAGGGTAAGTATAATGCATAAAATTGTATATAATATTGTAAGTTTCAGCTTTCAGTGTATTTCTGAGTGTGTTTTTACCGGTGTGCACTATGGCCAAGCCTGTTGTCATGTTCTCCTGTCATCCGTGACAGGTTGTACTTTCCAGCCATCAGCACATAGGTGCCACTTGAGGTTTTTCCTGTTTTGTTTCCTTAGTTGATAACTCACTTTTTCAGTTTATCCCACAACTGCACGACACACCGTATCAGGACAAAATAACTTAAAGTTCATTGAGCTCAGTGACTAAGTGAGGGCTAATTTCAGTTCAGCTCAGCATCTGGAATACTGATCAAATATTATTACAAATCTGAAACTCTTCACATTACAGTTTCCTCCTTCTGTCTCATGTATTGTGTGAGGTTTTTTTCATGAGGAATCACACTTTTATGTTATCACTAAGTGAGAAAATTACTCTGCTTTTCCTTCATTTTGATCTTTTAAGGCCAATGTAAGATTGTACTTAATGTGGGACTGCATTTCATTACTCTTTATGCATTTTGACGTCTGAAAAAAAGTGTAGTGCAGTGTGCCTTGCATTTCATGGATTGGTAGGTAGAAATGCATTCACTGCCACATGTGTTTCCAATCATTTTAAAGTGTCCTGCAAGTTAGTAGTAATATTAAACCACTTAAAGTATTGTATTGTATTACATTATTCTATTGTAATACAATATTTTAAGTTAATTTATTCATTTAACACATTTGTATGCCTAATCATTAGTGATGGGAAGTTCGGATCATTTTACCGACTCAAACCTTTGAGTCTCGTTCAGCAAAATGAACTAATCTTTTTTTTTTTTTTTAATACTATAAGAAACAGAAAAGATTCATTCATTGTTTTCCTAGGTCTTTAGTCTATGATTAGCTCATCTTACCTCTTATCTGACAAGTTTTTGAGTCGACAAGACGACTCATGAGTCATGACTCATTCTTCCCGAGTCACATTAAAGATTCTTTCAAATTGAACAGATCGTTCAAGAACGACCCATCACTACTAATCATTACACAAACTCTACTGGTTATTTATGGGTAATAAACAACCCAGGCTCACTGGAAAAACAAACTTGGATGTGTCAAAACGTCTGCAAAATTATATTACAAGGTTTCTTGCACGTTTCATGAAGTGCCAAGTAAATGGCAAGTAAAGCTTGTTCAGTTTTATCTGAAACTAATGAATGTGAATCTGGCAACATTTTATTACATTGCCTGTTGTATGGATCTCGGCAGTTCGGAAATGAAATACCTGTTGAGTGGCGCTAAAAGATAATTTCTCTATTGTGTTTGAAAATAATGTACCGACAACACTAAACCCTACACTAAAACTATCAGACAGCATTAACCAAAGCAAAGGTGAAATAAACACACATTCGCTGAAGCAACCGTGCCATTTTAGCTTGCTTCTAAAAGTCTGTAAGCTCTTTTATTGACTCATACACAAGCACTCAACGTCACAAGTGCAGTGTGCTATGTGAGTAAACTATTCCAGAAAACTCATAGAGCTGATGTGATCTACAGCTGACATATAGAGCTGATTAAGGTCATAACATAGTATTATACAAAGAAACCACACAAAAATAAGATTTATTAAATCAACACTCTGCTCATCTAATCGTATGAAAAGGTAAAAAGAGGAAAATAAAGGTGTTTTACTGCCACTAGTGTTAATTTCAGCTGGAAACTGCAGTAACAAAATCACAAATATTTTGATTTAAACAATACACACAATACTGGTACAATAAATGTACTTTTATTAGTCTATCTAATGATATTCCAGTGTTATGTTTCTGTGTTTCCTGGAGATTATTATAGTGTATAAAAATGGAGTAGGGGAGAGCGGGGCACAACCTAACACTTTTTGAATTTTTCAGTTTGTGTAAAGCCACGTGTGATTCAGAGTATAATTTTTTATCCACATTAATTTCACACTTGTCGTGTATAAATATGTCGCTTTGTTTCATAATTACAGTGTATAAATTTTTTGTCCTCAAAAGAAAGGAAGTGAAAAGTGACAACATGCCCCGTATGTAGGGTACATTGTAACATGTGAGGGGCACGTTGTAACTTGACCATATGACAGCTTAAAATGTTATCTGATCGAATGAAAAAATATACACGACAAACTAAAATATTTTGTCAAAATAAAATGATTAAACTTTTCAAATAAAATAATGGCATTTTTTTTTTAAGAATTAAATAATATCTAATTTTTGAGATTCGCAATGAACACGTCGCAACAGCGCGTGGGATGGCCCTGATCGCAAAACACAGCTATACAGTATAGTTAAAAACAATGTGCACAAATAGATGAAACACATTCAGACATTCAAGAAAACACTCCCCTGGCTGGGTACATTGTAACGCGGTGTTACAACTTTCCCCATCAGTGCGACTGGAATATAAAACTGGTTAGTGTCTTCTGCTGACCTGCCAAGCATTAATAAACTATCTAAACTGATAAGTAACAGATTGGCGATTAAAATAATAGCAGATTTGTCTCGTTTTAAATGAATACTAAAAACTGAGAAAGAAAAATTTGCTTCAGTCAGAAATTTACTTTTACTATGTTAAAAAAATATGTTCAGCGATATCATCAAAAGGCTTTTGGCGCACTTTTTTTCTCTGTAATGTGTTGCTATGGCAACTAGTAAATACCGCAAATTTGGTTGTGTGGAAATATTTAAACCATGTGTGTTACAGTTAACCCCGCATTAGTTTGTGCCCCGCGCACCCCTACACCAATAGTATTATTATTGTAGTTAGCTAAAATGAAATGTTGCAATAAACTCCAAATGCTCACTTTCCACTGATATATGTACATTAAGCTTTTGTTAATGTTTGCAACTGTATTCATTTGACTTTTACTCTGTTGTTCTGTTTTGTTCCGGTTCTTTGTTTTTCCCAGGTTAGTCTTTGATTGTCTGCAAATGTGTCATGTTAATCAGTCAGGCCTTTTTCTAGTGTTTTTGTGAGGTCTTTCAAGGTGAGCTCAGTTCTGTTGAATCCTACTTTCCATTGTCTCTGAGTTCTTGGCATTATAGCAACATGTTGAATAGAGAACAGTTCTGGAAAATTCTTATCTAGGATTATGCAGAATAAGGATTTATGCAACAAAGTTAGTTTACAATGCTCCATTTTATAATATGAAAACCCCTAGCAGAGGATGAGCTGATGTGGCTCAAAGAATAATCCTTGTCCTAAGTGTAGGAAGTCACAAGTTCAAATCTTTCTTGCATGTGTTCAGTAACAATGGCAAATTGTTTGTAGCTGATTTTGTAATTTCACTGGAAAGAGTATTTGGACAGGAGAAGTGGAACAAAATTGGAACAACTAGGTATAGCGTGGCACTGCTTGCCAAGCATTACCTGCCTTTGTCAGCTATGACAGGGTCCGCCACTTACTAGAGAGTAGGATGATGCAGAGACTTTGATCTTTAAATAGAATCCAGCACGCTTATGATGTAAAGCATCTAACAGGAGCCCTGTTTCATACACTAGTGAGCTGTCTTGTTGTTTTGCTTTCTTAGGCATCGTTAATAGAAACAGAACCTCATTGGTGACTACTGACAATAACTTTGTGTACCACACAAAGAAGACCCACTTGAGTTTGTCTCTTCACTGTGGCTAAGCTAATGGCATGAAACTTTAATTAGCACAAGAAAAATTACATAATGAATGCTTATTGAGATATTTCTAAACAAATGAATTTCAAAATTTATTTAGTCTCACAATGATTTCTGGTATTGCCATCTCCTCAAACGACACATGAAATAACTTTATTCTACCTTCCAACCAATCACAGCTTTCTGATTTTAGAGCTGGGACTATGATTGCTTGATACAATATTGTTGTTACTAGAACTTATCCTATTTGGGCAAATCATGTCGTGCCAAAGTGTTCTGGCTGTTAGGCTTTGTGTTGTTCCTGTATTGTTATTCCCTGTCATTCCTGAAGAAAGTGGTTGATAGGAAATACTCAAATGACTTGTGTTGCACACAAGAGGTGTAATTTGTGGCTCTGCATCATCTGCAAAGGCTGTGCTGACCAGTTGAGAGTTGTTAAACAGAAGAGCGGTGAGCCACAGATAGAACACCTCCCGGGTGCCTGGACATGCTGCACACTATTAAATTGCACACTATGTCACTCCATCCATCCAGTCTCTTCATTTGCTTTGCTCCCCATATCACACAGATACCCCGAGTACACACCCTGAGTGCTACAAGCAGGAATCAACTTTTTATTATGTCTTTTTTTTTTTCAAACAATATCAGACTTCAGGTAAGGCTTATTTTGTGATCCACTGAACTTGGAAAGTTGCAATTTACAACTTCGCAACACAGAGCAGCACTTGAACCCAGATATCCAATCGACAACCTTTATTTATTTATTTATTTATTTATTTTTCCCTTGTACTGTATGTCACTTGAGCATTGAACAATTTAATATCTTTATAGTTGGAGATCAGCAATATCAAGTAGTAATATTCCACATTTGACTATGAAATTTGGTTTAGGATTTATGTAAAGATAGGAAAACTAATCTTTCCCTATTTTTAAGCAAAAGTTTAAAGTAATGGCAAAGTTGAGACAGTGGTTCTTGGACAGAAAACTTGTTCCATGACTGACATACTATGCTGATCCGGAAATACATCCTCTTGGCAAAATTACAATCAATGTTCAAGCAAGTTTCATTTCATAGGACTATTTAAAGTTCTGTATTGATATGAATCTGTCTTGCTGTCACTTTTTAAACAATTTTGCCATGTACAGTTGACAAAAGATATTCTTATAGATTAAATAAACCGTTGGATGTTGAGATGTGTCAATATGCCAAAGTTCCAGAAAGAATACCTGGTGTCTGTGTTTCATTTCAGTCTTTAGACTTGGACATCACATCAGCATTTTGAAAAGATATTTGATCTGTAGATATCTCCAAAGGCTTTTTTTTTTTTAGCACATTAAACTTTTTGCTTTTCTATTTTAGAACTCTTAGTTCTCATAGTTCTAGGTGTCTGATAACCTCGTATTGAAATATTTATAGCTCCTACTGCTTGAACACAGAATCTGAGATCTGAATTTTAGAAAGTTGCTACATTTTGAAGTTTCAGCCCTCTTTTAACTAGCCCGTACACTGTAAGGATGTAGCTGTGGTTAAATAGGTCTTTCTCAGTGGATTGCCTTTGACAAACTGTTCAGTTCCTTTTTTTTTAAATCAAGGCAGAAGTAGCAGGCCAGTGTGTTAATACATTCCTGTACAACATTCATGAGACTGCAAGGCTTTCAAGATTGTGAGATGAAGTTATGACAGGCCATATTTGCTCTTTTTAAATCTTGTAATCAAAGACTTTTTCCCAGAGATAGCTTCTCACATCGCCTTTCAGGTCCTCTGTAAATTAGAATTCATTATTATTTTATGAATAAATGTTGGTTTTACTGAAAGTAAGTAAACCTTAAAAGTCCCTCGAGTCCAGGATTAGAGTTTTGTGGAGTTAGAGTTTCATACAGCACAGCAGTAGCAAGTTTTTAATTTAGTATTAATGTAGTATTCTCATCGCCTCTTCTGTTAATGTTAGTTTATAAGTTCACTTGCACATCCAGTCCTGATGGTTATGGTAAACGTATTTGACTTGTTTTCCTTGACGGAAGCTTGAACCCGTTGCTCAGCTTGAGCTCCAAGTTCAACCACCCAGTGCAGTACTACATAGAGGGAGAATAACAGAAATAAAAGAGGAGATGGAGGGATGCTGGAAGAATTGTCGCTTGGATGGTGGAATGACTACTGTTTATACAGGCTCCCAAACCTGTGTTTGAAACTTAGAAACTCAAGTTTCCAATAATAATAATAATAGATTACAGAAATGGTGGTGGTCATAAATACCTTGTAATAATATTAATGAGAAGTGCTGTACTTTGATCCTACCTGTTGCGAAATTGTCTGTGAATTCAAATAAAACAGCAATTTTGGAGGGTGTAAACTCCAATAATATTGTAGATCAATCAAACATGAATGTTTAATAGCAAACATGTTGAAGATTAACACAGATTAGTTGATTCATTAAGTAATAAACTGTTTCCTCACAAAAGCAGTTTACTCAGCATACTGACGCCTCTTCCCCACTGACATCCATTAACTAAAGGCCTTGTCTTCTTGCAAGTGTACCACAGCATAACACATTTTTTTCTCACCTTGGAGGCCTCCTTTAGGAGAGGGTCTCTGAAGTTATTTATTTACATAAGCAAGTGACTGAACAAGGAACATCTGGAAGTAATCAAGCAAGGAACCATGCAGAACCTTCATTCTCCTCCTTGTTCTCGATTATGTGTTTAAAGGGGTCCTAATATGCTTTTTCACTTTTTGAATTTTAGTCATTGTGTGGTGTGTATGTTTGGGAATAAAATATATCTACAAAGTTACAAATTTCAAAGTCCATTCCAAAGGGAGATATTTTCGTTTTTAAAAAATCCCTTTTCAAGAACTACAACGAACGGCTTCTTTGGACTACATCGTTTGTTTTCCGGATGTTGTGATGTCACAACGTGGTTCATTAGAATATCATTAAAATAAATCCTGCGTACAGAAATTCGAATGGTTGGGGCGTGGGTAGGGACGAGGTGGGGGATTAGTCTAACTTTAGTAATGCAGTGTGGAGAGCCACTTCTGGGACGCTTCAACGTGCTGCAGCAGGGCGGGTATAAACATAAGCATTGACTAGGTCGGAGCCGCGCCATAGACGCGTGCAGTATAGGGGGTCGAAACACATGCGGCGGTACGGCTGAAACACAAGCATTGACTAGAGTGACCATGATCATCTTCGGTGGCTGTGTCGGAGCCATGCCGTAGATGTGCAGTGTGTGGTAAGAGATTTATTCATTGTACAGTGTAAATAGCTTAATTTATAAAGTGCATAAACTTGCACTAGGCTAGGCTTATCAGTGATGATGTTCTTTGCTTGTTTTCTATAACGTTAGCTGTTTTTTGAATAACTAAGGAAATGTAAGCAAAATAATTAGTAACTTACAATGTTTTTATTCATTTGTTGTCATGGTGTATGTGACTTCCTTCTTTCAGAAGAATGCAATCGAAGTTATATTAATCATATCCTGGCACTCCCAAGCTTTAGAACGGCATAGATGGGTGTTTCTCTGCATCAGTCCAAAACAAGTCCAATAAAAAGTGCATCCATCCATAATAAAAAGTGCCTCACACGGCTCCGGGGGGGTCAATAAAGGCCTCCTGTAGCGTATCGATGCATTTTTGTAAGAAAAATATCCATATTTATAATGTTAGAATCATCTAGTAAGAATATGTAAGAATAATCTAGTTTGCGCTAACAGACAGGGGGTGTGGCAGTACTGAGCTGTTTGTCTAAGCTGTTCGCCAATCACAACGCACTGGGACAGCTAACCAATCACAACACATCTCATTTTTCGGAAGGTGTGCCTTCATCAAATCCGGAGCTAATCAAGCCATTTGTGCCAGGCTGGGGAGAAAGGTATTGTAATAATGTAAATTATGTGAAAAAACGTTTTTCGAACCACGAAGCATGAGAGCATGTTCTAGTACACCCCCAAAACAAAATCAAGACTTTGTAAAAGAGCATAATAGGACCACTTTAAGGATGTATGTAGTTTGGATAAAAGTATCTGCACTGTAGTTATGCCGCATTGCTTTCAGTCATGTTTTTGTAGAGAGTATTGTTTCTTTTCTTTGCCACCCATGGTGACTGCAGTTTTGTTAAAGCCTAAAAACTCTCTTTCTCGCTTTTAGAGGCTCTTTGACACCTCTGACTTTAGAGTTGTCATATTTCCTCCAGCACTGCTGTGTGTCGGTGTGTATGTGTGGGCCTGACCTGTTATGGGTGTCCCATCAATTCTCATTTTTCTAGGATTTCTCCTCTTTAGTTCTGTTCTCCGTGCCTGCTGCTCATAGACGTAGGGGCCGTCCCGCTGCTGCTATCACACCGGGAGACGGATTGAGTGGCATGAGTTATCAAGCATGATGGATGATACTCAGTGGGAAGGATGTATTACTCCAGAGGCGAGAGAGAGAGAGATACTTTTCAGGTGTTGTAAGTGCCTTTGTATTACTTACCTTCTGCTCTTGATTGCTTGAATGCGTGTAGATATATTTCACAAAATAAAACATAAGAGCTGATGGTTATGTAGTGAACAACAGTCAAGATGGCATTCCAAGGATCAGTTTATGGCAGAGCCCTTCCTAACTGCCAGGTTTGGAGGGAGATGTGCCACACTGTGATTGGATCTTGGTGGAGTAGAATAAACAAATGTTCAGAAACATCAGATAAGATGCCAAGACAGCTGCCAGACACCTCTAGCAGGACAGGGAGGGAGACCTCCTGCACCCACGACCACCTAAAAGAGGACTTCTCATTGGACTATGGGTTGACCCTCACCAATCCTAAGGTTTAGGAATGACTGCCATAAAAATTCCTTCTGAACTCTGGATGCAACAGCAGCGGCCGAAACAAAGAAAGGCCACAGAGATCCATTCAAATCCATTCATACCTATGTTTGGAGACCTTAAATTGACGTAACCCTAACCGTATTTACGTCACCCTCACATAAAGTACGGTTTATGTTGATGGCCATTGACTATTAACATAACAGTTCACAGAAGCAGGCCGAATAACATATTACGGTATAAATGAGCAATTGGTTAGCAGTTTCCCATCATGTTTGGACTCTTTTTGCTCCTCATGATGTGCATAACAATTTGGAAGAGGTTTGGTAAAGAAATGTTGCATGGGTAAAATGTTAAAGACACTGTTTAACTTTGTACTCCACTATATGCAAATAAGTTCCACACTAGGGCGGGCAACACCATGGCCACCACGGACACAAGCGGCCAATCACATTCCTGGAATGGAGAGGCGCCAGATTCCAATCTCCTCCTCATCAGAAAGGGATAAATGTACCCTTCTAAAAGACACACCTTGTTCTGAGTCTCCGACACGGTTGAGACAACAGCAGATCAACAACGTTCTGAGTCTTTCATCCAGAGAGACTGTAACAGACCATCTGTGTTCTGAGTTCCAATCCTGCGAGGGAAAGGACACTTACAGATGCAACGTCCTGAGTTTCTGGCCTGACGAGGAAAGAGACTTCAAGACAGCTAAGGTTCAGCTCAGCTTTTGAGTAACCTTCTTTATTGCATTCGGCTGCCCCTCAGCTGCAAAGGACCCAGCAGTGACGGACCCCGTCTGACTCTTGCCACACCGAAAGCAGCGCAGCCCAGTCCGCAAAGGACCTCCTCATAGGCAGACACTGCCTGAAACACGCAGCTCCTCGATGACGCAGCCCAGCTGCAAAGGACCCTGTGAAGACCCATCTGACCCAGCTGCCCGGTCCATGCTCTAAGGACCCCTTTGGCACAACAGAAGTTCAGCATTCTCCAGGTCAGCGCATCGACGACTCCCGGACGCAACTCTGTGCCCTCCCCACTGTACGCAATCTGCATCACCAGTGGAAGACGTTTCTGCCGCCAGACTGATCACCCGACCACATGGAACGTAACTATAAACTTACCAAACCTCTTTCCTAAAGACCTTGGCTTAGTTTATACCTGCAGCCTATGTTTTCTAACCTGTTTAGATAACATTTACTTTGGGTCAGCATTACAAACGATAGCTATATTGTTTGTTCAAAGATAAATAAGCAGTTATTTATTGTTATTTTAAGTCTACCAGAGCCATTAAGTGGTTTTCCATAAGCAACATTACCATAGAAATCTCTTCCATTGCTACATTCAGCTCAACAGTATTGCATTCTGCCATTCTGTATTCACTCCATTTATTTGCTTTATGATTTATTTGATATCTTTTTTTCATGCGTAGTTGCCTATTATCTATTAGCAGTGCATATTCATTTATTGGTTTTATCACTAGTTGTTGTATTTACTCTTGCATATCTATTGTTAATAAATTTCATTAATTTTATTACAATTGTATCTTCCTTGTGTCGATGATCCAAGGCTCTACTAGCTAGCAAAACCACCAAACTTTCACATAAATCAGTTGACCAACTCTCTCCAGAGTGCAATT
Organism: Labeo catla; assembly: GCA_012976165.1. NCBI lineage: Eukaryota > Metazoa > Chordata > Actinopteri > Cypriniformes > Cyprinidae > Labeo > Labeo catla. The sequence goes on from VONZ01000102.1 coordinate 685,280, forward strand.
CTCAAATTATTGAACGTATTACCGAATTAACAGTCCTTGACTGATGCATTGAACCAAGCAAGGTGGGAACTGGTCATCTGATATACTCACATCTGCACCTGAGTGACGTGTGACCCAAAAATCACAGCGTCATTGGTGACGTGAGTCCCCTTTACTACAGTTATCAGTGAAGGTGCTTTGCAGAAACAGTAATTTAAGCAAAGCCAGAAATGGCAAAGTAAATTGGACTTTTACAGTTTCTGAAGTAAATTTAAAGGATTAGTTCACTCCCAGAATAAAATTTCCTGATAATTTTCTCACCCCCATGTCATCCAAGATGCTCTTGTCTTTCTTCCTTCAGTCAAAAAGAAATTGAGGTTTTTGAGGAAAACATTCCAAGATTTTTCTCCATATAGTGGACTTTATTTGGGATCAACGGGTTGAAGGTCCAAATTTCAATATTAATACAGCTCTACACAATCCCAGCCAGCTGAGGAATAAGGGTCTTATCTAGCGAAATGATCAGTAATTTTCGGTAAAATAAAAATTATATACTTTTTAAGCCATATTTATTTCAATGTATCGTGCAGCCATAATTAAAATAGTATTTAAAAAAATAATAAATCTTTTGGGTGCCCCATGGATGAACAGCGCCCCTAGCATTTTCCAACTGATGGCTCAATCGGAGATATTCTTGTCTAACTTACATCCCTGCTCCGGCATCGAAACAAAGAGGGCGGACTGTTACAGCTGATCTGAGGTAAAACGCTCATGTCAATCAACTATTGAGGGAACGGCCTCTGTCGGTGTGACGCCACAACAACAGGCATCTGAGAATGGCTTGATTTGAAAAAGGGAATATTATTTTTACAGATTAATTAAAAACCACTGCATGGATTTTTATCATTATAGGGTAGATTTGTACATACACTGCCAACACACATTAATGTTTAAACAACATGTAACAGTGAACTTAGCATCCGATGACCCCTTTAAATGTACACATGGGCATCCTGATCCCTTCAGCCTGAAATAGCTTTTAAAATGCTATTTGACCATAAGAAACAACACTTATGGGACAGTTCTTATCAAATTTTGTTAGTTATTTGAAATATGTTATTTAAATGTGAGTGTGGCAAGCAGGTTTTAAGATTTCAGGATTTCCTCATTCGAGTAGATAGGACTTGGTCTTTATAATACCTGAAATATAGCTGCCTGTGGTGTTGCAAATATGGTCGCTGAGTGAACAGACTTTTATATGGCTCAGGTCCATCCTTTAATGTATTTCTTTTTTTCATCTGTTCTATCATTATTTTATATCTAATTGCTCAGAAAAATGATAGCACACTTCCCCCTCCAAACACCATGATTTAAGATATTATTCATGGCCATAACATTAAATTACCTGAATTATATGCCACAGCTGATTACACAGGTTTAGAGGTTTGTTCAAACCACTAACCATGAGTATGAGTGATACTTTAATTAGTTTTCCACACTCAGTAACTGGTCAAATAATAGTCCTTAGCATACTTTCAAAAGTGGACAATAGAGTGTTAATGTTTCATAATGGCTTGAACTCAATCAAGATTCCAAAACAATCCAGCTGAACCACCACTGAGCCAAGGTTAATACTGTGCACAAGCAGCCATTTAATAATGCTTTTATCTTAAGAGTCCTACAATATTTTTTTTTATTCATTTTATGCCAAACTAGTGATCCAAATGTTATAATTTAAATGGGGCATGGTATGGGTATGGGTCAACAAAGTCTAGATCTAAGTAACTATTTTCAGAGACAATTAGCTAATTACGCTGCAAGCTGCTTGGCAAAGGTCTGCTACATTTAAGCTTTTATGTGTATTTGAAGGCAAACAGGCAGTTGTAATTAGACTCATTACATGATTTTCACAAAGTTTAAAAAGTCTCCAAAAGTAGTATTAATACCACAATAGCAAGCAAATGTGCCATAATAATAATACATCAGATTTACAATAATGTTTATGCATACCATGCTACTCAATAGTTAGCAAATTCATGAATCATGGTATTTATACGGTACTTTAAGGAGGTCCAAAGAATACCATGGAAATGCCATGATTACTGATAATACCCATGATTATATTCACATACTACACTGTAAACCCAATAGAGCTTAAATATTGTAATACCATGGTACGTGTCCACAAAACATGTAATACTTTTGCCATTGTCATTTTTGGTACTAATTGTTGTGTGCTATTTTATGCTCAGATTATTTTGTTTGGAAAATGCTTGAGTCATTCACAAGTTGCAAGTGTTGGTCTTAATAACATTTTTTTTGTTTGTTTGTTTGTTTGTTTGTTTTTTTTTACAAACAAAATGACACATTTCATGATAGTTTTCAATGGATTGTAGGTAAATATTCCACTTTTTTCAGCATCTTTGGACTTAGTGTTCTTATCACAGTTTTACTATTCCAAATGATTCAGTGTGTGCATGAACAGAACTCAGACTGAACTGAAACTGAAACGGAGATTGATTTAGAGCATTTTGCTGAATGTTTAGTTTGATCGATTCATTGAATACAACCGACTCAAACTAGTGAATCATTCATTAGTCTGGCATTGCAGTTCATAGAATTTAAACAGCCAAAAGAAAATACTGAGGACACAAAATGATCACTGAAATATAGACAGAAATATTGAGTTTTGAGTAAAACAACAAAAAATATAGCCTAGTTGAAAAGGTGGTAGGGATGGAATTGCAGGAATTGCACCACACACAAACACACAGAGAACAACACTTTAACAATTTAACAAATTATCATAAACGAAAAAAGAGCTGTCACTCCAAAACTTTTTTTTTTTTTTGTCCTTGTCAGACTTAAAAATAAATAAATAAATAATTAAATAAAAACAGACACTCATGTTCACACAAGGTCTGTTTAGTCACAATAACTGTAGTGGTTTACAAACGGTACGGTACATTACTCTCTGTGTAATAACAAAAACATTTATTTCAGTGAAAAAATAAGCAAAAAAAATCTCAATTTCAACATTTTGAACAATAGGGCCCTACAATCTTTTTCTTTTTTTTTTTTTTCAGAAATTCTTGTGTTTTAATTTTCTGATAATCAAATACAGGCATTAAATATTTATTTTTAATGAAATTAAATTAATTAAATTAAACCTTTTTATTTGTTGCCAAACAAGAGTTTTTCTGTTATTTCTGTTATTATTATAATTTCTGCATTTAACGGTTTAATTAAATTTGCCAGAAATAGGAATATTTAAACACCTACATTATACTGTACAAAAGTAATACAAGACTAAAACATTTCTGTTACATGTTAAACCGTACTTTTATTTTGACAGTTTGCCGGTTAGTTTTTGTGTATATACTACGGTATGATGCTAATTTTCTCAAATGAAACGGTAAAATTTACATGAAGTGACTCTCACAGCAGTTCTGGAGATTAAGTTCATGCGTTTATGTCGTCATATAATGAGAGGCAGAGGCCGAAAATAACCGCGAGTCACGTGTGCTTCATTATTTGTGTAGTAAACAAAGCCGCGTCTCCGCCATTCATTCATACAGAGCCAAGCGGAACATGGAGGAATCATATTTAAACCGTCTTGTTGCGTTTTAATATTCACAGACACTAGTCTATATCGCGATTCGAATTAAGTGAGAGACCTACTTTTGAATTATTAAACCAAAAATTGACGAATTCTGCGGCATCCCGCGCTATAGAGTAAATTCTGTTTTTATGAATGGACTCCGCGATCCCGTCCGCGTTTTAGCGGAGGAGAAATTGTAGACGCGTGACCACGTAACGTTAGAGACAGAAATGACATGCCGTTGTGTAAATAAGATAAATAACATAAGGATATTTCGTTTTTTAAATAAAAGAACAAGGTATAGACCTGTTCTATAGGAAAGGTAAACTTAAATGACGTCTGTTGTGATCTGGCGCTATATAGAAAATAAAGTTTAGATGACCTTAAAGGGGGGCGGCGGCTGCCGTTGGGGGGGCGGGCCGCCCCCCAAATATAATGGTAGGGGAAACACTGACATTTGTTAGCTTTGAGCCATTAAATGTATGTCATCTTTTAAGTTATGTTAAATTATGTTACATTTAAATTAAAAGTCCAAAATGGGCCATTTAAGCATGATAAGACATGAAAGAGAACTCAGTTTAGTACTCATACATTGTCTGAGAGGCAGCTTTCTGTGTGTGTGCACAGAAAACCATACTGAATATTCTCTTTTGCATTGTCACACTTTTTGAGACATACAGCAAGTGTATGCTAACTTATATCCAGCTGGGTACATCAGTATGTTACAATTCAAATGTGCACATCTGTCCTGCTTAGTTCTGATTAGATCTCTTCCCAAATCATCTCTCCCATTTCCATTTCATTTTTATCCATTGATGAAAAGGTCAGTAGATTTATCGCCTACAGTATATAGTTATTGCCGTATACAGGGACATTTTATTCCCCCGTGTGTCAAATTGTGGAGAGATTTTTATTAATTTTGGTGGCATTTTTGCCCAAAGCATTTCCAACCATGTTTCTGACCATCCAAATTTGATTTGACAGGCTGTAAAGAAACAACAGAAATTAACTGAAGGCATGAAAACCAGCCAGTCGAGATGCTATATACTATTGTGCAGTGTTGATGCATTATGGGAGTTGTAGTTTTAATCCCAATTTGATTATGCTCTCACTGGCATTGTTCTCAGAATGAAATGGTCACACTGTAGAGCCCTGTATCCATTCAGTGATGGGGACAAAATCGTCTATGGAAAAACTAGTCCCATGTCCCCTCCATCCCCACTATAAATTATATTTATGTGTGTACAGAGTCCAGCACAGACATGTCCTGTGTTAGCAGCCCTCTAGGCTGCATAATTTAACTTAGAGGGGAAGTAGGAAGTAGAAGAAGAAGAAGAAAAAAAGTTCTGATGGATGTGACAGGTTAAAGCCTGTGCCATATTCCTGTTCAATAACTATAACTCCTCCTTCATTTTATTCATTTACAAAATGAATCACCTCTCTAATGCCCTTGACCTCATATAGTACAATGTCCCAGACACCATTTAGACATTAAACTCCACATTAACCGCCCCTCAAGAGATCAGCCTTGTTCACCACATTGTGCTCTTCCTGTCTAATCAGAGATTCTGTCCTACTGCACCAGCAAGGACTTATTTGATGAGAAACAAATCCTGGTGATTAACAATGATTAACATCAGCATGAGAGGGATAAAACTGTGGAAAGTGTCCTGTCTTAAAAGTCTTTTAATCTTGGTTTCTGGTTTTACAAGATGCACTGTGTTGTCATTTACACTGAGAGCGTCCCCTCATTCCTGGGTCGAATGCTAATGAGGCTAGTTCCAGCTAATGCTACCTCAGAGAGTTTTAATGTCCCAGTGCTGTTAAATTAGCACATATACAGTACACAGAGGGGAATACAAAACAGGTTGAACATTTCCACTGTTAAGGGAAAGTTTTTGAGGCGATTGAGTTGTGAAAGTTGATTCAATTAGTAAATTGACATCCCATGCTAGTTTTGTCTGGTTGATTCTCCTAAGGCATTTGTATGCCAGTCACCTTGGCGCAAATGTGAGATGGATGTTGGACTGGCAAATGGGATCATTTGTCTTGTGGAGAGAATATGCCATTTATATTGCCATTGGGTATGCTGCTGATAAAAGACGTTGTACTATCTGCTATCAGTCACCTTCCTGACATGTCTAATCTTGCCACCTGAAAAGTTGGACACTGCGGCAAAATGGGCATAAAGGTTTCAAAAAAAATCTAAAAACCTGGGACTGTATATGTAAAAACCACTTGAAAGTGCCATAGTGAGCAATGAGCCATTCACTATCCCCCCACCCTCTCTCTCTCTCTCTGGTGTCATCAAATTCTTGACAAGAGCAAAACTTTTTTTTTTTTTCTTCCCCAACCCCAAACAACAAACTTTAAGTGTCCAATAAAAAGCAATAAGGCAGATCACTAGCAGCTGGCTTATGTATAAAGAAGATGCTGTCGGGTGAAAAGCCAACAATCTGTGCTGACAAAGGCAAACTTGCACCGCTTTTTGAAATCCTGAAGAGCTGAGCATCAGTTCAGTGTGGAAGTATGAGGGGATTAAATGAAATAACTCTGTCTTCTTGTTTGTGGAGCGTGGGATCGAGCTATAAAATCCCCACGGCCCAACAGCTGACTGCATAATTAACCTCAGCTAAACACCCAAGGCTTTCGGAGCAAATTATTATTGCTTTTTAATAAATTATATGGATAGATTTCATGGGGGTTTATGGTTTAATAGGGACTATCAATTTTGAGCACCACCTGATCACAGGTTAGACAGCAAAGTATGGAGCTTTGAAGTACTTACTGCCTCTCTGCATCGTTGTATTTGTTTCTATCCTCCATGTGTTAAATGGTGATATGGTACTTTATTGACTTTTTGTTGTACAGATGAACAGCATGAAAATGCTCAGTTGTTCTAATGCCATTGCCCAGCATTATTTACAGTGTGGCATTAGCGCTTTGAGTACAAACTCTCTCGGCCACCGTCTGCACCTCCATTCCTTAACATCCATCACTGACAGCCTCTCCTTCCCCAGGAGCAAACAAGCAGGTCCAAGGATAATTAACCGTGTCCGACATTGTTTTTCCAGCTGAATTTTAAATACAGAAAAAAGTCTTTGTATGTTCTTATTTAAAAACCTCCTACAGCCTTTTGGGATAATAATGGCTCCCATTCAGACATTGATTGCATCAGTTGTAATGGCATTATCCATAAACAGTATCTGTAAGGTAAAAGTAGTTACCTGCTTAAGACAACAAAAAAAAAAAATTCAGGATTAAAGAAAACGTGGTGTTCTCTGAACATTTTGTTACTTCAAAGAGTTCAATGAGACAGCAGCATTATCATTTCAGACAGTAGGTACAAGGAAAATAGTGACTTTGACAAGGTAAATTAAAGGAATAATTCATAAAGCAATGAAAATTCTGTCATCATCATTTACTCACCCTCATGTGATATTTAAACTATGGCACGGGTGTCCAATATTGCTCCTGAAGGGCCAGTCTCCAATCTCTTCTGTTAAAACATAAAAACTGAAATCTTAAAGAGAGCACTGGCCATGCTTGCATATAAAAATAAGGTTGTAAAGTTTCAATTTTAGTCAATAGGACTAGTGTGCTATTTACATATTGAAAAGTACCTAGATTTGTAAATGGCAGTGAATTGAAGCAACTGATGCTGGTAGGCCACATGACAATGACAACATGATGAATGTAATATGAACAGATCACATTCATACTACATACATTCATACTTCATAGACCATATTTTTTTAACGGTCACACTAATTATTTATTCAAAATAAGTACCTACTTAAACATGGCTTGAGGCGACTTGCTCCATGTAAAATAAAATCGCTTTTTTTTAGGCCTCTGACATAATTACAGTCTTGTCATGTGAGTGTACGTGATTTAAAACATTTTCTAAAAGTACAATTCTTTTCATTAACTGTAAAGAATTTTCTTAACGAGGGAAAAACTTGAGGGAATACTGTATGGTTTCGAAAGAATTTTTTTTCTTTTTCTTTTCTTTCTATATATATATACATTCCTCTGGCTTTTTGATGCCGTGGTACTACAGTATGCTTTGTTAGGTGTCTGTTCATTCTACACTCAATGAGTATTGCAGTTTTTTTTTTTTTTTTTTCTTTTTCTTTTTCTTTTTCTATAGGAAACTTGACAAGCTGATCTTGGTAAGCCATGGCCCAGTGAGGCCAAACTGGATTTCAGTTACTCAATTAACTACTACTGCAGGAAGGAATTGATATCTAGTCCCAGAATAAGAAGCAAACTTGAAACAAAATATAAACATATTATGTCTTTAACCAGAAGTAGTTGCAGGTAGAACCTTCATGCGCCTCTGAGACCAGTGCTGCAGTTTCATCTTCAATAACTTCCATTATGAAGCTAATTGGAAATAAAGCAGAACTAGAGTGGATGTTGGGTGTTTTTGCTGAGTAAGCAGACAAACTGCCATGATAGAAAGAGCAGTGTCAGGCAAGGTGGTGATGATTTACTGTGCTGTTACCTCCACACAGGGTGGACGCCAATGAAGAACACATCACTTCTGGACCAGCAGGTTCTATGGCTCCCTCACATGGAGATTTGTCTATTTAAAAATGGGTAGTTTCCTACTCGCTCCAGTTCAGACACTCATTATTCATAAGATCCCTATGATGCATTGAATATAACATTGCTTAGCTGCTCAGCCACTTCTGTTTGATGAAACAATGGAATTTAAAATGGTTAACCCATATTCTGTCATGAATGTATTTCATTCATATACCAAATGACTATGTACAGGGTGTTCTTTTCCTTATAAAGAATGTGTAACTTTTTAAGTTATTCACTGAAAATCCACATTCTGAATTGGCACACATTCCCACTGATCTCTCTCCTCTCCACTCCTGAAATGTCCTTTCAAAAAAGAAAAAGAAACAAAAAAAATATATAACACAAAATATAAAAGTAAGTCATTATTGTGGTGGTTCTATGAGAAGCTCAATGACCAGTAAAGTATATACTTCTGCAGGGAAAGTAGATCTTTAAAAGTGAGTAATGGTAGGAGGGTGCAGGTGCATATGCTTAGGAGGTTGTGAGTCCTTGCATATGTTATGAATCAGTTTACCTGATAACTACGCCAAAGTAGTTAATATACAGTCTGACTGTATTTCCCCGACAAGCTTTTGCAAGTCGGAGGAGAAAACTAGAGCTTTTATTGTCGCTGCCATAACTTTAGATTAAAATGAACTAAAACAATGGTTGTGCAAAGAATCTGGTTAAAGAGCAGAGAACAGTATGGGTATTACTTTTGACAGAACTACAGTTTGTATGTTAGTGTGTTTCTTATCTGGATGCTATAGGGCTGTCTAGAGGCATAGACCATGTAACAAGGTTGTTTATGATTTGGGAATTGAACTGAGCCTTTTTTTTTCTTCTCAGCATGTTTAAATATATCAGAGAGCTTGTAAGTTGCTTGGGACTTTGCCTGACTCAAAATTTCTCTCATACTTTCATACTGTGAGCCCCAACTATAAGCACTGTGGATGTCTGCCCTTAAAGGGTGTATAACAACGAAACAAAACTTGTAATACTGGTAATACCTCAAGGGGTAGTTCACCCACAAATACACAATTATTTAATTGTTTTTAAACATAGAATAAGTATATGATGAGAGAAGTTTCATTTTTGGGTGAAATATCTAAGTTATAACTTTGGGATGAGGGATTTGTTGCAGTTGGCTGCAGGTACTTTAACTTGATGTATGCAACATTTGCCAGACAGTCTTGCAAGAGAAAGATAGGTATAATGTGCACTCATCTCAAGAAGAGGAAAGAGCCAGGCAGCGAACCCTGTGCACCCGTTAGCTGATGTGTCTTCAAGATACAGAGAACGGTCTGCCTGTGGGTTAAGACACAAACAAGGGGAGTTTTGTTTTTCAGTGGGGGTGGATAGGAGGATTTGTTGACTTACTGTGTCAGAGAAATCAGACACGTCCAGCAATATGAGGATGGATGGTCTGGAGGCAGTTCTCACAAGCCACAGGATTCAGTGATGCAAAGGCTGACTCTGTTGTTGAAGATTGTCCTTTCAGAGCAAATAATACTTGCTTAAAAACTACTTGTGCAAGTGTTTTCACTGTCCTCCAGTTTTTTTTATTTTTTTTATTATTGTTTAGTATCACTTTTTTTTTAATAGAGGAGCTACCAAAGCTTGTTTTAATGAGTTGAAGAGGATGTGCCGATGATGTATCTAGGAGTGTAGAAAATAAGTATGCAGAAGAAGTGACTTGTAGAATTCAGGAGGGAATGGGGTCAAGTGGGCAAGAGTGGCTAGAGAGAAAACGTTTAGTGTTTAGAGGAAAGAAAAAGAGAGCATAGATTTGCATGTAAACGGTAGGTCTTTGTGAGTCTGTGTGGCTGAGAATTGAATATGGTGGAACACAAGATGAATAGCAAGAGTATAGTTGGAAGGGCTTTGTCTGTTGCTCATCCTCTCACTATTTTTTTATGATGTAACTACATTGTAGTCTTCCATAACACCTCAGCATCATTGACATGATGCTTCTTTTTATATTCCAGTGGTTCAGCATTGAAGTGGTCTTGGAGCCCAGTGCTAAGTCAGAAAGGGCATTGAGGTCAGAGGTCCCAGTGGCCATAATAGAGAATGTGGCTGTGGTGTGAAGTTTATCTAGTTAGATGTCCATTCTTATCGGTCTGCACTGGCCTGAAGGTCTTTCTCTTCCTCTCTCTTTCCTTGACCTCATTATACATCCCCACTCTTCCATTTTCCGCCATATTCTTCCAGAAAATTGTGGCTGCCAACAGATCATCTATCTCTGTCTGCTGCCTCAACTTTGTTTCTCTCTCCGTCTCTCTCTCCCCTATTCAGTGTCTTGTGCACACACAAAAACACACTTTCTCACAAGCACTCTTAAATCTTTGGGTTTATATCTATATAATTTGTTGGGTAATAAATTCACTTGCTACAGCAAAAGCATAAACCTGTGAATATTCTCCACATCCACAGAATGGCATTAGAAGCTCTGCACATAAAAAAATAAATAAATAAATCATGTGAAAATCATCATACCCTTTTGAAATAGTTGCTTTATTTGTAATACAGACTAAAATCAAACCCAATTCCAAGTAACTTTTCCAGTTTTAATTACAATTTTGGTCTTATAACATCAAATCAATGAAGGAAAACACAGTTCTGAAAAAAGAAAGAAGAAGAAGAAAAAAAAAATACTTTGTAGAGCCACCTTTTGCTTTAATTACAGCCATCGGTCTTTTTGGATATGTCTGTACTAGCTTTGCACACCTTGACTGGGGAAAACGGGACCATTGTTCCTTGCAGAATTGCTCAACTTCAGTCAAATTCTGTGGTGAGCAGCAATGGACTGCTGTCTTCAAATCCATCCGCAGATTTTCGAGAGGATTGAAGTCAGGGCTCTGACTTGGCCACTCATGAACATTCACCTTCTTGTCCTTAAGCCACTGCGTTGTTGTTTTGGCAGTATGTTTAGGGTTATTGTCGTGTTGGAAAGGGAATGACCTCCCCATCTTCAGCTGTTTAGCAGAGTGATGCGGTTTTTCATCGAGAATTTGGATGTACGTGGCAGCATCCATTTACCCTTCAATCTTGACCAATCGCCCAGTCCCAGCTGAAGTGTAACACCCCCACAACATAATGCTGCCACCACCATTCTTCACAGTAGGTATGGTGTGTTTTGGGTGGTGTGCTGTGTTTGATTTTCGCCAAATTAGCGCTTGGAGTTCAGTCCAAAAAGGTCAATTTTGGTCTCATCATACCATAGCACCTTTTGCCAGAAGGTATCAGACTCTTTCAAATGTGTTTTTGCATAGTGCAACGAGACTGAGTGTGACACTTTTTTAGGAAAGGCTTCTTTCGTTTTGTGTAAAGCTTGGGAGATAATTGTCATATACACAGACTGACCAGACCCAGTCATAAAGCCTTGTAAGTCCTTCAAAGTTGTCTTTGGCCTCCTGGTAGCTTCTCTTATCAATGTCCTCCTGGCTCTGTCATCCACTTTGGACAGACAGTCTGATCTAGGCAACGTGCTGGTGGTGTCATATGCTTTCCACTTCTTAGTGATGCTCTGAACAGTACTCCGAGGGATAGCTAATGCCTTTGAAATGTTTTTGTAGCCTTCTCCTAACATGTGCCTTTCTACAACTTTATCTCAGAGGTCTTTTGAAAGCACATCCCAACCATGGTGAATTCTTTGCCGTACCATGCACTACTAACAGTGGAATCTTCAAGAAACAGCTCATTTTATTCTGAAGTAATCAACATCATTACTCTTGATGTCAGGTGGGGCAATTAGCCTGGTGTTTAATCTGGAAGTTGATTGCTTGCACCTGAGCAAGTTTATAATGGCATTTCACTGAATATTTTTTAATAATCCTCCAGATTTTTTTTTTTTCAATGATATTTTTACTTTAATGATGAGGGTCATAATGTGTACATGCAGCTCAAAAAAGTTAGACTTAATTTAATTTTTTTCCCCCGGTGTAATGTGACAAAAGGTAAAGGTTTTCACAGGGTATGATGATTTTTCTATAGATACTGTATAGGCATATTCAGAAGCAGCTGCCTGTCAGTCAGATAGCACTTGGGCACCAAAATGAGTTTATTCGCCATACTGATAATACTACAGAAAAAAGAAAGAAAGAAAAAGATTATTGTCTTTTTATTGTAATATTTACCTGGTACTGAAGAATTTTTCAAATCATTTTTTTTACTCAAATAATTACTGAAGTTCTACTTGACATCCCTATTTTTAGTAGAACAATTTGGATAAAAAGCTGAATTTAAAAGTGAACGTGGATTTGTGATTTGTCCTCCTTTTGTTTAATGGCACTGTAACTCCTGAGAATGTTGAGAATGTCAGAATCCATTTTCAGAAATGTATTATAATATAAAAAAAGACAGAGAAATCCAAACATGATATCAAAAACATGGGCAGAGTAGAATAAGATTAATCCAAACAAAGAGCCAAGAACTGAGAAAATAAATCAAAGAAGGAACATCTAGTAGGGCAGCAAGTGAACTAACAATACTCTGCAACTACAGAAGGAACTATTTAACTACTATTACACAAAAGAAAGGAAGTAAAACAGTTCAATATCCAGCTGATGCTGCTCTCTGGTGACTGGGAATGGTACTTTGTAAAATCCTAAAACAATGTCTCCAAGAAAATAAAAAAGATACAGGACTTCAATATGGTCACTTTTGAATCACAGTGCATGTTCTGGTCCATGACTTACAGCACATGTTATTCTTAATAGAACAGGATTTCCGTATTTAGCAGTGAATGAAAACATGTCCACGATTTGCAGAATAAAAAGCTTGCTGTAGACAGATTCCTACAGTGGCAGATTATCATTTCACCACTTCACCTCCTAACATGAAATGTCTGCACAATGCTGAGAAGAATGGAACAAAATAAACTGCATTTTAGTGACCATTTAGGACAAATTCAGCCAAGTAAAAGCATATTATATTAGTTCCCTTTTAGTTTTAAAAAGGGGGTCTTTTTTACTAGTACCTGCCTCTCTAGCAAAGTTAATTAAAACTTTGCTTTGAAAGCAAGAAGATATTATAATGGATCATTTAAGTATTGTTTGATGAAGGACTCTTCACTGAGAGAGATCATGAAAGGGCCCAACATCAGCTCTGGTGGCACTCCCAGAGGCACTGCACCCAAGAGAGAGAGTCAAACAGACACGGAAGAAACCCACTGTCACCTCACATCACATGCCTGCTCAAGGTCACTTTACATGCGGACTGTGTTCGGTGTAAATAAGCTATCCTCTATTCGTGCCTGCCACTTCATCAGGATTTGTATATTCCCAGTGATAAACATGTCACTCGTAATGGAAAGTGATGCCCTTTACTGGCTGAATTGAGCGTATTTCGTGTACGGCATGCACTTTTTTGGGATGTATTTCTTTATTTATGTCTCATAGAGCTGAGTGTCTCAAGGGAGATGAGATGACAAGGGGACAGCAGGAGAAGGTGTGATGGTGACTTGCACAAAAAAGGAGGAAGTAAAAAAAAAAGTGCACGTACGCAAACACACAGTACAGAGGAAGAGGTTGTAAAGGTTGTGTAGCAAAAATATGCAAAACCCTAACCTGTATAAATGGACTGCATCCGTTGTATGCAAAATTCAGTATAACATTATAATGTACATTGCTCTGTGCTTTGTTTTCATAACAAAAGTTGTGTGTCATTGTATGCCTGCTGTATGAATCTTCAGAGCCATATTAAATATTTAAGTACAGTGTCTTGTAATATGCATACTTTGATCATACTTTGACAAGAAATGCTGTTTTCAACAACACACAGTAGATTTAGACCAAACATTTTCAAAGTAAATTCTAGAAATTCTAGAAAAAAAAAAACTTAAGCTTAAGCTGCCACAAAGCAAAACATCCCCATTGGCACATCCTAGTTCGTTTCGAAGCACCAGTGATGTACATATGGCATAAAGACATGGTGACATAGAGGGCAAAATTGCACACTTGGCAGTTGTATACATTGCCCATTGGATCCACTTCATCTGTGTCATTGCTGAAACATTGATGTAGAATGCATAGCTGCCGTCAGCAAGATTTGGGTGCTGGGAGAGTTGGACAGGAAAAGCAAGTGAAAGCAATGAACGTCATATATGGGCAGGCATTTTGAAACAGGTTGGACTTATTGAAGCTGGCATGTGTTCCTGCAGAGATGAAAATGTAATGAGCTCCTCATGTTCTTCATGTTCCACATGTCCTGAGATCTGTTCACATAAACGTTAAGGTCCTTTCAGAACAGCCTGCAGCCATGCATTTGTAGACAGATTTGGGAGATAAAGGAAAGTTGAAAAAAAAAAAAAAAAAGCTAAATTACATTTGTCAACAGGCTCTGAAGTGATGGTGCTAGTCAGTGATCAGATTAACCATAAGCAAGCTATTGTAAGTAGACCTGAACTTGAATTCCATAGAAGGATTTCCACATCTGCCATTAACCAGTTACCCATTCCTGTCATTTCACATTCAACCCATGCATGTCATTTATTAAATATTTTAACTAATATACACATACTTTCACTTGCCAATAGGTACTTAAAAAAAAAAAAAAAGTACTTTATTTGTTGTACAGTAATTGTAGGTTCGGCAGTCAGAGTGGATGACACTCATATGCCTTATCCAAATACCCACACTTGCGGTCTTGGCCACTTGAAAGCATGTGCGTGCAACAGGAAGTAAGTGCGCAAGACTGTCCCAGGTTTTAAACATGCCAAAGTGCAGTGCCCTTAAAGGGGTCATCGGATGCCCATTTTCCACGAGTTGATATGATTCTTTAGGGTCTTAATGAAAAGTCTATAATATACTTTGGTTAAAAACACTCAATGGTAGTGTAAAGCAACACCCTTTTTACATTGTCAAAATGAGCTCTGCAAAAATCAACCCATTCTGAGCAAGTGTGAGTATTTAGACAAGGCATCAGTGTAGACAGCTGTAGAAGTAAAGAGTTCAGATGCAAAACCCCCTAAAAGCCATCTCGATCAAAAATGAGATAATGATACTGAGTGAATGCTCTCGACACATACTGTACATCCATCAAATACTTTTACTTCAAACTCGCTAAAATCCCAGCCTCAGCCCAATCAGATTTACCAGTACTTAGGTAGAAACCTATACATCGAAGCCTCATAAAAATGCATTTTTTTAAAAGAAAGACATCAGATGGATTTAGAGGCTTTTGGATTTAAACTCTTAAAGTGTTCTTTACACGTCACATACACAATCCCACATTCAATCATCCAAAGTCTAAAGATGCAGTTCCCCATTAACTTCAAAATAAACGTTTTATTTTGCTTTAATTGATTTATTTATTTTTAAATGTAGTGCAATTTAATATAGAATTTATGCACAGCTGTTCCCTCATCTAGGATGCTACGTTACTCATTGAATAATCATAAACCTGGACTGTTGAGACTCTGTTGCCTTCTTGCAGTGTTCTTCTTGTGATTCAGGTTATGGATTACTTCTTTGTCTTTACTCTGGGATTTTCTCATCATCCCAGCTTCACTCTGTGTACTTTGCTTTGCACTCATCTATTGTCTGCATTCCATTATATTGTATGACTGCCTGTTATCATCTGCTATCATGCATTGCTGCCTTCATATCATCTGCCATTTGCTCACCTGTACATCTGCTATGCTTTTAATAAACACCCCGCATCTAGATTTACAATATTCTCAGTGTGATCACTGCCTGACTCACAGAGTGCTATTAACAACAATAAATCATTTGGGACGTGGTTGAATGACACTTTGATGTATATGTATACACTGTTTGACATTATTAGTATTAACTACTAGCCTGAGTGTAAAAAGAAAGAGTTTATTCTCTGAAAATCTACAAGACTTTTCATTCAGGGGAAAAATTGATTTGACTAAAGCTGGTGCACACTGTATAATTTTGACCTCGATTTGCCATCCTAGACAAAATTTGAGAACTCTAAAAGTTTCCACTTATCCAGGACCAAAATCTGCTATCTTTGTTTGCTAGTTTGACATGATTGCCGACAGCCGATTAATGACCATTTCAAGCCACGATTTAAATTCAGTATGAATGCAACTTACTGAATGTGTCAAAGATTGATGATGTAAAACTTTAGACAAGTCGGTAACGCTTTAGATTACAACCCGCAAAGAACTACGTAAGTAAACTGAATTTACGGTGTATGTTTCTGTAATTATAGTGTACCTATAAAGAACGTACATGTAGGTATAAGGGAACAATATGTTATATTTGGGTAATAAGGGGATAACAAACCAGATATTCAACCTGCAAAGCACTACATAAGTATACTGAATTTATGGTGTACGTTTCTGTAATTGTAGTGTACCTATTCAAGAACGTACATGTAGGTATACGGGAACAATATGTTACGTTTTGGTAATAGAGAGTAACAACCAGATATACAACCTGCAAAGAACTGCGTAAGTAAACTAAAGTTACGGTGAATGTTTCGTATTTATATTGTACCTACGTGTAAGTATAAGGGAACAATAGGTTTTGGGTAATAAGGTGGTAGCAAACAGATATACAAATAATTTATAACGGATTAATTTAAAAAACTTAACAGGTACCTATTCTATTAAATCGTACGTTTGGTGTATCTATACGTAAGCTTTTTAAAATTACTGGGAAAATATACTCTTGTTCTATGTAGTTACAGGGTAATCGGTCTTTGTCAGTCACGTGCGTTTATTATGTGTGACGTCACCGAGGCGCCATTTTGAAGGTATAGTTGCATTGAGCCGTGAACTGAAAGTATACAGAGCCGTAAAGTAAAGACCGTTTAAATCATCATACTGGAGGAACAGAAGCAAACGAAGTAGATATGGGACCGAGATAATCTCAGCAGAAGTTTTTAGGAACCGTAATTTATATAATTTGTCATTAACAATTAACACTGATCCATATTAACGTTACCTGACCGCAAAAAGTTGAGTGCTGCCGGTGTTCAACCTCATTGGAAATATGACGTGCTCCTGTTTACGGTATAAAAACGTGTATTATTTACTTACAAATACACTTCTATGTTCTGTTTTTGTCTACCACTGATTTGCACATTCCCTTATACCATTAAACTTTACCCTGTTTGTTCAACATTTTCCGTATTTCATTTGGCTGATAACAAGTACTGATAAGGAGTCAATCAAAAACACATTTATGAAAATGTCATTATATATACTTTATTATAAATACAACACTGTGTTAAAAATCAGCTTAAAAATGCATAACAGAAGATGTGACAAGCATGATGAACATCAACATACTGCTAAGTGGACACAGTGCAAGTACTACAAAGAAAGTTGAATAATAATAAAATGAAAATAAATAATAAAATTAATAATATTAATAATGTGATGATGATTTAATGCTTCTGCCAAACATTTCTGATGACCCTTTCTACATGGATTCTTATAAGTGCTAGATGATCTGTCAAATAATTAATAGTTTGTAGGCAGAAGACATTCTGGCACACACTTTTACACTGAATGGTTTCTCTGTGAAAATCTCAAAGCAGTCAATCATTGCTATACTGTGTCCAAAGGACCCCACAAACTAATGAGGGATAATTTTGTGCCTGTAACAGTTGTATAAAACAGTGTTTGTGCAGGCAGATCCAATCTGAGGTGCATGAAGTTAACACAAGTATTAAAATGAAGTGAGAATTTCCCTTATGTCTGACACAAAAAGCAGTCCGTTTTCTTCTGGGTACACACAAGTTACATTCAGTTTGTAGCATCGAGTGGTGTCTTGTGAAGTCGACCATCTCCTCCAGCCTTCAGCGTGTAGCTGACCATCTCCTCCAGCCTGGTGGGTCATCATCTCAGCTGGCTGCAATGTATTTTTTTTTTTCTTACAGTTTAGTCATACCAACCTATATGAAATACAGAAATACAGAAAAAATAAAAACATATTTTAGTTGGGTATTCAGTTAAGTATTTAGTTAAGAATTTCAGTAGTGAAATAAAATAAATCTCTACACCCATGCATAAAACGATTGCGTGACATTGCATGGTACACGACGCATTTCTGCTCCCTGGCCGTCTGTTTAGTGGTGCCCTGGCATCTGTGGTGGGGGGACGGCGCCGGCGCAACCATCAAACATATTTAAAAGGAATCCGGCGCCACGTTCCTGACCGCATCACTGTCTTTACTGGGTGCTTTTAGGGAATATTTGCATTTATCCACACTTGTCATTAAGCCGTATACCTGCACTACACCACTGAATAGCATTGATATCCCAAAACAACATGTGGATATAACGTTAGGTACTTAAAAAAAAAAAGAGAAAATGAGCACAAACTAAAAAAATCACTTACTTACCTTTATGAAAATGTCGAGGGCAAATATGATGATTTTGCGTATCACTGCTGCTATGCAGGCCATCCGACGCTTCTTGGTTATTCCGCTGCATGTTGTCTAATGTTTCTTTCAAGTGGGAGACCTAAACATCTTTCCTCGTGGTCAGTTTTTAACCTTTTCTATCGTGTAATTTACCATCGCTGATTTTAACACAACAAAAACGTACCATTTGAAGCAAATCAAAAGGATAATTCTGCAACTACAGAACACCTTGGCTTTGATACCTTACAAATGGCGGCGATACCCAAAATGCAATTCGATTCTCGTGAGTGTGACGTCACCTGACAAAGACCGATTGTGCCCTCTGCGGGTTGTAAATTAAAGTGGCGATTGTTCCCCTCTTGTTCAACGAAGTTACAGGGTAGGTTCAATACATATAACAACGCGACGTAAAATGTGGTTCTACAAAATGTACATTTATTTACATTTTTACAGACACTAAATGTACAATACTGACATATTTACATCATCTAAACATTTAACGTTTACTTAATATGAAATTATAACATTTCATTCTGTTCTGTGTGATTTCTGTTGCCAGCTCGTTTCCAAGAATAGGTCTACATAATGTTATCATGACTACACGTTAAACCCTTAAAATAAATAATATTTCTGCAATCGTTTAATCATTCATGTAATATTAACTTCGTTTGCCGTGGTGGAACACAAAGGCGTTTTCTCTAACATGCTGTGACTAACAATAGAACCATAAAATACACCGAACACGCATCATAATTACAAATTAAACAATTTTATTTGTGTGCTGTAACCCAGATCTTCAGAATCCATACGATTTGCGAGGACCAGAATCAAATTCAAGGCTTTGTCCGGCGATCTTCGTCTCCATCTCTAGCAGCGAGTCCAGCAGCAACAGCCATAAACCCGTGCTAAAGTGCATTTTGCGACAGGAAAATCGGACGTTCATTGGCTCTCGCCTGCATTCGACACAGATTACGACATGCCGTGTTTCTGGTGAGATGTGTTGGAATGACGCGCGGGCGCCTTCGAGGAGTGGATCAAGACAAGAATCTGGATAATATTTTCAGCGATTAACAATTTAAATTCTGCTCTCATCCTACTGCACCTCAAACCTACTGTATTCCGCCAGAGAGGACTGCAGCTGCAAACGCATCGTTATTTGGATTACTTTTTTGTATGGCTGTTGACATTTTTGCAATAAATAAATGATTGTGATTGCACTTTTCTGTTTTTTTATATTTTTATCACTGTTCAGTCATATTTAACGTTAGGTTTAGAGGTAGAAGTGTGATCAGCGACTATAAAAAAATATTTTTAGATATATTTTCAGATTGTGTGTTTATGTATTGAACCTACCCTGTAACTTCGTTGAACAAGAGGGGAACAATCGCCACTTTAATTTACAGCCCGCAGAGGGCACACTTACCCTGTAACTACATGGAACAAGAGTATATTTTCCCAGTAATTTTAAAAGGCTTACATATAGCTACACCAAACTTACGATTTAATAGAACAGGTACCTGTTAAGTTTTTAAGTAATTCCATTATAAATTATTTGTATATCTGTTTGCTACCCCGTTATTACCCAAACGTAACATATTGTTCCCTTATACTTACACGTAGGTACAATATAAATACTAAACATACACTGTAACTTAAGTTTACTTGCGCAGTTCTTTGCAGGTTGCATATCTGGTTGTTACCCCCGAATTACCAAAACGTAACATAGCCTATTGTTCTCTTATACCTACACATATGTACTAATAGGTACACTATAATTACAGAAACATACACCGTAAATTCAGTATACTTATGTAGTTCTTTGCAGGTTGAATATCTGGTTTGTTATCCCCTTATTACCCAAATATAACATATTGTTCCCTTAAACCTACATGTACGTTCTTTATAGGTACACTATAATTACAGAAACGTACACCGTAAATTCAGTTTACTTACGTAGTTCTTTGCGGGTTGTAATCTAAAGCGTTACCGACAAGTCTTTTTGCATATGCTCATTTTTAATGAGTTTTGTGAGTTTTTTTGTGAGGTTTTTTTTTTTTTGTCAGTCTGACATAAATGACAACTGAGGTCCCACAGAGTGGCCTTGCTTGGCAAGCAATGGTTGTAAAGGACTATTATAAATTGCATGGTGTGCACCAAGGTTTATTCGAACAGATAATGCATCTTTACACATTCTAGGTTCAGGGGGTGAGCCTGACTTGATGTACATACATCTTATCACACGCCCAAATGTTGATTTATTGGTTCACATGCACAGTGGTTTAAAGATGTGGGTTGACTGACATGTCAGAGTAGCAGTGTATGAAGTCGAAACATCTGTCAGTCCAACTGCTTCCTGTGATATGAAGAAAATTATTTTTAGATCTCCATCCTAGCATCATTGAAATGCTTCCCTCTCATTTATGTCACTCTCAAATGTTTATGGATAAATTCTCCTATGCTAATAACTTGCTGTAGCTCAGTAGATTTGTACTTACTAAATGACAGAAATATAGAAAGATGAAAACATATTTCAGCACTCTTGGACTCTTGTACTGTCAGATTAAAGGATTGTAACTTGCATTTGAAGTAGATGCAATGGAATATGCGCACATAAACAGTAATGGTTCATGTCTGGAGCTCTAGAATAGAAGAAATATATTCACAAAAACTGCTCTGGTCTGCATGTAAATGGTGAGCCACACTGTGAGTATTGATAAATATCACAGTGTTCTGTGCTAACACATTCTCATGGCAATTTGTAACTATTTTACATTTTGGTGAATTGGTGGCTAATTCATATGAATTTGTACAATCTATTTGTTGTGTCTGTTTTCATAAGATGTGCTTACTCCCTATGGTTATGTGTAGGTTTAGGGGTGGACATTCATGCTTGCTTTTTTTCTGAAAACTGTACAAAATATCACTTCATGCAAATTCACCCAAAAATAGCATCTTGTAAATTAGTTACACTTTCCTGACAGTTCAATTCTCTGTTGTAATACAGTCTCATGCATAATACTGCCAACCCTGGTAAATGAAAAAAATACATGCCTGTGGTGATATTTTTGCAAAAATAATATTACATTGCTTCTTGCAAGTTTTGCAGCACTATCAAAGTGAAATGGTCAGTGAGTGAAGCTAAAAAGTGTGCTCATGTTTTTCAGAAATACATAAATCTGACTGTGCCAACAATTTATTACATTGGTTAACGCAAGTATTATGGCAGTTTGGAAATGAAATATCCAATGAAATGTCCGGCGAGTGGAACTAAAACTGATAATAATGTTAAAGAAAGAAAACATGAGATGGGGGTGGGGTATGGCACAATTTTTTTTTACATTTTTTGTTTTTTTCTGTTTTCTGCACTTCTACTTACAGGGATTGGACAATGAAACTGAAACACTGGCCAATATAGTGTTGGAGGTTTCTCAAAATCCTTCTTGCTACTGTGCAGGACTTGATTTGTCATTCCCAAGACAAAATAATATTGGCCGCAAAACGAGGCCCAACAGCATACTAATTGTGGTCTAAAACCAGGTGTTTCAGTTTCATTGTCCAGCCCCTGTATTTACCTATAGCATCTAATAACCTCGAAGTCTTGCATATTCACAGAAAATAGCTTACTTTCACATTTCAAAACAAGGTGGATTGTCATAAAATCTGGTTATGTGACACAAGTACAAACATAACCCCTATGGCGTCACTTTGTTTTCTGAACCCTCAGCTCAATCTTATCCATTCTGTTCTCTTTACTTCCGCTTTAAAGGGACACAGGTAGTAAAGTTGATTGTGATTTTGATCCCCTGTCACACCTCTCCTCTGCTTGACATTAATCTCTCTGGCCCTGTGGTCTCCTTACTCGCTTCCCACCGGAACACTGTGGCTGCACAAGGACATTTACAGCACATCTCCATGATAAATCACCATTTATCTCTCCGCACTGACCTGCCCTGTATGCACTCAGTCTGCTCGGGCGTCTGGGGCCACCTTCACATGGAGAGAGAGACAGAGAGAGCAAGAGACAGAGACAGGGGGAGAACCAGAAGAGGACAGGAAAGCTGTTTTGCATTGGAGCTGTCATGAAGATGAGTTGTTAGACTCTCTCTCTCATGAATACAGCTTGTCATGGAAAGCTTACTGTGCTTAACGGTGACACAGGAGCCCAGAGTTCATGTGCTTTATATAGTCTACTCACCCGTCGTTCATTCTGCAAAGTGTATACTATGCAACCAAACCAAATTTTGTTTCGAAAACCTCACAGGACAGATGCAGGGCAATTTATTTTGTGTCTTACTTTCTCTCTTGCTCTCTAGAACAAAAATATATCTAATTTTGCCATCATATGTAAGAACAGCCATATACACAGTATAGATCAGGGCTATATACAGGTGCATCTCAATAAATTAGAATGTCATGGAAAGTTAATTTATTTCAGTAATTCAACTCAAATTGTAAAACTTGTATATTAAATAAATTCAATGCACACAGACTGAAGTAGTTTAAGCCTTTGGTTCTTGTGATGATTTTGGCTCACATTTAACAAAAACCCACCAATTCACTATCTCAACAAATTAGAATAAACAGCTTATCAACTCAGAACACGTGCATGGGTTTCCTAAGCCTTCAAAATGGTCTCTCATAGGCTACACAATCATGGGGAAGACTGCTGATCTGACAGATGTCCAGAAGACAATCATTGACACCCTTCACAAGGAGGGTAAGCCACAAACATTCATTGCCAAAGAAGCTGGCTGTTCACAGAGTGATGTATCCAAGCATGTTAACAGAAAGTTGAGTGGAAGGAAAAAGTGTGGAAGAAAAAGATGCACAACCAACGAGAGAACCGCAGCCTTGAGAGGCTTGTCAAGCAAAACCAATTCAAGAATTTGGGTAAACTTCAAAAGGAATGGACTGAGGCTGGGGTCAAGGCATCAAGAGCCACCACACACAGACGTGCCAATGAATTTAGCTACAGTTGTCGTATTCCTCTTGTTAAGCCACTCCTGAACCACAGACAATGTCAGAGGCATCTTACCTGGGCTAAGGAGAATAAAAAATGGACTGTTGCCCAGTGGTCCAAAGTCTTGAACTCTTTTCACATGAGAGCAAGTTTTGTATTTCATTTGGAAACCAAGGTCCTAGAGTCTGGAGGAAGGGTGGAGAAGCTCATAGCCCAAATTGCTTGAAGTCCAGTGTTAAGTTTCCACAGTCTGTGATGATTTGGGGTGCAATGTCATCTGCTGGTGATGGTCTAATGTGTTTTTTGAAAACCAAAGTCACTGCACTCGTTTACCAAGAAATTTTAGAGCACTTCATGCGTCCTTCTGTTGACCAGCTTTTTAAAGATGCTGATTTCATTTTCCAGCAGGATTTGGCACCTGCCCACACTGCCAAAAGCACCAAAAGTTGGTTTGAATGTCCATGGTGTTGGTGTGCTTGACTGGCCAGCAAACTCACCAGACCTGAACCCCATAGAGAATCTATGGAGTATTGTCAAGAGGAAAATGAGAAACGAGACCAAAAAATGCAGATGAGCTGAAGGCCACTGTCAAAGAAACCTGGGCTTCCATACCACCTCAGCAGTGCCACAGACTGATCACCTCCATGCCATGCCAAATTAAGGCAGTGATTAAAGCAAAAGGAGCCCCTACCAAGTACTGAGTACATATACAGCAAATTAACATACTTTCCAGAAGGCCAACAATTCACTAAAAATGTTTTTTTTTTTTTTTCTTTTGGTCTTATGAAGTATTCTAATTTGTTGAGATAGTGAATTGGTGAGTTTTGTTAAATGTGAGCCAAAATCATCACAATTAAAAGAAGCAAAGACTTAAACTACTTCAGTCTGTGTGCATTGAATTTATTTAATACACAAGTTTCACAATTTGAGTTGAATTACTGAAATAAATGAACTTTTCCACAACATTCTAATTTACTGAGATGCACCTGTATATGAATGAGAATCAGTTTTTCTACTCTACCATACCCTCTTTAAGGCTCAAGTACCCCATTAGTTACTCCAGAACAGAAATGCATGGAAGCTTATTTCTTCCAGGGGGTTAAAAATATAAAAAACATTAATTGGAAATTGTGAGTTTTTATCTCACAATTCTGACTTTCTTTTTCTCTGAATTCTTAGTTTGTAATTCTGTTTTTCCCCCCTCCTCACTATGGTATAAAATAAAAATGTAAAAATGTAATTGCAACTTTTTTATCTCACAATTCTCAAGCTAGTTGCAAGCTTCCATAGAAATGTGCTCAATTTAAGGAATATTATATTTAAATTGGTTTTGCCTTGCTTTAGCATCTCCTGTTCAAAAAATGAAAAAAAAAAAAAAACTTTAAACTATTCCCCAGTAGTGCTGCATTCAAACCTCCCACCATTTTTTTCAGACATTTAAACACTAAATCACAAGTGACTGGAAGGTTTACAGAATTGCATTGGTCAAAACATTTGGATATTTATTAAAATAACCAGCTCAGAAAATTCTTCACACTGTATGTTTTGTTGTTGCGTGCAAACCAGTGAGCACAACTATTTATTGTCTTTGTATTATTTTTTGGGTCTTTCTCTCTGATCCTATTCGTTTCAGACTGTAAACTCACAACTCAGATAAAACAATTTCTTTCTTTCAGTGGTGCTATAGTGGTGCTGTGGTAAAACAGTATAGGAAGAGATAAAAAACGGAAAACAATTCAGGTATTATTTTTCAGGCATTTTGCCACTGTTTATTGAGAGAGTAGGAGAAGGCAGAAAGAAAATAGAGAGAGGAATGATCACATGTCAATGCAAGTCATATGAGCACTATATCTCAGGGATAACCTTACAGCAGGGTTAACCTTACAGTAGCACTCAAGACTGATTACTGTCAGACTTTCAAAATCCTTTATCACTTGAATTAAGATTATAATAAGTAAGGGATATTATACATCTTTATTTTGCGATAACAACTGACTGGATGTACATTATCCCACTTATTACACAGCTGCTTGCCACAAAAGTAAATAATTAGACACAAAACACTGATCTGAGTTGAAATATTGACCCCAAAGCTTCCATGAAGAAATCAGTTGCTAGCAAGCAGCAAGTCATATCACTTTTATTACACATTTCACCACATAAATAATTAAGTACTAGTACTTAGTAGTTTGTTAGTTATCGTATAATCCATTACAGTGTACAAAAAACAATGGCAGCAGCTGTGTTTGTATGAAAAAAAAAAAAAATAGAGTGAGTCCACAATACCAGGATGACTGAATTAAGAAATTGTACACATAATATTGAATTAGGTTTAAAAATTTATTAGCTAACCAAACGCAAAGCTTCAAGAAAAACTAGCAAGGGTATATCACCAACTTAAGTTGCCCGGATGAGTCTGTGTTATTAGCTTTTACCAGTTGTTATCGGGGAATAACATATCTTGGAATATCATGACTGACCAATCAGAATCAAGCATTCCACAGAGCCGTGTAATAATTTAATTTAAAGCACAGCCACCACAAAGTTAAAACCACTTATTTACTCTGGATCATTTTGAGGTTGAATACAGATTTAAAATCATAACAAGAAATAGTTTAATAATGATACTGGTTTTGAAATCAAATGTTTTCATAGTTATGACAGCAAACACTGGCATCTAACAATGCGTTGGAAAAAAAAATAAAATAAATCTTACAAAATAAAGTATATGCATAAACCCAAATAGGAAATAAAACAGTTATCAAATAATTGTCCTATTATGTGTCCTAAACTCCTATAGCATTGGTGTTTCATTTTAGAGCAGTCAATGCAATTTATGAAAGAAGTCAATTAAATATGTGTCTGTGTGTGTGTGTGTGTGTGTGTGTGTGTGTGTGTGTGAAAATTCAGATGTAACCCTATTTGTAATTATTAACATTTTCAAATTTACAATTATATTTATTTTGTAATTAAATTACGTAATTCATATACATGTAACTACTCCCCAACACTGAACATTGCTTTAGTGTATGTGGTAGGCTACATTATTTCCAAACGTGATAGAGCATTAACCTTTTAGCACCACTCACTGGGCCTTTCATTTTTGAACTGCCACAATATGTACAACAACCAGTGTAATAAAATGCCAGATTGATGTTTGCCTGTTTTGAATCAAACTGAACTTGCTTTTAGCGCCACTCACTGGATATTTCACTTTTGGATTATTGCAGAATATGCAAGAACCAGCGTAATGTAATTTTGTCTAAGCATCACTGCCGTCACGTATTTCCAATGAGCTTGGGTTGTGTATATGACCATCCTTGATTAGTTATTATTGCTTCTGCTTTGTATGAGTATCACAGAAATGAATTCAGACAGAAAACCAAGCCACAGTTACACAGACACAATAAACCTTATGGTTCTCATTAAGCATCTATATTGAGTTGTCATGTGATAATGAGGTGGCAGTAATCAGCCTCAGTCTGAGTTATGTGACCATGAAACCAAAGTACCTAACCAAAGAGCTTTATTAATGTTTAGGAGGTTAGTTACCTGTGTGAAGCAGATATTGATGCAATACAAAAGATTGGGACTGCATTTTACACAAGGGTTATTAGTGTAGCTGTCAGTATAATGTATTTTTAAGTAAGCAGGTTCTTTGATAGAAGGAAGTCACAGTCATATGGCTATTTGAACCCTATATAATAGTACAATGACCCTTATCTCCAAGTATATTATTTTAACAGTTTGTTAAACATTCTCCAGTGTGCTTAAAATTAATGTTAAAGGGCTTATTATGAGATAGATCTACTGGATAAACCTCCATTTGAGGCGACTGAAAATCAATGGCTGGTACTAAACACTTACCATTCATGCGACCTTCACGCTGAATGGCATTTTACATTACTACAACTGCAGTTCTCACCACATTTCACCATGTGGACATGTGCAAATGCATAAGTAACAAACACACCTTTGTTTCACACAAACACCTGCATTAGTTCTGTCTGAGTTCACCTCGCTGGATACATCTTGTATTTTTTTCTTTTTTTTTTTCACATTTCACACATTAGCAACAACATCTTCCCTACATTCACCTTACGGCTGCTTTCCCTCTGGCCCCTCCTCCTCAGTAAATCATTGCTTGGAGGTGATGTTAAAATTCCTCCCCTTTCTTTTTGTTCTGATGTTGTTTGCTGTTTGTAATGTCGCCATTGACTGGCCACTGCAAAAGTCTTCATTATAAGAGACGGCATGGAGGTGGAATACTAATGAGACGGCACCATCAGC
This sequence comes from Labeo catla, assembly GCA_012976165.1. Classification (NCBI taxonomy): domain Eukaryota; kingdom Metazoa; phylum Chordata; class Actinopteri; order Cypriniformes; family Cyprinidae; genus Labeo; species Labeo catla. Next base: position 713,034 of record VONZ01000102.1, read on the forward strand.
ATTCACAGCGCCTGCGAAAGACAAACACACACACACTGCAACCTTTCGTCTTCTCTCTGTGAAGCCAGGGATGTTTAGCCTTATCCAGGTCGATTTGTCAAAATTTTAAAAGAAATTTGATTATCCAGGGTGAGCTCTCTCTTTGTTGCAGGAATTTGTATGCAACGTGGATCTACCACACATACATTTTCACACGTTTGTATAGACACTGAAACATCATTTGTTCTCTTTCTAAATACCAGCCAGAACTGGATTTAGAAGAATCTTTGAAAGGGTATGAACACAGGTGACTGAATTCATTACTTACATACAATCTTACAGCAAAACTTGCATTTATTAATATATTAGGTGAAGACACTTTGTCTGGAGAATACCTTTCTAATGGCGCCTTTATGGTAATACTCATACCTAATTTAATAAATGGCATTTGTGGCTTTTGTATGGCACAATTGAATTATTGAAGATCAACAAGTATGAAATATAAGTTCAATGAATGTGATGAAGGTAACTCTATTTAATTTATCTCAATTTTTATTTAAACACATAGAATAAGACTTCAATTCCCACAAATTCTGAATGTTAGCATGGACTTTTTTATACAAAATGTAATGAATATAATTTTAGACTGTTCTGACAATGGCAAAGCTACAGTATGTAACAATATTTAAAAAAAAAATAAAATAAAAAGTAGCCGCCTACATCCTAAGCATAAGCTCCACACTTCAGCACAGTAGTAACCTCAAAAACTCCAGTATACCAAAAAGTCTTCTAATTCTCCAACATAATGAACATTAAGCACTAATAGGTGTTTCCCTTTACTCAGTGGCACATAAATAATACTTAATTGCAACATTTTACCCTCCTAGTCCAGAGCAAAGCATGTCAGGAAGTAGAAATTAACTGTTTCAATTTGGTTATCAGTAAAAATGATTCATATTGTCTCAACATGAAAGGATTGGATTAACTAATGTGTATTAATAAAATGTAGTGCTAAATGTAGTATTAATAGAAACTAAGAACAACTACTACTACTACTGAACTAAGAACTATGTTGCACGGATTTTAATTGAGTGAATTAAACAAGCAGCTTTTTTTTGTAAGCATAATACATTATTTGCAACCAAACTGGACTGCAGTGTTTATTTTTAAACAGCAAATGCATTATATATGATGTGAGTTCTTATGATTATATCTGCTATAAGTTAGCGTTGGGAATCCTAATTCAGTGTGTCTATAGGTATCGGTTGTTGCCTAAGGCATCAAAACATCAAACTTTGGAAGCTGTATCTGTTCTTCCTTTCTTTCTCAATTGGCTCCTGTCGACTGGCTGTGTCAGTGTTGTGGCGTGATCCAGGGCTGCATTCTCTCAGCTGATCAATAAGAGAGGTGTAGGAAATCTGAGAGGATGGAAATGAAGTGTGTTTTTCTGCGTTCTACGCCCTCTTGGCCCTGCCTGCGAAAACACATCAGTGTGCGGTGAAGAACTGGGAGGTCATTGAATTCTCATGCCCCTCCAGACATGAAATACAGCAAGCTGGGTTGGGTTTGTGAAGAAGGACTGTATTTACCCTTGCTGCTCCTTTACTAAAGCTCAAAATACTGATTCTACAGGATGTCTTTATTTCATTTTTCGCTTAATTTTCTAATTAACATCTTTAAGCAAATTCTTGAAGTGGCTTCTTCTGCTAGAAGATCCTAGGACAGCATTTATAACATCATCCTAGGATCATTGGAAAAACATGCACGTGGAGGCATTCCTGCATCCTAGGTGTATATGAATTTCTTCTTTCCAATGAATATATTTGGAGTTATATTAATAAATCTTTTTGCTCTTGCAAGCTTTGTAGTGGCAGTGAATGAGCGTTGAGATTTTGAAGTCCAATAAAGTGCATCCATCCATCATAAAAAGAACTCCACATGGCTCCCGGGGGTTAATAAAGGCTTTCTTAAACAAATCAATGCATTTGTGTAAGAATAATATGCATATGTAAAACTTTACAAATCATGATATATTTACTGCAGCTTCTGCTAACTGTCGTATGTATGCACACAAGAGAATGGTGTTCCAGTGGATGACGTAAGACATAGGTGTAGTGCAAGCTCTGGTGAGAATATGTAAGTCTCATGAGTTTTGTTAACAGCAAAGGAAAACCAGTCTGCTCTTGGCTTCTATTGCAATTCTCTGATATTTTTCTTTACAAACCCTTGTTTTGTACTTTTAATTTGTGGCCGGTGTTTTGTTTTGCTCTCTCCACTGTGCTTCTGCGTTTGTCACTTCTCTTTGGAGCTTATGCTACACCTACGTCCTATGTCATTTGCTGGGAAAGCTACTCTCTTGTGTAGACGCATATGACTGTTAGAGGAAGTTTTAAGAGATTACTCATCCGAGATTACTTATACCGTTTTAAATATGTATATTTTTCTTACACAAATGCATCAGGCCTTTATTAACCCATCAAGCCATATGGAATATATTTTATGATGGGTGGTTGCACTTTACTGGTTCACATTAATATGAAAAAAGCATGGACTCGAGTGCACACCTGACCAGGAAGTAAAGTAACCTGCACATGCGTTTTAGACGATTACAATGTATTTACTTCAATAAAACGACAGAATCAAGTTGAGTATGAAACCAGACCAATGCTGCGGGGGGCAACAGGAACAAGCATGCCCGGGCTCGGACCACAGCAAATGAGCCCAGTGTGAAAGCCACCATAGACACATGTTAAAAGTCCAAGACAGAACACAAAGGGGTCACCAATGTATATATTGATGATTATTTTGTTGAATCTTTAATGCTGCCAAGATCACAATGGCTATGTTTACATGGACACCATCTAATTATTTACCTTTTTCTAAGACAATATTATGATGGTGTTTACATGAGTTGCTTTTAGAATATTCCTTTCATGTTCCCGTCATAGTACATAGATCGATTAATGACACGTCATTATGTCCCCACGAGACACCAACCGATGTTCCCTCTAGAATTTCACGTATCAACATACAGTTTGCTTTTGTTATGGTACTACATAGACTTTTGGGTGTTTCATTTTTAATTTTATGAAAGCTTTAAGTTCAGTTAATTATTTGTCATGCTACAGTATATTTGCATCATCGCTTCCTACTTGGACCAAATCAGTGCCTTGGACTGCTACCAAAATGGTCGCATATGTGACAATTTTTGGAGAATGTGTAAGTTAAAATTTGACGTGGTCACTTTTGTGCAAGTGCATGGTCTGTGCTGATCCAAAGCATCTGCTCTGTATAGCGTGCGTTTCAGAGCCGCGGCACATTGTAGCAGTCAGTATTCTTAGGAATAACATGCAGGCACTGTCACAGAAAGCCAGTTTAGTTTTCATTTTCTTTCTCATTTTGAAAACCCTGTTATCTTTGCTGTTTACCTCACGTTACGCTATGGAGGCTTTCTTTCATTTTTTTATTTATTTATTTGATTCCTCAGTGCTTGCTAAACGTCCTGTAATTTATTAGTCAGCATATAATACAGCATGTGATGTATGCCATACATCGTCTTATTCATTTTTGTTAATTAATAAACATTATGTAAACTAGTTTGTCATTGTTTTATTCTTTTTGTGCTTTTTGATTAAAAATAACAATGAATCCATCTTTTAAGCATTTGTTTTAGTCTTAAAATTGAAAGATGTAGCCTATAGATGTAAGCAAAACCAAGATCGCCAATTCGAAAGTGAAAGTAAAATGCATCATAAGCCCGAATAAGAGGAATTCCCATTGACAAAATTCAAATCACACATAATACTGATGAAAAAGAATGGGTTGAATGTTAACCACGTTACCATATAATTATAAATATAATGAAAGAAAAACTATTCATCAGCAAAGAGCATTGATTAATCCCATGTTGTTGCAAAAAAAAAAAAAAAAGTGAAACCAAATCATATGCTCGTGCGACAAACTGAGTCACAAACATTAGTCACAAAAGAGCGACCAGTGGGAAGAAGGAGTCTGAATAGCTATGCTCTATTGTTTGCCGTCAAACGGTTGGCCACTGCCGTGTGTATCCTGTCCCAAAATGTGGCGAAAAGTCCTGCAAGACGGTAATAATGTGATTAAGGTGTGTACATTTCTATACTGAACTTCGATAATGCGACTGAAATAGGAATACTCCACCTGCCTTAATTCGATTTGTGCTTGCTTCAGGTATGACTTTAGCTAGATTAAGGCATTCACAAATCTCAGTTTACATGGTAGATTCTTAATCAGAGTATTGTCTTAATCGTGTTAATATCGGAATATTGTTGTCCATGTAAATGTAGTGTCAGGTACAAAGAATAATTTTAAAAAATGCTACAGGTCATGCACTTACCATTAAAAGCAAAGCAGCAAAAATTAGCATTTACATTTCCTTCTGACATAATGAAACATCAGCATTTCAGTCAAGGCTTTAGCTTTAGAGTCTGATACTATAGTTCATATTCCTATCCAGCTCTGTGTCTTCCCATGGGCTCTAATTGTCTACACTATCACTCTGTTCACGTTTAATTTAAGGTCTTGCAGTATTACTGAATTCATCTGTGACGGTGAGAGTTCTGTTGCTGGTCATTGCTAAGCCCACAGGCAATACATTGGCCTTGTCTTCATCCCTAGTGAGGGCCTGTTCAACTCATGTTCCAAGACTCAAGGCCCAATACAAACCTGTTTGCTGTGCCTATTCATAACTGTGAATGCCCTATATGTGTTGCTGGTAGACACTTGTTGGGCTCTGATAATGTCTTCACACTTTATACTCTGTGAATGTGTGAAGAACATTTGAAGGTGTGTTCAGAAACCCTTCCAATATGCCACACTCTGTCATGTGCCAATAGAAACCAACATTAGCCAAGACAGTACATCATGAAGAAATAAAAATGTGTAGATGGGTTTTGAATCACAGCACTGGGCAGGAAAATGTCTTTCTAAAACATTTCCTGGCTACAAGGCTGAAGTAAGGGGGGGAAAATAAATAAATAAGTGAAACCTGAGATGTTTGATCTTTAATGATGGCCATGGGGCTCTGCAAATGCTTGTCAAAGATGTTTGACTTTTTCTTCACAAAGCCATTGCATCTCTTCTTATCTGTGCATCTAAAATCATGGGGTATTAAGAGGTTATTGCATTAGTAGTGGTTTTGGCTAAATCAAGAATTAATATTACTGTTTTGCTTACTTGTGTTTAAATGTCATGAAAGTAATTCTCTTAAGGTTCTTTAAAAAAGGCTTGACCTGAATGTGTTCTTCAGCTTCGTGAGACTCTAATTGGACGTGCAGACAATAAAACTGTGACTGATTGCTAATGCTCCTCTATTGCACTGACTTACACTAAAGAAGCCAGAGAAACCAGAATATCATTGGCTGCATTTACACTGTGAACCAATTCCTGTTTTCTCACCAGTTTCTGGCACAGACTAGATCTTGTTGCATAAGCGTACAAACAGTTATGAGATCAGAGTTTTTTTTTTTTTGGCATCCGTTTTGAGACACTTTCAAATGTGGTTGCAAATCCAATGCATACCCAGCTAAGCAACGTCCTTAGAAGTTTTCTCAAAGTTATAAACAAACATTATTCCAGTAATGTTTTTTTTGTCAGACATTTCTTTTCTGGTTTCTTTCTTTAATAATGTTTTCTAACCATCTAACCATTAGCAAAAAAAAGGCTATTTATGCATCATCCATGGGATGTTTTATTTCTGGAACATTTTGGATGTACATCTAATTTTCCAATCAATCAATCAATAAAGAAAAGAGACATTTTGAATGTTCAAAATGTAAAACCTGTGATTAATGTCACATGAAATCCTGAAGGCATCTTTACATGCTTATGGTATGAGAGGATACAAAAATGCTCTAGTTTAGTGCAGCTACTTTTTTCAGAGTTTAACATTTCCTCTGTTGTTCTGAATCAGTTACTGTTCATTAAATAGTATAATAATTACCATAATGATTACAAGAAGACAGTTATGTTTTCTTCTCCCTTGCTATGAGAAAGCTTTTGTGTGTTCTTGCTTGAGAATGTGAGTGCTTGAACACATTTCATTCTGTATTATGTATGCATGCATTGTCACACCTGAATTTGGTACAGATGCTTGTCCCTTCAAGGATATGTTCTCCCATGCACACTGATTAGGCCACATAAGGAAACTGCACCCAATACCAGATGCTGTACACAGCAGTGCTATGACGTGTCTGAAATGACATCAGCAGCTTTCACTTTTAGAGTCAGTATATTTCATGTTCATGGTTTGGAGAGTTTAGAGAGCATATCACTGATGTGCCACACACGCTCTTTTTTCTGACATTTCGTCTGCCTTATTTTCTGAGACTATTTTCACAATAGCATATTACACATAGTATTTCTGTAGCATATAGTATGTATACTGAACAGAATATTGGGTAATACTTTATTTTAAGAATCAATTCTCTATTAGCATGCAAACTACTAGCATATTAGCTCTTTATTAGTACTTATAAAGTACATATCATCTTATTCTGTATGAACAATTTAGGTCCCTTAATAGTATCAACTACCTTACTAACTATTAATAAGCCAACACATTCATGATTTGACTTTACTGCTTCCAATGAGCACAGTGTGGCACTACCTTGTGTTTAAAAATTGAAATTTAAAAATTCAAAAACTGCCACCAGAAGAAGCATTACATCAGCATTGGTTGTGAAATGCCATTGGCTCTTGTGTGTCTCGTGACCAATTGTGTCATGCTAAGAGATGTGAAAGCTTTGAGGTGGGGTTAGGTGCTCCAAAATATATATGAAAGTATCAATTCATATAAAATGATTTTTGTTAAATGCATGCATGTGTGTGTCTTCATCTGATGCACAAGGTGAACAACTGAATATCTGAACGTCAAAATGTGACTCTAAAATGGTACCCTGAGCATCAAAAAGGGATACTAAGGGGTCCTGACCAAGCATCAATATATGACAAGTTGAGAGTAAGAACGTGTTAAATAAGCAGCGAATCAGAAGTCTACTGAGGCAAAATTCGTAGTTAATAAATAATAGTGAGAACTGTACATAAACTGGACAAAATAAAGTTGCTCTAAATATGGTATGGGAGAGGCATCACTAGACTTTTCTAGATGTTTTCTAGCTCTTTGGGATCAAAACCAGCAATGCCAGAATTGCAAAGAAATTCCCGTTTTTGATCTAATCAGTCAAACAGATTGCAGGAAGATCTGAAACTTTGTTTAATTCATTAGGACAGTTCAGTCAGGCACTGAATCATTTGTTCATTTAGCCTCTCTCCTGTTTATCCAGAAGTTTTTACAATTCCTATCCATTTGCAAAAAAATATCCCCCCTGCTTTCCACACTGAAACAAACGCACTATGAAGTGTTATTTGATTTTGTAACTCTTTAGTGTGTATAAAAGGTTAACTCCAAAAGCCCCCTTGTGTGCTTTGCTGTTTTCTGATGTGTTTATTTAGTCAAAGCAGATGGCTTTGTTGAGTATTTATTACAGATCAAGGCAACCAGGACAAGAGCAATATTTCCCGCACAGACACAGTGAGCAGTAAGTTGTGTGGTATTAAGAGGCATGACAATGTAATCGCTCCCTCACGCTGCTCCAGAGTGTAGCAGGAAGCAGACACAAACGTGAGGAGAAAACTGAATTTTGAAAATAAGACAAGGACAGATGGGCTAGTAAATATTCACCTCAGAACTCAGGCCTTCAGCCCTCTCTCCGGTTGGCTCGTCTAGTACGAGTCTTGATAAACGTGTTCTGTCCTAAGCGTGAGAAGCGGGAATGAAGCAGACCCCCTGCTGCGCCGGCAGCTGAGCTTCAGATTTGAAGCCTCGTCACAGTGTTAAACTGGCGGTGTTCCGGCCTTCCTCTCCTGAGCCCCGCTCACTCAGCCAATCCATCGCCCATGCCTCCAGCAAGACGCTCCGCCACTTCATTTCCCTGCACTGCAAATCTATCCATCCCCATCCCCCTTCACTCGCATTTTTCTTAACCAGTTTCTCCACTCTGTGCCTCTCTGGCGTGCCTATATGTCTTAACCAATCAACTCAAAGAATCCCGATTTCCTGTCACATACATTTCAGTGATATAAATGGAAACGGAGTGAGTGCATGTCTAATACAAAAGTCTGCATCTGCCTGTCAAGAATTGTGTGATGGGCCCCGCTGTCCCCAGAGTCGCACACACACACATCTGAGGAATTGCATAGCTATAAACAAAGACGTGACGTGCAATGAGAACTGTCCATGAGTTTTTATTGCTGTTATGATTCACAGTTCCAGTGCTCTTTTAAAAGTCAGAGTTTGGATGTGTTGGATGTGTCAGGAGAGAGAGAAAAAAAAGTGCATTTGTGTATCTTGAAATTCAAATTTGCAAAGCTACACAAACAAGACATTGAGAAGAAATGGAGGGGTGGGGATTGATTTTATGCATTGAGAATTTATTATTTAGTTCACCCCAAAATTTTGTCATTAATTACTCATAAGACCTTGTTTGTCTTTAGAAAACAAAAAAAGATTTTGATGAAATCCAAGGGCTTTCTATCCCTCCACAGACAATCTTTGATGCACATTCAAAAGAGTACCACACACATGTCATGATACTCTTGTGAACACATGTCCAAGACTGATACAAAAGAGAATAAATTGTTGAACAAAGTCATTATTTTTGTTTTCTTTGTGCACAAAAAATATTCTCGTATCTTCATAAAATTAAGGTTGAACCACTGATGTTACATGGACTACTTTAACAATATCCTTACTACCGTTCTGGGCCTAAAACTGCAAAAAATGTTTTTCTTACTGAAATTTTTTGTCTTGTTTCCACCCAAAATATCAAAAATTCTTAAATCAAGAAGGATTTTCTAGACAAGCACAAATTATTGTCTTGTTTTCAAAAACAAAAAAACAAGCGAAAATATCTGCCAATTGAGTAAGCAAAATAATCTTGTCTTCTGCTTGAAATAAGATTATTTTGCTTACCCCATTGGCAGATTATTTTGCTTGTTCTGAAAACAAGACAATAATTTGTGCTCGTCTAGAAAATCCTTCTTGATTTAAGAATTTTTAGATCTTTTGGCTGGAAACAAGACTAAAAATCTAAGTAAGAAAAGCATTTTTTACAGTGTGTCTATGGAGGGTCAAAAAGCTCTCTGATTTCATCATAAATATCTTTATTTGTGTTCCAAAGATGAACAAAGGTCTTGCAGAGTTGGAAAGACTTGAGGATGAGTAATTAATGGCAGAATTTTTATTTGTGGGTGAACTAATGTTTAAGTGGCCTCTATATACTGTAACAGGTTGTTGGAGCAAAACGGTTCAAACCAAGTTTTGTTGGTTTTGATTAGCAAATTAGACATATTGCAAGTTGCATATATGTGGGAGGTGTATACAATTGGCATTAAGATGAATGGGAATGTTATTATAAAACGTGATAGGGATTGGTGACATTTCCGGAAAAGGAATATTTTTTGATTACAAAAACTGTTTTTTTTAATAACATGCACCAAATAGTTAAGAATACGAACTAGAACAATGATACATCAGATAAATTGGTGCGTCAGTAGATTTTGTTTTCTCAGGCGCACAACAGCAAACCAGGGGTGAACACTGACATTAAATTGCATCGTTGTAGAAATTAGCTAGTCTGAAATCGTAGTAGGATGAATGCACCTCCATCGTTTAAACCAAGTTAGTTCAACAGTGTTGTTGTTAATGACTTCAAACACCAACTGGGGATTAATGACCTTTTGTAATTAACTGATTCGAGATCACAATTAATGTCAGGTTATTATAGTTCATTTACACAAACAGCATAAAGGCATTTCTTTTTTTTAATCACGTTAACATGCAGTATGTAATTGCTGTACAATTTACTCCCATATGCAGTTCATTAGGCCTATTTGAAAGCTACTTCACTATTTTTGCTCCCTGTCATTTTGATTCATTTGATATTTGATTCATTTCTGGTTCCCTCTTATGTTATACTCTGGGGTTCTATTACACATTTTGGCACATGCATGCTCTTCAAAAATGCACCTTATTGTTGACATGCTAAAATATGTAGATTAAAATGTATACAGTATATTTTTAATTGGAATGAAACATATACAGTGCACTGCACGTTACACTCTTAAAAATAAAGGTGCTTCACGATGCCATAGAAGAACCTTTTTTGTCTAAATAGTTCCATAAGGAACTTTTAACATCTGTGGTAAAAGAAGGTTTTTCAGATTATAAAAAAGGTAAGAAAGAGATGGTTCCAAACACACAAGTTTGTTATGCAGTTTGGAAATGTTTGTTGGAACTATGATTTTAGAGAAAACAGATTCATCAACTGTGTTGGCAACAATTTGAAACCATAGTTGGCTAACAAGGCATTTGGGAAATGTGTCTCCAGATCTTTCAGAGACTTTCATTTTGTAATAACGATTAGGATGTTTGAGGCTTTTTATTTAATTACACAATCAGGAAGAAGCCTGACGTAGGACAAAACAGGAAATGTGCAAGTCTGAATGACTGAGAAACTCGGAAATAACCAGATGGCCACTGCAACAGTAACCATTAAATTTGGAGCAAAGTTTCTAAAAAGAAAGAAAAACAGCAGGTGGTTTTCTGTGCACTCTCTCTCTTTCTCTGTCTCTTTGTGCTTTATATGAGCTTCCAATCCAGAATGATGGACATGTTACTACAGCTTCTACTCTGCAGTGTTCCACCAAATTAAGCACGTCAGGCATGGGCTAACACCTCAAGAATGGCTGTTTCTCCAGCTGTTTCAGTAGAATTGTCCATAAAAAATAATTACAAGGCTAGGACTGCAATTTATATGCTTTAAGCTTATAACCCCATTAATGTGTTCAGTTCAAAAGAATGGGAGTTTGTGAAATGCTTACACCCTTAATAGATGGGTTTTAAAATTCTTAAAGCTGACTGGCAATTCTCATTGTAGGACAGCATGATAAAAATCAGCACCTCAAATCTGCATGTAATAAATGTATTTCTCTTTTTCTTCTTCTTCTTCTTCTTCTTCTTTTTTCCTTTCAAATACAGCTGATTTAATAACCTCTCCTGGTTTCTCTGAAGAAAATGCAATGTCTAATATTACCACAACACTTTTTCTGTTTCAGCTTTTGTTGGTGAAGGAACCAAATGAGATAAAAGTGATAGCAATCAAATTTATGAAATGTTTGGATTCATAATTCATGTCTCAAGTGTTTTGGCACTTGAGTGAAAGCGAAACAAAAGCGTAGCAAACAAAGACCGAAGCGAAAGTGTTTGATGACTGAAATTACCAACAAACTAATGCTAAAGCAACATCGCCAGACACATCTAATGCCGGCTCGCAAGTAGAAAACTGATAGCTTTTAACTTGAAGGCTTTAAAATAAGATTTCAGAAAGCGTAATCACTACTCTTTTTGCTGCAGCTGAAAAGACTGTTGATAAAAAGCCCCAGTGTAAAAGTGTTCAGCATTGGTCAAAATATATATTGGTTACACAGCCACAGTCTCTTTCAATAGCTCATGTGAATCAATCTGTACCAAATGTAAAAAGCAAACCTGAAAAAAGTCTATGGGGTACGCGTATGTCTGTTATTTTGATGCAAACTTACTTTGCACTTTTTCTATCATGCAGCTCTGCTGCCTTCCAATTGTTCCTGTGACCTGGTTTGTTCATTTTCTCAATAATTATCAAAACAACCTTGATGAGATCGCACATAAGTCACAGCAAGAGGTCATTCGGACTGCAGTGATGATGTCATCATGCTGCCTTTCTTGCAACTGCAGTACTTAGACGAAAGCTTTTACCTGCACGCCAAAAATAGACGTGCATCTCCCATAATGAAGCACCCGCTGCTAGCTGCTTTGCAGCATGACAGGTAGTTTTGAAAAGTAGTTATGCTGTATGTTGTGTTATAACATATGCATAGAACTGCAGGTAGTCACTTTATTCTTTAACGTCAAGTCAATTTATTTTTATTGCGCTTCTCACAATATGTTTCAAAAGAGCTTTACAGAAAACGGTGAAGTCCTGTTATGTCCACAATGCCTTACCATAGAACAAAATCAAGCTATATTGTATTTATCAGTGCTGCAGTAACATGTCTGCAGTGCTGGGAAGAAACTAGTTGCATGTAATTTAATTGCAAATAAATGTATCTGTAATCTGTAACTGAGAAAAAAAAAATGTGTACTTAAATTACAACGGTTACACTTTATTTTGATAGTCCACTTTAGACATTCTACTAACTATAAGTAACTTTGCAAGTACATGTCAACTAACTCTCAGAGCAGACTGTTAGATTAGGTTTAGGGTTAGTAGAATAAGTTGACATTTACTTACAAAGTTTAGAAGAGTGTTAGAAGATATTAATCAGACTGTCTACTAATACTCTAATGACTAGTTGACATGCAGTTGCAAAGTTACTTACTGTTAGTAGAATGTCTAAAGTGGACTATCAAAATAAAGTGTTACCACAACATTACAACTACTTAAGATAATGTTAACAATTACAAAGGGGGTTACATCTTAATATTTTACACACATACAGATTTGATTGATTTCTTTCCCAAATTGCATTGACTGCTTTAAAATATGTGAAACCAATGTTTCAGGAGTTTAGGACACAGAATAGGACACGTTTATTCGCAGATCACAGTCTGACCAGAAAAAAGAGAATAAAGTGTGTTGTTATCAAAGCTTTTGCAGCCGATTTTGAGTACCTGCTCTAGGTGGCTGGTCTCGTTTTGCTCTTTCAGTATTTTGATGTGATCTTAAGACAGCTGCAGTGCCGATCAAAGTCAGAAAAAATTTCTAACCAGAATGCATTGCTTTTGTCATGAAGTCAAACAAGTCTAATGAAAACAAGACACATGAACAAGCAGAACCACATGACCAGATTACATGAGGGGCAAGGAAAAGAAACTAACAAAATAAAAGACATGAACCATTAACTGATCAAAATAAAAACAGACATGAAATTAAGTTATAGATGTACGGTGTTTTATATTTGTGGAGCTGGTGAGCTGCACATACTGTAATGCAAGCCAAAGAATGTGAGGAAAAGACATTATGATAGCTACTTCAGGAATTGAAAGAAAGGGATGCTAATTGCATTAATTATTTGTAATGTGATAAACATCAAATATTAATCACAGAAATGAATGTGTTATTGTTCCCTGCCCTAGCTATTAGTTTGTTCAACTTGTATTGTGCTTTAAATATAATTACACAAAGAAAACCCCTGCCCCAAGCTAATCCCATTTGCATGGCTGTGACGTAATGAGCAGTCAGTGCAGGACAATGTTCATGAAGTGCTTCATCTTTGCTTGAATAAGAAAGTGAGAGACTGAAACAGCAAGAGCAATTTAACTCCCAAACGCCCCACAAGCATCACTCTCTTTGCCATCTTGAGGAGGGTTTCCCTCTCCTATTCAAAAAGGGGTAATTGCATCATTTTTCAAGCAGGGCCCCCGCCTGGGACATAAGCTGGCCACATTAATCATACTAATGGAGAAGTAAGTGATCTGAAATATAAGCTTTAATCATGTTTTCCTGCACCCACGTAATTCAAGCCATTCAGTCTATAGCCCTGTACACATAGAGGAGAAGAAAGCCATCATAAGACAATTATTTGTGAATAAAATTAAAGGGGTAAATCTTATTAAGAAATATTTGACTCAAATTTCGCCATGCCAAAATCAACCGAATATAATATAATATAATGTAATATAATATAATATAATATAATATAATATAATATTGGGAAAAATAAATAGCAAATTATATTCATCATTACATTCCCCAACACCAGCTTTTTTTTTGTTTGTTTGTTTGTTTTTAGTAGTAGTGTAGAAAATAAAATATTAATTGTCTTAAAAATAGACTTAATTTTCTTTTATGCAAAATATCTTATTTCTTTCTTTTAATTTTGGGCTAAAATACCACATAGACCTGTTTTTGACACTTTTCACGAGATTCGGCCAAGAGCTTTTTTTTTTTTTCCCTTCTACATTTGTATTCCATTGAGCTCTGTGAAATGACAAGCAATGCTTGTTTGAATTAAGAGTGTAGCTGTCAAACAAGATGAAGATAACAGTGACAAGTAGTGTGGGTTTGATATCCAGCAGCGTGCCTCCTGAGAGTCTGGACCACAGAATGATGATGTGTTTATTTCGTCTAATATAGATACGGGCCAGTGCACAAAGTGGATTTCTGCGGAGAGCCTTAACACTGCCCACAAACCCGTTTTGTTTCCCACATTGGCTCTGTCAAGCAATAAGCAATTCGCGATTAGCTCACCCCTAGCCTCTTTCCCAGCAGGCCCGACCCAAACCTGCTCGGAGCTGCTCCCTAATCAATCATTAAAGCCAGATCGCAGAATCATTTGGTATTCCTCCGCATGTGTGCTTTCTGTTGGGGTTTCTTCACCTTAGTTCAATTGTATATTACCAGGGATTCAGGAGTCAGACTGGCCTGGCTCACTGAGGAAAAACTGTTGTTTTTGTACTATATATCAAGAGAAAGTTTAACCAGAACTTATAATCACTCATAAAATGAGAGAAAAAGGAGGGACCCGAACATTATCTAGAGACTAGAATATCATGAGTACGTGGGGATGGGTTCTTTTGACCCCAAACACTCTAGAAACCAACTCCTGCATTACTGCTTGTCAAACATTCAATAAATGCAACTATTTCATTGTTATGTATCACAGTTTACATGATATAAAAATATTAAGCATCACAACTGCTATAATGAAACCTTTATAATGAATTCAGAAATCTGAAATTAAATTAAAATAGCAAACTGTATTTTTAAACTGTAGTAATATTTCACAATATTACGGTTTTACTGCATCCTTTGTCTTTCAAAAACTTTAAAACATCTGTGAAACCCAAACTTTGAATGTGTTTAATGTATGGTTGGGCTTTTTTGACTGCATTTACAATAAATAGCACAATGAGAAGACATACAGGAAACCATGGCAGCAGAGAGATGAGAATTGACCTCAGGTTGCCAGAAATACAACTGCACCATATACAGTAACGGTATCAGAGCACTGCGCACACAGCTGTTTCTCTGACAAGTTACTTTTAAAGCTGTTGTAACATAACCAATATAGGACACACACACACACACACCTGTGACGGAACATCAGTTCAACTACATATGAATGTCACAAGTTGCAAAGTGGCTTGCCAACCATAAACATTTACACCATGTCCAAACCAGATGTACCAAAGATTTTCTATATTTTCTATGTTAATTAGAGTTTTTCTTCGACCCAACCATGACAGTGATACATGGTAACAGGGGACTCCATATTCGGAATGGTTTCTATTTCTGAAATGTCTTGACTGGGAAAAGAACAATGTGCCTATAATGACAGCAAACATGTTACACAGTATGCACACCAAAATGCCAAAATTCAATTTAAATAACCTGTTTTACTGGTTTAAACACAAGAAAATCATCTTATAAAACTTAAAAAAATATATATTTTCCAATAGTCGCATAGTAAGATAGTCCGATAGTAAGCATGTATGTATTCCAATCAGATTTGGCTATTCTCTTTATTATGTGAATTATGTGAGTATTTCAAAATGTCAGTGGGAAACATATACAGACTCCAGAAATGGGAAGTAACTAAGTACAAATACCTGGTTACTGTACTTAAGTAGATTTTTCTGGTATCAGCACTTTACTTAACTATTTATATTTCGGTCTACTTATTACTTTTACTCCTTACATTTTTGCACAAATATCTGTACTTTCTACTTCTTACATTTTCAAACCAGGCTCATTACTTTAGTTTCAATCTATATTTTGTGGATCACCATTCGATAACAAATCTCTAAATCATGAATCGGTTAATCTGTACTGGCAACACGATTCGGCTTGCGCGCACTCCGCATCTCCAAACAGTTTCTATTAGAGTAATCAATACGAGTGACTCAAAAATGGAGGAGATCAGAGAGGTAAAACTACTGACCTGTTCAGGACTTCAAGATTTAGGGTTAGTTTAATCTGTAAATAGGCTACTGCAGCTGTGTCTTCGTTTACTTAGTTAAGTGCTAGCAACTCTTAGCAGTAGCCAGAGGATTAATAATAGCTACTGTAAACTAAACTAAATTAATGACTATCATCACTCAAAATACCGTAAGCTAAAGGACATCATTATTATCTACTGTAAAAGTACAGTAGTAATTTAGCAAACGTCTCGGTTACGTATGGTAACCCTCGTTCCCTGATGGAGGGAACGGAGACGTTGTGTCGAGTAGTGTACAACACTAGGGGTCGCCCTTGAGAGCCCAAACACCTCTGACAGTTTTGAGAAAGGCCAATGAAAATTGGGTGTGCAGAGTTGCATAGCTGGCCACGCCCCGGACATCCGGGTATAAATAGGGCAGCGTGTGCATCTGCTCACTCGTTCTGATTCTGAGGAGCCGAGCGTCTCAGCTCACTCAGAGGCGGACCAGAGATGTGGCATGGGAGACACAACGTCTCCGTTCCCTCCATCAGGGAACGAGGGTTACCATACGTAACCGAGACGTTCCCTATCTGTCGTACACTCCGAGTTGTGTCGAGTAGAAACACGCCACGTCTGACCGCGTCACGAGAGACAAGTGCAGAAGTAACAGGGCAACGTGTTAACGTAAGTGCAGCTCACCTCCTCTGTGACCATCCAACGTCCAAGGACTGACCTGTACAGCAGGGTCCTGCAGCCGGGCCTCCCTCAAGGGCGGCTGAGTGTCTTGAGATCGTTGGGAAAAATGCCTGCTCCCGAAGGAAGGACATTACGGAGTTCACGACCTGCCCGACAGGGGGGGTTAGAGTGACATAGTTAGACATGGGACCTGAGGTGGGTCTCACACCCGGGAAGACAGCCAGACTCAGATCCTAGAGAACCTGTTTTCAGGGGAAAACACCGCACCACAAGAGTTATAGGTGGAAATACACATATGGGGCCACATAAGGGGCCACTACATATGGGGCACAATCCAATCAAAATAAGGGTATTCATACCTTGTGAAGGGATTCCATAGCGAGTTTCTCCGCTAAACTCCGCCATGTGCAGCAGTGCCAAAGATGGAGATGGTGTCCAGGGTTCGCATCAGGAAACCTTCTGAAACTCAGAAGCGTAATCACCATTAGGGGAAGCGCTTTATGCAAGCTCTACACCAACCAGTGTGCTGAGTCAAGAGTTAGCAATCAAGACTCTAGCTGACACTGGTTCCGTGCGCAAATTATAAAATCTGGCAAATGTGTTAGGTGTAGCCCAACCCGCAGCTCTACAGATGTCTGTTAATGAGGCCTCATTCGCCAGGGATGCTGAGGCAGCGATGCCCCTGGTTGAGTGGGCTCTTACCTCCAGAGGGCAGGGTAGGCCTCTGGCCAGGTAGGCCATACGGATCGCGTTTACCAGCCAATGGGAGATCCTCTGTTTGGAGACAGCTTTCCCCTTCTGCTGTCCTCCATAACAAACAAAGAGCTGCTCCGAACGTCTGAAGGGCAGCGTTCGTTCCATGTAGATGCGCAGGGCACGGACTGGGCATAACAAGGTCAGGTTGGGGTCATCTTCCTGGGAAGAGAGAGCTTGCAAGGTCACTACCTGATCTCTGAAAGGAGTGGTGGGGACCTTGTGCACATATCCAGGCCGGGGTCTCAAGACAACTTGAGAATCCGCTGGTCCGAATTCCAGGCACGAACTGTTCACGGAGAGGGCTTGGAGGTCTCCCACTCTTTTGATGGAAGTGAGCGCAGTCAAAAGAGCCGTCTTGAAGGAGAGAGCATCGAGTTCGACTGACTGAAGGGGCTCGAATGGATCTTGTTGTAGACCTTGGAGAACCACAGCAAGATCCCAAGAGGGGATGAGATGCGACCGAGGAGGGTTCAGCCTCCGGGCTCCTCTAAGAAACCTGATTATCAAATCGTGTTTCCCCACCGATCTGCCCCCCACCAAGTCATGATTAGCTGATATAGCTGCCACATGAACCTTGAGTGTTGAGGCAGACAGGTGCCTGTCCAGGCCTTCTTGAAGGAAGGATAACACTAATTTGATGCCACAACTCCGTGGGTCCTTCCCGTGGGAAGAACACCAGTTCACAAAGATGCGCCATCTTAGGTCATACAGCCGTCTGGTAGAGGGGGCTCTTGCCTGTAGAAGTGTGTTTACCACTGAAGGTGAAAGGTCTCTGAAGTCCTCCTGGTCGCGTCCAGGGACCAAAGGTGGAGGTTCCAGAGATCGGGGCGCGGGTGCCAAATTGTGCCCTTCCCCTGAGAAAGGAGGTCCTTCCTCAGAGGAATGCGCCAGGGAGGGGCTGATGCCAGGAGCACCAGGTCCGAGAACCAGGTTCTGTTGGGCCAGAAGGGGGCCACCAAGAGAATCTGTTCCTTGTCCTCCCTGACTTTGCACAAGGTTTGTGCGATGAGGCTCACTGGGGGAAACGCATACTTGAGCCGGCCCCTCGGCCAACTGTGTGCCAGTGCGTCTATACCGAGGGGGGCCTCGGTTAGACCGTACCACAGCTGGCAGTGGGTGGATTCCGGTGAGGCAAAGAGGTCTACCTGTGCCTGGCCGAATCGATCCCAAATCAGTTGGACCGACTGGGGGTGGAGTCTCCACTCGCCTCCGAGCGAAACCTGTCGTGACAGGGAATCGGCCATACGATTGGCTTCGCCCGGAATGTGAGTGGCTCGTAGAGACTTGAGTCTGTGTTGACTCCAGAGCAGCAGGTGGCGGGCTAGTTGTGACATGCGAAAGGAGCGTACACCGCCCTGGTGGTTGATGTAGGCCACAGCCGCAGTGTTGTCGGACCTGACCAACACGTGCTTGCCCTGAATCATAGGTCGGAACCTCCTCAGGGCCAGGAGCACTGCCAACAACTCCAGACAATTTATGTGCCAAAACAGTCGGGGGCCTGTCCAGACCCCGGAAGCTGCCTGCCCGTTGCAGGTGGCACCCCAGCCTGTCTTGGAAGCATCTGTGGTGACAACGATGCGTCTGGACACCTGTTCCAGGGGAACTCCTGACCGTAGGAACATAATGTCTGTCCAAGGGCTGAGTGTCTGGCGACACGATGGTGTGATGTTCACTCGAAATGTGCCTCATGAACCAATCATGAACCTTGTACTGATATGCCCGTCCTTCGAAGGCAAACCGCAAGAACGGCCTGTGTCTTGGGAGGATTGAGACATGAAAGTACGCGTCCTTCAGGTCTACGGCCACAAACCAATCTTGAACCCTGACACACGTGAGAATTTGCCTGAGGGTTAACATCTTGAACGGGAGCTTGAGCAGGGCCCGATTCAAGACCCTCAGATCCAAGATTGGTCTGAGACCGCCACCCTTCTTGGGTACAATGAAGTAGGGGCTGTAGAACCCTTTCTTCATTTCGGCTGAGGGGACAGTTTCTATCGCACCCTTCGCCAGAAGGACTGCGATTTCCGCCCGAAGAACCGCGGTGTTGGGGCCCTGAACCGACGTAGTGAGAACACCACGGAACTTGGGTGGACGCCGTGCAAACTGGATGGCATAGCCGAGCCGAATGGTCCTGAGGAGCCAGCGGGAAGGATTGGGGAGATTTAACCAATCCGAAAAGTTCTCCGCTAAGGGTCTCAGAGGAGTTACATTCGGTGTACCAAGGGTGGGGGTACCGTCGCTGGGAAAACAGTGTGTGGCCGGAGGTGAGAAGCCCCGAACCACACTGGCTGTTCTGCCCAGGGAGTCCGATCCGTGAGAGCTGTGCAGATGATCCGCCCGAGAGGGGAGATCGTCTGAACGAGCTCGTTGTTTCAGAGCATACGGGGGCACAGGTATTGTGCGATCGTATGTTTCTGATAATGGAAACAGCATCCGACCGTCGAGTAGAGGGTCGGAGGTGCTGTATATTGTGCCCAGAGAAGAAGGAAATTGCTCTTTTATTGACCATGTGGTGGCCGTCTGCCGTGTGGCAGACAGCCGGGTAGAAGCCGAATCCAGCGCTCGTCCCTTCGTCGAGTGTGGATCCGGACAGGTCAGATGATCCTCCTTCCCTGGGCTGCCCGTCTCAGGAACGCTTCGAAGCCTGACGTGGGTTCTTAGTGGCCTGAGGACGGGCTGGCGGTGCCACCTTCCTACGAGTGCTGGACCGTTGGGCGGGTCTGGCTGCAGGACCGGCAGGTTGCGGGGCCTGAGCCACCCTCATAGGGGGTCTTCCTCGGCGGGGGGCAGGCGGAGGTTGCTGCGTCGGCTGAGCTGGGCCAGCGCTCGCTGCACGCCGAGGCAGGATGTGTTTAATGGCCTCCGTCTGCTGCTTCACCGTGGAGAACTGTTGGGCAAATTCTTCCACGGTTTCGCCGAAGAGACCAGTCTGGGAAATGGGAGCGTCAAGAAAGCGTGCTTTCTCGGCGTCTCGCATCTCAGCCAGGTTTAGCCATAGGTGGCGCTCCTGGACCACCATAGTGGACATCGCCCTCCCCAGAGCCTGCGCCGTAACCTTCGTAGCTCGAAGAGCATAGTCGGTCGCAGAGTGCAGCTCGTGTAACAGCTCTGGGTCAGGAACACCCTCGTGCAGGTCTTTGAGAACCTTAGCCTGATAGACCTGCAAAATCGCCATAGCGTGTAAGGCGGACGCAGCTTGCCCAGAGGCCGCATAAGCCTTCGCTACAAGTGCAGACGAAAACTTACAAGCCCTGGACGGGAGTCTCGGGCGGCCCCTCCAGGAGGCGGCGTTTTGCGGGCACAAGTGCATCGCAATCGCTCTCTCCACCTGGGGGACCTCCGTATACCCCCTCGCTGGACCGCCATCGAGGGTGGTGAGGGACGGGGAGATAGCGTGCCGTGAACGAGCCGACAGAGGGGCTTTCCACGACTTCGTTAACTCCTCATGCACTTCCGGGAAAAACGGGACCGGGGAGGAACGTGGCCTCGAGTCACGTCCACTGCCCAGGAACCAGTCATCCAGCCTTGAAGGCTCAGGGCTGGGCGGGGGAACCCACACAACCCCAATCTCCTTGGCTGCCCGTTTTAGTGCGGCGGCCATTTCGGCATCCGCCACAGACTGAGACTCTCCCGCCGGAGCGGTAAGTTCAGCCGTGACGTCAGCCTCTGACGGCTCTCCCTCCGATGCTACAGACCCAGCCTTTTCCTCAGCAGGAGCCCCGAACAAAAGATCCAGCCCATACTGAGACGAGCTTTCAAAATCGTCCTGAGACTCCATCGGTGGACACACAGGGTGAACGGTTTGCGAGGACGTACCCGGCAAAGCGTCGTTCAAACCCTGCCGCTCTTCTTCAACGCACATCGCTGCGGCCTCGTACCCGGAAGTAGAAGGACCGGAGCGGGAAGCAGTTGAATGGCGCCGCGGCTTCTTCGAAAAGAACGCGGCTCGTGAGCGGAGCGTGCCCAAGGGCATGTCCTCGCAGTTCTGACAACCTCCCTCAGCGAACGCTGCTTCAGCATGCTCCCGCCCCAAGCACTGAACACAGCGATCGTGCCGATCGTTAGGGGAAAGGTAGAATCCGCAACCAGTTGGACACGGACGGAAAGGCATAGTGAAACACACAATCCGCCCGTGGAGCTCTTTTAGAGAAAATTTGCTCAATTAGAGGAAAATCTTCTCCTGAAGATCGCCGTCGACGCACCCAGGGGAACTCTCACAACACGAGCCGTGTCAGAGAGGGAGAGACCGCTGTCTGTGCCGTAGATCCAACGACGAGAGAGGTGAATGTTGCCGCTTCTCACACAGAGACGCTGCATTCGGCTCCGAAGAACAGAACGAGTGAGCAGATGCACACGCTGCCCTATTTATACCCGGATGTCCGGGGCGTGGCCAGCTATGCAAATCTGCACACCCAATTTTCATTGGCCTTTCTCAAAACTGTCAGAGGTGTTTGGGCTCTCAAGGGCGACCCCTAGTGTCGTACACTACTCGACACAACTCGGAGTGTACGACAGATAGGGAACCAGTGTTATCAAACATCATTTTATAATATGTTTAGAGGGAAAAAATTAAAATCAAAAACCATGGTAATCACAAATGTTTTGCTACATTAACCATAGACTAACCATGAAATTTGTAGTAAAATTATGGTTGTAAATTAATCCGCCAAAAAAACATGGTTAATTTTGGTAAAAGAAAAATATGACTCATGATAATGCAATAAAATGTTCAGTATTAGAATTTTTTCTGTAAAGATATTGTCATGAAGTAATTATTATTGTACTAATTTTGACATTTAGGCAATTTATGAAAAATAGTTTTATTAAATCTATAGTATTTAAGTAATTTTAAGATAAAACAACACATGGTCATAATGTGATCCTTTAAACCTATGACTTTTGACCTAAAATAAACTTATGTTATTGCAAACCGAATATAGTAAGCTGGTTGTTTTGCTAAAAGGTGGAGACAGTTCTGTTCATAACAGTTGTTGCCTGATGGGAAAAGTGACAGGTACTAGAAAATTAGGGGGAAAAAGTAAACACACACAAAGTGAGATGCAGAGAGCTATCATGGAAAATGAAGAGACTGAAAAGGAAAATAGAAATGAAGCTACAGTTCAAGAGAGAACCTTTAATTATTTTGCATGGCCCCAGATTTTAAATATTTTTTTAAATGTGATAGCCATACAAAAAACAGCGTTATCCGTGGTTTCAGAATTTGTTGTCAGTGAATGGGATGGCCTGGATGAGTATGAGATTTCCCAGCCTGAAATTTTGTCCCAGTCTTGCCCTGTTCTACATAGTGGTTGTTCAGCCTTGATACATTCATTAGCTAACAAAATTTTAAATATGTTAATTTGTAATAATGTGTCAATATGACGTAAGGTGCAGTTACCAGCTTGACACTAAAACAGGCAGTAGTAATGGGTACTTTTTACTTAAGTACATGTCTGAGCTCATACGTCTTTACTTTAACCTGAGTAAAAAAAAGTGTAGTCAGTACTTCTACTTTTACCAGAGTATTTTTAAACATGAGTATCTGTACTTCTACTTAAGTGAAGAATGTGTATACTTTTGCCATCTCTGACAGACTCGTATTCTCTTCTTGTGTTTGCACTTTATACAGCTGTACCACATTTGTGCTGCACGAGATAACACATTTTTAGAATAAATTGGGTTAAGAAAGAACCAGAGTGTACATTAAATTTCCTCACACTGTACAGCAAAAAAAAAAAAACCTTGCTTATTTATTTATTTATTTGATTATGAGCTCATCCATTTTTTAGAGTGCAAGACAGCACTCAACAAGGCAGCAAAAAAAATAAAATTTAAAAATTTAAAAAACATGACAACATGTCTGTGATTTGTGGTGGATTTTATCATATGTTGTCAAGGGTTTACAAACTACTGGGGGTCACGAGTCCCCACAACAAGAGGCCTACTCAGGACAGCAGTCTCAAATAAGGGAGCCACTGTCTTTGGCCCATCCTGAATCACGATTTTTAGTGGAAATCTCTATTTATGGACACAAAAGCGATCACCTGTCCTTTTAGATAATTCATAGCATCCTCATCGCTAATAATCCTCTCCAGTAGTTTAATGGAGGTCTCCTCAGTGATATGAACCATTGCAAGTCCTTCAGCTGTCAGATACATGATGATGATGATGATAAATTTATGTCCCACAGTCAGTTTTCAGGGTTTAGCATACATTCAAGCAAAGCAATTCATACGTGAATGTGTTTTTCACACACTTTGGAAGAGAATTTGTATCACTGTGAATTATACTGTTGCCATCCAAGACTGATGACACATACCTGGATGAACACTCTTCTATCTGCATACTGTAATTGAGGTCAGTCCCCATCTCTCATCCACTTTCTCATTTGTACTCTCTCGCTTTGTTTTTCTATTTTTTTCCCCTCCTATACTGTTCATTTCTTGGCAACCATTTTAACGCATTAGTTGTGGCTGTTCAGTGAGCGCCAATTCATTGAGTGTTAACTCACTCTCCTGTTGTCTGTATCTGTGTTGTTTCTCTTCTCTTTTGCATTTTAGGCATCCCCTTCCATGAGATCCATTTTTCAAAATGCCAGTGCTGGTAACTTTCCAATCAAAACTTGAAAGGATTCCAGGGGGAGTCCGTCCTATCCTTGCCCTCTTTGAACACCATCCACAGCGGTGCATGCATTAGGAGTTGGAAAGGAAAAATAATGGATTGTGACAACGCAATAAATCTCTGATAGGTGGAGTGGAAATAAGCTTGTTTTGGAAAGATAGGCCACAGGTATATCACAAAATATCATTCTAAATTCAGTTGTATAAGTTTATTCCTGTATGGAATGACAGTCCTTAAGATAACTGCATGTTATTGCAGAGAGAGGAAAGCTGATTACTAGAAGCGATAAACCAAAAGTGATTACTCCAGGGAGCTCTGCTCATTCAAACCCACTCCAGAAGTTGTGGCAAAGCATCAGAGGAACTTTAGCATTGAAGATGCATTCACACTTGTTCTTTAACAGTGCTGTTTATGTCTTAAAGGGATAGTTCACCCAAAAATGAAAATTTTATGTTTATCTGCTTACCCCCAGGGCATCCAAGATGTAGGTGACTTTGTTTCTTCAGTAGAATACAAACAAAGATTTTTAACTCTGACTGTTGCAGTCTGTCAGTCATGTAATGGCAGTCAAGGGCTACCAAATGTTTGAGAGAAAAAAAAAAACGTACACAAACAAAACCAAATTAAAACCCTGCGACTCGTGACAATACACTGATGTCCTGAGACACGAAACAATCGGTTTGTGCGAGAAACTGAACAGTATTTATATCATTTTTTACCTCTAATTCACCACTATGTCCTACTGTTCTGAGCGCATGCACAGCATCTGGCGCGTGACGTGTACATCCTCTGGTGTAGTATACGCAAGCGGCGGAAGCGATTTGCACTTATACGTCACTTTTGACACTGCACAGAGATTGCGGACGTGTTCACTGGCACTGTGAAGATCTAAAGATATTAAGAAGTACAGGTCATCACAACGGTAGTGTCAGGCGGCGTGCGCGGGAAGGAGGAGTAGGGACGCGGGAGTCATGAACACGCACTTTATTAATATAATCCAAACAAGGGAAAAGGAACGAACAGGAACAGCAGGGAAACCACACACTAACACAACGAAACTAACATTAAGAATACTTAGCGACAATATAAGAACGGAACAATGGAAAAGGAACTGAATCAAACTTATATAGGAAAGCTGATGAGACAAAGACAGGTGAACAATGACAAATGACGTAATAACTAGAAACGGAACAGGAAAGACCAAATAAGGACACAGGAGGAAAAACCAAACAAAACAGTCCACAGGGGTGTGACAGGAAGACGATTTTTATATATCATCAGACAACGTGAATTAGATTTTTTTGCCCAACACTACTTACAGCTATAATAACTTGAATACACAGTGTATTATTAAAATTATTATTTCACTTCACCCTTATGAAAGTTAACCATGGTTTTACAAAGGTTTAACCTCAAATCCAACCAAAAAAGGGTGTTTTTGTAGTAAAACCATGGTTAATAAAAATTGAACCATGGTTGTGCTTCCAAAACCATAGTTTAAACATGTTAGCTGTATTAAAACAGTGGTGGAAGTCGACCACTAAAAAACATGCTTTTACTACGTCAAAACTTTATTTCATTAGTTAATTTTCATAAGGGCACCTTTACAAATAAAAAGGACAGATGCAATGATCTTGTTCACATACTTCTGTTCGATGTGGAAAAAAAACATAGGCACAGCTGATGATATCAGTTGTATGCGATCCACTCCTGGGTCTCTAAAATCATCAGAGGAAAAATTATCGCTGCAGACCCTCCACAGTTTTAGTAAGTTTATGGGTGTGTCGATATCCAGCCGCAAGCAACCATAACTTTAAGCGATCAGGCTCAGAAGTTGGGAATCGTTGAAAAGTCAACAATCCCACATGATTTTGCGCAAGAAGACATCATTTAGCTTTAAATCGATTTGAACAATCAGGATACGCGCAAGTAAATACCACTTTGAATAGCCGTGATACCCACAATCTCTGTGCGGTGTAAACAACAAGTGACGTATAAGCGCAGATTGCTTCCGACGCTTGCGTATACTACACCAGAGCACGTACACGTCACGTGCCAGATGCTGTGCATGCACTCAGGACAGTAGGACATAGCCGTGAATCAGAGGTAAAAAATGATATAAATACTGTTCAGTTTCTCGTTTTTGGGTGAACTATCCCTTTAAATGTCCCTTTAAATGTATAATGTTTTAGGGAAAGGGATAAAAAAGATAGTACATCATTTTTACAGGATAGATACAGGTATACAGAGAGCTTT
Organism: Labeo catla; assembly: GCA_012976165.1. NCBI lineage: Eukaryota > Metazoa > Chordata > Actinopteri > Cypriniformes > Cyprinidae > Labeo > Labeo catla. The sequence goes on from VONZ01000102.1 coordinate 739,338, forward strand.
ATACCCTAAACAGCAAAACAGTTTCATGAGAATGGGCCTATGTTATCAATTTTCTTTATTTCGATTGTCTCTTCTCACAATGGTTAGAATCTAAAACAGGCCCTTTAGTAGTGGACTTTATAGTATGGTGTGTGAATGACATCTAGAGGTGAAGGGCTCTCTCTGTATATGCAATTGGATATATGCATTATCTTGATTTGCACCTCAGGAATCATTGACATTCAACTATGGGTATGTTTTTTCCCTTCTCGTACACAAACAGCTGGCTAATCATAAACATGTCATTTTATTGCTGTCACTCTATACCACCTTTATTGCCCCTTCAAACACTACACACCACAAACCATGCAGGTGTCTGAGGAAGGACAGGCATACAAACGTCAACTCCACGGTGACAAACAACAATGATAGAATGAGTGATATGTGTATTGGATGATAGAATGTCATGGAAGAGACATTTAATTGACTTATGTCATGTTGACAGGGCCAAGGAATTTTAACACCATTTTCAACAGCATTGTCACTGTTGTGTTACTAGATCTGTGAACGCAAGAGATTGCTAAGAACATTTTATTATATTTTGTTCGGTCTTTGAGCATTTCATCATGTAATTTTGTTGAAATGTAAATTAGAGAGGTGATCACAACGATGATTGGATATGTGTGCGTACCTGGTATTCTCTACACTGTGGGGACCAAATGTCATTTAGACTTTCGTTTTGTTTTGTTTTGTTTTGTTTTGTTTTGTTTTGTTTTGTTTTGTTTTGTTTGATAGTACGGTATTAAAAACTGTACATTTATGGAACATTAAACATGTAGACCAGTTTGTGTTTGTGTATTTCAAGAGTGCTTGACATGTCACTGTGAAGATGGTTCACATCACTGTGAAGATGCTTCACATCTAATAATACGTGATATAATCCATTTAGACTCTACAAACATTCTTCTTCATGTAGGTAGAAGAATAAAGGACCTTCAAAAACTAAAGACAAGGCCAAGTGGTATGGGGTAGCTTGTTTCAAGAAGACCTTGTTGGTCTGGAGAGTGTTTAAAGGAGCCTGTGGGGGTGTAAAATCACCATGCGAAGTATGTGTAAGGATGTCTGGAAGCGTTACCATCCAACGCGCTCTCAATTGTGTCATTTTAAAAAGTGACAAAGCCTTGTATAGCACTGCTATGACAGTGAATCTCAAAAAGCAATAGTGGTCACTAGTTGGTTTTCACAAGTGAAACTGACATTGATTTTCTCTATAGAGAACCTGATTTTTAATGATAAAATAAATCTTCAACCTTGGTTCTTTTGAAAAACTGCAAAAACATACCTATATATAAAATTCACTGCAGTTTCCAACCATTTGTATTCTTTTTCACATAAATTATGACTACAGAGGCAGATTATCAATTAATAAGGACTTATTTTGTGTGGTTATTTGCACAATACTATGTAATGTCTTCAGAACACTTTTACCATAGTGCATAATTTGTAAACTAATACATGTTAATGTTTGCATCACATAACCAGCTCCATAAGTTGGCTTTTCTTGCTTTGTAAACTTGACTATAATTGACTATAATTAATGTACTATAATACAATAAATACAGTATACTATAGTAAAGTATAGTATAGTATTATGTAGTAGTACAATAAATAACTAAATTGTATTCTATAGTAGCCTATAGCATAATACAATAAATGTTCAAATATTGTTGACTTTTATTAAAAAAAAACAAAACAAAACATATTTTCACATATTTTAAGACCAAGACACCTTCAAATTTTCATCAACAAATAAAAACGAGACGAAAATGTTATGAAAGACGATTTGGAAAGAGACTCATTTAGAATAAAACTGCTGCGTGGTTAGGAGGTTAGATGCAGACATTTGAACTGTATCATAACCAGTTGATCTATCCGGCGATCTACCTGTCATCCATTTGCTGCACGTCTCATAAAACGTTAAAAAATGTCAATATGATAAAACCTATCAATGCCAACTAAATTTAAATCGAATGATATATAGACTAAAACAAATCAGATGACTAAAATATGACTAAAACTAAATGGCATTTTAGTTAAAAGACTAAGAACAAATCTAAATCTGCTGTCAAAAATAACATTTGTATTGTACAGATACACAGTACAAAATTGTATTTTTACATATGTATTTCAAAAACATATCTGAAATACTGCCTATCCCTGTGTGTGGTATTTCAGAATTTTTAAGCTTTGATAATTAAATTCTTCCATTCAAACACTGTAAATAAATGTCCCATCTGGAGTGGATTTTAAAAGAATAGCTGTTAATAAAGTCTGTCTCTATCATTTACTGATAAATGAAAGCGCTCTGTACTCAACTAAAGTAGCAGCTTATTACAGATAAATATCCATGCTCTGAAGATAAGAATTTGTGCATGCCAGTTTTATTTATAAATACTTAGGAAATTTTATTTCCCTCCTTTCTCAAATATTGCTCTCATACACTGGTAAAGCAAATTAAATTAAAATATTAAACTAAATGTGATGTTGGGTTGTTCAAATAGGCAAAGTTTAATTAATAATTCCAAATGTCTGCACAAGTTGTACGTCCTGCCTATTGTCACAGTGTGACTCACGAAGGATCAGAGGGCTTGTTTTACATTAGATTAATATTCTCCTTTTTTTTTTTTTTTTAATTAGACTAAAACATGGAAGTCCTCCCCCAGATTCTACTGTCAAATGCATTTTTAATATTTGCTTGACATTTGAGCAGAAGGTCAGGCTCATTATGTCAGTGTGTAATGAATAGAAGTGGAAGGACATGGAGAGAATAGTGGTGGCCAAAGATCAGTTCTTCTTCAGTCTTTAAAGAATACTTAATGTTATAATTCACATTATGTCACATGAAAAACTATATATATATATATATATATATAATTATTATTATTATTATTATTATTTATTTTATTTTTTTTCCGCAAATGAGATTGATTGACAGTGTGTACTACTTTGTATGAAATAACTACAATCAAAATTCTAGAAAATTCTATAGTGAATGTATTTTTTTTTTTTTCAGTTTTGCTAAAGGCAAGCTGGCAGTGTAAAAGATCTTATTGGACAAATATGCACTTTCCTTATGACAGTTATCTGTGTTTTATTGTAGTAAAGATGTAGTAATGTAGTAGCCATGTTTTTTTTTTTTTTTTTTTTTTTTTTTTTGTTTGTTTGTTTGTTCACATTTGTATAACCACAATTTTACTACTAGTAGCCATTTTTGTAGTAGTAGTAGTAGTAAAACTATGGTTATTTTTTGTAAGGGTTTAAGTTTAAGGGTTATATAAATGTATATTTTTAAAAGGTACTTCATTGGTGTGCATACTGTGTACAAGACCTAGCAAAACTAAAATATTATTGCATCCAAAATTGCATACTGTGTAGGTACTACATATTCATTTAAACATATTCATTTTAAGCGACCATTAAAAAAAAGAATGTTTAGTATTTTAAGAACATGCTAAAACACAACTTGTTAAAACATACACAGTCATCTACCCATGTTAGCAGCATTATAACAATGCCTAGCAACATGCTAAAATGTTAACAACATTTTAGGAACATGGTAAAGCATGTCAGCAGTGTGGTAACAATGCCTGTAAAACATTGGTAATTAACAATGCCTAGCAACATGCTAACACATGCTAACAACGTGCTATCAACACCTTGAAGCATGTTAAATCATGCTTGTAGCTTGTTAACAATTGCCTTGGACGTTTGGGACAGTTGGGACGTTTTATCATGTTGGAGAAAAAAATTTATGTTATTCTGAAAATATATTATATGTTTTTATTAAATAACACATACTCCCTATCTACAGGCCCTACTGTTCTCATATCATATATAACTGTGATGTTCTACAAAACAAGCTTTAAAACACGTTTTTTCTTACAGCTGAAAATTCTTACCGTTTTCTCTCCAGTACAACACCACCTTTTTTACCCCACACTACCCTATTGTTTATATTCAAAGAAACCTACAGAAACTGAATTTGGACGGGCTTCAAAGGCAACATAACAGTTTAATGATCTGCAACAAATTTATTTAAATCCAATATAGATTTTCAGTCTTTCTTTCTTTCTTTCTTTCTTTCTTTACCTGACAAAAAATGTATTGACAACCTTCTCATGGTCTTATGAAAAATATGTATTATTTACCATTCCTAATATAAATAAAGATCCAAATATTTAATACACTTGCTTGAATAATGATGCAAAATGTATATTGCTTGATTTAAACAATGGTTTATAATCACTTTCAAGCCTTTTTAATCCAAGATTTAAAAAATCCCATGTGTCAAGAGTTTGTATAATATCCTTATTTTACAGCTCACATTTCATTTTACTATTAATATTGTCAGGCTGCATACATGGCACTTTAAGTGCACATGATTTTGCATATTTTGCGTGATACCATGCATTTTTCTTTAAGTTTATTATGCATTCAAACAACGCTAAGCCATGCTAATGACAATGAACGTACTTTGTTGATAAACACTCTACCTTGCCGTCAGCTGAAGATGATATTTGACAGGCTGCCTGTTCCATAGCGACTTTAATTGAAAGTAATATATTCTGTGCTGTCATACATGCTAAATACACAAAGAAAGAATGTGATAAAGACAAGACAGCTGTCTGCATTTTTAAAGTCAGATTGAAGCAACACAACAGCCTGTATTGTGAGAAAGCACAATGCTTTTCATAAATGCAGTCAAAACATAAATGTATATTCATACGCTCTACAAGACAAAAATCAACACAACACAAAATTGGATAATTACAGTCATTGCAAAGCAGTGCTATATTGATAATCTTCAAACAATTTCATAACAGTTTGTCCTCCTAACCCCCTAACGCAAAATGGTCTGGCTACTGCATTTATCTAAAGTTAGATTTCTCTGATAAGTATAATGCAGTAACACACTAAACCCAGTCATGCAATTCTTTAAAATGTAGACTATAGTTATGATTAACTAAACCTTTAAGCATAAAAAAAAGTTAAATTGGTCATCACTCAAATAAGCAAATAAACAAACAAACAAATAATTAATGAATGCCCTGTAATAGGTTCTATTTGGGTTATTGTTCCTTTTTTTTATCAGCTTTTCCAATGTTGCATATTAAGGAAATATTAATAAAGTTTTTCAGACACGCATATATTGTGTTGAGTAGCATCTGTGTTTGCTTTGCTTTTCGAACACTACTTCCATTGATGTGACCTTTTAGTCCAGAGCTTAGTCCAAAGTTTGCCTGAAAGTTTAGACTAAAAGTGTGTGTGTGTGTGTGTGTTTTTTTTTTTGTTTGTTTGTTTGTTTTTTGTTTTGTTTTTCTTCAGTTTTTTTGGTGCACAATGACCAGCCTAGAAATGAACATTACTAGTTTGGTCTACAATTGTTTATCGTGTCTATCCAGCAGATATGGCTGTGCTCGCTCTCGCTCAGTCTCTACCTCTGTCTCAAGCTTTCTTCAGGCCATCACTTTAATGTCAGGTAGCTCATTTACTCCTGCCAAAGACAACTCATATTGATTCATTCTATATTTGTGTCTCTGTAGGCTGTGGAGACTAACCTGGCCTCTAAAGACAGTCACTGGGTGTTTGTGAATGAGGTAAGGAAAGATTTATTATACTGTATATACAGGTGCATCTCAATAAATTAGAATGTCGTGGAAAAGTTCATTTATTTCAGTAATTCAACTCAAATTGTGAAACTCGTGTATTCAATAGATTCAGTGCACACAGACTGAAGTAGTTTAAATCTTTGGTTCTTTTATTTGTGATGATTTTGGCTCACATTTAACAAAAACCCACCAATTCACAATCTCAACACATTAGAATATGGTGACATGCCAATCAGCTAATCAACTCAAAGCACCTGCAAAGGTTTCCTGAGCCTTCAAAATGGTCTCTCAGTTTGGTTCACTAGGCTACACAATCATGGGGAAGACTGATCTGACAGTTGTCCAGAAGACAATCATTGACACCCTTCACAAGGAGCGTAAGCCACAAACATTCATTGCCAAAGAAGCTGGCTGTTCACAGAGTGTTGTATCCAAGCATGTTAACAGAAAGTTGAGTGGAAGAAAAAGATGCACAACCAACCAAGAGAACCGCAGTCTTGAGAGGCTTGTCAAGCAAAACCGATTCAAGAATTTGGGTGAACTTCACAAGGAATGGACTAAGCCTGGGGTCAAGGCATCAAGAGCCACCACACACAGACGTGTCAAGGAATTTGGCTACAGTTGTCATATTCCTCTTGTTAAGCCACTCCTGAACCACAGACAACGTCAGAGGCGTCTTAACTGGGTTAAGGAGAAAAAGAAATGGACTGTTGCCAAGTGGTCCAAAGTCCTCTTTTCAGATGAGAGCAAGTTTTGTATTTCATTTGGAAACCAAGGTCCTAGAGTCTGGAGGAAGGGTGGAAAAGCTCATAGCCCAAGTTGCTTGAAGTCCAGTGTTAAGTTTCCACAGTCTGTGATGATTTGGGGTGCAATGTCATCTGCTGGTGTTGGTCCACTGTGTTTTTTGAAAACCAAAGTCACTGCACCCGTTTACCGTTTACCAGAAATTTTAGAGCACTTCATGCTTCCTTCTGCTGACCAGCTTTTTAAAGACGCTGATTTCATTTTCCAGCAGGATTTGGCACCTGCCCACACTGCCAAAAACACCAAAAGTTGGTTAAATTACCATGTTGTTGGTGTGCTTGACTGGCCAGCAAACTCACCAGACCTGAACCCCATAGAGAATCTGTGGGGTATTGTCAAGAGGAAAATGAGAAACAAGAGACTAAAAAATGCAGATGAGCTGAAGGCCACTGTCAAAGAAACCTGGACTATCATACCATCCAGCAGTGCCACAGACTTGAATTGAGGCAGTAATTAAAGTAAAAGGAGCCCCTACCAAGTATTGAGTGCATATACAGTAAATGAACATACTTTCCAGAAGGCCAATAATTCACTAAAAATCTTTTTTTTTTTTACTGGTCTTATGAAGTATTTTAATTAGTTGAGATTGGTGGGTTTTTGTTAAATGTGAGCCAAAATCATCACAATTAAAAGAACCAAAGACTTAAACTACTTCAGTCTGTGTGCATTGAATTTATTTAATACACGAGTTTCACAATTTAAATTGAATTAATAAGGGATACATTTAGAATTTGACAATGTGAAGAAAAAAGTTTTCCTGATTCCCAAAAACCGAAACGTGACCACACATAGCTGCTTTAAAACAATTTTGTATAAAGTGCTATATAAATAAAGGTGATCTGTAGAAATATGTGCATAAAATACCATCTATGTTTGCTACTGTCCACCATGTTACCTTTACTGGGTAACACAGTTGACAGGTAACTTAGTTGACATTTTTAGTGTTTTGGGCCTGTACTCAACATGGAAGCCTAGAACTAAATCAAATCAAATCAACTTTATTTATATACCGCCTTTAACAATACAGAATTGTGACAAGGCGGCTGTACAGTATTAAATAGGAAATAGTACATCAACAATGCCAAGGGCAACAGTAAACACTCAATTTTCAGGTAAAGGTAGTTAATCAAATACAAGAAAATAAAATACAATATTGTGTAAAGATAAAGTGTCCCCAACTAAGCAAGCCAGAGGCGACAGCGGCAAGGAACCAAAACTCCATCGGTGACAAATGGAGAAAAAAACCTTGGGTAAAACCAGGCTCAGACAGGGGGCCAGTTCTCCTCTGGCCAGACACAGAGGACTCACCAGGTCCTGTGGTCCTGTGCCGACAGCCGTCTAGGTGACGAGGTCTTCACTGGGGATCCGTCTCTGGGGCTCATCTAGTCGATGTGGTCTCCGCTGACATTCAGTGCTGTAGAGGTCGTCTCTAGGTGCTGATCCACCGTCTGGGCTGGGTACGGACTGGATCCGGAGGACTGCAGTGACCATCTGATCTGGATACGGACTGGATCTGGTGGTTAAGGTGACCTCGGAATAAGAAAGAAACAGACTAATATTAGCATAGATGCCATTCTTCTGACGATGCACTGAGTACATCGGGTGTTATGGGAAGTGTTCCCGGTTCCGGTTGACCTAATTAGTGCAGCCTAACAATCCTTTAACGGATTTGAATTCTAGAAATGTGTTAATGTGTTATGTGTAAGCCAGGTTAAAGAGATGGGTCTTTAATCTAGATTTAAACTGACAGAGTGTGTCTGCATCCCGAACAGTGTTGGGTAGAACTATTGAGCATATGGTATGTTTAGAAATATATTTTCATAAACAAAACATAAGTTTTACTTAAATTGTCTATAAACTGTAAATAAAATTTGCAGCAATAATACTTGTGTAACACTGTTGACAGTCAGTTAATCCACTCTTGACACAGGTTTGCTAGTTTAACCAATATTAGGGGAAAGAGAGAGAACATAACTTCTAGTGTTTCATCAATGCGCTTCTAGAGGAAATATGATCATACTGTGCAAATTATGCGAGAATGGGACAAACCATTCCTTTTTGAGGGGAGGGGGGTTGGGCGGGGGTTCTAGTGGGTAACTTAGTTGACAATGGTTTTTCGGACACTGATAAAATAAGTTATATCACAATAAACACTTATTATTTTTGAAGCGCACACCCAAATGTCTTGATAACCTAATCTAACTGAAGGCAAAACTTTTAAATTAATTTATATTTGAGGTCATTTTCATGCTTAAATGCAGAGTAGAATGAGCTTTACAAAATCGGATAGCTGAATACCAGGGTTCTATGTATCATTTTTGAACAAAAGATATGGCTTTTTCAACATATAGTAGTGTGATTGGGCAAAATATAATTGTGTACTAGAAAATTAAGCATTGAGGCTTTATATAGATGAAAATATATTTTAAAAAAATATTTTAAAAATATTAAACAATATTATGGAATGACCCATTTGTGTTTGTATGCAGTAACAGATTATTTCTTCTCATGCCAGCCTCAAATTTACTACAGTATGCATAAAGTGGGAGTTATGCAAATCAGGCACCCATAAGAATATGTGTCAAATTAAATTTGCATGAAACAATTCCCAATCTCTACAGCTGGTTCTGAGTACTAGGTTGTAATAGTTTTAACAGTTTCAAGTTTTACCATTACAGGGTTCTGGCAGACTTAATACAGATTTGTACTTGACACCTTGCAGCAGCTTAACAAAACAAAAGGGGGAAATAAAAAAAGCACAACACTTTTTCATATCAACATGTATTACAGAAACAAAGCCATTTCAAGCTAATCAACATGAACAAAGAACAATTCAGCTAGTAAGGCAGTTGAAGTGGTGTATAAATCCTTGTAATCAATAGCCACACACACAAAACAGTAGTCCAAAAAATAAATAAATAAAAAAAAAACAAGGAAAGAAAGAAAGAAAGAAAGAAAGAAAAGACAAAGAAAAACTTGACTACCAACAGTTTTATTCACATCCACTACTCTGGGCTACTGGATTCCACAAAAGCACAAAAAGCAGTCCACACAAGAACATAGGAAGAGTAAACAACATAATTTACTGGAAACAGGCTGCAAAAATGTTAAAGGAAAAAGGTTCCATGTTTTGCTACAGGAGAGAGAGATCAGCATGTGTAGTTACACAATAAAAGTACATCCTGCTGAAGTGAAACAGAGTGAAGTGAAACATCTATTCTATACACATATTCTATATATATACACTTCATGGGCATTTTAATTGTGATTTACTAAGAATATTTGAATAAATGGCCCCACATGCAAATAAGTTAGATGCACCCATCACCCATATTTAAATGGAGCTTTTACATGTGGTAATTTTGTTACATGTAACCATACAAATCACTTACAGTTTGAATTAAGTACTATGCCTGGGGAATGTGCTGGACCTTCCCGAAGTGTACCAGTTATATACTAAGGGGCAGATGTCAATTGCTGTATCGGAAGGTGAGCCTGATCTCTCTGGGGATGAGAATTCGGCTGCGCTACTGACAATGGCAATGCCTGAATCTAACCTGGAAATGACACTTATGCTTTCTTGGCTGTCGAGAGGGTTGGGCTTGAGTGAAAACCTCCACCGTGTCCCGAGCTTTCAAGGCTGGACATCTGGTTTCTCGGGGCGGCTCGCACTGGTTCTCAGTGCCCCACCTCGGTGCCATTCTTACTGTCAGAAACCAACCTGGTGTCTCCTCCTGCCTCACCACTGTCAACAGCAGGACACCAACTGTGCAGGGCAAACCGTGTCTCCTTTTCCGGACTTGTAAGTACTCGTCCAGTCTAAGTGGCAGTGTTCACGGGGCATGTGGAGAGGCTTCCTCTGCCTTGCACGCTATGGCATTGCTGCAGGTTCATTAGGGTAAAACACTGAAGGACCTGCATCAGAGTGGTCATGACCCAGTGGTTCTGAAAAAGCTATGGGCGGCAAATGACCTCTCGCTTTGGGCGACGAAGTTCACTGCACATCCCTGGGTCGTGCAATGTCCACACTCAAGGTCCAGGAACGCCATCTCTGGCTGTGTCTTGACAACATTTTTGAATTCTCCCATGTGCAGTTCTGGCTGTACAGAAGCAGACTGAGGCAATTAAGCGCATCCTGCCCCAGCGGACAGCTGCTGCCTTCACCCAACCTCCAGCCACAGCACATCAGTCTGCTCGTCGCCAAGCGCAGTCCGCTGCATCTGGCCCCACTCCCGTGCTGCAGCAGCAACCTCCAGTCAAGTAGCGCCGAGGAGCCAGTCACTGCCCAGCCCTTCTAGGCCCCTGCCAAACCTGGCGGAAATCGAAAGGTAAGAAGGCCTGAGACGGGCGACCCAGAGATGGAGGAAGCAGCTCTTCGGGAGATGGTGAGCACACCACTTGCTCCCTCAGAGAAGGGCCAGGTGGACAATGTTTTGTTTTGTTTCCATTTTGTTCCTTTTGCACCTGAATTCTCAGTAGAAGGGCAGGTTCTAAAAGGGATCGGAAAGCAGTGGATGGTCCACTCTCATCCTCCTCTATTGCCAGCAGGCAGAGTGGGCGGTTCAAGAGCACAACCAAGCCTTCGTACACATCCTCTGCCTTACCATGCAACCCGGTAAGTGTTGCACTAGACACCCAGAACATGCTTTGGACTGCCATGGAGCCCCCCCAAGCCAGGTCCCTGTGTTCCACTTTACTGCCCCACTGCAGGTACATCTGTGGTTCCTTTGGTCCCACTTGCATGGTCTCAGAGTTCAGAGGCATCCAGTTCACCTCAGTGAAGGCTGACACTGGTCATGTCTTGCGAAGGACATGAAAAATCCAGCATATCAGTACAAGGACTTTCCCTTCTGGCTGTTGCTGTCTCCCCACGTCTTCACGAAAGTCATGGAGGTTGCCATGTTCCCATGAGAGAACAAGGCATTCACATTCTCAACTATCCTGACGACTGGCTCATTCTGGAACAGTCACGGGATCAGTTGTGCGAATACAGGGATCTGGTGCTCAGTCACCTCAGCCAGTTGGGTCTTCAGGGTCAACTGGGAAAACAGCAAATTCTCCCCTGTGCAGAAGATCTTTTTTCTCGGGATAAAGCTGTATTCGGACAAACAGACAGCACACCTCACATAGAAACCTTTTCAGTCTGTGTTGAACTGCTTGAATTCATTCAAAGGCAGGATAGCGGTCCCACTGAAACTGTTTCAGAAGCTCCTGGAGCAAATGGCAGGTGCAGTAGCAGTCACATCACTGGGGCTGTTTCATATGAGACCACTTCAGCACTGTCTCCACTGCTGAATTCCTGAATTCCCCAACTGCAGTGACACTGCCTCGAGTTGTAGCAAGTACATCTACTCAACCTAATACTATGTCACAGATTACTATTTTCCAAACAAATCAACGAGATTTTGTCATCTATGGTCAAGAGGGAAAAAAACAGCATTATAACAGTTTTGTTGTAGTGTTAAAACAGTTTTATGATGTGTATTTTGTATGACTGACAAAAGCAACAATCCTTAGTAGACCACATTAGTAGATCAGCTTATTTTCTTTGAGTGCTATTAAGTGCAAATCTGTAGTAAATCGGTATTTGTTTATTGCGTGATATAGTTCATTGTATAATCATTAAAGCATTATCATGAATAACCAATGACTGAACATTAAGGCAAACTAATAAAACAGTATAGGAAGAGGCTAGCGTTTGCTGCTAGGAATTAGAAATGGTGGTGGTTTAAAATGCTGTGTCCATAATGAGATAAACAGAGGCTTGAAATACAGCAGATCACCTCTCCTGGGGAGAAGCATTCCCACGTATTGAAGCCATTATAGCCAGCACAAAACATTCGCCAATCATCTTTGATGCATGTTAAAAGAAAATTACACAAAGGCAGATGGTGTTTAATCGATCGCATGTGATTGAAATTTCGGGTAAGTCAATCTGTGAGCTGCGGAAGGCCCAGATTTAGTTGAAGTTAATTGTGAAGGATGATGCCTTCCTGTTAAACATGCTGTAAAGCACCACGTGCTGCTGTTAAATATTAACGTCTCCTCCTGTTGACTACACAATGTGTAGGTTATAAGTGAATTAGAATCTTTGCACTGCTACTCATTTGACAAATAGTGAGTCTGAAAACTTCAAATAACTAATTTGATTATAAAAATTGTCTTCAAATTATTGCTCTGCAATGATAGTAGTTGACCTTAAAAAGAGAAAACTGACCACAGGGCTATTCTAAAAATACATGTGCATAGAGCATATTTTGAATCTCAGATATCGTACAGTATATGCGCCAAGAACAGAATGTCATAATAATCATTTAAAAACTATCACTCACCAACGTAAAGTGCACATGGCTTTTCTCATTAGCTGAACAGTAGCTTTTGCATTGGATATAGGGTTTTAATGATACACTACCTCAGGCCTTAACATTTTGGTTTTGTGGTGTTACAACAAGCTATCCATAATATAAAAATACATGAGAAAGTAATTTTAATGATTCTAAATGACTTTCTTGGATACCAAAGCACAACCCAGTTAACCAGAATATGTTCAGCAGTTATATTACAGTTTCAGCTGTCATTGTGTGTGCACACTCAAACACAATAAAGCCATATAGGCCCTATTTACATTACATGGTTCATGTGATACAGAAGATGTAAAAAATCGGATATAGTCTACAAATCGGAATTGGGCATCATGAACTGCAGTGTAAATGCAACCATAATCACCATTACCTATTAAAGGGTTAGTTCACCCCAAAATAAAAATGATTATTATGGATAGATGCACTTTACTGGGCTTGTTTTGGACTGTTGAAAAGAAACACTGCCATTATAAAGCTTGGAAGAGCCAGAACCATTTTTAATATAACGCTGATTGGATTCTTCTAAAAGAAGGAAGTCATATATACCTAGGATGCCTTGAGAGTGAGTAAATAATTTTTGAACTAACCCTTTAAGTCATTATAATACAGGTTCTTATTATTATCACTGTTACTTTCAATGATGCTTCTGCTACATTGATAATATATGATGACTATTGAACTATTTCAATACTACTTGGGACTAAATTGGCCCACTTTCTAGTATATAAAAGTATACTTTTAAGTATAATTTAAGTATATCAGTAGTAACCTTTGAGTACACAATTAGTTTACAACGTTTTTAGCTTGTACTGCAACTATAATAAAAGTGAATGTATAGGTATACTAATAGTTAACTAATTAAATACTTAGGTAGCATTTTTAGTACACTTTGAAGTATAGTCTCAGTAAACTGCTAGTTTAGTAGTTTTACACTGTAAGTATACTCGTAAGTTTTCTTTAAGTGAACTTTACATCATACTTTATGTATACTACTATGTCCCTATATAGGTATTATTTTTTATATATTTTGTTATATGAATATCTGGACATACAAAATAACAAAAGAAAGAACAGGATATTTGCTTGTAAACAAAAACATTTTATTCTAGTACATTATATTTTTATAATGAACTTATAAACTTACCCACTTGAATGTGGGTAAGTTTCATAAGAAAATACAGAAATAAACAACATTTTGAACAAAAAGCTAAAAGAAAAAAAAAAGACTTGGATTCAGAATGATATAATCAAAATGTAGATGGAGTTGATCAACACCCTAAAGCTTGAAAATCGTTATTACCTCTTCATTGGTCGGCATTTTATTCCACGACGTTACACAGTTTTGATGCTGTTTTATGCTGTTTTCAGTAGTAAAGAAATTGTGTTTTTTGAGAAAAAAACATTTTAGGATTTTTCTCCATATAATGGACTGATATGATGCCCTGAGTTTGAACTTCCAAAATGCAGTTTAAATGCAGCTTCGGACGATCCCAGCCAAAGAAGAAGGGTCTTATCTAGCAAAACGATCGGTTATTTTCATTAAAAAAATACAATTTAAATACTTTTTAATCTCAAACGCTTGTCTTGTCTTGCTCTCCCTGAACTCTGTGTATTCTGGCTCAAGGCAGTTAGGGTATGTCGAAAAACTCTGATCGTATTTTCTTCCTCAACTTCAAAAATCATTTCAAAATCATCCTACATCATTGCTGAAGTTCCGACCCAGTTTTTTTCAATGTGAACATGCAAAGAAGATCAAACACCCTCAACCAAAAAGGTAAAACAGCAATAAAGGATGATTTTGAAGTTGAGGGAGAACATGAGATGGGAGTTTTTCGACATACGCTAACTGTCATGAACTGGGGGAAAAAAAAAAAAAACAGGTCAGGAAGAACAAGACAAGACGAGCATTTGACATTAAAAATTATATAAATTGTATTATTTTTCTGGATAAGACCCTTCTTCCTTGGCTGGGATCATTTACAACCGCATTTGGGATTGTTTGAAGCCGCATTTAAACTGCATTTTGGAAGTTCCAACTCGGGGCACCATATCAGTCCATTATATGGAGAAAAATCCTGAAATGTTTTCCTCAAAAAAACATAATTTATTTATGACTGAAGAAAGACATGAACATCTTGGATGACAATGGGGTTAGTACATTATCTGTAAATTGTTGTTCTGGAACTTCTCCTTTAAGTATAAGTCAGTATAAGTATAAGTCAAGTATACTTAAATGTAATTTTGAGTATATTTCTGAGAAGTACATAAAGTCTATTTCTGAGAAGTATATAAAAAGTAGACTAAAAGTATACTTTCCTATTTTAGTTTAAAAGAAGTATACTAATAGCTCACTTGAATAAACTTCTTTTTTTGTAAGGGATGGCTTATCGATCAGTGTTGCCACAGAATACTGTTTAGTCCGACTGGGTTCACCGTGTTTACTGACAAGAACCGGTTCAAAAGAACAATTTGTTCATGTTCCATTTCAGTTCATGTCGACATTACTACTGGCCATTTTTTAGCTTGATCCTTAATTTCCACCACATTTACATGCAAATGACTTGACTTTTATTAGACCCATTCATCACAATCTCCTGATGGCTAATTTTACTTTATTTTGAATTAGCCACCAATTTGTATGAATTTATATAATCTCTTTCATACCTTTTTGTTTGATCTGTTTAAAACCCTCTAACAAGTAGGTTTTGGGGTGAACTTTTAACTTTATTTTTTTCTAAAAACTGTACATTTTCAAGCAAATCACATCATACAAATTCATACAAAATTTGTAAAGATTTATACATCTCTGAACATATCTCCAAATGAAGATTTAACATGTTTTATGTATGTATCAGCATAAAACCTAAGGCCTATAAATAAAAATGGCATCATGTTGGCATATATATTATATACTGATCATCTTAGACTGTGCTCTATATGCTTGTGGTATCAGATAAAACTCACTACAGAAGCAATACGTTCTCACTCCTGACCTCGGTGTCTGTATACACAGATATGAAGGGCATCAGAAATGTATCAGAAACCACAAACAAATTCAAAAATTGCTGCTTGAAGTGTTACGTCAGCCTTCATTCTTAAATGCAACTGGCTGTTGTGTTTCTCATTACTGATTGTGTCATGCTAAACTTTGGATTTATCTTTTGAATCAGATGTGACCGCATTAACAGCAGTATCATTTTTTTGATTATTAAAACCTTAAGTTTCATTCTGTTCTTTGCCCAAATATATTGTATGGCTTCAAAAGACTTGAAATATGACACAAGATGTTTGTAATACTTTTAAACAGTTTTCTGGTCAGTTTTTGCAATAAATACCCGTGACTGCATTTTCAATTTCTACAAATGCATACAAAGAATGAAATGCATCTTGATCACATGCAGTTGAAAGCAGTGGGGTTCCCTGCTTGATGAAAAATCATGCTAAAGAGGTTTCCAGTGACTCTAAGGAGTCCTGACCAAGTGTCCATATGTGACAAGTTGGGAGTGAGAACGTATTGGCAGAAGGTACTGCTTTCTCCCTAGATGTTTGAAACAGCAGACTGTGAAATTACGAGGAGCACCGCAAACCCATCAATGCAGGGAGAACACTAGTAGGCTTTTAGCGTAAACATATATCCTTTGAACCAAGAGTCACATGGGGAATATAACAGGACATACATTGGAATGGGAAAAGGATGTTAGATTTTCAGGTCTCTTTTTGTACTGACTGTTTCATCTTTTGCAGGAAATATAGCTAAAATATTTTTGAAGTGTTGTAACTCTCTCACTATTTCATCTACCTATGAAAGTTTTCAGGCTGGAGTATAAATAATGGCTGAACAACATCTTGACGATAAATATTTCAATAACAGAGCTGTTTAGCCTAATTTATTTACACAGTATCTGCCATCTTGACTTTGCAAGTAATCACTGTAAATGCAAAAAGATAAAACAGGACAAACAATAGAGTTGTTTCATGGGAAATTAAATGCACAGATTTTATTTGCTATCTGTAGCTGTAACTTGAATTACATGAATGCTGTAGTAATTAAATTGTTTTTGTTATTTCTTGCTGATACAGTTGCATATTTTGTCAGCATTTTGTGCATTCCTACATGTACATGCCGTGGTTGTTATGGATATATTTTTAACGTGCATATAGTTATATGAAGAGTTCAGATGCAAAACCAGCTAAAAGCCATCTTGGTCAAAAATGAGATAATGATACTGAGTGAATGCTCTCAACACATATTATACGTCCATCAAATACTTTTTCTTCAAACTCACTAAAATACCAGCCTCAGCCCAATCAGAAGTACCGGTACTTACATAGAAACCTATACATCTGAGCCTGATAAAAATGGATTTTTTTTAAAGAAAGATGTCAGATGGATTTACCTGGTTTTGCATCTGAACTCTTCATATATAGTTCTACATTTACTGTGCATAACAAACACAGTAAAACATAATTCTATATTTTAGTATAAAATGCATGTCAACTAAATCATCTAATACCAATCCATTCTCACTCCCAAAACATTGAATACCACCTCATGTCAACAGATGCCAAAAGTGCCCTATAATGCATGTTTAGAGACACTGCTGATAAGACCGATGTTTTCAATTAAAGCTTTGGCATCAATTTATTCATGCAAAGGTCATCTATATTATCATTAAAAATCTATTTTCTCAAAATATGTTTATAATTTGATGCTCACACTTGTGTTTATTTCTAAAGAAAGATGTATTTTACATTAATTATGCTTTTAATCAGCTGGGAGCCTAAAAGTCACAATAATTTATTCCATGGTGGTTCTACTACATTTTTACAAAACTCCAGAAGCATACCTATTCATATAATTAATAACTTTTATTACAGATTAAAAAATCTATAACTGAGATCATTGGTTAATAAAGACTTATTTTCACATTGTTCATTGCACAATACTATATTATGATCTTAGAACACTTTTACCACAGTGTATGCGTACACATTTTTTCTACACATTTTTATGTGTAGAAAACTTGCTAAGTAGCTCACTGGTACAGCAATACATGTGCAATGCAAATATTAGTCCTGTGAAATATGACTAAAAATAGGAAAAACACTTGCAGAAGCAAGCTTAAATGGCATTGTTGTTAGAGTAAATGCATTTTTTTCTCTCACATTTGCTTTTGTTAACACTTTCAGTTAGGTTTAGTGTAGGTGGTATGTTTTTTGTTTGTTTGTTTGTTTGTTTTTTTCACAGGCATGTTTCCCTGGGTTAGATGTTTGGGAATCTTTGTCTTAGATAAAAATGACCAGTTTAAGTCTTGTTTTGGATTCTAGTTATGCTGGTGTCCCTACTTGAATTCTTAACCAGGTTAAATATCTAGCCTTTTTGGTCAGTCAGCATCACCAGTCATACCATGTTAGTCTAGCTGCACTATTTTTGCTGATTAACAGCACCTAAACCAATATTAACCAGCACTACCCAGCCAATGGAAATTTCTGTTGGTCTGAGATCATCTCTTCAGCAGTTTTTCAAAAGAGCTTACTGATTTGAAGTGTAGCAGTATGAAGATATATGTCATATTTGAATATGTTTACCAAATATCTTTACAAGGTTCAATATAGTTAACTAACAAAACCTTTGTATCAAATTTCCACACTCAAAAATGTTCAAGGGATTCAACTTTTATTCTTCCTTGAATTTGTTCTCATATTGAAAACCATTTCCATTGCCTTTAATTGGCTTGCCATTATATATTTTTAAATAACCCAATTTGTTGTAATAATAACCAGCTCAGCATCTCTGATACGGCTTTAAAATTGCTTGGGTATTGACTGTTTCATAGTCTTCTCTGAGTCCCTCTTCTCTCAATGTCCTGCATGCTTTAAAAGAATCATTATGCCATTTTCTTTTGTTTCTTCCTTTTCTCTCTGTCCTGAGGCCTTTTTAAAAGACAGTCGTAACTCAACATAAAAAAAAAAAAACCTTACAACAATTTATTTTTCGAAAACATATTGAGCTGCCTTGATATATGTCATCCACAGGCATTCCTTGTAATGTAGCATTTAAACAAACAAACAAACAAAAAATTAACTTTTAAAGTGACTGATATGAAATCCTCTATATTGGTGGGCACCAGACAAATAGCAGTTCTCACGTGAAGCACATGAGACTTGACCTACAATTGATTTTAACTTTGATGTTAGCATTCTGCTAAGCTAACAGCATAATACTCATAATACAGGCAAACTTTACTGTATATACCACACTAAAATAGTTGATAAAATGTAATTTAATTACAATGAACAGATGAGCCCAAGCCTCTGTTACTTTGAAAATGTCATTTTAGAACAAGTAAAGAATGAACGTTGAGTTGCTTCAATGAAAGCTAAGTTTAATATGTAGAGTATTACAGTAGTCAACATTTGAAGTGGATCAAAAAAAAATAATCAAAATTGTCCTAAGACAAGAATGGTTATTGTTTTGGTTTTAGGACAACTTTGATTAAAGTATTTTATCCACTTCAAATGTTGACTACTGTATGAGAGAGAAATGGACTTGGCGAGACTGATTACCTGCATCTGATACAGCATTCATTCAGCGCAATCTCATATTCACAATAAAACATTCGTTTAAATGTCTGCTGAAGAAAGCATTGTTTATCTTTGGTTAAAATTTTGCAGTGGTTGTGTAAAACAACACCCATTTTACCTTGCCAAAACAGCTCTGCTCACAGCAACCCATTTAGGTGCATGTCCCTTTTAATGCTATTGAGCTCTGCTCACCCTGCCCCTCTCTTCTGTGGGGTGATGAGCTGAACTCTGAGGCTGTCAACTTAGCCATGCATTTAGCCACGGAACTTGCTAACTAGCACATTATTAGGAAAGGCGATTTGCAAAGATTCTTCAAAAAAGACCCTATACTCACTTCAAGAACATTCAGTTCATGTTCATGTACATGTACATGTTCAGTATTGCATCCAACAACAGAACATTTCAATATTTTAGAAGACATTAGAAGACATGCCTTCCCTGATTTGGATTTTAAAAAAGCACTGGGTGGATTTTTTTTTAGTCATTGTAGGGTGGATGTGTACACACACTGCCAACACACATTTATGTTCAAGCAACACGTAAAGTGAATTTTACATCCGGTGACGGCTTTAAATAAACAACAATGCCATTATAAAAGTTGCTAAGCAATTCAGTGATGAGTACAAAGGCAGCACTCTGTTACAGCATCAAAGTTGAAAAATATATAAAGTTTTGCCCTCAGCCAAAATTGTTTGCTCTGGAACAAATAACAGATTAATGAGACTAAAGATTGATTGTTAGATACACACAAGACCAATTAGAGCTCATGTTTAACCACTGAAGAGACATCAGAGCTACAAGCACATTCCAGAAGAGCTGGCCAAGGTAAGGCTGCTCGGCTGGATCGTGAGCGCTGAACATCCACTGATGCCCTGGAGCTCACATCTCTGAAAACGCTGAAGCAAATGGGCATTATCTTTATCAATAAAACACATATTTGAAGTTCAAACAAGTACATTTTTGCTTAAAATTATCTTAAATCTACAGTTGGTAACGTAACTACAGCAGTTTTTGTAAAATTATATCGGATTTGGGCACCTGCCATGGCACTCACTGTGAGAAATGCTGCAAGCAGAGTGATGCAAATGGTGAAACCAGATTTAAGGACCAGAAAGTACAGTATAATATAATATAATATAATATAATATAATAAACCTAGTTATAATGCATTAAGTATTACATTTTGTTAATCAAAAATGTCACGTTGTGCATTCAGGCTACTATTGTTTCATAAAGATGCATGATTATTACTCTTTGTGTTCTGTTTCTGTGTTTAGGAGATCAGTGATACTGAGATTATGGAGCTGGCCCACAGTTCCCTGGGAAGGATGACCGTCGTCAGGCAGATATTCCCTCTGTGGAAAGACAGCAGTGTGAGCTGTATGAGGAACAACCACCGCATCTCCTCACTGCTCTGCGACCCTCAGGAGGGTTACCTGCAGTCGCTAGAGGTCAGTTACCATAGAAACAGCATCATCATTAGGTTGCTGATGTTTTATGGGAGATCAGATCCATATGTAGTCTCAAACTCATTAAACCTCTTTTAAAAAAGCGCTAAGACCAGGGATTTTCAACCTTTAAAAACATAGGGACATAGACTCTCAGGTAAAACAGTGTTTGTCTGTAGGCCTACCTTTTATTTATTTATTTATTTTAACTTGCATGCATGCACCCAGGCAAACAAATAAAGGTTATCCTAACCAGCCATTTTAGCAGCTCAGTATTCTACATTTATGTAGCCCATTAATATCCAAATGTTATTTAATTTACAAAGATTTTTTCTGCTTCTTAAAGGAGTCCACTTCCAGAACAAATATTTCCAGATAATTTACTCATCCCCTTGTCATCCAAGATGTTCATGTCTTTGTTTCTTCAGTCTATCAGAAATTATGTTCCTTGAGGAAAACATTCCTGAATTTTTCTCCATATAGTTGGCACCAAGTTTGAACTTCCAAAATGCAGTTTAAATGCTGCTTCAAATGGCTCTAAACAATCCCAGTCGAGGAAGAAGGGTCTTATCTAGCGAAACAATCAGTAATTTTTGAAACAAACTGACAATTTATTTACTTTCTAACCTCAAATGTTCATCTTCTCTTGTCCCTGTCATGCGTATGCGTAGTCTGTGTTATCCGGGTCAATACAGTTAGGGTAGGTCGAAAACCTCTGTCTCATTTTCTTCTTCAAAGTCAAAATCGTCCTACATCACTGTTTTACCTGTTTTTGTAAAGGGCGTTTGATCTTCTCTGCATGTTCACTTTGTAAACACTGGGTAGGTACTTCTGCGGTGATCTAGGATGATTTTGAAGTTGAAAAAGAAAACGAGATAAAAGTTTTTCGACATACTTTATAGACCTCGACACTTTATTAAACCAGAAAAAATTCAGTTCATGCAGACTTAGACAAGACAAAAGTTTGAGGTTAAAAAGTAAATAATTTGTCAATTTGTTTCGAAAATGATAGATCGCTTTGCTAGATAAGAGCCTTCTTCCTCGGGTGGGATTGTTTAGAGCCATTTGAAGCTGCATTTAAACTGCATTTTGGAAGTCCAAACTTGGGGGCACCATTGAAGTCCACTATATGGAGAAAAATTTGGGAATGTTTTCCTCAAGAAACATAATTTCTTTTCGACTGAAGAAAGACATGGACATCTTGGATGACAAAGCGGTGAGTAATGTAACAGAATTTACATGTTGGTTTAATTTTCATTTGCAATAAACTTTTATTGTACAGTTATTCACAAACCTAGTTATTTCTGCTTCTCAAAACCCACTGAATCCACACGAACACTAGTTTCATACTGCAGAACAGATGGCTGAGCTTTGCACCACACATACTCTGTGAGCTTACACCTCAATTATTCATGAAAATGAGGGTTAAATGTTCTTTGATGTTTAATCACCTTGACAAGCAAACCACTAGTTCACAGCAGTGACAAACCTGTCAGCTTTTCGTCTGCAAATCTGCAGTGTCAACATAAGCATCCACCTTTGTATGCTTTTCCCTGTCATTCAAGAAACAAGCAATCACTGGAGTCACCCACACAGCTTTTGATAATACCTCCAATGTGCCTTAGCTGATGGTCAGTTCCAGTAAAGTGTGACAAGTGTCTTCCTGTATGGACCTGTCAGCTCAACTAGCGTGGCCGTCATTCAATGATCAGGAAGCAGTTGTTTGTACAGTAGGGACAGGTACTATGTTTTATACATCAACTGGAATGATAACTGACACCTAGCAGGTTGTGACACTCAGCAGATGTCACACTTGGATGAGAAATGGCCATGAAAATTTGATTTGAATCCGGTGGGTCATGGGCAGATGACACTTCCTAATGCACATTCAGCAGACGGTCTCCGGGAGTGACTGTGCAACTTGAATTCAACTGTAAAGGTCATTCCTAAAAAACAGTATTAAATTCAAGTAAAAAAAAAAATAAAATAAAAATATATATATATATATATATATATATAGATGTGACCCTGAACCACAAAACCAGTCTTAAGTAGCACAGGTATATTTGTAGCAATAGCCAAAAATACATTGTATGGGTTTTTTTAAGAAACAATATTGAGTTTAAATCCCAAGATTCAATTAGTCTAGCCTGTTTTCAGATAATGAATTTACATTGTAGCACACCTCACCTCCTGTCCAGGGGTGTGTTTCCTGTACAACGCCGTAACTCGCTGATTAACCTTTATAGTACGATGCATTTTTGTGGAAATGAACTAGCTAGTCATGACTGTTTCCCGAACACGGTCGCATCTCCATCGTTTGAACCACATTAGTTCAACAATGTAGGGCCGTTGTTAATGACGTCACCAAGTAATAACTTATGCTATTTAACTGATTAGAGATCTCTAAAATGTAGCTATATTGAACATGGCACCTGATGACTAATTTACTGTTTTTTGTTCCCTGTCATTTCGCTTTATTTGATGTTTGATTCATCGCGGGTTCCCTCTTATGTCATACTCCGGGGATCCCTATCACTATTCAAAAATGGCGCTTACAGAGGAAGCTTAAAAATGCATAGATTAAAATGCATTTATATTTAGACCGAGTGAAAGATATAGATTGTACATGTTAGCTTGCTTATTGTGCCCAAGAGCATAATTAATTGAGCCCATATGTCTTACTAACAAAGAACTATGCTTCTAACAGGTTGAGAGCTGTAGTTCCAACCACGTAAGTTTGTGACGCTGTTTGTGAATGTTCGTTTGAACTATGGTTTCGGAAAACACCGAATCGTTGAACTATGTTGGTAACAACGGAACTTGCGACCATAGTTGGCTAACAATGCTTTTGGGAAACGCACCCCAGATCGCCATAAGCTTTGTGTTTCATTACTTTTTATATGAAAGAAAAATTTCTAATTCTGTCAGTTTTATTACAGTATTCGATCAATTAATGCTGTTTTGGCAATGTTTTTAATCCGGAGTAACAGACGACTGTAGCACCTCCGTTTAAATATCATTTAAGGCATGAAATAAACATGAATGAATATCCGAAGGTATGTTAAAAGAAAGAGTAAAACTTACTGAAATCTGTATCCTGTTTCATGTAATTACTCAATCAGTGTTTCAGCTGAAGAAAGATGTCAATATAATAGCTTGTAAACAATATGGCACGTAACGTCACATTTACCTAAGATAAAATTTTCAGTAACTAAACTTGTAAGTCAGCTAGAAAAATCAACTCTCGAGAGAATATTTTTTCTAAATAAATGCACTATATAACATATTCATTACAATATTTACTGTTCTTCAATATTTAATATATGTTTGAATAAATTTGAATAAATTTTATGAGTCACCGTCTAAATATTTCCAAAAAAAAAAAAAATGAATTTAAGTAGAAATATAATTATGCAATTGTAAAGTTAGTATTACAACTTCATTATTTATAAAAACTTCGATAACATTTTATTTTAAGGTGTCCTTGTTGCATGTTACATGGTTACACAGTACCTATTAATTAATTATGCATAACTGCATGCAAGCAACTCTAAGACAAACCATAATCCTAACCCTAACCATTTAGTAAGTACATGTAGTTAATAAATATTACTCCGTACTTAAAGGGGTCATAAACTGCCTTTGTTTTTTACTTTGTATTGTTCTCTGAGGTGTACTTAAAATGTTATTAAGATTTTAACATTAAAAAACATCATAATTTAGAAGTAATAGGCTTTTTTCTGTCCTGCTTTTATCCGCCTTAGCAGATCGCTTTATTTGAATAAGCGTGGAGGACTGTATACTCGAATGTAAACGGCCACTGCTATGACTGGCTAACAGCGTACATTCATTCCTCATAAATGGACACCGCTGTGATTTAGGTTAAAACACGTACATAACTCAGTACATATTAAATGATCTATAAGAAGAGACAAAGCAATAGTGACCACGTAATAAAACAGTTACTCACACTTTTGTTGCAACATCACTGTCAGGTCCAATATAGGCAGCACAACATCATCTTTTAATTTCAGTCTTTTTAATATTCTCACGCCGCTTATGTAACCTTGGTTCCCTGAAATAAGACAAAGATCGTTGCGTCACTGATGCTATGGGAATTGTAAACTAAAGTGAATTGTAAAATGAACTAAACTAAGTACAGAGTTCTTAATGACATGGTCTGGAAGTTCATTCACTCTTTCTTTACACTGGGATCAGAAGGAATGCAATGCAAAGACTGTTTTTTTCCACAAACTGGCACTGCGGAACATCCTGTTGTTTTCAGAGCCATCTTTATCGTTTGGTTTCTGTGTGGACCTGCACGTTCGCCTCTCTGATAAACGTTATGAAATTGTCGGCGGGGCTAAAAAGGCAGTGATGCCGATTTTCTTCTGTATTTTGAGTTATGAAGCTTACAGGATGTTTTTATAGTACAGTGACCTATTATATGTCAAAAGATTAGATTATATTAGACAACATTAGACATTTCTTGACTACCGTAAACATCACAGAGTAAATGTTCTGAACTCATACATCCTACATAGCGGTAATCTCGTTCTGCGTTCACAAAGAGCAGATTACCTGTAACTTCTCATACCGGTAAATGGCCAGAATGAATTTAACGGTATTTTTGAAAATGTCCTGTTCACACCTGATGTATGTCCAAAATAATCGTTATCGAATCAAATCAAATCGGTATAGAATCAAATAGAAATCGATGAAATTTGTGTCAAAACCCAGCCCTATTGAAAATGTAAAATGATAGCCAGCAACATGGTTGACAAGTTCACATAAACTATTTTATTTTATTTTATTTTTACAAAACTTCACCTTTAAATCATCATAACAAGATTAACATTTAACATAGCAAATGTCTAAAACAAAATAATAAATAAAAAATAATACTTTGGAATGTAATCTGGCTTATAAAACCTTAACCAGGAAAGGAGCAAACAAGGATAGATCAACAAGGTGGACATCTCTAAAACTGGATGTTGTATCCTTTGTCCATGGTCTGAAGAACCCAGGGTGATACATTTGGTCACCACGCTGCCAAACAGTAATCTTTAATCTAATTTAATCTTTAGCTCCTCTTGGGACCGCTGGAGAGAGCCAGAACATAAGCGGCTGGTTGAAGTCGAAGGCTGATGGACTCAACAAGCTGTTGATGTGCTGCCGACTGTTGCACGATCGGCACATCTAACAAGAAAGCCTTCTCTTTCTTACCTGTCAATGAGGTTTGCCAGCCACAGATCCCTCTCCATAGCTTGGACACCAAAATTTGAAATTTGCAAGGTCAAGTTTTTTCTCTATTTTTCATAGTACGAAAAACCTACATTTTCAAACCCTGTTTGACTCAAAGACTGTTTGTCTTTTTTTTTTCACCAAAATTGGCTCAGATCTTTTTCAGACCATGCTGGCAAAACATTATAGAATTCAAGATGATTAGTCAAACTATTCTTGAATAACACCAGAACAAATTTGACAAAGATCATGCAAAAATGGATGTGAGGCTATATCTTCGCAACGTTTTTTCATATTGAGGCCAAACTTGGTGTGAGTTATAATAACGATGACCTGAGGCTACCTGCACAGTTTCCATGCAGTGAACACCTATTGGTCAGGAGATATGAAAAATGGCTATCTTAAATATAAATACATTAATTTATGTGTAGGCCTATATAAATATACATAATAATTACGCACAGTACACACACATATATCAGGCAAACTCAAACTTTTATTTTGTATGCGATTAATCGTTTGACAGCCCTAGTCGAAACATATCCAATTTTTCCTTGTCAGCCACCTTACAAAACTTGGTTTGCTATGAAAGTTTTGGGGCAACGCCACCTTGTGGTCAAAAGTTATAAAGACATTTTAAAAAATGCTAATAATGTTTGATTTACTTGGTCTGTTGTAATGAAAGTGATCTCAATATATTCCTTGGGTCCTGCCGAGAACATAGATACCAATTTTGCCACAGTCAGCCAAATTTTCTGTCCACCATTTTGCTTTATTTTGAAAACCTACTGTTTCGAACTCCTCCTCAACCATTGGTCCAATTTTTACCAAATTTGATCATCTTCAGGCCATGCTGGCAAAAAGTTATGGATTTCGTGTTGATATACACAATAGGTATTATTTAACACATCAGTGAATTTGCTGGAAAGATGCCAAACCTCATCTAAGACTGTATTTCTGCAAAGCTTTGACATTTTGACACCGAACCTCACACTGACTACACCACATCAATTTGGTAATAGCGCCGCCTATTGGTCAAAAATGATAAACCATTCAATAACCATTAATAATGAAGTTTCCAAAAATGCTTATAACTTTTCATTACATTAGCCTATTGTAATAACGGGTCTTCCTGTCTGCCTTTTTTAACTTATGTATCTCTGCAAAGCTTTGACATACTGACACCAAACTTTGTGCCTGCCATTATCACCACATACAGAAAATCGATTTAATAAAAGCACCACCTATTGGTCAAAAGTGATAACCAATTAAATCATACAACCAGAGGTTGTATTTCTGATTTTTCAGCCATTTTGACTAAAGTCATCGTAAAATGGCTTTGATTGCTCATTGTTGCAGTTAGTCTTGCGCTCCATATCATGCTTAGCTCCTCATTTTGCCTCTGTTGTGATTGGACCCTTAATTGCTGCTTGCAGCTATATTTGTTACTATTTTTGTTATTATTATTATTTCCTTTTGATTTCAGGTGTCCAATTTGTACCTTTATGATAGCGTGTTGATGCTGGCCAATGCATTCTACCGGAAATTAGAAGACCGGAAGTGGCACAGCATGGCCAGCCTAAACTGCATCAGGAAATCAACCAAACCCTGGAACGGAGGCTGGTCCATGCTGGAGACGATCCAAAAGGTACGATGTGTTTGATGTCAGGAATTTTTTTTAGATACTCTGTTTACTGCTTGTCACACTGTTGGGGGATATCACATCTAGCACACAGGACTAGAAGTGGCATGATGGAGAGTAGTTGAATAAAAGCAACTGTGACAAGATGATAGTTTCCTTTGCTTTACATCAGGTCCCAGACATATGGCTTTTTGAAATGCAAATTGCTTTCATCTAGGTTGTTTCCTGCCTTTGCCTCTCATGGTTGCAATCACATTTCTCTTGAACACTAGCACAGTGGTCAAGCTGAGATAGCTGTTGGTTGTCCTCACACAGAGCTCTCTTAGGGGCCACTGAAAGCTGCACAATAGTTGGTGTGGTGTCCGCAGCAGCTGATGTGTCATCTTACGAGCTCATGTCTCTGTGAGCTCTCAGGGGCAGCAAGCGGTCTAGTGTGTGTTCCTCAATTTCGCGCCCTTTTAACGTTATATGAGCCACACAGAACTGCAGAAAGCCTCTAATCGGCCCCGAGAGGGACATGCCACCGATAGATTTGTCTCTGAACCTTCCGCCGCCCCTCTACAGTCAAACTATTGGTTGATCAAAGCTGTAAGTTTTTCATGGTGATGCTTTTTAAGTGTTGAGCGACCCACACCACTCTAAGCAGGTGATGCAGTTAGACCAGTACAGAAAACTTTACGATTTCATTCCAAGATAAATTTACAGTTTATATCAGTGTTTATTTAAAAAAGTATTTAGTGAGGTTTTTGTTTAGTATTTATTTATTAATTAATTTATTTGTAATTAATTAATTTATTTTTTTTGCTTTATTCCAATTATCATTTTAATAGCTTTTGTTAATGATATTAACACTGGTTTATAATTCACAATAAAACCAGTGAATTGCCTAGCTATTAATCGACCAGCTAATAATCAGGACTTTTTTTCTTACATGTAATTGTTGATTTATTTCACTTAATATTGTAGTCACAATTATTTACTTTGATTAATGGAATCTACATAGACTGCTTTGTGTGGTGCATATCAACCCCAATACACCCAATACAAACTGAGAGCTGTGAATTATTTAATTGGTGTTTTATACAAAATCAAGCAACATTCTGGAACAATATGTTGTGACTTATTTATAAGTGTTTCAGTTTAGTCGTGTTGCTCACTTGCAATGTGTATATTTTAACTAGTCAAGTACATATTGCATACTTGATTTACTGTAGGCATATACATGTAGTTTTTAAATATTTATGGTTATTAATAGTTCTAGCACAAATAATATTTATTTTTTTTTCTTTCTTCCAATATGCAAAGGCAGGGAGGACAGAAATACAAGATCATACAGATATGTTATGTCTATCACTGTGTGTGTGAAAATTCAAGGTTGCTGAACTCTGACCATTGAATATGCATGATGAGAAGACATAGGGCCAGTGGAAGATCAATATGTCACAAGGTCACCTCTTGAGTGAATTCAAAGGACATAAACTTTAAAACTGCATGTTTGCAGTGTTTCAGGTAGAGTAGGTTATATGTTTTGTTTTATTTGTTTGTTTGTTTGTTTGTTTGTTTGTTTATGAAAAAAAAATTGAAACATGACGTCTCTATTATTTGTTACAATGTCCAAATAAATTTTGCATTCTCAAGGTCTAGTTTGACCGAGACGTTATTGAGCATCATTCCATAGCACTACTATTTCTTGAATCTCTTCATTCGCTTCTCAAATCCTTTCTATTCCCCATCATCATTTACTGTGTGAAGAAAGCACAACATGCAAGATATATTTTAATCTGTCAAAATGACAGAAAGCCAATGATTATGAATTATGCATCACTATTTTTAAAATTCACAAAATGAAGGAAAATTATTGATTATTGCAGCCCTATTAATATCATTATTATTTCTGTTGTTTTGCATTTAAACCCATTCTCTCTCCAAAGGTGTCTGATATTGATGCTTGTCACGTCACTAAATAGAAAAGAGTTGTCATGATCATCATGGAATAACAGTATATGGGGTATAGTTTTGTCATTGTGACATCATATGCTTAAGTATTTGAACAGTCATGAATGAGATTGTATTAAGGAACCAATGCAGAAAAAAGAGAATTTTTGGTTTGAATCATACTAATAAATTATTCAGAGAATCCATCAGACCCAGTAAATTAATATATCTGTATTAATATCTGACTACCTTACATTCTGCTATTCATTTTCAACTCAAATTAAACTTTACCTGTGACATGCTCTATATTCTATGAACCACATTATTAAATGTAGTTTGTGCAACTTAAATCAGTAATATATTTTATTTTAGTTTATTTTTTATTTATTTTTTAAATTTATTTAAATTTTTTTATAGCTGTTTCTGAAAACCAGGACTTGTTCTAGGTGTACACCCACACTTTTGCGTGTCTGCTCACTCAACAGCAGTTGTATGGTATAAATGCAGCACTACTCCAATTAGGCAAGTAGTGATAATGCCAACTGAGTCAAACCTCTCTCCCAGTGTCCCCGGGCCATGATGCCATACTTATTGTCAAGCCCAAGGAAGCCTAAAGGTCTGAAATTGTAATTGGTAAAATTTAATGCATAAAGGGTACAGCACATTGCACTTTGATCTGGCTCAGTTCTTTTTACTATGTTGCTTTATTATGTATTGATTCAGACAGTTTTGTTCCCACAGGGCCGAATAACTGGTCTCACCGGAATTATGGACTTCATGGACAATGGATCAAATTCACATGTTCAGTTTGAGATTTTGGGAACCAGCTTCAGCGAGACGTTTGGAAAAGACATAAAACGAGTGAGTTCAATAGCTCAGGCTTTCATTTCTAGCATCTGGTGTAAAAGCTAACGTGATTTTTTATTATTTTTTTCATTACCAGTCACCTTTGGTAAAATGAAAACTTAAATTGAGTTCCCTGTTGGCGAGTAATTTTCTTTTTTGAAAGACTTGTCAATGAGAACAACTTGCCTTCATGTCATCTGTGTAGACTGTGTACCCAGACTGCCATTTTGACCCCTCACCTCTTTGTCAAACACCTGAGAGGCAAGGGTAAGCAGCAGTGAGGAGTCACAAAGCATTGGCAGACCTGACAGGCTAGGCCAACGTGCTGTAATGCAAACTTTATGTCCCAAATGCCCTGTTTACAGTGTTCTCTGCACACTGTTCATTCAATTTCATATCTACTACAGTAGTTGGATATTTTCACTAGCTTTGCTATGCTTTTTCCTAGACCAATCACAGGTAATTTTCATTACAGATATTCTGTCCTCTCTTCTCTTCTTAGCTGGATTTGCTGATTTTCATGCTTTGTTTTTGTAGCCATAAACTGTTTGGCTCCATCCATCATTTAAAAGAAAGAGTAATATAAATTACAGGAGAGGAAACAGTCTGCTGGTAATGAAGATTTAATCACCCTGCATCCCAACCTGAATTATGAACCCACTGTATCACATTATAGCCATTAGGATCCACAGTGCCACAACCATTTACTCCCTGCCTGCACACACACGGGGCCTGGCAATACCGGCTCCCCCTCATACAAAGCACATTTATTAGCTATAATGAAAGGAAAGGACAGCTAATGGTACGTCAAGTGTACTCAGTCCTGTTGTTGTTCATTATTAGAGCACCAGCTTTAGTCTTCTAAGCAGTGCCGCCCAAGAAGAGATTAATGCAGCCAACTGCATTTCCACCCTGCTATGGAGACAAACAGCGAGCTGTGCTGTTAATTTGACATATGTCATGGTTTGAAAGCAGAGGCAAATACATTTCCTGGCTAAACAAGAAACCCTTTGCAGGTGAAAGAAGGCTGGAAAGTTTCAAGTGATTTCTTCCGGGGTGACTCAGTATCCTGTTTTGGTGTTCACTGTTGTTCTGTCTTAGTGTTTAGTCTCTGTCTGTCTAAAAGGCTTTTCTCTGACTGCTTCTATATATTAGCTCTGTACAAAAAAAACTACTGAGCTGCCTACCAAGGCAGCATTTGAAAATGTTTGTGACGCACTGACGTCACAAACACTTTGTCTACACTGGATGTGAATGGGGCGTCATGTTGTGTCATGTCAAAAGCAGAAGAAGCCCTTTATAATAAATGATATTGTTGACACTGGCACACAAACAGCAGATGGATACCCAGTTCTATTTCTGACGTATTTTCATGTACTTCCAACAGCAGGACAAATGGATGAGGAAAAAATTATCAGTGAGTTAATCTTTTTTGGACCCTGTGTAAATGGCCTTTAGCCTTTTAAGCGTGTTACAGCCAGAGTGTACGGTTGTTCCAAATCATACCTTATTTTGAAGAGAAAAAAGGCATTGTCACATATGACCCTTTACAAATTAAGAAAATCCACAATGTATTGCAACAAGCTTAGTAACCAAAAATCCATCAAGTCAGATGAAACAGGAGATATGTGGGTTATAAATATAGGGGAGGCTGGGAATGGTTGCAGCAGTAACCCCTGTTTTTGCTTGGATGTCTACAGGCCAGATTTACTAAACAGGGCAAATTATTGTAAGACCCCAATACCGTAAAAGCACAGATGGGACTGGAAAACTCTGATCTGTGGGTGATCTACTGACTGAACTTAAATTAAAAAACACACACTGCATTTCTATAATGACCAAAGCAATCTGTCATGCAAATTAGCAACCATCGCATCCATGTGAAGTGCAAAATTGGGTTAAGAGACACATTTCCTGGGCATTAAATAATGCTGTAAATACCATTGACTACTGCAAACTTAAATAAATCACATTACATAAATTTAAATACTCTCCTCCCATATATTTTGCATATCAATCCCCACACATGCATATGCAGTAAGGTTTGTACAATGTCTAAAGTGGGTTATCGAAATAAAGTGCAACCTAACTTAATTTGAAGCACGATTATAGTGGACAAATGTGGGAAAATCATAGATTTATAGTGGACAAATGCACTGTAAAAAATAGATATGGTTGCAACTTAAAATAATTTGTTGCCCCGCTGCCTTAAAACTTCAGATTTTTGTTACTTAGTACAACTTAACATTTCAAGTTGACTAAACTTACTTGAGTTGACTAAACTTCAGATTTTAAAGGGGTCATCGGATGCAAAGTTCACTTTTACATGTTGTTTGAACATTAATGTGTGTTGGCAGTATATGTACATATATATACCATGATAGTTGTTTGACATGGGCGTCTTACCTCAGACCCAGCTAAATCAGCTGTAACAGTCCAGTAACCTCCATTGTTTCGATGCCGGAGCAGGGATGTAAGTTAGACAAGAATATCTCCGATTGAGGTGTTGTGTTGCTGGATGTAATAATGAACATAGTGGTCATCATTTACTCCCCACTTATGAGCCGCTGAAGATGCAGTGGATTACAGGAGGCGCATTCCATTTGTGAATGGAATGTGTCTCCCGATCTACATATATCCATCTATGTTCGCGCAAATCATTCGTGTTCCAGCTTCACTTACAGCAGAAGTGAGTATAAGGTTTTTTTTTAATAATCTTTGCGATCGCCTTTCATAATAATGTGCTAGGTTGCAAGTTTAGCGGCTAAATGTGGCTAAATGCAGCTAAAGTAAACAGGCTCGTCACTCCACAGAGAGAAGAGAGGGGCGGGGCAAGCAGAGCGCATTAACATTTAAAGAAACCTTGACCAGAACAGAATGAATTTTGCAGAGCTGATTTTGACAAGGTAAAAAGGGTGTTGTTTTACAATACCACTAAGAAATTTTTAACCAAAGTATATTATAGACCCTATAGAATCATATCAACTTGTGAAAAATGGGCATCCGATGACCCCTTTAAGGCAGCAGGGTAACAAATTATTTTAAGTTGGCTCAACATTTTTTTTATTTATTTATTTATTTTTTTTTTTAAAGTGTGTGGGAAAATTACAACAATATTTTAAATAAGTAGTGCAAATAACTTGAGTTATAGTGCCAGATTTACTCACAGTGTGCACTAGTGCTCTTTTGATGTTAAACAAATATGGTCAGGATTTACTAAAGACACATAGTGACAAATTAGCAATGAAAAGGTGTGGACACAATTATTGTTGTGGCTAACTATTTTTAACTTTGGAACTATGTCAACTAACTGTCATTAGAGTATTAGTAGACAGTTAGGTTAAGTTTAGGATTAGGGCTAGCAGAATAAGTTGACAAATAATTGCAAAGTTACCTACTGTATAGCCAGTAGAATGTGCACTGAGGACCACCAAAATAAAGTGTTAACAGACAGTCTACTAATACGCTAATGACTGGTAGTTTCCGTAGTTTCTAAGTTACTGTGTATTTTTAAGCATATTGCTGTACTGTCATTAGCTTTGCAACATTCTAGCTTTTTAGCTATGGTAGATCAGTCACTCTTATTAGAGTCCATTTCAGTTAAGATGTTGCCTTAGAAGGCAGCTGTCAATATGGACAGTAAACAGCAAAAGTTCTATTCCAACTCTGTTCCATCTATGTTTTGGAAAAGAGCTATTACTTTCCTTTGATTCCTCTTGTTCCTGTGTACCACACTATTACATTCATATCCTTGTTTAAATGTCCATTTTCTATCTATTGTAATTTGCCAATTAGCCTTTTTTTCTGTTTTCTGATAATGACGAAATTTTAGAGTAATCAAAATCTAATTTCATAATGTAGCATGGAGCATACATTGTTACTATAATACTTTGGAATTAAAGGCTGATTGGAGACAAAGAAATGGACATTGTGATGGAACAATTCTGAGTCATTACTGAAATTGCTGAAATTTGTCAAAATAGGTGTTATGTGAATGTGGGTGTCTATCATCATAGCCATGCACCCAATATTTAAAAATGTATCCAATTATAATAACACAAAGATTTTCTTTTCAGTTAAAACATAGCACATTTCACTCAGATTTGAGAGTTCTAAAATATGTGTCCCTTTTTATATATGGTTATATACTACTGTTCTTTTATATAAACCATGAAACTGAAATATTACCATTTCATATCATGCTGTTGACCATGTCTAAAAATCCACAGTAATACCATTTATCAATATCCCAAATTTCGTTTATAGAATTCACTAACTATAGTTATTTACTGTTCTACATTAAGCAGTGTTTACAAGAAACAGAAAATATGTGAAACATGACAGATTCCTGAGATCTGCTGGGACTATTCAAAAGTGCTAGCAATGATTGATCATGAAAACACATTGATTGCATTACTTGATTTTTGTGTGATTTGATTCTTCAAAACATTTCACACTGATCGAAGTCCACTAGCGAAACAAAAATGTACCAATATAGGAACAGAACTCGCATCAACCCTTCTGATTACTCGAGTAGTCAAAATGACTAAAATGCACATACCTAGTAAGCACCTCTCAAGGCGTGTTTTGTTGCTTAGTCATTCACGTTTTCCATGTAAAGAGAAACACAAGGTGGTGATAAACACAGTGTCAAGAGAGTTTGCTGGGCCAGCTGTTCGGTCTAATGCTGTCCAGTTAAATCCTACAGCTGACGTTTAAGAGATGCTTTGGCCAATCACGATATAGCAAAGCCCAGATAAGCTTCTGGAGCTCTGGCTTGGTCCCAGTCACGTAACAGGCTTTGTCACCAAACAAAAGCGTAGCGTACATCCATTTTTGCTATTGAATTAGCAAGCTATTAGATGCCCTGGTACCATGAATACAGGAGACAAAAACACAGATGTTTCTGATGCTGAGTGAAATATCACTCCACTTAGCTTAGACGGGAAAACAGGACATTTTCACTAAAACTGACTTTTCACTAAAGATGACTATTACTACAAAAATAAAGTAAAATAAAATTCAATTTAGTTATAACATTTACTTTGAAAATCAGAATAAAATAGCATTTTCTTGTAAAACATTCATGTTTTTATTTTAACTTGAACTATATTTAATTAGCAACATTTTTTTTTTTTTTTCCAAATTAGACCATATGTAGACTATATGACTAATAAAAGCAGTCCATTTTGTGCTATATTCAGCTTTCTGCAGCCTTTGTACTTGATTACTTGTTTTAGCTTTGAATGGCAAGCATAAAGCACAGCGCTGACTCAGCACATTAAAATGACAGAAAAAAATGCCTGTTTCGCTAAATTTAGATGTTTTAGTGTAATCATAGTCTGTCTTAGGCATAGTCTAGAATGTTAAATTCTCGTTTCATACAACACAGATTGGCAAAAACAGTGGATGTCCACAGAGTCCTGTTTGCTTTTACCCAGTCATTTATTATTTAAAAACTTTTATCCCAAAGTCATCGGGGTCTGAGCAAACACATAAATGCTTGTCTAGTTTGGGGTCAAGACTGATAAGACATCAAATAGAAGATGAAGGATATGCTTTTGTTTGTTCGCTGAGTCTCTTGAGCCCCTGGATAAGACGGTCATCTATCAAGTCTTCAATTTCATTTGTCATCGGAGAGAAAACTTTGGCGGAAAGCGGAAAAATCTGACAGTATTTGATAAATTGGTGGCCTCCTCATTCTCATCCGTGCTCTTTCAGATCATCACTCTAAGCAGAGCCGTGACAGACACAGACAGGGTGAAGCGTTGCCAGACATTTGTGTTTAACACTGCTGTCTACAGGAAGCAGTAGTATTTTCAGTCATACATTTGGAAAAAGCTCAATGACTCATTTACTATACAGTCAACTGGCTAATGGAGATTTTAAGAGTGTGTAATTTCTGTGCCACTAGCTTCACAGAATGCTGGTTGAAGTGGTGTTGCTGTGCCATAGCACCACAATGTTTAAACTTTTTAGGGAATCAACATATGAATCAACATATGAATGACTTATACAATACCCTCCACAAATATTGGCACCCTTAGTAAATATGAGGCTTTAATAAATCTCTATCTTTTTTATCTTTCATTCCAAAAATTCACAAAATTCAAAATTTTTTTTTTTTTTTTTTCCAATACATGTTGGGCACAATTATTGGCACCCTAGAAATTCTTATGAGTAAAATATGGCTGATGTATATTTCCATTTTTTTTTTTTTTTTTTTTTTATTAGCACACCAATGTGACTAGGAGCAGGAAATTGGCCAGCTATGACTTCCTGTTCCACAGGATTATAATTATGAGAAACACAAAGGTCAAATTTCCTAAATCATCCATCAAGGAGTAAAACCAAGGAATATAGTTCTGACGTGCAAAACAAGAGTGTTACATTTCACAAACTAGAAAGTGGCTGTAAGAAAATAGCTAAAACTTTGAATATCTCAATTTTCACCATCAGGGCAATAATTAAGAAGTTCCAATCAACTAAAGATGTTACAAATCTGCCTGAAAGAGGACATGTGTCTATATTGTCCTGATGCACTGTGAGGAGGAAAGATTGAGTGACCAAAGATTCTTTTAGGATCACAGCTGGAAAATTGAAGAGATTAGCTGAGTCTTGGGGTCAGGAAGCCTAAAAAATTAAATATTAAACAGCCCCTACATCACATGTTGCAAACCGCGTTACAAGCCGTGTGTTCCTCCCTGCTTGCGCTTTATTCCGAGTGGGGATACACACAGCTTGTGCGTGGCTTGCTTGGGAGTGGATCACGCAGAGTCGGCTCTCGAGGGAGGGGCCCGTTCTCAGGGATCGGAAGCCCGTTCTGCGGTTCCTTCCACCCCGGGAACAGCCTCAACACTCCTCATTTCTTCCTCTGAGGAGGTTGAATCTGAAAGCGTTGAGGTGGCCCCACACTCGCCCCACTATGAGGAGCTTTTGGAGGTGGTGACTCGAGCGGTAGCCAAGTTAAACATCGACTGGCCCGCCGAGAAACAAGCCGAACCGCAGCGAAGCAAACTAGATGAACGCTTCCTGCGTAATAGGCCGCCTCCCTTACACCAGAGCCTGCCGTAAACCATTCTCGGTCCGTCTCTTTGTCCCCGCCTCTGATTATTATGGAAATGTGGTGGGGACAACAGAGCGCGGTTATAGAGCGATCCCTCGGGTAGAACAGTGCTCGCCAGCTATCTGTCTCCCGAAGGCATCATCTCTGAAGGCTCCGGTCTTACCTACTAAGCCGCTGCGCACAACATCAGTGCTAGTTGGTAAGGGTTATTTGGCAGCAGGTCAGGCTGGTTCTTGTCTGCACACCATGGCGGTGTTGCAGGCATATCAGGCTGATCTGCTAAAAGAGTTAGACGAGAGCGACGAGATTAGCAAGGACAACATTTCCGAGCTTAGGAGAGCCGCTGATTTGTCTCTCCGCGCCACCAAAGAGACTGCCCGTGCCATCGGCAGGTCTATGGCAGCTATGGTGGCGGCGGAGAGACATCTGTGGTTGACCCTGTCTGATATGAAAGAGAAAGACAGGGTCTTCCTACTCGACGCCCCGCGTGCGCCTTCTGGCCTGTTCGGCGACGCCGTCAATTCCGTCGTCGACAGGTACCAGGAGGCCCGTAAACAAGCGGCGGCGTTTCAGCGGTTTCTCCCTCGTCGCGTTCTGACTCTTGGGGCTGCTGGGCGGGAGCAGCCCCAGCCGAGTACCAGCTCCTCACACAGGGCGAGTCAAAAACAGAGCGTCGCCTCTCGAGCTCCTCCGCAGCGGGACCGAGACCAGCGGCGCTCTAAGCCAGGGACTTCTAAGCTGAGGCCCGACCTGAGGGTTGTGCTTTAGGCGAAGAAGTCCTCGACGAAGCGGTCCTGACGGTCGTGCAGGACCACTGAGGGCAGCCCCTGCTGGGGAGGGGCGGGTAGCACCGCATTCCACGGTGTCCGTCTCTCCTCAGTGCCCTCAGGAGACCATTATGCGCATCCTGCCGGTGTTCCAGGACGCAGTGGTCTCCGGCGAGCTCATCCCTCCCGCCCGGCAACGTAGCAGAGCTGGGGAGATCGACACCCCTGCGGGGGTCTCTAGAACAGTTAGTTCGGTCAGTTTCTGCCGGTGTGCCGTCACAGGGCACCGATCTAGCAGTTCAAAAGAATCCAAAGGCCAGTCTCGAGAGACTGGTTCCCTTAGTAGATTATCTGGAAGCGTGGAAATTACTGCCAAAAGTATCTGCATGGGTCCTGCACACTGTAGAGCGAGGTTATCGCATTCAATTCGGCGCTCCGCCGCCTCCTTTCAACGGGGTCTTTCCCACCGTGGTGGGCCCCGAGCAGGGTCTGGTAATGGAACAAGAAGTAGAAACTCTCCTCAGGAAGGAGGCCATTGAGGTGGTTCCTCCTCACGACAGAGAGTCCAGGTTCTACAGCTGGTACTTCATCGTTCTGAAGAAGGATGGGGGCTTGCGTCCCATTTTAGATCTGAGACAGTTGAACCACTCAGTCATGCGGCTGAAGTTCAAAATGTTGACAGTCAGTCAAGTCGTGTCACAAATCAGGTCCGAGGACTGGTTTGTGACAATAGATCTGAAAGACGCTTACTTTCACGTCTCCATCCTTCCTCAACACAGGAAGTTCCTGAGGTTTGCTTTCAGGGGCGAAGCATACCAATATCGGGTTCTTCCGTTCGGCCTAGCACTCTCCCCCCGCACTTTCACGAAGTGTGTGGATGCTGCTCTGGCTCTGCTGCGACTCGGAGTTGTGGAAGTTATGGGTGTGGCCCCTGAGGGGGCACACCTCGTAGCTTCCGGTCTCTCAACCGAGGTTGTTGAGACCATTCTCCAATCCAGAGCTCCCTCCACGAGGAAACTGTACGCCCTGAAGTGGAAGCTTTTCACTTCATGGTGTGGAGACCACCAGCAAGACCCAGTTAACTGCCCAGTTGGTACAGTGCTGGAGTTTCTGCAGGATCGGCTCTCTGCAGGGTTAGCCCACTCCACCCTGAAGGTTTATGTGGCGGCTATTGCGGCCTACCACGCCCCTCTCGGTGGCATGTCAGTGGGCAAGGACCCCCTTGTAGTACGTTTCCTCCGCGGTGCGCTGAGGCTGAAGCCTCCAGTACGACCTTGGGTCCCTACGTGGGACCTCGCCGTGGTGCTAGAGGCTCTTTGTGGGCCTCCCTTTGAGCCTATCGAAGAGTCCTCTGATCATCTTTTTTTCTTCAATTAAGACAGTTCTTCTTTTAGCTCTAACTTTGCTAAAGAGAGTAGGAGATCTTCAGGCCCTTTCCGTGGCCCCTTCACATCTAGACTTTGCCCCTGGTATGGCCAAAGTTTTTCTTTACCCTAGACCAGGGTATATACCGAAGGTCCCCTCTGCAGCACCACGGCCTGTTGTACTCCAGGCCTTTTGTCCTTCTCCCTTTCGGGATTTGGACCAGCAGAAGCTTAATTGTATGTGTCCAGTTCGAGCACTGGACACATACGTCCACAGAGCTGCCCTGTGGAGGAAGTCAGAACAGTTGTTCGTTTGTTACGGCCCCCCTAAGAGGGGCCTCCCTGCTTCCAAGCAAACTCTCAGCCGCTGGATTGTGGATGCCATCACTCTCTCTTATGAGTCCTCGGGCCTTCCCTCTCCTTTGGGGGTTAAAGCCCATTCCACTCGAGGCATTTCTGCCTCTAAGGCCTTTTTGTCTGGTCTCCCTATGCAGGACATCTGCAATGCTGCGGGATGGTCCTCGCCCTTAACCTTTGTCAGGTTCTATGATTTAGACCTGCGAGTCGCTCCTGGCTCTTCGGTTCTCTCGGCCTAGCACACACACTAGGCAGGGATTTGTAACTAGGGCGGCGTGGATATATCGTTCCCCTAGCGTTTTTGACGCAGCTCGAGTTCCTGAAGGGGAACGTCCCAGGTTACGACTGTAACCCCGGTTCCCCGAAGGGAACGAGACGCTGCGTCTCGGGCCCTACCTCCTGCATCCCTGCCGGTGTTTCGCTTCTCATGTAAGCTGAATGCCGGTTCCGGCGCACGTGCTTTATAGCTTCCTAGTCCGTGACGTCACCCGCCTATGACGTCTCGCTTTTCTATTGGACTGATTACACGTGATTTAGAGCGTGCTTACGCTGAAGGCGTTCCCCTAGCGTTTTTGACGCAGCGTCTCGTTCACTTCGGGGAACCGGGGTTACAGTTGTAACCTGGGACGATATTTAATGTTGCGGGCCTGTTTTTGTGCCATGCAGAGGTCCTGGACATCTTGTTCAGATATGTGGCATCATGGATTCTATCAAATAACAATAAATAAAAAATCTACACCTGACTGCCTCTGTTAGAAATCTTGTAAAGGGCTGTGGCTGGATCATCCATCAGGACGATGATTCAAAACAAACATCAAAATCAACACAAAAATGTGTCACTGAGCACAAAATGAAGCTTCTGCCATGGCCGTCCCAGATTCCTGACCTGAACCCTAGAAAATGATTGGGGTGAACTGAAGAGAAGAAACACCAACATGAAAGAAAGAAAGATTCTCTATAAAGGAATGGTCTCTGATCTCTTGTCGGGTGTTCTCTAAATTCTTCAGGCATTATAGGAGAAAACTCATAGCTGTTATCTTGGCAAATGGAGGTTGCAATGGGTGCCAGTAATTGTAGCCAATGTGAACAAGAGATTTAAAAAATGTTCATAATCATATTGTGAGTACCTCCCACTTTCCATTGCTTTAAGGTTAGAATTTTGTGAATTTTTGAATGAAAGATCATAAGGTTAAACAATGCAGATTTATTTTCACAGCCACCTTTGCTTATATTTACCAAGAGTGCCAATATTAGTGGAAGACACTGTATTTGTCTCTGGGTGTACACTGGGATATGAGCACATATTTTAACATTGAAAAAAGACACTACAAAATGACAACAAAATAGGAGCTTTTTGACTTTTAGTCCATACAGTATATAAGCAAACATCAATATGCTATTCTTCTCTCGAATGCTCTCATACATTGTGGGAGTAGTGAAATCGATATTTTCCACCTTCAGCCCTGTTGTACGCTATATGTCTTATCCCAGTGATATTTCTGGTGTTTTTGACATATGTTATGACAGAAAATATAAGATTAATACTATAACAAGACAGATATGTTTAGTCATTAACTATTAAAGACATGAGCAACGTGCTACTTTTTTTTCTACAGTTGACATGTTGATGTTAACTGTAACAGGGTGTTTGCCCACGGTTTCAAGATGCAATATTATGAATTTTTCATATGTCCCAAAATGTGCATACCCTTCTGTGACACACTCAAAAAAATTAAGAAATTAAAAAAATAAAAATAAAAAAATAGGTTTTCTCATTTTCAAAATGTAACATTGGGAAATGAAATGACTTGGACTTCAAAACGTTCCAGTGTAACCAGTGAAGCAAATCGGTAACAACTATGAGTTTCATCCCATTATTTAAAACAGAACAAGTGGATAATGTTCTTGCTGTGGCAGTATATTTCTAAATTTAGGGCAGGTTTTCACATGGAGCACCTACCAACCCACCACACACAGTCATACAGGCTTTCATTTGTCTTTATTTTCACTTTGTGACTGTTCAGAGCATTGCTCTGAAAGAAAATGAGAAATTTCATAAATTTTTCAACATTACAAGCTTTCCCCCTGTGCCCCTGCTGTAGGGCTGTTTGTGTACATACTGTAATGAAGAAATCCCTTATGGCTAAGGACGCCAAGTATTAGCTTAAAAAATACATGCTTTTTTTTAGGTCCCAAGGCAAGTGGTGTCTCAGTATGCAGTCATCAGATGCATTTTGTAATTTGATCCAGTGCCACCACCTGGACCAGACCAGCATGGTACTTGTCCTTATGGAAGAGTAATGAAAAGAAAATGCTGTATACATACATGTAAATGGTCTTTTTCTTACTTTTTTGATGTGCTTACAGCTAATGCAAACACCTTAAAGCTCACAAAAACACTTGTCACATCAAAATGAGCTTAGTCCTCATTGTTAAATGATGTTATTAAACTTCATTATCACCTGTTTCTTTGAGTAAATTAATGATTAATGAGATTAGTCTTCTAAATCAGGTCATTAAATGTAGCCTCACTGATATTGATAACTAATCGCTCACAGTGTCAATGTGGATTGTGTATATTGATTTTGACATGAGCCATGGTAATATATTAAACTGAATCATAATTGAATTTAATTTAACAATCTTTAGTTTAGCCCCCCACTCAAGACAACTGAATATTTTCTTGTACTATTCATAATACTGAGGCACATATAATAAGAAGAATATCATTATGCATGTTGAAATGGATTTACACTATGACTGGTTCCATTTTTCAGCATCAAATCAGTTTTCATTTTTCACTATCAACAACACTTCTCAAGATTTAAGTTGAAGTAAGCTTGACATGGAAATGGAACCACTTTTCACCAGGCAGTTAATATCTGATGGATAAAGTCTTGCTTTGTTTATTTATTTCTTGTAAAAACTGTATAAGTACCCTGTTTCATTTGGTTGATATGTCTTATAGTAAACACTTACTGTACTGTTCAAGTCAGAAGTCAGAAAAATTGACGATGAATGGAGTTAATGTTGACCTGTTTCTGTTTTGTTTTTCTCCTACAGTTGGCTACATGGGATTCTGTCCATGGCCTAAATGGAAGTCTAAAGGAGAGCCGTATCGAGAATGGCATGCAGGGGGTTACCGTTAAAGTTGTGACGTTGTTGGTAATACTTACTTTTATCATTGTAACATTTAAAATATTTATGGTTTGTGGTGTTGATGTATAAATGAATGAATAATCGGTCATTCAAATATGTTTTTTCACAGTCGGTACAGAAGTAATAGATGTTCTTGTACTTATCAGAGCACAGAATCTGCAACATTCAAAATCTGCAGAATTCCAT
Source organism: Labeo catla (assembly GCA_012976165.1). NCBI lineage: Eukaryota > Metazoa > Chordata > Actinopteri > Cypriniformes > Cyprinidae > Labeo > Labeo catla. Next base: position 782,754 of record VONZ01000102.1, read on the forward strand.
AGAATAGATTCACAAACGTCTACACACCCCTAAGCCCTTGCATGTTTGCTTGCAATTTATTTTGGCTAATATGATCATGCCTACCATCGCATATGGATAGATAGATAGATAGATAGATAGATAGATAGATAGATAGATAGATATATCAGCCTCTGTTTTTAAAACCAGTTAAATATTATATTGTTCATATAACTGTTCTTCATTTTTAATGATTTTCAGTAGACATTGTGTATTTTAATATATTTTTCATTTACCTGTAATACGGGGAAACATTCTGCTTCTAATGTGCCTTTTCCTCATGATCTAATTGTAATCATTCTCCCAGGCCAGTAATATCTACTACAGAAAGGTTCTCTAGGGAGCCATAGAAAGTCTTGAAGCAAGTTTTACTAGCCATTTAAAATTTGTCTGTGCATTTTGGTAATCAGTATTCCTCTTTAAAGGAGGATCCATTTGTGATGGTGGCAGAGAACATCCTTGGACAGCCCAAAAGATATAAAGGGTTCTCAATTGATGTCCTGGATGCCTTGGCCAAGATCCTAGGATTCAAGTATGATATCTACCAGGTGGCAGACAGCAAATATGGTTCTCAGCTGTCCAATGGCTCCTGGAATGGCATGATTGGAGAACTCATAAACAAGGCAAGTTCTCTAAACATTGTGTTTACATGTCTGAAGCCATTAAAAGTTAGCCAACTAATACTTGCCTGTTATTTTCTCAAATTATCCTGCTGAAAAGGTCACCAGCATATATTGTGTTTTGGATGCTGGTGCGCTAGTTGGTTCTGGGGATGGGCGTGAGTACTTTAGAAGTTATAGCAATGATCAGTCAAGAAAAGACAATAATTGTGTAACTTGAACTTTTAATTCCATGATTGGTTGCTGGGACATTTTGGCCGATACCTTGCGCTCTAAGAGGTTTTTGTTGAGGCATGAACTGTAAAGTGCAATTTTCAAACCACTCCGCACTCTGATTGGACAGTATTAGAAGGTTCATAAATTTAGATTGAGCTCAACTAAATGAAACAGAAAAAAACAGTGAGAGGTGAATCGGTCAAAGATGTTTGTCTGATGTGTGTATATCAACCAGCAATTAAATGAAGCTGGGCCCTTTAGTAGGACTGAAATCTTGTACACAGTCGCTATAAAGTTGATGTCATACTTTGATTTTTTGCCCCCTCCAAGTTTTGTCTTAATTTGTTTTCTTGTTTTTATGTAAACATCATTACAAGATAAATTATCTGAAAATGAAAAGTGATACTAGTAAGATACTATGGCTTGTTTTTTAGAAAATATATCTATAATTTCTTATCTTACTGGCCATTTTTATTTGTTGACCTTAGCAGGGGTGCAGGACAACCCCAGCATAAATGTAACCAAATATAATGAGGTTACACTCTTGAAAGTAAAGGTTTCCAAAAGGTTGTTTTTTGCAGTGATGCCACAGAAGAGCCCAAATAACTTTTTAGTGAAGGTTTTAAGGATGTTTAGAAAAAAAATACTGATTAGGAAATTTATTTTTGTGCATTTTTGTAAGGCACATATTACCAAAGGCGTAAGTCTCAATGGTTGTACATTCTTGTCTTTTCAGAGGGCTGATTTGGCAGTGTCTGCCATAACTATAACACCAGAGCGAGAGAACGTAGTGGACTTCAGCAAGCGCTACATGGACTACTCTGTAGGGATCCTACATCGCAAACCTGAGGAAAAGATCAACATTTTTTCCTTGTTTGCCCCATTTGATTTGGCTGTGTGGGCCTGCATCGCAGCTGCCATTCCCGTGGTGGGCGTTCTAATCTTCCTGCTGACACGGATGCAGATGCTTCGTTCCCAGAATCCTCCAGGAGCCCATCACACTTCATCCATGTCTAACTCATTGCATAGTGCTATATGGATTGTATATGGAGCTTTTGTGCAACAAGGTACTTCAGTGAATTCCTCTCCCACACATCCATTCAAAGGCACCTTCAGAAACAACTTATCAGCTTAGCATGCTTTTAAGAGCAGCCAGGGGATCAGGTGGTGATTTGACTCAGGCTTAGAAAGATGGCAAGAATAAAGCTGCTGTCTGATGTTTTTGGGGTGTCAATACATCACTCCCTCTAAAACATGTAAGCATCTAAACTGCTAATGCAGCAATCTTTAGTGTTTGCAAATATTCAGAGAATGGTTTATCTAAAAATGAAAATCCTGTTGTGATTTATTCACCCATTCCAAACCTGTGGAATACAAAAGGAGATATTTTGTAGAATTTAGTTGTAGAAAGTTTTCTTCTCAGTCTAGGTGACAACAAAGCACCATAACAATATAATTTAAGCAATTCAGTCACAACCACTCTCTGAGTTTGGGCATGTTAAAGGAGATGTCCACTTCCGAAACAAAGATTCACATATAATGTACTCACCCCCTTGTCATCCAAGATGTTCATGTCTTTCTTTCTTCAGTCATGAAGAAGTTATGTTTTTTAAAGCATTATAGCATTTTTCTCCATATAATGGACTGCTATGGTGCCCCGATTTTGAACTTCTAAAATGCAGTTTAAATGCAGCTTCCCAGCCAAGGAAGAAGGGTATTATCTAGCGAAACGATTGGTTATTGTCATAAAAATTATACAATTTATGTACTTATATTTAATGTCAAATGCTCGTCTTGTCTTGCTTTGCCTGAACTCTGTGTATTCTGTCTCAAGACAGTTAGGGTATGTCGAAAAACTCGAATCGTATTTTCTTCCTCAACTTCAAAAATCATTTCAAAATCATCCTACATCACTGCAGAAGTACCGACCCAGTCGGTACCAGAGTATGTGAGCGGAGTGGAGCGACAACAATTTCCCCTCCGCGCTCCGTGCATTTTATAACCGCTCCGCTCCAGCTCCGCTCCGGGTTCACGGTTTCCCGCTCCCGCTCCACTCCTCGCTCACTGATACAAGAAACACCGCTCCGCCTTCGCTCCGCGTCTAAACTATATCAGTACGTTTGAAATACCACAGTTCTGTTCATAACGTATATTAAAAGAAGAAAGTAACAGAAATAAAACGAAAGTATAGTTTTAAAGTGGCTTATTGGAACACTAGTACGCAAACTTTTTTCCTCATGCCAAGCTAACATGTTTGTCATTCAGCATTAAAAGGTATAATTGCTGCTTTTTGCAGTGCAAATGTTTGTGATTAAAAAAAAAATAATAATAACAATACGTTTCGTCAGTTATTTTACGTACAGATCGCTGCATTTCTTATAGATTTCTTCTCATATGAAATCGGATATTCAGATGAAGTACCACAGTAAGTTTACATTTGTTTGAATGAATTATTACATCACGCTTTCACTTGAAAATATTCAGTATCTTGAAAGAACAAACTAATTCATTGACAACTATAATTTTCTGCTCATGTCCATTGCCGTCATCCTAGTTTTCACATTCTTTATAATTTGAGTGATCCATCTCCATCAAGCTAGCTAAACAGGCTATGTTTAACACGTGAATTCTTGCTATATATGCAGTTATATTATGGGTCGTTGTCATGAATTGTACTCGTGATGGAGCGGTAGGGGAGTGTTCTTGGAGCGAGTAAAAACCACAACGCTCCGACTTTTAAAATTTCCGCTCCTCACTCCATTAAAAATCACACCGCTCCACTCCGCGCTCCGCTCCCACTCCACTCCGCTCACATACTCTGGTCGGTACTGGGTCCAGCCAAACAGCCTTAACAAATATTGTTCATTTGGGCAATGATCCCACATTTGGGAAGCCGCATTTAAACTGCATTTTGGAAGTTCAAAATCGGGACACCATAGCAGTCCATTATATGGAGAAAAATTCTGAAGTGTTTTCCTCAAAAAACATATAATTTCTTTACAACTGAAGAAAGAACGACATGAACATCTTAGATGACAAGGGGGTGAGTACATTATATGTGAATCTTTGTTTTGGAAGTGGACTTCTCCTTTAATTTGCATGACTGTTAATTTATTTGGTCTTGGTGAAATAGATCTGCTACACAAACTTATGTTGTTGCTGCTGATGTTATTACGCAAGTACCTGTATGGTAAATTGCTACTACCATACACAGAAATGCTTCTGCTACACTAATAAACATACATAATATCCCTGTAGCTAGACAGGTGGAGCTGGGGAGGTGGAGGTTTTCAGAGTAACTCATAGCATGCTGCAGGACTGGCTGACAGCAGACACTGAACCAGACTATTTAAATGTTGTGCAGGCAAAATACAGCCAAACCAAATCTGCTTGTACCTTTCAGTATACAATATAATTGCTAGCAGTTTTCATGTCAAGGGCTAATCTGTGTCAGTTAAGAGCTTCCTGACTTAATTTCAGGTCATTCTAAAATTCTTATCTGCCATTCTAATATGCTCCTTAATATAAATAATGAAGCACTGTGCCACACATTATGATAATGATAAACAATGTAAGATGTGGCTTAATCATTTAAATATATTCATCAGTAAGTAGTATAATAAAGGAATAGTTCACCAAAAAAAGAAAATGTTCTCATCATATTCTCACCCTTATGTCAGTACTTGTATGATTTACATTCTTATGTGAAAGTAAGAAGAAAGAAATGCATAGTGTTGTGGCCATTTAAGAAAGAGTTTTCATTTTACATTATTTATGTTTAAATATTATTTATTTGTGTTTGGTTTAGTTCAGTTTGTTAAGAAAGAAAATTGTAAGCGTCGTAAGGGCGTGGAAAATTGGACGGCAGTACGCCGGAAGAAAGGGAGCGGGTCAAATATAATTTTTGGACCAGTTCATACGTTTTTTTTTGTTTTTTTTTTGGTAGAATCCCTTTCGTTTTCATTTGCTATAATTTGTATCTTAATTTTAATATATTTTTTTTGTAAATGATCTATCAAAATAAACAAGAATAGCAAAAAAAAGTTTTGTAGAACGAAGTGTGTTCAAGACAAAGCCTGTTACCATGCTTCCACGGCCACGACAAAAGGCCAAAACACATAGGGTATGATGAGGCTACCATACATTACTTCTATGATGAAATATGTTGACCCAGGAACACATCTAACTCAGCAAAATCAGGACGTGCCAGTATTCATTAAAAGGATAATTCACAAAAAGCACATGCCTTTAGCCCCTATAAGTTTGGAATGGCATGAAGGTGAGTAAATTGGTGAACTATCCCTTTAAGGTTTAAAAGCAGTTGTAAATAGTGTTTTATGGAGCATGTTAAATTTTAATAGCTGTGATATACTTTTTTTCATCAGAGATGCCTACGCTTGTGTCACTGGAGTGATAAACTGCATATATTTGAATTCCAATTTTAAAACCAGCATACATGCATAGAGCATACAGAAAGTGCTCTAAAACAGCGTAAAGGTGCCTTTGAATAAGGCATAGGATATGCTGGTTCTCATCCAAGTGGCAAAATGGAATAAATGACTACCTCAGCAACTAGCATGCTAACCCCCAACTCCCTCTATTAATGCCTGGCATACAGCCTACCAACCTTTTTAAATCTGAGAGCTAGTTATTAAATCTGGCCTGTTTCTATCTCATATTTCTGTAGCTTGCCACTGTATGAAATTTACAGCAGATTGTACAAAACACAATAAAACCTTTGCAGCAGTTAACAGTCAATTGTTCTGTTGCTCATATCTTAAACATGAGGAATTAGCTATACTGATGGGATGGTAATAATGGTGCCATTTCTGACTTATTCTAATGACTAGGGTTAATAATGTGAAAGTGTGTTTGTATTTTATAGATTATGCACGTCTGTGATGTAATTACCATATGATAATCTTTTAATACTCTTTGTTAGATGTCTGCTCATCTATTTGTTGTGGTAGGCCTCCATTTTATGAGTATAAAATCCGGATTATCTAAAAAAAACTTTTATGAAAGGATTTAAAAGGAAAAAAAACTCTTTTGAAAAAAAAAAAATAGAGTGGGTTAGCATTGCAAAGTACATTTACACATTCTAAAGCAGTTTTGTGTTATCTGTCACAGGTGGAGATTCAGTGGTGGGGTCTGTGGCATTGAGGATAGTCATGGGCAGTTGGTGGTTGTTCACACTGATTGTGTGTTCGTCTTACACTGCTAACCTGGCTGCGTTCCTAACTGTGTCTCGCATGGACAACACTATAAGGTAAATTACCATTTTCACAAATAGTCCACCACTCAACGCACCATATGGAACCATGAGTTGATCTATGTCTATTAAAAGCTTTTCTATCCTGTGTTTGTCCTCATAATTGGTGCATCCTTATGTACAGGAAGCTTCAAACTTAGTTTTGCCACATGGCAGGCAATATGTAGATAATGACCCTGATGCAGTATTGCGCAGTTAAACATAGGCTTTTTGTGGCTATAAGGCAAGCAGGTGACTTGATACATTGGGATTTCATGGAAAAATAGTGGAAAATAAGTACCAATTATTTAAAAGATATAAATGAGGACATTTCAGCTGTTTAATCCTGGAAGTTTGTGGGTGTGCTGTCTGAGGCTGAGAATTGGATTTTATGATGGCAAGAACTGTGTAAGTTGTAACTAGGCTTTCTGGGACATGTTCCCATTAGAGTGAAAAATAGAGAGATAAATGTATTAGTATGGATGGAAAGAGGTGAAAGAGGTTGAGTCTATTACAGTGTGTGTTATTTGCTTGGTATTTTTGCATGTTATTTTTTTATAATGAACCAAGCCAAACTGAAGCTGAATTTGAATGCCAGTGATCACCCTACATTTTTATACATGAAAAACAGCAGAACTGACTTTCTAATAATGACACACTTTGTGTTTTATGGAAAGAAAAAAAATAAACATGCATAAAGATAATAATTAGTAATAATAAAACATTCACTTTGATAATTACTAGGCCCAAATGTGTACTTTTTGAACTTATTCTGAATTAAGATCTGAAGCAAGATCTTACATTATTAATGTTTACTGTCACGATTCTAGAACAAGTTCTGCACTGATACAGTCTTTCATGCATTCCATGGCTTATTGTGCCAATTGCATTTATATCATCAGTTTTCTACACTGCAAGGCTGCACTAACTTCCCGTTATATCTGTGTTTGGTGATTCAGGGATTGTTTTCTGAAGAAACTTTCAGAGAAATTAGCCACATTAGCAATATAGTTTCCTTGAGTTCAGACAGTTGGCAGAAGTCATTTTCATAAAAGGCTGACATTTAAATAGATATATAATACATATCTCATTAAATACTAAAACTCTTAGATTGTAATTTATAAATTAATGTTTTGTAAAATTTAGGATGGGTTCACCCAGATACCCTTACACAGAGCAGGTAAGGTAAGGTCATACAAATTAATGTATGGACCGCTCTTTTGAGAGTCTACTGAGAGTTGTTAACACATTGGCTTCAAACATTGCAACACACATGATAACTTTCGTTAACTCTACAATAAGTGAATCCACTTGACCAGCTAATTACCCTTTCAGCTGATATAAAAAAAATATACCCTAGTCTCAGATGTCACATCCACAGACCACCCACGCTCAATTTTCTAAACGTGATGCATGTGGCACACTAAAATGAAAATACTTTCACAAAGTCAGATTGGCCTTTCAAAATCTGATTGGCCAACTTCTGCTGTATTTCCGGAAGCCTAGTGTGTGGCAGTCTTAAAGGGGTCATCGGATGCCCATTTTCCACAAGTTGATATGATTCTTTAGGGTCTTAATGAAAAGTCTGTAATATACTTTGGTTAAAATTCCTCAATGGTAGTGTAAAACAACACCCTTTTTACCTTGTCAAAATGAGCTCTGCAAAAATCAACCCATTCTAATGGATTGTTCCTTTAAATGTTAATGAGCTCTGCTTGCTCCGCCCCTCTCTTCTCTCTGTGGAGTGACAGGCTGTGGTCTGAGAGATTGTTTACTTTAGCTGCATTTAGCGTGTTTAGCCGCAAAACTTGCTAACTAACACGTTATTAGAAAAGGTGATTGCAGAGATTCATAAAAAAAAACCTTATACTCACTTCTGCTGCAGGTGAAGCTGGATCACGAATGATCTGTGCGAACATAGACGCATTTATGTAGATCGGGAGGCACATATCCTTCACAAACAAACATAATCAACTGCATCTTCAGCGGCTCAGATGTCAAGAGTAAATGATGACCACTGTGTTATTATGGATTATTACATCCAGCAACACAAGACCTCAATTGCTCATTTTGGATATATTTTTGTCTTACTTACATCCCTGCTCCGGCATTGAAACAATAGCGGTCGGACTGTTAAAGCTGATTTAGAGCGGGTCTGAGGTAGGACACTCATGTCAATCAACTATCGTGAGAGCGGCCTCTCTCGGTGTGATGCCACACCAACAGGCATCTAAGAATGGCTCGATTTAAAAAAGGGGATATTATTTTTACAGATTAATAAAAAACCACTGCATGGATTTTTATCATTATAGGGTAGATGTGTACATACACTGCCAACACACATTAATGTTCAAACAACATGTAAACGTGAACTTTGCATCCAGTGACCCCTTTAAACAGCCTGCCAACGAAACAAAGACAGTGTTCATTAAGATGTGACAATGAGCACTTCACATTAGCAAATAAATGCTAGATTTCAAAAACCTTATGAAGAATAACTGGAATTATTAAAAACAGATAAAGAAAGAAAGAAAGAAAGAAATATTATTGTTGTTGTTGTGGTTGTTGTTGTTGTTGTTGTTGTTGTTGTTTCTGCTGTTGTTGCCTTTCTTACTCAGTGCTAGAATGAGTTTCTATTCTGTGTGCTCCCTTTTCTATGTGCTAGTTTGCGTTTACATCTGTAAATGTTATTTAATGCTCTGGTATAATGACAGGTATTTACCCAGCGTGTGTACCTTTAATGTGTGACTGCATTTGATTATGCTGATGTTGAGCAAACTGTCACATCAGAGTGTGAACAGACCCCTGCTCTCAGACAAACATATAAACATGTTAATTTGCGCTAGTTTTGTTGAAAGACAAATTTATTTGATATAACCCAAAAATATGATCTCTAGGGTTTGGTAAAAACACTGTGTTAATTTGTGTGATTATAATAAACTATTTAATGTGTTAATACTTTATAATTTTTATTAATTAATTGATTAACTTCATAGGCTACACTGTTTTTTCCCCCAACCCTGTGTGCCATGGCTTCCCTTTGTTTTACTAATTGTCTCGATTTTTGTCCCACTTGTCCTCTTTATTCTGCCTCGCTATTAACAATACCAAAGGTGGAATCAATTAAAGTGATAGTTCACACAAAGATCAACCACTGTCATCATACACATAATGCTGACCTGGGCAGTGTTGTTAATACTGGGCAGTAATCAGATGTACTGTACTTTTTTTTTTTCAATAATCCAGTTACACTTGCTTTTATGTATTTATGTAGAAATATATTTTAGTTTTGATAAAATGAGCATACTGCTTACCATTTGGTTGAAGGCCATGTGATTGCTGAGTGGGCAGATACTGATCGAGCGCATGAACCTTTATGAACCTGCAGAGGCAGAGAGTGTATTGAGCGTGTTCTCACCTGTGTCCTTTTTTTCCAAGTAGCATTGGGAAGTCTATGACTTTTTTTTTTATTATTTTTATTTTTTATTTTTTGTTTTTGTTTTTGTTTTGTTCTCATTGAAACAGCCAAATGAACAAAATAATTCCAATTCAATGAACAAATTCAATTCAGTGACTCAAATGTCCCAGTGTATTGTAGGAAATGAGAAAAAAAAACACAGTACAAAAATAAATATTACAAAATATGACAAGAAAAACTTATAAATCACGTTTTTCTAAAGAGTGACATTGTCCAACAGTGACACCAGCAGTTAAAGTTACAGCAAGAGGCAACATCACTTATGCCTCCACTAACCTCATTGGGGCCGCAATCTTATAAAACAGGGATAGGCAAGAGAGGTCCTGGAGTCCTGCTGTCCGGGAGAGTTTATCTCCAACCCTTACAAAAAAGACATCCTGAAAATATTGATTAGCTTATTAAGGTGTGTTTGATTAGGGTTGGAGCTAAACTCTGCAGGACAGCGGCACTCCGGGACTGACACTGCCTATCCCTGCAGTAAAGTTTTGCTCCATCCCTGATAAAACTCTCCTGCCTGTATTCTTTTAGTAATTCTGAAGACATTGATTAGCTTGTTCAGGTGTGTTTAATTAGGGTTGGAGCTAAACTTCACAGGACAGTGGCTGTCCAGGACCAAGTTTGCTTATCCCTACCCTAAAGCATGCAGTGGGTTAGGAGGGGGGAAATTAAGAATTAATGGAAATAAGTCACATGAGAGGAGGCAATGCCTCCATTCTTGCCTATTACCCTGTTCGCCCATCTTTTTTTTTTTTCACAACTGAAAATTGTTTTCAATTAATAAATAATTAAGTTATTAGGAAAATAATTTAAAAGTATTGACCAATAGACCTATTTATATGTCACATCTACAACTTTAATTTGCCTTGAAAACATGATCTGTGAAAGTTTTTAGTGAGCAACTGTGAAATTAAAGGCACATTCTGTGTCTGTGACCCTCATGACAAGCTTTGGACAATGGTCAGCCAATGTATAGCCGTTGTTGAATGCTGGTCAGCTTGGTTTGTTGTGCACTGTCTGCACTAGGCTTGGCACCATTAGGGTTAATTTGCCAATTGAGCATGTGGAATCGGTGAGAGAGACCTCTGATTGGCTGTTCAGTTTAGCAAAGGAGTAATTGCACGAGAAGCAAGCAAAGAATAAATACGTCTTAAACAGAAGGCTGTTTATGACACCTTACCTGAGCATTTCAATATGCAAATATATTCAGAAACATGAGCCGTTACTTCTGTGATGTCAACTTGGTGTGTCAGGGCCTTTAGAGTAAGGTGTTAGACTAATGTGTACATTGTATAAATTATAAATTAGAATATGAATAAATGATCACTGTGCTGAAACAACAGCTAAAAATATGTGTATGTAAATATATTGTGATAGATCCATGAGGTTTATTTGTTGCACTATCAAGCTACAAAAGCGTTAAACAAGTAGTCACTATGTTCTCTGTATTGCAAGTTGTCTGGAGCCATCAGGGCAGACAACCCATTAGTTAACACAGGTCGAAAACCAAGGGTTCCAAATGTTGAATGGTACCAACTTACCTATTCAAATTCAGTATTTGACTAACAAACTGTGTCTTATGGTACTCCAATAACATATCCTCGTGCCTTCCCCAAAGAACTGGTACACCTAAAATGCATTTGAAGTATGTAAATACATGCATTTTTAGTCGTTTCTGCAAAGTGTGTCACAGAGCAGCTATGCAGGTGGATGTAGACGCATTATAACAAGGAGCAAAAATTATCCTTAAAAAATAATTAATAATAATAATTTTCTCACACTGATATGAACATACCTACTTGTTGTATGCCAACTCTAAATCAGGAAAACACTTACAGAAGACTGACAACCAAACCAGCATTAAAGAGTGAAACGTTCCTTTCACTGGCTTATGTTTCATCGGCTTGGCCTGACAGCTCCATTAGCAGTACAGATGGCCCAACATCTCACATTACTTACAGAGTTGTCTTTGGACTTTAAAGTTAGCTTTTTCCAAGTTAGATCCCTGTTCTGTTGATGTATGCTGGCTGAATTTAGGATGAATATTGTGGTACCATTAAAATGATAAATTCAGACCTGGAGAAATTAAGCAGAGCAACTTTAGGTTGAGTCAGTTGAGCCAATGATTTTGCTTACAGTATGTTTTAAACTTCTTTTTCTAACAGTAGTGGACCATGAATTTTACATTTTGGTTCCCAGTGTTATACCAAATCTAAATGTGTGTATGTATGTATATGTATATATGATACATACTGTAGTAAAAAAAATAGTATTTTGTGTTTCGAGTACATATTTTCAAATATATTTATATGAAATATTGCCCATCCTTCTCAAGACCTGCTTGAAGGCCTAAGCAATTACATATCTGAAACACTACTATTTGTAGGATTGACAGCAGATTAGAGAAAGTTTTGAGAGTGGTCAAGATGCATCTACAAGTTGAGAAATGCTCAACTTAATGCAAATGTCAGGTGAAATATGCCGGACAGCAGCCGATTGCTGTCAGACGCTGTGAAAACAACCACAGATTAATTATACTAGCTTCAGACACATCCCAGTGTGGTGTGTTTCGAGTGGTATTGAGCGTGTTTCTTTTGCTGCAGCGGAGCACAGACTCACAGACTTAATTTTTTTTCCACTATTCACTTGTATATACACTGTCTGCAGACAGACAGAAACAAGTGTAGTAAGTGATCAACATTTAAATAAGCATAGAGCATAGACATAGGTGATAGAATGACATGAATTGGTTGAATCGTTCCCAGTTCATTGAACTTTCTGGAGCAGAGTGTTACGCTACAGCAGTATGCCCAATGACAATTAGTGTATAGTCAAAAATACTAACTAGAGTTGAGAACCAAGAATGGTTCTTAATTAAAACATCCTTACAAAAAAGTAAAGTTTAAGTAAAAAGTAAAGTTCAAGTATATTTTAAAGTAACTGTATGAAAAATTCCTTCATATTAATATAGTACATTGTGCCCTGTTGTTGTTGTTGTTTTTACAGTGTAGCTTGTGATATACCTCTTGTAAGTTTTATATTTTAATTGCTTAACACTTGCACACACATTTTGGCAGTGGTCTCGTGTCCTTGTGTTATTCAGCCTGAGGGTGCTTAATAAATGTTTACCGACAGGCATGTTTAAGTACACACATGCATAGAATGTTATCTTAGAATACATATCACAGTTTCAGATGCAAGTATTTATTGCATCCCAATGTAGATTTAGAATGTTACAAATTGTGAAGGAATTCAGAAGAGGAAAAGAAACCATATAGATTCTCAAAACAAACATGAAACAAACACAACAGGCTGTTGACATTAGCAAAATTAAATTAAAAGACACTACAGAAGCACAACAAATTGAGGTGTGGATGAAATGAGGCTGTGTCCTCAAACATTAGAATTGTGATGAGTCAGAGAACACTTATCCCATGCGCATTTCAAGTGTCTCTCAGTCTTTAGTAGTTCATTACTATTATTGCTCATAGGTTAGAGATTGGACAAACCATAAACATGATATTATACTTTTTTTTTTACCGTTTGTTTTTTAAACGTCTTTTACCTGATCTTGTGTATCTATCCAACAGAACGTTTCAGGATCTTGCAAGGCAGATGGACTATGCCTACGGCACCGTTAGGGACTCAGCAGTGTACGATTACTTCAGAGCCAAAGGCACAAACCCACTGGAGCAGGACAGCACGTATGCAGAGCTGTGGAGGACAATCAGCAAAAACAATGGACAGGACTTCTCAGTTTCTAGCCCTTCTGAAGGCATACGCAAGGTATGAACTTTGCTCACCTATTGGTTATGTGATTTCAAAGATTTATGAAAATAGAAAAACGTTCTGAGGACTGTGTTTTTGGTACAGTCCTTTTTTTTTCTTGCATAATCTTTTGCCATAATCTTTCAATCTTTGCTAATCTGTTATTTGCATGCAAATTTAGTCTATTATAATTGTTGTAATTGTTGAGCCATTCCCCTGAATTCAGAGTCAGAAAATTGTGTCTCGAGCTCAGGAGAACAGTGAAACTTTTTGGGAAGTTGTTATAATGAAATGTTCAACACAACATTGTACAAAAGGTCAATTTGACAGACAGCTTTTCATCAACTTCAACTTCACTTCTAAATGATGTGACTTAGTCATGGTTAGAGCAAATGGCAAATTAATTCTAGAATATTCTAAGCTCTGGACATTGATTCATCAGAGCATGAACTGATCCAAAAGCATTAGACAAATTTCCATAGAGCTTGTTTTAGGCGGCTTGTCTGTCAGCCTGCGTATGACTGATGCACACAGAGGGAATGTGTTCGAACCCTTACAAAAACAAAAAACAAAAAAAGTATATTTATTTAACTTATAAACTTAAAAGTTATTTTATTAAGTAATATTCAAAAATATTTCCTAAGTGCACTTTGTGCTGTAGGAAGTATACTAATAGGATTGTACTAGTAGTATACTTGTATATGTACTATTTGAATACATTTGGGGACTAAATCAGGCCACTTCTTAGTTTAGAAATGTTTACTTTGTGTTACAGGGGCATATTTTGAGTAGGCACTTTTTTTATTGTGTCCTTGTTATGTTACATGTACGTACTATAGTAATAACAGTACGGTTAACACTTTAGATTAAGGAACACATATTCATTATTAACTAAGAGTTTGCCCTTATTAAACTCCTAATTTTTTGTTTATTGTTAGTTACATATATTTGATATTACATATATTTTATATCATTAAGATATTTGTATCAATGCCTTTTTATTATTTTATCAACAAGCAATTTACATTTTTAGCCCCCTTAACCTACCCTCAAACAGCAGTCCAAATAATGATGCGTTGCAGCTGCAGTCCTCTCTGTCGGAATACAGAAGGTTTGTGTGAGATGCAGAGCAGAATTTGAGTTGTCAATGGCTAATGACGAATACATGATGCGATTTGTGTTCAGTGTATGGTTCTATTGTTAGTCACAGCATGTCGAAGAAAACGCCTTTTGTGTCCCATCACGTTAATATTATATGAATGGTTGAACGATTGCAGAAATGTTATTTATTTTAAGGGTTTGAAGTGTAGTCTTGTTTAACATCATGTAGGCCTATTCTTGGAAACGAGCAGGCAGCAGAAATCACACAGAACAAAATTAAATGTTATAATTTCATATTTAATAAAGATTAAAAATGTAATAATGCAATTGAAAACATAAGGTCATTGGTATGGCAAATAAAAGCAACAATAATGAAATTAATGCCACGATTTCAATATGCATAAGGAATCGTTTTTAGGTGTCATCAATACATCAGTATTGTACATTTAAATGCTGAAAATACGTAAGTATTTGTACATTTAGATGCTGTAAAAATGTCAGTATTGTACGTTTTAGTGTCTGGAAAAATGTAAGTAAATGTATGTTTTGTAAAACCACATTTTATGTAAAATGCATAAGAATTATGATGAGATCACATTGGTTACTGTCACTTAAAAATAAAGTGTTGCTGTAACGGAGGCCAGCTGATAGCTGCTGTGCAGGTAAACCTCTCTCCCCTGATCCCAAGAGCTACTGACACTAGAGGCTGCTGTCTTTAGCCTCCTTGTTAGTGTTCCCACATCCCATGCCGGAACCTGGGTTCGAGTCATGTTTGGAAAGAGTGTGAGTAGGACCTGGGGGGTGGGGGGGGAACTTATGTATTATTTCAGCCCAATCTCACGGCTAATTCGTACGACCTTACTCGTACAAACACTGTTGCCAGTAAGTTACTGTAATTAGAATTTACAGTAGCAAACCGTATTTAATTTACAGTTGCAAACTGTAGCTATTTTACAGCCAAATACTATTAAAAAAAGTCAAATTCATCAGTATACTACTGTAATTCATTCATTTTAATATAGATTTCAGTAGATTGTATAATTTTTATATTAAATTCATTTAAATCTATTTTATTTTTGCTTTACAAGGTACTACTGGCATTCAGTGAAAACAGACACAATAATCACAAAATAAAATACTTTATTTAAAACAATGCATTTATAACACTTAAAAATAAAGTCTTAAACTGCTGGAACAGTGCATCTGTCTTAGGACATTTTGCAGTGCATTATGTTGTATCCTCACAAAGAATCTATAGGCAACAGAAACATAATGGAGAAAAATACATGCAGCCAAAGAATACACAGCCATCTGTAAAACCCAGGTGCTGCTCCAAAATGTGGCCACCACCTTTGCTCACCATCCACTTTGTTAGTGACAGAAATGTCTTCTCTGAAAAACAAGAAGTAGAAATGGCACACTTTTAAAAGGCAAACCCCACATAGAATACACAAACATCTCAAAACCATAGTTGTTCTCTTACCATGAACTATCAGTTTCAGGGTCATTGGCATGCTCATCTTTCTTGATGCTTCATTGCAGTTGCCTTTAAAACACAAACACAACAAATGCAGTTAATCTTAAATTCAATTAATAATTGTAACAAACTAATTCTAAAACTATAAAGGCAGCTAACAGTTAGCCATATAACTTGTCTAACCTAGCTAACATACGATTTTTTTTTCTCAATAGACTACTGGCCAACATTATACTAACACCTGAACAAAATTTCACATTAGTTAACCTAATGTTAATATAAGATAAGCATTGCTCGTTAAAAATTATTTTAATTCGGTAACTTGATTCAATAAGCTGAAAAAAAAAGCCGTTTGAAACGACAGCGCACTTTACTATAGTAAAGTTTGTAACCACCATGTTGACAGGTAACTTAAATATTACTAGGTTAAAATGGTGTGCAAAAATCTGACAAATACTCAGACAAACGTATATATATTTTTACCTTACTTGCTGGTGTTAATCTCTCGTAAATTGCATCGACACACAAGCACTGCCCCGCTGCTTCAGCTTCTTCCTCGTACACGAGTGGCGTGGCGTGGCGTGGCGTGGCGTGGCGTGGCGACTCGACAAAAGAAGACAATATTGAACCCATTAAATATACTATCTACAGTGGATGCTTACAGTAAAGTAATGCTCTGGTATATTTCTGACTTACAGATGTACTTCAAGCGCTCGCGCTGTGTCTGACATGAAGGACAAACGGATTTTCCAATTATTACAAGCGATGCAACACATCCAGTGTAGTCCGTCCCAAGCTGTTGTCGCACGGTGTAGGGCAAATTGTGTCAATCCAAATATAATAAATGAGGAAAATAAAACGATCTCAATAGAATGCCGCCAATGAGGCTGTTACAGCAAATACAGTAGTATACAGCAATTTTAAAAAATACAGTGATTCTCTGTATTTGGGGTCTGACGTCACAGAAAATTCCCATAATGCAATAGTTATTACAGTTATTTACTGCAAAGGGAATTTGCAGTATTATACTGGGTGATATACAAGTTAATAACTGTAGAAATTACAGAAATGTCTAACAGTGTACCCGTCACTAAAAACGTACAAATTTGTGTGAGGTCGTACGAAATCGTACGAATTAGCCACCTCGTAAAATACATACAAATTGGTCGTGAGATAGCGTTAATTATTTTTACACTTATGACACAAGATGTGACAAGAATGGTAAAATTAGAGTATGTCAGTCGATCATCCATCTTCCTAACTCTTGTCTGCTGTAGTTCAGCATGTTAGGAAACACCCTCCCCCATTTGAAAGGGGTTGCAGCTTGCTTTCTCACTGCAGCTACCCTCAGGTGGAAAGCCTGACACACATATCTCTGAGAAACCACTCACTGTATCCTATGGTGCTCCACAGTGGCCCAACCAGTCATAGTTCCCAGAAATGGGGAAGAATTTGTGAGTTCTGCCGTAGATGACACCACTGAGGATTTTCTCTCAGGTGCAGGGCATGATCTGAAACCTTAACAGCTGGAGCTTTGGAACCTGCATGTTTGCCAGTTCTGCAGAGCCTGCCTTACACATGCTTACTGCCACAATCAGTGAAGATTAGAATTTTACAAGGTAGTACTGAAGGGGTATGAATAAGGGTGTTTACTTGATGTTCTGAAATGGAATGTAAGTGTCAGTTGGAGCTTTAAGTCTTTGTAGCTGCTTTTCACCAAATCATGCCTTTGTAGCTGGCTTGTCTGTGGGCAGGCATGACTTAATTATAAAAACTGCTATCAGCCAATTGCTCCTCTCTGAAGTTCCGATGGGATACTTTCAGAGCTACTCTTAAACCCAAGGAGGAGTTAGACTCCAAAGGTGCTATTCATGCTCTTTAGTGCTCGGGTGGCTTGCATGCAAGCATTCTTTCCCCCACCATTTAGTTTGGTGAAAGAACAAACGCTTTATACATTATGCCTGGTCTCGGCATTACACATTTATGTGAAGCGCACCCAGAGGTTCAGACTGTCAGAGAGCTTTTTTTATCTTTTTGGGAGGATGTGCAAAAGGTATGTCCTCATCAAAACAGAGAGTTACATTCTAAACTGTAGACAGCATTTCCCTCACCTTGCAGGATTCACAGTGACCTATTGGAGTGAAATCCCACCTATTAAAGGGGATTGCCTCGCCTTGAGAATAAGCCAGTGGTTTCTTTTCTTTTTTGTTTCCACTTGTGCATTTCTAGCCCTCTGTTTCAGTTGCGTATTGTCCCTTTTCTTTTTTTATTATGGTTTGCTACATATCAGTTCTGTTTTTCTCTCCTTTACTTCTACATGTTTGGTTTTTGACTTTTGTTTCAATAAATATACCCCTGCAAATAGAACCTGTCTCAAATTTTCATTGCTCCTGTAATCGGCTGTGACATGTAGACATTTTTATTTACCGTTTACCATTTATTTACCATTTACCGGTTTGTACAAGATCAGTGTGATTTGCAATAAAATATAGCCTACTGTTTCTAAACTGCAGGTTGCTAGGTCTGATTGCTGGGTGATTTCCAATGATTTTTCTGCTTTCTATACCGATGGTTTTTGTACTGGTTACTTTTTATGTCTTTAATAATACTGTTTTAACTTGTATACCCTGAAAGTCCATTTTATATTTTATTTTCACTGGACTGCCTAGCACTACCTTGTAGACTGCAGGGAAAGTATTTTCCATTTAGCATCAGTTGTTAACATTTAGAACTGATAACAGATTGTCTATACAATAAGCTTTTCTCTCTAGTCATCTTTTAAAAGTTCTTAATGTACCCTTTTGAAATGAACAGAGGACATTCAGTGTAAGTTCTTGAGAAAATCAAAGAAAACAACTTTGAAAAGATCAAAGAGGAAGACTAGGAGTTTGAGGAAAAAACTTTTAGAGTGCATAATGAGTTGAGCCTGTGCAATCCTTTGAATCAGCCAATGAGGGCAGGTTTAGATCAATTAAGCTCCTTTTAACGAGAAAGAACTCAATAGATTAGTCCAGATTAGCCTCCAGAGTGTGATTGCAATGATAAAACACTTAAACAATACCTTTTGAGGATTAATAATGATCCCTTTTATTGCTGACAGTCACTGCAGTTATAAAGTTTTGATAATCCTGCTATGAGGATATCCACACCACAGATATAACAGTATTATTTTTATATAGTATATATATAATATATATATATATATATAGTGTATATGTATATATATATAT
Source organism: Labeo catla (assembly GCA_012976165.1). Lineage (NCBI taxonomy): Eukaryota > Metazoa > Chordata > Actinopteri > Cypriniformes > Cyprinidae > Labeo > Labeo catla. The sequence goes on from VONZ01000102.1 coordinate 801,910, forward strand.
ATATATATATAATTTGTAATAGAATAAAAACATAACAGCCAATCTGAATCCATTCTGCAATCCAGCTTGAGCATTTAAAGCGGCAGACTACATAACTGCAGCATATACTTATAATAAGCAGTTAAATTAAATGTTGTTGTTGTTTTTTTGCAGGCCAAAAAAGGACCTTACGCATTTTTGTGGGACATGGCTGTGGTGGAGTATGCAGCACTGACTGATGATGATTGCACCATCACTGTAGCTGGCAACAGCATGAGCAGCAAAGGCTATGGCATCGCCATGCAGCATGGGAGTCCTTACCGAGACCTCATCTCCCAAAAGTGCGTATTACGTATCATCTTTCAACTAAAACATATGTTTCACCTCTTAAAAATAATCTGCAGATGGTGTAGGGAGTATCTGTTGTTCAGGCAAAAGCTATTGTCATTATTTTATGTTGACCATGCTTTGGGGAATTTAAAGGAGAAGTTCACTTCCAGAACAAAAATTTACAGATAATTTACTCACCCTCTTGTCATCCAAGATATTCGTGTCTCTCTTTCCTCAGTCGTAAAGAATTTATATTTCATGAGGAAAACATTTCAAAATTTTTCTCACAAGTTTGCCCACAAGTTTAAACTTCCAAAATACAGTTACAATGCAGCTTTAAAGGGCTCTAAACAATCCCAACCAAGGAATAAGGGTCTTATCTAGCAGAACATTCTGTAATTTTTTCCAAAAAATTTAGAATTTATATACTTTTTAACCTCTTCAAATGCTCATCTTTATTCTCTGCGAGCTTTGTGTAATCTGGGTCAATACATTTAGGGTAGTTCACGAGTTCGCCTGCCCATCCAGTCCTAATGGGCAATGGTAAACAAACTTGGCTTGCTGTCCTTAATGGAGGCTCGAACCCGAGGCTCGGCTCGAGCGCAGAGTTCGAATCCCCCCCAAATGCGATATTACCTAGAGGGAGAATAACAGAAACAGAGGAGGAGAAGGGGAGGTGGAGGGATGCCGGAAGAACGGAGCCTGGGACGGTGCAATGAGAGCTGCTTATATAGGCTTGTAATGATGATTGACAGGACTGAATGATTAGGCTCCTCCCGAACCTACGTTTGGAACTTCATGTCGAAAAACTCCCATCTCATGTTCTCCTCCAACTCAAAAATCATCCTACGTTGCTGTTTCACCTTTTATGTAAAGGGCATTTGATCTTCTTTGCACATTCACGTTTTAAACACTGGGTCGGTACTTCTGCAGCGATGTAGGACAATTTTGAAGTTGGAGGAGAAAATGAGATGGGAGTTTTTCGACATACCCTAACTGTATTGACCCGGATTACACAGACTTCGCATGTGCGTCAAAGAGAATAGACAAGATGTTAAAAAGTATATAAATTGTAAATCTTTTTAGAAAATAACTGATCATTTCACTAGATAAGACCCTTCTTCCTTGGCTGGGATCATTTAGAGCCCTTTAAAGCTGCATTGAAATTGCATTTTGCAACTCGCAAGCACCATAGAAGTCCACTGTATGGAGAAAAACTCTATAAATTATCTGTAAGTTTTTGTTCTGGAGGTAAACTTCTCCTTTAATAACATGTATGGTGAAAAGTTGTAAAGCTCTGTGTGCAGTGACTGTCAGAGTAAAGCTATGTTTAAAGTAGCTTTACTCTAGCTACTTTAAAAACCTATGTGTCATTCAAAAAAAAAAAGAATGAGGCTAAATATCCCACACAATTCCACACATTTCTTATATATTCAGTTGTTCTGTGTGCTTCAGTTACCACATAAATGACTCGCAATGTCACAGGTACTGCGTCTCCCACAATTCACAGCCGTTCTTTATTACACACAAAGCGTTGAGTTGACATTAGCAATTGTTTCTTGGGTTTAGTTTTACATGCATTGCAAATTGATCCCTTTGTGAATGTAACAGATGCCAACAGACTGTCTAAAGCTCCACCTAATCACTTGTAACCAATTAAGATTGTTAAATTGCATTGTCTTTGGATTTCATTAAGCTGGATAATGATCTTCGGTTGCCTTCTCACCCACTCTTTATTGATCTATCTAGAATATATTAACATGACCCAACCACCAGCAATACCCAGTGTAAAATGTTCCTGGTTTTGTCTTGTGTTTGGACTTTTATGTTGTAGTTCCTGTCTAGTGTAACAGAACATCTAACCATAAAATAAAGGGAAACTAGGAAAATGACATCCCATACCCATACTATTTGAGGGCACAGCCATTTGTAGTGGTGTCCAAAACCATAGTGGATATTAACAAGTGCATTCATTCAATCCCATAACGCACCACAATAACGAATGCACAACTGATGTACACTCAACGGCTAGAGAATACCCATAAAACACTGTGATGGTCGTGACAAAAGAATTCCCTCGTCTCGCCAGAAGATGGTGCATGCAACTGAATCATCCATACATCCACTTTCCAAACTGCTGGTGCAATGTGAGTACAGCATAATATCAGGTATACATTTCTGTATAATTGACCAATAAATATTTTAATGGAGGTTATAAATGCTAGTTTCCATGACAGAGTTCAAGATAAATATTTTCATTACTACTGGAGCTGCCAGTTTGCAAAGTTTTCTAATAAGTATTAATCTATGCAATAGCAGCAGCCCTTCCGCAGACTCAGTGTCCAAATTCGCTCGTTCGTTTTTATTCATTCCTTCAACTGGACTATATTAATGGACTAATGTAGGGAATAGTGAATGAGGGTACAGGGGGTGATTTCAACACAGCACAGGGCTTAAATACACAAGGATAAATGAGAAGACAAGGGACAAGAGGCGACATAACCATAGGCATTGAAACAGAAAATAAACTACAAGAGACTACAAACCAGCACAAGAAACTGAAACACAAGGCAAAACTGGGAACATGTAACACCCAACACTTGCAATGTTCGCAGATTTAACTAATAAATCAGCCTAACAAGGGTACTGGAAGGCCAACCTATTGGCTAATGGGGGCCGAGATTCAAGTCCTGCTGCCAGCTCCATAAATCCCCATATGTTAAGAAACGCCATATAGTTTTAATTTGTGTATAAGTATAATTAATAATTAAAAATAGCAGTATGTTTGTTTATTTATTTATTTAAGCTCAAGTGAGCTAACAATATTGTAAAATTGGGCTGTGATTTCACTCCCCCTCACTCATTTCTACTTTCCTATCTACACTCTGTCATCTTATAAGATGGGAAAATGGAAAGAATGGCAAAAAATCTCCAAAAATAAAAAATGCCTAGGGCGACTGGGGAAATGCATTCTGAGGCAGCTGGGAGGAAGCTTGCAGGTTATTACACAGTGAACCATAATGTCATCTCCTCCTAAGTGAAGAATTCATCTTAGTATTTTGCTTTGTGGCCCATCATTATCTGCTCTCTCCACTACCCTCATCTTTTGGCAGCCCCCTTGCATGTGACATTTTACATTGAAGAGACTGAAACACCTGTATTACTTGTGGAGGCACCCTTCACTAACAACAACAACAACAGCACTTGTTTTTTGTTTCTCATTTTTTTCTTTACTTAAATGTCCATGCTTTTCTGTTTTTGTTTGTACCACTAAAGGTATAAAATGTATAAAACATTTAACTAAGTAACTTTTCTGCTTAAGGCAAGGCATTAAGCTGCTGTAAGTCATTTCTGTGCATCTAGTGGCACCAAACAGATGTGCAAAAATTATTAGATTTTCTAAAGAAGGAGTATGTGGAGTTTGCTGAGGCATTGCCTTGCACTTTCAATGGTGTTATGCACACAGTGGGGGAAAAAAAATATTTGATCCCCTGCTGATTTTTTAAGTTTGGCCACTGACAAAGAAATGATCAGTCTATAATTTTAATGGTAGGTTTATTTGAACAGTGAGAGACATAATAATAACAAAAAAGGGAGTGCTCCTAATCTCAGCTTGTTACCTGTATAAAAGACCCTTGTTCCACAGAAGCAATCAGTTAATCAGATTCCAAACTCTCCTCCATGACCAAGACCAAAGAGTTGTCCAAGGATGTCAGGGACAAGATTGTAGACCTACACAAGGCTGGAATGGGTTACAAGACCATCGCCAAGCAGCTTGGTGAGAAGGCGACAATAGTTGGTGCGATTATTCGCAAATGGAAGAAACACAAAATAACTGTCAATCTCCCTCGGTCTGCAAGATCTCACCTTGTGGAGTTTCAATGATAATGAGAACGGTGAGGAATCAGCCCAGAACTACACAGGAGGATCTTGTTAATGATCTCAAGGCAGCTGGGACCATAGTCACCAAGACAATTGGTAACACACTACGCTTTGAAGGACTAAAATTCTGCAGCGCTAGCAAGGTCCCCCTGCTCAAGAAAGCACATGTACAGGCCCGTCTGAAGTTTGCCAGTGAACATCTGAATGATTCAGAGGAGAACTGGGTGAAAGAGATGAGATGAGACCAAAATTGAGCTCTTTGGCATCAACTAAACTTGCTGTGTTTGGAGAAGGAATACTGCCTATGACCTCAAGAACACCATCTCCACTGTCAAACATGGAGATGGAAACATTATGCTTTGGAGGTGTTTTTCCACCAAGGGGACAGGACAATTGCACTGTGTCAAAGGGACGATGGACGGGGCCATTTACCATCAAATCTTGGGTGAGAACCTCCTTCCCTCGTTGAAAATGGGTCGTGGATGGGTATTCCAGCATGACAATGAGCCAAAACACACGGCCAAGGCAATAAAGAAGTGGCCCAAGAAGAAGCACATTAAGGTCCTGGAGTGGCCTAGCCAGATCCAGACCTTAATCCCATAGGTAATATGTGGAGGGAGCAGATGGTTTGAGCTGTCAAACATCAGCCTCGAAACCTTAATGACTTGGAGCATATCTACAAAGAGGAGTGGGAAAAAATCCCTCCTGAGATGTGTGCAAACCTGGTGGCCAACTACAACATCTGACCTTTGTGATTTGCCACAAAGTACTAAGTCATGTTTTGTGAAGGGGTCAAATACTTACTTCACTCATTAAAATGCAAATCGATTTATAACTTTTTTGAAATGCGTTTTTCTGGATTTTTTTGTTGTTATTCTGTCTCTCACTGTTCAAATAAACCTACCATTAAAATTATAGACTGATCATTTCTTTGTCAGTGGGCAAATGTACAAAATTAGCAGGGGATACATTTTTTCCTCCACTGTAGGTTGCATTTTGGTGGCTAATTTGTATAATCTTTTCATATGCTCCAGTGATGTTTATGTATGGGGACGTTTTGCTCTGAGACTGTTGTTCATTTTGCTCTGAGATTGTGTTGGTTGTTCTTGGTAAATGCTTGTTTTGGGGAACACTGCTAATAATTATTTCCAAGCAGTTTCTCAAACAATCCCTCATCTGTTGGTCAACAAACAAACAGCCCTGCCCAAACTGAGACACACCTACAAGTTTACAGATTTTCTAAATTTGAGAGGAAAGGAAACAACCATATGTAAAACTTCACATAAAACAAGTACATTCCATGTCATCCCTCACAGGATTCTGGAGCTGCAGGAGAAAGGAGACCTGGATGTCCTGAAACAGAAGTGGTGGCCTCGGACTGGCCGCTGTGACCTCAACAGCCACAGTAACGCCCAACCGGATGGTCGTTCACTCAAGCTGCATAGCTTCGCCGGCGTCTTCTGCATCCTAGCAGCGGGGCTCCTGTTGGCCTGTCTGGTGGCCGCTCTGGAAATGTGGTGGAACAGCAATCGCTGCCGGCAAGAGCAGCCCAAAGAGGTGACCGAGCTCAGGGCGCGGAAGACAGAGCAGGGAGAGGACACTGCCACACTCTACTTTAAGGATCCCGCAGCAGACGCGAGCCCCGATTTAGTCGAGCTCCAGTACACACAGTTATAGGTGTGCCCTGATGAAATCAAAATTGGTCCCCTCGCCTACTTAACAAATTTTATTTGTGCTTGGGGTGTGCACAGTGCCCTTGATGAAGCAGCCTTTACCTTTTAGAATGTCACATTTACTAATACGCTGTGATTGTAGACCATTTCAGAACACAAAAGCTCTGCTTCAGAACCTAGTGAGTTCCTGTGTTCTATCTGCATAGGCAACTACTTACAAGGTAGCATCCTATTTGAAATGGAACCTCAATGATCTAAAACACACTTGATAGACAACAACTCTTATAGTTGTACGCAGTGAGCTCAATTCCAATATTGCAATTAGCATATTGGTAAGTTAAAATGTGATACTTCAAAAACATATAGTACGTATTATTTTACTGATACTTTTCAGTATTGAATGCATATAATTAATCAGCACTATCTTAGATGTTTTTTTTTTGTTTTGTTTTTGTTTTTTCATTGAGCTCATTGCAATGTTTTTCAGAAATGTCTTCTCTCTAAACAAAAAAGGCAGTAATGCTTTAGATTTTGACCAAAATAAGGCATCTAATATTACTTTTGGATCAGTATTTACTGATTTGAACAGCCAAATGATTACCAGACATTTTTAAAAATACCTCAAATGCAAAACTGTTTCAGAGCAACTTGCACCTTGGCAGTGGCAAAATATTAAAAATTATTTCCCAGTATTCAACACCAGAAAATACATTTCTTATCTCTTTGGCAGCCTTGTTATGGTTATCTCTTTAATTTCTTTTTTTTTCCATTTAGTGTTTTAAACAACACTTTATACCATTTTGTGCATTCATGATGCAATTAAGTGTCTAACTTTCTTATCTCCTCAAATCACCTACTTCTAAATATCTAAATAATTGCTTCACTTTATAACCTCTTTTATAAGACTTTCTAAATCCTTATCCACTGCCAATGAAACTGCATGTAATAGACTGGAACAGGGTTGATGTGGATCCGTAAACTAAAGTGTGCGCAAATTGGGTGCTTGCATGAGAGTAAGAAAAGAGAAAGAAAGAAAGAGCCACCCCAAAACATTACTCAAACCCCAAACAGTCAATAATCCCTAGTAATTTAGTGTGTGACATCCTGTTGCAATTATATGTCAATGTGGACAAGTTTTATGGATTTATTTATCTCTATATTTTCTATTTTACATTTATTCTTCATTTGTTTATGATCTCATGCAGGTTACTAAGGATTACAGACTGGCAAGGGTTTCTGGTCCATTGACATATAATGATATTGCTACTGCTTCATCGGAGGGGAGCAAGGACATTTGGACAGACAGAGAAAGAGACTGGGATGAAGCAGAAGCTATTGACACAGGTCAGAATAGAATTGTAGGCCTCTTCTTTAATTGGCTGGGAATTAACTGGACCAGATGTAGAAGCCATCTAACATTAAAGACTGATTGATTTATTTATTTATTTATTTATTTTATTTTGCGTTTTAGTTGCCTCATTTAGCAGTTTCACCCTCAAAGTTGTGTTGGGTTTAGAATGACTCCTTGCTTTTCCTGCATTTTTTTTTCCACATTAATGATGATTAATGAATTTCCAGTTCAATCAAAATTAGTGTTAAGTACACTTCTGCTGTTTAATTGGTGGCATTTGTTTGTTGAGACATTAAGCTATTACAACATGATTATGTGCATATTTCAATAAGAGTTCCACTACTTGTGGCGGTGACGATTTAATTTGTGTGGATTTCTTTCATAAATCAGTGATGTATGTATATGTAATCACCCTATAATTTAAATTACTAAACACAATCTTAATCAATTTAAATGCATTTGCATACCTTTAAACAGAGGCAAGGATGCATCAAATTCAGTGAAGTGCTTGTTTAGTGGTGTACCTGACAATAAAAGAAGCAACAAGATTCCACTAGCATAAACAAAATAGCATTGCAAATATCATTGGTAATCACAACATCACAATCAAAATTGAATTCAAATTTACACTTTAGAATGATGAAGATTCTTAACAAGATGCACAATAGGAAGAAAGTTGGCTGGAAAGTATTGCATGGCCTGAAGCAAATATACTACACACTCTCCTATCCACCTTTTTCCTGAGTAACCAATGAGCAGCACCATGCAGGATTCTAACTTCCATTTAGGTGCCTTCATGTTCCAGTCTCCATAGAAATCCATGTTAAAATGAGGTAAAAAAGACTGAATTGAAACTTTTTCCATATAATTAAATATAAACGTGTTAATTTGACTAGAAATACCAGGGACCAGAAATGTAAAGCACCACACCAGTCAGGCAAGATTTCCTTGTTCAGAAATAGGTGGATAGGCAATTGGAAAGCTTGATGCTCAGGTTTTGGTTTAAAAATTAACCGGTTCATTGTCATCATTATCATGATGATTGACATAAATGCTTAGTTAGTGTTATTTTCACCAAAAGTTCACTGTTTGCAATAATGAAGTGCATGCTAGGTCCCTGAACTTGTGTTTTTACTTTCTGAAAACTTTGGATACAATTTACAAGTCACAGTTTACCATCTGTTGACTGACTATGGTGAAATGACTAAACAATGAACAGATGCGCTGTTTTATAGGACAAGTGACCTCAGAGATTTGGGAGTAAATTGGCAATGTCTGGCTTCATTTATTATGCAAAAAGTCTTGGTAACTCATTTTATGTACATATTTAGTTTGGAAGTCATTGCATCTGGTTAGACAGTTAGACTATGCCCAGTCACACATATTTCAGCACATCCAAATACACTAATCGGATCTGAAAATACTGCATCCCTAAAGAGTCTGAGCTCTTTGCAGTACCTGCACAACTCTCCACTGGAAGCAACGAAAGGGTGGCTATAGGCTCACAGAAACCATGCAGACATGTTTTGGAAAAATACATAATTGAGTGTTTGTAGCTGAGGAGAGTTTCCTTGTTCACCTTTTTAAGCAAAAGTCTGCATATATATATGTATATATATATATATATATATATTAAAAAAAAAAATTAGTCCGTCATTAGTACGTCATTATCCCCTAAAATTTCAACCGACTATCTTCATTAGTTAAGACAAATAAGATTACTGAACTGCAAGAGACTGTGGGAAATGTGTGGGAGCATGTATCCCCTTGGATATAATTGTAAAGACAAGTCTGCTTCAACCTAACATGACAGACTAATTTACCCAGTGCAATTGCTTTGCAATTCCAGCCTTAACTCCTGACCTATCCCTCCCAAAAGCTTTATTACTCTCTAATGTGTCTTTGCATTTGATGCTGCAAAGCTTCATTAATCTACATATTTGAGGATGTTGTGAGAGCTTAACAAATAACATTGTGTAACAGTATGCAACTTTACTATAACAGTTGTGGATTCTGGAGCCAATCTGTATTTCTTCTGCATGATTTCAAAAACATAAATATTCAAAATTAAATGTAGATTAGTTGGGCCTTATGGGCTTATTAGGTCTCTCCACTTTGGTTTGAACTACTGTGTTATTTTTTATTTTATTTTATTTTTTTGTATTCCAGCAATGGAGCCATTTTCACTTTTCTGTACAATTTAAGAGTTTTATTATCTGATCCATATATACACTGATCTTAATCATTCCTAGAGGAAACATTTACAGATGAAGCTGCTGTTCTCTGGCCGTTCGTCTTATTAAAAACATGTTGGTAATAAGCAAATCCTCTTAACCACTGTTAGCCAATAACTGTCCCAAAGGGCATCAGTATATTTATGCTCACTAAGCTAGTTTCTTAAAATGTCTTTATTTTGCTGGCTAAAATATATACCATGTTTATTTGTAAAGAATAAATAATTCTTTACATACACTATACATTATCTGAGCACATAAGCACACACCTACCTTAAAGCTAACCAGTCCTCAACAATATAAAGCACTTAACAAGAACATAAAATTAGTCACTATAATTCACTGATAAACAAACAAACAAAACAGTGTAATGTACATAATGTGACAAATGTGTGTTGTTGTTTTTTTGTTTGTTTGTTTTTGTTTTTGTACATTTTGTACAAATGTACTTTTTACATTTTTGTTTTGCTTTGTGGTACAAGTGAATAATGTTAAAAAACAAACAAAAAAAAATAATAAAAAAAAAGAAGAATCCACATAATTGCGTAAACAGTAAGTTGACCACAAAATGCAGCATATGCTATTACTGCAATTTTTTAACACAAAAAAAGCACATAAAATTGAGCTTGAAACAAATGCTGAAAACACTTTTAAACGCTAAATTGTTTACCCAAATATTTTGTAAGTACACTCTTTTAAAAATGCATGCTGTTTTAGTTAAGTGCAATCATAACCATTTCTGTGCATTTTGATGCTGATGTCTTTTATGAAATGCAGGCTGGCTCCACAGAGCTAATGTTGTTGGTGATGTTAATTGTAATGACAGGTCTAGTGTCACTCGAGCATTATTATTTCAAATTCCCACTGGCCAAATTTGATTTCAAGGTGCACATTCTATAAAACTCTTTTAAACACTATTCTACTTTCTGAACTTTCCAATTGGGTCTTTTTTAGTAAATTCGCAACACACCCTGCAGTAACTCAAATAACCCTTACTTGCATGGAGCTTAAAAGCAAAAATCCCATCCTGGAACCAGCAGATCTCAGCCTCTCTGTCCCTCCTTTCTTCTCTCACCCTCTCTAGGACAAGGAGGTGAACCTGGAACAGGTGCATCGGCGTATGAACAGTCTTATGGACGAGGACATGGCACACAAGCAGATCCCCGCACCATCTATCGAGATCTCTGCCCTGGACATCGGCAGCATGCCGCCCAGCCAGCAGCGGGAGGGTGTGCGAGACTACCCGGGCACGGGCCTGTCTGTGAGCACCTTCCTCCCGGAGCAAGCTCATGGGGTGGGCCGGACGCTGGCCCAGGGTCCTGGCAGCACCCTCCCCCTTCCTCTCAGCAGCTCCACCATTCCCTCCATCCAATGCAAACACAGGGCTCCCAACGGGGGTCTGTTCCGACAGAGTCCCGCCAAGACGCCCATGCCAATGTCCTACCAGTCAGTACCAGGAGGACCCATCCCAGAAGCTATTGAGCATAGTACATCCATCTAAGGCCATCGTCACCATGGGCTGCCTCACACTTGCTTTTCAAAGGAAGAAAGCCGAGGTGCAGTTGGAGCTTTGGAAACTGTGGCGGTGTAAAAAGAGTTTGACGAAGAGATTTTTATTATGAAAAAAAAAAAGAAAACATGAGAAATCATTTTTTTTCTTGTACATATTTGTAAATACTGAAAGAGCAAAGTAAGTAAAAGTGTATTTTGAATATTCTCAATTTTTGAAGTTGAGTTACAAAAACAAATGAACAACAAAAAAGGACATATAAAAATAATTCAAAACGACTGTTTGAATGGCTTTGTGAATTTTGTTCTCTATGGGTAAAGACTCAAATTCATTGTGATTGTTTTCTAAGTGCCGAAATAAAAGATGTCTCTCCACGTTTTGTTACTAGATGATCATACACGGCTGTAGGAACCCAAAAGCTGAGCGCTGATAATTATGCACCCCTTTTACAGTCATAAATCTTCTTCAACCTGCAAACAGTGAGGCCATATTAATTTTGCTTCCTTTTCAAATTTTGGTTGTTGATTACTGATATAGATTTATGCGCTTGCATCGAGTCGATGTTGTTTATGGGTTACTGAACATGCAAAGGCTAACCACTCAAAACAGTATAGCAGTGACCTGTGCAGAAACGTTGTTTCAGACAAGCTAAATCTTTGCAATCATGGCAACAGCACTAAAGAAAGCTTTTTGTTTTGTTTGTTTTCAGACTATTTTAAGACTATCAATCTGTGAGCACAACCAGCCCAGAGAGAACAGTTATATTCCTGAAACATAACAGAACAGCGTCACTTTAGTTTGTCACACATCAAAGATATTTTACACCAGTTCATGCTGTCATTTGTGAAAGAGCTGTATTATCATTGCTTTTCTGATATTCTGCCAAAACCTCTTTTTTCTTTTTACTCCTTTTTTGTACAACTGTACAACACTTCACATGGAGTATATAGACAAAAACAAAAAAAAACCTTGTATATGAAATGATTTTCATAATTTACATGTTGTGATATCTTTTTTCCTAATGAGTTGCAAGGGGAATATGAGATTGGTGTAAATGAAGCCATGTTGGTACGCCCACAACTGAACAAACATCTCTTGCAGGCAATTCTAAATACTTCAAACACACATATGAATTATTTTTTACTGTACAATTAAACTTTTACATTTCTTTTTACATGCTGTTTTTTAATAGTTTTTCGGGAGGTTCGGACCAATTATGAATCTCAGCCGTGTTATGTTTGTGACCTAAACCAGAACAACCTTACACACTCCATTTACAGCTACCTGTGCGTATTTTCCTGTTGCCATTCCACAGACCCTCTGAAATCTGCCGTTCGTCAACTCGCAAAGAGAAGGACATTTGTCAGCATGGAGCACATAGACCAGTTTCCGAGAAGATTTCACCCTGCACATGCTTGTCAGTCATAACTCAAGGTTGTATCCTGTATATTTTGTACAAGTCCAAGTAGTTACTAATGTGAACCAAAGTGATATATTACACTGTGTAACACAACCTGTGGCTTTGAGATGCCGACAGTGGTGGTAAGGATGTGTAATTTGTAGGGTTAAGTGTCTTCACTGCCTTACACTTGTGCCCCTTTGACTTCAGAGAAAAACATCCAATATTTCATGAAATATAACAGTATCATAGCATAGTCTGTAACATTACATCTAAGGGAGACTCTTATTTTATTTATGAATATGCTGCTTGGAGTTTCTTAATCTTTAATAAAGAAATATGGTTTACATCGTTTGATTGATGCTTGAGTAATTTTGCAGCTGTAATTTAGAGAAATACAGATGTTTGTTTGATGCCAATAGGGTACACTTAAAGGTACAACTGAAGATGCAATTTGTGCCATATAATACATAATCATCATTATAATCGTCAAACTTCTGTGCCTTAGTAGCTTTTATTTGTTCATATTTTTATTTCATAGTTTTGGAGCATTGTGTTTCATATTTTTGGACCTCCCTCTGAACAGAAACTAAATTAAGTAAGAGATTCAATTAGTTAATAGCTTATCCGATGTAGTAGGATACGCATCCACAGTTTCATGAGGAAAATTCCCTGAAATAGTTGTTGGATGTAACCAATATCTGCTGCAGTGACATATCATACTAAATAACTTCCCATATTCACGGTGCAAAGAAAACAAACAACTACAATTTCTTCTCTGCTGTGTCAGTCTTCGACCCACATTCACGAAAGTACCAAGATGCATGCATGAGCATTCTTCTGCTTGTAAACAAGGCGCAGCGCATACAGGTTCTACGTCAGAGTGCCGACTCTGCGTCAGCAGCAAAACATATATGAGTTGTGGCACTCTCACGGAGTTGCGTCAAAGACTGACATGGAAGTAATTGTTGAATAAGCTTATTTTTGTTTTCTTTGCGCACAAAAAGTATTCTTGTAGCTTCATAAAATTAAGGTCGAACCACTAATGTCACATGGACTATTTTAACAATGTCCTTACTACCTTTATGGGCCTTGAATGTTGTAGTTGCATTGCTGTCTGTGCAGGGTCAGAAAGCTCTCGGATTTCATCAAATATATTTTAATTTGTGTTCCGAAGATGAACGAAGGTGTTACGGGTTTGGAACGATATAAGGGTGAGTAATTAATAGAATTTTCATTTTTGGGTGAACTAACCCTTTAAGAAATCAAAAAGCAATGTCATGGTTTATAGTGATTTTAAAACAGTTAAGGTGCTTTGTTAAGCACGGCATGGAGCAGAACACCAGCTTAACTTATCTAAAATGGCTTATTGCTTTTATAAAATGTAATAGTGATGTAAAACCAATCATAACCAAAGACTGCAGCGCTAGCCTTTTTTATAAAGAGAAATGTGTCCGATTCGCATAGAAAAAAACATGCTACTGTGGAAAGACAAATTCTAGGCTAGTATTGCCACAAAGATAATAAAATTAAGACAATAACAGTTTACTCAGTTTGTCCCAATGTTGTCATAAACTAGTGTTATGCAGTAGAAAGTATGACATCATGTCATCAGAATGTACCACATTTGCTAAGTAGTAATTAGTGATAGTTATTGCTGCAGTATTTAAAATTGGTACATTTTGTAGTTATGTCATGACAACTCTCAGAGTATATTTTACTATTAATAGATTTGGAATGAAAGGTAATGTATTTGGTTGTGGTGGACTAGATATGCTTATGCTGCTGCTGTAAACTAAGACACACTGCAGTTAACATGTATGACCTGCAGCTCAAGCTGCACTAATAGATATACATAATAGTAGGTGGTGCTGAGGAGGAGAAAGATGTCAACTGAAAAATTCTTATGCCGTAAGTTGCTTGCCATTTAAATGTGAGAGCAAATGGGTCACTGGCTGCAAATTACAAGCCGAGGTCTCATCATTTGTGCTATGTAGTATTAAACTTTTATTATTGTTGCATTTAATTAATTTGATAATTAGAATAAGTTAGGTTATTAATTATTGCATGAATTTGGTGTACATTTCAAACATCTTTATTATTCGTCTTGTTAACTGAGTGCAATAATTTAAATTTATAGTCTATTGCAGGGGTGGCAAACTCCGGTCCTGGAGAGCCACAGCCCTGCAGAGTTCAGCTCCAACCCTAATTAAAACTTACCTGTCTATAGCTTCCTAGTAACCCTTCAGACCTTGATTAGGTTGTTCAGGTGTGTTTGATTAGGGTTAAAGCAAAACTCTGCAGGGCTGTGGCTCTCCAGGACCGACGTTCGCCACCCCTGGTCTATTGCAATAATGACATTCCATTGATTCAAAATTAAGGCATGTATCACAGCTAAACAGAGGTGGAAATGGGGTCTAAAAAGGATTACTGAAAACAAATATGGAGGTATGGAGGTAAAACAAATATGGGTTTGACAGAATCGCTTTGGAAATGCTATCCTTCTTGAATATGACATCAATAGAAGGGAGTAGTGCTACACTCCAGTAGTGATCCTTCCCCTTTTGGCACCCTACACTGTAAAAAATGATTGTGATTTAACGGCAAAAAACTGTAAAAATCACAGTGAAAAACTGTACTGGACATTTCATGTAGTTTTATGGTAAAAATACAGTTTTTGGAAGCGAAAAGGAACATATAATTTATAGTGGGGAAAAAAATGTAAATTGACATTCCCAGAATTCCCTGTGTTACATTTCACATTTGATGTTTTTTCATTGAAATAACTGTTTCTTAGTTTTTTTTTCTAATCAGTTAAGTTCATTAGGGTTGTATGTTACATCTAATGATGTTAAATTAATGTTTATTTGTATTATGTAAGTGTCATGTGTTTCTATAATGGTGTTTAGTATTTATGTGAATGACAGTGTGCCTTCTATATATGTTAGTATTTTCTTTCTTTGCTTGTAGAAAAGCTGTTTATGATGAGCTTTGGTTGATCATGTGACTTTCTCGCCACTTGCTTTTGGTGGTTATCAGAGTATGACAAAGGTACTGAATAGATTTCAGAACTTCAATAATATCTGGATAGATAATAAGTATAGGATCCTACTCTCCTGTCTCTAAGTTCACCTGTTGTTATACCAGCCATGCAGAGAAACTCTAATCTTCCCCCTCAATAGCCATAAAATCACTGGTTTTCAAGTAAACACCTTGAGTGGTTTGTTTGATTTGGGATTTTGGCTGAAGGACTGAAGCTGGCCATGGCTGGAAAACCCTGCTTTAATGGCGAAGGACTTGAACTAAAGCAGGGATTCTCAACTCTGTCCCTCGTGGTCCACTTTTCTGCAGAGTTCAGCTCCAATGCTGATCAAACACATCTGAGCAAGCTAATCAAGGTTTTGGGGATTACTAGAAAGTTACACGCATGTGATCAAGGCTGAAAAAAAAAAAATCTATGCAGGAAAATAAACCTTGAGAGCCAGAGTTGAGAACCTCTGAACCCGAGATTCATTTATGGAGTGAGACTTTTTGAACTCTCTCTTAGACACAATTGAGACACTATTGAGAATAGTGTAGATACCATCTTCACATATTAAAAAAGCATCTGATCATTTCATATAATGCTAGGAACACTTGTCATCAAATAGCATCACAGTTCCACTCATTACTCATTCCATTAAAACTTACCATTGAGTTGTTTATATGTGTATGATATTTGGTATGCGAGTGATTGTTAAAGGATTAGTTCACTTCCAGAACAAAAATTTACAGATAATTTACTTACCCCCTTGTCCTCCAAAATGTTCATGTCTTTCTTTCATTCATAAAGAAATTATGTTTTTTGAGGAAAACATTTTAAGAATTTTCTCCATATAGTGGACTTCTATAGTGCCCACAAGTTTAAATTTAAAAAATGCAGTTTAAATGCAGCTTCAAAGGGCTCCAAATGATCCCAGCCGATGAACAATTTATACACTTTTTAACCACAAATGCTTGTCTTGCCTAGCTCTTTGTTGCGCATGCATACTCTGTGCACTCGGTTCAAGACAGTTAGGGTATGGCGAAACTGCATTTTGGAAGTTCTAACTCCCGGGGACCATAGATGTCCACTATATGGAGAAAATTACTGAAATGTTTTCCTCAAGAAATATCATTTCTTTACGACTGAAGAAAGAAAGATATGAACATCTTGGATGACAAGACGGTGAGTAAATGATCTGTACATTTTTGTTCTGGAAGTGAACTAATCCTTTAATTCATATTGTGTGGTATTGCCATTGGTCAGGCCCACTAATACTGTGTCATCAGCACTTTTTACAATGTGTTTGGATCTGAAAGTGGCCACAAAGTCATGAGTGTATAGGGAGTACAGGAGGGGGCTCTTAAGGGATTAGGAAGAAGTGTCCAGATAAAGTCACAGCATTGATTGTGTCGCACCATTTGCTGTTAACAATGAGACACACGCTCTTGATTTACTGGCTTCTGATGTTATATCCCTAGGGTGTACTGAGAAACAATTGGCCGTCTGCACCGGTTGATAGAGTACTGACAGGGTCAGCCATGTTTCAGTCAGAGAGAGCATACTGCAGACTTTAATATCTTGTTGGAATTTAATTCTAGCCCATCATCCTGAGCATTAGTTAATGCTGTGGTCCATTTCATGAAGTCAATTTCGGTGACTGAGCTTAGTTCAGAAGTGAAATGTGACCCTGGACCACAAAACCAGTCTAGTAGCATAGGTATATTTGTAGTAGCCATATTTGTAATAGACAAAAATACATTGTTTGGGTCAAAATTATCAATTTTTCTTTTATGGCAAAAATCATAAGGATATTAAGTAAAGATCATATTCCATTAATATATTTTGTAAATTTGTAAATATGTCAAAACGTTTTTTTCGAAAATTTTTGATTAGTAATATGCATTGCTAAGAACTTCATTTGGACTTTAAAGGTGATTTTCTCAATATTTTGACTTTTTGCACCCTCAGATTCCAGATTTTCTGTCCTATCCTAACAAACCATACATCAATGGAAAGCTTATAGAAATATAATGTATAAAAAAATGACTGGTTTTGTGGTAGTTTTATTTAATTAACTCAACTACTGTTTAAAAATTGCTATATGACTAGCTTAAGATGAACCCAAAATAAGTTGTAAATTAAATTAGCAATAATCAAACTGTGAACATTTATTAATAAGCAATTTTTTTAATTATTTAATTAATTAATTAATTATTATTATTATTATTATTTATTAAGCAATATACATAGCAATAGTTAAGCTAATAATACTACCCAAAAGGTTGGATTAAAAATTTAACCCAACTGCTGGGTCAAAACAAGCCAGTTGCTGGGTTTGTTCATAGTTCACCCTGCATTGTTTTAACCCAGCATTTATAGAGTCTATTTACACAGAAATGGTAAATAACATAATGAATTAAACTTGAAATTTTGAAGTAAAAAGACTAAAAGAATGTTTTGTGTGCCTGATGGTCATATGTTATGATCACCAGAGTAGTTCAAATAAAAGGTACAGTGTAGCAGGATTGCATCTGTATGTGGTTAAGCTTGAAAAATAATGTGGCCATAAAATATTGCCTGTTGAAATACTCTCATGCACTGTGCTTTATCACTCTGTATGTTATAATATGTTCTTGTATTTTCCTTTATAGGTAAACACATACCACAGCAAGTGGAACTGCTTTTTCATACCCTGAAAAATGTCAAGTATATATATATATATATATATATATATATATTCAAAGGTTTCTCAGTATTCAGTAAATAATTGAATGCATTCATGTTTTTAGCCATGCTGTATGGCTTATGTATGGAAAACATCATCATTTTTTCTTGAGGTTATTTTCAGGGTTATTCTGACCTAAAAAGTCACAGCTGATTTGAAATCAATTAAGAGAAAAAAAATTTAATCTGAATTTAAAAAAAAAAAAAAAAATTTATTTGTTTCTCACAATCCTATATGTCAGCAGTCAGCAACACTGAAGATAAGGTCAATTTTATGCTAAATCAATTTAAGATGTCATATTTACAGATTTCTAATATTCTGATAGCTTGGACAGCTCTAGAAATATCACTAAATGTGGCATATTATCAACTATGCAGCAGTAATAACTGTTAAAACATAGCATTCGTTATTATCATCATAACTAATTCTACAGCTCCTAAGCAGGTGTCATGAGTTCATGAGTTGAGGTGCCTCTCGTGATCCACAGAATCTTACATATCCATAAACTGTTTCTGGAGAAAAAAAAGATAGAGAGAAGAAAAAAGTCGTATCTTCTAAGTGGCATCCAACACTGTAAAAAAAAAAATTCCGTAAAAAAAAGGAAAAAGTACTGACAGCTCATTACCTGGACTTTGTACCGTAATTAAAAACGTCTCGGTTACATCTGTAACCCTCGTTCCCTGAAGGACGTTACGTCATAACTGACGTATTTGGGGTCTTCCTTGGGAGGCCAATCACCTCTGAATTAACTGGAAAGGGCCAATGAAAATTGGCGAGTGGATTTTGCATGCTAAGCCACTCCCCTGTACATACGGGTATATAAGATGGCGGCGTGCATCCACTCATTCAGATTTATGCTGAGGAGCTGAGCCGAAACTGAGCGCCCCAGCGCAGTCCAGGATTGTGGCAAGAGGACGTAATGTCTCCGTTCCCTCCTTCAGGGAACGAAGGTTACAGATATAACTGAGATGTTCCCCTTCAGTCGTTCTCTACGACGTTACGTCATAACTGACGTATTTGGGGTCTCCTCTGGAAAATGCCACAATCCTGCACTGCGTTACGTGACTGAGGTACAAATGCTGACAGGCAAGCATGTCAGGGCAAATGGAGCTCAACACCTAACCTTCCCAACGCCCTGTAAGCCAGATAACGGGCCCACCAGGGATGCCAGGTATCTGAAGCAACCGTTGGGGGGGCGGAGCACGATGACAAGAATCTAAGTCACGTGGAGAAGACTGGAAAACATGGTAGAGGAAACACGGAAGAGACCATGGACTGAGACATGATGCCACGACCGGGAGGGGTGAAGGAAGCCCCTATCGGACACAGTCAAGGAGGCAAGGAGGACCCAGAGTTCACCTAAGGGAAACAACTTGGAAAAGGCGCACGGATCCAAAAAGGAATGGCGCAGCAAGCAGACACTGAGCCGCCCTCCCACAAATTACCAGATGTTACCTTAACACACGAAAACGTCTCGGTTACGTATGGTAACCCTCGTTCCCTGATGGGGGGAATGGAGACGTTATGTCGAGTAGTGTACGACACTAGTGGTCGCTCTTGGGAGCCCAAACACCTCTGACAGTTTTAAAACAGGCCAATGAAATTGGGTGTGCAGAATTTGCATAGCTGGCCACACCCCGGACATCCGGGTATAAATAGGGCAGCATGTGCATCTGCTCACTCGTTCTGATCTGAGGAGCCGAGCGTCTCAACTCACTCAGAGGCGGACCAGAGTTGTGGCACGGACGACACAACGTCTCCGTTCCCTCCATCAGGGAACGAGGGTTACCATACGTAACCGAGACGTTCCCTATCTGTCGTACACTCCGAGTTGTGTCGAGTAGTGTACGACACTAGGGGTCCCTATATAAAATCGCCACAAGTCTGGCCGCGTCACGAGTGGTCAGTGCAGATAGTAACAAGTCAACGTGTTAGCATAAGTGCAGCTCACCTCTCGCAGCCATCCAACGTCCAAGGACTGACCTGTTACAGTAGTGTCCTGCAGCCGGGCCTTGCCTAGTGAAGCGGCTGAGTAGCTTGAGAACATTGGGAAAGTGCCTGTTTCCGTAGAAAAAGGCACTACGGAGATCACAACCTGCCCAGAGGGGGGGTATAGAGTGAAAATATTAGATATGGGACCTCAGGTGGGTCTCACGCTAGGGGAGACAACCTAACTCAGATCCTAGAGACAACCTGTCTTCAGGGGAAACACCGCACCACAGAGAGTTATAGGTGGAAATACACATATGGGCCACATAAGGAGCCACTACATACGGGGCACAAATCCAACCAAGAGTTAGAAAATTAACCATACCTTGTGTTGAGATTTCGCAGCGAGTTCCTCCGCCAAACTCTGCTACGTCAGGAGTGCCATTTGATGGAAATGGTGTCCAGGGTTCACGTCAGGAAACCTACTGAAACTCAGAAGCGTAATCGCAATTAGGGGAAGCGTTTTCTAGGCAAGCCCTACACCGGCCAGTGTGCTGAGTCAAGAACTTGCATTCAAGACTCTACCCGACACTGGTTCCATGCGCAAATTATAAAATCTGGCAAAAGTGTTAGGTGTAGCCCAACCTGCAGCCCTACAGATGTCTGCTAATGAGGCCCCATTTGCAAGAGCTGCCGAGGCAGCGACGCCCCTGGTTGAGTGAGCTTTCACTCCCAGTGGGCAGGGTAAACCTCTGGCCTGGTAAGCCATCCGGATTGCGTCCACTAGCCAGTGGGAAATCCTTTGCTTGGAGACAGCTTTCCCCTTCTGCTGTCCTCCATAGCAGACGAAGAGCTGTTCTGAACATCTGAAGGGCTGAGTTCGTTCTATGTAAATGCGCAGGGCACGGACTGGGCATAACAAGGTCAGGTTGGGGTCATCTTCCTGAGAAGAAATGGCTTGCAAGGTCACCACCTGATCTCTGAAGGGAGTGGTGGGGACCTTGGGCACATATCCAGGCCGGGGTCTCAAGACAACGTGAGAATTTGCCGGGCCGAATTCTAGGCACGAACTGTTAGCGGAGAGGGCTTGGAGGTCTCCCACTCTTTTGACCGAAGTGAGCGCAGTCAGGAGAGCCGTCTTTAATGAGAGGGCATTAAGTTTAACTGACTGAAGGGGCTCAAACGGATCTTGCTGTAGGCCCTGGAGCACCACAGCAAGATCCCAAGAGGGGATAAGGTTTGGCCGAGGAGGGTTTAGTCTCCGGGCTCCTCTTAGAAACCTGATTATCAAATCGTGTTTCCCCACCAATCTGTCACCCACCAAGTCATGATTAGCTGATATAGCTGCCACATGAACCTTGAGTGTTGAGGCAGATAGGTGCCTGTCCAGGCCCTCCTGGAGGAAGGATAACACAGACTCGATGCCACAACTCCATGGGTCCTTCTCTCGGGAAGAACACCAGTTCACAAAAATGCGCCACTTGAGGTCATACAGTCGCCTGGTAGAGGGAGCTCTTGCCTGCAAGAGGGTGTTCATCACTGATGGTGGAAGGTCTCTGAAATCCTCCTGGTCGCGTCCAGGGACCATAGGTGGAGGTTCCAAAGGTCTGGGCGCGGGTGCCAGATTGTGCCCTTCCCCTGAGAGAGGAGGTCCTTCCTCAGAGGAATGCGCCAGGGGGGAGCTGATGCCAGGAGCACCAGGTCTGGGAACCAGGTTCTGTTGGGCCAGAAAGGGGCCACCAAGAGAATCTGTTCCTTGTCTTCCCTGACCTTGCACAGAGTTTGTGCAATGAGGCTCACTGGGGGAAACGCATACTTGAGCCGGTTCCTCGGCCAACTGTGTGCCAGTGCGTCTATGCCGAGGGGGGCCTCGCTTAGACCGTACCATAACTCGCAGTGGGTGGATTCTGGTGAGGCAAAGAGGTCTACTTGTGCCTGGCCGAATCGATCCCAAATCAGTTGGACCGAGTGAGGGTGGAGCCTCCACTCGCCTCCGAGCGAAAGCTGTCGTGACAGAGAGGCGGCCATACGATTGACTTCGCCCGGAATGTGAGTGGCACGTAGAGACCTGAGTCTGTGTTGGCTCCACAGCAGGAGATGGCGGGCTAGTTGTGACATGTGAAAGGAGCGTACACCGCCCTGGTGGTTGATGTAGGCCACAGTCGCTGTGTTGTCTGATCGGACCAACACATGCTTGCCCTGGATCAAAGGTCGAAACCTCCTCAGGGCTAGAAGCACTGCCAGCAACTCTAGGCAATTGATGTGCCAGAGCAGTCGGGGGCCTGTCCAGACCCCGGAAGCTGCCTGCCCGTTGCACACGGCACCCCAGCCTGTCTTGGAAACATCCGTGGTGACAATGATGTGTCTGGACACTTGTTCCAAGGGTACTTCTGACCACAGAAACACCATGTCTGTCCAAGGGCTGAGTGTTTTGCGACACGAAGGTGTGATGTTCACACGAAACGTGCCCCGGTGCCATGCCCATCTCGGGACTCGGGTATGAAGCCAGTGTTGTAGCGGTCTCGTGTGCATCAAACCCAGCGGCGTGACCGTGGCTGAGGACGCCATGTGCCCCAGGAGCCTCTGAACCTGTTTTAGGGGGACCGTAGAACCGCATCTGAGTGTTGCCACACACCTCAGTACTGACTGTGCGCGCTCTGGGGAGAGGCGTGCATTCATACTGACCGAGTCCAGTTCTATACCGAGAAAAGAGATCCTCTGTACCGGGGAGAGTTTGCTCTTTTCCCAGTTGACCCGAAGTCCCAACTGAGCCAGGTGGTTGAGAACCACGTCCCTGTGAGCGCAAACCAAATCCCACGAGTGAGCTAGGATTAGCCAGTCGTCGAGATAATTGAGAATGCGAATGCCCATTTCCCTGAGGGGGGTAAGGGCAGCCTCTGCGACCTTCGTAAAGACGCGGGGCGACAGGGAGAGGCCGAAGGGAAGAACTTTGTACTGATAAGCCCGTCCCTCGAAGGCGAACCGTAGGAACGGCCTGTGCCTTGGAAGGATCGAGACATGGAAGTACGCGTCCTTCAGGTCTATCGCCACAAACCAATCTTGAGGCCTGACACACGTGATAATGCGTTTGAGGGTTAACATTTTGAACGGGCGCTTGAGTAGGGCCCGATTCAAAGCCCTCAGGTCTAAGATTGGTCTGAGCCCACCACCTTTCTTGGGTACAATGAAGTAGGGGCTGTAAAACCCTTTCTTCATTTCGGCTGAGGGGACAGTTTCTATTGCATCCTTCGCCAGAAGAACTGCGATTTCCGCACTCAGAACCGCGGTGTTGCTGCCCTGGACTGAGGTAGTGAGAACACCATGGAACCTTGGGCGGACGCCGTGCAAACTGGATAGCATAGCCGAGTCGGATGGTCCTGAGGATCCAGCGGGAAGGATTGGGCAGATTCAGCCAATCCGGAAATTTCTCCACTAGGGGTCTCAAAGGAACTATACCCGAAGTACCAAGGGTGGGAGCCTGATGGCTGGGAAAAAGGCGTGTGGCTGGAGGTAAGAAGCCCCGAACACCACTGGCTGTTTCGTCCAGCGAAATCAGGCTGTGAAAGCTGCTCAGAGGGTTCCGCTGAGAAGGGGAAATGATTGAATGAGCTTGCTGTCTTGGAACATGGGGGAACACAGGGGTTGTGTGACCACATGTTCTGAGTGAAGGGTACAGCATCCGGCCGTCGAGTGGAGGGTCGGAAATGCTGCACGTAACACCCAGAGAAGGAGGAAATTGCTCTTTTATTGACCATGTGGTGGCTGTCTGCCAGGTGGCAGACAGCCGAGTTGGAGCAGAATCTAGCGCTCGTCCCCTCGTCGAGTGTGGACCCGGACAGGTCAAACGATCCCTCCTCCCTGGGCTGCTCGTTTCAGGAATGCTTCGAAGCCTGACGAGGGTTCTTAGTAGCCTGAGAACGAGCTGGCTGTGCCACCTTTCTACGAGTGCTGGACCGCTGGGAGGGCCTAGCTGCAGGACTGGCAGGTTGCGGGGCCTGAGCTGCTCTCGTAGGGGGTCTTCCTCGGCGGGGAGCAGGCGAAGGTTGCTGCCTCAGCGGAGCTGGGCTGGTGCCCGCTGCACGCCGGGGCAGGATGTGTTTGATGGCCTCCGTCTGCTGCTTAACCGTGGAGAACTGCTGAGCAAATTCTTCCACGGTCTCACCAAAGAGACCAGCCTGGGAAATGGGAGCGTCGAGAAAGCGGACCTTCTCGGCATCTCGCATCTCAGCCAGGTTTAGCCATAGGTGGCGCTCATGGACCACCATAATGGACATCGCCCTCCCCAGAGCCTGCGCCGTGACCTTCGTAGCCCGCAGAGCATAGTCGGTCGCTGAACGCAGCTCGTGCAGCAACTCTGGGTCGGGAACACCCTCGTGCAGATCTTTGAGAACCTTGGCCTGGTAGACCTGCAGAATAGCCATGGCGTGCAGGGCGGACGCAGCTTGCCCAGAGGCCGCGTAAGCCTTCGCTACAAGCGTAGACGAAAACTTACAGGCCCTGGACAGGAGTCTTGGGAGTCTCAGCATGCTCGGGCCCCTCCAGGAGGCGGTGTTTTGCGGGCACAAGTGCATCGCAATCGCTCTCTCCACCTGGGGAACCTCCGTGTGCCCCCTCACCGGACCGCCATCGAGGGTGGTGAGGGATGGGGAGCTGGCGCACCGAGAACGGGCCGACAGAGGGGCCTTCCATGATTTTGTCAACTCCTCATGCACTTCCGGGAAAAACGGGACCGGGGCGGAGCGTGGCCTGGAGTCACGTCTCTTGCCCAGGAACCAGTCATCCAGCCTAGAGGGCTCGGGCCTGGGCGGGGGAACCCACACAACCCCAATCTCCCTGGCTGCCCGTTGTAGTGCGGCAGCCATTTCAGCATCAGCCACAGACTGAGATTCAGCCGCCGGAGCAGTGGATTCAGCCGTGACGTCAGCCTCTGACGGCTCTCCCTCCGATGCTACGGACTCCGCCTTTTCCTCAGCAGGAGTCCCGAACAAAAGATCCAGCCCGTACTGAGACAAGTTTTCAAAATCGTCCGGAGACTCCATCGGTGAACCCACAGGTTGAACGGCTTGCGAGGACGTGCCTGGCAAAGCTACGCTCAGCTCCTGTCGCTCTTCTTCAACGCACATCGCAGCAGCCTCGTACCCGGAAGTAGAAGGACCGGAGCGGGAAGCACTTGAAGTGAGCCGCGGCTTCTTTGAAAAGAACGCGGCTCTCGAGCGAAGCGTGCTCAAGGGTAAGTCCTCACAGATTTGACAACCTCCCTCAGCGAACGCTGCCTCAGCATGCTCACGCCCCAAGCACTGAAGACAGCGATCGTGCCGATCGTTAGGGGAAAGGAAGAATCCGCAACCAGTGGGACACAGACAGAAAGGCATAATGAAACACACAATCTGTACCGTGCTGCTCTTTTAGAGAAAATTTGCTCTTGCAGAGGATAATATTCTCTTGAAGATCGCCGTCGACGCACCCAGGGGACTCTCACGCACAAGCTGCGCTAGCGAGGGAGAGACCGCTGTCTGTGCCGTAGATCCAACGACGAGAGAGGTGAATCCGAAAAACAGAACGAGTGAGCAGATGCACATGCTGCCCTATTTATACCCGGATGTCCGGGGTGTGGCCAGCTATGCAAATTCTGCACACCCAATTTCATTGGCCTGTTTCAAAACTGTCAGAGGTGTTTGGGCTCCCAAGAGCGACCCCTAGTGTTGTACACTACTCGACACAACTCAGAGTGTACGACAGATAGGGAACTGCTCTTTTTGTGAGTGGGTGGGTACCAGCGTGGGTGGGTAGCAGCGAAGAAACATTCTCCCAGCCCTCCCCCGGGAGAGGGGGGACAGATGTTAAGGTCCCCCGTCGAGCAATCTCCTCCATCTCTGGGTCGTCCAAGTCAGGGCTGCTTCGCGGACTTGCTGGTGTTCTTGGCGGGGCCCTGAACAGTGTACCTGAATGTAAACATTCTTAAAAGTGCATTCATTGGCTTTTGTTTGCCTTAAATTGGTTAGGACTAAACAGTATCATCAATCAAATACTCAATCAAATCAATTCATTTAACAATGTGTCAAACACTGAAAAATGCCTGTATTTTAAAAGACAGTTTAGCTTTAAACAGCAACAGACAGAATTAAAAAAAAGAAAACATGAGCACCTGCACAATACTGGTGTTGCATTAAATAGTGGTTGTCAACTCCTTGCTGGACCAAAATTTAAACTTCAAACTGTAAAACAGTCGGGATTCAAAACTTTTTTTCTTATAAGAGAAAACAATATTGTTTAGAGGGATAGTTCACACAAACATGGGAATTCTGTCAATTATTCACCCTTATACCATTCCAAACCCATAAGACTTTCATTCATTTTTAGAACACAAATAAAGAGTATTTTTAATGAAATCTGGGTACTTTCTGTCCCTCTATTGATAGTCTATGCAACTACCATTTTCAAGGTCCAGAAAGGTATAAAGACATCAATATAGTATGTGACTCCAGTGGCTTGACAACAGAATTTTGAAGTTCATTATAACTGAAATATCATTGAAGTGATGCAATTCATTATAGGGGATATATTATTTCCCATTTATCTGCATGTTTAATACAATCTTTTTTTTTTTTTTTTTTTACATTTTAAAAAAGCTCAAATATTACATGGATTTTCAAAATTGTTCATGCAAGAGTCTTGGAGGAATGCATAGCCACTTGGTTGCCTTTATCTCAAACCTCATTCAGGATTTCTTCACAGGAAAATTCTAAAAGAAATGGATATGACAAAAAATAAAATGAATTAAACTGAACTACAGAGTAATATTGCAGGTTGGAGTGAAAGTAGTCCTACAGTATTTAAAGTTTATTAAATCAACTGCAATCCATAATACTTTCCAATTGTTTACACATAGCTTAACTTACATTTCCAATAGTCTCCATCTGCATCTGTTATATGAGCTTGTCAAATCAACTATGTCTTACAATATACTTCATTATTTTCAACTAAATAAACAGCAACACAACCAAATGCTTCATACACATTTCATAACATACGTGTTGCTTACTTCTGTATGAATTCCAACATAAGTGCCGCCTCCTCTGGGTATTTGTAACTCACAACCGCAACAGGAGAGAAGATATGTTCATTAACTTCTCGAACGACAGCAATATTCAACTGCCCATCACCTCAAACAAAAATGACATTACAAAATGACCATATACATAATGACAGGCATCTTTGAACAGGTGTGTTCAGCAAACAACTTGACATTCACAAGTCAACAGAATAAATAGCTCATTTATTGAACACTAATGTTGAATAAAAACTGTTAATAAAACAGAATACAAACCCGCTTGGTTGCCTTCATCTCAACCCTCATTTAGGATTTCTTCACAGGAAAACTCTAAAAGAAATGGATGTGACAAAAAATAAAATGAATGAAACTGAACTACAGAGTAACATGTAGGTTGGAGATGGAAAAGCAATCATACAGTATTTTAAGTTAATTAAATGAACTGCTAACCCTAATACCTGCCAATTAAAACATTTGTTTATAAATTGCTTAACTTACATTTCCAATAACCTTCATTTGCATCTGTTGTATGAGCTTGTCAGTTCATTTATGTCTTACAATATACTTCATTATTTTCAACTAAATAAACATGATTTCCAATGTAAGTGCCGCCTCCTCTGGGTATTTGTAGCTCACAACCGCAACAGTGGTCATTAACTTCTTGAGCGACAGCAATCTTGAACTGCCCGTCACCTTAACAAAAAAGACATTACAAAATGACCATATACACAACGACAGGCATCTTTGAACAGGTGTGTTTAGCAAACTTCTTCACATTCACAAGTCAGCAGAATAAATGACTCAATTACTGTATTTTCTTTTCAATATTGAACACTAAATAAAAACTGTTAATAAAACAGAATACAAACCCGCCTGGTTGCCTTCATCTCAACCCTCATTTAGGATTTCTTCACAGGAAAACTCTAAAAGAAATGGATGTGACAAAAAATAAAATGAATGGAACTGAACTACAGAGTAACATGCAGGTTGGAGATGGAAAAGCAATTATACAGTATTTTAAGTTAATTAAATGAACTGCTAACCTTAATACTTGCCAATTAAAACATGTTTATAAATTGCTTAACTTACATTTCCAATAGTCTCCATTTGCATCTGTTGTATGAGCTTATCAGTTCATTTATATATTACAATATACTTCATTATTTTCAACTAAATAAACATGATTTCCAATGTAAGTGCCGGCTCCTCTGGGTATTTGTAGCTCGCAACGCAACAGTGGTCATTAACTTCTTGAATGACAGCAATCTTGAACTACCCATCACCTTAAACAAAAAAAGACATTACAAAATCCCATCATAAGAATGCAGGTGTGCTTGAGATTCATAGTACAGCAGCAATCACGTCCTGTCATTAGAAAAGAAAACGAAAGAAACACAACAGTCATTTTGCCAATGTTGTGTGCATTTGTCCAGTGTGAAAGATAACTCGAGGAGCTAACATTACTGGCACGCTGACCCGAAGCGGCATTCTGGCGCGGGGGCTGTGCATCGGATCCCTGTGTTTACACAGTCGCTTCACAGACAGCTTGCTAGTAACCTTACCAAATTAATTTCTGTTTTGCATTTTATCATCCGTGTGTGTGTGTGTTTGTACTTGTTTTTGCTACATTGTGGGGACCAAATGTTCCCACAAGGATAGTAAAACCTGCGGTCCCCACAATGTTAAAAAATTATTAAAAATAGTAAATGATGTTTATCTAAAAAGGTAACGATGCAAACATGTTTTCTGTAAGGGGTAGGTTTAGGGTTAGGGTTGGGTTAGGGGATAGACAATATCGTTTTGTCAGTATAAAAACTATAGAAGTCTATGGAAAGTCCCCACAATTCACAAAAACAAACATGTGTGTGTGTGTTGTGTGTGTTTGTGTGTGTGTAAAACAAGACAATAAAAGGTCTAAACTTACCTAATTTGGCAGAAACTCCACGAGGAAGATGTGTGACAATATACAGAGAATGTTGAGCGCAACGGCTCTGACGTTCATTTGTCAAACAAGCCAGACAGCAACTAAGTTAACGTTACGTAAGCAATTTATGTGACATTTAACAACATATAATTTACCACGAAGAGTAAAAGTGGGTTTCCCAAATTCGAAAGCCACCATTAAAATGAAACTTTGACCGAGACACTCTCCACGTTTTCTCTTCACTGTTTTCATGCCTGAGGTTCTTGTTCCCACAATGCAAAGCGTAATTAAAAAATACGGAAAAACACCTGTAAAAACCAAATAATATTTTTTTTCCTTTTTCAAATCAAGCCATTCTCAGCATCTTGTCTGTGTGACGACACACTGACAGAGGCTGCTCCCACGATAGTTGATTGACATGACCGTCTTACCTTAGACCCGCGGCCCGCCTTGAATGAGCAGTAACAGTCCGATCGCCATTGTTTTGATGCCGGAACAGGGACGTAAACAAGAATGGCTCCTACAGTAAGTGATTGAGGTGTTCTGTTGTTGGATGTAATAATGAACATAGTAGTCATCACTTACGACATCTGAGCTGCTGAAGACACAGTGGACGACTTTTGTTTGTGAAGGGAATGCACCTCCTGATCTACATATATCCGACTATGTTCGTGTGAATCATTTGTGATCCAGTTTCACTTACAGCAGAAGTGAGTATAAGGTTTTTTTTAAAGAATCTTTGCAGTCACCTTTCCTAATAAAATGCTAGTTACCAAGTTTAGCGGGTAAACGTGGCTAAATGTGGCTAAAGTAAACAGGCTCATCACTCCACAGAGGGAAGAGAGGGGCGGGGCGAGCAGAGCTCATTAACATTTAAAGCAACATTGACAAGAATAGGTTGATTATTGCAGAACTGATTTTGGCAAGGTAAAAAAGGTGTTTTTTACACTACCATCAAGAAATTTTAACCAAAGCATGTTATAAACTTTTCATTAATACCCTAAAGAATCATATCAACTTGTGGAAAATGGGCATCCAGTGACCCCTTTAATGTAAAGTGTTTCAGATTCACAAGTTTACCTGCTCATTCATTCCTACTAACTAATGGTAAACAAATATGGTTATTTGATTTTTGACTCAGCTTGACCTTCAATTTAACCCTCTGTATAATGCTACTGAAATAGACAGAGGAAGAATACAATCAAGGAGGTAATGAGGAGGTTGTGGAATGCCTGAAAAAAATTGTAGCTGGCATGGCTCAATGACTGCCGCTTATATAGGCTCGTGATGATGACTGACAGGACCAAATGATTAGATTCCTCCAGACCCTACTTTTGGAACTAGTTTAAATCAAAAGATATATGATTACATAAAGACAGAATCACACAGTTAACTTAGATAATTACTTTTTCCTAAAATGGCTGTCATCTTAACAAATTAGATCTCTCTTGATCATTAATTACAATCTTTTTGTCTCATGTCATGGGCTGTCCCTATTTATAACATTTCTTTTATCAACACATCTTAAATCAGGGGTGCTCAATCCTGGTCCTGGAGATCGACCTTCCTGCAGAGTTCAGCTCCAACCCTGACCAAACACACCTGAACCAGCTAATTAGGATCTGAAGGAGCACTTGATAATTACAGACAGGTGTGTTTGATTAGGGTTGGAACTAAACTCTGCAGAAAGGTCGATCTCCAGGAACAGGGTTGGGCACCCCTGTCTTAAATCATTAAAATCAAACATTTGCTTTTTTCTGATTTATTATATTTAAAAGGCACCTATTATTCCCCTTTTTTTTCAAGAGGAAATTTTGGTCTTGGGTGTCCCCAAGTTTCAGCTCAAAATACCCCACAGATCATTTATTATAACTTCCAGAAAATGTCATTTTTGGGGCATGTCTCAAAAAGAACTGTTTTAGTTTGTATCACTTTAAATGCAAAAGAGCTGCATATTCCCGCCCAAAGTCAGAAGAGGACGTAGCATATACGTTTCTGTTTTGCATACCTACAGCAATAAACAGTAGAAGCAATATGACAGAGAGTGAGAGAACCGGTGTTCAGCCATATATATGGGAAGCCAAACACACCAAAAGTGGGAAAAAAAGCGCAATGTTATAGATCTTGCGCCGCACTGACCTGTCATTGACGAGCCCAGTGACCGACTCCACAGCGCAAGGAGGACTGTTTGTTTGCACCACAGAACTAACAGCACAGCACAGATCAATTAATTTTTTTTTTGTTTATTTGTTTTTTTCATTTTATCATTTTATCACACATGCCCTCAGATAACACACACTACTGGTCAAAACTTTTAAATCAATAAGATTTTGGTCACACTTAATTTTAAGGTCCAATACCCACTATTAACTAACTATTAACTATGACTTTTGTCTTAATATACTTCTGATTTGCTGCTTATTAATAGTTAATGAGATAATGACATAATGGGGTAGGATTAAGGGATCTAAAATATTATCATGCAGAATAAGGCATTACTAGTAATCAGTCAATATGCATGCTAGTTAATAGTGAGAAATGGTGCTTAAATTTAAGTTCAATTACTTTTATTCTTACTAAGGCTGGATTTATTTTGATGCAAGGAAAAAAAAAAAAGTAAAACATTTTAATTTACTCCAGTCTTCAGTGTCACATGATCCTTCAGAAATCATTCTAATGTGGTAATTTGTGCTTAAGAAACATGTTGAAAAACAGTTTTTCATTCAGATATTTCATTTAAAATATTTTTTGTGGAAACCATGATACATTTAGCATTCAAAAGATTGCTATAAAAAAAGAAAAAGGAAAAAAGAAAGAAAGAAAGAAAAAATAAATTGATCATTAAATTGATCAAAAGCAACATTAAAGACATTTATAATGTTACAAAATATTTCTACTTCAAACAAATGCTGTTGTTTAAACTTGAGAATAAAAGGACACATTTAAAAATTAAGAAGTAACTTATTTTTTTGTAAAATGTAAAAATGAATGAATGAAAATGAAAATGAAAATAAATAAACAACTATAACCTTTACACCTTGTAAATGTTAGAATTATCTATTCATACAGATTTTAAATTATGGAACACATATTCATTATTAACTACTTTAAGAAATATTCTGATGTGTGGTTTAAACATTGCTTTTTGGGACTATGCTATAGGAGGGTTCCGATGCTCATCTGGAGATTTAGTAACTCTTTTTTGTGGCCACATACTGGCCTTTCTGACCTCAGAGGTCCTGAATGTTTGTACCTGGTTAAACAGACTCAGGGATAATAGGAAATTTAAAGTGGTGAGATTGGCAGGTAACAGTTCATTGGCAGTAGTCTCTCATCTTCCACCTGTCAAAAGGATTTAAAAACAAATCCCACTCCTGACAGATTCTCTGATTCACAATGAAACATCTCCATAATGGCACTCCCAAGTGTCAGGAGTTCTAGCAGCACACTGAAAGAACAGCGAAAAATAAAAAACACTTCCTCTTGCAGACTAAGCATACCTGTGGGGAAGGTCGACAAAAAGAAACATCTTAACAGAAGATTTTGTCTTGCTGTCAAGCTTCAGAGCATTTTTTAGTTTCACATACAGCTGCACTCTGCTCAGCCTTACCATCTCTTACCAACAGATGCATCCATTCACCTGGTTCCACCAATTCCATTAGAGAGCTTTGTAGGTGAAAACAGATGGGACACTGCAATTTAGTACAATCATTCTAATGACAAATTTGTTTATGGGTCCTTCTTGAGAAACCTGCCTTTTTGTCCCAGAAAGTTTCGGTAGTTAGGTTAGTGGTCAACTAATTTATCAAAAATATGACAAATTAATCTTACGGACAGCAATTCAAATTTTGGCCCGACTCAATGGTTTAAAGTTAAAACACTTTACACAGGGATTTGTTTTTTCACTTCACAAGACATAATTGATGGACTAGAGTCGTGTGGATTACCTGTGGATTATTGCGTTGTTTTTATCAGCTGTTTGGAGTCACATTCTGACCGCACCCATTCACTGCAGAGGATCCATTGTAGTGCCGCATCAAGAAACGACAGGTTTTGCGGCAGGAAAATCGAACGCTCATTGGCTCTCGCCTGCATTTGTCACAGATGTCGTGTTTCTGGTGAGGTGTGTTTTGAATGATGCGTGCGCGCCTTCACAGAGTGGATAGGGAAAATAATCTGGATAATATTTTCAGTGATTAACAATTTCAATTCTGCCCTGCACCTCACACAAACCTTCCGTATTCCGACAGAAAGGACTGCGGCTGCAACGCATCGTCATTTGGACTGCTTTTTGGTACTGCGTTTGATATTTTTACAATAAATAAATGATTGCGATTGCACTTATCTCGCTATAAAATGGGTAGGTTTAGGTTTGGGGGTAGGATAAGGGGGCTAAAAATCTAAATCGCTTGTTGATAAAATGATAAAAAAGGCATTGATACGAATATCTTATTAACATAAAAGATGCGTAAATATTTTATGTTTTTAGCTGAAAATACAAAGCGATTTGTATGTTTTAAACTTTGAAATACGTCTAAACTGTATGTTTTAGCATCTATAAAAACTTACAAAAATGTATGTTTTGTGCCTCTAAAAGTTACGTATACGTATAAACATTGAGACCAGGCTGGCATATTTGTGAACTGTAATGTAAAGTGTGACTGAATGTGCTAATAATTTTGTAGGATCTGTACTAACATTATTTAACAGTAAAAGAGCATTCATCAATGGCTATAGCTGGGACATTATTATGAGGCTGAATATTTATTATCATTACGCAACTTTTGTAACAACAGGCTATCAATTACCAATCAAAACTGCGCAAACACTTATCTTAAAGGATTCATTGGATGCCTATTTTTCACAAGTTGATATGATTTTTTAGGGTTTTAATGAAAAGTCTACAACATACTTTGGTTAAAATCTCTTCATAATAGTGCAAAAACATCACCCTTTTTACAAAAATCAGCTCTGCACACAGCAACCCATTTTGTTGCATGGCTCTTTAAATGCTAATGAGCTCAGCTCACCCCGCCCCTCTCTTCTGTGGGGTGACGAGCTGTCCTGTTTATTTTAGCCATATTTAGCCGCAAAACTTGCTAACTAGCACATTATTAAGAAAGGTGATTTGCAAAGATGCATAAAAAACCCTTATACTCACTTCTTCTGTAGGTGAAGCTGGATCACAAATGATCTGCATGAATATAGACGCATTTATGTAAATCGGGAGGCACAATCCCTTCAAAAACGAACGTAATCCACTGCATCTTCAGCAGCTCAGATGTCAGGAGTAAATGACGACCACTATGTTCATTATTACATCCAACAACAGAACACCTCAATCGCCTAGGAGACATTCTTGTCTATGTCCCGGCATCGAAACAATGGCGGACAGTTCACAGCTCACTCAGGGCAGGTCTAAGGTAAGACGCCAGTGAATTTTGCATCCAATGGCCCCTTTTTCTGTGCATTGTGACAAACATGTTTTCTGAAAAGCTTTGTCAATATATAATAGGAAAATTGTCAAGCCAACTCCATTATTACGGCAGCAAGATGTGCACAGTGTCATGCCAATGTGTTTGTTTTCGTGTTTGTTTTGCTTCCCATGTGCTGTGTGACCTAGTTTTCTCTCGTGTTTAATTGTGTTCATTTCATTCAGCTGTGTCTTCTTAATTACCTCATTCAGTTTCTTGTTACTTAAGCCCAGTGTTTCCTGTGTCTAACATTGAGTGTTAATGTCAGTTTGAATGTCGTGATGGGCTACATGTTTGTTCCTTGCTCCTCACC
This sequence comes from Labeo catla, assembly GCA_012976165.1. Lineage (NCBI taxonomy): Eukaryota > Metazoa > Chordata > Actinopteri > Cypriniformes > Cyprinidae > Labeo > Labeo catla. The sequence goes on from VONZ01000102.1 coordinate 836,709, forward strand.
ACAGTAGGCATCCCTGACAAACAGTCAAACAGACAAACAACGCGAAGGTAAAACATACAGATTTCTTTAAATTGCTTTGCTTCCTCATTGGAAGCTTTCCGTCTCTTGACAAGCTGTTTAGTGAGGAAGCAAAAATGCCATTCATTTGTAAACAGTGTTTTGCTGTGCAAACCCTGCCATGATACTGGATTTTGTTTGAACATTTCTCATTACTATGTATATTACCAATCCACATACAGTATTGATTGTTAAATAATAGTTTCGTTTGTTTTATGCAAGATGTTCTGCAAATGTTTGTAAAATGTCAAATTTATTTAGTTGTTTAATTGTTTTTGTTTTTATTTATTTAATATTAGCGGGACATTAGACTTAATTTCTAGATTAAGTATCAGTTGATATTAAAATGTATAACAATAATAAAAATAAGCAAACATTAAGATTACGTTTTAATATATTGTAAGTGCAAGATAAATAACATTCATTGTTTGTCATGTAACAGTCTAATGTCACTATATTTAATAAGCAGCAGGAGCTAAATTTTAATAGCTCTATTTCTTGAGCTGATGCTGCCCGAGCTCATTAATGTTCTTAAATCCTGACAATGCTACTGCAGTAATGTAAATTCACTTGTAGGCCTATGCTTTATATTTGGGCAATGCCAACCCTTGTTTTGCTCTTGCATCCAACACAATCACTTGCATTTGTCAATCTTCTGCACTTTATTTCCTATGTCCTTATATGCTGATAAAGTAGTAAGATGTGCTACAAATTAACAGTCTTTTACAAATTCTTCAGATTTGTCTGCCAACAAACTCTCTTCAGTTATTTTGATTTATTCAACAATCATCCTTGATTGGTTTTTGTTTTGTGTTTTGTTTTGTTTCACTGTTAGGGTGAAATTCTTAGTTGGTTCTGTTCCCTTAGAACTCATTTTGGCATTCTGGTCTGTCATTTGTGGGTGTGTGTGTGTGTATTGTTATTGTTATTGTTGTTGTTGTTGTTGTTGTTGTTGTGTTTGTTTTGTTTTTATTGAAAAAAAGCATACAGACTAACTTTCAGTATCTGTTTTGCTTTAAAATCCAAAAATATCATAAAAGTGTCATAAAACAAATACACAAGAATCAAGCAGATTAATCCCTAAATCATTAAAAAAGGTTAATTCAGTGATGCTCCAGAAGGAAACACAGCGCATTAAGAGCTGGGGGTGAAAACTTTTGAACAGGATGAATATGTATTTGTTGAAAAATCTTTTTTTTTTTCATTTAGTACTGCTCTTCGGTTACGGATTACCTTGGTCTTCAAATTCAAAAACTTTTCACCTCCTGGCTCTTAATGCATTGTGTTTCATTCAGGAGAATCACTGAATGTTTGAACCTTTTTTAATAGTTGTGTTTGAGTCCCTCAACTGTCGTCAGTGTGAAAAGATGGATCATACAGTCACTGCTGGAAAGGGTTCAAGTATGCAAAAAATGCTGGAAAACTAAATAATCTGCACGACCTGGAGGATTTTTCTGAAGAACAATGCTCAGTTTAACTGTTCAGAACAAACAAGGGTCTCATGAACAACCATCCCAATGTTGCGGCACCCGGGGAGCAGTTGGGGATTCAGTACCTTGCTCAAGGGTCTCACCTCATTGTATTGGCCCACTACCTACAATCCCTGCCAGACCTAAGACTTGAACCCACAACCTTTAGGTTTACAAATCCAACTTTCTAATCATTAGGCCCCTGTGACACAAATGCATGTGATGCACAAGTACCAGTGAGATTGGTTCTAGCATGTGACACAAACATGTGCTTTCAAGTTTGCCATATGGGAAATGCTGTATATGTGAGTGATTAAATGTGAATAAAAGCCTAAATGAAATCTGTTCGTCATAAACAAGACTTGGATTAAATTGGTCAATTCATATGGTCTTTTTTAAGATACCCTTATGACCTTTTTGGATCTTTTAAGATGCTAAAAAATGTTGATGGCTCAAACATTTGGAAGAACTTACAGTACTTGCTTTTGGAGTTGATCCCTGTCCGCCAGTTGATGATTTGAAAGGACAAAACTCAGCGGGTAAACCAACTCACGACCCGGTCAGTGGTGCCCAGAAAAATACAGAAAAAGAATGACTGTCGAAATATCTCATCTGAGTGACACAGAACAGAACAGTATGTTGTGTAAAAAATCTTTAAAAAAAAATCTTTAATGATCCATCAGAACAAAATGCCCTAGAACATGATTTGTTGTTGACTGAATTATTCATTTTTCAAGCATCCACAAACAGCAGGTTTAAAAGCTTGAAAAGCGAGTATAAAAACAGAAAAGGTGAATGTGACAGAGAAAAGGTGAATATGACATGAACATAATGACATCTCATGTTCCATCCCTCCTGCTGTTCAAGTACTTGATTAGTGTTTAGTGTCATCTGTACTGCTTCATTCTGCAACCAGCTGGCAAGAAGCATGACTGACACAAGCCATCCGCAACCTTATCTCTGACAGCACGGCTCCAGTGGGGAGCTGACCTTGAGAAGTAATTTGGTGGATCAATATTTGCCTGGATGTGAAACAGAAGAAAGCAGGAGAATGGCAGAAACCAGATTAAGTGAATTTTTATAGGTTTGTGGAGAGCCACATGTGCAGAACACCACAGCAGCTCTGTTTCTCATTCTTCTCATACAGACTGTGAGAAAGACATGCACGTTCACACGAAATGCATTTATGAGCTGTCTGACAGCTCCCAGTAGTGCTCTAGGTTAATGTTGAAACCATCACATCCAATATGGTGAAAGAGTAATCTGTGGATGGCACAATCATTTGAATCAACACTGGAGTCTTTTTGGCAGACAGTTGATCCAGATACTCGCACTTTCAGTAATAATTAAGAGACCACTTCACCCATAAATAAAAATGTACTCTCCCTCATACAAGATGTAGATGAGTCATCGGAACAGATTTGGAGAAATGTAGCATCATTCGCTGAACAATGGATCTTCTGCAGTAAATAGGTGCCGTTAGGAGAGTTTAGAAAACATGACAATAAACCACATTATCCACATGACTCCAGTCTATCAGTTAACATCTTGTGATGTGACGTGTTTGTAATAAAGAAATCCATCAAGATGTTAACTTTAAACCATTGTGTCTGACTAAAATATGAGTCTTCTGTTCATAATGTAGTTTTTTTGTAGTGAACAAGTTGTCTTGTCTGAATATGAAGAGATTTTGATGTGAGAGGACAAAAGGGAATGGACATGTGATGTAATTATGAATTATGGCCAGAAGTGACGGCTTTAATGATGGATTTGTTTTTTTACAAACACACAGCTTTTCGTTTCACAAGACATCAATTGATCGACCAAAGTTGTGTGGACCTTCAGTCTGACAGCACCCATTCACTGAAAAGGATTTTTTTTTTTTTTCGTAAATTATTCTTTTAATTATTACAATTTTTTTTATTTATTTTTACACAGTTTCATAAGTGCCTCTCTTTACAATATTTTAGACTCAGAAAGTGCTAAAACAAAGCTTAATGACATTTTAAATCAAGTGCTGTGTTTGTAGGTTCTAATAACTTCTTAACTTGCTTTATTGATTCTCCTTCAGCTGATAAAAATTAATGCATGAAAAAGTTTTTTTTGTGAAAAAGTGAAGGTTGGTACTTAATGAGGTGCCACACTCTTTCATACCTCCAGAGGAGGCTAACTTGTTCAAAAATAAATAAATAAATAAATGGAATGCTCTACATGGGTAGCATCCTAATCATGTGACCTTTGCACGCTCCTCGGCAACCAGTGCATGCTTATCAGGACCAGGCTGAGAGACTTGGAATGCAAGTTAAACTTAAGAGCACATTATCTTTACAATTCTACACCAGATCAAAAATGAAACTCATAGATGTTCTGAATATCACTTCTGTCTGTGTTATTTATGCTTGACATAGTGCATGGATGCCGCTAGATGTCAGTATAACTCCAGTGCAGCATCACTGACTAAACCTTTTACCATGAAATAAATTATGAAAACAAAATTAATAATTATAGAACATTTATTATAAATAATGTATGTCTTGGCTCATTGGGTGCATTCTAGGATTGCTTTCCAGATATACAATACATTCAATGCAAATGCACATTGTTTTTAAGGGGTAGCATCTTCCACCATCCAACCCTAATTATTATTCATTCTAAATCCATTTTGCAGCATCACAATAAAATGCTCTGGTATAATCCACATAGCATAAAGAGATACTTTTGAATTACAGCATTCACTTTGTGCATTCTGGACTCTGTCCACTTTTATTTGTATCATGTTTATTTGCCCATTTGTTTCTCTACATAACTTTCATCTAAGGTTAATTGAACTTGACCATGCATGTAACATGATAGTACATTGCAACCAGCGTTTATGATCATGAATTACAGTAGACAAAAGGATTATGAATGACTAGAGTTAAAACAGTTATTTACATCAATTACCATTTATTGTAAATAAAATGCATATCTTTATTTATTTTCATAGACGCTGAATGGGTGTTTGCATGGATGAGTCTGTGGCCAAAGTTGTTTCCCTGTGTGCATGTGCACGTGTGTGTGTGTGTGTGTGTGCCTGGTATTCCCTACATTATGAGGACCAAATGTCCCCACAAGTATAGTAATACCAGTAAATGTTTACCTTGTTGGGACATTAAGGTCCCCATGAGGAATCAAGCATATAAATCATATTGAAATAGCAGAAAGTTTTCTGTGAGGGGTAGGTTTAGGTGTAGAGTTATGGTTAGGGTAAGGGGAGAGAAAATACAGTTTGTACAATATAAAAACCATTACATCTATGGAATGTCCCCATAACAGATAGAAGCCAGTTTGTCTGTGTGTGTGTTTTTTAGGCTTTGACAATTTTCTGTGACAGCCTGTGAATAACTTTTTTTGCCATAGCTTAAACGAGTCCTATTATGCTCTTTTACAGTCTTTATTTTTTTTGGGAGTGTACTAGAACATGCTCTCATCCTTTGTGGTTCGAAAAAACACATTATTTTTCACATCATTTACATTATTACAATACCTTTCTCCCCAAGCACAAATGGCTTGATTAGGTCCGGGTTTAATAAAGGCCCGCCTTCGGAAAAACAAAATGTGTTATGACTGGTTAGCTGTCCCACTGCATTGCGATTGGCGAACAGCTTAGACGGTGTTTCCGTCCTGCAACTCCTCTTGCCAAAGCAGTTAGCGCAAGCTAGATTAAAGTGATTCTTATGTTTTAAATATGTATATTTTTCTTACAAAATTGCATCGTTTCGCTACAGGAGGCTTTTATTGCACTTTTTTTTATTATGGATGGATGCACTTTATTGGACTTGTTTTGGACTGATGAAGAGAAACGCCGTCTATGCAGTTCTAAAGCTTGGGATTGCCAGGATAATTTAATTCCATTCGACTGAAAGAAGGAAGTCATATACACCTAGGATGCATGGAGGGTGAGTAAATAATACGATACAGTAGTGTTGGGTCCTATCCTCAGCCTGCGAGATCGCCAATACATGATATTATCGTGCTAATGTATTTAATTATTTTACATACTTAGTTTCATTGCCCGAAACCAGCTTCAGCATAAGGCTAAAAGCAGCCTAACATTATCAAAGAACTTTATCACTGATTAGCCTAGCCTAGTCTTGCGCAAGTTTATGCATTTTAAAAAACACTCGCATTATAAGTGAAGCTATCTACACAGTATGATGAATAAAACTCTTACCACACAAACTGCACACGTCTGCGGCACGTTACGGCTCCGACGCAGCCTTGGCATGTGTTTCGAAATCGTATACTGCATACGTTTGCAGTGCATTACTGCTCTGAAGCCGCCACTCTAGCCAATGCTTGTGTTTATACCCGCCACGCTGCGGCTCGTTAAAGTGGCTCTCTGCACTGCATCGTTAAAGTTAGACTATTTCCCCACCTTGTCCCTACCCACCCCCCAACAACTCGAATTTCCGTAGACGGGATTTATTTTAACGATATTCGAATGGGCCGCATTGTGACATCATAGTATCCGGAAAACAACCGCTGTTGCCCAAAGGAGCTGTAGTTCTTGAAAAGAGATTTTTTTAAAAATGAAATATCTCTTTTGGAGTGGACTTTGAGATTTGTAACTTTTTTTATGCCCAAACATACACACCATACACTGACTAAAATTCAAAAAGTGAAAAAGCATAATAGGACCCCTTTAATCAAATCATCTCAAGCCAAGGACTGGAGGAGCCGCTGGCTTTTCTTCACTATTCAGCTGTAATATTGGCTATGTCGTTTAGTTAATTTACTGAAACTAAATCAGGGTTATGACCTGAATGATGCTTTGGGGTTAACACGAAATGAAAACAAAGTCTTATTTCAGTGATACAATTAGATGCCCAGACATGCAGTATTAGCTCAGTAATTCTCTCTTCATGAGCTAAACGAATGTGGCAACACAGTCTCATTGGCAAAAACATGACTCTGCTGACACTTTCTAAAAACATACCTACACATATAATTCACTACAGGTTCCATCTTTATGGCTGAAAACAACAATAACCTCAACTACCAGTAATTTAACTGGTACAGCTTTGCACTTGCAATCTGGAGCAGGTGGTTATAGAGCTCATGGAGTACAGATGAGCTCAATATTAAGCTAGTTAACAAGCCAAGGTTTTTATTTTTTTATTTTTTATTTTTTGCTCACTCTTTTAGGGGGTATTGAACGTTTGAAAATCTATAGAACATGAAATTTACTGAAAAGGGCTCCAGCATGCAGTATGTTTGACAAATGGTTCAGAGAATTAATGAATGAACAGATGGATGGAATCCATGAATACATGATGAAATACAGAATCTTTTTTTTTTTTCATCTTTGTGATGTTTCTGATAATACCAGAGATTTTTAGATCCACTTTCAGTCCAGCCAGATGTTCCACAGAATGTGTTGCTAAACACTGTGCCAACCCCATAGCAAATTAAATTTCCGTTGATCACTGTATGCATCGCTTACAAAATCAGTTTTATTTTTCTCAAGTTCAAGGCTAAGTGAATATTTGTATATTTTCCCAAATGTTGTACATTATTAATTAAAAAAATAAATTTTGTTTTTGTATTATATATTTTATTCAGTATGGAGTTGCCATGTTTAGTAGGCACTCCCTTCAGCATCATCCAACATACTCTATACCCATAAATATGTATCACCAAGCATGAATTGTAAGATTTGAATAACCAGCAGTCTCGAAACATCATTATGTGGATCCACATTGTGTGGTTAAACAAGCATTTGTGCACAATGAAAGGACATAATGCTTTAAAGGCAATGCAAGCTTGTCTAGTGATTGATCATTAATGGGATGCTGCCGTGAGGAGCATGATCAGGGAATAGTAATTATCCAGACGCATTCATGCACAGCATTGGGTACACACACTCATTCATTACAGCCAAGCTGAAATGAGATATGGCACAGCAGATCAATCAATATGACACATTGAAAAAATATGAAGCCCAGCATAATGATTGATCTACTGCATCCAAGGAATGTGTTGGGACCAAAATGTATGGTTATACGTGTTTAGACATATTATCAAATGGTAAGTATTTTTCTGTGAGAATGGAATGCATGGTCAACCCCTATATTTGTACATTTTTTTACAACAAAGTAAAATTGCAAGAAATTGTCATTTAGAAAGTAAACTACCATCCTTTAATCATTTCATAAACAGATGAAGCTGTAAGGCTCATTCTCAGTAAAGATGCCATTTGTGTCCCCATGACTCATTATGTTTGAATTTGTGTGTGAACAATGACCTTATATTTTTGATATTTATTTTCCCTGTTATATAGGGATAGACTAAATCAAATCTGAACAGCTTATCAAATATAGAAATGCATAATACTACCACCAATAGTTTGATGTCAATCCATTTTTCATTATTCTTTTTCCCATAATTACATTCCATTTGGGGTTTAAGGGCAGAATAAAAAGTTTTTGGTGTTTTTAGTGAACTGACATACCAACAGAGAATGCATAAAAATACAATAAAACGTTATTTTTATTTGAATTGTTTAAAGATTTAGAAACCATAGCTTCAGGATGGCCAAAGGCCAAAACAATAAACAAAAGAAATCTTAAACAAAACAAAGAGTATAAAAAATAACCCACACAAATGAAAATGCAGACCAGTAACCAAAATAGCAGACAGGTCACTCCTACCCTCCAACTTACTATTAGAATTTACAATAGCAGGTAACATGGACAATGGGTGTCGCTATCTAACTCACATCTGATATAAAATACATTTGATCAGTCTAAAGAAGAGTCCATGGAGTCTTCAATGCAATGTGAGCCAAGCTGGAAGGAACTACTCTAATAATCATCTTATAACAACAGTGCCCTTTTCTTAAAGGGGTCATCGGATGCAAAGTTCACTTTTACATGTTGTTTGAACATTAATGTGTGTTGGCAGTGTATGTACACATCTACCTGCAACGCCAAGCCAGCAGAGGGAGCCCTCACCCTAGGACTGCCTGCACGCTCCCTCTGCTGCTTCTACTGCTACTTCCTGTTTGGCACTATTTAAAGACTGGCCATGTGCTCAATACTTCGCGAAGTATTGCCAGTTTCACCTGCCTTACTGAGCGTTCTTTATTACTCTGTTGGATTACCTGTTGCTGTCTCGCTTTGTTTTTGGATTATTGAGTTTACGGATTGCCCCTGTCGGATTATTTGCTTGATTGGACTGATTTATTGGTTTGGACTCATTGCCTGGTTACTCACGCTTGCCTCACGGATTATCCCTTGGACTGTTGCATTCTCGGACTGCCTTATTGGTTATCGACCCTCTGCCTGTTTTCACGTTTATGTTTGCTGCTGTTTCTAATAAACTTCTGCGCATGGATTCTACTTCTGCCTCTGCGTCCATGTTACAGAATACTTCGCCTCCCATGAATCCAGTAGAAGTTCCGAACACACGGCCAACCATGAACCCAGCAGATCGTCTCGTCCGTCTCCGACAAGGGAACCGTTCCATAGAGGACTATGTAACTGACTTCTGTGAATTGTGTTACCAGGAAGATTTCACTGATACATTCCTTCTGGACATTTTCCGTTTTGGTTTAAATAAAAATATTACATGCTTGATGCCACGCAATACCCCACAATGGACCCTTCAAAACTACATAGGCCTAGCACTACGGTTAAGTGGCTCACCGTTTACTGTTGGTATTGCGGACGAGGGACCCCGCATTGCTACCGTAACCACCACACCAAAGCCTGCTCAAGTCATGTCAGGAATCATTCAAGTAGTGTCAGAGCCCCCTCAAACCAAGCCTGCTAAGTCGAAGCCTGTTCAAGCTACATCCACCAAGCCTAGGTCTGCTAACGTCACGTCTGCCAAGCTACAGCCTGTTTACTCCACACCTGCCAGACCACAACCAGTTCACGTCATGCCTGCCAAGTCAAGCCCTATTCACGTCACGCCTACCAAGCCAAAGCCTGCTCACGCCCTGCCTGCCGCTCCAGGGCCTGCTCACGCCATGCCTGCCGCTCCAGGGCCTGCTCACGCCATTCCTGCCTGTCCGGAGTCTGCACTTGTCATGGCTACCCTCCTACAACCAGCTCACAAGATGGCTACCGTCCCAGAGCTAGTCCATAAAATGGCCACCATCCCAGAGCCAGTCCACAAGATGGCGCCATCCCAAACCTGTTCACAAAATGGCCCATTATAGAGCCAGTCCACAAGATGGCCGCCTTCCCCGAGCCAGTTCACAAGATGGCCGCCATTCCAGAGCCAATCCACAAGATGGCTGCCTTCCCCAAGCCAGTTCACAAGATGGCCGCCATCCCAGAGCCACTCCACAAGATGGTCGCTGTCTCCAAGCCACGCCTCATGATGGCCCACGTGCTGGACTCACCCCTAATGGCTGTATGGGCAGCTAAAATGGCGCTCCCTCACGTCACGGCAGCTACCCCCGAGCCAAGTCAAGCTGCAGAGCCAAGTCAAGCTGCAGGGGCATCTTCAGAGTCAGGTCAAGTTGCAGCTGCCGCTTCCAAGTCCAGTCAAGCTTCTAAGTCCAGTCGAGTTCCAGGGTCAAGTCAAGTTCCAGAGTCAGGTCAAGCCTTCAAATCCGGTCAAGCTTCAGAGCCCGGTCAAGCAACAGAGTCAAGTCAAGCAACAGAGTCAAGTCAAGCCAAAGCTACTGTTCTCCACGAGTCAAGCAAGGACACAGCTGTTCCCCATGAATCAAGCCAAGTTACAGCTGTTCTCCATGAGTCAAGCCAAGATACAGCTGTTGTTCTCCATGAGTCAAGCCAAGACACAGTTGTAGTTCTCCAGGAATCAAGCCAAGATACAGTTGTTGTTGTTCTTCATGAGTCCAGCCAAGATACAGCTGTCCTCCATGTAGGTAAAGGCAGGAACACAGCTGTAGTTCTCCATGAATCGAAACCAAGATACAGCTGGTATTTGTTCTTCTCAGCGAGTCAGAAGAGCAAGTCCTGGCGTATTGCCCTGAGGTCAAATGAAGTCACAGCTGTGCCCACGAGTCAGAAGCCAAGTCACAGCTGTTCCCCGCAGGTCAAAGTCCGTTACAGCCGTTGTTCCTGAGTCAGAAGCCGCGTTGTTCCTGAGTCAAGCCATGTTGTTCCTGAGTCAAGCCACGTTACAGCAGATCTTCACAAGCCAAGTCAAATTGCTGCTGTCTTCCCTGAGCTAAGCCACGCCACGGTTGTTCTTCATGAGCCAAGTCAAGCTGCTGCTATTGTCCCTGAGCCAAGTCAAGTCACAGTTGACCTTCACAAGCCAAGTCAAGTCACAGCTGGACTGCACAAGCCAGGTCAAGTCACCGCCGTTCTTCCCGACTCAAGTCCGGCCACGGCAGGCCTCCCTGAGTCAAGTCCGGCCACGGCAGGCCTCCCTGAGTCAAGTCCGGCCACGGCAGGCCTCCCTGAGTCAAGTCTAAAAACTGTTGTTCTACCAGAATCTCACCAGGTCCCCTCTGACCTTCTCAAGCCACCTCACGTATCAGCTGACCATGCAGAGCCCACGCTCCCAAGCCACGCAGAGCCCACGCTCCCAAGCCACGCAGAGCCCACGCTCCCAAGCCACAAGCCCATAGCATCAGCACCCACAAGGTCAACAGACACCCCACTAGCTACTGTGCTGCCTGTAATGGCCGTAGCCATCTTCAGTGTGTGGGCTGCATACTGTGCTCCAGAGGCCTCTTCTGTCCACGAGTCTGCTCCCGAGGCCTCGCCGGTCCACGAGTCTGCCCCGGAGGCCTCGTCTGTCTACGAGTCTGCTCCAGAAGCTTCGTCTACCCACGAGTCTACTCAAGAAGCCTTGTCTATCCACGAGTCTGCTCCCAAGGCCTCGTCTATCCACGAGTCTATGCCAGAAGCCTCTCTTGTCCAAGAGTTTGCGCCAATACCTCCTGAGGTGTCAGCATGCGCTGTAGAACCTCCTAAGGAGGTGGCGTCCATTAATGAACTCACTGCCTCGTCTGTCCACGAGTCTATGTCAGAAGCCTCTTCTGTCAAAGATTCTGCGCCCATGCCCCCAGAGGTGTCGGCGCAAGCTGTAGATCCTCCTATGGGGGCGGCGTCCTATCATGAACTCTCTGCCCGTCATGTCACAGTCACAAAGGCCTACGATGAACTCTCTGCCTGTCATGTCATAGCCAAGAAGGCCTATTATGAACTCTCTGCCCGCCATGTCGCAATCAAGAAGGCCAAAGAAATCATTCAGGTACACACTGCTCTGCCTGCGTCGCCATGGCTCCCAGCTCTACCTGCTCTGCCTGCGTCGCCATGGCTCCCAGCTCTACCTGCTCTGCCTGCCCCACCATGGTTCCCTACTCTGCCATTGCTCCACGGCCCTGGCCTTCCAGTACTTCATGGTCTGCTACTGCCTCACGGCCCAGGACCTCCAGTGTTCCACTGTCTGTCATTGCTCCGCGGCCCAGGCACGTCAATGTTTCACGGTCTGCTGTCGCTCCACGGCCCAGGTCCTCCAGGTTTCCACTGTCTGCCACAGCTCCACGGCCCAGGTCCTCCAGTGCTTCACTGTCTGCCACTGCTCCATGGTCCAGGTCCTCCAGTGCTTCACTGTCTGTCCCTGCTCCACGATCCAGGCCCACCTGCCCTACATGGACCTGGCCCTCCGTCCCACCCCCTGTTTTGCCTCTGTTCCCCCACCCACCTGGACTGTTGTTTTGAGCGCCAGGAGTCGCTCCTGGGGGGGGGGATTCTGTAACGCCAAGCCAGCAGAGGGAGCCCTCACCCTAGGACTGCCTGCACGCTCCCTCTGCTGCTTCTACTGCTACTTCCTGTTTGGCACTATTTAAAGACTGGCCATGTGCTCAATACTTCGCGAAGTATTGCCAGTTTCACCTGCCTTACTGAGCGTTCTTTATTACTCTGTTGGATTACCTGTTGCTGTCTCGCTTTGTTTTTGGATTATTGAGTTTACGGATTGCCCCTGTCGGATTATTTGCTTGATTGGACTGATTTATTGGTTTGGACTCATTGCCTGGTTACTCACACTTGCCTCACGGATTATCCCTTGGACTGTTGCATTCTCGGACTGCCTTATTGGTTATCGACCCTCTGCCTGTTTTCACATTTATGTTTGCTGCTGTTTCTAATAAACTTCTGCGCATGGATTCTACTTCTGCCTCTGCATCCATGTTACACTGCCCTATAATGATAAAAATCCACCTTAAATCAGCTGTAACAGTCTGACCTCCATTGTTTTGATGCCGGAGCAGGGATGTAAGTTAGACAAGAATATCTCCGATTGAGGTGTGGTGTTGCTGGATGTAATAATGAACACAGTGATCGTCATTTACTCCCGACATCTGAGCCACTGAAGATGCAGTGGATTACGTTTGTTTGTGAATGAAATGCACCTCCCGATCTACATATATCCGTATATGTTTGCCCTAATCATTCGTGATCCAGCTTCACTTACAGCAGAAGCGAGGGTTTTGTTATGAATTTTTGCGATCGTCTTTCCTAATAAGGTGCTAGTTAGCAAGTTTAGCAGTTAAATGCGGCTGAAGTAAACAGGCTCGTCACTCCACAGAGAGAAGAGAGGGGTGGGGCGAGCAGAGCTCATTAACATTTAAAGCAACCTCGACCAGAACAGGATGATTTTTGCAGAGCAAGGTAGAAGGTTTTGGCAAGGTAAAAAAGATGTTTTTTACACTACCATTGAGAAAATTTAAACCAAACCATGTTATTGACTTTTCATTAATAATAAAGAATCGTATCAACTTGTGGAAAATGGGCATCCGATGACCCCTTTAAGATAAGCTTATACCATTCTCCCACCTGGCAATATGCTAGCTAACTGCTGCGATCATTTATAATGAACACTGTGATATTCCAATAATTCAATTTGAATTTAACTGATTTTTTTTTTCACAATACAGATCATTTCAAAGCCGTTTTACAGAAAATGTACTTTTCATTGATACAATATCATGAGATGGATTAAAGTCCACCCAAGAGGTGTGCAACACACACATCACATGCTGATAATATTGGTGATCAGGACATTGCAGGACTATGCTGCAACAGCCTTTCCTGTAATGAAAATGACTGCAGCCTTGGAATCCATCTGTTTAGTCTAGATTAAGTTTTGGACAGTTAAATTCCCATGAGGCAGAGCTACAGTATGATCTGTGTACACATCGAAGATGTTTGTGTCAGGGTAGTGATGCCATTTTTCTACTGCCCACACAACTGCTAGGCCTTTTTCATGTCCTATTTTTGCCTCTCTGAATGCCCCTGAGGAAAAAGCAGTGACTTTTTTATCACCCTCCAGGTTTTGAGTCATGACAGTTTCTGAGAGTGTTTGCTAGGTAAGCAACAAACCTCTGGTACTATTCCACCATTCCTAAAAAAAAATACTGTATCTAGGATACTTTATAATGGTAATAACCCCTAGTGTGTCATTAACAGCCATCCTCCTTTTGCTCACCTCATTCCTATAAACTTGCCAGTATCCACTCCTTATAGGTTCAATGAGCTGAATACATGGCCTCCTTACATGGAAAAAATATGTGCACCACAGACATGGAGTTAGCATTTTTTTCTGTTATTATAATAATCTACAAACAATTGCGTCATCTTTCCTGGGAACCAGGACTGCTGGAGATGCCTGAGCCAAAGAAGAGGGCTCTGTGACACATTCCTTCAAGATGTTCTGAATGTGTTTCCCATTGATCTTAAGACATTTTGAAGACTCTTTGTCACACTGGAACATCCTCTGGCCTCAAGATCTTAATATAATATCGGTCATTCCTTTAGACTTTATCCAAACTAATGGTCAATTCTGCAGCAGTGGTCTCACCTTTTTTTCTGGTTGCAAGTCGAAACATAGCTGGCTTTCTTAAGGAATGGTCAACAGTAGTGGATTGGATTTGGCTCCAGTGCACTTTGGTAGCTACAAAAAGAAGGGAAAAGTACTGTAGTATATTGAACACTTCCTGATAGCCTAGCAAGACAAGCGGGATGGCTATGCCAACAGGGCAAGTAGTTGTCCATATGGAAAGCAAAGTTCACAAGGTCATCAGAATGGATCAGGAGCTTGTGCAGTTAATGAGTTTGATTCTGAATTGGATCAATCCCTCATGATGCTGAGTTAGAATTAGAATGATAGGAAGCTTAAGTGAATCAAAGAAATTCAACAGAGTAGAGCAGAGCAAGAACAGATATTTTGGGGTGTCTATCTAATTTTTAATGTAAGAGTTGGCACTGCAATTTTTAAATTGAACTGAATGTGTCAGCCACTTCCAATTATTTTGGCTTAATGGTTCTCAGTTCTGGTCCAGAAAATGATGGTCAACCCTACATACTAAATCTAATCCTGTCTGAACCAAAGCCACAACAGATGTTCAAATTGGCTTCAAATTCAAGATGTTTAATTGCAGTGAAAAACAAAGAGGAATTACTTTCTGCAACTTTGTGACCTGACTTTCAATTTGGTTTCAACAAAACAACTAAACAAGCATAGTGTGTACAAAATGACAATATCTGTGGCTTACAAAATCAACTGGTAAAAGAATGCCTGAAAGTGCCATTGTTAACTTATCCTTAGTCCTGCTGTCACGTTATAAACATTCCAGAGCTCTCTGTCCCTGTCACAAAGATACTAGATACGTTTAGTAACAGAAACGTTCTAATCTCTTTATTGCAGGTTCAAGCCTGGATATATCATGTCAAATCATGTCTTGTAGCA
This sequence comes from Labeo catla, assembly GCA_012976165.1. Lineage (NCBI taxonomy): Eukaryota > Metazoa > Chordata > Actinopteri > Cypriniformes > Cyprinidae > Labeo > Labeo catla. The sequence continues at coordinate 851,957 of VONZ01000102.1, forward strand.
AAATACTAGTGAACAAGCAAAAAAGTCTACTCTTTTTTTTTTCTGCACCTAACTATCGTCAGTTTTGAGTCTTTTATACACTAAATGTCTGTGGGTCTGAATATTAAGTGAAAATACCTAATAAAGCTGCAGGGTGAAGCACCATTGGAAAATGGGTCTAATACAGCAGAGGTTCTCAAATATGTACACAGGCAAGATTAATTCTCTACCAGATATTATATTTCAGGTTGAATCCAGTATCTGACACTAACATTAAAAGCAATTGAGAACTTACATAGAAACATCTTCATAGGCTTCAGTGCATGTCTTGACAAATGACCAGCTATCATAACATGCTGTTTTAATCACTGAAACAACCATATGTCCCCTTATAAATAATGAATAGCTCTATAATGTAATAAAACAGAACAATATGTATTACATAGTACACAGCTGTGAAAAAAGCTCATTGCCATCTTATCAGTGGTGTAAGGAAAGGGCATGCAGGGCAAGCACTGCGGGAGGGCCCCACATGGTGGGAACCCCATAATGTTGGATGTAAATAAGTAGGTCACAGTTTATTTGGCAATGTTAAACAATTTTGTAAAAGCCACTAGCACACAATGAATAATAAGTGTTCATAGAAACTGATAAGTGGCAGAAAACTAGAATAAAAGAAACAGGAACCTGATGAATAAACTAAAAGTCCATGAAAGTGAATCTAACAGAACATAGTTGACAGTAGATTTGCAGCCCACCAGATTTCCACTTTGTGGCCTCTGCAAATTAGTGTAATATTCAGCTTTTTACAGAGATTAATTTTCTTATTTTGTTCAGTCTTCTCTGCCTTTGTCACAAATTTATCTTCTCCCGTATTAAATTCATTCATAATTGTGTACAAATTCATGTCCTTTTTTTGAACTATACAATTCACAGCTTATTAAATTCCACTTTACTGAGGCATCATATTTGTTTAGACTGTAAAAATAGCTGTTGACCTGATTTTTTTTTTCCTAATTAAAAAATAAATAAATAAAATTCTCTGCCTTCTGCAGAGATTTCTATGCAACTTCTTTTATTAACAAACATAATGACATAAAATTGTTAGCAGAAGCGGGTCACTGATAAGTACTGCAACTTAATTGTTGTGAAATCTTATTTATATGAGGAGGAAATATGCATCTGAATGGTAGCTGAATAACTGACATTACCTTCTCATCTCAAAACGCATTCAACTACAAATACACCTATGAGGCATAACATTATGACCACCTTCCTAATATTGTGTTGGTCCCCCTTTTGCTGCTAAAAGAGCCCTGACCTATTGTGGCATGGACTCCACTAGACTCCTGAAGGTGTGCTGTGGTATCTAGCACCAAGGAGCAGATCCTTTAAAGGGATAGTTTACCCAAAAATGAAAATTCCGTCATTCATTACTCACCCTCATCTTGTTCCAAACCTGTTAGGGCCATCGTTCATCTTCAGAACACAATTGAAGATATTTTTGATGAAGTCCAAGAGCTGTCTGACCCTCTCACAGACAGCAAGGATACTACCACGTTCAAGGCCCAGAAAAGTAAGTACCAAGATGATTGACAAAGTAGCCCATGTGACATCACTGGTTCAAAAGTAATTTTTTGAAGCTACGAGACTTTTTTGCACAAAGAAAACTAAAATAACGACTTCATTCCACATTTTTGTCTGTACTGCGTCACTTGTGGACACGCATTCACAAGAGTCACGAGAGATCAATGGATCAACAGATCAATAGATTTTAATAGTTTTCATACAGCGTGCGTCTTTTTCTGCGTGTAAACAAGGCACGGCGCATGTGTTCAGATTCATAATGCCGGATCTGGGACAGTGCCGGCGCTGCCACACGCATGTGTCATGGTACTCTCGTGAATGCGTCTCCACAAGTGTGGAGTAGATTAGTAAATTAGTAGAGACTGTGGATGTGGAATAAAGTCTTGATTTTTGTAAACTTTGCACGAAAAAGTATTCTAGTAGCTATGTAAAATTACATGGACTGCTTTGTCGATCATCTTGGTACTTCTCTGGGCCTTGAACACCATAGTACCCTTGCTGTCTATGGGAGGGTCAGAGCGCTCTTGTACTTCATCAAAAATATCTAAAATAGTGTTCTGAAGATGAACAAATGTCTTACAGGTTTGAAACAACATGAGATTGAGTAATTAATGACAGAATTTTCATTTTTGGGTGAACTAACTAAATCTTGTAAGCTGCAACGTGGGGCCTCCATGGATCAGACTTGTTTGTTCAGCACATCCTCAGTTGGATTGAGATCTGGGGAATTTAGAGGCCAAGTCAACACCTCAAAACTCATTGTGTTTCTCAAACCATTCCTGAACCATTTTTGCTTTGTGGTAGGGCGCATTATACTGCTGAAAGAGTCTGCAGCCACTAAGGAATACCATTTCCAAGAAAGGGTGTACATGGTCTGCAACAATGCTTAGTTAGGTGGTAGGGGAGCGCGGGGCACAACCTAACACTTTTTGAATTTCTCAGTTTGCGTAAATCCACGTGGGATTCAGAGGATAATGTTTTATCCACATTAATTTCACAACTGTTTTGTACAAATATGTTGTTTTGTTTTATAATTACAGTGTATACGTTTTTCGTCATTTACCTCAAAAGAAAGGAAGTGAAAGTGACAACATGCCCTGTAGGTGGGGTACATTGTAAACATGTGAGGGGCACGTTGTAACATGACCATATGACAGCTTAAAATGTTATCTGATCGAATTTAAAAAATATACACAAACTAAAATATTTTGTCAATAAAATTAAATTATTAACTTTTTCAAATAAAATATTGCCGTTTATTAAGAATAAAAAAACATCAAATTTTTGAGGTTCACAATGAACACATCGCAACCATGTGTGGGTCAGCCCTGAAAGCAAAACATAGCTATACAGTATAGTTCAAAATAATGTGCGCAAATAGATTAAACACATTCAGACATTCAAAAAAATAGTCCCCTCCCTCCAAAAACAGCTCTCATAGAAAACAAGACACATAAACAAGCCAAAATGCTTTAACTTTCTCGAAATAATAATTTCTCAGCATTAAACTTCGATTGTCAGTCTTTATTCACCTGTTTCTTGTGGGTTCTTTTTAAAATCCATAAAAGTAAATAATGATACTTGCATGGCTAATGTCATAGAATAATAAACTATCTAAACTGATAAATAACAGATTGCTTATTAAAATAATAGCAAATTTGACTCATTTTAAATGAATACTAAAAACTGAGAAGAAAAATTTACTTCAGCCAGAAATTTACTTTTACTATGGTAAAATAAATATTTAGCGATATCATCAAAAGGCTTTTGAATTTTGGCACACTTTTTTCTCTGTATAGTGAAATTTGGTAATGTTAGCATATGTGGAAATATTTAAACCATGTGTGTTACAATTAACCCTGCATTAGTTTGTGCCCCGCGCACCCCTACGTGTCAAAGTAACATCTACATGGATGACAAGACCCAAGGTATCCCAGCAGAACATGACCCAAAGCATTACACTGCCTCCACCGCAGGGGTGCCCAATCTCGGTCTTTGAGGGCCGGTGTCCTGCAGAGTTTAGATCCAACTTGCCTCAACACACCTGCCAGAAATTTTCTAGTATGCCTAGTAAGAGCTTGATTAGCTGGTTCAGGTGGGTCTAACTGGGGTTGTAGCTAAACTCTGCAGGACACTGGCCCTCCAGGACCGAGTTTGGGCATCCCTGCCATAGTGCATCCTGATGCCATGTGTTCCCCAGGTGAGTGACGCACACACCCCCGGCCATCCATGTGATGTACAACAAAAAAGTGATTCATCCACTAAGTCACCTTCTTCCATTGCTCCGTGGTCCAGTTCTGATGCTCACATGCCCACCGATGGCACTTTTGATGGACAGGGGTCAGCATGGGCACCCTGACATGCCTGTGGCTATGCAGCCCCATATGCAGCAAACTGTGATGCACTGTGTATTCTGACACCCTTCCATCAGAACCAGCATTAACTTCCTGAGCAATTTGAAATGGATTGGATCACATGGGCCAGGCTTCACTCTCTACATGCATCAATGGCCATCCGTGACCCTGTCACCAGTTCACCACTGTCCACTGACACCACTGACAGAATATTCACCTGCTGCCTAATGTGTCCTACCCACTAACAGGTGCTGTGATGAAGAGATCAGTGTTATTCACTTCACCTGTCAGTGGGCATAATGTTATGCCTGATCGGTGTATATGTATACTTTGTGCAGTTTTCACCTTTTAAATTCAAATTGTTTGAATTTAATCCATCAGCAATGCACTTTCACTTTAATTGAATGTAAGCAGTGCTGCAAAAAAAGATTAGTCTGTGAAACATCCCATGCATTGCTGCTCACAAAGTGCTGCTGCTTCACTCTGACTTGCTGTTGACTTGATGTGAACACATTTGATAACATGGGTGCCAAAAAAAAAAACACCTCACTGCTCACACACCACTGGTGCTGAGAAACAGACGTAAACTCTGGGCACACATACTTTTCGAGCCAATCACCTGAGCTGTAAACGCCATATGACTAATCACTCCGGAGCCATAGGAAATTAAGTAATGCTGATTGGCTGGTGGCACACAGACTCTTTTACTAACTGCAGCAAATGAGACATCAGACAGGGTGTTAGATTTTGCTGTCTTTGGTTGACCAGTGGTTTGGATGGCTCGCCATATGTATTAGATTTCTCTAATACATAAAATAAGTAAGCTTGACCAAAGTTCAGGGGAAAAGAGTTTATTGAGGAAAGTCGTGTAGCATAGCCGTCTTCTAGATCTTAACCCGTGTAAGGGTCCGAAGCTTCTGCCTAGTTTCTTTCAAAGTTCTTCATAGCTTCTCTCTAGCTTCTGCATAGCTTCTACATAGCTTCTCCCATAGTTCTGTCTTTAAGACAGAACTTTATACCTAAAGACAAATGGCTAGAAACAATAGATACTGTCAGGACCTCCCGTGGAGGATCCTGCAATCTACAAGAAGTTCCTGAGAAATGCTGTTCCTTTGTATTCTAAATGTATGGACCATTTGGTTCACACCTTTACAGAGACAGTTCCTGTTGATTGCATCTGGGTCACAGTCACAATGTAAATGCATCTGTCTAAAATTACACATAATCTTTCAATCCCCCCTTTGATCATTTTTGATCACAAAACATACTTTTCAGTAATCATGAATACAGCATGCTGTATACAGGCTCCATTACTTAAGATGACAGAATAAGAGTTCATGGTGAAGTTTGCATTCTCTCGAATGGCTAAGTCCTTTTTTATTGTAGTATGGTGATCATGTGGAAGTGGCGGATGTTGCTGTGTTCTGTGGATGTTCAGGCATGTTCATCTAGGTGGCCAGTGCAGTGCAGTCTAAGCGTTGGATGTCTTTGCACATCCTCTGGAATGCTGGAACACCTGCAATCACACACAAGAGAAAAAGGAAACGTATCTTTCCAAAGAAAAGATTTTAAACAAATCATGCCTAACTGCCAATAAAACTGTCCCTATTTAATGTCGGCAGGACACTACAGTGTTTATCAGTGGTAGAGTGTTCATGTCTTCATCCTCAGGCGACAAGCTAGAGCCTAAAAACCCTAGTCCCGCCATATCTGGACTCTGAAAAACACTACTGCCATCTATCCCTCATCTCTAGGCAAATTCACATCAATCCACTCATTGTTTCCCTGCTCCTTAACTGCTGCATCAGTTACTAAATGATCCTCAAGTGGTCTTTGCCACCTGGATTCTTGCTGTGACATATGAGTGTTTTGAATCTTTACCATACCATGGTCCCTCTTTGGAGGTGTCAAAAAGTGATTCTTGGCATTGTGTACCACCAGGCTGAGTCTTTCATCAGTTTGGACAAGGCTGTCAGATGTTGGATTTTCATTGGACCATGGGCTGGCCTTGGACATGTTCAAAAGGGCATAATATCCTTGTAGCTTCCTTGTGGTTTCCCTCACTACATTGGTTGTCATCTTGCCGCTCAACTCCAGTTTCGATCAGTGAGGATACTTCTTTGCACTCTTCATTTTGCATTTGTTTGCTGTCCTGCTGTCTGTGTAGTTTAAGTTGTCTTAATGCCGCTGTATGTGAACCTCTCTCCTTTACGGCTTGTTTAGCAGCACTGCCTTCTAGGACATCATCTTTGGCTTCAGTTGTTGAGGTTTCTGTGTACGCTTTACCTTTCTCTATGGTGTCTTCACTTGTCTTGTTCACATACACATGGAGTCCATAAGCTTTTGGATGAGATGTCGCTAGCTGGTGCTGCAGAGAGAGGTTCTTCAGTTTCCCTGCGGCTCCACAGCCTTTAGCAGAGTCTGTTTTTGTGTGGCTGTCAACCGCTGAAACCTCTTCAATAGGTTGTCCTCATCATTACTTTGATGTTTTAAGCTCATCTTGCAATCACGAACCCAGTGTCCTTCCTCGTTGCAATTCCTGCACCTTCCTTGAGATTTGGTTTGTGAGTGTATCTGATATTTACCTTTTTCATACCCCGTTGTCCTGTTGTTATACAAGGTTTTGGATTGCAAAGCTCTGAGTTTGACGTCCTGTGTTCTTTCAATCTTTGCTGACCATTCAACAATCTGGATGAATGTTGTTGCAATGCTGTCCCAGTCATCATACTTGATTTTAAGAGCTTCAGAAATCTCAGGTTTCAGTCCATTCACAAATGTGGCTTTAAGAGGCATGCTAGTATCTTTATTGAGATCTTCACTGTTGTTGTTCACACCAGCATGTTCCATCCAAGTTTGCCTGAAGCGTTCTTCAAACTCTGCAACACTTTCTCCTGTCTTCTGCATGCAAGATGTAATTTTAGCCCAATTAACCTCTACAGGTTTCAGTTCAAACAAGAAAGTTTGCACCGCTTCCCATCCATCCTCAATGCTTTCTTGAGACTCACCAATCTTTCTTTCAACACTTTCTGTTAGTCTCTTCTGGTCATTGTCTCTTAAGTTCACATTAACAATCATCACACCGTCTAGTGGATGTAAATTGTAGATTTTCTGCAAGCGTTGAAGAAATTGCCAAACTCTCTGTGGTTGCTTGTACACATCTGGCAATTCTTTTGACCATTTGTCAACTTGTTCTGGAGTAGCTGGCTGGTATGTTCTGTATGGAACATATTTCTTTACCAACTTTTTTACAGTGCGAGTTTGTCGTTCACCATTCTCCTCATACTCCTCCTCATTGTCGACTTCAACTTCAGTCCGTCTGTTCTTGACAATTACAGGAGCAAGTCTAACCTTTGTGTTCCTCGTAGCCTGAACACATGTGTTGATTGAAGATTCATCATCACTGTCAACTGAGCTGCTTGAAGATTTTGATTCCAGTCTTTTGGAGAGCAAAGTCAGCAACTTGTCATTCTCATGTAACAGTCTTTCTTTGTCCTCTTTTACAATCTGCAATTGTTCAGCCAGTGCTCGAACCTTTGCTTTCTCTGCTTTGATCTCACGTTGTAATTTGTCAGTCTCACACTTCTGCAGATGATGTAGAATTTGTTTGACCAAAACCACAGACAGTCCATCTTTCTTGGTGTTTGTCCATAAGCACTGTGTTTTTCCATAAGCCCTTTTAATGTCCGGCAAGGCCCATTGTCCACTCTCTGAGTGCTTAATGCTGTACCTCTGGCACATGTCATCATGGCACTTCCTCAGTCCCAGCCTTTTGTCCAAATATACATTAAGATTGTCCAAAATCTGATCAGTGGTGACATTTGGAGGTTCTGTCCCATGCCTTTCTGTTGTTGGTCTCAGTGCAGAGCCATAACAATTGTTTCGTGGAGACTCAGCCATGGCAAGTACAGGAAAAGTGCCCTCAGAGGTGTGAAAACAGAATAAAAGGTGTTAGAGCTGTTAAAGGTACTTATTCAGATTTCAATTCACAGCAGTCTCTTAGACTGACCATTTCAGTTACACAGACAAATCATTAGTTTGATAACTTAATTTTCAGTACTACATACGAAAAACATTCACATTCACTATTTTTCTTTGTTTAATTTCTGAAAAGTCCTAAGTGATAAGACTTGTTCAATTCTTTCTGAGTCCTAGCTCAGAAGGCTGAATTACTTTGCTTCAAATTTGTCCCTTAGACAATTTACTTTAGATCTTTCTGTATCTTTCAACAGAAGGTAAACAAACTTGTTTCATGGCTTAATACCATCTTCTTTTAACCCAATTACTTTTCAAAACTAAAAAAAAGTGGCTACTGAATTAGCACCCAGTCAAGAATTCTCAATTCTTGCAGCAACATCAGTCCCAATGCTTTCTACGGCTCCTACAGTCTCTGGATGAATGGACCAAATTGTTGTTTTTTACACAATTCCTACAGACAAAAAGAGAAAGGACCAAGCCTTTGCTTCTACAGTCTCTTTCTGAACGGACCAAATTGTTCCTTTAACAATTCCTACAAACTCCAGAGAACACGACTAAGCCTAGAATTACATATCTATGGCTCCTACAGACTCATGAGAAAGGACTAAACCTTTTTCTAAAATGATTCTTAGAGACTCAAAGAACAGGACCAAGCTATAAACACTATTTCTATAGCTCCTACAGTCTCAGGAGAATGAACTAAATCATTTAAAAGGTTCCTACAGACTCAAGAGAAAGGCCCAAACCAAAAATTCTTAAGCAGTGCTACACTGATTATTATGGCTACACTACATACATCAAATGATCTGCTTACTTATGAAAGTGTTCTTCAAGTGTTCTTTTAGAGAGCTGATAAGTTTCACTCACCAAATTAGAATCTTTGAGACAGGATCCAGTTGATTCAAATAACTTGTGTCCACGGATGCAGTCTGTTGCTCTTCAACACAAAAACTGTTGAATCTCCAAGACTTTTTTTTTGTTCACTTCTTGTTGCAGTTGGTGAGTTCTCTTCTTATCTGTCTCTCCTGGCTGGCTCTCGCCAAATTGTTAGATTTTGCTGTCTTTGGTTGACCAGTGGTTTGGATGGCTCGCCATATGTATTAGATTTCTCTAATACATAAAATAAGTAAGCTTGATCAAAGTTCAGGGGAAAAGAGTTTATTGAGGAAAGTCGTGTAGCATAGCCGTCTTCTAGATCTTAACCCGTGTAAGGGTCCGAAGCTTCTGCCTAGTTTCTTTCAAAGTTCTTCATAGCTTCTCTCTAGCTTCTGCATAGCTTCTACATAGCTTCTCCCATAGTTCTGTCTTTAAGACAGAACTTTATGCCTAAAGACAAATGGCTAGAAACAATAGATACTGTCAGGACCTCCCGCGGAGGATCCTGCAATCTACAAGAAGTTTCTGAGAAATGCTGTTCCTTTGTATTCTAAATGTATGGACCATTTGGTTCACACCTTTACAGAGACAGTTCCTGTTGATTGCATCTGGGTCACAGTCACAATGTAAATGCATCTGTCTAAAATTACACATAATCTTTCAGGGAAAACATAATACATAACTGTTTGGACAAAATTCATTTTCATCAAAATGCATAGCTGCTTTTGAATGGCCATCCTCCGATATCAATAAAATTTATAAAAAAAAGTAATATGATTCACGTAGTCCTGTTCTTGGAAATCTACCTCCCTGCAAAGTTAATTTCCAACCCTGATGAAACACACCTGAACCACCTAATTAAGATCTTCAGGAAGACTTGATAATTTTAGACAGGTGCGCTGAATCAGGGATGGAGCTGAACTCAGGTAGGTAGAAGTTTCATATTCATATGGTTTGTGTAATATCCAGATCCCTGTAAGCCTCTTGTGTCTTCTCCGATAACCTACATTCTACTACAATTTTTTTCTTGTTTTGCATTACCAAATTTTTAAGGTTTATTTCTAGATTTTTTTTTGTTAAAATCGTTAGCTGACACTTCAATTTCATGCCATCGTATAAAGCAAGAATTTATCTTACCTGGGTACCAAGCATGAACATACTTAAATGCTGTTCTTTTTAACTTTTCATTCATTAAAGAATCCTGAAAAAAGTATTACATGTCCAAAAAAGAAAACAGATTAAGCAGCACAACTGTTTAAAACATAAATCAATAAATCCAGCATAACATATGTTCAGTTCAAATAAAATTCATTTTGCATCACAGGAATAAATTATATTTTAAACACTTTGTAAATAATTGTAATAATACAAATTGTAATAATATTCAACACCATTACTGTTTTTTTCTGTATTTCTGTTTGATCAAATAAATGGAGCTTCGATGAACATAAAAAAACTTAAAAGAAAAAAAAAAGAAAAAAAAGTGTATATATAGCGTAGTTAACATGTAGTTACAAAGTAAGGTTAGTAGTATATCTGAAGTGGGCTATCAAAATGAAGTGTGACCTGATATCCTACCATGAAAAAAAACATAACCAAAAAACATAACCAACGCGACCACCTGGTTGCACAGGGAGACTATTTTCAGGCGCTGGGTAATATCACTGCGCCTGCTGCACCCATGGTCGGAATAAGAGTATAGTTCCTAGCCATATCGGTCTAGAAAATCGCAACTTTTCATTTTCCGTCAGTCTTAGTACACGATGTAACTACAGAAGAGTCAAGTTTTAAAAAGGAAAAATATCGAAACTCTTTGGTCATTGAGCGACATGCTAACGGTCTAATCTGATTCAGTGATCTATGCTCAGCTTTGATAAAAGTGCTACCGCCAGACCCGGAGATCAGCTGAATGGATTCGAAAACGGTAAAACTCAACTGTTTAACTCCAGGGGAGTTGGAAAATGAGCCTATTTTCAAAAAAAGTGGAGTGTTCCTTTAATTTAATATTCTATTCAATCTAAGAAAAAGTGAAAAAACTGATCATCTTTGTACTATTTATGTGGCTTTAGAGGCAATCTTCATGTAGCTTTCAATGAGGCTTCTGTGCTATCAAAAATAGTTCACCCCACTCTTAATGAGAGAACTGTTCCAGCTGTCTCTGGTTTGAAGTACTGTATGCCCTCTCCAGTCTGCAACTCTCGCCATACATGTTCGATAGGATTCAGATCAGGACTCATAAAAGGCCACTTCAGAATAGTCCAGTATTTTGTTCTTAGTTATTCTAAGAATTCTGTGTACTTTTAGCTGTATGTTTTGGGTCATTATCGTTTTGGAGGACCTACCCTGATAGCACACGTACATCTCAGAGACGTCTATTTGACGTCTGCATTTACATCTGTAAGACATCTGCAAGACGTAGTTTGCTCATCTGCAATACGTCTATTGGACGTTTCCTATTAGATGTCAAATAGACATCTATTAGATGTCTTTAAGATGTTTATGATTTAGAATGTATGTAAAACTGACATCTTACAGATGTCTGCCAGACGTTTGTACACAGCGGATGCTTTCCAGATCAAGAGATCTTTAACAGACATCTTGCAGACGTACGTGTGCTATCTGGGTAAGAGTTGCACCTGAGAGCTTTTTGATGCTCTGTAGTACATTTCGATCCAGAATGCTTTGATAGTGCTGACATTTAACTGTTCCCCATACAAATTCAAGGCAACCCGTGCTGGATACAGCAAAGCAGCCCTGAAACTTAATTGAGCCTAGGTCCTCCAGAAGTGCAGAGTCCTGTTTTCCTGTTGCTGCCACAGCCAAGTAGGCTGGGTACAGTCCCATGGACCTTAAACTTCTTAACAATGATGTTTTGCAGCTGTAGTTAAAAGAGCATCAAGCTGCTTAGAGGTGGTCTTAAATGTTTTAAATTTCTCCATTACAATATTAAAGGCACGTAGAAAACAGTTATTTTGAAACAACACTATAATCTAATTTATTATATTTCATTTTGAGGCACACCAACAAATCTGACCAGACTATTTAAGAGTATCTTTGTCGAATAAGCAATAATTTAGTTAAGTGTTCAGTTCATTCAGTGTTAGATCATGTTTGTTCTTAAAGATGCTATCACTTTAAATACTACAAATAGCTTACAAGGCCTTTAAAGCTGTAAAGTTATTAGATGTGTTACAAATGTATTGGCATGAAATACCTTTGACAAAAAATATGAAATTGGCTTTGTTGCTTTCTAGAAACAGTGCAGCTAAAGCCACAAATCTGGCCATGTTTCAAATCTGAGGATAAATCTTAAATTTCATGAAATATTTTTAAACCATGCCATGCATTTTTTTTAGGAGACTCTAAAATGCTAATTAATATTAGCATTACCTATGCCTCCGTAAATAAATAATTACAGTATTGCATTAAGAATATACTCTATTCTGTTAAAAATATACCTGAGATGGCTGTAAGAAAACAGATTTAAAAGAAAAAAAAAAGTATTGTCCCAATTATGTTCATTGTCCTCATTTTTCACCAGTTGAAACATTTACAGGTTCATCTCAATAAATTAGAATGTCGTAGGAAAGTTCATTTATTTCAGCAATTCAACCTCAACTGTGAAACTCGTGTATTAAATAAATTCAATGCACACAGACTGAAGTAGTTTAAGTTATTCTGCCCCTACTAAGATGGCTGCTGAAGTGCTTTAGCCTGACTAGCTTGGCAGATAGCTAACAGGTTCCTCCAAGAAAGACACTGAGTGTAATTTACTTGAAGGAAGCACTGTAAAACTGAACATACAAATAAAGAAAATGTCAAATAATGTGTCTTGTGCATCACAATTCAATTGTTACATTCGGATTTAACATATTTAAGACCGGTTTCAGAGGTGGTGTTGTTGTGTAAAGGTACAATGGTGTAAAATATTACACCAGACGGGGAGTGTGCCGACCTTGTTAAAACAGTCCCATAGTGACACCTAGTGGCCCTAGCGAAATTGATGTCTTAAGTTTGTCCACATAGAGTTGCCATAGTTAGTGTTGCATGGGGGAAGATTCAAGGAGCGTTGTATTCCTCTGTTATGCGCTTTGATGTTACAGAAGCCTTGAAAATATATGTCTGTGAGTATTTAGTTTGATATTTTTCTTTATTAATAGAGTGAAATGCAATTTAAAGACATATATGTAGAAATTGTATTTACAAAAGGATAAAGTTGCAAGCTGATTTGTTTGATTATCTAATATGGGAAGCAACATGCTCGCATCCCATACGGAAATGTAATATATGACATATATGTACCTATATCAGAAGTGCTACTCTCATATATGTTAAATATAGAGCAATATATTATTATCACATATATCCATCTTCTGGATATATGTAGATATATGTTTATAACATATATGAATTTCCCATAGTACAATTTGTATATAAACATATATTGAAAGTATATATATGGTTAACTTTTATATGGTATTGCATGTTATGACCATATATGTTTACAATATATATTAAAATGGTATATTGTATTATATGATATGACCATATATGTTAACAATATATATCAAAATTATATATGGTACTCTATGTTTTGACCATTTGTTACCAATGTATATATTGAATTTATGCAAGTTTATTAACCATATATGCCTAAAAGATACTGTTTATTGTACATCATATAACACAATTCATTGCTTAACTTTATTAATTGTTTCAATTTAGTTTTCTGGGGAAAAAAGTAGAGATGAATATATAACCTGTTCAAAAAATGCCAATGTACTAAAAGTTACTTGTATTGTAGAGTTATTGAGGGGGGGAAAACACTTTATGTAACTGTTTGTCCATATGTGCTCTCATCATCAATGTACTAAAACGCATTTCATTAAAATACATGAGCGATTGTGTGTGAACGTCACGATAGCGCTTTTGCGCATGCGCCAAAATTTAAACACACCCGCGCTAACGGCAGAGTATGAGCAATGGCTGCGGCTAAACAAACAGTCATCTGCGGTAAGATGTTTTTCTTAGCAAGGGGAAGGATAACAAATGTGCCAGTACCTTCACATAATAAACGACAATGATTTTATAGACGGGCACGGAGACAGACCGACATCACTGAGTGGAAAGGATGAAACGCCCTTGAATGTGGCAGCGGTGCAGGTAATTTACGCTAATTTACTCAACACTTTATTCCTACGCTAATATTACATAGAAACGAAGTGTTATATAATTGTTTTGGTCTGCAAGAGCCTCTGTCTCTATATAGATCAGCTAATGTTTTAAATATTCCCTGTCGTTGTATATATGATGTTATGATTACAGCTGCATTGATGTGTTTTGCAATTTGCTCGCGTTAAAGTTAATTTTAGCTATTGGGTAACATGGAGATACTGTGAGCTCATTGTTTTCACTGGATAAACAATGCCACATTTGGAAATTATTTTAATTAAATAATTATTTAATGAAAATTATAATGTTTATCTCTGAGATGTAGTAACTAGAACTATAAAACTGCACGAAATGGAATTATTTAAATACAAGCACCTTGAATTCATATAGTAAATTACAGTACTTGGTTATATTGCACCAAGTGCATTGACATGTCAGTGACATGCCTAGAGTGGGTGCATAAGCACATGCATGTGCATATTGCATAAAGGTACAGTAAGTTACACTAAAGGATGTGATTGTGGGGTTTTAAACATGGTTAATCTATCGTAGTAAATTTTTTTCATATCGTTGCTGATAATTGTGCTATTCTTGTTTGTGTCCCATGACAAGGTAATGAGTCCCGAAATTCTCAGAAAATAGAAATGGAGGCCGAACCTGCAGATGTGGATGGCAGTGATGTGAATGATGGACCGTCTACACAGAAAAGGTTACATATTTTGTTGAAACCAAAACTAGCATCTGCAATATACATGTAAACAAATCAAATCAACAAAATATTTTAGTTAAAAATGTGTCTCCATGTACTATTTAATACAATTCTAGTGCATTTAATCTATTAAATAACAGTAGAGTGAGTGAGTTTTTGGATATGGTTAGATTGAACTTATTTTAGTGAATGAAGTACCACATTTCAGCTATCATTTTGTTAGGGTGGGTACACAAAATATTTTTTTTATCCTTGCTTCTAGAAAATCCTTAATCTATCTGCTTTCTAACAGCTTCATGTGGCCGTAAACATTTATTTTTAACGTGGCTTTAAGCACTATAGATTATTAAAGTTTCACTTTGACTGTGACAGAGGCAGTAAATGTGGTGTTTATATGGAATATTTGTAATATTTATGGTAGAAATACAGAGAGAGTCCCCATATCAGTAGGAAAGCGATCAAATGAGCATCTTCCATACGAAGACTTGTTGCATGCGGGAAACTATTAATTGGTTATTCTACAATTAATTGTACTATAAATTATACTACAATTGGAAAATACTGTAAATTGTAAACTGTTCAGCGTGATGATGTTTAATGCCTCCGACAGGGCCTGTAGTCCCATTTAGCAGCATGTTAGCAACCACCTTTTTTAAGAAACATAAAAAAAAAAAAAATCAAGAGTGGGGTTTAAATGGTGTGTTTTATGTCATAGAATAAAACGTGAAAATATTATGAGTTTGTGTGAACCGTGGACCTTATTTTAGGGGATTTAATCAAAATTGTCATTCAAAAATCCATGTCATAGTTCCACCCCTCTATTTCTTTTCTCCAGGCCACATTCTCAATGCACATATTAGGTATTATGAATGTAAACACTTTATTTCATTGATGCTAAATAGCAAATTAAATTGTAACCTTAGCTGTGAACTCTGTCATTGAGCATTCGGGTTACTTTAGTTTAGTTCTTCATGTATATAGAGACATATTATTTGAATGGGCATGCAGGCTGTGCTCTGTCGTTCTGCCATGTCCTTGTGGTATCTGGGAATATTTTACAACTACAATTTATAATTATTACATAAATAATGAGTATTCTGCTTTTTTAAAATAATCTTTAACTTTACCAACCATGTTTAATACTCAGTATATTTGTCATCTTATAGTAGTTAATCACTTTAAGATATAGGCACAGTTCTAACTAAAAACCTAAATTAAACTTTGGTACAATGTTGGATTGCAAGATTTAAGCAGGTTTTATATTTTAATATCATGTTGACTAAAATCAAGTTTAGTTTACTGTACCACCCAACACTACCAAAGCTAAAAAGTTGCTTTTGAATGTGGTGCATTTCCTGAAATCATATATGGTTCAGAAATTTTATTGTAATTATCTTATAAAAACCTAACTTTTACTATTTTTATTTTTTTTTTTTTACAGATGCTGGAATCCAGAAATTTCTTCACCTGGGGCCTACTGGGGATGGCAATAAACCAAAAACTAACCAAGCTGTGGGAATACAAACCTGTAGACCTTTAGCTGAACCACTATAATTGATGTTCTGTTTCTTATGCCTGTTCAGTGTTTTGATCAGTTATATATGTAATTGTTTCTTTTTTGTCCTGTTTGATTGTGCAGGTCAGTAACTTTTTTTTTCTATTTAAATAAATTCTGTTTAAATAAAGATGCTTCTTTGTGTAGCTTTCTGTACCATTTAACATTTAAGGCTAAAGGTGTGAAATGTGCAATGCACTGCAACTTTGTATAGTGTCTTACATGTGTACAACCTCTATTTAAAGATCAAAGATCACATTAAAATATTAAATATATGAAACCATATATTTCATGCATATATGTCTAATTTGTATATAACATAATAAAAACATACATATATCTCACATATAATAATAATTATATACATTTTATATATGGCAATACATGTATTATACATACATAAACATATATTTTTGTATGGGGTAGACTTATATGTCAATATATGAAATTGTTCCATTTTCTAATAGGAATCATATATGGATATGGCATATATAAAACATGTATTTAATATATGGGTATTTCATATAAGCACATATATATCATTTCCGTATGGGATACTCCCTTTCAGTCACAAAACATGTCTTAGAAAATTTAAATCAATATATTGTTTTCTGTAAACGAGTGAATGAGGTGATTTTCACATCATTTTGTAGAAAAACCTCTAGACTACCACATCCAGTTCTCAAAAGTCTTGTGAACTAATGTTCTGAATGTGTTTCATGGCCTTATTTCTGTGACTTAAAATTTTTAGTTTTTCACTAAGCACGCATAAACGTTGTTTTCTCAAAAACACAAACATGTACATTAATGTTGCTTGCATATTATTGTAGCCCAGTTTGTGCTGATTACAATGTAATCAGACTTTAGCCATTAATATGTTTTTAAGATACTGAAAAAAGCACAAATGTGAGGGCATGTCAAAACTTCTCCAGGGTGCCAAAACACCCTCAGACCCCCGAGGGTTAAGTATACTTTGGGATTGCCTTGTTTAATAACCTTTACCTCCACTTTGCGTATTCTGAGGTCTTGACTTGGGATGGCGCTTACTATAACTCCTGTAGGCCACTCATTTCTCTTGAGTGCTGCATCTTTTAGAAGCACAACATCTCTGACCTGAAGGTTTGGCTTGTTTACCTGCCATTTTCTCCTTTGTTGAAGTGTTGTTAAGTATTCTTGATGCCAGCGCTTCCAAAAGGCATCAGCAAGGCTTTGAACTTGCCTCCACTGTTTGTTATAGAGGTCTTTAATGTCATACTCTCCTTTTGGTGCAGACACGGTCGCTACCTTTTGAGTTAAAAGTGTGGCAGGTGAAAGAACATGTGGCATGTCTGGGTCAGACGAGATGGGGACCAGAGATCTGGCGTTCATTATGGCCATGATTTCTGACATAAGAGTAACAAGGACCTCATGTGACAGCCTTGTGGAATCTGTCTTGAGAAGCAAAGCATCTAAAATTCTCCGTGCAACACCTATCAACCTTTCCCACACCCCACCCATATGCGAGGAATGAGGAGAGTTGAAAACCCAAGTGCATCCTTGATCCTGTAGATAGCTTTTAAACTCTGGATCTTCTGCGTTTATCTTTAGCTCTTTACAGGCTCCAATAAAGTTAGTTCCACGATCAGACCTAAATACGGTCCTCGGACAGTAATGAATCTTCTCAATGCATTTATAAAGCTTGAGGAGGACAGTGACTCAATCACTTCAAAATGCATGGCGCGTGTTCCCAAACATGTGAAAATAACTGCCCATCGCTTACTCTCCACAAGACCTCCCCTGGTTCGTTGAGCGTAGATATTCCACAGACCAAACACATCAACACCGACACTGGTGAATGGAGGATCTGGGTTAACTCGATCAGAAGGCAAGGAGGACATTTTTTTGCTCTTCAAGCTTGTCTCTAAGTCTTTTACAAATTACACAGTGATGTATGACACTTGACATTAGTCTTTTGCCTCCAATTATCCACAGTCCAGCTGACCGAAGAGCACCTTCTGTGAAATGCCTACTTTGGTGTGCAACTTGCTCGTGAAAGTGTCTGACAAGTAGAGTAGCGATGTGATTGTTTTTGGGAATAATGATGGGGTGTTTCTCTTCCCAGCATGTTTCAGCTGCTGATAAACGTCCTCTAACTCGTATTACTCCATCTTCATCCAAAATGGGGTTCAACTTTCTTATGATGCTGCGCTTGGGCACCTCTTCATTCCTTGCAAGGCACTTCAGTTCCTCTGAAAATGTTTCTTGTTGAACAGTTCTGGTAACTACAACCCTTGCTTGTGTCAGTTCATCTGTTTTGGAGTTGGGGTTTCCAGCATAGGATCTGGCCTTGCGTACAAGACTAGCTATGGCTCTGATTAGTACTTTCCAGCTTGAGAACCGTGTAAATCGCTGCAAGTCAAATTTCTTCTCAGAGGCTTGGTAACTAAGGTGGACACTTGTGACCGTACCTCTACATCTGTGTCTGGTTCCACAAGGTTGTAGATCTCTGAATGAACTGTGTCATCGTTTGGTCCATCTTTGTGCAAAAACTCAGGGCCTGTAAACCAACTGGTCTGGTACAGTAGCTCCGGGGATATGGGACATGTCCCATGGTCTGCAGGATTTTGATCTGTACTGACAAACTGCCACTGATTTGGGTGAGTAGACCTTCTGATCTGAGCAACTCTATTGGCAACATACACATGAAACCTTCTGCTTGTGTTGTGAATGTAACCTAGGGCAATTCTACTGTCTATGTAGAATTTCACTCTTTGCAGTTCAATATCCAGCTCAGCGGTCAGTAGGTCTGCCATTTCTACAGCTAAAACTGCAGAACAAAGTTCCAGACGTGGAACAGTTAGAGGAGTGCGAGGAGCTAACTTAGATTTACCCAGGAGAAAGCCAACATGGCTGCATCCCTCTGTGTCAATTGCTCTAAGGTATGCTACAGCTGATATGGCCATGGTAAATGCATCTGCAAAGATACATAGTTCTCTGTATCTTGTAGAACACAGAGAAACGAGAAGGTATGGCCGTTTAATCTGAATCTGCTCAAGCTCCAGAAGTGAATCAAGCCATGCTCTCCACTGATCTTCTCTTTCAGCTGGTATGGGAGAGTCCCAATCACATTGATCATTGGTTAGTTCTCTGACTAATGCCTTACCTTGTACTGTTACAGGGGCTAAGAAACCCAGAGGATCATAGAGACTATTGACCACAGAGAGGATGCCTCTTCTGGTAAACGGTTTCTCTTCCTTTGACACATAATAACTAAAAGTGTCGGTTTGCAGATTCCACACGAGTCCCAGACTTTGTTGCAAAGGTAAGGGATCTGATGGTAACTCAATGTCTTGCAAATCTTTGGCCAAGTCGTCATGACAGAATGCTTCCATAACTTTTCTGTTGTTAGAGGCTATTTTGTGCAGCCTGATGTTTGATTCTGCAAGTATTTCCTTTGTCCATTTCAACACGGTGATAGCTTCTTCACTGGTTGGAAAGGAAGCAAGTCCATCATCCACATAGAAATTCCGAATCACAAATTGTTTCACTTCTGTGTCGTGTTTGTCCTCTCCTAGCAGAACAGCTCTTCGTAACCCATATATGGCCACAGCAGGTGACGGACTGTTCCCAAACACATGCACTTTCATGCGGTAGTCCACAATTGTTTCGTTTGGATCATTATGTTTAAACCATAGAAATCTGAGGAAGTCTCTATGGTCTTCACGGACAATGAAGCAATAAAACGTGTTGTATGTCCACCGTGATCGCCACATGTTCTTTTCGGAAACGGATGAGAACACCTAACAATGTGTTGTTCAGGTCTGGTCCACTCAATAACACATCGTTGAGGGAGGTACCTTCATATTTAGCACTGGAATCAAATACAACACGTATTTGATCCTTCTTCTGTGGATGGTAAACACCAAATATGGGCAAGTACCAACATTCCTGCTGTGGTTCCATTTAGGGGTGCAAGTTCAGCCTGATCGGAATCAAACATCGTTTGCATGAACTTGAAGAAGTGCTCCTTCATATCTGGTTTTCTTTCCAGTGTGTGTTGTAGAGATTCAATGCGTCTGGCAGCTTGAGACTTGTTATTAGGTAAACGAGGCCTATTTGGTTTGAAGGGTAATGGCGATACCCATGAATTGGAGTCATTCACGTAGACCTCCCTGTCCATGATGTCGAGGAATACTCTGTCTTCGATTGACATTCCTACTTTGTCATCACGCGATGTACTTTGGAACACCCTGCTGCCGAGATCCTCTGTATCAGAAACGGCTGTAGCTACATTGCTTTGCAGTTTGCAACACAACACTGAGTTGTCAAAATTCTCTTTGACATATATGCTACTAGTGCATGGTGAAAGAATAGATGAGCGACCACTACCCAGGACGTTAGTTCTGAAAACACTGACATCAGAAGTTTTGTGTGTTCTTCCAAGACACACCTCTCCAATGATCACCCAACCAAGCTCTAGACATTGTGCGAATGGCGCGTTGTGTGGTCCGCTGCGTTGTTCTAGAACTTTATGCACTCGTAGTATGTCTCGGTCAAGGAACAAGAGGATAGCTGCACAGGGGTCAATAGCTGGGATTTCATCCGCCACGTCTTTGAGATGCAGATGGTATCTAGCAATCTCTGGTGATGGTATCTCAGACCTATCATCTGGAAGCATGTCACATTCAATTAGAGTAGGTAAGGTGATTTGAGTTTTACCATCGAGTGATTCCACAACAAAGTTACTACCACGTCTACCTACTGTTTCCGTTGTTCCAGAGCATGTTTTCAGAGTATATGGGATTCCATCTCCTTTAATGCAAAAATGATCAAAGAATCGAGGTTTGGCCAAAGACCTATTGCTTTGTTCATCGAGAACAGCATAGACTTTGATGTTTTTTTCTTTTTGTCCTGCTGGATATACTTCGACAATAGAAATTTTGGAACATGATCTTGAGCTTGTACCATTTCCACAAATTTCTGTGCATTTGGATGTCACTGACAAGGCTTCAGTTGTGGGTTTCTCCCCACCTTGGGTCTACGAGGCATATTTGCTAGCTTTCCAAGGTGCTGGACCTGGATGTAATGCAGTGGGATGCTGATTGCTGTTGCATTCTTTACACTGTATAGGTCTATCGCAGTCTTTGGCAAAATGATTGGATGACACGCAGCATCTGAAACAGATGTTCATGTCTTTGAGGTAAGATTTTCTTTCGTCTAACGTTTTGCCCCTGAAGCTACGACATTTCCTCAGTGGATGGGGTTTGTTATGCAGAGGGCATTGCTTCTCAGGGTCATTTACCTTTTTCTCTGTAGCCTTTAAGTCTTTTCAAGATCTGCAAACACCTCTGTTTTCCTTGTGGCTATTGTAGGTTTCATGTACGGCTTATACGGGGGACCTCTCTCCATCTTCACACCATTTGAACTTCCAACTGCTATATCAGCGAAATTTGGATCATTACGGACTCTAGCCTGATCGCAGACAAACTTCACAAAGACAGAAAATGGAGGGTAAGACACACCATTTTGTTCTTTATACTGCGCTCCTAATGTAATCCTTTTCTTTTGCAGGTATAATGGAAGTTTCTGTGCAATTGGATTGACTCCACGTGCTGTATTGAGGTATGTGAGCCCCGGTAAGAATCCATCAGCTCGTGCCGCTTCAAGCTCCAACAGAGTATCGCTCAGTTCTCTCAGTTTCAAGTTGTCTCAGCTTGAGATTCTTGGGAATTGTTTAACCTTTTTGAGTAAAGCATTCTCTATTACTTCAGCTGAACCATATATATCTTCTATTCTTTGCCATACCATCTTAAATCCCGCTCTGGCATTGTGAATGTGAACTGCTCTGATTCTCCTAGCCTGTTCAGAAGATGATGGCCCAAGCCATTTACAAAGTAAATCAAGCTCCTCCATGGCTGTGAGATTCAAATCTTCTGTAGCGCTAAGAAAGGATGCCTTCCAAGCCCAGTAATTCTCTGGTTGATCATCAAATTTTGATAATCCTGAGCTTACCATCTCACGCCGTAGTAGGTATTTTGCTA
Source organism: Labeo catla (assembly GCA_012976165.1). Lineage (NCBI taxonomy): Eukaryota > Metazoa > Chordata > Actinopteri > Cypriniformes > Cyprinidae > Labeo > Labeo catla. Next base: position 874,184 of record VONZ01000102.1, read on the forward strand.
GGTCTACCGTAGTTGAAGGGTTTGCTTGCCACTGCCTGGACTGAAGATCATCGTGCTGGAATCTTGCACCATATGGCTGCTCACTATACTGATAGGGTTCTCTTGGAGAGTTTGCAGTAATGCGATTGCTGACAGAATTCCAGTTAGTGTTCTGCTTTATAGGATGCTGAGACTCGACTGTACATTACCCTTTCTCGTGAAACTTCTTGCTGTCTCACCACTGTCTTTTTCCTGCTGGTGCACTGGTGGACAAGAGAGATCGAGTGTCTTTAAGTCTGGAAGTGGATTTGTGACTGAGTGTTGCATGACAGGACAGGAAACACTTTCATTGGGAATCTGTGTTAAGTTTTGTAGTGACAACCTTACAGAACTTTTACGATCTGTCTCTCCAAGTTCTTCCTCAGCAGCTGCCTCCAACACCTCTGCTTCGGCAACAGCAGCTGCAGCTGCTTTTTCTAGCTGCAGCATGTGCAAATCTGCTTTGAGCTCCGCCTTCTTTCTAGCTGCTTCTTCCACAATATATGCTTCTTCTTTCATCATCTCTGCTTCTCTCTTTGCAAATGCCAACTGTGCTCGTGCTGCTTCTGCCTTTGCACGTGCTCTGATAGCCATTCCACTGGCCGATGAAAACTGACTTGAACGTGAGGACCTGGAGCAACATGATCTTGTTTCTAGACGCTCACTCATTTGTTCTTCACTAGGTTGTGTCATTGTCACTACTTGCCTTGCATTTGTGCCAGAGAGCTGGAGTTCGTTGGGGGCTGTGGCTTTGTATTTCTCATTGAATTCTGGAAGCCATTTGAAGTTGTGTCTTTTTACTATTCTGCCCCTACTAAGATGGCTGCTGAAGTGCTTTAGCCTGACTAGCTTGGCAGATAGCTAACAGGTTCCACCAAGAAAGACTCAGATGCCATGTTTCGCTTGAGTGTAATTTACTTGAAGGAATCACTGTAAAACTGAACATACAAATAAAGAAAATGTCAAATAATGTGTCTTGTGCATCACAATTCAATTGTTACATTCAGATTATTTAACATGTTGCTTCCCATATTAGATAATCAAACAAATCAGCTTGCAACTTTATCCTTTTGTAAATACAATTTCTACATATATGTCTTTAAATTGCATTTCACAAGAGACCAAAATTGCAGATGAGCTGAAGGCCACTGTCAAAGAAACCTGGGCACCTTAGCAGTGCCACAGCCTGATCACCTCCATGCCATGTAATAATGATAGATAGAAGAGAGCGCTCAATTTGAGTGCACAGAACAGATGTTAGCAGATCGACTATAGATGGAGAGAACTGGAAGATAAAAAGAGGAAAATATCGGAGGAACAAAACATTAAAAAGAAGGCTTATGATCAGGCAAATGCGTAAAACATAACAGAACATGTTACTGAGAGACCAAACATAATCAAGTTCTCATGCTATTATTGTGCCACAATCCTTTAATTAGCAAAACATCTCACGACTTACTGTACGTATGTCTAGGTCATGCTTATTCGGTATTCCATTAATTGTCTACAATGTAATTGCCCTTGTTTTGCACAGAACAGAAATGGCAAGTAAATGTCCTGTCATCTCTGCAGGAATTTAATGTGAAGATTGTACAAAGTACCATATATTTAGCAACACTGTGAAAATGAACAGTGCCCTTCCATCTCTCTGTCTTTTCATCCTCCACTCCCACAACCTCGTAAACTTTTTGTTTTGATGTTGTTTGGATTTTGGAGGCTACCCATAGAGGAGGGGATATGTCACATCTGTTTTTGTTTTTTGAGGGGATGTTAAATCAGATTTTGTTTGTTTTGTCACCATTTCTCAATGAAACTGCATTTGTTTTCTCAACTTCAGCTCGCTTCGATGGATTTTACGTAACAGGTGCCTCCTCCTAGCACCAACTATCACAGCTTTGTAAAGGTCAAAATCGGTTAAGACATGCTTTTTTTGTCATTAAATCAGAATCAGAATCAGAATCAGAACAGCTTTATTGCCAAGTATGCTTACGCATACAAGGAATTTGTTTTGGTGTCACAGGCTTCCAGTGCACAGAGACGACAACAACAACAGAGAAAATAATATAAGTTGAGAATAAAAAAATACACATATGTAAATATAAATAGACAAAAATTGCAATATAAGATTTAAGAAAATAAATAAATTGTATATACAGGTGTGCTACAGATGATAGAAAAAGAACAGAATAGAATAGAATAGAGTAGAGTACAGTAGAGTAGAGTAGAATAGAATAGAATAGAATGAGATGTCGGGATGTACTGAGATGTAGGTGGTAACAAATAAAGGTTATTGCACATATTTTTATTGCACAATTGTGTGTTTGGGGGGGGGGTTTGGTCTGGAACATTTAACTGTTCATTAGGTATATTGCCCGATGGAAGAAACTGTTCTTATGTCTGGCTGTCCTGGTATTTGTGGCTCTGTAGCGCCGACCAGATGGCAAAAGTTCGAAAAGGGTTAAATAATGTTAAATAATGTCCCTAACAATTAAGTTAAATAATGTCCCTAACAATGGCATGATTAATTTCAGTTCTCTCCTCTCATAAACTTTGCATCTTAAAGCATATGCAGATCAGCCGCACAAATAATTGTGACCATGCCTATGCTAATTGCTAATTTTTCATGGTATGCCTTTAATAAATCCTGACAGTAGTTTTTTAAAGCCAAAGGAAGGTTTGCAATGGTGCAAGCTATTAGTAAATTCCTGCAAATCCCTGAGAAGAAATCATGTTTATGTGGTATCAAGAGGTCTTAAAACTAAGACTACAACACCACAACTCCATCTCTGTTATTGTGGAAATACTTTCAGCCATTCTCCATCCTCACAACTGTGTTGTGCTTGCTAAAGAGAAACCATAATAATAATTAAACCAGACTCTTACAAGTCTTCCAGGCCTTTTACAAGATTATCCCCAATGACTGTCACTGCCTTTCTCTACAAAAGGAAATGAGACACATACTGAGACACGTACCTTTTATTTACCATAATGTGAATATTGGCAGATTCCTTGTTTGACTTTTCTTAAGGATGATATTGATAACTGTGATTTTGTAAATTTCAACAGAATTATGTGAACTGAATTAATTTAAGGCTTGGTGCAAATGAGAATTGCATTGTTTGGTGTCACAAAATATTTTTATAAATAACCTGTTTATTGATCTCAGATATATTGCACGCAAAATTTAAATGTCACAGTACACATAAAAATGGTATTGTGAATTAATTAAAAGTCATTTCTAAAACACAGTTTTGCTGTATTTCCAGTGAAATTAAAGAAGTTTGATAAAATGCTGCCAGTTTCCTTCTGTGAATTTTATTATGTTTTGGATGAATGCTAAAAGAGCATATGGCTCATTTTAATACTAATAAAATATTAAAAGTGAGATTCTTGCCTGGGGGAAGCAGTATACTGCAGTGAGGGTTTGAGAATAGGGGTCAGTGAAAAAAAAGTGAAAATCTGTGGTGGAACCTGTAAGAAGAATAGATGTTTTCATATGGTAATTTCCCCTCTCATCTCAGGAAAGGTATTTTTCAGACATAAGATGAGGTAACAAAAGGTGTAAACACAGATATACAAAAATATGTTGATAACATTTCAACATTACTTCTTCCAAAAGTAACTGGCTCTGTTGCACCTGCTGCATCTTGGAAATTCAGACCCAGATGAAAATTCTGAGAAGGGCATGAGTAGTACAGCAGTATAATATAACTGACATTTTTTATTATGTCAAAAGCATGACAATCCATATTTAATACTGTTTATTGTACAATACTACAAATTTTATCCACATTCGAAGAAAATAGCTGAATTCCACATTGCAAAATAAGGATATTGTCTAGCAGGTGTTCTCTGCAGAGAAAATAAATTAATTAATGGTGCATTCTTACAACCACAAACAAGAAAAAAATCTTTAGTGAGCGAGACTGTTATTACAAAAATTGTGCAAGATTCAAAGGTCATGTGGATCCTGACAGAACATTTTGATTCTGCATACCATAAACTGAATCAATTTTAGCAATTTTCAACCACTGAATATTTTCTTTCATATATATTTAATTTTTTTAATTATTTAAACATTAATTAAAAATTAAAATTTGAAAAAAAAATTTTATATATATTTAATAATTGTTTTAAAAAGAAGATATTTAAGGAAATTTTGTAATAATATAAAAAATATTTTTAAAAAATCTGAAAAAATTGTGTCCCAAATGATAATGTGTGGCAGTGTAAAGAACAGGCCATGAAAATGGTAGACTCTTCCCTCCCCCCATCAGGGCCGTATTTACTTCTTATTGTGACATAGTCAATATTAATTTTTTTGGCCCCCTTCCCTATAAATATATACTATTACCCCAAAACAAAAATTAAAATCCACTGAAATCGTTACAGTGTTCTCTATCTCAGAAACCCATTGCTGATTACAGAACTGCTAAAGGTGACTCAGCATTTAAAGGAGAACTCCACTTCCAGAACAACAATTCACAAATAATTTACTCACCCCCTTGTCATCCAAGATTTTCATGTCTTTCTGTCTTCAGTCATAAAGAAATTATGGTTTTTGAGGAAAGCATTTCAGGATTTTTCTCCATATAATGGACTTCATTGGTGCCCCAATTTTGATCTTCCAAAATGTAGTTTAAATCCAGCTTCAAAGGGCTCTAAACGATCCCAGCCGAGGAAGAAGGGTCTTATCTAGCGAAACAGTCTGTAATTTTTTTTCGGAAAATACAATTTTTTTTATACTTTTTAAGCACAAAAGCTCATGTAGCACAGGCTCTGGGATGCGCATTCACGACACTACGTACTATTGAATCACGTCGAAAGGTCATGTGTGATGTAGGTGGAACTACAGACCCAGCGTTTATAAAGCGAACACGCAAAGACTAAAAACAAAAATGCAAGTAAGTTTGTAAACGCTGTTTACAAACAAAAAGGTACAACGATGTCCTCCTCTCAAGTTTACCGACTCGGACCTTTGAGTCTCGTTCAGCAAAATGAACAAATCTTTTTTCATTTTAGCAAAATATAATTAAAATGTTACGTGTTACTTCCCTAACACATCTACTGCTTACACAAACGTTGATCACACTACAAACAAGATAAAACTATAATGCTATAAGAAACAGAAATTATTAATTCATTGTTTACCTGGGTCTTTAGTCTATGATTAGCTCACCTCACCTCTTATCTGACAAGTTTTTGGGTTTGAGTCGTTCGTTCATCACGTGACAGCCCCATAATCAATATCAGAATCAGAATCAGAAAGAGTTTTATTGCCAAGCGTGCTTACACACAAGGAATTTGTCTTGGTGACGGAACCTTCCAGTGCACAGACAGGATCACAAGTGACAAGACACAGATAACAAAAGTAAACAAGTCATTAGAATAAATATATGAAAAGACACAAACTATAGACAAATAAATGAGTGATAAGAATAAATATGTGAAAGACAATACACAACAGACAATATAATGTAAGTACAGATGTTCTATATACAAATTATACAAAGGAATTGAATGTGTGGAAGATATGTTAAAGCGATAGCATATCTATAATAAATATAGGTATGGATAGCAGTATTGCACGTTTTATTGCACAGTGGGGGGAACATTTAACTGTTCATGAGGTAGATGGCCTGGGGGAAGATGCTTTTTCTATGTCTGGCTGTTTTGGTACTCAGTGCTCTGTAGCGCCGACCAGATGGCAACAGTTCAAAGAGGAAGTGGGCTGGGTGTGAGGGGTCCAGAATGATTTTGCTAGCCCTTTTGCTCACTCTGGATGAATACAGATCTTGGAGGGTAGGGAGGGTTGTACCAATGATTCGCTCAGCAGTCCAGACTATCCTCTGTAGTCTTCTAAGGTCAGTTGAGCTGAACCAGACAGTTATTGAGGTGCAGAGGTAGTGGTAGTGCTAGTAGTGTAGAACTGTTTCAGCAGCTTCTTCGGCAGATTGAACTTCCTCAGCTGGCGAAGGAAGTACAGCCTCTGCTGGGCCTTTTTGACCGTGTTTTAAGCGTGTTGAGCTCCAGGTTGTTGTGACTGCACCAGACAGCCAGCTCTTTAACCTCCTGTCTGTAAAGTAGACTCGTCTCCGTCCTTGATGAGGCCGATGACTGTAGTGTCATCCGCAAACTTCAGGAGCTTGACAGAGGGGTCTTTAGATGTGCAGTCATTGGTGTACAGAGCAGTGGAGAGAGGACACAAACCTGAGGAGCACCTGTGCTGGTGGTGTGGCTGTTGGATGTGAATTTACCCATTCTTACTAGCTGTTGCCTATCTGTCAGAAAGCTGGTGATCCATTGGCTAGGCTAGTTTGGACTGGAGGAGTGTTGGGATGATGGTGTTGAAGGCCGAACTGAAGTCGGCGAACAAGATCCTCACATAATTCCCTGTTTTGTCTAGATGTTGCAGGATGAAGTGCAGTCCCATGTTTACATTCACAGACCTGTTTGCTCGGTAAGCAAACTGCAGGGGGTCCAGTAAGGGTCCAGTGATATTCTTCAGATAGGCCAATACCAGTTTTTCAAACGACTTCATGACAAAAGGACAGGGACAAACGACAAAGGACATGACGTGTGGCCAAGTATAGTAACCCATACTCGGAATTTGTGCTCTGCATTTAACCCATCCAAGTGCACACACGGCTAAAAAGATCCCTTCACTGATCTGAAGTGAGTAGTGAACAAACACGCGTACACACACACCCGGAGCAGTGGGGAGCCATATTGCTATCGCTGCGGCACCCAGGGAGCAGTTGGGGTTTCGGTGCCTTGCTAAAGTGACTCACCTCAGTCATGGTATTGAGGGTGGAGAGAGCGCTGGTTATTCACTCCCCCCCACCCCATTAGGCCACGGCTTTCCACCACAGACGTTAAAGCAACGTTAAACCACCCTCAATCCCCGCCGGACCTGGGACTCTAACCCGCAAGTCTGTAATCGTTAAGTCCAGTAATTTTGGGTTTCTTTGGGATGGAGACGATGGTGGAACGTTTGAAGCAGGATGGGACACAGCTCCAGGGATCTGTTAAATATCTGTGAGAAGATGGGGGCCAGCTGATCAGCACAGGTTTTACAGACAGGCTGGTTTGACACCGTCTGGGCCTGGTGCCTTTCTTCTTTTGCTCTTTCTGAAGACCTGGCGCACCTTGTCTTCACTGATCTGAAGAGCAGGGGGGGAGGGGGGTCTCTGGAGGTGTTAAAGGTTGTAAAAACAGATGGTCAGAACGGGGGTGTGGGGGTTCTGTAGTTTGCGATGGCTTTCAGACCTTTCCACACTGAAACTGAGTCATTGGAAGAGAACTGATCTTCCAATTTTTTAGCGTAGCTCTTTTTAGCCGGTCTAATCTCCTTATTCAGGGTAGAGAGTGGAAATTCGCCAGATGTATGCTAGGCAGCGCCGTTCGAAATCCGCGCTGTCTAAGTTTAATGAGCGCGCCGGCTCGTTTGCCCCGTCTGCGCATCCTGAAGCGTTTGAGCAGCACTGCTGCTCCGCCAACCACAATGTTCAGCAAAACATCCGAATAACTGAAAACCGGTAGATTTTGTGATGTGTTCATCCCTGGTAAAACTGATCATGTTTGACAAACAAAACACAGGAAAAACTAACAGCAACTCAAACCGTGGCTGCCATGTGTGGTGCCATCTTGATATTTTAGTATACATGTGCGGCACCATCTTGATATATAAGATGAACGAACAACTCAAAAAACCCGAAGACTCGAAACAGATGAACTAATTCCAGTACAGAACCTAATAGGATGTTGTGCATGCGTGACTGAACAAAAAAGTATACAATTTATTTATTTTTTTTAAATGACCAATCGTTTCGCTAGCTTCTTCCTCAGCTGGGATCATTTAGAGCCCTTTGAAGCTGATTTTAAAAAGCATTTTGGAAGTTCAAAATCAGGGCATCAATGAAGTCCATTATATGGAGAAAAATCCTGAAATGCTTTCCTCAAAAACCATAATTTCTTTATGACTGAAGACAGAAAGACATGAACATCTTGGATGACAAGGGGGTGAGTAAATTATTTGTAAATTGTTGTTCTGGAAGTGGAGTTCTCCTTTAATATGCAAACTAGTTATCAAAGAGAGAGAGAAAGAGAAGGAGAGAGAGAGAGAGACCAAGCATGTGTAAATTACCTGAGTCTGTGCGTCTCTCAATAGTATTCGGCAGCAGCATCTGTACTAACAGAAAAACTGTAAGTTGAACTGCTTCAAGAACAGCACCATTATTACCTCTATGCTGAGAAATGTCATGTAGTTTTTTTGTTGCAAATCTGTTTTATCGATAATGTCACAGGGCATCGCTGACAAGTTTCTGTGCATTTTCTGTCCATTTGTTAATAACTTCATATCTTTACTAGCAAGTAAGTTTAAGTCAGTATATTACAAGTTATAGAGTCCATGAACATTTCTTGTTTCTTTAATGTTAAGTCAGTTTTGAGAAACAAAACTGTTTTAATTTCCTGTGAATATAATGTGAACAGAAAGAACTCTAGTGGGAGTCTGTACATTAAAAAAAAAAACACACACATATATATATATATATATATATATATATACATATACACATATATATATTATTATTATTATTATTATGAACATATATGAAAAAAAAACGTTTTAATGAATAATGGTACTTGCTTGTAGTATGCTTATGGATGAAAAGTGTGGTGAAATGTGAAAATAGAATTTGTTTGCTCTTAGGGGTTTAAAAGAGAAAGAGTAATACTTGGGAACAAATAACCTTAACATAGTTTGCTTACTACTGCAGTTAACGCAGAGAATTGAGACACTGTTTTTGTTATTGACTTTATATCGTTGTAACGGTGTGAGTGAGACGAGAGGCGAGCGGATCCATGTGCGAGCTTTTATTAAAGGGACGAGGCAGAGACATGGTCAAACAGGCAGGGTCAAAACAACAGTAAGCAGATATGTTAGGGCTAGGCACAATAGAAGTCCGTGAAACAGGCGAGGGTCGATCCGTGGCGAACGTAATCCGTGAGGGAAGAGACGAGAGAATAAACCAATAAACGAGCTAGAGTCCAGTAGACAGGCGGCGAGACAGTCGAGACGTGATGGCCAGGCGAGGGAACTAAACACAGGGGAACTAGGAAGCTAGGAAACTAGGAAACGCTAACAATGAACACAACAATTATACTCCGTGATCTGCATTGGAAAGACCGGGGTTTTTATAGCGCGCCTGATTGGTCCCAGGTGCTGACCCAATCAGCGCACTGCATGACGGGAGATGTAGTCCGGGGTGTGGTGCAACAGTCTGAATGTGAGGATAAGGTGAGAGCGACATCTGGTGGTGAGCGGTCCTCAGAACACCGACCAGATTTGTAACATAGCCCTCCCCCCCAAGGAGCGGCTTCCAGACGCTCCAACAGAAAAACAGTCCTGGGGAGCAGTGGGCCTCTGTAGCAGACTTGAGATCAGACGGCACCTCTGGAGCAGACTTGTGACCAGACGGGACCTCTGAGCAGACTTGAGACCAGACGGGACCTCTGAGCAGACTTGAGACCAGACGGAACCTCTGAGCAGACCTGAGACCAGACGGGACCCTGGAGCAGACTTGAGACCAGAAGTGACATGACCCTGGGCAGACTTGTGAACAGACATGATCTCAGGAGCAGACTCATTAACAGACGCGACCTCAGGGCGGACTTGGACGGACCTCGGACTTGTGAACAGACGCGAACTCCGGGCAGACTCATTAACTTTGACCTCAGGGGCGACTCCAGGAACAGATCGGACCTCAGGAGCAGACTTGTGAACAGATGTGACCTCAGGGAGCACAGTGTGCAGCCCACACACACCAAATGGCCACGCCCATTAAGGGAAGAGCAGTGACGGGTGGCAGGACCTCTTTGATGATGGATTTTGACGGTGTTAATGCGACTGAGATGTTCGCTGCCCTCACTGACACTAGTGGTGGGTCCAGCACACTGGCCATCATAATAGGCCGTGACCTTTGGGATGTCAGACGACATGGTGAGGCTCTGGGCGGTCAGACGCAGACACGGCGAGGCTCTTGGACAGATAGACGACTTTGACTCTGGGCCATTAGGCGGACGCGGACTTGACGCTGGGCCGTCAGGCGGGACATGACTTGACTCTGGGCCGTCAGGCGGGACGTGACTTGACTCTAGAACAGCAGCAATAACTTCACTTGGCTCATGAAGATCAGCTGTGGTTTGACTTGGTTCGTGGAGATTGGCTGTGACTTGACTTGATTCGTGAAGACCGGCTGTGGCTTGGCCTGGCTTGTGAAGACCAGTAGTGAATTGACTTGACTCTTGGAGATCAGCAGTGACTTGACTTGGCTCGTGAAGATCAGCAGTGACTTGATCTGACACGTGAAGACCAGCGGTGACTTGAGGAATGTTCACAGAAGAATTAGCCATGTACACAGAGAAAATACTGCAGGCCAACAGCTGTGCAAATAGGACATGTGGAAAATAGAGAATATACAATAAGGAAAAGAGAAAATAAAGAAATTAGTTTTTTGTTTGTTTGTTGGTTTCATTTTACATGTTTTATTTGTACTTTGAAAAATTATTTCTCACATGATTATTTAATACATATTTGCTAAATGTTGAATATTGATTTAAGATCATGACAAACATGAATTGTGTGGTCACAGTACCTAAAATGTACACTGTACATTAAAGGAGTTGTGACATGGATTTTTTATTAGTTTAATGTTCCTTGAGATTAACTTACAACGTTTTTTGCACAAATAAATAAATGAGTATTTCTCTAAAACAACCTGTTTTAAGGGACATGTCCTTTAAGGCTTGTCAGTAATCGGCCACTGTTATTATTGGCTAACGTCATTGCATAGGAAACAGTATCAATGCCCCACCCCCTCACTATTGCACATAAGTGTTGTTGACAATATGATCCAAACAAAACTGTCATTTCCAGACAAAGCATTATGAAATAATTTACTTACAGTTTGTGATGCAGCTACAGTCATATCTATACCACTTCATCTTTCAACAAACCTTTCTTTGTGAACTTTCCATGACACTGTGCTTCATTAACAAAACAACATGCTCTGAACAATCCTCTGATATGATCCATTAAAAATTAACTATCCACTTGTTCCTTACACTGGGATCCTTTTGATATCTGTACAATGATGTGAACGAGCTGTTTAAACCAAACGCATGAAAAGGGAATGTTCTTTCACTATATTTGTCCGAAAGCAAAACACATCTGTATACTGTATCCAGTGCAGACAAGATAGCAGCAGTGATTGTAATTTCTGTTTGCTGGTGTCGCATTGCATAATCAAGTGTCAAACATTAAGCGACTGGATGCCAGTGGGCAGGGCCTATGGTGAGAAGATGACTATTTGTCAATGTCTTCCTCTGCAGGCAGTGTTTATGCAAATATCCGAATGAGCTATTTTTGGAGCTTGATTAACCCTCTGGGTCCTGTGGGTGTTTTAGGGGCCTGGAGAAGTTTTGACAGTGACATTTTCAGTTGCTTATAAACATATAAATGGCTTATAACACTGTATTCAGCACAAAGTGGGCTACAATAATATGTAAACAGCATGTATGTACATGATTGTGTTTTTAAGAAAGCAATGTTTATGCATGGTTAGTGAAAAACTAAAATCTTTAAGTCACTGAAATTAGGCCATACAGAACATTTGTTCACAACACTTTTGAGAACTGGATCTTGTACCCTAAATGCTTCATTCATAATGAGGGGGACGTTTTAAGCTATGAAACTTTTAATGGTACAAAGACCTTTTATATGCTAAAAGGCAAATGTGATTTCTCATGTCCCGACCCCTTTAAACATTCACATACATTTTAAATTATGTATTTGTTAACAACCTATGTATAGTGTACACAGGAAAAACCTAACGCAAAAACGCCCCCGGATTGAGAACCACTGTTTTATAACATAGCTCATGAGACACATAGCTAGGGGAGTAGTGAATGCAATAATAAAAGTAATTTTAGATGCAGGTTTTTGTTATGAGGACAAATAAAGGGAATTATGCATATGTTCCATTTTCTCAGTGCTTATTAAATATATTCATCTTTTCATGCCTTTCTGCAGCAGCAGGACAAACATGAAAATGTTCATACATGTTCACAGTTCATTTAGTGGTATAGTAATTTTTACCACAGAGCAACAAACACAGTAATTATTCTCAATTAGAGCTGTCCCTGCCATACTGAGAATCTCTTTTCCCCTGCTGAGACCCTCCAATTCCTTCTCTGTCACTTTCTCTCTCAGTGATGTAGTCCTCACTCCCTGTCAAAGTTCAGATCAGTGGAGGCCTCAAAGAGTCTTTTAAAATGATGAAACTATTACCAACCTCATGACTTTATCTGACACGCGCACTTAGATAAGCTGTTTTCGACTTTACTTCTCACTTTTCTTCCTTTCACTGTGCATTCCTTCACTCCAGTCATTACTTTTCTTCTTATATACTACTACACCAAGACATTTTCAAAAAGCCATTTCAGTTTTGCTCATAAAAGTGAGTTGTACAAAATGGTTGTCTACTGTTATGGACTGTAATTTACTGACCTTAACAAAATTCTGTTAACAACGCTTAATAAACCATCAGTTAAGAAATAATAAATATAAAAGGCTGTATTATATTGTGAATATATTTACTGATAAAGGGCATTGATTGCCATGATATACAAAAAGTATACTTATTACATTTAGCACAGCCCCAAATATCTTATTGCTTTTTAAAAAGGATTACTACAAAGTCAAATATTAAGGCCACATATTTTCACTAAAGTTTTATGTAATAAAGCAAGTTTCATCCTTCTGCTAGAAGATCTCATCTCTGATGTGCAAAACAGTACGCTGTTGATATACACAGTAGCTGATGAGCTACTGTGTGTATCATGGCTGTTTGTCACGAATTCAGCCTCTGTGGCTCCCTCCGATCACCACCAGAGGGAGCCTTCCGCAGATGCATTTATTCATCATACAGTGTAGATAGCTTCACTTATAACTTCAGTGTTTTTTAAAATGCATAGAACGCTTAGAAAGGCATCGACGAGTGTTTCTCTTCATCAGTCCAAAACAAGTCCAATAAAGTGCATCCATGCATAATAAAAAGAGCCATAATAAACGGAGGGGGGTAAATAAAGGCCTCCTGTAGGGAAACAATGCGTTTTTGTAAGAAAAATATCCATATATAAAACGTAATAATCACTTTAATCTAGCTTGCGCTAACAGTTGTACACGGAACTTGCTACTTAGGGGCGTGGCAGTACTGAAACACTGTCTAAGCTTTTCACCAATCGCAACGCAATGATACAGCTAACCAATCACAACACATTTCGTTTTCTGGAAGGGAGGCCTTCATCAAACCTGAAACTGATCGAGCCATTTGTTCCAGGCTGGGAGAAAGCAATAATGTATTGTAATAATGTAAATTATTTGAAAAATAATGCATTTTTCGAACCACCAAGCATGAAAGCATGTTCTTGTACACCCCCAAAATAAAATCAAGACTTTGTAAAAAAGCATAATAGGACCCCTTTAACACTATATTAACCAGACAGTATACAAGACCATAACTATTTATATGATTTTAAACATTAATTACTACACGTAAATAAAATAGGTGACTGCTTATTGCTAATCTGTCCAAAAAAAAAAATAAAATCCACTGAACCAAATTACCCCCTTTAGTGAAGATGTCAAAGGTGCTGCCTTCTGAGCTAACAGTGGGTTTCATCACTTTTAAAAAGATTCCAAAGTCCACAGAAGGAATGTTTTGCAGTGCAAATGTCAGTGTGTATCTAGTCTCAGCCTCAGACGTCACGCCCACGGAACGTTGGCTAAACGTCTGATGCATATGGTACACTTAACTGGAAACACTTCAGAAATGTCGAAGTCGTCATCTGATTGGTTGAATTTTATCGGATTTCCGGGGGACGCGAGTGTCGCGTTTATTTTCGGTCCGCCGGGAAACAAAGCGCAGACGTGTGATTGCAGAAGAAAAACTGTCGTGTTTACATGAGTGACAATGAGCATTTATCAAGATCAGCTAAACGTAGGATTCTCAAAAGTATGCGAGGTTCACGGCATATACTCTTTAAGAGATGTCCAGGAGTTTTGTTTGAGGCACTTAGTGGAGACAAAAAGAGATATTTTAGCCTGTTTGCCGACGGGATTTGAAGGTCTGGCTACGCGAGACTAATGCTGACTGACTTGTTGCACGCCGGTCTGTTGTTGTGGGGACATTTCCACGCCCCGAAACATGACGCTAACGAAATGAACTGTGATTGGTTGTTTGACATGTCGGTCAAACAGCCTTATGGGCGGGCCTTGGCCAAAGAAAGCTGCTATGAATTCCAGACCTTCAGCCGTCAGTCTGAAGGTCTGGCTACGCAAGACTAGTGTGTATCTCATGAGCACTCAAGTTCAGGCAGTCTGCAATCGCAGTCATTGAAATGCAAGGTCATTCTCTCCAAATCCATTGGTACTTCAGTCCAGTGAGATTTCTGTATTGGCTGGGCCCAGCGCAAGGGCACAGGAATAGAAAACAAATCATCTACAAAATTCAGTGTCACTCATTGGAATCTGGGAATAAGGTCATTAGCTCATTAGTTAGAGGCTCCAGGGACATGGCTGAGAACTATTCATTTAGGACAACAACATGGAAAAGCTAACTCGTATTACGTGTCAATTTGTGATGCAATGAAAGGACACTGTTACTTTGCTGAACCTCTAACATGTTATTAAAATGTTACCTTTGATATGTCACACTTCAACTTTCTATTTTGATAATAAACATGTAAACTCAGGAAAGAACATTTTGCATATTAAACAATTTCTTGGTGAATCCAGTGGATTTTCCAGTAATGATGAATCCCAGGTAATCTTATACAATGTAATGTATCAGACTCCACTGGGTCTCACTTTAGTCTCATCTTAGTCTTCACAATGTCATCCTTCCAGTTGCTCCAAACTCTTGCATCAGACAAGTGTTACTACGGAAGCCGCATGTTAAAAGCAGAAGCGAAAAGCCAAAAGATGATTTTCCAATGCACCATACTGAGTTCAATACTGGTTCCTAGTGAGAGCTGACAGTATGTTTCATACACAGGTGAACCCTGCTATGGCAGAGGTCACAGCTAACTCTGATTCATTCATAAATGCGTCACAGGCTGACTTTTACTGTGAGAGGTTATAATGAGGTAGAAGTGGTTTAATGATAAACTAGGCAGGCAAGACCTAGATGTACTGATAAAGCATCAACATTTGAGAGAGTTTCTTGCACATACTCACCTTAATAAAATCACACCTGACCTGATTCAAAATATCCTTGTAATTCAACTGAAAAGCAAATCCTTGTCAAAGACAAGATTGGAGATCATACAACAACTCTGAAACAAAAGCATAAAAAACATACTATCAAAAAATATATAATAGTGGCCAAAAGTGATATCCTGCCTACAAAAACAGACATCTTTGTTCTTTATTCAAGAAATGTAAGATTTTGTAAGTATAGTTCAATTAAAGCAAATCGTGTGCAAATATTCCCTTCTTGCATTACTTTTGGCCACTGCTGTGCTGTATGGCAAATTTCAAGTGCAAAAGCCCCCAAACTGACCAAAAATCAAAGTGAAAGAACTGCCTTGCTGTCTACTTTCTACACAGAGAGGTTTTGTCATTGGATGCAGGCAGCATCCAAGCTGGAACTTGTCTCAATTCCTCAGCATATCGAATAGCTCAGAAAAACTTGATGATATAACAGAAACAATGGACTCTCTCTTTTCTAGAACTTTAGATATGGTTGCTCCTTTACGCTTGAAGAAGATTAAGGAAAACAGTCCGACACCATGGTATAACGAGCACACTTGCACCCTAAAGAGAGTAGTCTGGAAAATGGAGCACAGCTGGAAGAATATAAAACTAGAGATATTTTATATTGCATCAAGGGAAAATGCTTTCTCCTACAGAAAAGCCTTAAAGGGGTCCTATTATGCTCTTTTACAAAGTATTGATTTTGTTTTGGGGGTGTACTAGAACATGCTTTCATGCTTGGCGGTTCGAAAAATGCATTATTTTTAACATAATTTACATTATTACAATACATTTCTCTCAGCACTGTAAAATTTAATTAGTTGGGCTTACTTAAAAAAAGCATGCAAACCAATTGCCTTAAAAAAAAAAACTAAGTAAAGTGAAATAGGAATACTGTGTTGTACTGACAAATGCTTAGTACAGTTTACTTACACAAGAGTTCTAGTAACTAAAAAAGAACTGTAGGGGATACTTAATCCTTTACTTTAGGCTTACGCTTGACTTAGTATAGCTACTCACTGACTCCCAGAGTGCATTGCGACATGAATAAATTATGCAATTTCTTTGTTTTACTGTTGTTGTTTTTATTTGCTAATTTTATTTACTGACTTGTGTCAATAGTAGCACAACATAAAGAGCAAATAAAATAATAAAATGGTTATTGTCACAATTAATAAAAATAAATAAAATTGAATTGTTACCATTGTTGTGATTCGCGTGGTGAGTGTTGAAGTCATGATGACATTACCACAAATATTAAAAGATTGTCTCAGCCCAATTAAGTTTCTCAAGGTGGTTATGAAGAACAATGAAATTATAAAAGATAGTTAATAAATGAAAAATACATTAGCTAAAGAATTAAAAAAAATAGCTAATTAGAAGGTTACTTCCTAAAAGCAACCCACTTATTACTTTTCTTCCCTTGACATCAAAATTTATGACTTCATGTTGCATTGCTGCATCAGTAGGAAGAAAATGTTAATAAAAAAAAAACAAAGTTCCCAGTGCCCAACCAAAGGGAACATTAATCACTATAATGGTAAATAAAAAAAAAAACTTTTCTTTTCTTCTTCTTCTGTTGTTATTTTGCAAATTAGCAACATATTAGTGCATTGCTGCCTCTCACTGGTTTATTAATGTCATTGGTTAATTTGTGGCTTCTTGAATATTTTATGTAAGCGTCACTAAAAGCAGTAAGTAAATTGTTTTACTCGCTTGAAAGTAGCTGTAACTTAATAAAACCTATAAGTATGGCAACTAAGTAAAGATATCTTATATACTAAGTAATTATATCTAAGGTAAACTATTGGATTTTACAGTGAGCCTGGCACATATGGCTTGATTAGTTCTGGGTTTAATGAAGGCCTGCCTTCTGAAAAACTAAATGTGTTGTGATTGGTTAGCTGTCCCACTGCATAACGATTGGCCAACAGCTTAGACGGTATTTCATTACTGCCACACCCCTTGTCAAAGAAGCAAGTTCTGTGTACAACTGTTAGCGCAAGCTAGATTAAAGTGATTCTTACGTTTTAAATATGGATATTTTTCTTACAAAAATGCATCAATTCGCTACAGCAGGCCTTTATTTACCCCCCGGAGCCATGTGAGGCACTTTTTATTATGGATGGATGCATATTATTGGACTTGTTTTGGACTAATGAGGAGAAACACCCGTCTATGCCATTCTAAAGCTTGGGAGTGCCAGGATAAATTTCAATATAACTCTGATTGCATTTGTCTGAAAAAAGGAAGTCATATACAACTAGGATGCAGGGAGGGTGAGTAAATATCCTATCGTCCTATCGTCAGCCTGCGAGATCGCCAATACATGATATTATCGTGCTAATGTATTTAATTATTTGCATACTTAGTTTCATTGCCTGAAACTAGCTCTAGCATAAGGCTTAAAGCAGCCTAACCATGTAACCATGCAGCCTAGCCTATTCTAGTGCAAGTTTATGCATTTTAAAAAACACTCGCGTTATAAGTGAAGCTATCTACACTGTATGACGAATAAATCTCTTACGACACACTGCTCCGTCGCGGCAACCGGAGTAGATCGCGGCTCTGGCATGTGTTTCGATCCCCTGTCTGCGGCGCGTTACAGCTCTGTACATTTATTCCTTATTTTGTTATGAAAACTGTACACGCTTCATTAGATGACTATATTTCTGCTCCACACTAGGAGAGTAATTGGATGACTGGATATTACAGCATGCCAGTCCAGCAATACTGTAACTCAGACATTTCTTTCATTCAATGCTTAATTAAACCTGTAGTTTTCAGTACTGGTCCTGGGACATTTTGTGCATCTCTCTTATTCGGCACAAGATGCATTTCATACAATCACAAGTGCCCTGTGAAATGGATTTTACAGGTTATTCTGGCATTAAGAGTGAGATTCCAGTTTGAAGGGAGCGTAGCTGCATGTACTATGTTCTATTTAAAGGCCTCTGAACAGCATAGGGAAGAAGAGAACATCAGTATATCACATTAGATTATATGAAAAGGGAGGGAAATGAAGGGAAGATCAGGTAAACTTGAAAATACCTTTAATATTTTTACACAAATGACACTGGGGTCTCTGGGAGCTTAAACCATGAAGTAAAGCAAGTCTTGGTAAACTGCCAGGGAACAGATAATTCACAGGCCATTTCTCACAGCACCTGATTTCTGAATGAGACCTCTCCAAAACTTAAACGTCTACTTTTCTGCTTTCTGCGGATGTTGGCATTCTGATTTGAGCCTCTTGGGTTGCTTAGCAACAGCACACCACAATTAGAGGGTTGCGTGGTGGTGAGATGCCATAGTTCCTGGAGCCTTTGTACAGCATTCCCATATTTAAGTGACTATTAAGAGAACAAAATGGATCAAAATTAAAAGCATTAAGAATATGTTCTCAGAAATTATTTTTTTAATCGCTCCTAAAATGGCAGGTGGCATAACCAAAGGTAGTTTTGTGGAAAAACAATGGATTTAATTTGCCATTTTGTCTGTTTTTGTAAAATTTTATTTGCTTTGTTTATTTTGCTGCTTATTAAGCTACTTTGTGCTAAACGTACAATGCTCCATTGAGGAGATAAGTCATCAAAGTGTTTAACACAAACATTTGCATGACTTATCTACTCACCAGAGCATTTAACAGCGGCGTTTAAGTAAGAAATGTATTCTTATTAAAGATACTAAAGTTCTTCAATCAAGAGCAGTGAGGGATCTTCTGGTTTTCAGTTGTTGTTTGAATCATTTCAACAGCATAGACAGCAGCAGGTGGTGTATAGGTATTGTTTAATAAACAGATTTAATATACACATCTGGTTTCTTTCCCAACTGTTTACCAGAATGTGTTTATGTGAACCTTGGTTTTTTGTTGTTATTTTTATTTATTTATTTATTTATTATTTATTTATTTATTTTTGACAGAACCAGATGTATGCTTAATTTAAAAAATCTAATAGCCAACTAATTAAGTTTCTGTCATTGTTCAAATGCTTATGGACCTAAACTGTATATGCAGTGATAAATAGATTTCTTTGGAAATCACCATATGAGGACAGTGTTCATAATGTAATTAATTTCTCATATTGCCATATAATATATATAATATTATTATATATATAATATTAACTATGATGAAATTAATATCAGCTTAGCAATAATATGGCATGATTCAATTCTTTTCTCTTTTATGGTAAAGCATAAACAGAGTGTATTCAACCATAATTGACAAACAAAAAGCAAGATAAACAAATTATTCCTGATCATAAAGATGCATGAATGTCTCTAGAGACACCCAATAGTTAAAGCAGTTATTCCAGTCGAAGCCTTTGAAGGATAACATGCTTCTCACTCTGACAGACACCAGCTGAGAGTCGACATCACTTATCACATTCCCCAGAGCTTATGCCCACAGCACAGAAAGCAGAGAGAACACAATTTATCCCTGACGTCGATCCACATCATTAAGTGGCTGGTGGCACAGGACAGGCCCATTGCGAGGATCAGTAACTCTTATAAGAACTGATTAAAATCACCCTTGGACTCTCACTGGTCCCTGTAGCGCCAGCCATCTTGTGCATCAGAGGAAATATCACACTTCTGGTGAAGGTTCATTCAGTTTCTCCCATCCTTCTCACTATTTAATGCCGAGAGAATTTAGGTATGATAACTTGAGATTTTTACATTTGTTTAAATAAATTTGATTGCCTGTGCAAACCTTGCCATATACAGGTGCATCTCAATAAATTAGAATGTCGTGGAAAAGTTCATTTATTTCAGTAATTCAACTCAAACTGTGAAACTCATGTATTAAATAAATTCAGTGCACACAGACTGAAGTAGTTTAAGTCTTTGGTTCTTTTAATTGTGATGACTTTGGCTCACATTTAACAAAAACCCACCAATAACTCAACAAATTAGAATACTTCATAAGACCAATAAAAAAAACATTTTTAGTGAATTGTTGGCCTTCTGGAAAGTATGTTTATTTGCTTTATATGTACTCAATACTTGGACCTTGGTTTCCAAATGAAATACAAAACTTGCTCTCATCTGAAAAGAGGACTTTAGACCACTCGACAACAGTCCATTTCTTCTTCTCCTTAGCCCAGGTAAGACGCCTCTGACGTTGTCTGTGGTTCAGGAGTGGCTTAACAAGAGGAATGCGACAACTGTAGCCAAATTCCTTGACATGTCTGTGTGTGGTGGCTCTTGATGCCTTGACCCCAGCCTCAGTCCATTCCTTGTGAAGTTCACCCAAATTCTTCAATCGATTTTGCTTGACAAGCCTCTCAAAGCTGTGGTTCTCTCAGTTGGTTGTGCATCTTTTTCTTCCACACTTTTTCCTTCTACTCAACTTTCTGTTAACATGCTTGGATACAGCACTCTGTGAACAGCCAGCTTCTTTGGCAATGAATGTTTGTGGCTTACCCTCCTTGTGAAGGGTGTCAATGATTGTCTTCTGGACAACTGTCAGATCAGCAGTCTTAAACTACTTCAGTCTGTGCACACTGAATTTATTTAATACACGAGTTTCACAATTTGAGTTGAATTACTGAAATAAATGAACTTTTCCACAACATTCTAATTTTTTGAGATGCACCTGTATTGCTGTTATTTCTAAGGTGTTCTCAGTAGTACTGCTTTGCCATACTGTTACCGGTGTGTTCTGGGAGATTGCTTGCTTGGGTCAGTTGCTTACTGACCCAAATCAAATAGGTAAGTTGCAATGTGATTTGTAAGGCATTCTAGAGTGTTGCTGCTGAGCAGCTGCTTATTAGTAAAAACTATATTCTGACCAATAAGATGAAAATTCGGATTGCACAGAATGTGCAAAAGTATAAAGTATAATGGAACCATAAATTCATGACAGAATGTTTAATCATTGGAACTGCAAGATTATCGATTGTCACAAAGCAGCAGTTAGGGCTTGATTCCCTGAGATTCTGGAAGAGGGGTCAAACCAAAGAAACAGATCTGCGACTGTACTAACTACAACTTGTGAATTTTAAATATGGCAGCACAAAATGTGTTACACCAAAATAAAATCATAACTGATTCACATGTGTCTTATGACCAACCATGAAAGTGTTTCAAAAATTAAACAAGCACATAATTGCATTTGAAAGACAATCCAATCCAAAAAATATTAAATTTATTTCCAATTAATTTCCATTTTATTGTCATTGCATAAAATACAGAGAAATAAGTTAGCAAATCTAACTATGACAGTAAGTATAGCACATTAGAATACAATAACAATATCTTTAGCAGCTGAAGTGAGGTATTGCATATAAAAAATATTGCACATCATTATCTTGAAATGGCTCTGTATACAATTAGTGCAACTGAAGTACGTTCTTTCAAAGTGCAATTGGGAGTTCAGTGTTTAACAGTATTCAGTTGCTGTATGGCTCTGGGGTAGAAACTGTTCTTAAATCTGTTTGTCCATGGTACAATGGATCTGAATCGCTTACAACAGATGGCAGCCAGACAAACAGATGATGTCTAAGGTTGGGTGGGTCTTTTAGTATGTTAGCTGCTCTATTTAGACAACGTGAGCTGAATAAATGTTCCAGTGTGGTCAGTTGATGATCTTTTTTGGGCTTTTGTGCTTGCGTTTTTGTGTAGCTCTGTATATTTATGGTGGCTATCTATATTGCTGGTTAAGTAGATTTACTTATTGTAGAGTTAACGAAGGTTATCATGTGCATTGTAATGTTCGAAGCAGGTGTCATAACAAATGTCAGTAAACCAGGAAGACTTGAAAGGGTTAGTTCACCCAAAAATAAAAATTAGCCCATTATTTACTCACACTCAAGGCATCTTAGGTGTATATGACTTCCTTCTTCCAGAGGAATGCAATTGGAGTTATATTTAAAAATGTTCTGGCCTATTTAAGCTTTATAATGGCAATGGGTGGGTGTTTCTTATCAACAGTCCCAAACAATTCCAATAAAGTGCATCCATCCATAATTAAAAATGCCTCACACGGCTTCAGGGGTGAATAAAGGCCTCCTGTAGTGAATCGATGCATTTTGTAAGACAAATAAATAACCTAGCTTGCGTTAACAGTCGTACACAGAAGCCATTCCAGGCAGATGGCGTAAGATGTCAGCATTACTTATGCGCCAGTGAGAAGTGACGAATGCAGACGCGCAGTGGAGAGAGCAAAACAAAACAATGGTCACGAATTAGAAGTACAAAATGAGGATTTGTAAAGAAAAATGTCAGAGGATTTCGATATAAACCAAGAGGAGAGTGGTTTTCCTTTGCTAAAGTAAAGAAACTTTGCCTCCTTTTGCTCCTGTAAACAAACTGGCTATTGTAATCTCACTATTATAATTCATTTCAGTGCCATTTATAATGTCCTCAACAACATTAGACACACTTGAACTTTTTTCATTGGCTATTTGATCAATAACTGTACTTTCAAAAAAAGCTCTTCTTACATCCATTTTTCTCCGAAGTTGTTTTTCCTCATGACACTTAGTTTGTATTCTTTCAGGCTTATCCCAGAAAATAAATAATTTGTTGTGGCTGCTGTGGGCAAGCGGTGAAAAATTAAGCATTTCAGCACACAGTAAACTGCTTGTCGAATCTATTAAATTAGTTGTGGTCTATCAAACTTTAAATGCTAATGTTTTGTATCTATAATTTTTCACCTGAGTGCATAAGGTTGCCTCAGATTTATCAAGATTACTATACATTATTACATTATTACTTCTGGATTTCTGTCATTTTCTTGTGTAAGCTCCTAATTATCAGCACAAATGTGTTACATATTTCAGAGTAACTAAAAAACAAATATCTACATTTTTACATCTTTGGAGTGTCATTCAACAGTACTTGCTGTTTACATTGAATTGCGCAATACCATCAGTTTCCTTGCTTTTAGAACATGTAAATACCTGTTAGCCGGTCAACATATTTCCTAGAGTTGAGAGCTGTGTCTGTAATCGGCTGATCCTCTCATACAACCAAAACCAACTGAAGCATAACATAAACAGATTTTTGAAAGCTGGGGATGACACAGTCTTGAGGAAATTTGAAAGTTTCCTCTCCACTTCATGGTTTGAAAGTGATCATGGTGTCCATCAAGTTATTTGAGAATGAGCTATTAACTGCAACAGTGGATTCATTCTCCCCTGGGGAACTACAAACGGTTGTCAAGTGTGCATGAAATAAACACACACAGCTCTGGAATATCTACAAGTGCAAGGTACATTAATAATTCAGAAATAAACAGCTATTTCTCTGGCACACATAGGTTGCCTACACAGAAGAAAGCCCTGTCTAGGCACTGGCCCATATGGTTTGTGTCAGAGAATTCCTTGGTCGAGTGGTTTGTTGAGAGAGAGAAGACATGTAGTTGAAATAAACACTTTAAGAATAAGTACAGGTACAACTGAAGAACTATTATTTTGTCGTATGGCACAGTTTAACCTTTGGTTGACCAATCAGTGGAAAGCTGTGTTTCATGCCCGCCCACATGAGGAAATAATTTTTTTTTAAATATCTATTTGTTTTTCCAATTTCTACCAATGTACATAAAAACAAACAATAAAGTCAAATTTTGACTTGTTTGCTAACTTTTTTTGTCAAGCGACAAGGATCAGCAATCTCCACATGAAACTGATCATGCAGACCAAACATAAAATGTAGAAACTTGAAGGGATGGTAGTACTCACACAACCTACAATGTCACCAAGGCTCACCCCAATCGGCCTGACTGGGGCGCTACAGTGATCAAAAGTAAGCAATCGCGCATAACTCCTAAACCATCAGTCGCAGACTCAAGTGTCGTATGTCGGTTATTTAGGATGTTTTGCAAAACCTACTTTTGTGAACTAGTCCTAGGTTTTTGGCCTGATTGGAACCAAACCAGTGCAGAAAGATTCTCTGGAGAGTGAATATCAATAATTATCAAAAATTGTCCAAATTGGCCCAAATTCCTATTATGCCTAAAGGAAAACTCAAAACTTCATGAAACCTGCTGAGCACATGCAACAGGTGATTCTGAACAAGTTTTAAGATGATCAGACCACGCAGAACCTGATTTTACCAAGTACAACATGTTCTTGGATCAATATCTTGGTTGACCCTGGAACAATATTGTGATTAACCAATCAGATTTGAAAAAAAACAGTTTATAGTTTTTGTGAAGTTTAGGCTTACAATCAATGTTTGGTGCTTGTACATCAGTGTCATTCATCTATCATTTCCTCTGATTTTAGGGATTACTCATGGGTAAGGTTAGGTTTAGGTGTAGGGATGTGGTCAAGTTTAAATTTTTGGATTAAAATGTTGTTCCAGGGTCAACAAAATATGTTGACCCAGGAACACATCTAACTCAGCAATATCAGGACGTGCATCAGACCACAGCTGGCACCATAACAGTGATAAATGTAAAAAAACACACATATATAATATTTCTATAATAAATTACCTGGATTTGCCAAAAAAATCATTGATTTAGTGTTTACAGGCTTGCTAAATGTCTTATTTCATATGTGCTTAAATGCCTTAAAGTTCTTAAACTACTTTTTTTCTAATGGAAAATTTCAAGTGAAAACATAAACAGCTCAGTGGTAACACTTTAATGCAGTAACCATCACTAACTGATGAGCAATACATTCTTACAGTTTTCTGAAAATCTGTGCCAGTTAGGGAGGGATCATCATTATTGTTTTGTGTTCTTATTGGTTTGTTGGCATGTGAGTGATTTTATGAACAAGAAAACCTGCCCACAAACTGCTCGTCAAAGTGGAAAAAGGTCCTATTGCCGCCAGATCTCAATTACAGAAAATTACATTGTATTTGATGCAAAACTAACTTGACTAAATCATTAAATAATAAATAAATAAAAACTGTTTTATGTTCATGTTTTCTCAAGCAAAAAAATTTGCTCTTTTGGCATTGACAAAATATGCTGAAGGTGCATGTTATTTGAGCAAACTAATATTTTTTTTTTGCTTTGAAATGTCAAGTCAGTTGTATTTGCTTTTCAAAATACACATTGTTTCAAAGCAGCCATGATGAAATTTTAATGCCCTCCAGCTCCATTCATTAAGGCCTTGAGAGCTCTTACTTAAGAAGCTGAGTGTTCAGCATGAACAGACAATATTTGTGTTCCTACTTGCACAAATAAGAGACAAAGGAGTTCTTTCTCACTGGTTCAGTTATGTGGTTTAGAGATGACGAAACCAAACAAATCCAACCTGTTTCCAGTGCTCTAACCATGCTTGCTATAAACATTTTCTCTCAACTCTGGGACTGATCCAGAGTTTATGCTTATTTCTGAGGCCTGTGCACCTGATGGAGTGGCAACTGCAGAATCACATGAAACAGAGAAAGTTAGTGTCACAGTTCACTTCTTTGCTGAAAACTAAAAATTCCATTTTTTGCTGAAAAGCAGGGATAACAGGTAAAGAAAAAACATTGTGAGAAACTAAGCTATCTCCTGTATGCCAGCATATGCTAGTTAGGTAAGTTTTGATGCTGAGATGCTAGTTTATGCTGGTTTTAGCTGGTTTATGCTGGTCCTTTGCTGGTTTATACTGGTCCTTTGGACATACTAGTTCTTAAGACACAATCTTAACATAATGGCTATGTTCATATAACTGGCCATTGGTATATATTGGACTGTGGTGGATGGTGTTGCTATTTGCACATTTCCTAAAATAGAATCCCTAATAACAAAGGGTGCTTTCAAAAGGCTTCTCAGTGGGTGCGGAGAGAACCTGTTTGAATCAGGAACAGGAGAGTGAAATCACTTTTCTGTGCAGGTATGCTGCTGCGCTGTCACTCAATCGCTCTGCTACAAGTCTCTTTTACCAGTGTTGTGCTAAATTTTGACTTCCTGTCAGATTATTATCCCACCTCTTTGAGGCTACTACCCGACTGACGCATGTAGTGTTAACCAGCGATGCCTTATCAGTTATAATAATAAAAAAAATATGAATCACCAAGGATAATCAATGATAAATCGATGCACGCAGTAAAATCACAGTCTAATAAAATAACAATATATATATTTGCACTGCACTGGAAAGTAATTAAGAGTTAATTAAAGTGTTTTAACTGATGTGTTGCATTAAATTATTTGTGTGTGTGAAAAAAGTAACATTCACTGTAAAAAAAAATGACAGTGATTTTAATGGTAAAAGACTGTAAAAAACCTACAGTAAAAACCTATTAATTGGTGACCGGTAAGTTCCCCAACTGTATATGGTGAAAAACTGTATTATATTACATGCAATTTTACTGTCGTATACCGTTTCTGGTAGTGAAAAGGCGTATAATTTACAGTAAATAACCATAAATTGACATTTTCAGAATGTGTCATCACATTTGATGTTTTCTTTGTTAAAATAACAATGTTTCTTCTTAGTTTTTTCTTATCAGTTGTATACATGTAAAAATATTGTATAAACCAAGCATAGTATTTACACTCCAGAGGAGAAAGAGTCATTTTATGGTGAGAGAAAAAAGCACTGATATAGGAAATATATGCACATATATACACACATATACCTAAAACAAATAATGAACTATAACAGAGCAAATTTGTTTCAACATTGCAGATCAGGCAAAGCATGGAGCACTAAAGCCATCTACTGGCCATAGTCAAAAAAATAACATTTCATATCATGACACTCAGTGTATAATTTGATTGATTGATTGACTGATTGATTGATTGATTCATTCATTCATTACTTATGACAAATATTTTCATTTACCATTCATTCGTTACTTAGAACAAATATTTTCATTTATTGAAAATATTTTTACCGAAATGCAGATTAAAAATGCACTTATTTTAACCGAAAAAATGTAGAGGTTAAAAACCACAAAATCCCTATAGAATTGCATTCCCAAGAAATAAATGCATCCATTGTTTTATTTTATTGAGAATGAACAACTTTGGAAAAATAAATACTTTTTGTTATAGTCTCTCTGGAAGTATAACTGTGGTACAATATTGGCTTTCCCAGTAACGAAGTTGGTTCTGCTAATTCTTTTCTCTGCTTTTTTTCTAAACCATGTCCTTTTTCTACCCTCTCTATACTCTGCATAATCTGACAGCATCCTACTTTCAAGAAGCAACTCCTAACACGCAATTTGGCTGATAAGTCCTGACGGCTGTTTGAAAACTCACATTGAAATTCAGATATCAATTTCATACCATTTGAATTTTGCTTTTATAGTCTTACAAATGGCATGAGAGGCATGCCATGTCGAATTGCATGGGGCATATGGCATTGGCTTTTGATGTAGATGTTCACACCAGACTGCAACAGGTGGTTAGTCTGGCTTCAGCATGTGTCTGAATTTTCAAAAGCGTGTCAGTGACATACAGTATAACCACAGAAAACCATCAACGCTTGGAGAACCTTTTTTCTTCTCCAAGACCTACTTTTTGAGAATTAGTATGCACTTGAAAAGTCAAAAAGCAAATTATACAGAATTCTGATTCATTTAAATTAATTCCAGTGTACTGTATTAATATGAAGGAATTTTCTCTGTATTGATTTCTTTTTTTCTTCTAAGAGTTAAAGAAAATGGCTTTAAATGTTTAAAAACTATTTTTTTTCCGCCAGGACTTTGAATGTTTTTCTTTGCTTACAGTTTTGTTCATTATACCCCTGTATTGTTGATAGCAACCTGGAGAAGGCCATGTGAGGCCAATTTCTGGCAGCCAAAAAAAAACAATCAACTATTGCCTAAATTATTGTGCTTTGCAATTATGCAAATCAAATAAAATAAAGCCAATCAAATAAAATAAATAATGCCACTGTTTTTCTAAGCCTGATTTAGAATGGAATTTTTTAACGATACATAAAATTTAAGAAAAGTAACGAAAATAGAGTGAGTGGTCATTTGTATAAATGGTAAAATGCACAGGTGTGTGTCAAACAGTTTAGACATTTAGATTAAATTTAGACACAATTTGGGTGGTTCTTTGTCTCCATGTTGTACATTAAAAACTGTTTTGGTATTAGGAGTAAATGGTTGAATCGTTCACTCATTTTAAAAATGAGTGAATGATTTTTTTTTTTTTTTTAAATCTTAATCATTTTTTTTTAAATCTTAATCATCACTTTATTATTTCTTTTTTCCCTTTTTTTCTACTTATGTATTTGTTGTTTAACTGTGTTCCAGACAATAAATAAATACATTAATTTTTTAAGATGCTGAAAATGTTTGAATCAAGGATACATTTCCACAAATATGATTTATTACAATGTCTTGATTAACAACACATCTTGCTTCAAATTATTGAATCCCTGAGGTAGGAATGGAAAGGAAATTAGAATGCCTGAACAGCAACTGCTAGTAGAACTGCAAGTGTGTACACTAGTTAATTCAAATGCTGTGGAAGCCAGGACTGCTAAAAGTGCCTGAGGAAAAATGAGATATGGCACATTACATTTTTCTGGCTTTGGCTTTCTTGCTCATTTTGGTCCATTTTAGCTGAATTTGAGAAGATGTTTGGTTTATTCAGTGAGAATTGTATGTCATACTCCCTTTTCTATGCCGTAACTTCACACTGTTGTATTAGATGCCTTGAGTCAGCAAATGGGTGTGGGAGCAGTTTCAAAGATTGAGTATGCAAATGCTGATGCCAGTAATGACTTTGGTATGCACCAGATCGAGTGGGTGGAAATAGACACCAGACAGCTGCAACAGTTCTTCCTTTACCTGCAAATGAAATTTTATGTTTAGCTTTTGTCATTTTGTACTTAGCAAACTGTCTACTAATACTCTAATGAGAGTTAGTTGACATGCAGATGCAACATTTTTTATTATCAACAGAATGTTCAAAAGGGACCATCAAAATAAATACTTACTGAACAATATTGTTGGAATCACTTACAGAATTGTTTTTCCAGGTGATGAACAATGAAAACATTGACAGCCAATCAGAACCCACTCGATTTTAAAGAGCTCGAGCATTTAAAGGGGTCATATGATGCGGTTTCCTGTTTTCCTTTGTCTTTCGAGTGTTACAAGCTGTTTGTGCATATATAAGATCTGTAAAGTTGCAAAGCTTAAAGTCTCAAACCCAAAGAGATATTTATTATAAAAGTTAAGACTCAGCCATGCCTTCCTAAAACGGCTTGTTCAAACACGCCCCCACGTCTACATCACGGTGTGGGTAGATTTGCATAACACCGCCCATATGTATATGCAAAGAAAGAAGGCGTAACTTTTTATACCGGCTGTAGTATTGTTGCAGCCGCCGCCATGTTGTGGAGACGCTGTGTTTCATTGCAAAATCAAAAGTACTTTGTTTAGCCTCCCAAATGAGGACACAACTACAAATCAGTGGAACATCAGTACAACGCAAATATTCTAGTGGGTGCTACGCATTTTAAGGAGGACTGTTTCCTGACCCTGGGAGAGTAGCCTACAATGCCAGCTGTACACAAAAGGTTAACACAATAAAGTGGGGCAATTCCAACTTTGCAAGGACAGTCTGGCACTTCTGACTCACGGTCTGTAAGTACATTTTCATATTTAAAGAATTTGCTACTGACTATTCAAACGCAAGTTTTGAGCAATGCAGAGTAGTGCTTGTTTGTCGTTTTTACAATCACAAATGCAGACAATGTGTTATGTTTATGCGGCGCGGTGCGGTGCGACGCAATGCGTAAGAAGACAGTATGAGTCATTATAATATACATCTCGTCACGCCGGGAAACAGCATCACAACATGGTAAGGGGTGTAACATTTCCATCACACGCTTGAGGTATTTGGCCAATCACAACGCACCGGATAGCTGGCCAATCAGAGAACAGCTCGCTTTTTAGAACGATGAGTTTTGTAAAAATAAAAGTGTTTCAGAAAGGCGGGGCAGAGAGAAGCAACAATAATGTACGGTATGTGGAAAATAATGTGTTTTTTTGAACCTTAAACCGCATAAACACATTGCATTACACCAAATACACAAAATAATGTTCTTTTTAGCAACATCATATGACCCTTTAAAGCAGCAGATGACATAAATGCAGCGCATACTTATAATAAACTAAACATTATCAAGGGTTGATGTGGGCACTAATGGCTCGTTTCCACCAAGCAGTATTGTTCGGGACGGAACACCCTGTTCCGGCTTGTGTTTCCACTGCCAACAGTGCACTTAACTGATAGGTGTGGTGTATCCCAGAATGTAGAGATCCACGTCTTCTCACGCAGAGAAAAGCGCAACATTGTGTGTGTGAAAATATAAAATTATAAAATACACTATTATATTTTTTTGTGTTTGCGCACTCTGATGTAAACAATCCCAACATGCGTGAGCAGCGTGGCCGAACAAGTGAAGGACGTGCTTCATTCACCTTGTAGCATGCGCAAGTGACAATTCTCTGACTCTTGGTTCGCTATTTTGGTATCATTCACTTCTGACAATGGAAACGGAAATAATTGCGGAACGAACTGTAATGTACTGAACTGCACAGCTCGGTGGAAATGAGAAATAATCTCGTTATTGTTCTGATTTTATAGTTATCTTTCTTGGAGTGAACAGGCCTCCTGCCTACACTTGTAGTTCTGAGTCACACTGAGTTAGTTGATAGCTTTGGTCATACTGCATCATTGTACTGCCTGGCCAGCATTCACCAGCACTTGGAAGCTATTCACCCCTACTGTCACGGTCCATAAGAACTCCTATTACATTACCCTCTGCAGGCCTCACATTCATTGTTTGGTTGGACACTAAAATTCAGATTTCCGGATACTGGAAAATAACACACATATTTCTGTGAAGTGATATTTGAAACCAGGAAGCACAGACATACACACAAACACATGCTTGGACAAAGAAGATTGCAGTAGCTTTTGGTGCTGTCTTTATTTAGAGCTCTTGTACACTCAGCCTCATGGAGAGATGTAAAGCACATGAAAACATCTCTCATCTATACATTTAAAGTGCATATCTGATTAAGGGGTTATCAGTAACATACACACACACTTGGAAGTGCACAAATAAATTAAGTTTGAACAGAGGTTTACATTAAAAGGCAGTGCAAAATTTCCATACAGTTATAATGTAGCACAAATGAAGTAAACATGGTACATAAAGAACAATAAAATATTACTAAAAGAGCAAAAAAATGTTTCCATTATGCATTAACATTTTGCTATATATATAATACTACAGGGGGACACGCAGTATTGAGTGATATTGTTCCTTAAACATTTACATGCGTCAGATGAGACAAAAAGAAATCAGAAGCTGAAAACCTCTTTTAAGTAAACCCTCATCTCCACAAAACTAGTGCTTATTATAGGTACCGCCACATAGGATAAAATACAAGTATTATATAGCTACAAATCAAAAGTTTCAAGTAATCCACATATTCAAAAAAATGGTGAGGCCACAGAAGCACTGTAACATTTGTGCATTTTATACAGATTTAAAATAAAAGTCATAGATGTTATTTTATACTTCTTAAACCTTTATAATGATGTAAAGACAGTAGTGTACCACATAACATTTCTTACATTTTCAAGACCTGCTCCAGCTTGCTCCCGTGAGATTCTGGCCCACTCCTGCAAAATTCATGTAATATTTTGACCTGCGCCCACCCGCAAAAGCCTGCAGGTGAAGGTTGGATTTTTCAGTCCTGCTCTGGCCCAATTTGCCTTAGCTGGACCAAACTATTCTCTGAACACACAGAGCATCGCACTGTGTTGCATTTAACCTGTTTATCAGTTTTATTTATTGTTATATGTAAAATTAAATTAAGTATTAGGAGTGGAGACAAGAAAAGAGGATGTTTGCATATTGATCCTTCCTTTACTCTCCACATTACTACAGCAATATAACCGAAATGTCCTAAATTAGATTTCTATGGCTCCAGCAAACTTTCTGGAGTGCAGACACAGTAGCTGGGCTGGGTGGTAAATGCTATTTGCACCTGGATGCAAATACACACCTTAAAAAGTATCTGAGGACTTAAGCCACATTTAAATGTATGTATGAATGTCATGGTATTATGTCACAAAATAGCACATCCCAAGCAAATGTTTTACAATATAAGTTCAAAAGAATAAAGCAATACAGGTTTACAGTAGTGTTCAAAATGAAAATGTCTGGCAAACATTGGAAAAATGTACTACACTTGCACTACACACTTCGCTAAGACACTTGTGTGAACATTAATAGTGGACAAAAGGGTATCAGAGAGCACAACACAGCCAAGCATACCAGTCAGACATTTTAGGTTTGATAACATGTGTCCATTATACTTATGATATTTATAACTAAATAAGCTTTGCAGTTACTTGCTTCATGTTTAAGTAGGAAAACACAGCTACGTATATTGCTGGCTGCTTTTTGTCAGTAGTATATGAAAGATGCTAGAGTGTTTGCTTGAGCTTTCAGTAAGGACTCTCTCCTCCATCTACAGAGACTCTGAACATCTTCACTCCAATGCACTTTAGCAAAAGAACACCTCATCTCATCTACAGTTCGTCAGAAGAGATATTGTCTACTCACTCAAATATGTACTCTCTCCAGCAATAGCTGAGGCCACGAGTAGAGAGTAGAAGTAGCAATGGGAGAATTTTGTGAGGTGAGTGTACGTTGAAGAGGATTTAGGGATTAGGGTGAGGGTTTGGCGTTAATCTAGCTATTGCGTCAGGTTCCTCTTCACCGTATTAAGGATCTGTATCATTAAAACTCTTTTAACATCTATAGTGTCTAATGCAATGTGGATGCCATCTCGAAAGCTTCACTGTTGAAGTGGCAAAGGATGGATGAGATGAATGAAATAAGATGAACCGAGACAAGGGGATAAACAGTTTGACTTGTGTAGAAAGCTGTTGCGCTGACTGAAGGGCCTGACAGAATCGCACCGGATAAGTCAGTGTCTGCTCTAACCAATTCCTGCAATGTTTACTAAGGCAATCAGACAACCTCAATTTGTTGTGAATCGGTGTGGAAAGAAAGTAAGGGGCTGCTGCTGCAAAGCCTGGACATTTAATTTTTCATAAGATTGAACTACAAGAGTAGAAAGGGTGGGGGATGTTGTTTCAAAACTGTGTGGAAAAAGAGACTGTAAGAAAAGGGGAAATGCTAAGTTGTCAAACGTAGCTAAAAAATAATAATAATAAAAAAAAAAATAAAATAAAAAAAATCACTAAAACATAGTTTTCTCATTTTAAACACAAAAACTAAGAAAGCTGCAAACAATCTAATAGGCATAGTATTATATTATCAGGTGTGGTCTAGATGTAACAAGAGACCAGGTAGGAAGAGTTGCACAAGTAAACCTGACCTTCCTGCCCTTGAGAGGTGAATTAGCGACTGAGAGACTGACAGAATAGAGGCTGTAGTCTTTAGCGTCCTTCTTAGCATGCGGTCCAATCTCCACTCAGAGTAGTCAAGCAGAACTGCTTGCATTGGTGCCGTGACCCGGATGGGGGTGAGTCCAGAGGCCAACTAGTAAGAGCTATGCCTCATAATAAATGATCAAATTCCTTGTTCTGTGATTTGCAATCAGGCATTGCTCTTGAATCACTGTGTAACTGTGTTTTATCTTGCCAGAATTCAAACATGTGCACAAAATATTCCTTAATTCCTGCGAGTCACAATCAAGCACAGTTCACTTTGAGCATACCACAGTATACCATTCCTTTCAAACAATCATAATCTTAACCAGATCCCTATACCTTATAGGTCTCCTAACTCTTAAAGGAGAAGTCCACTTTCAGAACAAAAATGTACAGGTAATGTACTCACCCCTTGTCATCCAAGATGTTCATGTCTTTCTTTCTTCAGTCGTAAAGAAATTATGTTTTTTGAGGAAAACATTTCAGCATTTTTCTCCATATAGTGGACTTCTATGGTGCGCCGCGTTTGAACTTCCAAATGTAGTTTAAATGCAGCTTCAAACGATCCCAAATGTGGTTGTAAATCCCAGCCAAGAAAGAAGAGTCGTATCTAGCAAAACATTTTGAAACGAAGTTGAGGGAGAAAATACGATTGGAGTTTTTTGACATACCCTAACTGTCTTGAGCCAGAATACACAGAGTTCAGGCAGACCAAGACAAGATGAGCATTTGAGATTAAAAACCATTTACATTTTTTTTTTTTTTTTTAATGAAAATAACCATTTGTTTCGCTAAATAAGACCCTTCTTCCTTGGCTGGGATCATTTCTAACCGCATTTGGGATTGTTTGAAGCCGCATTTTGGAAGTTCAAACACGGGGCACCATAAAAGTTAATTATATGGAAAAAAATAATCTGAAATAATAAACAGAATTTCTTTACGACTGAAAAAAGAAAGACATGAACATCTTGAATGACAAGGGTGACAAAGGTCAGATGCCCATTTTCCAGAAGTTAGTATGATTCTTTAGGGTCTTCATCAAATGTCTGTTACATACTTTGGTTAAAACGAACCAAATTGTTGTAAAACAACACCTTTTTACCATGCCAAAAACAGTTCTGTTCACAGTGACCTATTTCGGTGCATGCCTCTTTAAATGATAATGAGCTAGAGCTCACACCACCCTTCTCTTCCATTTTTTTTTGTGTATTTGGTGTCGCGTTGCCATCAAAAATAAAACTAATCCACTGTACCCTCAGTGGCTCTGATGTCAAGAGAAAATGAAAATTTATATGTTTACTTTTATACCCAACACTTGCATTGCTTACTAGACATTGTTGTTGCTGCTCGAGCACGAAGAAAATGACGGACAATGTACAAGCGGCTGAGGGCGGAAATATGCTAATACGGGACAGTCCATCAGTGGTCAGGGGGCAGGGTCTGAACAGTATGATGTCATACTCCTCAGAAAATAAAAACGGCTTGATAACTGAGACTGTTTAGTTTTTCTGGGGTTTAAAAAAAAAAAGGAGTAAATGTATTTTTTTTGTTGTGTCCACACACTGCTATAACACAATTAAAATTGAATCTTGCATCCAATATCCCCTTTAAATCTGATGAATGTGGTCCAGGACCAACAGTCAAAAAACATGTCCTACTTGGCAAAATCATTCTAATTGTAAAGTAGCCATGCCAATCACTTCAAACTGTCTCACTGTATAGACCAATGTTCCTCACAGACAGATTTTTTTCATTTTACATTATGTTCACACCTTACAACTCATTCTGCTGTAAGATTGACTTGGCTTCCAGAACTTGCTCTTATTAGTTACGGTGGTGGGAGGCCAATTCCAGCAGGACGCAATCTTCATGCTAGCGGCAAAGAACAAAGGTACAAAGAGAGATGGGTAGAGAAGCAATTGGAAAAGACGGCTCCTCTCAAAATCTCAGTGGGCACCCCTCATCATGGCCCACGCGGTGCACATAACATGGTGTTAGTTAAGACAAGAAAATGCAAGTCTCTCTCAAAAGGATCAATAAGAGCGATACAGAAAGATTATGTGGGAGCAATAACAATACTCTGCTTGGTTTTGGTCGTTGTCCAAAGAAGTGGCGCCTTGATAATCTATCAAAGAAGCGCTATCTTATGCAAGGTGCATAAGTACAAGTTGGACAATAGTGTCTCTCACAAATTTGTGCATTATGTCATGTTTTGTACATGGTAAGCATAACTAGCAAGATACTTGATACAAACAGAGCCTTAAGCAGCAGCTTTTCTACACTCTGGTGGGATGCCTGAAGCCTTGCTTAGCTAATCTAGAATTGTGGAAGCATACGAGAAGACAGAGCGGGGGAGGTTGTTGTTTGACCTTGTTGAGCAGCAGGGTTTGGGAGAGAAGAAAGTGTCTTTGGCTTAGGAAGGCGGGAATGTTTGGGCTGGAGGGGGGCACTGGCTCTGGGCAAACTGCTCTCCATCTTTCTGAGCAATAAGGACTGTCTGTACCCTTGATTTTGTTGGTTAAATATTGGTACAGTAGTGCTGTGCATGGTTGTTTGTCGGACTGGGTTGATGCAAGGTAGTCCGGGAGCTGATAAAGGTTGGTGTCTTGTTCTGGATAGACCTGTGGCTCCAAACCTACCCAGGGCTCCGGTGAACATACTGACCTGCTGTACTTCCTGGGGCTTGATGAATGTTGAAGCTCTCTTAATATAAGTGGGTGGCTGTAGCGTTGAAAAACTGCTTCTTCTCAAAGGAAGTTTTTGTATACCTGTCTCTAGCTTAGAGCAAAAGCTGGCAGAAGCTGGTGGGCTTGCTGGCTCATTGATTTTAAGCCGGCTGCTCATGAGGCCAAGCTCAGCAGGATCAGAGCTCTGAAATGTTCTGGAAGAGGAGGCAGCAGAGCTATCAGCAGATATAGTTACCGTTGATACAGCACAGTTTGGGAAAGACTCAACAGTGATGGGACTTTGTAGGTCTGGGGAGCAGGACTGGGGCGTCAGTGGGTGGTGACCAGGCTTGGCATCCAAACCGTCACAAGGGGCCTCTGAAGAGGTTGGACTTGACAGTCCTTCACGGTTGTGGAGCGTGTTGGGTAAGAATCTGGAAGTCTGTAGTATTTGAAGCTATTGGAGAGAAAAA
The DNA here is from genome assembly GCA_012976165.1 of Labeo catla. Classification (NCBI taxonomy): domain Eukaryota; kingdom Metazoa; phylum Chordata; class Actinopteri; order Cypriniformes; family Cyprinidae; genus Labeo; species Labeo catla. The sequence continues at coordinate 911,000 of VONZ01000102.1, forward strand.
ATAACAAGTAATTATTGAACATTTGTTTGATCTCATTTCAGAATGATCATGTTAGGGTGATTCTTCAGTTACTGGATTAAAAACTGGAGTTATTAAAAAGTTTTTAAACATCACTGGTTTAAAAGAAAAAAAGAAATACAAAAGGACAGAACAAGAGGTCAACCTATTTTCCTAAAATTGCTAAATGAATCAACGGAAAAATTTAAAATTCATTAATTTGAACAAAAGCTTTCCACTTAAAGAAAAACTGTTATTCGAAAATAAAAAGTAATGCTTTAACTACGAGAATGTTTAGTAATTATTAACTAAATTAAAAAATAAATAAACGCTATACTTTATGTTTCAAAACTACTGACCAGTGTTGGGGGTACTACAATACAATTAACGCAAGTTATGTAATCAGATTACTTTTTTAAGTAACTAGTAAAGTAACGTATTAGTTTTTAATTTACAAGAACATATCAGAGTTTTTTTTTTTAAATAAGTAACGCCAGTTACTTTGTTTTCCCATTTACTGACTGACAGCTCTCCTGTCCACATTTTGAGAGAAATCGGGATTATGTTTCAGTAGTTCTAAACTAAATGTGAACATGCATTATTTATCTCACAGATTCAGTATTCCTCAAAATGAATGAAATCAGTAAAATGCAAACCTGCAACATGATGCAAACCTGCAAAAATTAAATGTTAAATAACACAAATATCCTTTACGTATTTTATCCCATTTTATTAACCATTGTCTTGATCTGATCTTTGATGATCCAATTCAACCATACTAATAAGCAAAAATTACTTTAGAAAAAATGTAACATTTGTGCTTCATTCTGTTTTTTATTGTTAAGTAGTGTTGAATTTTCTTTTCCTGGATTCTACTGTACATACATGAATTTACTTTTCCTTCAGCCTGAGGCTTATTTATTCATTTTTGGTGTGAAAGAGCTTTTACATTTGACAAAAATAGCACCTTTTATTAAAAACATACAAGCAAGCCCTGTCCAGATTTAAAAAGTAACGCATAAGTAATGTAACACATTATTTTCCATAAAAAGTAATTAGTTACTTTTTTAGGGAGTAATGCAATATTGTAATGCATTATTTTTAAAAGTAACTTTCCCTAACACTGCTACTGAAACACTCTTAATAAGAAATTTTCAACCACAGTAAGGACAGTTATCACAACACTCAGTAATTCAGACTGAAATTAGTCTAGTCTCCACACAGAGATGTTACTAATTTAAATTACAGCCATATCCAATATTTTATACTGTCACTTGATGTAATGACTAATTACATTTGAAAAATGTTAAAATCAGATCAGACTTTTCGACAACCTTGTTATATTTCGTCAGACGTTTCAATATTTTCACTTAAGAAAATATTGTTTTTATCAATACTATTTGGAAACTGCTTAAATGCTTCTGTTTTTCTTTACAGTGAAGTTAATGGCAAAAAAGTTGGACGTTTTTTGTGTTCCACAGAAGAAAGAAAACTATATACTATAACAGTAAATGATGACAGATTGTTCATTTTTGAGTGAACTATACTTTTAAATCTCTTATATGGTTGATTTATTGTTCCATGACTATATGTAATGGTAAGGCTCAGTGCACACATACTTTGGCTTTTCTCTGCTGATGTTTTAAATCCACTTTTTTGTGTACATCGACATGGATCTCAACTCAACAAAGAGTCTGTAATTAGTTTTATTTTAACCAGAGGTTGAACCCTCCAGTGCTAATGCACAGAGGATATAACGAGGGACATAAAGGATTATAAAGGATCTAAAAACTATAAATATCAATTTTTCCACATAATAATAATAATAATGTATGAAAATGCAACTATATGTGTTGATAAACCGATATATTGACCATGCTCTAAGAGACACTATCACCAGCTTTTGCCACACAACTTTAGACGAACCTGCTCTGGATGTTAACTCAGACTTAAGTGAGACAGAGTGAAGCATCCACACATGACAAGCTGTCTGAGAGGGCTTTGATCCTTACAGTTCTTGGCGAAGTGGATCTCAGCCTCTCCACACTCATTAGCAATGATGCGGACTTACACGTGAGGTGATGAGGTCACTGTCGCAGCAGAACATGCACTCAAGCGCACTCTCAGACTGACAAACAAGTACGCAATTCAAGTTAACAACTTACGACTGGCACCAAAAAGCATCTAGAACAGAGAAGCTAGTATTGTCACAAAGTTCAAAACATCCGAAGTAGGACAAGTTTTTCTGAAGGATGGCACAAAGACAAATTTCTGCCTGCAAACTCTCGATCACAAGAAATACACATGATGTTGATAGAGAAGCCAACCTATCCATCACAAAGTGAATTATTCCCTGTGACGCAAGGCTCTGTGGTATACAGGACACTGAGGTGCTGGAGTATAGTAATATTTAGTCTTTGATGTCTGCTTTGCTGTTGGTGCTGGTAGATGATTTCTGGTGGGTGGCATTTATTCCATGCAAACAGAGCTTTAGGAATAGTCACCCATGTCCCTTTATGTTATCCTCACATGAATACCATGCAAAAGTTAGTTAAGATTTCATATTTTAAAACACTGAGATGACTTATAGACCAATTATCTGTCTGTAAACATTCAGGATGCACATGCAGCATGGTTGCAGAAAACCTGGGAGAGATAGCCTTTATGGCAAGAGAATTAAACGGATACGGTACAAAATACTTAGATTTAAGAAGAGTACAGATTATATTAATTAGATGTCATTTTCAAAATGTTATTCACATATTACAAGAGCTTGTCACCCACTGTTCTTCAACGAAAATAACTGTTAGATATTAGGATAGTCTTACAGATCTGAAACAGGGATGACATTTTTTTCTTTTTGTGAGAGGGTGCTCGCTGCAGAGCCCTATCCTAACCCTAACTCCACCCATTAGTTCACACAGAGGTGGAGCTGGACATCCAGAGAGGGGGAGCTGGAGGCCATTCGGCTCTGCAGTGAGCAGTACTTGCTTTTTGTGGGCAGTTCAAGTGGCAGTCTATGGAGCCATTAAATAAAAGAATAAAAAAGGTAAATATGATTTTATATTTCAAAATTCTGACTTTATTTTCGCAATTCCGAGATTATATCTCACAACTCTAGAGGAAAAACAACTCGTCATTCTCTCTTTTCCCCTCAGCTCAGAGTTTATATCCCACACTTCTGTCTTTTTTCCCCTCAGAAGTAATAAACTCACTAGTTTTGTTAAAAAGAGTTATAAAGTCCGTATTAGGAGATATAAACTTGCATTTGTGAGAAAGATAAAATAAAAAAAAAATTATGTAAAAATGTTACTAGTAATGGGTTTAAATAAGATTTCATGCTTTAACTGTATGGGATAATACAATACATCCCCTATGAACGGCATATGTGAATATTATGTAGACCTAATGTTTAAATCAAATTTATGCTTTAAAAGTCGAGTAATCACAGCAGTTTTCATCCATAGTCTGTCCGTTTAAATGTCTGTGTTTAGCTTAAAAATGGCGTCTTTGACTTTAGTATTCTATAAAAATTATTTGCATTCTGATTTTGACATCAAAAAGCACAAAAAAAAATATCTCATTCCATGGATTTTACCTATTTACCTCCACTTGTTACCAGTGTTTTTCTGCAACCACTATGCGCGCGCAGCTGTAAGTGATGTCACTGTGACGTCTACTCAAAATTGGTCTACAGCATGCAATAGATTTTACATTACGTAATCATTCTGATATGCTGATTTGGTGCTCAAGAAACATTTTTTATTATCAATGTTGAATATTAATATTTTTGTGGAAACCGTGATGCATTTTTTCAGGATCCTCTGAATAATAACATTTATTGGAAATATAATTTTTTTGTAACAATGTAAAAGACTTTGCAGTCACTTTTAATCAATTTAATGCATTCCATGTATAATTCAATGACAATCTTCCCCTTTAGTAAGCTGTTAACTAACTAGTTCAGTCCATTCGAAAACAAATGATTAAGATTGGTGTTTGTGAATTGAATTAACTAATCCACTGAAAAGTTCTGACTCAAAATAATTGGTTCACACAAAGTTATCACATATGCACAACATGAGGGTGAGTAAATATGTCAAAATCTACATTATTGGTCTAAAAAAATGCCTACAGCCAGTCTCCATTATCTCCTCTACTTCACAAATGCTTCATTTCCTGGTTCATAGCACCCTCTAATGGATACCATCCTTCATACAATGCAGTGCTGTGTGCTTGTTTTATTGACTGAGCCTATCTCTCTGTTTTGTGCCAATTTCAGGACCCAGACCTTTTCTCAAAAATATAATCCTTTTAAGATTTTTTCCACAGTCTGTGGTTCAAAATGGACGAGACAGGGCAGTAAGGGTTTTGTCTAGAAAGGTGAAGTCTCAATTGGGCTAACCTGAGAACACCTACAACCCCGTCAAAACTTCAGAGAAAGTCTTAGTGGAAGGTGTGTGGGGTGCTCAGCTGTTCATACATAATTTATGACAGCTCACCAAGAATTAAAATAAGGCAGCTGAGAAAAGGTGACAGAGTTCTGGAGCAGAAAGACAATATGGAGGGAGGGAAAAAGGTAGACTGACATGTTGAAGAGAAGTAAAGAAAAAAGAGAGACCAGAGAAAAATATAAGCACTACAAAAGCATACATACATTGGTGAGTGAAATGAGCTGTCGAAAGACTCCCCCAATATGAAGAGCCCTCAGTTCTCTACAAATGACTTTCTCTCAGTTGGAAAACCTTTTATTCCATGAAACGCATCACTCGAAATGATAGCTCATGCGGGGTGCTGCTGTTTCTTTTCATTTCTTTGTATTCACATCTACATTGACTCCAAATATGTATTTTAATAATGATAACCTACCACCTCTAGCTACAGCCAACATTTCAAATAATTATCTGAATTACAATAATGTCTCTTTCTAAAGGCAGGGAGTCAAGGGAAGCTTCAGTTTTGTGTGACGGTTTGGTCTGAAAGAGGTGTTTACATGGCAATGAGGTGTGAAGAACAAACTGCAGAACATAAAAGCACATCACATAATTATGCCTCAAGGCCCATGTACTCTATGTTCCCTACTTATACAAAACAAAAAGGATGACTGATGTGAGGGAAGATGTTGTATAATCAGGTATACAGTATTATTACAATAACCATAGATGACCACTACCTGAAAAATGAAGAACTAAGCACTACATGAAGACAGAAGGGCTTTGATAAAAGTAATGAAGTTTTCATCAGGCAAAAAAACATGCCCCTTAAAAGTGTGATTTTCTTTTACTTTAAGTACTTTAGCATAGTGCGACATGTGAAAGTAACATATAAAATAAATCTTTTGGAAAGTCTTTCATTCTCGCTGTTGCTTTTGTTGGTTGCACTGATTGAAAAAATGGTGCTTGCTTTGTAAGCATTTTAACAATTAACACTTCAACTCAGTACTTTGTTGGCATTAACAGGGACCACAAGCACTCAAACGTACAGTTAACAACTAGTGAGTGAAAATTATACAACAACATTGATAATTCTGCACACTTGTCAGTAGCTGAGGCCATTGTAATTCGGGATTAGCACAGGTCTTGTGGCATTGTTTGCAGACTGATTGGTTTTCAAGTTAACATGTTTTCTCTGAATGCCAAGTAATTTCATATTTTGCTTCAGCACTGATTTTGCTACAGTGCTGCTCTTTTTAGTGAGCTAAGGGCAAACCTATAAAAATCAACATCTTTTGTTGTGTCTACCAATTCTCATCACTCAGCTGGCTCACTGAGTGTCACACTGACTGACTTTTCACAATGCCGGAATCATATTTTTTTTTTTTACATTTTATATTTTCGTTCTGCATTTTTTTTTTACTACAGGGCTCAACGCTAAGGATTTTTTGTACTGGCCCGGTCGGGCCAGTTGTTCAAATTTTTACTTGCCCAGTTAAAGTTTTCACTGGCCCTGCCACAAAAAAATTAAATAGTTTCTGTTGTCATTGTTTTTGACTAATGTTATCTTTTATTTTAATAAATAAGCTTATGTGACACCAAACTTTTATATACCAATTAAATAGTACAATTCTTGATTCCAATTTCGATACCATATTATTAAAGCAACAAAGTTAATTGTCAAGACAAGTATTTTGACATACTTTTGTAGGTTATTTGTCCTTCAGAGACACGTCTCTGTGATCGCTTGAAATTCTAAATTAACAAGGCTTAAAAACAAGTGCAAATGATAAACTTCCGTGACGATGCAGCAGTGGCCCGATCGGGGCAGCGTCCCGAGCGTCTTTCACGCTTCCCTGGGCCATCGGGCACTCCTTATTGTCGAGCATTCATTTCAAACATTGCACCTCAGACTGTCAGACCAAGACATCAAACAACAAGACAAAGACCCAATCCAACCCTGGTGAAAAAATAGCATATGCTGGTAGGTATGTTTTGATGCTGGAATGCTGGTTAGGTATGTTTTGATGCTGGTTTAAGATGGTCCTTTGCTGGGTTATGCTGGTCTATGCTGGTCCTTTGCTGGTTTATGCTGGTCCTTGACAAGCAACATGACCAGCTAAGGAACAGCATAAACCAGCAAAGGACCAGCATAGACCAGCATAACCCAGCAAAGGACAAAGGAAAGGAGGTGCAATGTTTGAAATGAATGCTGGAATTAATTTAGTATTTTCTCCATTTCTCCATTTAAAATGGACAGTCTGGTTCCTGGGCATACAGATCTTGGTCTGGATCTAGGCCTCAGGAGTTAATCGCAATATTTGCTTCAGCTATTCATTTGGCACACAGTGTGCATGCTATGAATTTCACTATAGCAAGAAGTTGGGCTGTTGCTTTTAAAACTACTCGAAGAAGAAGACAGAAATGTCAATAAGAACAACAGGAGACAAAGTTAGAAAACAGTAAAAATGGATATGTGAGTAGGTCAGGAGCTACCTTGATTTGTTCAACTTTGAAACAAGTTTGAAACAGTATACAGTAAATCAGGGATGGGCAACTGGTCCAGAAGGGCCACTGTCCTGCAGTTTAGCTCCATCCTTTATTAAACACAGCTGCCTGTATTCAAATAATCAGGAAGACTTTGGTTAGATGTTTCAGGTGTGTTTGATTAAGAATGAAGCTAAACTCTGCAGGACAATGTACAGTGGTAGAGTTGCCCATCCCTGGTATAAAGCAACTACATTTTCAATCACATTTATTTAAGGCAGCTGACTCATTTATTTTATCTGAAATTATAATTTGAAAATTTTATCTGAAATTATTTATTTTCAGATATATTAAATTAATTATTTATAAATTACTTCAGATTTATTCTAGAAATATTTTGGCTTTATTCTCATAATTTTGACTTTATTTTCAAAATATTTTGACCTTAGTCTCAAAATATTTTGACTTTATTCTTATAATTTTGACTTTATTCTCGTTATTTCAACTTTATTCCCATTATTTTAACTTTATTCTCAAAATATTTAGCCTTTATTCTCATCATTTTGACTTTATAGAAAAGAAAAGAAAAGAAAAGAAAAGAAAAGAAAAGAAAAGAAAAGAAAAGAAAAGAAAACAGGCCAAAAATGCGGATTTTGTACAATACCAAGCTCTGTCACCTTAGTATCAATACTAAATTATAATTTTACTAGGCAAGATGACTAGTAAGATGAAATTTTGAAGAAAATTACCATCCTACATAAAATCGTGTAGATACAAAAGTTTGTTGCTTGCTTTGTAATCATTTTAATTAAAACGCCAACTCAGTATTTTGTTGGCATTAACAGAAACTTTATTCCCATTATTTAAACTTCATTCTCAAAATATTTTGCCTTTATTCTCATAATTTTGACTTTATTCTTGAAAAATTTAAAGTGTATTCTCGCAATTTCGACTTTGTTCTCTTTATTCTCAAAATATTATAACCTTAATCTTGCAATTGCTATGACTTAATTCTCATAATTTTGAATTTATTCTCAAAATATTTTGACTTTATTGTCATAATTTTGACTTTATTCTCAAAATATTCTGACTTTATTCATGAAATATTTTGACTTTATTCTCAAAATATTTTGACTATTCATATTTCAACTTTATTCTGGAAATATTTTGGTTTTATTCTTGTAATTTTGACTTTAATCCCGAAATATTTAATCTTTATTCTCGTAATTTCAACTTTATTCTATTTATTCTCAAAATATGTAATATTTTACTTTAATCTTGTAATTGCTACAACTTAATTCTTGTAAATTTGACTTTATTCTTGAAATATTTTGCCTTTATTTTGAGTATATTCTGACAATTTAGACTTTATTCTCTTTATTCTCAAAATATTATAACATTAATCCTGTAATTGCTACAACTTAATTCTCGTAATTTTGAATTTATTCTCAAAATATTTCGACTTTATTCACTAAATATTTTAACTTTATTCTTGTTAATTCGACATTATTCTCGAAATATTTTGTCTTTATTCTTGTAATTTAGACTTTAACTTAATTCTCTTTATTCTCAAAATATTATTTAATATTTTACTTTACTCTCGTAATTGCTACAACTTAATTCTCGTAATTTTGACTTTATTCTCAAAATATTTTGACTTTATTCTCGAAATATTTTGACTTTATTCTTGAAATATTTTGACTTTATTCTCGAAATATTTTAAGTTTATTCTCAAGTTTATTCTTGTAATTTCGAATTTGTTCACAAAATATTGACTTTATTCTCATAATTTTTACTTTATTCTCGAAAAAATTTAAGTTTATTCTCGTCATTTCAATTTTATTATCTTTATTCTCAAAATATTACAACTTTAATCCTGTAATTACTACAACTTAATTCTTGTCATTCTGACTTTATTCTCATAATTCTGACTTTATTCTTAAACTATTTCGACTTTATTCTTGTAATTTCAACTTTATTCTCAAAGTATTTCTACTTTTCCTGAAATATTTTGACTTTATTCTCGTAATGTTGACTTTATTCTCGTAATATTTAGACTTTATTCTCAGATTGCTATGATTGCTATATTTTTTTTTAGAAAACGCTGTTGTAATTTTGTCAATCAATGGGATGAAAAATATATCAACCATATATATAACCACACAAACATATTTATGATATAAAAGATTTGTATTTTAGTAAGATTTGTAATGCTTTATGTTTCTATTGCTGCAAATATGTAATATCATTTATGTTTTAGATGCTGTCAGTAAGTCCATATTGTACATTTCAGTATCTATCTATATGTACAAAAAAGTCATTACACTTGTAAATGTTACATATTAAAACCTACATATAAACAATATGAGCAGGGTGGGGATACATTCTAAGGGTTGTTTAAAGAGACAAGAGAGAGAACTTAGGAAAAAAAAAAAAGAGCGAGTAAAAGAGAATGAAAGACAGGAATGACAGAAGAAGGTTTGAAGAAACAATGGAAGTAGTGTAAACCTGTATGATGCAGATGGGCTGTCCTCGCTTTATAGAATAAGAGACCATGCAAACAGAAAGAAAAGAGGAAGGACTTGAGAGGATGCTTTAGAGAAAAGACAGGCAGTACTATACCACGCAGTGTCTCTGAAGTAATGTACTAGATGTTCCACTCCTTTTGCCAGAGATTGGGAGAGGCAGAGGGAGAGAAACAATAAGGAAAAATCAGTCAATGAAAGTTTTAAACACAGATGGCAGGGGCAGAACAGAAAGTGACCTCAGCACATATGACAAACAACACAAAGGCAAACATTTTACTATAACATTATAAAAAACAAAATGCAAAAATGGAACAGCCTGTTCAGCCATGATAGTAACCAAGGCTTTGCATGTCACGTGACATGAATGAAAGCAGGGGGAAAACAATTGCATTCAGGTCCATGCTCATTAGCACAACTAAAAGCACACTGCCAAAGACAGAGACGGAATATATGTGTCTTAATGTCGGAGGGTTGTCGCAGTTCTCTGAGGGATCCCACATTGACAGATCAAAAGATGTCCTGTAATGTGCTAGCATCTCTCTTTGCTAGTACCAGTCTCCCACAACTGCCTACTGACAGTATTAGTCATTCTGTCCACATGACTCTTCTGAAGCCATGCAATATGTTTTATGAGGAACAAAGATTGAAGGTTTGCTCACTGAAAATTCATTGAAAATCTGCTGTAGCTCTTGAATCGCAATTGTCTGTACATACATTCAACCTTGACATCTCAAGGTGAATTTTATCAAGTTACATCATTGGTTTTCATATCTTATGATCAAACACCTTGTATCTCATGAATGCAAGCATGAACAAGAGCAGCAAAGAGCAACATTTTCAACAAATAAACACTTATGTTTTGGCCTGTTCCTCAAAAAAGCTATTGTACGACTGAAGGAAAGTCTGGAACATGCACATGGACTGATTTTTCAATTTTGGGTCAACAATTGATTCCTTTCATCTTCACGATCTCAGGACTCGGGATTCTCAACTGCATATTTTCAATGAAAAAAGATTACAAAACCGGGTATCTCACAAAAAGTGCTCCATTGAAAACAATTAAATAGCTCAGACCTTCTAGGAAATTGGTCTGAAGGACAAAAAGTACAAGAAAAATTCATTTAATGAGAGTATGATGATTGTCTGGCTTTACAGACAGTCATTATAAGAACTACACAGAATAAACTACAGGTCGGCAGACTCTAAACCAAGCAGACAGACAGGGGACATAAGGACAATGAAATTAAAAATGGAAATGATGTACTGGTTCTGCACTGGAATGTGATTGGATGGTGAATTTTGAGTGCATGACTCAAGGGGGCACAAGGGAGAGGCAGGTGGACATGCAGCAAGCACTGGGGCTAGTGCACAGACTGGTTCGCTTGGTTAAAGGACTCACTCTGTCTGTGGTGACGTGGCGCGCATGGCCGCACACTCCCCCGCTGTGAGTATTGCCAAGAGGAGAGAATAGGGGCAAGCAAAATGCCCTGTACAGAGGAAGAAAAAGAGAAAGACTGATCCCAGCACCATACACACTCAGACACAAATACGATACACACAGACGGTCGTTTCTCGTTTATCAACTTAGTGCCAGAACAGGAAAAAAAAAAGTACAAAAGTTAAAGCCACAATTACTCAGTTTGGTACTTTTATGGATACTCTGTTTTGTCAAATTACGGGAATACTAGTCTCACAGGGCTAGACTTTTAATTTTAGCATCCAAGCAAGGTCCACTTTTCAAATGATGACATGTAAAGCCACCAATTTTTTTTTCTTTTTTATGCAATGTTTAGGCGCAGGTTAGTTGGAAATCAATGATACCTTGTCACGTATCTGTTTAAGTATATATACATAGAATTGCAAGGGTGCCGATATTTTTGGCGATGCCTATATATATATATATATATATATATATATATATACACACATATACAGTCATGTCCAAAAATATTGGCAGCCTTGCAATTCTGTCAGAAAATGCAACCCTTCTCTCAGAAAATTGTTGCAGTTGCAAATGTTTTGGTACTGTTTGGTACTGTTTTGGAACAACACAAAAAAGAGAGAAGAAAAGTTGAATCTGATACAGTTCCAAAGAGAACCCAAAAAATGCACTGGACAAAATTATTTGCACCCTTAACCTAATATTTGGTAGCACTCTCTTTGGAAAAATCAACTAAAATCAATCGCTTCCTGTAACCATGAATGAGATTCTTACACCTCTCTACTGGAATTCTCCAAGCAGCAAAAGCAAACCCAAAACATCTTTGAACCTCCACCATGCTTGACTGCAGGAACTGTGTTATTTTCTTTGAAGGCCTCAATTCTTTGTGCCAGTGCCATGAAGTCCTTTACCAAAAAGCTCTACTTTTGTCTCATCTGTCCACAGTACGTTCTCCCAGAAGGATTGTGGTTTTGTCACATAAGTTTTGGCAAACTCCAGTCTTGTTTTTTATGCCTTTGTGTCAGCAGTGGTGTCCTACCAGAGCGTCCCTTTTCATTTAGATGGCGACGGATGGTGCGAGCTGACACTGTTGTACCCTGTGTCTGCAGATCAGCTTGAATTTATTTGGAAGTTAATTGGGGTTCTTTATTGACCATTCGAACAATCCTTTGTTGTAATTTTCATTAATTTTGCTCTTCTGTCCACGTCCAGGGAGGTTAGCTACAGTGCCATGGGCTGTAAACCTCTTGATGATATTGCGCACAGTGGACACAGGAACATTAAGATCTTTGGAGATGGACTTGTAGAAAGATGGTCAATGTTTTCCACTATTTTTTCTCTCAAATCCACAGACCACTCTTTACACTTATTTTATTTTCTCCATGCTCAGTGTGACACACAACACAAAGGCCAATAATTTTGTCCAGTCCATTTTTGAGTTCTGTGTGAAATTTTATCAAGTTTGACTTTTTTTCTCTGTTTTTTTTGGGTTGTTGCAGTGCAAACAAAAACAATAAGCATGTGAATACCAAAAATATTCTGATTCGCTACTCAAAAACATTTATTATTATTATTAATAGAAGTAGTAGTAGTAGTACGTTGAAAATCCATATTCTGGATTAAATAAATGCAGGCCTGGTGAGCAGAAGAGAATTCTTTAAAAAAAAAAAACAATGTTACTGTTCAAAAACTTCTGACTGGTAGTATATATACAGAAATGTGCGCTACTTTCAGCTTTTTAAAAGTTTTATGCATTGTCATGCAATATAGTAAACCGCAATGCGGTGGTTTTTGTGCTTCTATTTGTTGTTTTCCCATTCTTCCTGGATTCCTGTTAACTCCTGCATATTTGATTATCATTAAACATAAGCTGTAATTAGATCCACACTACTCTCCACTTTGACTGTCCCATTATATATCTGGCAGACTCTGATAAATCCATAATTAGATCTTGAAAAGTGCAGAGTAGCATTTTGTCATTTTTGTGTGCAATATGCATCACACTGTTCATTGAGGTCTGTCTGAGGATTGGAATAAGTGAACCAAGCAACTGAAGAAAGAGAGTCATTCAGGTTTAAAAGAAACTGATGACAGAATTCAAATTTTTGGATTTGCTATGGCATTAGGATAATCTGTTACGCAAGTTAAACTAAATTATGATAAGGAACCCTGCCATTAATATACTCAACAAATTGCAACAAACTCTACCCAAACATGCATTTGCTGAAGTAACCATACTAATTTAGTTTGCTTATACAAGTCTTTGAGTTTTCATGACTTGTTTTTTCCATGGAACTTGTACCCGAGCGCTCTGCATCGCAGGTTGAATGATGTCAGGTGAGTTAAAAACAAATTTACTGTGTCAGAAAATCCATATACATGAAGCTGGTTACATGCTACAAACATCACAACGTTTTACTTTACAAATTACACACTGTGGTAGAAGTGTTTTAAAGGGTAAATGTATCATTGTTCAAGGAACCATGCAAAATAAGTGGCTATTAATCAATAATCTGCCTCTGTACTCAAAACTTTACTGCCACTAGCATTTATTTAAACTGGAACCTAGAGTGAATTGTATGTATTGGTACATTATTGATGTTTTGGGAAGGCATGTTTTCCCAACGATCCTGTGTTGGAAGAATAAGAAACATTCGTGCCGATTACACCACCCTAGCCTCTATCTGGTGATCTCAGACACATGCACATACTTTTTACCCACAGGTGAATGTGATCATCTGAACTATGCCTCTGTCAGTCAGTACTATCCCTAACTATTTACCTCATATACCCAACACTGTAGTGATAAAGCTGCCCTGATCATCTATCTCTGCAAGTATACTCACATTGTGTGCCTTCCACAAGGTTTGAGTATCCTTGTCCTGGTGCTCTGGTGACTCCTTGTTAGTCTCTGACCCCTGCAAGCAGTGGCATTGCATATCCTCTACTGGAGAAGACTATGTAAAATAATAATAAAAGAAAAAAGCTCATGTATTGCCACATAAAACAGTTTTGTTAACAGCATGTAAATAAAACACTGGTCTCATCACATCCAGGAACTTTCACAAAAGATTACAACACACTTTACAGTAAAAAAAAAAAAAAAAATCAAAATAAATTCATTTTGCTGTTTAAGAAAATGAATCCTATTTTAGCACAATTAAGCTGTTTTTGTATTGTGACAACATGACAATTATAACTATGATAATTTTTATGCAAAAATTACGTTATTTAAATACTATTAACATATTATTGATATATTATTTGCAGAGTATACATGGTAGAAGCTAATGAGAAACATTACTGACAATAAAATAAATTACAAAAATAAAAATAAATAGAATAAAAATGTGTTTAATAAAAATGACACAGTGCACTAAATGTATATATTCAGGAAATATTTACATGCACATATATACATACTTATATATGCTTTCTATTATATATAAATATAAATGAAGAGTTCATTTGCAAAAACTCATCAAAAATCATGTTTTTTCATTGTGCATTCCAATTCATTTCTATTAAACTGCAGTTGGGTTATTTTGATTAAGTAAAATTAACAAACAAAATAAATATATACAAATATATATATAAATAAATATATATATATATATATATATATATATATATATAACACAAAAACATGGTACCAGTAAAAAAAAAAAAAACAGATTAATTTGTTTTTGCAAATAAACTTCAAATATATATATTACATATCTTTCTGAAATATATACATGTATGTGTGTTTATATATATATATAAAACATACACAGTACACACACATATTATTTAAGCACAACCTTTTATTTTGGATGTGATTAATCATAAACTGATTTGACAGCACTAACAACTACTTAAATTAAACATGACCTTTTCCTAGAATTATCTTCAATTTTTCATATAATTATTAAAGTTAGTATGAAAGACAAACTCTTACACAGAAAACAGTAACTAAATAAATATTAACTAAAACTGAGAACTAAAATGATGAGGGAAGGATCTGAGTTTGGAGTTCATGTACAAAATCTCATTTGGCAACAATTTTTCTGCCAATTTGTCTGCCAATGTAATTTCCTAACATAATATATTCACTTTTGTTGCTTTGATAAGAAACCATAAAAATAAATACAGTTTCTGCATGAAAGAGTTCGATTTTGTAATTAATAATCAGTTCAACACTACCTGTTTCAAGATAGATTAATTTACATTTAGTAGTAGCATTTAGTGAATTTATTGTTACTACTTCATTCACAATCTCATTGATGAGTTCTTTACTTACCATAACCTCTAACCATCTAATATAACATGTCAATAATATAGCATATTCCAATTTTATATAGCAATTTTTTTCTCAGAACTGGACTTTTCTGGTTCTGACTTTTAGGTTGGTGTCTATGATTTTTTGGTTGATGTTTAAAGTTCTCTTCAGTAAATATTTAGACTATAATACATACCAGCTGCTGGGAAAGTTCAGCGATCATCTTGTCTTTGCTTCTAAGCTCATTTCTCAGTTCCTGAACCTCTTTCAGAAGCAGAGCCACCTAGAAAATAATAAAATACAAGATAAACCTGCATCTTTTTTGCCTGATCAGAACAGGGATTGATTTGTATCAGGGCTTAGATAGGAATATGTAAAATTTATAGGCTTAATCATATTATAGCATGCTCATTTAGCAAAAACATGACAATACACACAATTGTTTTTGATTTTAGGTGAGCCGGCTCAGCTATTGGTGCATTAAACAAACATCACATTTGCATACACATTAAAATGCCAGATAATATACATACAACTGTGCACATGATCAAGACATGTTAGATCTGTTGGCTTACAGGGGGCCGTTTGCACCAGCTGGATGTACACCCGGTTGTAAAACAAATCTGGATGTAAAATATGCTTTAAGTCATGTGTAGAATTAATACTTGTTGCACCATCTAGGCGTAGTGCTGCGTCTGAGAATAATCATATGTCTACACAAATGTAGGTGTACATTATTTTTTCGAACATGATTCGTTTTTAGGATTCATATCTGTGAATTATTTAGTACTGCAGATGTGAACTGCAATGTTCATTATCTTTTCAGGCAGGATAACCAAGTATAGCAATCATCAAGAGCAGAAACCGTACCATGAATCATCATGCTAGGAGGGACAGTATAAAAGCTTGAAAATTATATTTCATGTAAGTCTGCCATCCAATAATTGCAGTAATTGTTACTTTTAATACAAAACAAAGTCTCAATTTTAAATTCTGTCAATTTTATCACGAAATACAAACAATAAATGTGGTTTTGATGCTCCATAATGTGGTGTTCGCTGCAGCGGTCTCACTTCAACAAGTAAGTGAACCGATCATCTCTTCCTCTTTACTAATAGTTTTAGCCCAAAAAAAAAGAAATCATTGTTTCAACCTCAGAAAGATGTCAGTAAAACAACTTAAAGGACAAGAACAGCAATTTACAAATAATGTACTCACCCCCTTGTCATCCAAGATGTTCATGTATTTCTTTCTTCAGTCTTAAAGAAATTGTGCTTTTTGAGGAAAACATTTCAGGATTTTTCTTCATATAATGGACTGATATTGTGCCCCGAGTTTGAACTTCCAAAATGCAGTTTAAATATGTCTTCAAACGATCCCAAATGCGGTTGTAAATGATCCCAACCGAGGAAGAAGGGTCTTATCTAGCAAAACGATCGGGTATTTTCATAAAAAAATACAATTTATATACTTTTTAATATCAAACACTCGTCTTGTCTTACTCTCCCTGAACTCTGTGTATTCTAGCTCATGACAGTTAGGGTACGTTGAAAAATTCCAACCGTATTTTCTCCCTCAACTTCAAAATTGTCCTATATCGCTGTTTTACCTTATTTGTTGAGGATGTTTGATCTTCTTCGCATGTTCACTTTGCAAAGACTGGGTCGGTATTTCTGCAGCGATGTAGGATGATTTTGAAATGATTTTTGAAGTTGAGGGAGAAAATACGCTTGTTTTTCGACATACCCTAACTGTCTTGACCTAGAACACACAGAGTTCAGGGAGAGTAAGACGAGCATTTGAGATTAAAAAGTATTTAAACTGTATTTTTTTTAATGAAAATAACCGATCGTTTCACTAGGTAAGACCATTCTTCCTCGGTTGGGATCGTTTACAACCGCATTAGGGATCATTTAAAGCCGCATTAAAACTGCATTTTGGAAGTTCAAACTCAGGGCACCATCACAGTCCATTATACGAAGAAAAACCCTGAAATGTTTCCCTCAAAAAACACAATTTCTTTACAACTGAAGAAAGAAAGACATGAACATCTTTGATGACAAGGGGGTGAGTACATTATCTGTAGATTGTTGTTCTGAAAGTGGACTTCTTCTTTAAAGGACAAGTTCACTTCATTTAACGTCAAACGCTTGTGTTGTCTAGCCATCTCATTTTCTTCATCATCTCCAACTTAAACATTGTTCTACATCGCTGTTTTAACGTTTTTTTTTTATAAAAGGCATTTGATCTTTGCATGTTCACTTTGTAAACACTGGGTTGGTACTTCTGCAGCGATGTAGGACAATTTTGACATTGGAGGAATAAATGAGATGGGAGTTTTTCAACCTACCCTAACTGTCTTGAACCGGAATACACAGAGTTCACGCAGAGACCAGCATTTGAGGTTAAAAAGTATATAAACTGTCTCTTTTTTGTTTTTTTAGAAAACAACCAATCGTTTCACTAGATAAGCCTCTTCTTTCTCGGCTGGGATCATTTAGAGCCCTCTGAAACTGCATTTCAGAAGTTCAAACTCAGAGGCACCATAGAAGTCAACTATATGGAGAGAAATCCTAAAAAAAACATAATTTCCTCACGACTGAAGAAAGAAAGACATGAACATCTTGGATGACAAGGGTGTGAGCAAATTATCCGTAAATATTTGTTTTGGAAGTGAACTTATCCTTTAAAGAATCATGTAATGTCACATTTACCTCAGGACAGACATTCAATGTCCATAAACTTCATAGTCAGACGAAAAAAATACATTTCACTATATTACATATTCATTATATTTTTATTTAACCTGACATCTTCATTTTTTAATGCATGTTTGAATAAATCTACAGTTTTTACTGTATACACCAAATATTTATATATTTTAAAATGGAGTAAAAACATTAAAACATTGACATGAAAACTGCCTTATGTGCAATTTAAATGTTTGTACAAAAAGGTTTTAAGTGTTGATTATTAAATACATTTGATTAATACATTTAATTATTATTAAATAGAATTTACATATTGTTTCAGCTAAATGAAAACTTTTATTTGAATTTTAGTGTTACAGTAGCTAAAATATTCATTTTGGTACATCACTAATAGGGCGTTCGCATTATAAGAATGTGCAGGGAGACTTCAGATATAATGCTGACTTGTTAAGAAATGTTAACTCAATGAAATCATAGCACGTTAGTAGTACATTTATGTGTGTAGCCATAACACGAATCTCAACTATCTCTGCACTGGAATGTGTTGGCATGGATGTGCATCGTCTACACTGGGTGTAGTTTTATTTGCTGCAACAGGTGTAAATATTTATAAGAATGCTGGACATAGCTAAGCCCAGTGTAGGGCTTACAACTCTTTTACATCTAGATGGTGCAACCGGCCCAGGGCAAACAGAGCCATGTCCTAATCCTGATAAACATGGCTTAACTTTTTATCTATAGATAAAAAAGATTTGCAAGATTTGCTCAAACTAGAGGGACCTGGACAATGAATTATTATGCTTAAAAAAAGAAATATAAAATATGGTGGCTTCAAACACATACGCACCCTTTTGTAGATCCTTTTGTAAAATGTCAAAGATTTAGGGGCGATCAAGAAGTTTAGGACAATAACACAAGGTCTTACCTTTTGATCAAGTAAAGATTGGTCACTGGATGGTGGAGTATGAGCCTCTAAAGTATCTTCAACCGAACCATCGGTCTCTAACTAAAACAAACAACATAGAAAATCAGTCTTGTAGTTCTGCAGTTGAGTCACTTGTCATATTCTTAAAGTTGCTTAGTGTATGGAGGTGGTTACACTAGTGTTTCTTCCCTCCACTGACTGACACTCATTTGTATGTAAATGCTGATAAGCAGAAATACAAGCTAATACAAAGTTTTGCATTCAGCTGCGTACAGAAGTTCAAGTTAAGATAACTCTGACCTGCATCTCTGAACCCCTGAACTAGGCATGGAATAGCGAACCAGCCAGAAGTTAACAATAGCATGAATATAGCTCCACACAATGCATTTACTCCTAGAGTCATTGCACTGCTGGCTGCTATTAATTATTCTACACTCCCTTTGGTAAACTCTTTACCTCTTGACCTCACTATTCAGTTGCGAGTCTCTGTCTAACTTTGAAGTTTTGCCAATGGTCACTGTCGCCTTAACTCACCAACTCCACCAATCAGTGTAAATGTCCTTTAGATAGCATGCTGGGCCGTGCAGATCCATGCCCTAGCAATTAGTGCACATGCTCTGGCATTCTGTTTTCTATATCATTTGTTTGCTCCATTACCCCAAGATCTTCACACCAATTATTTTCTTTCTTCTTGCAACTATTCTCTCATATCAAGTCAACGTGAAATCCTAAGGTCAAAAAAATATATACATATTTTTTGTTTACCAATAAAGACATAAATGGTCCATTATTACTCTGTTTCACTGTAATGCATCTGTGGAAAGAAACTTTTGAAAAGTTCATGAAATTGAGACTCTTTTTTCATACACTGGACTGCTGTATTCTTATCTAACAATCAAACAAAAACTAGATACTTGGAAAAAACTGAGATTTAACATTATTTAAACACTTTTAGGAAGTTGGTAGGAGACTAATGGTATTCACAGAAATATTTTGGAAGAAACTCTTTATTTCACCCTCTCTCTCTTTAACAAACTCACTTGAAGTACTCACAAAAGTAGATTTGCATATGTATAGTCCCCATGATGTAAGGGAAAGGAAAAAGAGGAGCATCCTTCCTTCCTTATGTGTGATCTCTCCATACTCCCATAACATCTTAGTCATCCTTTTATCCCTTCAAAAGCCCTTAAAGCCTTTAGTGTGACTGGAGGAGTTGTAACACCCCTCTAAAGAGCTCTAAAACATGTCCCACCTATCAGAAATGATCTACAATCAGCTCTAAACAGAGACCGTTTGAGCTCACATGGCTAAGAAAAGGCTCAGAGTTAAAGCTGTAGCTTTGTGGGCAGCGCTCCAACATACAGTATAGCACTGATTTGTCTCGGATGACACAAGTTCAAGAGCCAGGTTGAGATCCTTTTACTTCTCTTCTCTCCCATTGATTTTTGTCTCTATCCACTGTCACTCTTAAAAAAAGAGAGAACAGGCTCTGAGAAAAATAGTCATTAAAGTTGTAGAAAGAGCAAGAGAATGGAAAAGAACTCAGCGGTCTCAAGACAAAAGTTTGATCTTAAAACTGCAGAGTTCGTCTGCACCTCGTGGTTAGTGTGCCGACATATAGCATGACTGTGCTTGTGGCAACCCGAGGTCCTTTGCCGATCCCTCCCCCCTCTCTTCACCCAATGCTTTCCTGTCTGCTCTCTACTGTCCTATCAAAATAAAAAAAAGGCAAAAGGCTATCTTTTCTGCAAAGTGAATTTGTTTTACACTTACACCATGTTGACCACTTTCATGTGTGGTGCAAGTTTTTAATAAAGAGAATGTTACATGAATCATGTTGTGGTCACATTTTTAAGTCGACTAGTTAAACAGGTTGTCTGGCTTTTTTCTTGTAGCATTCTCTTGTTACTATTTGCACTAATTTAAATAGTTAGCTAGGTTACCTAGCACCTCCTCATTCTGATATTTAGAGATAACGAGAGACTATGACTGGAACTGTTTGGTTACTACAAGTCAACCATTGAATTCAAGCCTTGTTTACACTGTTTCTACAGGAGCATACAGCAGAGGATGTGTTTTCATTGTTAATTGACTTGGTTCCTGTCATCATGCTTTTAATCACTCAAAAAAATAAAGCAGTAGCAAACCAATACATTTTCTATAATAACAGGCACCATTATCTTGTCTAGCATCAAAGCATTTACCACCCATTGAAAAAAAGATCTTGCTGCAGATGATATAAAGATCTGTTGCTGTAGACTCTGATATTGATATTTTGTCAGCAAAGGGAAGTAATTGTGGTGGGGGATTGATTTTTTTTGTTGGTTTTGATTTGTTTTATTCTTATTGTTTGTTTAGCTTGTCTCAGAAATGTTTATTTTTTTTATACTGCATGGAAATTGCATTACTGAACACAACATGCATTGCAGCATTCATCCAGGCCATCAAGTCAAATATTATTTGTGGATTCCTGAAAAATGATGAGGACTGATGTTGAAAAAAAATGATGTTTATGTATACTTACTTTCTTTTTTCGTGCCTTTATAACTGTACTGTATTAATGGTGTGATGTTTATAAATGTTCAAGAAAAAAAAAATCTGAAAAAAAAGATTCACTCCGAAATCCTGCTCTGAAACAAACGATTCGCAAACCCACACCAAAGTCCCGTTCTGAATTAAATGATTCATGATCCATGCTCCGAAATTTCAATCTAAATCAAATGATTCGTGATCCGTGCTCTGAAGTTCCAACATAAATCAAATGATTTGCGATTCTTGCTCCAAAGTTTCAATCTAAAGCAAAAGATTGGCAAACCCGCTCCGAAGTTCCGGTCTAAGTCAAATGATTTGCGATCCACGCTCTGAAGTCTCAATCTGAATTTGACTTAGATCGGGACTTCAAATCATGTATCATGAATCATTCGATTTGAATCATTTAATTCGCTAAATGATTCACAAACCCGTTCCGATCTAAATTAAATGATTTGCGATACGCGCTCCGAAGTCCCAAGCTGAATCAAATGATTCGCGATACGCTAAGTTTTAAGCTGAAATCAAATGATTGGTCAAATACAAAGTTCCAATCTAAATCAAATGATTAGCGATACATGATTTAAAGTCCCGGTCTGAAACAAATTATTCGTGATACGCGATCCAATTGGAACGCTTCGAAATAGTGAATCATTTTGTGACGCAATTGTTTAACTGATTCAGAGTTTCAAAAAGCTCTGTTTCACCCATCACTACGTGCTTTTTTACAAGCGATGTCAGAATTTGAAAATGATGAATGACTCTTTTAATTCGATCTGGTTTTTGCTAGTGAATCACTTGAAATGAATGATCGAAGTCATGATTTTAAATCAATTGGAGCGGTTCCAACATAAATGACTCAATTGATTTGGTTCATCAGTTCCTCTTTTCGCATCTTCAGCCATGTTTACACTACACTGTCAGTACTACTTACTAAGCTTGATTGTTTTCAGATATTAACTGAAATAAGCGAAAAGGGTACAATGTTTTTTGAATTGCATGAATTCTACATGAAAAGATATGTGCTTATTGACAAAATTAAACACTTATTTCATAGATATATTGTTTTTCAATAATTCATGCACTTTTCAAGTACCTCTTCAGGAATACTGCTATTTTCAAGGGTTATCCAGGCCTTAAATGTCAAAAAGTCAAATTTAAAGTACTTCAAGCACTTTAACCACCTTGTATGAACCCTGTATAAGCTATTTTGTAATATTATTGAAAAAAGAAGCAATGTGTTCAACGACTTTTGGTACTCTCGTGAACGTGTGACGGGGACTGACACAGAACAGAAAAAATTGTTGAATGAAGTCATTATTTTGTGTTCTTTTCGCAAACATATGAATCTGTGTTTCGAAGATGAACGAAGGTCTTACGGGTTTGAAACGATATGAGGGTGAGTAATTAATGAGAGAATTCTCAATTCTGGGTGAACTATCCCTTTAAAATGACTTTTGATGATATAACATTTAATCAGGAAACTTCATTAATGTTAGTTACAATTTTTGAGTGTAATAAAAATGTAAATAAAAAAAGGGGTTGCTAGGGTAATAATGCAGCTGTAATGGTATTTGGGCACCACTCAGAAAAGATGTTGAAGGCTATATATGCAGAGCATTTGTTTGTGTCTGACCTGAAGCAGTGTCTTCAGTTGAAGCAGCTGTTCTTTGACAGAAGAGCAGTCTTGAACCATGAGTTTCAGAGTCAGCTCATCCAATGTCAAATGGTCTGACCTTGACCTTTCCAGCCCCTGTTCCTTGCGCCCGTTAAACGACTGCAGAATGCCACTTCTGTAGGTCAAATAGAAACAAAATATTCACAGAACATATACAAGGTTACCCAGAGGCCTCAACCTGCAGAATAAAGCTTTAGACAGGTCAACAATGCTGAGTTATACAATGACAGCCATGCAATTCAGAATCCCCCTGGATATATAGGGCAAGCAGGAACTCTGACAAGAATGTGGCTTTTAAGTGCTCATGTGCAGTGACTTTTCACTGTCTATGATTATTCATGTTCAGATTTAAAACAATATGTGAATGCAGCAAAGAGACAAATTTGCCTTTTAAATCATGTAAAACAGGCACAGATGCACTTGTGGAGACTAAAGGCTGAAAAGTGGAACTGTAAATGACAAAATGTCAGAACAAAGACAGTTGAAAACTGTCTTCAGATTGTGGGTATTCATTATAAAAATACTTGCTTATCTTTTTTAGGTAAGCTTTAGCCTCAGATGGCTTAACGCCAGCCTGTTCACAGTCTGTTTACAGCTGTCTGCCACATATTGGACTTAAAAATGCCCTTAGTGACAATTCTGCAAAATGACATTATACTGATTCTTGCTGATGATTATGCTAATTATGTGATGCAAACATCACAATGTATTAGTCATACACTATTTTAAAAGTGTTTTGAGGTCATAACATAGAAGCTACATGACAATAAAGGTATACATTGCTAAAAGGTATACAAGTTGTTAGTGTTTTACTACCACTGGTGTTCATTTCAACTGAATGAGTGAATTGTATATATACTATATGTTTTCAGAGTTTTACAATGTAGGTAAGTGACTGACAAAATTTTCACCAAATAATTTGACATCAAAATGCATGAATAAAAAGATTACCTGTTTTCACAGAGGAACTGATCACGCCTGCCCCAGTGTTGCTGTCGTCTCCTCCTTTGAGCTGGCCAGCCATCTTTTTCAGAGAATTCATAAGGTGACATCCCATCAGTGTCTACAATAGATAAGTATATCAAGAACTAGTTTTGCGAGTGACTTCAAGAAAGTTTGTGCTTTCTAGAGTTTTGTGAGTTTGCTTACTGGTCCAGGTCAAACTTTCCTCTCTATGATATTTTATCCCTCTAGATACGGCTTGTGTCCCTCCTGTAATAAAAGTCTATGGGATTTATTTGCCTGTTTTATAATTCACCAAGTACAGTAAGTCTAAGACATCATAAATAGTAGGATAAACAAGACATACTGTAAAGAAATGCTATACTGTATTGCACTGCACAATGTCTGTACTGTTGATATAAATAGAATTTATTCACTTAAAAATAACCATAAAGAGACAGTTCAGCCAAAAAGATAATTTCATCATTTACTCACTCTCAAGTTGTTCCAAACCTGTATTTCTTCTTCTGCTAATATTTTCTTAAAATACATGTAACCAAACAGTTGATGGCCTTCCATAGTATTTTTTTTCCCATACAATGGAAGTCAATGGGGACCATTATCCATTTGGTCACCCATATTCTTTGAAATATCTTCTTTTAAAAAGAAATGCACACATGTTTGAAACAACTTGAGAGTGAGTTAATAATGACAGAATTTTCTTGTCTGGCTGAACTATCACTTTCAGGAGAAATAAGAGCAGATCCACAAGTGAACACAAGTGAATTTACACTCCTACACTGACATCTACTGCCAACTCTGTATTTAGTGTTTAGATATCGCTCTAGTAAAAGCTCACAGCTCAGTGCGATATCTAAAATTCCACTCAAAACACAAGAGAAAGACATCAAATTTTCTCTCTATTCTATATTCATACCTCTTCATTTTTTAATGTTTTGTATGTCAAACTGCTTTCATGTTAAAGCGCCTTATGTTAAACTAATTTTTGTTTAAATTAAATAAGAAAAAAATGAAATAAGTGTATTGCATAAGTATTCACACCCTTAACTCAGTACTTAGCTGAAGCACCTTTTCAGCCTCAAGTCTTTTGGGGTATGATGCGACAAGTTTTGCACATCTGCATTTGGCAAGTATTTGCCATTCTTCTCATCTCTTTGCCTCTCAAGCTCTGTCAGGTTGAATGGGGGCAGATGCACATTTTCAGGTTTCTCCAGAAATGTTTGATTGGGTTCAAGTTCAGGCTGTGGCTGGGTCACTCAAGGACATTTACAGAGTTGTCTATAAGCCACGCTTAATGTCACTGTCCTGTTGGAAGTCCCTGCTGCTGAAAAACAGCCCCACAGCATGAGGTTGCTACCACCACACTTTCTGGATTGTATTCTTCACGTGTTCAGGTCCTTCAAATACAGTATGATTCTTGGATTTGAGGTTAATCAGACCAGGGAATCTTGTTTCTCACAGTCTGGGGGTCCTTTAGGTGTTTTTTTTAATACTTTTGCACAGCACTCAGGGGAAAAAACTGAGGAATTCCACTATTTTAAAGGACATATTTTAAAGGTATTTTGTGTAAAGTCCATTTTGTGAGTATTAAAAAAATGTATTAGAATGACTTTTTTTTTTGCGTCTTTATGCCTTTATTTAGATAGGACAGTGTAGGTGGACAGGAAGCGAAATGGGAAAGAGAGAAGCGGGTGGGATTGGGAAATGTCCATGAGCCACAAGGCTATTGGCGCCAACTAGAATGACATTTTTTATAACTGTGCTGTGGAACAGTCCTAAAGACACAAACAGTTTACAGGCCATAGGCAATGAAGGTCACTGCTGTAATTACTTAGAATTTTCTACTGACTCTGAAAAACACCAGATAAAAGATGCCCAGGGTTCCTGCTCACTTGGATGAACATGCCAAAGGCCTGCTGCAGGGAGGCATAAAGAGTGAAGATGTGTCCAGAGCAATTTAAACTGCAATGTCCCTAACGTAAAATGCTTAAGACAGTGCTACAGAGATATAGGAAGAACAGCTGATCATTCTTGCACACATGTAACCAGATGTGATCAAGAACTTGCAAGTGACTTGGTGGAAGAGTGAGGTAACATCTCACAGCAAGAACTGGCAAATTTGGTTCAATCCATGGGGATGAGATGCATTGTAAGCACTGTAGTACTAAATAAAAGATACTCACAGAGACTTTTGAAACTTGTTCAGTTTATGTTAAGTTGCTTATGTTAAGTTGCAGTTTATATCATC
Organism: Labeo catla; assembly: GCA_012976165.1. Classification (NCBI taxonomy): domain Eukaryota; kingdom Metazoa; phylum Chordata; class Actinopteri; order Cypriniformes; family Cyprinidae; genus Labeo; species Labeo catla. The sequence continues at coordinate 937,201 of VONZ01000102.1, forward strand.
ACTCACCGCTGTGTAAAGATGCATCTTCAGACAAGTCCAAATCCAATATGAGGTCATCTTCCTCCAGATCACATGACTCCACATTCTCCAGGTTGTTGAGAATGTCCTTAAATGTAAAATGTGAAAAGAGAGTCAAGCCAGATCTTTGCAATCTATCCTATATGACAACAGACCTCAATTTCAAACAACCTTTTGTAAAGAGGCAGGTTAAAGTCCCCCCCAAAAAACAACAACAACTTCTGTTATTCTGAGGTATGATTTTATGATCATTTTCTAATATACAAAATGAACTTGGTACTTGTGTGACCCTGTACCACAAGACCAGTCATAAGAGTAAATTTTTTAAATTGTGATTTATACATGATCTGAAAGTTGATAAATAAGCTTTCCATTAATGTATGGTTTGTCAGGATAGGACAATATTTGGCTGAGATACAACTATTAAAATCATATCATTAACTACGACTTTTGCCTTAATAAAGTCCTAATTTGCTGCCTGTTAATAGTTAGTGAGGTAGTTGTTAAGTTTAGGTATTAGGTAGGATCAGGGATGTAGAATATGGTCATGTTAAATATGTGCTTTGTAAGTCCTAATAAACAGCCAATATGCTAGTAATATGCATGCTAATAAGTAGCTAGTTAACAGTGTGAATTGGTCCCTATACTGAAGTGTTACCAAAATATCTTCATGGAACATGATTTTTGGCATAAAAGAAAAAAAGTTAATTTTGACCCTGGTTTTGTGGTCACAAATCATTTGAACTTTCAAAATGGTCAATAGCATTGATTGGTTTTCTCTATACACTATGAATGTAAGTTCACTACAAACATAAATTTTGCTCAGTTCACAAGAACAAATGCATACAGCACTTCCTTCATCCCGAAACAATCCTTTAAACAGAGACAACAAATAACAAACAACAAATTGCTTTGACGGATAGGGATCTATAGATGACCTTTAGCCAAAGGAAAAGAGCAAACAAATTTAAAAGATAAGGATGGGTAATTTCAGAATGAGAAAGCATTGTGCACGGTAGACTTCTCTGAAGGAGGAAGGAAGACAACTGATGCGTATTCAAGCAAGAAGCAGTTCTCATACGTGATGGAAGCCACCTCCCCTCTCCACAACTCATCTCTCTCAGAGAAGATTTAGTGCCAACTGAGGACCTCCGTTAAATGACTTTTCCCCATGACAGGCTATCTACTCACAGCATGACAATAGAGGCACACTCAGAAGGGAACAGGCGATTTCAAAAACGGTGCAGGATAAAATGAGAGGTTCCTTGGAATAGGCTGACTATTTTTTAGTTCATTGAAAAATGTTGACAAAGCAACAAATGCCACCAAGGACCAAAGTCAACAATCAGCATGACTACAATTATTTGTTTTATCCACCTTATGCACGGCCATTGGCAAATTTTATGGGTCTGGCTTCTGGTCTCATCCGCGTCAAGCTGTTTTTAGCTGTACAAAACAGCTCATTTGCTGTGTGACAGTGCAAATTGGTGTGTCTTACCATATTATTTTAATGTATTATCTTAGTTATGAACACACTGCTTTGTAGTGCAAACAGTTTTACGGTTTACTACATGTTGTTATTCTTCTCGTTAGTTTCCTGTAGTGGCTAAAGAACCGGATGTCTCGTCTGCTTACTTCCACATTGAAGAATAAGGTGGATAGTTATGGCCAGTGAAATACAGCTCTTAGCTTAAAAAAAACTACCATTATTAATATTGGATATTTTCAATTTGGTATGCAAAGTCCTTAACGTCCCATACACAATCACTCACAGTGGCGTTCAGTAGAATCACACTTGAGATGTGTTATTCAAATATTTTAATCATGAAAATAAACAGTCCTTTAGGATTTTGAAAGTTTAATAGACATTTTATTGAACAGTTTAAGAAATATGTACGCTTCTGCACTATGTTACAAATCAAATAAGCAAGTTTGTGATAGATCATGCTGGAATAACATGGATTATCAGGTTGTATTTATTTTCAACTCAAACTGTTATAAATTGTGGTTTTGCAAAAATGGTTATGCATAAATACAACATGATTTATCTCTTTCACCAGTACGTGTAAAGAAAAAAATGTATGATTCATTCTGCATTTCAGAGTCTCATTAGAAATTTCTCCTACATTATAAAATCACCTTACCAAAGTCAGCATTAATGCGTGTGAGTCATTGGTGTGTCTTTGGGTGCGTCTCAATCAGCTCCCTAGTTTAAAAGCCAGGGCACTCAAGTGAGTTGAGCATTTTAAGGGCTGTCTCAATCGCAAAATTCTTCACACCCTAAAAAATCCCACAATGCACCGCAAAAACCAGGGAGCATCAATGCTCACTATGCTCCCTTACCAGAAACTGTCACATTTCTGAAGAGCAAAACAAAAAACAGCCAAGTCAATTTATTAAATATAATATCATGCTTTTAATTACATGTCAGCATAAACTAGGGTTGCCAGGTTTTTTACAACAAAACCTGTCTAATCGCTTCTCAAAACTAGCCCAAAACTAGCCCAATCATGTTTCGAGGGGGGTCCCCCATTAAAAATCGAGTTCCAGGGTGTAAAATACACATTTTTTGTCGGGGTTCCTCTGGTAAATTTGCATTCCAGGGGCTAAATATGACGTTATTGGGGTCACTTAAACCTGCGGCAACAATGTTACAGTAGCCCAATTCTGAGGGAAAAATGCAGACTTGGCAACACTGGCATAAACACATCCCTAGACAAGTAGCACATCTTGTTAACATTTAAAATTAATATTCCAGCTGAAATGTTGTAGGGATATGTAACAAAACAATGTGTTTAAAGAGCATTCAAAATAATATCAAGAAGATAGCTGTTGATTACTACCAGCGGTGGTGTTCTACAACATTGTACGTTATGCTGTTTCACAAGCTTGGGAGCTGATTGAGACACTGTTCCCTAACCTTAAGTTGGTTGAGAATTTAACAGCTTGATTATCCTCCCTAAATAATAAATACCACCTACGTCCTACTTAAGCTGCATCTAAAATCAGCTTCTCGTTCACCGTTTTACTAATTTCATAAATAGTGCACTTTAAAGAACAGGTTTCTCAAACGAGGGTTTGTGAACCCCTTGGGGTTCATGAGGGAACAGCAGGGGGGGTTGTAAGCTGATTAAAAACAAATTCAATCATAAAATGTAAAATTAAAGTAAAGCAATAGGGCTGCAAGTGGAAAAACAACTTAAAACATGATTTGGCTTGGAGCAATTATCAAACTGAAAAAGGCTCTGATTTAGCTGTGCGCTACATGTTTCAGAGTGAAGTGTGACATTGGTGTTCATGTGTTTTGGGTGCCTCTAAACTGCTCCATATGAACACCATTTCTGCACGTCACTAATAATGGGCCTCATTAATGAAACCTACGTAAATATCTGAGTAAATTTGCACGTAAACTGTCCTCCGAATTCTCCAGATGGAATACGGAATGGAATATGAATGAATGAATATGAATACTCCATCTTATTTTCTCCTACAACTTCAGAATCGTCCGACATCGTTGTTACCTTTTTGTTTGTAAACAGCATTTGACTTACTTGCATTTCCTTAGTCTTTGCGCGTTTGCTTTGTAAACACTGGGTCTGTAGTTCCGGCTATGTTCCACGTGACCTTTCAACATGATTCAGTAGTACTTAGTATCGTGGACGCGCATCCCAGAACTAGTGCAAGTATACAATTTTTAATTTTCCAGAAAAAAAAAAGACAGATCGTTGCGCTAGATAAGAGCCTTCTTCCTCGGCTGGGATTGTTTAGAGCCCTTTGAAGCTGCATTTAAACTACATTTTGGAAGTTAAAAATCGGGGCACCAATGAAGTCCATTTTATATGGAAAAAAATCCAGAAATGCTTTCCTCAAAAAACATAATTTTTTCATGACTGAAGACAGAAAGACATGAACATCTTGACAACTGGGTGAGTAATTAATTTGTAAATTGTTGTTCTGGAAGTGGACTTCTCCTTTAATGAATTCCAATCATTCGTAAATTCGTGCACGCTCATAATTTGCATAATCCCCACCTATGAATTACAGCTATGCAAATTGCATGTCCAGGAACGCAGTGGAATATTCTCATCTACTTTCTCAGGTTTGGCTCCGGTATATTGCATAAATGCAAACAAAAACACTAATAGGCCATATGTTTAACAATAAATATTCAATAACATGTGTCTATGATTCCTGTCTGGTCTGCCCGCCACCAGAGGTCGCCTGTGCTTCCCACGAACTGTTCACATCACACAGAGTGTTGCACTACACCCCAGACTAAGTCTCCCATCACCCATCGCGCTGATTGCGCCTGTAGCCAATCAGACACTCTATATAAGCCTTGGACTTCCCCTTGTATCTTACCGAGTATTGTGGTGTTTTCGATGGTTGTTTCGAAGGTTTAGTGCAACAGTCTGTGTGATGTGAACAGTTTGTGGGAAGCACAGGCGACTTCTGGTGGCGGGCAGACCAGACAGGAATCATACCACTACCACAGAGTTTTTAGCCAACTTTAAAAAAAAATGTCAGGCGCTCTTCTTAAAACGACCAGTTGGTGGCGCTTGGAAATGCTTTAGTGGCACAGCATTTTTCCAGTTGAGATGCTTTAGTTGCTGTGATTTGGAATATCCATGTAATACTATTATCTCATTTTTAAGACTTTTACTAAATATAAAAAAGCAGTAACCAGTAATATTGACTTCTCCATTGTTGTAGGTAGCTGTTGTACAGGTAGGATGGTTGGTCGGTTATTTGTCCCGCCCCTCCTTTATTTACAGCTGGGTCAATAGTGACAGTGACGAGCGCTGCGTTTTACAGTTATCAACTCAACTTCAAAGAAAAAAAGAGAGCAAGGGCAAAGAACTTGTAATTTTTATGGCAGTGCATCAAAATTCAGTGTCATCAGTTTGCCAAAAGGAACACAGAACATTTTACGCATCATTTACACGTAGGGAGCAGGTGTACATTTTTTTCGTATGAACTAACATTTTGAAATTATGAACATTTTCATGAATTCGAAATTGGCTTTATGAACGATTTACACAAAAAATAATTCTGCTCGTGTTTCATGAATGAGGCCCAATGTGTATTTGACACACACTAGATCACTTAATTTTCACATTAACACATTTTACATTTTTGTAGACACACATTTTCATACATTTTAGCTGAATTCTAATTCATAGCGTTTTTATTTTTAATTTTTTTAATTAGTAGGAGTAGTAGTAGCAGTAATCAGTAGCAGTCAAAACAATCTTAATATATTTTTGAACATTTTTGTAATCCATATTGTAAATACAAACAATCAAAATAAAATCCATCCTAAAAATATGTATATTTTATATTAGTATTTTGTTTTCCTGCATGTCATATGACCATTACAGTAAGCCACATTTGAGAAACTAAAATTTGCTAACAAAAAAAATTCATATAATGGATAAGGAGCAATTCAAAAAGTGTAAATATGCTTTCCATTGTAGAGAATGAATTCGCTTTTGCTTAAATCAATATGCGCAATGGCTCTATTATCATGCGTACTTTTGGTAATCACAGTCGTGCTGAGCCATATCACACTCCTACTCATGTCATATTGCTAATTTAAAGCGCTATGGAGCAGGTCAAAGAGTTAGACATCCTCAACAAACTTCAAATAATGGTGCCATCCACCAACAAAATTTCAAAGACAAATTCTTTATATATTACACATCATAACCATTACTAAAATTAAGTTTTAAGAAACATGGCTTTAACCAACGTGATCTCATGATAATTCGTATGTATAGTACGTAAAATGTGGTTCCACAAAACGTACATTTACTTACGTTTTTACAGCCAGTAAAACGTACAATACTGACGTATTTTCAGCATCTAAACGTACAAATACTTACGTATTTTTAGCATTTAAACGTACAAAACTGACGTATTGAGGACACCTAAAAATGAATCCACATGAATATTGAAATCGCTGCATTAATTTCATTATTATTGTTGTTTTTAGTTGTCATACCAATGGCCTTATGTTTTCAGTTGCACTTTTAAATAGTTTAATAGTTTATTTAATATGAAATTATAACATTTCATTCTGTTCTGTGTGATTTCTGCTGCCAGTTCGTTTCCAAGGATATACATAATGTTAAACAAGACTACACTTTAAACCCTTAAAATAAATAACATTTCTGCAATCGTTTAACCATCCATGTAATATTTACTTAGTTTGCTGTGGTGGAACACAAAAGACGTTTTCTCCGACATGCTGTGACTAACAATAGAACCATAAAACACACCGAAACAATGAAATGTTTGAAACAATTTTATTTGTGCGCTATAATCCAGATCTTCAGAATCCATACGATCGCGAAGAACAGTCCCAAAATCAAGACTTTATCCGGCAATTTTCATCCCCATCCCAGCAGTGAGTCCAGTAGCAACAGCAAATAAACCCGCGCTGAAGTGCATTTTACAAATTCAAATACTGCCGCATCAAGAGACTACAGGTTTTACGGCAGGAAAATCGAAAGCTCATTGGCTCTGGATCAGGATAATAATTTGGATGATATTTTCACCGATCAGAGGACTGCGGCTGCAACGCATCGTCATTTGGATTACTTTTTGTACTGCTGTACGTTTTTGCAATAAAGAAATGAATGTGATTGCACTTTACTGTCTGCCATGTTTTTGTACAGAGAGAGTTATGATTAACGTTAGGTTTAGAGGTAGGAGTGGGATTAGTGGCTAAATAAAATATTTTAATGCTGTATTGTTACTAAAATGGTAATTTCCCTGCACATTTTGGTCAGTTACGTGGTCAGTTATCTTTTTATATTCGCTATAAAATTGGTAGGTTTAGGTTTGGGGGTAGGTTAAGGGGGCTAAAAATCTAAATCGCTTATTAATAAAATGATAAAAATGCATATTTGCTATAGAATAGGTAGGTTTAGGTTTGGGGGTTGGTTAAGAGGGTTAAAAATCTAAATCGCTTAATAAAATGACAAAAAGGCATTGATACGAATGAAATAAAAGATACGTAAATATTTTACGTTTTTTAACTAAAATTACGTAGCGATTTGTACGTTTTAAACGTTAAAATACGTCTAAATTGTACGTTTTAGCATCAATAAAAACGTACAAAAATGTACGTTTTGTGCTTCCAAACGTTATGTATAAATACCTACGTATAAACAATGAGACCAGGCTGCTTTAACAGTAACAACTAACTAGCCAAGATACATATCGCAGACTATTGACAGCGCCCAGGTTTTATGATTTAGCCATGAAAAGATAAAGTGGGAGAGGCAGATATTTTAAAAAAAATTTAGCAAGTGGTTGCCTAACTCATCAAGAACAAGGCAAGAAGTGAAAATATGACCTTGACAGTAGAAACTAAATAACAGTGTATTTGGGAAAGATTATTTGAGGTCTCTCTTTTCTCTAGCTCTCAAAGCTTCCTGTTTTCCTCTGACTAAGACACAGGAAGTGCTCCTGAATGAGCTTTACTGCCTGCTCCATTTTTGGCCTTTCTCTCCCATCAGAGAGTGATTTGCTGTTTCATGGTACTTTTTTTCATTAAGACAACAAAAGGCCATTTCTCATACAGCCTCCAAGCCTTCGCACAATGGAGCTACAGCCTTTCAGACATGGCCCAGATGTGACCGCTCTATTCAAACATACATACAATTACCTTGCTCGCTGCTTACACCAAGAAAGCTTGCTTTTCAGTGCCTGCTTTTTGATAAATAAATAATATATTTATATGTCTCACCATCCAGCAAGATGTGAAATACTGTATGCTTTGAACTCAAAATGAACAGAAAAAATGAGAAATAAAAAAGAAACTGTGTGTAATTACCTGTACGCAATTAAGAACTTGTATATCTAATAATCAAGCAATGAAGATAATCGAAATAAAATGTTTTACTTTACCTTTTTTTCAATTTGTATGTTCGTTTCTGACATTAATTTCTCTTTTAAAAATCCTTTCCATTTTATTTTCCAAGCCAATCCAAGCCTTTTGCTAAATACTTCAAGGAAGGAATGTGTTCAAAAGTTTATTAGTTTTTGCTGTGGAATATACATTAGTGCCAAGAATCGTAACACTTTTTGTACTGTAATGATTGAAATTTAAAATGATAGCTGTGTTTTGGAATATTGTTTCTAACTGAGCTAGTGCAATGTGATACCAACATATGGTGATCGAGCTGATTTTTGGAACATGAAAATGCTCATTTAACCAATTTGCATAATTCCCTTAGTGAACTGGATGTCACCTCAAGAGTCTTCACAACAGACCCTTATGAGACAGTTAATGTTTACATGAGAAACGAGAAAGCTCCTGGATCAATATCACTATAGAGTGCCTTTCAACCCTCACAATACTAAAAAAATGCTGGTCTTAATTTTCTGTTCGCTTTATGTCATGTCATAAATAGTAGACACTGAAGTATTATAGAAACACATTAGCTGAGATCCCACACATTATTTAGATAATTATTGGCCATTATTCAAAGCATAAACCATAAGATATGTCCACCCTGTCATGGACATATATATTACTTTTAAATTAGTTTTCATTGCAATATTAAAATACATAAAATATTTTGTGGAAACCATGTGTTTTTAAAGAAACTCATATAATTCTCACATGTATTTTTTCCTATTTGGAGAAAACTGATATTTGGATGCAGTTTTTTGTTTGCATGTTATTGTCCCCACACCTAGCTATGGAACACACTGGATTATATAGATGTGATTGAATTACTTTTTTAAATATTAATTTAAAATATCAAGATCGCAGGGTGGACCAGCACATGATGGGGTGGACGCATAAAGCAGAACACACAAAGCATGACAAAATATGACAATGAATCAAAAATAATATAATAATAAGTAATATAAATACTTTTTCAATCACACTGATATACCCCCTCCATGTCTTGTGTATGTCCACCCTATCAAGTCTAAGTGGCCGACAGGGTGGACATTTTGAGCTTCAATGAGCATAGCAGCTTACAACAAAGTGTGACTAGCTAAATAGTTAGTCTGGTTGTTGAAGAGAATTTGGTATATTGAAACTTACATATTTTGAAAATACTGTATTCTAATCACTGCTGGCATATTTTATGCCAATAGGGTGGACATGTTAAGCTTAGAAAAAGTAAGTAAGCAAATTCATACGAAGAAAGTCTTTCAGTTTAAAATCACCAATTCACTCAATTCCCACCACTGAAGAGACAAAAAAATCTGTTGTCCTGATGTCACTAAAGGGCATGGCCTTTTCTTAAAGGAGCAGATTCCCCAATACGGACAATCATTCAAGGGACATGGACAAACTTTATTAAATAAAAGTATATATTTTTTTTTTTTTTACAAAATGATCAATACACTCAAATCGAGTTATCTCTTATTTAACAAAATATTAATATATTAATAGGAGAACGAAATTTTATGATTTGACTATGTTCTACTCTCATTCAAATTTAATGAGCACATAGCAAAATAGCATGCATCCTCCTACAGAAAACTTCAAAAAAAAATTATATATATATATATATATATATATATATATATATCTACAAATAAAAAAATCTAGAAAATATATCTAAAAAGGCAAGTAATGCTTTTGTTATGAATATAAAAACTTTATATACATATATATACATTATATATATACTTTATATACATTATATACATAATATAACACACCCTTTCATAGTCATTTTTATGTTAAGTTATCATGGCAAATGAGTTATTTACGTACAGGACACCAAAAGACACCCTACAGTGTTCCTGACTTTTTTTAACACTGGTGTGCTTTTGAACATTTTCTAAAGTAGTATACAATTATGATTCCAAGCAGCAAAGCGAAAATATTACACAGCTGACAGATTACCATAGAGAAGGGAGGGAAGGATTTTGAGCAGTAGCTTTTAAAAGCAGAGGGAGTAGAAGAGAAAGTCACTAATCAATATTTCAGATGGGTTCTTGTGTCAGCGGTGTGTGACCGTCTCAACACACTATATTGAAATTCTGTAGCACTGGTTATGAGGTAGACAAAAATGAGGTAGACAAAAAAAAAAAAGTTTATGAGAGGGTGTAAAAAAAAAAAAAAAAAGGTTGACAATGTATTTTTAGTTCATCTGTTTTTTGTTAGAATTTGGCACAACAGTCAGCAAATTAGCAAATTAATGATAACAGAACCTCAACTAAATAGAGGTCTATTTGTCTACAATTTCAAGGGATTAATATGACAGCAAAAAAAAAAGAAATGCTTTATTAAAGCATTAGCTCAGGGGTGCCCAAACTCAGTCCTGGAGGGTCGCTGTCCTTCAGAGTTTAGCTCCAACCCCATTTCGACAAATCTTAATCAGCTAATCAAGCTCTTAGACATAGAAACTTACAGGTTGGTGTGTTGAGGCAAGTCGGAGCTAAACTCTGCAGGATACTGACCCTGCAAAAAATGACTGCAAAAAATGTTAGTTATTAAGTTCGTTTTTTAAAAGAGGTAAATATCCTTAAAATTTCACATGGGTTTGAATCAAATTCTGTCCGATGGTCAGTTTTCACACAGATGGTGCATCTTACCCCCTGACTCGGGTCACCTACCCCTAACCTGCGGCTAATTGAGCCGCAGGAACATGCCATATTTTTAGAATCCTTTGCCATAGATACATTCTGATCATTTAAAATGATAGGAAACATCCTAAAATTACTTTAGATATTTTCATTGGACTTCTGCCTCATTTTCTCTTATCTTGAAGACCACACAAGTAAAAAATGACACCTTATCTTACCTCACTCTCACCTACTGTATATCAGCCAGTTATTATTACAAAACCAGGATTTTTTTTGTAATAATAACTGGCTGTAGCCTATCAGCTGCCTATATCGCCTTTGGCATGTTGTTCTTCCATGTTCTTACACACAAAAACAGAAGTCAGGAAGGTCATTCACACTACTCCCAGTGTTTCCCCTACCATTATATTAGGGGGGCACCTTCATGTGGGTCACTTCATGTGAATTTTACTGTTTTATTGGAGAAAACTAGCATCATATCATACTGTTTACAAACAGAAACTAAACGGCACCCCGTCAAAATAAAAGTACAGTTTAACATGAAACAGAAATATATAAGTCTTGTATTACTTTTGTACAGTAAAATATAGGTCTTTATATATTCCTATTTCTGCCTAATTTTAATGAAACAATTAAATTATTAAAAGAAAATATTACTCCAAAAAATATTACTAACATACTCCATTATTTGTGGTCATACAGATAAGAGTAATACATCTTTAGAATCTGTAAATGGTCTACTTTCATTTGTGTGCAAAATAATAACAAAATGTTGTGCTTTTGTAAAATAATAGATGCAAACAGGGTGTGCTTTCTGCCATCTAGATCTCTGTGAACTTGAGTGTGTCAAAAACATAAAAAAACTGAACCGAAATTCTGTGCTTGATTCACAGACATGAAAAAAACCATTCAAAATACAAAATGTCTACTTTTAAATGAACCAATTCAAATGGAAAACAGTGAAATATGTTTCCTATTATCACTGTGGAGATGATGAGTCAGTGTCGTTGCCTTCATAACTGCAGCCAACAGTACAAAAAACACTAGTTTATCAATAAATTATGATGATGTTAAGAGAGCCTTCTTGCTGTTATTTCCCTGAAGCATTCATAATCATTACTTCTGTAGTGCACTGTGGCAAGCTTTATCCGTGGTTTTGAGCGCTGATAGGCTATAGGCAATTAAAGGGCTCATAATTATGAATTATATGGTTTATTAATATAAATGTACAAATAGTCGACCAATCACTTCAAATGAATGACAATTAGTCGGCAGCCCTAGTTTAGAATGACATGAAATCTGGTAATCGCCATCCTTCACCAGATTGGGAGTGGGCGTGCCGGTAGAAGAAGCCGCAGCCCCTCGCGCTGCAGACCTCAGAGGGGAGCGCGTGCGGCCGAGGGACTCCGCCCATTACCTGGACCCTTCCTTCTCTAACTCTACCCCTCCTTCACGGAACCCCCAGCACAATGAGGACACCAGATCCCTGTTTATTTTGGACACTTTTATTTACCCCTTTTTGGACACTTTTGTTTATTTTATGTTCAATAAAAGCCTGATGTCACACCCACTGTGTCTGTCATTTTGCTCGTCCCGCCAGACTCCCTATTTGCTGTAAGGAGAGCTACTCAGTCTAAGTTAAAGGGTTAGTATTTCTGAGAGAGCTTTCTGACCCTCCATAGACAGTAAGGGTACTACCACGGTCAAGGTCCAGAAAGATCGTAAGGACATCAGAAACAAAAATAACGACTTCATTCGACAATTCTTCTCCACTGCATCAGCCTAGCGCAGGGGTGTCAAACTCCCGTCCTAGAGGGCCACAGCCCTGCAGAGTTTAGATTCAACCCTAGTTAAACACACCTGAACCAACTAATCAAGTCCTTCAGGCTTAATTTCAAAACCGCATAGTATGTGTGTTGGTGCAAGGTTGGAACAAAACTCTGCAGGGCTGCGGCCCTCCAGGAACTGAGTTTGACACCCCTGGCCAGCGCCATATAGGAGAGTATCATGATGCATGTCAGGCTTTCCTCACATGTAAGCAACACATGCATGTTGACATAGAACACACATGCACCGTGTTTTGCTTATGTTTAGAGAAAGCCCGCACATCGTGATACTCTCCAAAATGGCGCTAGGGTGACGCAGAGGAGAAGAATTGTTGAATAAACTCATTATTTTTGTTTTCTTTGCACACAAAAAGTATTCCGGTAGCTTCATAAAATTACAATTGAACCACTGATGTCACATAGACTGTTGTAACGATGTCCTTGCAACCTTTCTAGACCTTGAACATGGTAGTACCCTTGCTGTCTATGGAGGGTCAAAATACTCGGATTAATACCTTGCTGTCTATGGAGGGTCAAAATACTTGGATTTCTGTTTCAAAAGATGAACAAAGGTCTTATGGGTTTGGAACAACATGAAGGTGAGTAATAAATGACTGAATTTTGGGTGAACTAACCTTTTAAATAGCTTATCGGAACTTGTAAAACTACCGTACCATGCACAGTGCCATTTGCTTAGCTCTGTCAGGTCCCTAATGCCCCGTAAATATTGATAATCTAGCACTGTTCCAAAGGCTGGTATTCTTTAAGCCTTATCTTATTGAGCCAAAGCAACTCAACCAAAGCAACTTAAAAGTTGACCTCATTTTAATAGCTAACGAACAAGCTAGAAAGAATGCACAATGGCACAAACAGTCCAACCCTAAAGAAATAAGTCCCAGATAAAATAGATGGCTTAAAAATGATGAGTTTTACGTCTGTAAACACGCTTCACATTTCTGCCCACTTTGCAACTCGATTTTAAAAGTGCATCAAGTAGGTCTAAGTTGATCTAACATCTGTTTTTTTTAAATAATATAAATTTATGCAGCAAATGAGAATCATTAAAGTTTCCAAATATATTCTGAGACAAAGCTTTAGTTAATGATCTTCAGTTTTCAGTTACTGGCCCCATGCTGATGAGCCTTTTGCTCTGAGTGTGAGGTAAAAGGCCCCCCTCGCTAACTCATACATGTAAATGATTTTTAAACAAAACAAATTACTTTTAGGATTTATTATTTTCTCACAAAATGTATTACTCCATCATTATTCAGTAAAAAGTTATTTCTGCAATCATGCACTGCAGAAGCAATGAAAAACACATTTTCCTTAAGGGCAGCCTACCCTAGACCCATTGTACCCTAAACTTTTACAGTGGGAAAAAAGTTAGTAACATCTTTTGTACTGCTGTTTACTATTAAAATCAAATGCTGTAGCAAACTTGCAAATTCTTTTGGGAATGATTATAGATTAAGTTTTGCATTCAGTAAAGAAAAAGAAAAGAGAAACATGTGTTATTTTAATGGATTCAGTGCCACAGTGAGAGCCCTCAAGTGATGCTTGGCAGGCAACAACAACAGACGGTCCTGGAGAACTAGGGAAATGCATCAAACTTCTAAACAGCCCAAATGACTAGACAATGTTGAGAAAGTAGCACTGAAAGCCCATATGATGAGAGTGAAAGTGAGAAGAGACCAAAACAGAGAATAAGAAAGCAAAAGAAATAGAGAAAGAATGAAATCATGTATAATGTAAGTGTCTCTCTTGCAAACAACAATCTTGTAGCAATTCACCATGTTGGAAACATGCTGCCCTCTAATGGAGCACTGCCTCATCTGACCTTTTCAGGTTTGAGAGGATTGGGTTTGCTGTTATTTTGTTCCTTTTTTTAATGTTTATTAATTACAACGTTTTGACATGTCCTATATGAAAATCAGTTTGATCAAAGTCTAGTTCATTTTCCCAGAATATAAAGACTGTAAATTTAAAACACATCTTCTATACATTTTTGTCCCATAATTTCAGCTAGTTTGGCTACTCAGTGTCTCATACACATCACTTTGCAACAAACTTGCATGACTTTAACATCCTGCACCAGCATAACCCAGGTCAGTGAGCAAGTGCAGACACACAGCACACTGGGTCAGCTGAACTGTCTGAGGAAATACACATAGGCAGTGGGGAGGAAATCATCCTTTCTGACTCAGCCAATCAGAGAAGGAGCGCTGATATCGGAGCGTGACAGACGTTCTGGCAGAGAGAGGGAGCAGAACATTGTCGCTCAGATTTCTCTCGCTTAGTTGCATCCTGAGTCACTTTTATGCCTTGGTTTAACATTTGACGAGTCACAGTGTGTGCGTGATATTTACTGTATTTGCTAATGAACTTCTGTTTGACTAAGGTTTTTCTGAAATGGATTATTATAGCAGATAAATTAACAGCCTATTTTGTTGAAATTGTATATTTAGTCAAACACTTCCTAGCTCACATAATTTGCTTATAGAGTGCTACAGGACTGACATACTGTCTTTTTGTATGTTAACAAGCATTTTAGCACTTCCACTGCCATTGTCCTAAAATAAATGGGCTTTTTGTATAGGGTTTTGGTTATGGTCAGCCATACATGAGAGAGATAGACGCTGTCAGCCTACTTACAACACCTTGGGATTTTTCAACCTAATTTACACCTTCACTGTGGCCAAAACATTGAACTGTCAAGATTTCACCTGTATTTTATCACACATCTGATGAAACCACATGGCAGAGTGGTGAAGTGACATCCCATTAATCTGTAATACACAAAGCACAGTGGCTGTTTTGGGAAAAAAAGTTCAGGCAAAAATGAAAATTCTGTCACTATTTATTCACCCTCATGTTACACCAGGTCTAAGCATTAATGAACAGACATCGACGTCAAAACTCGCAAATACTGCAAACAAATATTTGAGTCCTGTTGTGGTGGAGAACCAGTGAATAAGAAAATTAATTTGGGTCTATTCCTCCAACAAAGCTATCATATGAATTCTTAAGACTTAAAAATCATGCATGAGTCATATGAGCTCCTTTTTCATACATTAATCTGTAAACCCCATTCCCCATTGTGTTTTACAAAAAAGATAAGCTAAAAAAAAAAAAAATCAAAACAGCTCCTTGTATGTTTTACTGAAAAAATAAAGCCATATAGGTTTGGAACAACACAAGGCTGAATAAAGAAGTTATTCCTGTAGGATGTTCTGTAAAATAAGCTTACTGAAATAGATGATGCTTTCTTTAGAGTGAATATTTGTGAGTTTCTGCTGCCCCCCTGCGGTTCTGAAAGGTATTACAGAAACACTACTACGGCTGCTGTGTTCTGATGGTTTCCTTCAGAAATGGATTTGAGGTTCATCAGACCAGACAATTTTGTTTCCCACAGTCTGAGAATCTTTCAGGTGCTTTTTTGTAAATTGTGAGTGGACTTTCACAAGGAGAGTCTCCCGTCTGGCTACTCTGCCTCAAGGTCCTGATCGGCAAAGTGTTGCAGTGATAGCAGTCCTTCTGTACATTTTTCCCATCTCCACACAAGATCTCAGGTTCTTGGTCATCTCTCTTACCAAGGTCCTCTTTCACTGATAGCTCACTTTGGCCAAACGATCAGCTGTATGAAGAATAATGGAGGCCACTGTGCTCTTGGGAACCTTCAATGCAGCAGAAATGTTTCTGTAGCCTTTCCCAGATCTTTGACCCCAGATGGCTCGGTTTTTGCTCTGATATATATTTTGTGGACTTCAGTAAAACAGTACAAAGAGCCAAAAGATGATCCAGAAAAAAATGGAATACACCTGGGTTAATATTCAAATGTCGAAGCAAAAGGTCTGAATACTCATGTATATTTGGCATTTCAGTTATGTCTGTACATTTAACGGCCCAATTGTTTGGTGTTTTAAGTAAAACTGTCCTAATGTTTATGACTGCGTACAAATACCATAGAAAGACCATCAGCAAAGAACAATAGTGGGCCAGAACTATTCCTGTTTCCATAAAAATTGACCACAGTGGTTTCACAAAGTCAACTTCCATGAAACTTCCTGCAACTGCTAAAACTTTCTTTTGTTGTTTGATCCGAGACAAAGACGGCAGCAGGTATATATAACGCAGCTGTTACTTCAAGTGGTAATGCACAGATTCAATATATACAAATGTTTGCGCTTACAGATATAACTGAGTGACTGGCATTGTGTGTATTTGACTGTTCAGTAATAAGCCATGAAAGACATTAAAACAGTCATTTACTTTTGTTTTCATAATTAAAAAGCTGTCACTAATCTAAGAGAGGCTACTATGACAAGAATCTTTTACTACAAAGAAATAGTGCTGTTACAATACCAAAATTGATATAATGACTTTGACGTAATCTTGTGAGTATTTGACTGTTAAGCCATGAAAGAGAACTGGTATTCGCTATTGTTTTGAGTTACTATACCAAAATGTGAAACCAAAATCTGACAGATTTCATAATCTTTAATATCATCACAAAAAGAATTACTAACTTGACAACTGCTATAGGTATATTGAACATTATTCAAACATAAAGCAAAAAATACTACATACAGCAAATCTTAACCAATCCAATATTATCCAATTGCCCAGCTCTAATGTGGAAAATTTAATGTGGCAATTTGTGAATTTCTGTAAATCTGCTTTTAAATAGTATTTTGTGAAAAGTACAAAAAATGGCCTGACTTCACTTACATGTTCAAAAAACAACTCATATACAGTAGTTTCCGATTAAATCTGATGAAATGCAATTAAAAAATGGTGATTAGCATTTTAGTCTAAAGAGCAAAAAACACTATTTTTTCATCAATATATAACTTGTATGTAATGTCATACACAATACACAATACAGTAGTATTGGCTATGACAGAAACTGAACAACTAAATGAACATAAACCAAGCCCAAAAGCAGGCCTACGTATCATTAAACTATGGCATTAAATATCCACAAGGTGTCTCTGTCAGACCAGTCACTTACTGTATGTGGCAGTTATCAACACCACATGAATAACAAATATTATCTAATATTATTTAGCAGACGGTATTACTATAATACACTAAAGTCATGATAGGACTATGCAAATGTCATTTATCTCATCTAATATATCCACTATTTTACAAAACAGAGCCATAAGTAGACTGATTATTTTAAAATCTGTCTTAAAATACTGAAAGATACTTATCTTTATAGAAGAGGCAATTAACAAGATCATAGATGCAAAGAAGGATAAACGCTATCGCTGTAAGCATAAATGCCGAGTCATTCTCTCATCTGACTTTGATTTCACCTCACTATTTACCGACTGCCATAAAGCTGACAATCTGATCGCCTGCTTCCAGGGGAAAGACAAATGAATATCAGCAGGAGCCAATTTGGAGTACTCTCAGTATTATGATGCATAATCACAGATGCACCTTCAATAAATCAAGCTGACAGCCTTATCCAGTCAGTCTCTGGGCTATGAACACAAGACAGACTTCACTTAACCACACACAAAAATTAGCAGTGCTGTCAACAGCACAATCAGCTGAGATTTTAAATGTCAAAAATAAAGTACACCGGTCCAAAAAGTTTTGGCAATGTATTTCAGGAGCTTATAAACAAGATTGTGGAGAGTTGTCTAAAGGAGTGATTCTTCACTGCAGGGCCATGTACCACTAAGGGGGATTGCTTAGAGGGTTGTATAAGCAAGTTAAAGAATCACTACTAAAATGAATTAATTGCTGTTTATGAAAAAAAAAAACATGTTTGTGTTGTTTTCACTCAAAGGCTTTGGACTCACCATGCTGTTGAGATCAGAGTCAAAGCTTCCACAGGGGTGTCCAGAGTCTGCCAGTGCCTCCATTCCTTCTTCATCCCACATGTAAGTCCCTCCAGAACTGTCTGAGGGTGACAGGTCCAAAGACGAGCCATGAGGAAAATCTCCTTCAGGAGACAACATCTCATGCTCAAAGCCATCTTTACCAGCTGAAAGAAAGACAATAAACTGGATAAGAAAGGGACAGAGAGAAATATTTTGAAGTAATCTTAGTGAAAATATTACATCATTATGCTGCCTTCTAGGGTACCTTGTTTTGGCAAAAATCTAAGGAAGCGTCAAACATATCCTTTGTATCTTTTGCTAAAATGCAATACAGCATTATGTGCAATGCTGAGAAGCACCAATAAAAATATACATAGTAGAGGTCAAAAGTTTACATACACCTCGCAGAATCTGCAAAATGTTCATTATTTTACCAAAATAAGGGGGATCATACAAAATGCGTGTTATTTATTTATGTTGTACTGACCTGATATTTTACATAAAAGACATTTACATATAGTCCTTAATAGAAAATTATTCAAAAAAAGACCCCGTTCGAAAATTTACATATGCTTGATTTTTAATACTGTGTTGTTGCCTGAATAATCCACAGCTGTTTTTTTTTTTTTTTTTTGTTTTGTTTTAGTTTTTTTGTAGTGATAGTTGTTAATGAGTCCTTTGTTTGTCCTGAACAGTTAAACTGCCCACTGTTCCTAAAAAATCCCTCAGGTCCCACAAATTCTATGGTTTTTCAGCATTTCTGCTTATTTGAAATTTGAACCCTTTCCAACAATGACTGTATGATTTTGAGATCCATCTTTTCACACTGAGGACAACTGAGGGACTCACATGCAACTATTACAGTAGGTTCAAATGCTCACTGATGCTTCAGGAAGAAAAATTAAGGCATTAAGCCTGTAAACTTTTGAACAGAATGAAGGATGTGTACATTTTTCTTATTTTGTCTAAATACCACACTTTTTTCATTTAGTACTGCCCTTCAGAAGCTTCAGAAGATACTTGTTTTCCAAACGACAAAATAAGTTAAATTTACCCTGATCTTCAAATTCTTAATGCATTGTGTGAGCATTTGAACCTTCTGTAATAGTTGCAAACGAGTCTCTCAGCTGTCCTCAGTGTAAAAAGATGGATTTCAAAATTATACAGTCATTGTTGGAAATGGTTCAAATACACAAAAATGGTGAAAAACCAAAGAATTTGTGCGACCTGAAAGGTTTTTCTGAAGAACAGTGGGCAGTTTAACTGTTCAGGATTCCTGAACAACTATCTCTAAACAAAAAAAAAAAAACAACAACTGTGGATCATTCAGGTAACAACACAGTATTAATAATCAAGTGTATGTAAACTTTTGAACGGGGTCATTTTTTAAATTCAGTTATATTCTCTTGTAGATGTAAACATCTTTTATGTGAAACATCTTATTTATGTCAGTACTAAATAAAAAAGAACATGCACTTTGTATGGTCCCTCTTATTTTGGTAAAATAACGAACATTTTGCAGATTTTGCAAGGTGTATGTAAACTTTTGACCTCAATTGCATGTACAGTACATACTAAGATAAGAAAATCAAAGCTATTTTAACAATGAAAAAATGACACACTTCACCTTTCAACACTATATTTTTGTGTAATATTACAGTTATTTAAGCAGAAATCACACTGGCTTGTGTCTATGAGAAAATATAATGTCAATCTGTCATTACTAAACCCTGAGAGGATGATCAGATTCATAATACACTAAGATTAAAATTAATAAAGTATATTAAGAATAAAGAATAGAGAATGAAGTTAAAAATGCTTTGTATTCCCAAAACATTTTTCAAGAATGTTTTTACCTTTTTTATGAGATTGTTCTAAGACCAAATTTATAACGAATATAAATAACTAAGAAGAATGCTTTAAATTTAGGATAATATCCAGTTGCACATAAGGTAAGATTGGTTAATGAATTTATTGGGTTGTTTTGAATATTAAGCATTACATCATAAGGCAAGCTACATACTAATATTACTAGAGATGTGAACCAATACTCTAATGATTGCTATTGATTATGCTCATGATGTGTCGAAATTCAGTAGCAACTTGTTACTTTGAATAACAACAAAAATTACTCAAAAGGGACAGGTTTTTAAAAATTATTATTTAAAAACACATGATGGAAAAAAAGGTGCTAAACTCCCATTAAGGAGGTGTTTTTCCATGAGTCATAAGAACCGTCAACCAATCACCAAATTAAGCCTGTATCTTTTGCTAAGAAAACAAAATGTTCTTAAGAATATATTTAAGATCTTTAAGAACCATTCAATTATTGCATTTATGAACATTCATGTAGAAAATTGGAAAACTTGTTACGAGGTGTAATGCTCAATTCTTAGTCACACCTGTGAGGCCCATCCCTGCCCAGTCAACAGTTTCGGATAAGAAGGTGTGAAGGCTGGTCACCGATGATTCCTCATTGCACTTTGTAATTAGAGCGCTGTCATCTTTACATAGTCCTAAGTGGTCAAACCCATCGAGGACAGGCAGCAGCAGGGTCTCACCTCCATTCCCGAGATTATCAAAGTCATCCATATACTCTTCACTAGTGTCATTGTGCTCCACAGAGGAGGACGATGATAGTGACATATCCTCCAAGGAGGGGCCCAGACTCCCCTCAGCCTCCTTTGCTTCAAAAGAAATCTCATTTGGGGTAGTTTCAATACTTTCAGTGTTGCTACTTGGTTCTGAAGTGGTGTCTGCTATCTTTGTAGCGTCTTGGACATTTTTACTCAATTCTGCTTCTTTTTGGACAGCTCCAGTGAGAACAGGACAGGGATGTTTGGTTAGTGTTGGACGTGTAAGTCTATAGCTGAGCACAGAAGGTTTGTTACTTGAAATGCTAGGCAAAAGGGATTTCTTTGTTGTGTTTGTCTGCAAAAGATGACTGCTACTCGTTGCAGATGGTCTTGGAATTCCATATTTACTTACTTTCTCTTCGGAAAACACTATATTTGGCTGTATGGGGGATGATTTAGCCACTGGAGATTGTGCCAAAGGTCTGGGAAGTTCTTTAGCAAGATCTGTAGCTTTGTTAAAGGAGTAGGAACGGGTAATAGGTGTGTTGGTGGACCATGCTGCCCTCTTGGAATGGGTGAAACTCTGGGAGCGCACTATGCTGTCTTTAGAGGCAGACTTGATGCTGTCGTTAGACAGTGATAGTTTGCTCTGCAGGGTTCTTTGTTGGGGAACATGACCAACACCGGACCCTGACGAGCCACAGCGCCCATTACCAGCACTTACTCCATTCTGAGTAGCTATGTCATTATACAGTGAATTCCCTGTTGAGAGGCGTTTGGGAGTAGTCATGCGGGGAAAGGTTTTGCTAGGCTGGGGTATGCTCCTGGTACAACTACTTTGTGAAGTGGGGACTGAACTTTTACATTTTACTCCAGCTGGAGGGGAAGGCTTTTTAGTCACCATCACTGGAGACTGTGAATTTATAGTTACACTAGTCTCCTTATCCAAGCTGTCAGAGGGCTGTACTTTATTTCCAATGTCCTCTTCACCCTTTCTCCAATTTGGGGATTGCAGACGTGTTAAATTATTGAGTCTGCCTAGAGGTCCACCTTTAGACTTCGATGAGGAAACCGGGAGGCCAGATCCTTGAGGAAGGGTGGTCATAGTGGTGCCTGAAGGCCGAGAAGCAAACTTGGGCAGCCTTGAGACCATGTTGAGCTGTTTGACAGCGTTCCTTTCCATCAGCTAGGTTCACCACCATTGATGTGAGGACAGAACTGCAAAAAAAAGAGAAAGAGAGGATAAAATATGAACCAAGTATTTTGCTTACATGTTGTACACCAGGTGTGCCCAATCCTGTCCCTGGAAATCTACGTTCCTGTAAAGTACAGCCCCAACCGTGACAAAACACAACCAAACCAGCTAGATCTTCAGATGATTACAGACAGGTGTGTTCGATCAGGTTTGGAACTCTGCAGGTAGGAAGATCTCTAGGAACAGGATTGGGCACCTCTGTTATACACAACAGCCACCAGAGCAGTGCATGGATATGCAGTGTTTACAAAGTGTAATATCACATGCCTTTTCCTGCACATTTTGAACCATAAAAATCAGCAAACTTTTGCATATATTCAGATTCAATAATGTGATGATGCAAATAAAAAGTCATTGAAGCACATGACATGATGTAATGGGTCATAATATAACATAATGGGTCCAACTTAAATATGTACACAAATTTCAGGATGCGGTGCATCCTTGGGAATAATCACTTTGGATCTAAAATGACCTGCTTTCAAAACATGGCTTTTCAAAAAAAAAAGTGAGGGATAAGTTGAACCTAGGGAGAGGGTAAGTTTAGCCACGTCGAGTTAAACTGCTATTAATTATGCTGACGTAAAACTGAACATTTTCACCTCATGCTATATCAAAGGAAGAGAAATTCAATAAAAATGACTTCTTAAAATCTCTGTGTTAGCCTTGTGATGGACTGGCCATCCATCTAGGGAGTTTCCTTGTCTGTGGCTCAAGACACTAGGTGAGGATCCAGCTCCCCTCAATCCTAATAAGGACAAAGAGGTTTGGATAGCATAATAGATGAATTGATGACTTCCTAAAAGTTTTATTTCTTAAAGGTTTTATTTCTTAAAGATAACAGCAGTTAACAACTTTAAGACATTTTAAAAATTACTTACAGGCTAATAGTACTGTACTCAATGTAGAAATGTTGCAGGGAAATAGTTTCATAAAAAAAACTTCAATGGCAAATTTTCAGAAACAAGGCCTATTTAAAAGAAAAGTTCAAAACAAAGAACAAAATCAAAAATGTTTGCTCTAAAATTAATTAAATATAATGAAGAACTACAGTAAAATAATACTTTATAATTATTAAGATAGGTTGGGGCCACTGGCTCCACTTACCCCAGGACTTTTAACTCCCATTACCCCACACTTATCATATTCCATGGGCCTCTCTCCATCACAGGGTGAGTAAAATGGTTAACTGTTCAAATATGTGTGGTCATATCACCAGTTTTGTTTAAGATTATCTAGAAACAGGGGGTAGATCAACTTCTCCACATGCTCAGATCACCCCACTCTCCCCTATATCATAATTTGACAGAACAAGGTGGAAAAGAAGGTTTTCTTCAAGAAATCAACCAAATATAGACCTCACACATAGCTTTATCCCTTCAGAAAACTTTAAATTTCAGAGCATGGTAATCAGAGTAGGGACTACTAGTATTAGAGATTCGAGATCTCTGAGATGCTGTATGTGCCCTTACATATTTATGCACATGCACACTCTTAAATAAATGATGTTGATTGTAGTTGCAATGCTTTTTGCAAATGTTTGTTTGAACTATGGTTTCAGAAAGCAACAATTTGGTGAACTATGTTGGAAAAGAGAGCACTTGTGATCTTAATCAGGTGTGTTAGACAAGAAAGACACACAAAATGTGCAGAGCAGTGGGGCGCCAGGACCAGAATTGAAAACCACCTTATGCCTTGTCCTCAGACTTCCCCTTGTTTGATGGGACTGACACGAGGATTTCAACAATAACACTATTAAATGCGGTGCTCGAGGCTTTGAAATTACAGCCAAATTATATACAAGTACTTAAAAAAAATGTCTTGATAATTTTAACAAAGAGGCATCATATGAGAGGGCCCCCTTCCTGAAATACTCTGATGAAGATCAGAGGTGAAAGCCACGTGTGCACTTGGATGAAGATTAACCTGATGAAGGGGTATAAAGCATTACACAATCATTATGTTAGAAATGTTCAAAAGCCCTGTTCGTGCTAATGAATTCACTGGAGGGCTAAAGCATGACCAAGTGGAGATATTGCCACATTGCCAAAAGTTGGTGGATACAAAGTATCTATTCAGGAGAAAGACAGACCAACATGCCCTGTGACTAACTGAGATCAATTCATACTGGAAGCATGTTATGTTCAAGCCTCTAAAGAATTTATTTATGGTTGCAATGAAAAGTCTGTAAACCATTTTGGAGTTTTTGATATGACAATCTGACTAAACTAACAAATAACCAAAAAATGTGATCCACTGAGTTTAGCAACTTAGAGCTTACTAGCAACAAACTCCACCAAATGTGTCTTGTAGCTGCTTATAAGATTTGCACAAGATTCAGCTTGAATTTTGGACCCTTTCTTCCCTTCTTAGTTCATTAACATTTTGTGTTGGACTGGCTCTTTTAGTCATGCAGTCCATCTATTGCATTGTCGGAAGGTCTCATCAAGTAATTGACAGAAAAAAGTACAACGGTATTCCAAAGATCTGTGGTAAGTATATGGTACATGAATTTTACACTAATTCATTACAGGAATAATTCTATAATTCTACTCTAGAGTTTTCAGGGATGCTGAGCAAGCAAGCTTATACGTGGTATTAACAGAGAGCTGCCATGATGACTTATTTTTGTAGGCCAACACAGACGTTAGCATTGCCCTGGTCCCCTCGACAAAAACTAACAAATTTTTCCCATTGGGTTGTGGATTTTTGCAGAAAATATGCACTGTGATCAACAAAGAATGCCTGTAATGAATTTGTGCTCAGAAATCACCTGTACCTGTTGTACTCTACACTGTTAAAAAAAAACACACACACAATTTGTCAACTTAAAATAATTTGTTACCCTGCTGCCTTAAGTTCAGTCAATTCAAAAAAAAGTTGTACTAAGTGACAACTTAGATATTTGAGTTGACTACACTAAAAAATTGGTTTGCTGAACCTAAAAGCTGTGCGTGTTGCCTGGCTGCCTTAAGACTGTGAGTTGAATCAACTCCAATATCTAAGTTGTCACTTAGTAAAACTTAACATTTCAAGTTGACTAAACTTTTTTTGAGTTGACTGAACTTAAAAT
The DNA here is from genome assembly GCA_012976165.1 of Labeo catla. NCBI lineage: Eukaryota > Metazoa > Chordata > Actinopteri > Cypriniformes > Cyprinidae > Labeo > Labeo catla. The sequence continues at coordinate 962,352 of VONZ01000102.1, forward strand.
TTTAAGGCAGCAGGGTAACAAATTATTTTAAGTTGACTCATTGTTTTTTACGGTGTAGTTAAAAAAGAAAAGCATCATTTAATAATGAACAGGTTCATACCCATCATCTTTTACTTATCCAATAACAAATATGACTGAAGAGTATTAAAAGCTGAACTAAAATCTCAGCTCTACCTTAAAGCTGTCCACCTCAAGAATCATGCCTATATAGAGAGAGTCGAAAATGACGTTGCAGTCATTCAGCTCATTTGTTTTCTGTAGATCAATAGCAGTCTGAATAGGCCTATGGTATGTGCTCACCTTGAGTTCATGTTAGTAATAACTTAATTTTCATTAAGTCATTACAGTTTTCATCTGAATATGTGTTTACCTTGATTTCATATTAGTAATAACTTAAGAAATTTCATTGAGTCATTCAAGTTTTTAATTTGAATTTTCAGCATTCACTACTCCAGTCTTCAGTGACCCACATGATCCTTCAGAAATTCATTAATATGCTGAATTAGAAAAACATTTATTACTATTAATGTAGAAAACAGTTCTGCACTTAATATTTTTGTAGAAACTGTGAAACATTCAACAAATATATTTTACATAGAAAAAAAGACTAAGACGTGTCAAGACAGATTGACACATGTGACAAGGAATACTGTTATGAGAATTCCAGGAAGTTCTTTTTTATCCAGCTGAGTCACTGAAAAGAATGAAGCTCGACTGAAACCCACTGGATTGAATGACTGAAGATCTAACAGAATAGACTATGCACCTTTTAGAGCTATTTACTTAAGACATATTTGCTTCCCATCACTATTTGCATTTGTACTGTATGTTGTACTGAGTGAATGTGTTTGCTGTTAAACACCCAGGCACACCTATGCTTACACATGACACATGAGGTGAAGCAAAAGGATGCAAGCATGAAAAAAAAAAATCAAATACTGTCTTTAAAAGACCAACAAAAATAAGACAGACTAAGACAAAATGACACATATAGATGTGACAGATGTGACTCACGAATGAAATGCCAGAAAAACAAACGCAGGCAAATGGTAATGATTGCTGCAACAGCCAACCTTGCCTCCACACACACCACTGAACCAGAACCATTAGATGACATTAAAAGACTCTATTTAAGGATCAAAGTGCAACCACTCAAAGCTAATTACATGTGATTTTAAATCTTTACCTATATATCATCTTATCTGGTAACAGTATATATCACAATACAATTTACTTTAGGTTATGAATGAATAAATAATGATCAAATCCGGCATTACACAAACTTAACGTAAATAAGACTCAAATGTTCCAATAAAAGTTCCCACTCTAAAATCCGACGGGATGAGATGAATCACAAGCAGCATTTAAAAGCAGCATATCTGATTTGCACATGTGGCACACATCATTTGAATTCTGTGTTAATGTGGCAAACTGTGATGTTGCTCACCACCAGTAATTAACTAATATCCGCTTTATATCACAACTTAATAACAAGTTCTTCCTTGTCTCATTTGAGGCGCGTCACACTTTGTTTTCACACTTCTCCATGTTTCCCGACACTCTCATGTGTAAAGCATTCCTGCCCAAATGCATTATATCTACTGTGGTATAAACAGTATAACAGAATCTGCACATTATATTGTCACACCGCCAACAGTTGTGCTTAAAATTATTCATACCCTATATGATCAAAGAAGGCTGTGAAAATAAGTCTGTATTGTTTATCCATTTGATTTTTCATTCGACAATTTCATTTTCATTTGATAGAGTACCCCATGTGCACAATGGAATATACTAATGTTTCTTTAATGTTGTGGGCCTATTTTTCTGCCAGAGATCCTGGATATCTTGTTCAGATAGTTGGCATCATAGATTCTAACAAATACCCTGCTAGAAATCTTAATTGCCTGTGGTTGGATCCTCCAACAGGACAATGATCCACAACATCAAAATCAAAACAAAAATGGGTCACTGAGAAAAAAGCCAAGCTTCTGCCATAGCCAACCCAGTTCCCTGACCTGAACCCTATCTGACGGGTCTGAAGAGATTCTGTATGAAGAAATGGTCTGTGATCTCTTGTCAGATGTTCTCTAAACTTATCAGGCATTATAGGTGACGATTCAGAGCTGTTATCTTGGCAAAAGGAGGTTGCAAAAAATATTGAATAAAAGGGTATGATTAATTGTGGCCAATGTGTTAGAGAAAAACATCATGAGATCATGAGAAAAAAACATCATGAGATTTCTCTTCCATTTTAAATTCTTTTTCTACAATGAAAGGATATATTTTTGTAAATCTTTCAAATAAAGGATCAAAAGGATTAATGATACAGATTAATTTTCACAGCCTTCTTTGATCATATTTACCAAGAGTATGAATTATTTTGAGCACCTTTACAAAGCTAACAATTAATGACACAGACAACATAATCACAACAATCTAAACAGTTACAGTCCTGCTGCTGCAAACTTGGTAAACTTGCTCAGGGGCTCACCTGGTACAACACTACACTTGCATAGCGAACTGCTGAAGCATGTGTCTCAATGCATGAGTCATGATAAAAACATAAAGACATGTAGAAACAAGCTCAAATAAAATGGATGCTTCAGTAAAAGAATTTTTATCCCACATTTTCTTTTGTTTACACGCATTTAGTGCCACTTTTATTTTAAATGTGTCACGGAACATACAAGAAGCAACGTGATTTCATTTTGCTGAAATGTCACTACAGGCATGTTTTCCCAATGAGCCTGGGTTTGGCATGATGATGATAGGAATTAAACACATTAGTTATATAACTACAACTTACACAATAAGAAAAAAGTGAGAAAAATGAAAAAGGTACAGGTAAATTTTTTCTGCCATGTTTTATGGTAAGAGATAAGCGAGGACTCAACTGCAGACTTTAGTGGGCATGTTTTTTTTTTTTTAAGGCCTACCATATGGGGGAAAACATGACTGCCAGCTGTACTGGGCAGGGCAGGAACAGAAAAGGCACACAGGCAACACATGATGGGAAAATATTTTCAACAAGGACAGCTTTTGTGTTTTTGTTGATCAATCTTTTGAATTTTGTTAGGCCTGCATGTTTAAATCAATAATGTTTATACATTTTTAAATATGTTTAATGCTCTGCCTTTTACAGTTTGATAGATTTGTGTGATTGTGACTATTACAAAATGCTATTTTCATAAAATTATATATAGAAATTATACATCAAATGGACCTCATATTGTGAACATGAAACTTATTGACTACATAAAGAACATTTTCATCAAAACAGAAAAACTCACCAAACAAAAAAATGAAAAGAGTAAACCTAGAGCCTTGCTATAGATGCAAACACTGACAAATAATTAGAGTCTGCATGGTAAACAGAGGGAAAGAGACCCAAGTCACCTTCATCTGAGGTTGTTACTGACCACGCAGCTCTTTATATAGCTATCTGTCTCCACTGAACTGTCCGAAATCACACTGTAAAAGTCAACATATCCGATTCAGATCATACATGACGCACCCTCCAGCCTCCACAAAAAAGAGGAAGTATACATCATCTCACAGTCACAAGATCATTATATCAAAGACACACACACTTAAAATTCCCATCATTTCAGTGGCTGATCCATCATCTTCCAAAACCTTTTATAATAAAAGTCATTAATCAGCTAATTAATATGGCCACAGAAAATACAATGCACAAAGCTACAGACTATTTATTAATTTATTTATTTTATGGATGGATGCATAAATTAAGGCAGAATTTTCATTTTTAGGTGAACTATATTAAGGCACTGCAAAATGAGCATAAAATTATTCACTAGCTATTTTTAATCAAATTGGGGCAAAGAAAAAATATCACTCTCATTTTCTTTTTCAGCTTACTAAGTACCACAGAAGTATTTAAATAAGCCCTATCTATGCTGACTTACCCTACAACTAATAAACTTTACTGCTTCATTCTCATCACACACCTCTCTGGCCTTAACAAAGTTAAGTCCATTGTAGCTGTGGCTGAAACCATATCTGTCGACTACCAACCAGAATATTGGGGGAGAAAAAAACAAAAGAGGAGATTTAACATCTCATTTTCTATTAAAATCAACATGAAATGGAAGTTGCAACCTCCCACTCTCTCTATTGAAACCAACATGGAAGTGACTTAAACTGCAACTCATCGACTGGCCACTAGAGCCTGGCTCCAAAAGGGAGTCAATCCCATAGACTCCCCATGTTAAAATGCCCAACTTTACAGCAGAAACAAATATGTTTACAGCCTGGTACAAAAAGTGGTTTTGGTCTATATAGCCCTTCAAGTCAACTGTGAGGAAGGTGAATTTTTTAAAATTATATTAAGCCTTAAAGTTCTGCATAATTTAGGGCGTGGCCACTAGAGTGACAGGTGGATTGCCGCTCCTGTTACCACTGTCGCGCTAGGCGGGCATGGTTTCTGCAACCAGTTCCACCCACGTCCCGCCTCTTTGCCCATTTTCGATTATCCAGGAGTGACGCGATTCCAAGATGGCAACGGCCAACTCCCGCCCACTAAGAGCTTCAAAAATGCTCTTCAGAAACCTACGGGTGACGTCACGGACACTATGTCCATATTCTTTACAGTCTATGGTATAAACACAAGCATAGACTGTGGCAGAGCTGTAACGCGCCGCAGACGTGTGCAGTACAGGGGGTCGAAACACATGCCAAAGCCGCGATCTACTCTGGTTGCCGCGTCGGAGCTGTAACACGCCGCAAACGTGTGTGGTAAGAGATTTATTCATTATACAGTGTAGATAGCTTCACTTAAAACGCGAGTGTTTTTTAAAATGCATAAACCTGCACTAGAATAGGCTAGGGTGATCACTGATGATGTTTTTTTGATAATGTTAGGCTGCTTTTAGCCTTATGCTGAAGCTGGTTTCCGGCAATGAAATTAAGTATGTAAAATAATTAAATAAATTAGCATGATAATATCATGTATCTGTGATCTCACAGGCTGAGGATGGGACTCAACACTACTGTAGCATATTATTTACTCACCCTAAATGCATCCTAGGTGTATATGACTTCCTTCTTTCAGTCAGTGCAATCGGAGTCAAATAAAGTCAAATAAAGTGCATCCATCTATAATAAAATGTGTCTCCTGTAGCGAATCGATGTGCTTTTTTTGTAAGAAAAATATCCATATTTAAACCATAAGATTCACTATTAATCTAGCTTGCACTAACTGCTTTGACAAAGGCGTGGCAGTACTAAAACGCTGTCTAAGCTGTTCGCCAATCGCAATGCACTGGGACAGCTAACCAATCATAACACATTTCCTTTTTTCGGAAGGCTGGCCTTTATTAAACCTGGAACTAATCGAGCTATTTGTGCCAGGCTGGGAGAAAGGTATTGTAATAATTTAAATTATGTTAAAGATTTTCAAACCACCAAGCATGAGAGCATGTTCTAGTACACCCCCAAAACAAAATCAAGACTTTGAAAAAGAGCATAATAGGACCCCTTTAACAACCATGTTGTTCCGAGTGAAACGACTTATCGAACAAGAGAATACAAAGGGCGGGACATGATTTTATTCATCTGTTGTTGATTTAATTGTAAAATGTGAGCTTTGTGTATCAAACTGTAGGCATGCAATTGGATTAACTGCAGCATAGTCTTGCATACATCAGCAGAGAGTCATAAACATTATGTTATACAAAATATGCAAAGATGAATTGTTGAAGTGGTGTCACACCCCTGACTTTTGTATTGGTTTTTCCCTCATGTGCCCATATATGGTTGTTCCTGTTCCTGTGCTCGTTGAGTCATTATTAGTTTATCACCATCATCTGTTTGTGTATCATTAGCCACTCTTTATAAGTTGTTTAAGTTCAATGCTTTGTGTCCGGTCTCATCAATGAATGTGTCCGGTCTCATCAATGAACGTGTGTTCCTGTCTCCCTTTTGTGGATCAACCTGTGTGGATTATGTTAAAGACTTTACATTGCATTTGATCATCGTGTTGCGCCTTCCTCCTCACGTTTTGTGACAAGTGTCTTTCATTAAGAAAATAATTCGGGTCAATTTTGATTTCATGCCGAAATATCACATGAGCAAAAAATGTATTATATCATGGTTGTGATTTGGCCATACGAACAAGCAAACAGCTAATTACAGCTGTGCTGAGAAATTACCGAAGCAGTTTTGTAGTGGCTCTTAATGTGTTAAAATCCAAATTCAACATTAACAATCACCATATTTATACTAATTTGAAAGCCATCGATAACATATATGTGACCCTGGACCACAAAACCAGTCATACGTAGCATTAGTATATTTATGGCAATAGCCAACAATATATATGTATGGGTCAAAATTATCGATTTTTTTTTCTTTTATGCCAAAAATCATTAGGATATTAAGTAAAGATTGTGTTCCATAAAATTATTTTGTTCATTTCCTTCCGTAAATATATCAAAACTTAATTTCTGATTAGTAATATCAGGGCTCGACAATAAGGAGTGTAATAAAACAATAATAATAATAAAATAATTTTTGAACAAACAAATAATGTTTGAACTTTATATTAGGCTAGTAGGTTTTGCTGTAATATCGAAATTGGAATCGAGAATTGTACAATTTCATTGGCATTTTTGATGTCATACAAGCTTATTTATTAAAATAAAAAATAACATGGGTCAAAAACTATCTAGTTTTTTGACCAGGCAGGTAAAAATTTGAAACACTGGCCCAACCGGGCCAGTAGAAAAAATCCTTAGCGTTGAGCCCAGAATATGCATTGCTAAGAACTTCATTTGGACAATTTTAAAGGCTTTTCTTCCTTTAAAGGAGATTTTTTTGCACCCTCAGATTCCAGATTTTCAAATAGTTGTATCTCGGCCAAATATTGTCCTATCCTAACAAACCATGCATCAAAGCTTATTTATTGAGCTTTCATGTGATGTATAAATCGCAATTTCAAAAAACTTTACACTTATGACTGGTTTTGTGGTCCAGGGTCACATGTGAGAAAAGTTAAAGACCATAAAGACAAAATGAAAGATTTGCCGTTTGGGGGCTATAACCAGTAGCTTCATGTGTCTTTACCTGCACCTCTTGGGCTGGTATAAGACATGATAGCGTGGTGACTGTTTTGAAAAATCACACCAAAATCTCATCTTTCATGATGCAGAGATATATCTAATAAAAAGACTGAATTTAACATGGTTAAGGCCCTTGCTGTAGGTATCTGAGTGTTCCATAAAATGCTGGGAAAACAAAGCACATGCAATATGTAAAGAGCACTTTAAAGCCACCTGCAGCCACTAGACACACCTTATTTTCCTTATTTTATGTGGCTGCTTTTGTAGTTTGACTATTTCAGAGCACTTGTTCTGAACAATACACCTGAGAGTTCAGACAATGGGGAAACAAAGCTACTTCAAGCAAGTTTGCATAGTCTGTCTGAACTAAACAAACGACTCACAATAACCAAGTCACTGTGCAAATAACGCACACAACATGAATGCGTCTGTAAAGGCTTCTGAAGACAGCTGCGAGAACAATTTTGTGAACCCATACGGAATTACCTGGATTTTTTTTATTATAAAACACAGTCAGACTAAACGTTGGAAAAAGTAATCTTGAGTCTAGCAACTCATATATCCTCCTCTAGCAGCAACAATGAACAAACTTTTTGTTTCACCCCACATCTTCACAGTTAGGTTATGATCAGGACTCCATCTTCATTTGATTTACTTCTGTGCATTGTTCTGTTGATTTACCCCACCTCTTTTAAGTTTGAGGTCAAGCACTGCTATCCTGACATTCTCTGGTAAAATGTCTTGGCAGTTGACACTTTTGACTTATCTGTTCCTTCAAGGAACATGCTTACACAAACACCAGTATGCTAATAACTACCAAAAATCAACAAAAGCAAACCAATAACCTGACAATGCAAGAAACCTGTATGACTTTTATTTTTAAGCAGGTCATTACCCAGTACTGACATTAAAACATAAGATTGTGTTTATCAGACTCACAAGTATTTCATTGCAATGAGTTGCAATGTTAAACAAAGCATTAAAAACCTCAGAGTTTACCAAAAAGACACTGAGAAACCTGTACAGACTCATATTCTTTTCTTATGTTTCAGTTTTTGTAAAAGCTGTTCACTTAATTTTTCCCAGCATGCACTGTTAATGATTAGACAAATATTGAAAAGTACAATTGTTTGTTTGTTATTTGTTTTGCCATATTGAGTTCGGTTAGAATTGTGATTTAAAAGAAGATCACAATGAATGAGCAATTAATGAGAAAACCCAGGTAATTACAAAGTGTTCACAAAATTTTTCTTGCAACTGTACTGTACACAGAAATCTTTGAATTCATAAATACTTTTGTGTAATCTGGATTTGGAGAAATCCTAAATAGTCAGGGAGAGTTTTACATACATGCAAACCGTGGCGAACAACCAAGTAAAACACAGCACACACACTGATCCCTATACTAAAAATGGCATGATTTGCAATGGACGCAAAAAAAGTGATAATAAGTGATAACTTGTGCTAGACCAAAGGCTCAAAAGACTCCACTGGGCTGAGCCTTTGTCCTCCACTGAAAAAAGTCATGTGATCATGGTCGGTGTCAACCTGAGCTGACCTCATTGCCACCAAGCCACCGTTGCTTTTTCAGTGACGTACGGCTTGCATTGACAGGGGAATAATATCCGATCTGTCCACTTACATGGCAGACACAAATAAATTCATATTTGATTTATTTCCACATATAAATGAGGCCTGAAACTGATCTGAGCACATTGGTATCCATGTGTTTTTTTCTGCTTACACATTTGTGGGTCATTCTGATCTGTGCCACATGGGAGGAAAAAAAAAATGGAGTTCGGCTTAAACCATGTGATGTAAATGCGGCCTTAGTTTGCCTGACCACTAGACTGTGTCAACAACAACTGATGCATCGACCTAAAACAGGGATGCCAAATCTGTTCCTGGAGAGCCACTTTCCAGCGTTTAGCTGTGTAGCTGTCATTAAACACACCTGAACCAGATCATGAAGGTCTCTTTTGCAGCTTACTATTCACTTATAATAAATAAATGGATGAATATGTCAAAATGTTGGACCCATGCCAAAATGTAAGTATTTTTTAGACAACAGCATTTTTGTATGAATTCTTACGATGTTATTTGTATAAAAACATGATAACGGAGCATAAGCACACTGTAGGAAAATGTGGATTGTATGAATCCATACAAAATAAAAAATAAAAAGTATATTGGTGTATGTCCTTAATTCTAATCAAACAGCAAAATAAAAAGAGAAAATTACTCACTGCTCTTGACTGAGTAACTTTTGTGTATATTTAATTCATAGACTCCCCAGTGTTTTATTTTAAATTTGTTACTTGTTTGATTTCTTTTTTTGCGAATTAGGCTAATAACATGGCTTTTTTGTTATTATTACGTTTCTTGAGCTTCATTTATTTACTAGGTCTTCGAGAACTGTATTTGAGAAATTCCACAGCATATCATGATATTTATCATTATTGTGATATAAGATGCATGTATGCACTGATATCACAACTGGGACATTTCTTTACCATGCACAGGCATCCTCTGGCTTGCCCAGACTGCACAAACCACACCCAACCATCACAAACCCTGCCAGAGAGGTCAAAGCATGAATTATCTATGAAGATCAGATATCGGAGAAAGCCAAGAACAGCACAGAGAACAGTTTATGTTGGGGGAGGTAACACATAGTAATTATATTTAGCACATGGATCTTTTTATACAGTATGTTCTGAACCATAGCAAACAAAAACACAGGACTTTACTAACTAGTATCAGTTAAGCTTAGCTGATTAGATAATCATATTAGACAAAAAAAAGTGTCTAATTCCCTTCTTATCATTAAAGCCATGTGAGAGTGTAAGCAAAGATCATGGTCATTATTTGCATCATACAGACTAGACTAAAAATCATCTAAGTAACCTGCATTATGCAAGAGCTCATGGATCATTAAAGACTATGAGAGATCATTGTAGGCCACCAAAGTATTAGTCTTTTTGTAGTGAAATGGAGTGTCACATTACCCAGAAGCCATCATTACCTGTGTCTGACCTTTAAGCATTCAAAACACCACAAAAGTTTTTACATCTTCTGCTTGAATTGCTCTTATCACACAGACAAGAAGGTTGCACTGCAAAAATGCTGAAATAACATTAATTGTTTTTTGTTGTTGTTGTTGTTGTTGTTCTTTGGAACAATCAATTGACATGGCTATCATTGAAAAAAATCCTTCAAAATATGCATTAAGTTTCATGCACCCAATTAATCAGGGGACAATTAAACTTTTTAAAATACAAAATAAGAAACAACCGTGCGAAAGAAAAGAGAGTTATTTGTCTCAAATCTAGTTTTCTCAAGTTTTCAGCACCTAATTTAAAAAGAGAGTAATAATTAAATTAAAATATAATAGGACAAACAGTGGAATAACTAACTAATTCCCTAACATATGACGCGATGAGTAATGGATGAATACTCTGATAGACTAATAATAAAAACAATAATAATAGTAATTACAATTAATCAGATCTACTATATTAATAAATCTTTTTTTTATGTCAAACCAAATAATTGTAGGAGTTTTTGTTTAATTTATCATTAAATGGCTGTCACATTATTTTCTAGGTGGTTTGTGTTGTGTCATACGTGACATTTTGATTAACAACTATCACAAATAACAGAGTAAAAGTACATTTAATACAAAACGTTAATATGTAAACTGTTATATAATGTTTTACACATTTCACTTTTTGTTTATTTCGTTTTATGCCAAATACACTATATAAAAACACACTTATGACTTGGAAAATGTGTGCTTTGATGCATTACAAAATCTTTTTAAGAGACTTTCAATAATTAAATGAAAACTATTACAAGATTATTATTACTGAAAAATTAAGTTAAACACGTCTGTGAGCTCAAAAGCGAGTTTTTTCCAAAATATTTGAAGTGACAGCATCTGCCATTGCAAGCGTAGAATGACTCGGGATTGTAAACAAAGTCAAATGCACATCAGCTCACATGATCAAACCACTATGAGCAAATTATAGTCCATATTAACACAGCGTAACATACCGTAATAAGAAAAATGTTAAATACGCACAGTCAGAAGGAAACCCACACCTTATCTGAACGGCCGCCTGTACGATTTCATCCGACTGAAGGCGAATACAGTTGGGCGTGGAAATCCACCACAGAAATCAAGCCCGTTTACTGCCACTGTTAAAGCTTCCACCTGATCTGACGCTTAGTCGATATATAGAGTCGTCCATGTATAAGAAGACTAGCTCTTCTCATCACATTCTATGTTATTGTGAAGGTACGTCCTGCCGGCGTGAGAGCATGTTGTGTGAAACAGCTGACACTTACGTCAGCATTCCTCATACTGCGGGTATACCCGGAAATGGGCGTTGCTTAGCGGCGCGACGTTGTTTCTGATTTGGGCCTCTCCCTGTCATAAGAAGATGCCGCATTCGCCTACAAGTACGCGCCCCCATCTGGCAAAGGTCAGCAAGCAGTAGATAGGGTAACAGAGCTTTAAGAAACAATTAAACCAAGTGCTTCTCAAAATGATTCACTATTTCCAAGCACTGGAAACATAGAACACCGGCGACACCAGTGCTTGTAAACACCCCACTCTGGTGGTCAAAAAGGTGTAAAAGCAACCATGACACGGTCTAAAAATGTATGATGCATTTTACAAACTTATTAATATTTTCACAAAATGTTAATCTATGTTAACTAAAAACCATTAAATGTAAAACGTCTGTACATCACGTATTCTTTTATTATTTTAGTGCTGGTTTTATGTAGGCTAGCTATTTTTAGTGAGAGCTTGGCTAATTAGGCCAGTTAGAGTCAATTAGTTCACTCTTTCTTATTATGCATGTCGTTAAAACTAGCAGACAAAAGTTGTATGGTTAGAAATTTTTAGAGAAAATCTGTCATTCCAGTGTTCATACATTTGTTTTGCTGAGAACTTCTTTGGCTTGGGAGTTGGGAAAATATTCTTTCACCTTGCAAGAATTGCAGTAATTGAAAAGTATTTATTGATTAGGTGGAGTAGATGATGAAATATCATTTGGTGTTTTGCCTACTACTCCAGTGGATCAACAAAAAATCCCATTATACTCCAACGGGTGCATGCACTATGGACTCTTTGTATCTCATGTATAGTCCAAGAGCTCACATTATTTTTCCCATTTATTCATTTAGTAAACACTCTTCTATTTATCTCCTGTCCTTTTACTAAAGTGTTTATGGTGATTTTGGTTTTAGCAGTGTAGATGTGTTAATTCTTTAATTTGCTGTTGATGGCAATTTGTGTGCTCTCATTTATTTTATGAAATGTTCTGAAAATTCTGTGATTTACTCACGTTCGTTTCATTTTAAATTTTTTATTTTTTTCTTCAGTTGAACACAAAAAATATTTAAAAATAAAATAAATAAATAAATAAATAATGTTTGACTGTTTTCCATCCAATTAAATACAATGGAAGACCTTAAAACGGCTGTCCATCCACAGACACAATCCAACCTGACAGCTTCAGAGGATGCAGAGAAGTATGTCAGAAAATCCCCAAATCCAGATGTGAAAACATTGTCATATTATCCCTCTGGGGTTCTTCGGTCACTTTTGACCGGATTTTTTTAAATAAAAAAAAATTAAAAATCGTAGCTTCATCGGAATGGTACGAAACTTAGTGACTTTTATGGTACTTGGTATATGAACACACAAAAAAATTGGGGACAGGATTTGAAAAGTCTAAGTGGTCGTAAAAAAAATAGTCACACTCGGGGCCTTCGGTCAAAAATGACCGGCCATAGGAAATGAATGGGAAATTGGCAAAAATATGAAAATACAGAGTTTTTTTGTGCATACAATCTACAAATCAGCCACAATCCAGAAAAAAAGCACACAGACAGTGAAGGGGTGACTCTCTAAAACATCAGTAGTGCAAAACACTACAATACACTCACACACACACACACTTATACACACAAAAACACACACACACACAAATAAACGTGTATCATTTCAAAAGCTAATTTTGGGAAATGTGTGAAATAGAAGCAATCAATGTAAGAAATAAAGTGCACAGCAATGAAAGCATGAGACTGTAAGCCATCAAGGTTGCAAAATAGACACACACACACACACACACGCACACACACACATAGGGAAATATGAGACTGGTGAGACTGTAACAGAGAAATGTGAGAATATGTGAAACAAAATCAATGAATCAAATAAAAGGGAGACATTGGATCCAAAATGCAAAAGTCACACACATTTTTAAGTTAGAATTAAAACAATGGGTAACAAAATGCTTTCCATTGGTTCTCTTTCTAATGCAATGTTCAGGTTTGACTGTATTATAAAGTAAAACTGGCACTTCAAATTACCAGTTAAACCAATCAAAAAAAAAACAAAAAACTTGGCAAATAATAAAAAAAAAATAGTCTTTGATAATCTCATATGATATATTAAAATCCACAACCTGAAAAGGCAAAGGCAAATATGTGCAAAAACAACTAGAATTCACAAGCCCTTCTATTGAGAGCAGTACATTCACCTAGTGGTTAAAATATGACATTGCTTGATAATTATGCTCACTACACCATGATGGCACCAATCTGACTTCAAAAAATTGTTTTCTATAGGCCAGGTCTCTACTTTAAACTGAAATACAGCATTAATTAAAAAATAATAAAAATTATATATATATAAAAATTTTCTATTATATTCAAAGGGAAAAAATAGATCATAATTATTGCATAAATATTCATTATTATCATAAAATTCTCTCAAAACACCACAGAAAAAAAGAAAAAATATTATTGAACAAAAATACATTTGATTGATTTTACTGAAAAAAAAACAATAATGATTTCAGGGGTCCGGTCACTTTTGACCGTGAAGGTCCTGAGTGTGACTGGACGACGAAGAACCCCAGAGGGTTATACCTTGTCTTTTTGTCTTTGCCAGAATAGACTGATGTGAATTTTTTCTTTAATAATTTTAGCATAAGGCGCAAATGTGGGAAAACATTAAAGGGGCTAAATCCTTTTTGGATGTGCTTTACATTTGCCTATTGAACAGCAGGTGTCACCAGCATGCAATGTTTCGAGTGCGTTCGAAAGCGGGAATCATTTTGTGACGAATTTGGTTTAACTGGTTCAAAACTAACCTCAAAATCATTTTATTTGCTGATATTTCAGTGATTAATCGTGTGAGTTTTCTCTTAGCTGTTTAAAATCGGAACTTGCGATAACCAGACGTGAATGAAATATATGGGTTGTTGACGTGACATGGCATTTTCACTGTCCCACAAGATAAAAATGAAGATAATTAATATTGTCGTTGTTTAAAATGCAGTAAATCGTTAAACATTTCCTTGTCCTACACGGACCTGTTATTATAAAAGCTGCAGTGTTATTCTATTATTATTATTATTGTTATTATTATTATTATTATTAATCTTTTTTTTTTTTTTTTTTTTGGCCAAATTTAAAAATTGTCCTATAGTGTGACTGTCTCAAGCATGGTTTAATAAATTAACTACTTTTATAAATTAAAAAGAAAAGCATAAAAAGGTTAATAAATGCCTCTGGCATAACTGTACAAGTGTCTATTTCAGTAAATGGCAATCATTTTTTTCATCCATATATTTCTGAAAGCGTAGGAAATTTGTACATTTTGTCTCTGCAAACCACGTGACACCATATCCTGATTTTAAATCGGCCAAATCCAAAAAAAAATATGTGTATATATAAAATTAATTAGTTGAAGGACCCCATTCATGATCATGTTACTGAAGCCCCCTGTAAAGCCCATGACGTGCACTTTGTGTCAGAATTGTTAAAATATTCTTATAGAACTTTTCTGGAACCACTACAAAAGTGTTACATTTTATTGTCCTTTGGCGTAACACCCCTAAATTATATATTTTTAAATTAAAACTGTATATTAAACTACATAATCGTGGAAATTTCTGCAAATGTGTCTTGCTAACCACTAATAACAGGTTAGTTTGGAATAGCAAGGTCATTAATTGACACAAAAAGCTAAAATGTCCTATGGTGTGACAGATAATGTCCTCAGTACACTTGTACTGTCACACCATAGGACAAAGATGTCTCACACACACAATCTTTAAACAACTTTAATAACTACCATATCTGTCATATGGTGTGACACATAAAAAAAAACACAGATTTGTTATTATCTCAAAATATCTATAATAACAGTTCAGGATTGCAATAGGGGAAATAGAAATATCACTCATCTTAAAATGGTATAATTTTCAGCAGTTTTGAACAGAAAAGTTTGTCTTGTTGTCAAAGTTTGTCTTGAAATTGTCCAACAAGTCATGGGGGGAAATTATATTAATTTCATATTAAATAAATAACACTATATGAAAATAAGAGTCTAACAATGAAGATAAATCCCTCTCATGCTATTTGTAAATTATTAAGAGTTTTTTTTTCTTCGTAATTTTTGCTATGTCACACCATAGAACAAATGTATGGTATAGTTAAGTAAAACAAAAAATAAATACATAAATAAATAAATATTCTCCAAGATCAGACTTCACACTACATAAATAAATGCATTTCTTCTTTTACAAAAAAAAAAAAAAACATTGTTACTGCCTTTTTGTCAACTACACATAAATAATATATTATTTAGATAACGAGGGAAAGTAATTATTTAAATAGCCAGGGAAAGTGGATGGAATTTACGTGTCATGAGTTTTGAGGAAAATATAATCACGGTTTTAATTCATTTGTGACCTAATGAAATTTATTCATATTCATTTGTTTGGTCCTTGAATAACGTTCCGGAGTAATTGGGTACTATGTAAATGGGAGGAAACGGTTTACGAAATACGTTTGTTATAGAAAACTGGAACATCCAGAAGGGGTCGCATTTTGGTCTTGTTTTTCAGATCATGTCGCTTATTTCTCTTTTGGCAACACTGCTAAGGCAGACACGTCGTCCGCAATAATCAGATATGGCCGCTAAACGGTCCCCATTTCATATTATTGATTTGCACTACGCCATTTTCACGGTTCTATATGTTGTTAGGATAACAACAGTGAAAAAAGTTACATTTTAGGGTCTGCTTCAAGTCTAATAACGCTTGTCAATGTCAAAATTAAGAGACCCAATCAGAAGGCTTAACGTGCACATACATTTTGTCCTGTGGGTGCCAGACACTGACAAGTCCGAATGCACAACTGTTTTCTGGAAATAAGCCCAAACAAAGCGGACTTGGCAACTACTTATTGTGGTTACGCCCTTGCGTAAAGCACCACCTTCAAACGCGCAGGTGTGTTCATTTCCAAACACTGATAAGCACGTGTAACAGCACTGGTTGTTGTAGATGTTCAACGAGTGTGGAAGCTTAACGAAACATTTTGCAAATATTGAAATAGTGACAGTATTTAGATGGGTGACTCTGAACATCCCGTAAGTACATGAAGCAAAAACACTGTGAGTGGATTGCACATTTTGGGTTGGCTTAGAGAAGGAAAGCCAAAGCCATGCATATTGCCTATTATAAGTTTACGCATTCACACTTAAGATTTTTGATTTCACTTTACAGTAAGGTCTTATTAGTTAGCGTTGGTTAATGCATTTACTAACAATAGCTAAAAAACCCATAATACATCTGCTACAGTTTTTATTCATCTTTGTTAATGTTAGTTTATACTACAGTTTCTTGCTAGTTTATGTTTGCTCACATCCATTAAATATCAGGCAGCTTTATTTAATAACGTGATAATGCTGTGATTAATTTGTTTATTTGAAGTTAACTGTGATTAATGCATATTTTAAAAGTATGGCATGTTATCTGGTGTTAACCTTATTGTAAAGTGTCAACATTTTCTTAGGATGCAATACATGAAAAACAGTCCTTCACTAGTATTGGTTTTCAGCTTTATAGATAATAAAGTAGGTGTTCATGTAAAGTTTTAGATTAAAAGTTAGGCCTATGTATTTATAAGAGTGTAAATGTGACTGGTTACACCATTTGTGATTACCTCTTTGCTGTTTACTTAACCATTTCTACATTTAAAGAACAAACATAATCATACAATACTGCAAGATTATATTCACAGAATTTAATTGGGTGTAATAATCTATTTTAATTTCTTAAAACTGTGTATGATGCATAGATTTGTTGCACTTACTTTATCGTTAGCAGTGTTTTATAATGAATTTTGTTTCTCTCTGTGTGTTCAGGAGAAAACCGGGGAACCCGTTCCTGATGCCAGTTGGCCAGAGAATGGGGATCAGTGGAGCGACAAAGGAGAAGAGGAGGAGGAGGATGATGAATGTGGACTATTGCAGGAAATGGCTGAAGAAGATGAGGACATTGACCTCTACAATGAGGAGACATTTGGCTTGGGTATTATTGTATTATAAAGTCTGTAAGCTTACTGGAATTGTTTATCATGCACAAACTGTTACTGGATTGGAATCCAATATATAATACATTTAAAATGGAGCTAAATGTCTGAAGCAGAATGTTTCCCATGTGTTTCTTTTCTCTGAGATGGGTAGAGATGAAAATGTGTTGATCAATTGATTTTAATTACTGCAGGGTTTTTTTAAAATGTCATTATGCAAAAATATGTACGCAGATGAAGCCACAAGTGGTGATAATCCAGATGCTGACCCTATGGATCTCCTGCTGCTGTGTAGCGATAACTCCCCAACACCACGGTCTTTACCTCCTCCTCCACCACCACCATCTCCACCTCGCAGATCACCTTCCCCTCACATTTCCCGTTCACCCTCCAGACCAGGATCTCGCGTTTGGCCCCACACTCCAACAGGCCGGTCTCAGAGAGGTAGAGCAGGCCGAGGGCAGCTGTTTGATGACCCAGCTGTGGTGAAGACTGTGGAAGGTCGACCGAGCCTGAAGGTTTACCTGCCTGAGGTTTATTTAAAAAATTGTGCAATCTTAAATTGAGTACTAACCAGTACAACTTTTTTTTTTTTTTTCCCCTCCCCCCCATTCTCTAGAGTCTTGACAGTGCAATTGTGGATTGCAGCCTCAGCTCCTACTGGGAGGACCTCAATTCAAATACAGTGTGTACTCTTCAGTTTTTCAGCAATATTTTCCTCTGTAATTTTTTTTTTTTTTTTTTGACCTGGCATTTAATGTTTGCCTCTGTCTTTCTCACAGTGGATGATAGCACCTCTAAAGTCCAGCAGGCCACCTACGCCATCTATACTTCAGGTGCTCGAGCAAATCTCAAATATGTATCTTGAAGCTATACATCACAACAATCTGTTGATCACTTTGATCTTTTTACCCTTTAGGACCAGGCAATTGTGGGAGTCATTGATGGGTCAAGACATGGCAGGGTCCCACCTGTGTCTCCAAATTTTGTGTCTCCAAACTTTCTGTCTCCTATGCGCCCTTATTCCACTAGCCGGGGCAGGAGAGGACATCCTTTTGTTGGTTCCTTTAATCAGAGATGTCATTATCAGGTAGTGGGGTTTCCAATATATGTAGACTGTACTGACAAACTGTCAGTGACTATGCTAGAATGTTAAATTGATCTGTTTCTTGCTTAGGCACAAAAGAATTCCATGGGCCCCTGCTCTCCCTTTCGTCCCCAAAGACTCTTTTCACCCCAGCAACAATACAACCAGGTGACCCCTTTGTTTATACAACTGCTAATATGGAAGGTTCAGTTTCTGAATAAAGCATTC
This sequence comes from Labeo catla, assembly GCA_012976165.1. Classification (NCBI taxonomy): domain Eukaryota; kingdom Metazoa; phylum Chordata; class Actinopteri; order Cypriniformes; family Cyprinidae; genus Labeo; species Labeo catla. The sequence continues at coordinate 981,150 of VONZ01000102.1, forward strand.
TTGTGCCAGTGGCTTATATCTGCTTTAATGACTTTTTCAGCCTGGAGGTTTTCTGTCACCTTCCCGTCCTCCTCTCTCTACCCCAATGCCCCACACACCCAAACTCATGACTTTGCAATTTGGGACTGACTCCCCCAGGCCTGCTCCATTCTACAGCCCTTCTGCCAACATCATGCAGGGCTTCAGGTTAATGATCTTCATAAAGGAAAAGTTTATCCAAGATGAAATAATTATGTACCCTCATGTTCAAAATTCTTCTGTGAAACACAGAGATACTTATTTTCATACAGTTCCTAATAATAATCTAAGAAACTGGCTCAGCTCCAAGAGTGACCAAACCATATATACAAAGTCATAAAATAGACTTTACTATCTACTGTTTGGTCTGTTTCCACAAAAGTTTTTTCTTTGTCAACTTTTAGAGCACCAGGTCCAGTTGCCCAGTTCCATCCCCAGCATAAGCGGCTTTTGAGTCAACGACAACAGAGACCTCTCAGGTGAGGGCAAAGAGCACTGACTTCACTTGGAAACACAGGTTTTCGTTATCTGAATTCAGATGTAATTCACAGAAAGCCAGTGAGCTGGGACCCATATTCCCAGATCATGACTGATAAAGAGAAGGAATGGATAATCAGGCTGCAGATGATTCAGCTACAGAGCGAAAATCCACATCTGGATGACTACTATTACCAGGTCTGTACAAAGACTTTATATATATATAGGAAGATTGTGCACTCCTATTACTTATGAATGGGAGAAAGTGCAACGCCCAATATGGCGAATAAGCCCTGCCTTCTAAATAAAAGAGCCAATTGTTATTTAAAGTCTGCACGTCACTGCAGCTGTTGTTAGAAGCTCCGGTTCCTATAAAAATGGGCAGTGCTCGCAAACTCGCACTCTTTTTTTTTTTTTTTTTTTTTTTTTTTTTTTTTTTCCAAAATGGTATTTGAACATAAGAACAAGCTTTATGAGCCCGTTTTTGTCATTCCATAGGTGTTTTCACATAAGAAATTTAATTGTGAGCTTAGTGAACAGTTTTGGAGAATTGGATGTTATAGAGAAAATAAAAATGTACAAATGGCTGTACTATATACCAAATATAAAGCTAAAAAATAATGCTCTGTGAAGTATTTGTTAAATTTGGTCTAAAAATTAACTGAGAGGTTTGGAACTTTGAGTCTGGATCAGTATGGAATTTTGAAATGTAAAATGTGTAGGAACCCTGAAGTTGTATCTGCTTTTTCACAATACGATCCCAGTGGCCTTAATAATTGCTTTAATTAGTGTTTTCACAATGTGTCATCAATCAGCCATATTGTCCTCACTGAACCAGACAAAACTTGCATATTTTTCTGATTATTGCTGCTAAAAAAAAAAGGTCAATTATTGTTATAACAAATCAAAGAGAAGAGTGCAAAAAACTGTCTGAGGAGCAAAAGGTTGGCCAAACTGAACAAGAATTTCCAGTGCAAGAGTCTTGACAACATTAGTATTTCTCATTTCCGGTCGGGTAGGTGAAATATTAGGCTAATATCTTAGTTTGTCGAAATATTGCACCCTTTCCTGCTTACGAAGTCCTTCTCTATATGATTTAGCAGCTCCTCACAGTTTTTACATGGCTTAGATGGCTTAAATTAGCAGAACAACGTATTCAGTAGTACGTTTAAAATCGTCAATATGGCTGCACGTCGGGGTAACTGACCAAATCATGACAAGTGCAAACATTCTATAGTACATTTTTATTTTTTAATTAGTTTACATGTATCAGTGATGCGTGTTTGTGTGTGGGTTTTTTTTTTTTTATTTATTTATTTTTTTTTTTTTAAACACACGTGTTTGAATAAGACTAAAAGAAACTGTTGGATGTCAAGCCTAGTTGTTAATCTCTGCAGGAGTACTATCAGAGGATGGAAACCAAACTTGCTGAAGAGGAGTATTTGGGTGACCGGTTAAAGAAGGAACCACCTAAACTCACAACCCCATATGTGACCAAAACACTCTCGTATATCCCAGGTCTGAAACAATGAACTGATGTATTTTCTGATTTGTTGTTGGTTTGTGTGTGTGTGTGTGTGTGTGTGTGTGTGTGTGTGTGTGTGTGTGTGTGTGTGTGTGTGTGTGTGTGTGTGTGTGTGTGTGTGTGTGTGTGTGTGTGTGTGTGTGTGTGTGTGTGTGTGTGTGTGTGTGTGTGTGTGTGTGTGTGTGTGTGTGTGTGTGTGTGTGTGTGTGTGTGTGTGTGTGTGTGTGTGTGTGTGTTGTTTTTTTTTAAATAAATTGAGTAAATAGTTTGCAGTAATTCTTGCATTATTTCAGTGGTCCACATTGAAGGTTCGCTCGGGCAGGTTGCAGTGTCTACTTGTTTCTCTCCTAGACGAGCAATTGATGCTGTTCATGCGAACACACCTGATGAGGTGAGATTTGCTTGCTTTAAATGAGGCTCCAAAATAATTGGCAATGTTTTGGTGAATTTGGTTATTATATAATTTTTATTTTATTTTAGTATTTTATTTTATTTTTTTTTTGGAGCAGGAGCACAAAGACACTAGACAGCAAAGGTTGGAGGTGTTGAGCACTATTGAGAAGGTAAAGTGACTTTTTTTTTAATCCTATTTATTTATTTATTTTTTTTAAATCCTAAAGTTTTATATTTTGTTTGGGCTGTAAATTTGCACTTGTACAGTGTCCTAACCAGACATGTGATCACACCAACCAACTTTCTTTTATTACTTTTCTATAAGGTGAGCCTGCAACCAGGAGACGCCTTAAAATGCTGTTGCTCTCTAGCGGCTAGCCATTGAAAATGTCAAAATGGTTATGACATGATATAGCCTGGTTTGATGGAATTGCATGATTTTGGCAGTTTGATAAGTGCTCCAAAGCACTGATTTGAAACTCAACAGTAAGGTAACTTGTGGGTAGCGTATATGACTCTTTGACTCCATTCAACCCATTTGCTTTCTCACAGTTGTACATAGTTTTGTTAGAAGTTGAAGAGGCAGACAAGATGAAGGCAACAGTGTCTGACAAAGATGAGGAAAAGCGTTTGACACAGAACATTAAGAGGAAGGTGGAACAGCTGTACAATGAGGTGCGATGCACTAATCTATTGTAAGAAACTGTCTTTTCTGTTGTGAATGTACAGTGTAAGATTCTGGTCTCATATGCTCCTATGGTGTACCATATTACAGGGACTCTGGAGAGGAATTTCTTTCCTGTCTACTAATATCAAAAGGAAAGCGGATGCTCGCCAGACTCCTCCCCTTCCTGTCACATGATGCATCTCTGCATGTCCTGAGTGTGGTGACCAAAAACCTCCCAGTACTGATGAGCAGGGATACAGATGAGGTCTGAAACGTATGTAATTGTGATTTATCAGTGTATGTCTTGAATATGTAATCATCAAGCTCTAACCTCTTCACAGGCTCTGCCTGTTCTGTATCCATCCCTCCGTGCTGTGATTGATCGTCTTGCGTTCAGTCAACTAATCAGAATTCTCAAAGAGTTCACCGCATCACTGCCTGACTCAAAAGACACACGGTTAACACTGGCCTGTCAAAACAAGGTCAGCTGTTTGCGCAGGTTTTTAATTTATATATTATATTATATTATATTATATATAAAAAAATAATTTTACCTTGTGGTATTGCTATCTTAAAATAACTCTTTGTTTGCAGTTTGGTCTGTCGCTGCTGTATGCTTTGCTCTCACAGGGGGAAAGGCTTTTATCTTCTGACCTTCCCATGGAGCCCAGCATTGGAGACTTTGAAACCTGGTATTTTTTTTTTTTTTTGCTTGCATTCTAATTGCTTGAAGCAACTAATTTCTCCCTTTTCTCTCTGTGAAATGTTTAGCAGAATGTTCACACAGCTTTTTTTTTTTTTTTTTCCCCTCCATACAATGAAAGTAGACTTTCACAAGAGGTTGGCAAGCTCCAGCAAAGACAAAAGTACAATAAATGTTTCATGTAACTTGTACACTATAATCAAAGTCTCTAAAAGTCATATGGTAACTGTCAGAAACAGACCCAAATTTAAGGCATAAGTAATTGGGGAAAATCTAATTCTCAAGACAATGAATTGTTCATGGTTCTGTGTGTTATATGAGAACTAGTAATATTTAAGATTTCTTATGTGGTGTCATGTACTGTGAATGTGAGTTTGAAATGTATATGATTGGCAGCATAATTTGTTTCCAGGACGGATACAGTATTCCATGTGGCCCGGCAGCTATCCCAAACGACACTTGTTGAGCCACTTCTTCTGCCCTCCAACCTGCTAACACTGTTCTGCCGATATCTGGACAAGCGGACCGTACATCAACTAAAGAACAACATGGAGTGAGTCCAAATACTACACTCAGTACTTTGCACTTGGCATATCTCTTAAAACAAGGGTGTCCAAACATGTTAATGGAGGGCCGTTGTCCTGCAGAGTTTAGCTCCAACAGATGAACCACCTAGTTAGTCTCTTCAGTTTCCCTAGAAATTTCCAGGTAAGTGTGTTGGAGCTAACCTCTGCAGGACTTTGACCTTCCAGGAACAGGTTTGGGCACCTCTGTCTTGAGAGAATTTCAGACCTGTATTATATATATATATATATATATATATATATATATATATATATATATATATATATATATATATATATATATAGATATATAGATATATAGATATATAGGTATATGTGTATATATACTTTTTTTTTGCTCTCAGAACACTTTTACAGGGCAACATTTCAAACAAGTTGCAAGAGTTTTTTTTAAATGCATAAAGTAAACAGGATGCTCATGACCCCACAGAAGAGAGGGGAGGGGAGAGAAGAGCTCTTTAGCATTTAAAGAGACCTGCAACAAAATGGGTTGCTGTGTGCAGAGATGATTTTGATGAGGTTATTATGCACATTATGCAAAACAATATCAAACTTTCATTATTACAGATACATACTAGTTGTTGTTGTTGTTATTATTATTATTATTATTATTATTATTATTATTATTTTATTTTATTTTTTTTAGTCTCTATAAAATGAGACTACAAAAGAGACAAGAGCAATTTAAAAACATTTGAACTCTGCATGTACACAACTGAAGCAGCAAACACACTGATCTTAGGTCCATATAAATTTAGCTTTATGAATATGGTCCTCATACTCTCGTACATACAGTTTCATGGTGGTCATGTTTGTAATGGTTCTGGCTGTTATTAAATACTTTGGCTGTTATTAAAGACAACTTTATGTAGCATCACAAAAAACTTCCTGTGGCTCTACGCAGAAAATACTAGAACACGTAGGCGCCGTTAGCCTTGGGGGCACCATGCTGACATGTTGCGCTTCGGGTGTCCCGTGTTCGAATCCCGCCTCATGGACCTTTCCCGATCCTACACTGCCGCACCCCCCCCATCTACCACTAGTTTTCTGTCAATCTCCACTGTCCTATATAGAAAACATGCAGGAACCCCCCTAAAAAAAATACTAAAGCATTTAGTGTGGTGGACAACAGTAAAATCAAATTTGTTAGTAAACTTTAATTGCAAGCTTGGCTTAACTTTTGTTTGTTTGTTTGTTTGTTTGTTTGTTTTTCTTTTTCCAACTGCAGATCAGCTACAGGATATCTGGCTGTAGCATCATAAATGAGCATTGACCCTATGACGTCTCTCTTCACTGACCTGAAACATAGGACGATGCTAAGCCTGAATTAAACTGAATTTTGTGATGGACCACATTCATCCAAGACTTATCTGTGTTCTTCTAATCAACCTACATTGATTCTTCAAAGTAGGTTGATTAGATCTTCAACCTATGATCTTTTCTCCCAGTTTTTTTTCCGAAGTTGCGTCAAGGTCAGATTTGCACACTAATTGGCAATTAGCACTTTTTTGACATGTGGCTGATATTCAGTCATTAATCATGGCCATATGAAGCGTGTTGCGTCACAGATAAAGCTGATCATGTTGGATTTGTGGTCTGCAGGTCTTCGGAGCAAGCTGCTGAGGTTGATGTAATTATGCAGTTGCACTAAAGGTGTTGGGTTTAATTTGTGATTATAAAAACATGTTTTGTTATAAATCCAGCTATGTCTTTCAAAGAAAGGTTTTGGGTGTTAATTTGGATGCCTTTAATTTCAAAAGTATGTATGTTTATCTGAAAAATGTTTGCGGTATGGTTTAATTTGTTTTATTTTTGTAATTGTTCAATCAGTGTCCTAACTAATATATATTATTCACTGTTGCAGAGCACATGCAAATAAAAAAATCTAAAAATAAAAATTTGTAAAAGGAACTGACTCCATGTTGACTGACTAAATCAAAGATTTGAAACTCAGAACCTTGTTTTGGTTTGTGCTATTTATTATTGATACATGGCATTAATGGCATTAAGTGCTTTACCCTTTTTCATTAACTATGCAAATTTGTGAATACCACAATGGTGTTGTAGAGCGTTCTAGACAATAATTAATAATTCTACTTTACTAGCAACAAAAAAAAAAACATGGGCATCACCTATTATCACTACTTGTAACACACAATCTTATTGTGTGTTTTTTTTTTTTTTAAAGTGTATTTCACTTAATTTGCACTTTTCACATCCCTAAACATGTTACATGAACAGTGTAGTTTGTTTACAGAAAAAAATTATAAGAGAGAGAACTAGTGTGCCTCTATGTGTGTGTATGTATATGTGTGTGTGTGTGTGTATATATATATATATAAAGTCATGTGAAAAAGTTAGGACACCCTATTGAATTCCTTGTTTTTCTGTATCAGGACATAATTAAAAACAAAATCTGGTCCTTGGCTGGTCTTAAAATTTAAAAAACAAAACATCAGATGAACAACACATGACAAATTGCACCGTGTCATTATTTACTGAAAAATAAAGCCGAAATGAAAAAGCCATGTGTGACAAAGTTAGGACACCCTTACTGTTAACACTGGAATTAAGAGGGTAAATAAGTCAAGCACTGCTAATCAAATACCTTTGATTAACTGATCATCAGCAAGTCTGAGCGCCTCTATAAAAGCATAAGCTTTGGCAGTTTGCTGGTCTGGAGTTTTCAGGTGTGTGTTAACACAATGCCAAGAAGGTAAAACATCAGCAATCATCTTTAAGAAGCAATTGTTGCTGCCATCAATCAGAGAAGAGTAATATGGCCATTTCCAAACAATTTGAAGTTTATTCACAAGTGGAAGACATTTAAAACACACACCTTTCCTTCCAGGAGTGGATGTCCCAGAAAATTCACCCGACGATCAGACCGTGTAAAGCTCAGAGAAATGGCAGACAACCCAAGAACTACACTTAAGATGCTACAGGCCTCAATTAACATGTTAAATGATAAAGTTCATGACAATACCATTAGATAAATATGGGACAAAAATGGCATGTTTAGAAGGCTTGGCAGAAGAAAGGAAAACACAAGTCTTCTAGAATAATGTCCTTTGAACAGATGAGACCAAAGTGGAGATGTTTGGCCATAATTCACAGCTCCAAGTTTAGTGAAAACCTAAAGAGCATATCAGCACAAACACCTCATACCAAAAGACAAGCATGCTGGAGGAGGGCTGATCATTTTGGGCTTGTTTTGTAGCCACAGGACCTGGGCACCTCACAGTCATTGAGTTGGCCATGAGCTCCTCTGTATATCAAAGTATTCTAGAGTCAAATGCGAGGGCATCTGTCCGACATCTAAAGTTGGGCCAAAATTGGGTCAATCAACAGGACAATGATCCCAAGCACACCAGCAAATCTACAACAGAATGGCTGAAAAGAAAAGAATCAAAGTGTTGCAATAGCCCAGTCCATGTCGAGAGCTCATCCTGACTTAAATGCTGTGGTGAGAGCTGTGCATAAGCAAATGCCCACAAACCTCAATAAACTGGAGCAACGTTGAAAAGAAGAGTGGTCCAAATTCCTCCAGAATGATGTGAGAGACTGATAAAGTCTCACAGAAAATGAATTTATTGCTGCTAAAAGTAAATCTACAGGCAGTTGACTCATAGGGTGTCCTAACTTTGTCACACATGGCCTTTCCCTCTTGGCTGTATTTTTCTTAAATAAATAATGACACTGTGTGATATGTCATGTGATGATGTTTATCTGAGGACTTATTTTCCAAATTTGCCAAAGACCAGATAATTTTTTATTATGTCCTGATACAGAAAACCATGAAATTCAATAGGGTGTTCTAACTTTTTCACATGACTGTATATATATATATATATATATATATATATATATATACAGTACTGTGCAAAAGTTTTAGGCCACTAGTATTTTTCCCAGCTAAAAAATGGTTTTTATTTCTATCTTTTGCTGTAGTGTGTCAGTAAAAAATATCGGTTTACATTTCCAAACATTCTGTTTGCCATTAATTGTAATAATCTAGTGAGATTTTTGTTTGCACAAGGAGTCTGACAACAGCCAGTGCTCCACACAGAGATCTGATCTCACCATCATCCAGTCTGTCTCTGGAATGACATGAAGAAACAGAAAAACTGAGACAGACTAAATCCAGAGGAACTGTGGCAACATCTCCAAGATGTTTCAAGTAACATACCTGCAAAGCTACCTGAAAAACTATGCACAAGTGCACATAGCAAGGGCAAAAGCTGCTTTAAACACAAAGGATGGTCACATCAAATGCTGATTTATTTTAGTTATTATAAGTTCATTGATAAAGAAAATCTATTTATGACATTGTTTTTGACAGCATCCTCATTTTATGTGCCTAACTGCCTAAAAATGTTAACAGTACTGTAGCTTTGTAGGTATAGGTCTCTTAAAGCATCTTGGAGATGTTGCCACAGTTCTTCTGGATTTAGTCTGTCTCCGTTTTTTCTGTTTCTTAAGACAGACTGGATTGAATGATGGAGAGATCAGATCTCTGTTTGCATAAGGAGTCTGACAACAGCCTGTGCTCCACACAAAAATCTCACTGGATTATTACAATTAATGGCAAAATGAATGTTTAGAAATGTAAACTGATATTTCCTACTTATACACTACAGCAAAAGACTGACTTTAACTGACTTTAAACCATTTTTAGCTGATGAAAATACTAGTGGCCTAAGACTTTTGCACAGTACTGTACACTGCCCACCAAAAGTTTGGAAACACCCCTGGCAAAGTGTGGTGTTAGACAATATTACCATAAATCCTTATCATTTTTGGTGCAAATACATTAAAGTAACTTGACATTGTCATTGAAGACCAGCAGTAATAATTTTCATTTTGATTACATAATAATGGCAATATACTATATACATGTCAAAGTCAGACATGCCCCTTTGCCAGCTGTGATGCCTGGTTACTGGTTTAAACTTGGCCCAGGTTTTTAAAAGGTTTTTGGGTCAGCACACCTTAATAGCTTCAATAATTGATTCCCATTACATTTAGAATACAATGAACTTGGGCCCAGATTATGCAGAGCTGTAAGAGCTGCTAATTCTGGATATTTTGATGAATCGAAAATGTAAGTTTTTTCTAAGTGTAAACTGTTTATGTAATAAAATATGTTTTCGTAGTTTGTGTTGTCCCTTATCAGCAGTGTTGGGAAGGTTACTTTGAAAATGTAATAGGTTACAGATTACAAGTTACTTGATTTAAAATGTAATAAGTAGTGTAACTTTTCAATTACTTTATTAAAGTAATGTAACTTATTAATTAGTTTTTATTACATTTCTAAATTTCTAATATTTTGAAACATTTAAACCAGGCAGAGTTAACCTTACTGTAGCACTCAACACTGATTACTGTCACTTTCAAAATCCTTTATCACTTGAATTAAGATTATAAGTAAGGGATAATATACATTTTTATTTTGCGATAACAACTGGCTGAATGTACATTATCTCACTTATTACATGCTTGATAGATTATTTAGTTGTTTCATGTCAAAATTATTAGACACGAAACACTGATCTGAGTTGAAATATTTGAACGCAAAGCTTCCATAAAGAAATCAGTTGCTAGCAAATGGCAAGTTCAAACTAGACATTTTAGGGATACAGTGCAGTCATACCAGTTTTCTTACACAACATTTCACCACATAAATAATTAAGTAGTAGTATTAGTTTGTTAGTTATCTTATAATCCATTACAGTGTACAAGAAAAAAAAAAAATGGCCACGATCAGAATGCCACGATACCAGGATGACAGAATTAAGAAATTGTCCACATAATATTGAATTAAGCTTTAATGTTTTATTAACTAACCAAACGCAAAGCTTCCACCAAGAAAAATTATCAAGCATACAGCACTGACTTAAGTTGCCCCGAATGAGCCTGAGCTGTGTAATCATTTAATTTAAAGCACAGCCACCACAAATTCAGACTTTTTTTAACTTATTTTTTTGGGCTTTTTATTCCTTTTATTGTGATAGGACAGTAGAGAGATGACAGGAAAGAGCTGTGAGTAGAGAGAGGGGAGCGGGATCGGCAAAGGACCTCGAGACAGGAATCGAACACGCTATATGTCATAAAATCATAACATAACATCATAACAAGAAATAGTTTAATAGCTATGATACTGGGTTTGAAATCAAATGTTTGCGTAGTTATGACAGAAAACACTAGCATTTAACAATGCCTTGGAAAAAACAAGCTTAAAAAATAAAGTTTTTTTTGCATAAACCCAAATAGGAAATAAAACAGTTATCGAATAAGCATGTGTCCTATTCTGTGTCCTAAACTCCTGAAACATTGGTGTCTTATTTTAGAGCAGTCAATACAATTTATGAAAGAAGTCAGTTAAATCTGTAAGTGGGGGTGGGTGTGTGAGAAAATTCAGATGTAATTCCTTTTGTAATCACTGGCTTTTTTCAAAAGTAACTAATTTAATTACACATTTTTTCTCAGTAACTATAACTAATTACAATTACATTTATTTTGTAATTAAATTACGTAATTCCGTTACATGTAACTAGTTACTCCCCAACACTGCTTATCAGTGCAAAATTATCACAAATTAAAAAGGATTTATGTCAATACTGTCCAAAACCCCATTTTTCTAGGGCGTTTTCAAACTTTTGGAGGGCAGTGTATATATATATATATATATATTAACAATAGTATTATTCATACACAAATCTTTTTTCTCTCTCTCTGTTTGCTTGTTTTTACTAAACTAAAACACGGTGGTCATCCTATGGTTTCAGATCAGTTACATCTTCATTCTAACTAACAGAGAGCTCCTTTGTGTGTTTTGTTTGTTTTGGGGTGGGTCAGGGTGATGTAATTTGACATATCAGTGTATGTGTATCGGAAAAGAGTAGGCTCTGGGGTTAAAGGTCAAGCTTTCAACTCTCCTTCACCTCTTGATATGAGGATTTTAGTCCAGTGTGTGGAATGTCAGCCTGAAGTGAGACACTGAAGGTTTTTTTTTTCTTTTGCTGTACCCACATTGTTTTACTTTCTCATGAGCTGTGTTTGGATATTGAAAGGAAGTTAACTCAAGCAAGGAAATTATCCAATAAACTTAATTTGGGTAATAAACTTAATTTGGGTAATCGCAGTCTCTCATGTAGCCTACCTTTAAAAGATTGATTCACTGTAGCTAGTAGTTTTGTCTTAAACATGTCTCACTTATATGTAGTGGTGGAAAGACTGATTTATTCTAATGAATCAGTTCATCCTATGTACCTCTGGAAATTCTAGTTCATTGTGTTGAATTGGTTGTTTAGATGGTTCTTGTAAATGGAATGCTGAATCTATTACCAATCTGTTCAAGTCCCTATGTGGACTTTGTTCTAATTATAGATTATACATTTTTTAGGTTGAGATCAAAAGTTTACACCTTGCAAATCTGCAAAATGTTAATTATTTTACCAAAACAGGAGGGATCTTACAAAATGCATGTTATTTTTTATTTAGTGCTGACCTTTTCACATAAAAAAAAAAAACATTTACATATAGTCCACAAGAGAAAATAATAGTTGAATTAACATGACCCCGTTCAAAAGTTTACATACGCTTGATTCTTAATACAGCGTTGTTGTCTGAATAATCCACAAGCTGTGTTTCTTTTGTTTAGTCCCGCTGTTCTTCAGAAAAATCCTTCAGTTCCCACAAATTCTTTGGTTTTTCAGCATTTCTGTGTATTTGAACCCTTTCCAACAATGACTGTATGATTTTGACTGTATGCAACTATTACAGAAGGTTAAAATGCTTACTAATGCTTCAGAAGAAAACTCAATGCATTGAGAGCCAGGGGGTGAAAACCTTTCGCATTTGAAGATCAGCGTAAATTTAACTTTTGTCTTCTGGGAAACATGGCTTCTGGCTCTTAATGCATCGTTTTTCCTTCTGAAGCATCAGTGAGCATTCGAAACTTCGGTAATAGTTGTAATATAGTAATATGAGTCCCGATCATTTGTCCTCAGTGTGACGAGATGGATTTCAAAATCATACAGTCATTATTTGAAAGGGTTAAAATAAACAAAAAATGTTGAAAAACCAAAGAATTTGTGTGACCTGAAGGATTTTTTTTCTGAAGAACAGCTGGCAGTTTAACTGTTCAGGGCAAACAAGGGACTCATGAACATCACTTGTATGTAGAAACTATTATTTTCTCTTGTGGACTATATGTAAATGTCTTTCATGTGAAATATCTTATTCAGGTCAGTACTAGATAAAAAAAAAAAAAAAATAACATGCATTTTGTATGATCTCTCTTGTTTTTGGTCAAATAATTAACATTTTGCAGATTCTGCATGGTGTGTGTAAACTTTTGACCTCAACTGTATATAGATATTTAGTATGCCTATTTTCAGTTTTAGCGTTGTCCCCTTGGGCTTAGACTTATTTTCATTCATACAAAAACATTGATAAAATTCTAAATAATATCATTAGATTAGATTAGATTAGATTAGGTTAAATTAGATTAGAAATCCACCCTGTTTCACAAAGGTAGACCCGCTTAGAAATTTCTGGCCCACCACTAGTTCATAGTTTCTTTAATACTGCTCTTTTAGAGTCTTTTTAGAGCCATTTTACCAATAAATAAATAAATAAACTGAAATATTGACTTGCAATAAATATTATGAAAAGACTATACTGCATCAAGGCTAATTACATCATCCAGGCTTAGTGAGAGAGGTTAAAATTATAAGATTATAGAAAAAAGAAAGTAAAATCGTCCAGTATTATGAAATATATTACAGTTCCTTTTTTGGCTACAGCCATAATAATGTGCTTCTGGAAATGGCACTTCAGATTACTTGCGTTGAACAGAGTTGCTATTGCGTAATGTTATTGACTCAGAGCCCTGTGTGTTTGTGCATTGTGTTTCAAGTGTATTAGCGTTTGAGTGACAAGCCTCATAGTTTACATAGTGTCTGACTGTCAGCTGGCTTTATTCTACATGTCTGCAAGTCAAACCTATAAACAGTGTCTCTTCAAACTCCGTGCCAGACATAAGTCTTTTCACTAGCTAGTGGCGATATAATGTTTTATTTGAATAGCATACAGTGAACTGCTGTCTGGATAAATGTATTTTTGCTCTGTTTAACATTCACATAGAAAAATTCTCTGGTGACCATGTTGGTATTTGCTTTAGCTGTATCTTAAAAATCAAGATGCTTTCCTGATAAACAAGGACCTGGCAACAAAGCTAATGATTGAAATATGTTTCTAGTAATATGATTAAAATGTAATTGTTTGTATATGTAAATATTTGACCAACAAGATGTGCGAAGGTGCAATTACGTTGAAACCACTTCGCTAATAAGTCAATGTTCAGCTAATATCAGTCAAGCATGTGGCAGTCAATATCTACACTACAGCTATTTAGCACATGTGCTAAGGTACATAAAGTTTTATGAGGCCCCAGAGAAGGGAAATGAAAGCTGGTCTCTTTTTTTGAATGACCCCTAAGAGGAGGTGCCACTGCTCACAAAATAGTTTAAAAACTCAGTGGACAACTTAAGTGTCTTCTGTCTATGAGCTGTTCCCTGTGCACATTGGGTTGGGTTTTCTGTATCTTTCTGTTTTCCTGGTTATTTCCCTTTAGGTATATCTACAATGTTTAGATGGATGCTTCTAAGGATGATGTTATTGCTCTGGATGACAAGAGAAACACTTCAGGGCGGCACAGGTAAGCATGCTGATAAGAAAACAATGCTCATATCTAGTTTTTAAAATCTGTTTGGGGATTTGTGTGCAGTAGTACTTATGCTATAGCTAAACCTTCAAAGAACAGAAGAAGAGTTTTTACCTTAAGTTATTGAGACACAAATTGGGTTTCCAGTCTTCTGTGTTCTCCATGGTATAGAGCTCTTTGACTTCTGAGATGTTAGCAAACAAAATATTTCATGCTATCCAGAGAAAGGCATATTACTAATTGAATGTTGTAGCTTAAGGCATGTGGATACAGCATACGGATGAGTTGTGACAGTAAACAGTTACAGTGTTTTCAAAAAAAAAAAAAAAAACTCTAAAGTTACGTGAAATTTCCAGTTAGATCATTTGCAGTTACAGAGTACAGTTACAGAGTAAGGACACTTAATATTAATCAATTAATAAAAATTTCACCCTAGCGATTTTTTTTTTAAACACTGAATAATTCAGGATGACTTGACTGTGTCCAAATCGCTAATTTGTTTATTAATTTACTAATTCTTAGTGCATTAAAGTTGTTTAGCTTGCAGTTCAGCTTTCTTTGTCTTAAATCCTTAGTACTTAGACCATGATGAACTGAACATGATGTCCATCATGGTGGAATTTAATTGACTTCTAGCTCACAGGCTTGAAAAAAGAGGAGCAAGGAAATGAGAAACTTCCCAGAGGTTTGTCTGAAATTGCATACTGGTTCCTTAAGAACAGGTTCATGAAGCACCAAATTGGGGTATTGAGAAGCACCCAGTGTTGGGGAAAGTTACTATGTTAATGCATTACAATATTCTGGTACTTCCTAAAAAAGTAACTAATTACGTACATTTAGTTACTTTTTATGGAAAGTAATGTGTTACATTACTTTGCGTTACTTTTAAAATCTGGACAGGGCTTGCTCGTTTTTTTTTTTTTTTTATAAGTTGTATTTTTTGCAAATGTAAAAGCCCTTTCACACCAAAGTGAAATGAATAAGCCTCAGGCTGAAGGAAAAGTAAATTCACACAGGAGAAGAACGTTCAACACTCTTCAACAATGAAGCACAAATGTAATTTTTCTTATTAGTATGGTTGAACTGGATCATCAAAGGTCAGCCGCAAAGACACTGGTTAATAAAAAGGGATTAAATACATATTTGTATTTGTGTTATTTATCATTTAATTATTGCAGGTTTGCATCATATTCTAAGTCACTGTTTTAATTCATTTTAATGACTACTGAATCTGTTTTTTGCAAGTGAGATGAGTAAATGCATGTTCGCATTTAGTCTAGAACTGCAGTATCATCATGTTCACACAACGCACAAAACGCCTCTGTACTTAATAGGAAATAAATAGGAAAACAAAGTAACTGAGATTACTTATTTGAAAAAGTAACTCAGATATTTTCTTGTATATTAAAAAGTAATGCGTTACTTTACTAGTTACTTGAAAAAAAAATTATGTGATTACGTAACTCACATTACCCTCAACACTGGAAGCACCCCTGCCAGATATACACTAAATCAGTAAATTAAAGCAGGGAATGAAGTTGTTCACTCAAAATTCAGACACCACCACAAATGGTATAGACATCCACTATAGTACAGCATGAAGGGGGATAGGGAGCATCTGTGGAAACAGCTAACATTTTTTCTGAATAATTTATGAGTAGTTAATGCAATTTGAGACACTGCACACATAAACTGGCATATCATTTGTCTTTGTCTGGCTAATCTGGTTAATCCTGCCATGTTTACACGTAACCCACTAGTCTGTTAATGACTGGATTGACTGCTCAGACTTAAAACCCACCATGAACATGTTCAAATTAAATTTTGGTCAGATCAAAAGAAATGGTGTAGATTGTAAATAATCTTTTAAATATGAACATTTTAGCCATGTAAACTTATGAATCAGACTAGTTTCTCAGTACCTGTCACATATGCGCAGTGGTGTGTACTCTATGTGTTTATGGCAGGAGGTAAAAGAACTGGTCAGTGGAGGAGAAAAGCTTTTCTGTTTTTTTTTTTATATAGTTATCTACTGTATATAGCAATGCTGTGTTGATAAGAATGTGTGATAAATATGTGCCTGTATAAACATTCTTAACCAACAATGGAGCATCCATAAACCTCAGTTATGTTGTTTTTTATAGTTATATATATTTTGTGATTCTGTAGGTTTGTCCTGATAGGTTATCCTTTGACAGGACTTTTTTTTTTTTTTCATTGTTATTTAAGGGTACAAACCTCAAAATCCAAATGGTGGTGCAGCACAAATGTCAACAAGAGGTATTGTAAATCTCTCTGTGTTGATTTATCAGTTTCAATTCAGTGTTATTTGCATGGAACTTATTTTTTATTTATTTATTTTTTTAATTAATTATGAAATTTGTAACTTGATTTTCTGAAATGCATAACTCAATAAATGTCTTATTTCCAGATTATGGTTTGGGTCCAAATGGCAATTTAGCAAACATGAAAGGAAATGGTGAGCAAAATCAGAATTTATAATAAAAAATATATTTTTTTTTATTTTAAAGGTTTTTCATATTTGGGACTGATTTTATTTCTTCTTTATATTATTTTTTAAGTATTCATTTCTTTTACAAAATTCTCAGGTAGAAATCATGTTAGAATTATGTTACTAAAAATATTAATAAAATATACCTTCATTTTTAATTAGTGCACTTCTTAAAACTCATCTTACTTAATTCAGTAAATATGAATGAAATGTGATTAGATAAATCATTGGTTTTATTCACAGGATTATTTTGCTTGGTTTGTTCAAATATTTTGTTTGAAAGTTTTGTTTGAAAGTATATTTACATAGAGAAAAGTCTTGTAACACTGATCTTAGATAGATGGATGAATGGATGGATGGATAGATGTTCTTTTTATACAATGTGGCTATCACTTATTTAGACTCTCTGTTTTTCTGATTACACTAAATTTGTCTTTTTTTTTTTGTTGTTGTTGTTTGTTTGTTTTTTTTCTAGGTTATGGAAATGGAAATGGTAATGGCTACAGAGCTCCATCTTATGGGGGTGAGTTTAATGCCAAGAGTCAAATTAGTACAGATTTGAGCATAACATGTTCTTGTTAGGAATACCATTGTGTTGTTTAAGCATATAAAACTGGTGCAATTTTGTATTTGCTTTCATTAAAATTTTCATTAAATCTTTCGCTAAGGCTACAGCAATTTAATGGGTGCTCATCCCCAAAAAGGAGTTGGTCTAGGTGAGTCTGTTATTTAAGTATTAGGTTTAGTTCACCTAAAACATGTCTGTCATTTTTTTACTTTTTATTCTTTTGTGGAACACAGATGGTAAATTTCCAAAGAATTTGGGAGACTTTGGTCAGTTTTTGGATAAATATCACAAACCAAAAAAGCTACACCACCAATTCTCTGTCACAAACTAGGTACATTTGTTACCATTACATTTGTTAATATATTTTACATTAGTTGAAAATGGTAGAATTGATCACAAGGTTGATTGTAAAATATTACGCAGTCATTTATAGCATCTGTTATTAAGCCTGGAAGAAAGACATATTATTTTTACATTAACTTTATTAGGCAGTAGAGTATGTAACATTTTTCAAACCATTTTTTTTTTCTTTTGAAACCCATTCTAAATTTGTTTTGCAGTATTACAGACTATGGCCAAGACCCACACATTTTAAGAATCAAGATGATTTTTATTTATAATCATGATTTTCATTTGGAATCATCAAGCAGAGTCCTGACCATTTATAATTATGACTGACCAGAACCTCAAGAGTACTTGAAACTGGATTTTTATTGTCTAAAATTCATTGTAATCGCATTAAAAAGAGGTTTCTTATTCAAAAGTTCTCCTTTGTGTTCCACAAAATAAAGAAAGTCTGTTTGAATTAAAATGTAAAGGTTTAGATGTTAGAAATACTAATGATTTACATATTGAAGTGGATAATCTAGTACAAAATCTGTCAAAACTGGCAGTTAACTATCATATCAAATGCTAAAGAGATGTAAAAATGTATAACAAATCTTAAACCACATTGGTTTTTGCTCTATATTTGCATTAAGAGTGTTTTGTTAACAATGTTCACTAGGTTTTGGTGCTGGGCCTGCAGCTGCTAAAGGACAAGGCTCAAAATCTGGAGGTAAATTCTTTCTGTATATAACATTTGGTGTTGAAATCCTCTCATTCTGAAAGAACAGAAGTCAGTACAGAAAAGCACATCTAATGTAGTCCAGTTTTTTGTCATTGTCAGGAAATGGGCTTGTATATGGGCCCGAAATTAATTATAACATATAACTTTACCAGGTGTAGGAAAGTTGTAATGTTACCCTGGGTGCTGTTCTTCATACAAGGATTACTTCGTTATCTAGATTTAATTGTTGATGATTAAAGTCAGTGTTCCATTTTTTTTAAACTTATCTCATAGTCATATCAACAGGTCAGTAGCGTAAGCGCAATTCATTCACATAAACACATAAAGATTGCAGCTCTTTGTCATTACTGAAACTCTATCCCAAATTAATAACAGTAGTAACAATAATAATGAGTAGAGAATAATTATCATGATTAGAAGGTCTGGCATATGTAATTTAATCTCAGATGTGTTAAGTGAGGTATGAAAAACAGGGCCAAGGTTTTAGTGAATTCATTTTCATCTCACTTACAGGATATGGCATCTCTGCAGGATACCCCAATGGTGGAGCGACCAAGGCACAACAAGGTATATATAAATTTAAAATAATTCTATTAAGTCAACTTCCTTCTGCTAGCTTGTCTGGATTGTAAACTGCACTTCTAAACTGATCTGGGATTGGTTTTGGTCAGGATATGGAGGATATGCTAATGGAGGTGCAGCTAAGCAACCTAATAAAGGTAATATATTGGATGTTTAAATAAATTTGATTTCACAGTGTAATTACTACAGTGTGGATAATAGGCTACTAAACTGAGGGTATAACACAATTATTTATCAGAAAAAAATGTTTTCTCTAATTAGGCTCTTCTCTTCAAAATATGGGGTATCCCAGTGGTGGAACCAAGGGACCTAAACCAGGTAAACTTTTTTTCTGTGTAATGCATATTTTTTTCTTTGTTTTCATTTTCAGTATAATTTGAATCTTATGTGTGTTGAATCTGCTTCTAAGGATATGGTGCTAAAGCTGGAGCCTCAAATGGACAAGGAGCCAAGCCTAATGGTAAATAGTTTGTGATTATTACTATTATAAAATATATTTTTTGGCCTTAAAATCTGATTGGATATGCTGCTTTCTAAGCCTTTGTTAAAATAAAAAGGTATGATAGTGATAAAACAAAAGTATAGTAGTGATTTGGGATTGGTTTTGTTCAGGATATGGAGGATATCCTAATGGAGGTCCAGCAAAGCAGCCTAATACAGGTAATAATTTTTTCTTAAATTTAATTCTACAATTTAATTACTACAGTGTGGATAATACTAAATTCTGAAAAAAACTGAGGGTATTACATTGGTTTAAAGTGTTTTTCTTTAATTAGGCTCTTATCTTCAAAATATGGGGTATCCCAATGGTGGAACCAAGGGCCCTAAACCAGGTAAGCTTTTTGGTGTGTGTGTGTAGTGCATATGGTGTGTGTTTCTTTTTCTTTCTCTCATTTTGGATCTTCTGTTTTGGGTTTGCGTTACAGCATATGGTGCTAAAGCTGGATCCTCAAATGGACAAGGAGCCATGCCTAATGGTAAATAGCATGTGATTATTACTATTATAAAACATTGTTTTTTAGTATAACGTAAAACACAGCTCTAAAATATGTTTGAATAAGCTATGTTCAATACCACTGTAAAAACGTGTGATGTGCATTCCTTTGATTGCACATTTGTTTATTGAAAAGAAAAGATGATACAAAACAAACTACACACAATTACACATATACATGAGACAAAACAGAATCATACGAAATGCTCAGTAAGGCAGGTCACACTGAAAATACTTCATTACATTGTGAGGGATTTACATGGCTTAAATAAGAGTAGCAGGAAATGATACACATGAACCCTAAGGTGAAACTGAACTAGAATTCAGGTGATAGCTCCCTCTGTTGGCTAAATGTATAGCCCATAGCTTTAGATGTTACAGAATCCCCCTCCTAGGAACACTTCCTGGTGGTCTTTTACTAGGACGTCCACTAGGTCTGGGTGCTAGACAATCTGGATGGTTCCAAAATGTCCTTGGGTGCAACCCATGATCTCTCCTCTGGACCATATTCCTCCCAATCCATTTGGTATTGCATCTGAATCTCTCAGACTAGATAGATTTTAATTTATTATGATCTGTGATCATCTGGTGAGCTACTTCCCACCAGTGCCTCTATTCTTCTAATGAAGCTTTGTTGGACAAAAGATCCTTATTGCCTCCAGGACAAATTCATAGTCTGCTGCAGATTGACTACCTTAATTTAAATGAAGCAGCTGAACTGATGAATCTGATTCTCCTGCAGGATACTCAAACACTTCCCTAATCTGCTCAGAAAAACATAAGGAGCTTTGAATTTGGCCATCATTATACTGAGCCAAATGATCCTTGGCAGCGTGTAGATTCAAAGGTTGACCTTGAAATTCCCACAGTGGCTAATTCTGGTAAGAGATAGCCACTCACGCAATGGCTGCCTCTGTTAGATGATACATTATAGTTGCACTGGTTTGAAATATTTTTCTCTAATTAGGCTCTTCTCTTCAAAATATGGGGTATCCCAATGGTGGAACCAAGGGACCTAAACCAGGTAAACTTTTTTTGTGTGTGTAATAGGTATGGTGTGTATTTCTTTTTCTTTTGTCTGATTTTTCCACGTCATTTGAATCTTATTTGTATTGGGTCTTCTTCAAAAGGATATGGAACTAAAGCTGGCCCCTCAAATGGACAAGAGGCCAATCCTAATGGTATACAGCATGTGATTATTACTATTATAAAACATACTTCTGGGCTCTAATATCTGTTTTAATTTAATGACACATTCAAAGCCACTGTAAACTACATGAGGGGTAAAGCGCTACATTTCCTATATTGTAAACTAAAGTAGCGCCTCTAAAGTTTTGTTTAGGATATGGAAGATATGCTAATGGAGATGTAATGAGGATAGTCAAAAGTATTTTTCTGTTATTAGGCTCTTTTCTTTAAAATATGGGGTATATGTGTTAACTGTGTGTACGCTTGAATACATGGTGTATGAGAACAAAAATCTGTATAGTGTATAATGACTTTAGAGGGGTATTACATTAAAGGAGTATTATAAAAACTGAGGGTATTACACAAATCTAAAGTATTTTTCTCTAATTAGGCTCTATTATTCAAAATATGGGGTATCCCAATGGTGGAATCAAGGGACCTAAACCAGGTAAACTTTTTTGTGTGTGTAATGCATATGGTGTGTATTTCTTTTTCTTTTGTCTGATATTTCCATGTCATTTGAATCGTTTTGGGTCTTCTTCAAAAGGGTATGGTGCTAAAGCTGGACCCTCAAATGGACAAGCCAAGCCTAATGGTAAATAGCATGTGATTAAAACATACTTCTGGGCTCTAACATCTGTTTTAATATGACATGTTCAAAGCCACTGTAAACTACATTAGGGGTAAATCGCTAAATTTCCTATATTGTAAACTAAAGTAGAACCTCTAAAGTGATTTGGGATTGGTTTTGTTTAGGACAGGGGTGCTCAACGCTGTTCCTGGAGATTCACCTTCCTGCAGAGTTCAGCTCCAACCCTGATCAAACACACCTGAACCAACTAATTAGGATCTGAAGGAGCACTTGATAATTACAGACAGATGTGTTTGATCAGGGTTGGAACTAAACTCTGCATGAAGGTAGATCTCCAGGAACAGGGTTGGGCACCCCTGGTTTAGGATATGGAAGATATGCTAATGGCGATGTAATGAGAATAGTCAAAAGTATTTTTCTGTTATTAGGCTCGTTTCTTCAAAATATGGGGTATCCCAATGGTGGAACCAAAGGCTCTAAACCAGGTAAATTTGTGTGTGTGTGTGTACGCTTGAATACATGGTGTATGATAACAAAAATCTGTATAGTGTATACTGACTTTGGAGAGGTATTACATTAAAGGGGTATTATAAAAACCCAAATCTAAAGTATTTTTTCCAATTAGGCTCTTCTCCTCAAAATATGGGGTATCCCAAAGGTGGAACCAAGGGACCTCAACCAGGTAAACCTTTTCTGTAATTATGGTGTGTATTACTTTTTTCCTTTGTCTTAGTTTTTCATATCATTTGAAAATTATCTTGGGTCTGATAGGATATGGTGCTAAAGCTGGACCATTAAATCCACAAGGAGCCAGGCCTAATGGTAAATAGTCTGTTTAATATTACTATTATAAAACAATATATAGGTTTTGGATTCAAAATCTGATTCGATATGTCACAGACAACTCCACTGTAAAATATATGATATGCACATTTTTTATAATTCACAATAATTGAATTATATATTAATACACCAATTATAGTGTAGCCCTATTTATATTAATAATGTACTGTACATTATGGGAGGATAAGTTATTTAGGGGTAAAGGAAGGTCTGTTTTGGGTCTGTATTGTAAACTGAGATAATGGAGCACCTCAAAACTGATTTGGGATTGGTTTTGTTCAGGATATGGAGGATATCCTAATGGAGATGCAGCTAGGCAACCTAATACAGGTAATATGTTGCATCTCAAACTTTTTTTTAATAGATTTGTTTCTACATGGATATTACTAAATTCTGAAAAGAACTGAGGATATTACACAGATCTAAAATATTTTTCTCTATTTAGGTTCTTCCCTTCAAAATATGTGGTATCCCAATGGTGGAATGAAGGGACCTAAAGCAGGTAAACTTTTTTTGTGTATGTGTTATGCATATGAAGAGTTCTGATGCAAAAGCCTCTAAGTACGTCTGACGTATTTATTTAAAATGAGCTTCTCTTTCTGGCTACTTTGTATAAATTTCTATGTAAGTACTGGTACTTCGGAATGAGTTGAGGCTGAGATTTAGCGCATTTGAAGTAAAAGTACTTCATATACTATGTGTGGAGAGCATTCACTCAGTATTGTTATCTCATTTTTGACCAGGATGCTTTGGCTTTTAGAGGCTTTTGCATTGGAACTCTTCATATGGTATTCATTTTTAATTTGTTTTATTTTTCCATATCATTTAGAATCATATGTGTGTTGGGTCTTCTTCAAAGAATATGGTGCTAAAGCTGGATTCTCAAATGGACTTAAATTATTACGATTTTGGACTGCAGTAGCCATTTCAACTGCTAGCTGTCAATATTACATACACCAACTGTAGTGTAGTAGTGTAGCCCTATTTAGATTAATAATCTGTATTATTGGTGGTGGAGTTGTTTATTAGGAGTAAAGCACTGAAGGTCTATATTGTAAACTGAAGTAACTGGAGCAACTCTAAACTGATTTGGGATTGGTTTTGTTCAGGATATGGAGGATATCCTAATGGAGGTGCAGCTAGGCAACCTAATAGAGGTAATATACTGGATGTCACCACATTTTTTTTTTTCTTTTTTTAGTAAATTTGATTCTACAATGCCTATTACATTGTTGATAATAATGAATTCTGAAAAGAACTGAGGATAGTACACTGGTCTAAAGTATTTTTCTCTAATTAGGCTCTTTTCAAAATATGGGGAATCCCAAAGGTGGAACCAAGGGACCTAAACCAGGTAAACTTTTTTTGTGTGTACTGCATATGGTATTTCTTTTTTCATCGTCTTATTTTTATCATTTGAATTTTATGTGTGTTGTGTCTGTTTCAAAGGATATGGTGCTAAAGCTGGGTTCTCAAATGGGCAAGGAGCCAAGCCTAATGGTAAAAAGCATGTGATTATTACTCTTATAAGACATATAGTTTGGTGCTTGAACATATAGCTTGATAGGCTATGTTTAAAGCTACTTTAAAATATATAATAGATGCACACCTTAATGATCTATATTATTGGTGAAGGAGTTTATTAGGGGTAAAACACTAAAGCTCTGTATTGTAAACTGAAGTAACTGGAGCACCTCTAAACTGATATGGGATTGGTTTTGTTCAGGATATGGAGGCTATCCTAATGGAGGTGCAGGTAGCCAACCTAATAGAGGTAGGGCTAATATATTGGATGACACCAACTTTTTTTTAATAAATTAGTTTCTACATTGTAATTATTACGTTGTGGATAATGCTGAATTCTGAAAAGAACTGAGGATATTACACGGGTCTAAATGGTTTTTCTCTAATTAGGCTCTTCTCCTCAATATATGGGGTATCCCAATGGTGGAACCAAGGGACCTAAAGCAGGTAAACTTCATTATGTGTAATGCATATGGTGTGTATTTGTTTTTCTTTTCTCTTTAATTTGCATAACATTTAAATGTATGTATGATTGGTCTGCTTTAAAGGATATGGTGCTAAAGCTGGACCCACAAATGGACAAGGAGCCAAGCCTAATGGTAATATGATGCATGTGATTATTACTATTATAAAACATAGTTTTTGGCTCTAAAAACTGCATAAATAAGCTCTTTTCAAAGCCACTGTAAAATGTATGATACAGATACCTTTGATTGCATGTTAATTTATTTTTTTTTTATTAATACTCCAGCTGCGTTTAGATTAATAAACCATTTTATTGGTGGAGGAGTTTATAAGTGATAAAGCTGTAAAGGTCTGTAGAGACTTATCATGTCTGTTGTGTTTTTTAATATTCATTTTCAGTGTGCACAGAATTTTACCATTGATTTGTGTAGCTGCCTAAAATATAAACTCTATATCATGTAAAAACCTCACAGTCATATCTACGTTCTTATGATCTATAGGTTATGGTGTTCCTCAACATATGTCAGAAGGACCTTATAAAGCAGCTAATTCAGGTAAATCATCATTGAACGTACTAAGTAATTTTATTTACTTCTTCCACATGACATGAATAGATTTAGTTTTATAATCTTTCATTTAGAAATACATGTCTCTACATGTAAATTTGTCACATAGTTTGTACTAACATTGCTTTGCTTCTAGGATATATGCCTGTAACAACTGGAAAAGCCGGTGTTTCCAATGTAAAAGGACCTAAAGGGGAGATTTTAAGCCCTGAAGCACCAAGTCGTCTCCCAGTAACTTCTAGCACCAAGGGTGTTTTACCACTAGCTGAACGTGAGCCAAATACAAGATTACTTCCAAAACAAACTAAAGACCTTCCACCGGTTCTGCAACAAACAAAAGGACAAAATCTTAATGCACAACTTCAACAAGGCAAAAACCCCAACTCTATGGCACCTCAGTTTGCTCCAAAGCCATTTATGCAAGGTCCAGGTTTTTATAAACCTAGTAAAGCTTATAAACCACCCACACCTTTAATTCCACAAAACAAAGCTCCAAAACCAGATGTACCAGCAGTCCCTCAAGCTATTCCTGCACCAGAATCTGGTCCCATTCCTCAGACAAATTCTCCTCAAACATTACAAACTGTTGCACTAGAGCAGGAACAAGTCCTGTCACAGGAACAAACCATAACTCCAGTCGTACCACAACCAATTACACCACAAGGCAGTATTTCTTCACAGGTGCCTCTGTTGCCAAAAACTCCAGAGATGCAACAATTCAAGATTCAGTCAAACCCAGCTTTGCTTCAAATGAAGAATCCATCAACAACAAATCCTGGTAAACCTCTATAGATTTAGTAAATCATTATATGATTACCTGAAACCATATAACAGCTTCAAGATACACCTCTTCTGTGGCATTTAACGTATAGACAACCATAATCAAAGATACTTCCTATAACTCCTATATAAAATCCCCCTATTCCCTCTTTCTTTACATAGCAAATCCAAAGAAACACCATTTTGGGTTCCCTAAAGAACCTATTATAATTGTGAAGAATATTTTAATACTCTAAAGCATCTTCTTTTACTGTAAGGATTCTTGTGCATTAAAAGTTTAATGGATCTTAAAGGTTCTTTGTGGAGCTATATATGTTCTTATTTTTAAGAGTGTAGAGAAATTTTATTTAATTTAAAAAAAAAATAATAATAATTTTTGGAAGTCTTTCCAAATATCTGCTTTGTAATACATTGTGCAAGTGGGTCTTCACTTCACAATATAACAGCTGTTACTGATATCAGGGAATCTTTCAAGGATAAGTTAATTTAAGTAATTTAAGTTTTATTTATAAGTTGTTTGTGTTCTGCAGAACCCACTGGTCAAGGACAGGTGCAGGGAGCTATGCCTTCAAAGCCTGGTAAATTACAAATAATTATCCATATATATAATATAAATCATGTTAAAATTGGGCTATTGTAACCCAAAGGTTTGGTTAAATACAAAATATTTAATTGTTGAAATATATATATTTTTAGATTGTGGACCTGGAGGACAACCTAATGGACAGTGGGTCAAACTTCCAAGTCCAGGTGAACCCTGATTATTCTTTTTTCCCCACTTGTTTATTGTCATATAAATGAATAAACAGAATGACCAAACTCATGACAATGCTTATCAAAAGCTTGACGTTTATAAGACTTAAATATAAATAAAGGATTTTTGGAGTTTAGTCAATGTTTTTTGATGTGCTTTGACTTCTAAATGTTTATGAAGACAGAGTAAAAAATAAGCAGCCAATCCCAAAAATAACTAAAAATGTGGTTTGCAGGGACAGGGTACCCCAAAGGAAAAGGAGAAGTGTCATCACAACCAGGTACATTAAAATAAACATTAACTTTTCATACATCCATCCAATACATAGAATTTTAAGCACTTTGAATACAAAATTACTTTAGGGAAAAAGCCTATATAACTGTTTAGGCCTATACAACAAAATAAACGGAGTATATATTAGATTTGTTTATATTGTAAATGTGATTAATATGTCTTAATTCTGTCACTAGGCTTTGGAGCAGGAATTGGTGGTTATCCAGCTCAGGGCATAAAAAATGGCTACAAAGCAGGTAAATTATTTCAAATCACATTTCATTGTAGTTTACATCACTTATTATTAGGCTTCAGCTTTTTTCAAAGCCTAAATCCAGCTGTTTGTCAAAAATTTAGAAATTATTTTTCTGTTTTTACTCTATAGGTTATGGAGGCTATGGAAACAAATTCACAAATCCAGGTAGGAATATCCTACTTCATGGATATTTGTTATATCATTTGTTAACAGACATAATTCAAATGTATATTTAGTAAATATTTCATCTGATGCTTTTATGTCTAGGTATAGGTGCAATATCATATGCATGCAACCTACAAGTAAATAGATTATAAAGTAAATCATTCAAACAAGTTTTCCTTTTTTCCACATTTTTAAAATTGTATATTAATACTTTCATCATCATTTGCTTGTAAATGAATACTAAAAATTAGGAATCATAAAACTATCAGTGACATGATATGCCTTTTGCTAAACTTGTATTGTTTAATTTATCTGTTTAATTGAATGTGTTTATATTTGTGTTATAGTTTTTGCACTCATTTTCTGTGCTAGGCATTAAGGGTTAGGTTACTTGTTTATTAATATTTAGACATTTCTTTACTCTGATAGCTGGACCACAAGGTGGGCAGCCATTAGGATTCGGATCTAAGGGAAAATCTCAAGCAAAATATGGTTAGTCTAAAAATATCCTTTCTGCTAATTTCATAAGAACTCACCAAATATGTGTCCATATGCTTCACACTGACTTTTGCTCAGTTTTCATAACCACAGTCTTGTTTTGTCAGGAATTGGTGGACTTCCGTTTGGTGGTTCCCCCAGTGGATATCAAACCAACCCCTCTGGACAATATGGCATGTTATCTTCTTCATATTGTAATATTTAGGGTTAATGTTAACCATAACAGCAGTCCTAAATGGACACACTGATTTATATGTCTGTCTTATAGGTAAAGATGGTCAACACTATGGAGCCAAACCCTACAATCCTCAACAAGGTGAAGATTTCATCAGATGCTTTTCATCAGATGCTATTCCCCTACACTTTTTCACCATTTTTATTTATTTGCAATAAAATGTATGTAGTTGTGAAATTATTATATATATATATATTCAGCTTTAAATAAAAAATTGATTCAACACCTGACATAAGCTGTGCGTCTTAAAACATTACATAGAATGCTATTTAATGCATATTGTTTTATCTAATACTACTGTACTTTGACCCCAAAACAGGATATGGCAATTTACCATACAACTCTCAGCCTCTTCTTCCAGAATCTGTTGCCAAATCACCTGGTAAATATGGTGAGCTAATAAAGCATGTTGACTATTCATACAGCACATCTGTTTTTGAAGATATTTTAAATGATGTGTGTCTGTATTTTCAGATTTTGGAGGTTTACCCTACAATAGTCAGCCACTTGGATATGGCAGTGACAAGTCATCTGGCAAATATGGTGACTGTTATTTCTTTTTTCAGTTGCATTGTTTGTTATTTTTACAAATTCAAAAAGTGATTATATTTTACTGTAACACTCTCACAGGACAAAAGGGTCTTAATTATGGTGGTCAGCCATTTGATCCTAGGCCTGATGCTATGCCTGGGAAATATGGTAAAAGCCATTGTTTTGTATTGATAATTACACTACAATGCTAATAATATCAATGTATTAAAGAGCTAATAAGTATGTCTCTCATCTCCACTTTCTGTAGGTTCTCCTGAATCCCTGTATAATCCAGAATCTGTCAGTCTCAGTGGTAATGCCAAATCAGCAAAATATGGTGTGACTTTTTTCTTTTTCACATTTATTTTGAATTCATTCATACTCTGGTTTAAAGATCCTAGTCATCACTCTTCTGTACGTGAATCATGTCAAACAGCATTTAGTTAGGCTAATAATTGTTTTGTATTTACCCATAGTAAAATCACTGTAAAACACAGTATATAATGTAATGATATTCCAACTTTGTTTATATGGCCTTCAGGTAATCCAGCAGTGTCATATGAACTCCTCGGCCCCGTGACTGATGGCCAATCTGTTGAAGGTACATACATCTCCCTCTGTTTAGTACACTATTTATTTAATCAACCAAGAGCTATTGAACTACTATGTTGTAATATTATTACATTCTACAGTTTAATGAAGAAAATACACGGTTGGTCATTTAAATGTGAACTCCTTTTTTCTAATTTGACCAGAAAACAGAAGCCTGGAGGCTTTGCACCAAGGTCCTGAGATTGATGGACAGAAATCCATAGACCAATTTGGTTAGTCATGTTTGTCTATGCTTTTTCAAAGTTTTTACTCACACCTTTCATCTGACAGAAGCAAAAATCCACATGACATCCAGCAATTTTTGCATTTGTTATGAGCCACTTGGTTTTTCTGGACATCTGACCTATGTCTAAACACACATTTCTCATTGGCCATTCCAAGACACCACAAGGTAAAGGCCACACATTTACCCACAAAACTTTAAGACTGGCCTTGTATAAAAAAATGTGCAATTATCTTTATCACCTCAGATTTGCAGGATATAAACGTAGAATATATAAACTTTATAATTCCGAGGGGAAAAGTCAGAATTGTGAGATATGAAGTGAGATAAGTGTGTTTCTGTGTATCTGTGCTTGATTCAGGAGATGGAGAGATTCCACCCCATCCTGATACTCCAGGAGCTAGAGAGGCAAATGCACAATCCATTGACAAATACGGTACAATCATTTGTTGACACTGAAAGTATCTACAGGAATGCGGTGTGTAAATATACATATAATATTCTTCTAAATATTCTACACCTCTTTGTTCAAGGAACGGGTGATTATACCAATGGAAGGGTACAACCAGAAGGTAAAGAAATATTCAAAACTGTAATGTTTCTGTGAATGTTGTACATTCTGTATTTACAGATTTTTTTTTTTTTGTAGTGGCATACTGCCATTTTTTGCCTCCTTGTCTGGAAATTAGGGGACATATGTTCATTTTAGTGGCATCCCCATACACTCTAAAAAATAAAGGTTCTTTGTTGGCACTATTGGTTCCATGAAGAGCCTTGAACATCTATGGAACCTTTCAAATGCAGAAGAGGTTCTTTATATTTTTTTTTAATGTTCTTCAAAATGGTTCTTTTAAGAACTGTTCACTGAAAGATTCTTTGAGGAACCAAAAATGGTTCTTCTATGGCATCACCACGAAAACACTCCCTTGGAACTTTTATTTTTAAGAGTGTATCCTTGTATGCCAAATAAATTAAGAGATGAGTCAAATCCAGTCATTCCACTAATTGTCTTTCTTGACTGTCCTGCAGTTGTCTCTTTCCCTGGTGTTCCCACCGTGGGCCCCGCTCCTCACATCCCAGCTGTCACTTCATTTGACACCACCCTTGATGGTTCCTCCTTGGCCCCTGTCTCTGTGCCTGATGTGTCCACTGTTTCTGAGGTGTCTGCTTTACCTGTATTTCCTCAGCCTGAGCTGCCCAGTCTAAAGCAGCAGCCAGCACCACCACATCAGATCCAAATCCAGCAGCACCTCAAGTTCCATTTCCTCCCACAAGGCAACTCCCAGACAGGTAAAATGCTAATAGACACACACTTGTAAAAACACATTCAAAATTGTGTTGATTTGCAACTGGTAACAGCTGGACTACTGAACTATATTCATTTTTTAGAATAATTTCTTATTCGCACTATTATAAATATGTAGCTATTTGAATATTAATTATCACAAAAACCACCACTTAACACTTTCCAACAATTGAATGCATAATGCCCACTGTATTAAATAAAACAAACTAAAAAATAACCTAAAAATCTACGCTACCAGTCCATTTTTTTAACAGTAAGATTTTTAATGTTTTTATTTTATTTTTTTTAAGATTTCTCTTCTGCTCACCAAGCCTGTATTTATTTGTTCCTAAGTACAGTGAAAATAACAGTGAACATAAAAGTTTTCTTTCTGAATATATTTTAAAATGTACTTTATTCCTGTGATTTCAAAGCTGAATTTTTTAGTATCATTACTTCAGTCACATGATCCTTCAGAAATCATTCTAATATTCTGATTTGCTGCTCAAAAAACATTATTATTTTACTATGTTGAAAACAGCTGAGTAGATTTTTTTCAGGTTTCTTTGATGAATAGAACGTTCAGAAGCATTTATGTAAAATGCACTCAACTGTTTTAAATATTTCTAATAATAATAATAATAATAATAATAAATGTTTCTTGAACAGCAAATCAGCATATTAGAATGATTTCTGAAGGATCGTGTAACACTGAAGACTGGAGTAATGATGCTGAAAATTTTACTTTGATCACAGGAATAAATTACATTTTAAAATATATTCAAATAGTTTCATTTATTTTAGTTATTGAATAGTTATTCATTTGTTTTAAATAGTAAAAGTGTTTCACAATTTTACTGCTTTTGCTGTATTTTGGATCAAATAAATGCAGGCTTGGTGAGCAGAAGAGAATTCTTTAAAAAACATTAAAAATATTACAGTTCAAAAACTTTTGACTGGTGGTGTAGATTTGCATAATTTCTGAACTTTGTGCATTAAAAGTTGATTATGTTTAACAGGAAAGGAAGGCAAATACAAATTGAATGGATTCTTCGGAAATAAATACCAAGGTATGAATAATGTGTACACACATTTAGCGTTAAAAAAATGTAATCAGTGTGGCACATTGTCCAACTCATACTTCTGTTTCTCTTCTTAGGATAATTTGGAAGTGGACAGTGATATTGCAAAAATGTGGATCTTCACTTGATTTCTCTGTTTTACACTTAATGTTTCTGTGAATGTTGTAAATTTTCTATCGTTTTTAGTCATTTGATCTCCTTAGCCTCTAGTTTTGTATTTTAATGTTTGTTACCCTGCTTGAAATTAAATAGCGGCTTGTAAAAATAAAGACATTTTAGATTTAGAATGATTGTAGCTTATGCATCTTTCTTTCTTTTCCATTGTTTCTTTAAATTCTATTTTTGTCCTTACTTTTGGAAAACAAAAATGTATTTTATGTATTTACGTTTCATGTAGATGCGTGTTATTTTGTTTCTAGAAGCCATTGTTATTTATTTCTTTTTAATTTCCTGTGGCTATGTGTGTTTTGAATAAATACAAATAAACTCTAAGTCCAAGCCATGTTTAAGTCTTTAAAGCTTTCCCTGGACTATAGCACCAAAAGATGTCCAGTATATGATTAACTAACATGACAGTATAACAAATGTGAGTAATAAGAAATTAAAAGCATGCGTCAAAGTCTGCCAGTATAGGCTAGCGGTTGTACTTAAGGAACTGTAATCTTCCGTGAGCTGACCTCTGCTGAGTCTGACTGCTGCCTGCTGATTGGCTAAGACGCTAAGTAGCAGTAAATTGGCCCACAGCTTCTTTGCAAGCAACAAGTTACTGCAGTTCTACACGCGGGTATTTCCGAGATAATGGGTATCTGGTGCCAAAAAGTTGAAACTTTTGCAAAAACTAGCTAACATGTTCTTAAAAACTATATATTTATAGCTCTTTTTTTTTAATCTTTAGAGACTACAGGCTTTCCTCCCAAGGGAAGGTGAAGAAGGTGGTCAAGGACACCTGAGAATAATTTATTTTTTCTGCAATGGATTTTTTTACTGGGCCAAAACTTTTGGATTTTAAGAATTCACCGCCACATCTTCAGTTCAACAAGTATGTCCTGACAGGATACCGGCCTATATCCACTTACAGAGACTGTCTGCGAAGTTTGTTCTATCTGCACAATGAATTTGGGAACATCTATACACATGGTATGAAATATACCCTCCATAATTTGCATTGTAACATCTAGAATTTGTCTAACATACCATCTGCTGTAAAGTAAAGGAGCTGTAAATTAATTTTGCAGATGTAAAAATAAAATGTACAATGCCTGAATTATCCCATTAATGGGAAAGTTATTGAAGCAAGGTGGGGAAATCCAATGGCTCTCTTACAGAGAAGGGGAACCTTCTGAATATGTAATTTAGGGCTACTTTCTCCAACATTCACCCAGCGACACCCTTCAGAAGGGCGCGTAAATAGCATTACATGAGATTACTTCTAATCCTTGTCAGGGAATCGCTGTCTTGGAAGTGATGCTGTGTAATTGCTGTGACTGGTAAAAGTGCAGTTAAAATCCTGGAAGTTTGTTGGATTTTAGAACTAAGAAATAACACATTTTAATGCACGCATCTGTTAAAAGTCATGTTAACTCTAAAGCATACTATCATGTTTGATACACAAATTTCAAAACTTTGCAGAAAAACTTCTTGTTCACAATATACTTGCCTTCTGTCAGCTGTCATAGTTTTTAGCAAGTAAAAAGCCTTTTAGTATAATTCTAAAAACGTCTCCTATAAGTTTCGTTTTGCTGTGAAATCTTTACAGAGTAAATGTAAGAATAACTTTTATTCTGTTAGTGATATTACAAGGTGAACACTTACTGGACTAAAGCAACTTAAGATATACCTGATTATTCACACATTGTATGTTAAAATGTATGAAATATCATACATCAGGCTGAGGAACATTTAAAGTCCACATTTCTCAATCACTGTACTGCATTGCAGAGCTTTGATCATAAAGCTTTGATCCATTTCTAGGGAAATGTGTGCTTCCCATTTCCCCATAGCAACAGTTTGGACAGGACCCTTTTCTATTCTAACATGCCAATGCCTCTGTGTATAAGACAAGGTTAAAAAAAATGATTCAGTCACTGTGGATAAACTTGGCTGGTCTGCAGTTGAACAGCTGTGGTGTGACTTTAAATGCAGACCTTGAGCCAAAAACCCGTCACCAAACACCAATGACTTGTACATACATTATGGACAAAAGAATTGAGACTCCCTCTTCTTTAGAACAGAAAAAGGCACTTCCAAAACTGTGGCAACAAAGATGTATTTCTATCTCTGTTACAGTTTTGAAAGTGTCTAAAACGACTGTACCCATATGTACAAGTCTTTGGCTCAAGGCCTGCATTTAAAGTCATACCAAAGGTGTTCAACTGGGATTAGGACCTGGCTTTAGGAAAGGAAAGAAGTTGACTTGTGGCCAAGTATGGTGAGCCATACATAGGCAGTTAACAAACACCCAGAGCAGTGGGCAGCCAATGAAGCAGTTGGGGGTTCAGTGCCTTGTTCAGCAGTCTCACCTCAGTCATGATACTGAGGGTGGAGAGAGTGCTGGATATTCACTTGCCCCCACCTACAATCCCCACAGGACCTGAGAATTGAACCTGTGACTTTTGGGTTACAAGTCTGACTTGCTAACCATTAGGCCATGACTGCCCAGTCAAGTTCTTCCACACAAGTTCATACACAGAGGCACTGTCTTGTTAGAATAGAAAAAGGTCCTGCCCAAACTGTTGCTATAAAATTAGAAGCACAACAATTCCATAGAGTACCACTTTAAGCTTAACCATTAAGATTTGATTTTATGTAAGTAGCCTGCTATACTGTTCAAGATCCCATTGATTTATGTTTCTCATTACAAGCTATCAGAATTTCATCTTACTTTTTAACCATATAAATATCAACAACTGCACCAAATTGCATATTTTTGATCAGTTTGGGCCTAGGAATAAAACTGAGGGATTTTTTTTCCTCCTCAAGCTCCATATTTTCCTAGATCATACTATATGAGCCACAAAAGCCTTAAGTATCAAATAATTAGGAGATCATTAAAGATTTCCTTTCACTGTAATTATTAAACCAGCTCTATATCCCATATCCCTCCTCAACCAAACAGTTGGCACTATGCAGTCAAGCAGCTAACATTCTCCTGGCATCCACCAAACTCACTCTCCCATCAGACAAAGAGAAAAGCATGATTTGGTACTCCACAGAACAGGTTTCCTCTACTTGAAAGTCCAGTGGCAAGGTCCTTTACACCACTTAATTTGGTTGAAAACACCAGCATTAAGAATGCTAGTGAACACATTTGGCTTACTCCTTATCACAATAACTAATTTCACTCATATCAAACAAGTCTCATATTGTAACATTCTCTTCTTGGTGTTCTGTCCAACAGGTATCCCCTTCATCTGTTTTTTGCTGTTTTTGCCTTTGAGTATCCCATGGGATGAAGTCGATGAGTGGTGGATAGGAGTGGTGCATTATTTGGCTTGTCTGTCTCCCACTGTTTTTTCAGTCTTCTATCATCTCTTCATGAACCATGAGGGTGGAGCACCTATTTATGACACGCTGCTGTGCTTCGACATGTTTGGCGTCTGTCTCGTCAACACTCTCGGTAAGATACGAAATTTAGGACTATACAGAGATTACTGTTATGTGCACTGCATTGATAAGCCAATGAAAATTCTGGTTCCTTACACAGATATATTCATGCAGTACAGCTATGTAAATATATATCCATCATCTATTCATTTACCAAACTGTTTGTCTTATGTAGGGTTGCAGGGATGTTGAGGTCTATCCCAGCATCTCTAGCTGAAATACCTGTATTAACAAAAACTTAAACACTAGAATTGTTGCCAGAAACAGTGCCAGAGTACACAAACTAGAGCAGGGGAGTCCAAACTGCTCCAGGGTCCTGGAGGGCCATTGTCCTGCAGAGTTTAGCTTCAACTCCAATTAAACACACCATCGGCTTATCAGGGTCTTACTAGTCATACTAGAAATTTCCATGCAGGTGTGTTGAGGCACATTGGAGCTAAACAGGACAGGTCACCCTCAGTTAAAAAAGCATTCTCATGGCGCTGACTCTTCTTGGGAAAAAAAAAAAAAAGCTAAAACTAGCCTGGTTGGTTTAAGCTGGTCTTCCAGCCTGATCATACACTCTTAAAAATAAAGGTGCTTTAAAAGGTTCTTCACAACAATGCCATAGAAGAACCATTTTTGCTTCCACAAAGAACCATTCAGTCAAAGGTTCTTTAAAGAACCATTTTTTCTTACCTTTTTATAATCTGAAGAACCTTCTTTCACCACAAAAAACCTTTTGTGAAACAGAAAGGTTCTTATGTTAAAGGTTCATTATGCAACCATTTAGACAAAAAAGGTTCTTCTATGGCATTATGAAGCACCTTTATTTTTAAGAGTGTAGTTGGTTTGCAGGCTGGATTTAGAAGGCTTTGACCACTTCTGGTTCGAAGACTAGCTGAGCAACCATGTAAAACCAGCTTGACCAGCTAAGACCAGCCAACCAGCTTAAATTAAACTGTTTTTAGCCAATGTTCAATTAATTCCCTGTACTTTTCTTTGTACAGGTGCTCTGCCAATCATTCACATAACTTTGTTGTGTCACCCATCCTTTCGTCATGTGGCGATGTTGGCGTATCTCCTCCTCTCTGGCTACGGTGTTCACTGCGCCATCACAGCACGGAGCAACGTCCACCGGCTGCAATCTTTTGCCTGGCAGGCAGTATTTCGCTTCGTTCTCTTTATGTTACGTCTCACTGGTGCTGGCAGAGGAAGTCCCGCCTCCCTTCGCCTCTACCTCACCATGGATACTCTTGCATTGCTAGGAGGACTAGTCAATATTTCCCGTTTACCAGAGCGCTTCAGACCTGGTGGGTTTGACTATTGGTTTAACAGTCACCAGATTATGCACATCATGGTCGTCCTGTCCATTATGTACTTACACTGGGGCATGCTCGAGGATTTAACATGGTTAAAGGGATATCACTGTCATGGTGAATAAACTTCAAGGTGATAAGTCATCAAGATATTGAAAGAACTGCAGGGAAATGATGGTACTATGTTACAGTACCGATATCAGTTGTTAATGCCATGGTAATGCCTTTAAAATAATTCATATTTACAACTACCAAGTGATATGAATTTGCACTACAGATGTTAATGGCACACAACCTTGGGCATCAACAACAAATGACAGGGAAACAATTTGTTAACTTTTAAAGGTTGATAGTCTACTATATGGTTAGTTGCACTGAAGAATATTTGCATTTAGCACTGTTTTCCATGCTGTCTGCAGCCATATTAAAACAGTCCTACAACCTATTTTAGTTGAGAAACACAGAATACCATGGTACAAATCCTAAAAAAGCTTTGTAAGAGCACTTCAAAAATTAAAAGCTATTTGAATTTTTCGGCAAAATATTGAATAACGAAATGTGAAGTAATGCGCTTTATCCTCCTAACTTTTGGAAATCAGATGGAGATGATTGTATTGTGGATGGCACTACTGTTGAATCTGATGCTTTCTATTTATATGGTGCTACATATGTCAAATATGAAATGTATATCAGTGTAAAATATTACTTGAATTAAACAAGCTGGACTTGAATGTCTTTGAAAGTCTTTCTTGCAAGTCACTGAAGTACACCAACTAGTCACACATTGGGAAATTAGTTTACATTTAAGAGTATGCACTCATATTTTCCATTTTCAATGCTATAAAATTTGAATAAAAGAGTTATAACTTCAACATTACATATTCTATCGTAATTGCACAGTAGTCATATTTTGTACATGCAGCTTTATTTTATTGCAAATGAAATACAACATTTCAACAAATCTATAGTCAATATTGATGCTGCATCTACTGTGTTTGACGTCTTTTCACACTGACATACCTCCAACTTGAAAACTCAGGGCTTAAATGAGTTTCTCTCTTATAAATATGACTTTGTAGTGCAATTTATGTACACAACTTGAACGTCATCATCAGTAAAGAAGCTACATATTGACTGGAACCTGCTCCTGCATGGAAAGGTAAATTGAGTTTGTATCGCTTTTGGAGACTACAATGTGTGCGACATTGTAAACACATTTTACAGCATTGTGTTTATGCACCGGCCTTTAAGTGTGACTACTTGAGTATATTTGCCTCTACTTCCGTGTGTAACATAAACTGTGACGTTGGATTGGTCCACTATGCACAGAAATTTCTGAATACACACCAAACACCTCTGAGAACCAATTTCACTAATTTATCACTGATAAGTTTATCACAGTGTTTGTAGCGTTTGTTTCGAAACCTGGGGCATTTTCTTCCTTAGCTTGTTGTTTTTTTTCTTTTGTTATTGCTCTTTTCTGAAACAGGTACATTGCAAGAATGCATCGCAATTTAATTGCCCTGTTTCAGAACTACACAAATGATCCTCAGGTCTGAAATGCCTTAAGACTATTATTTTGCAGTTATTTGCAATTAAATGTTGTTTCAATGACTGCAGAATACCCACTCTGCAAAGTGGATTATTATGCATCTTTGATAATATAGCACACAAGGATGAATAAAGTAAACTAAATTCAGTACTTTTTAGCATTTTTCAGAGCTCTGCTCTGCTTCATAATCACGCCAAATAATCAGAATTATCCTGGTTTTTTGTGACGTTTCAACTGATTTCAAATCCTTTATTAAGGCCATTATAGTCTCATTCCATTTAGTCCTAACTGTAAAGCATTTCCACCCTTTCATACCAAATCCTTTTGCATGACAGCATAATGTCAGTCTTCATCAGAGCTGCTGTCCTCCTCAGTTTCAGACATGTCAGCGATGGGGAACCTCAGAATGGCCGCCACTCCACTCAGCTGATTCAACTCTACAGAGACATATCACACTGTGTCAGTCACATGATGATCCAAAATAATTCTCTCTGAAACAAAGATTATAGAAAAGAAACTTACGTTCTCCAGATACGTGAAGGCTTGAGAATATTCTACAAATATTATTAAACAGAAAAAAACAGAACTAAATATTTTGCATAACACAGAAAACATAAGAATATGACCTTACAAAATCATATTAATACCTGACATTTCCTCCATTTTCCTTTACATTGTCTACAAGCCGAACATACCGGCTACGGGTGGCTACGTCCTGATGTCTGTCATAAAAAAAATAAAAAAATAAAATAGACATTTTTGTATAACGTACACAATTAAAACATAACAGATCATTACATAAAGACTATTACTTTTTACATGTACCTAAATAGTTTGTCGCTGATCAGCAGGATGTCAATGGCTAAAGCTTCACTCGCTCTTTCCACATGAGCCAATCTGTACAGAGCAAAAGCTTTATTAACAGACGCAAAGACTGTTGTAAATGATCATGTCTCAAGAATACGTTACATTTCATTAAAGGTGCACTAAACAATTTTGGCCAAACAATGTTTATATTTAAAAGCACCAAAACAAACACGCCCATACCCAACAGGATGTCGCCCCTATTTTCACACATATATACACAACCATGGCATAACAACGATTGCAGAAACAAGCTCCGATATTTACATGGTCCTACCTCTTGCCTGATTGTAACCCTTCTTTTAACGTTTTGTTCCTCCGATATTTTTTTTTTTTATCTGCCATCTCTCTCTATAGTCGATCTGCTAATATCCGTTCTGTGCCCTCAAATTGAGCTCTCTGTTCTATCTATCATTTCTAGTCATTTCCCCTACTGCTGATTGGCTACAAGTGTGTTTTGGGACTCAGTCCAGCACTGCGGTCAAAAGCGTATTTCAAAAATTGCTTAGTGCACCTTTAACAAACCTGATGCACAAATGTTTTGATAACACTTTATTTCCATAGCCCCTTTAGACATTCTACTAACTATAATAAATTATTTTGGAACTACATGTCAACTAACTCATTTTAGAGTATTAGTTGATTGTTAGGGTTAGTAGAGTAAGTCTACAGTAAAACGTCTGATGGGGGACCATCAAAATATTAAGATATTAAGAACACAGTCTACCAATACTCGAATGACTGGTAGTTGACATGTAGCTGCAAAATTACTTACAGTTAGTAGAATGTCTAAAATAAAGTGTCTTAAAGTGTTACCAATGTTTTCTTTCTTTTTTTACTCATTGAGATGGTGTGATATTGACAAGAATGATTTATTTAGTAGTGATTTTGATCACCCATAGAAAGCTCGATCAGGCTCTTGTTGAAGCATCTTGTAAAAGTCTTCCAAAGCCTTGACCTCTCCAGCTGCCTAAAACAGAAAAAAACATCACATAGAATTAAAAAGCACACTGTGCTTGCAGAATTCTACAAGCTATATGTGCTAATGCACAAATGCAAATGCGTTACCTTGGTGTCAGACAACCGGGCCGTGACTGCTGGATCACACAGGACTTCTGAAGAAGTAAAATCTCACATTTATATTGTCACTTTAAAACAACAATGAATATAAACAAAACAATAAAAAAAATTTTTTTAAAAAAACACAAAAGTAAAAAAAAATGAGTCTTTCTTTTTTTATTTATCTATCCATCTAGATCTATGCAATATCCATCTAATATGCAATAGGCATAAAATCTTTGACACATTTATGATGCCACTATGAGAACATGATTTTTGTGTATGTGTGGTATCCAGTTGTTCCTACATTTTTATTTTTTATTTATTTTCAGAAATCTAGAGAAAATTATATCACACACAAATTTGCGCTTACACTTGGTTAGTCAATGAGACATTTAACATTGAACTTCAGTATTTCTATCAGTATGCAGAATCCACAACTTCATTGCATACTGTAGTGTTATTTGTTCACTTGGTGTCCGTCAAATACATTCTGATAAACAGTAGAACCATTTTAATAAATTTAATAAAGTAGAAATACAACAT
The DNA here is from genome assembly GCA_012976165.1 of Labeo catla. NCBI lineage: Eukaryota > Metazoa > Chordata > Actinopteri > Cypriniformes > Cyprinidae > Labeo > Labeo catla. Next base: position 1,021,766 of record VONZ01000102.1, read on the forward strand.
ATTTTTATAATATTTCTAATCTGATGGACTCAAACCAAATATACAGATGGGTGAACATGACACGGTGTTTTGGGGGAAATAGCCTACATAATAACAAAAGACAGCTTAATTTGAACCTTTGAAATTATGTATTTAAAAAAATATATACTGATCAGATCAAATTGTGTATTGTTCACCAGACCTCAACCCTCTTGCCAAACAGATAACTCTTCTTTATTCTGATAATGATTCTGACTTTGAAAAGCAGCTAGAGCAATACCTGTGCAATGTTTAGTTATTTTTTATGTTTATGAGTCACAAACTCTTCATTCTGTGATTTTACATTATGTAATGATATTCTACTCATTGAAGAACTCCGTGTTGAACTCATTGAAGAACCCTTTTCATAGTGTCCTCCCTTATGGTATCACCATAAAATTTGGCAAGCCTACTAGACAATTATTACTGTTTTGCATATGTCTACTTTGAAAAGGTGAACTGAGTATTGACCTTTGAGTGAATACTTGTGTCCAGATGAGGAGTGCACCACCATGAATTTGGGTCTGTTCTCCAAAAGAATTTTACAGTCTTGCCTCACAGCCTCTTTAAAGAGGTACGAGATGAACTGATCTTTCACAAATCCTGGACTGGCCACCAGAATACACTTCACCACTGGAAAACACATATATGCAATAAAACTACTAGCATTTAATTTTCCATTGTCCACCCTCATTATCTGATTAAAAAAAAATAATAATAATAATTACCATCAAAATTGAAGTGTCTCAGAATGCCCTGCATGACAGCCTCATAAAATCTCTCTAGAGCCTAAAAAAGAACACACTCTCTCTATATGCAATATGTACACCATATTTTGAAATATACATGCAGTAGCTAAGAAGCATCTATTGCAGCACATGCAGGTATAATAGTTGCATCTATTGAATTCCAAAAAGGATTATAATAAATACAATAAATCTACTTGGAACAGTTATTGTCATTTGCTCAATATAAAGATAAACAAGTAAATACATAGTCAGATTTATTGGTTTTATCGGTTTACCTTGTCATGTTGTGTACAACTGCCTTTTCTCTTGCGGGGAATGGTGACCTCAACCTTTGCCCTTAGTAAGGTCATGGCTGGAGTCACAAGAACCAGATTGGCCAGGCCTTCCTGCATCACAACAGCAGCTACATCTGCTTTCTGAGCGGGATCACATGCCTGCTCTATAGATGAAAGCAGAATCAGAGTTCAATTAAGTCATTTTAGTCAGAAAATATACTAAAAACACACCAACACATTACCAATTCTGTCTAACACCACACTGTCCCAGCATTTTTTGGCGAGAGTGAACTTCCTGTTGAGCTCCAGCTCAATGGTATGATAGGCACCCATCTACATATGACACAAGAGTAAAAAACATGACTCATTTCATTCCAGATTTCAAATATAGGTTAAATTAACACATCAAAAGTTCCCTGAGGGTCAATATCCATTACTACACTTAATATTCTAATTTATAAAGTATAAATTCTATTTTAGGTGTAAAGTTAGCACTAATTTTAACACTATTTATATCATACATTTTATATGTTACTTTATATGTCGTAATAACATACGAGAAGGGCAACACACTTTTGAAATGTGACAAAAATAAAAGAACTTAAATCTTTTAGAAATTCTAAATGCACTCTGACCTTCACATACTGGTTCTCCTGGATGTTTGTTCCTTTGACTCTAAGCTGACAGGCTTGGGAATCAAAGTCTATCGTCTCCACACATAAAGTCAGCGTGGTGCGCACACGTGAGCTGCCCACACTGCCCGTGGAGGACTCTGTCTGCACTTTCCTGTTTGTGACATCAGATTGTTTTCATAGTAAGTGTGATAAACCAAAACTGGAAACATATCAGTATGGTCAGTATGGCAAAAAAAAAAAAGGCTGACCTGATGGTTGAGGCTCTGAGGCTGTCGCCCACCTGCAGAAGGTTGTAGGTGTGCCACATATCCTCTGCCTCCTCAGGTATTAGTGTCACCTGACTGGAAAAAAAAAATTACAGTTGGAATTTTCACAGTATAACAAAATGATTAAAATCTGACATGAATAATATTAAAAATTGTTTCTTACCCTCAAATAATAACAATGAATAATATAATTCACAATGATTTGTTTATCTCACTACTTCATGAAAAAAAAGGTTTATCTCTGATTTGAAAAAAATGTGAATTGTGAAAACTGTGAACTAAAGAAAAGTCATAGGGTAAGTCACATGAAATCAGAACTGACCACATTTACTTTATTACCGAATTTACTTGTCCTGTGTTGAATAAATTAACAAAAATTTGTGTGCCAGTCTGGAGAGAATTTCCATTACTTGAAATTGCATCAAAATGAACTAAACTAAAATAACAAGGCAACATTTCCCTGTTTTATTTGTAATTTAACTATCATCATCAACATCATTATCATTATTATTATTCTGTAAAACGTTTCATGCAAATTTGACCATGCTAATTTGACCACGCTAATTTTTCTGACATTTTATCACCCATTTCTCAGCATAAGAATATCCAAATGTAAAATTTTAATCCCTAAAAACACAGAAAGATTTTTAGCAAATGATGCCTACCTTTTGTCTCTCCTTGCTATGGTATTGGAGTTATTAGTCATTATTTTTGTGTATGTCATTCAGAAAACAACAGTTTTTAAAATGCCTTTAGGGAGTCAAGGGCTAAGCAAAAAGTCCTCTTTTGCTCCAAAATGCTGTAACTTTTGCATACTATATGCTATCACCACAATATTTGAAAAGGATACAGCTAACATTTTGGAGAACATCACCAAAAAGTATCCTCCTACCATATTTCTGTCCTGAGATATTGAATGTCAAGTAAGACAGATATGAAAAACGTCCTTTAAGCACAAAAATTAGCGCAAGAACTAGCCACTAGCCAATAGATGGCGCTACAGGAAAGGCAAACGCATTTTTGGGCTGTGGCAATATTGTGTCTGGAACAATCATGCCAAGTTTGCCAACAAAGCACTGGGCTATCAGTGAACAATGACAGCATCTGAGGTATAAAATGCGCGTTCTAAGTTAGTTCGACAAACAAAAACCCATTACGCTATCGTAATTGTATTTATACCAAAGTGCACAGTTGATGTCATGATACCACAAACTGCATCATGGTACTACCACAGGACTTGACTCAGAATGCACACATGATGTCCAAAAGTGCTGTACAGAAAGACGTAATTCATGTGTTCTCAAACACTCACCCGGCATTATCCTTCTCGATATCTTTGTGAACCAACTTCATGGTCAAAAAGTTTAGCTATTCAAAAACAAAATGCATATTTGATTATAAGTATTCTACTCCATTTAATCGTCGATTTTGGTGACGTTTCCGCATCAACAGTGGCACATTCTGCCACTTTAGAATGAATCAGACGACTAGAACTGTCGCTTTCTGATCGCGTCATTGGCTGATGGATTGCGTCATTACGTCATTTCTATCTTTGGTTACTTCCGTAGGTTGGAAGAACGAATACATTTTATACGTTTAACAGTACATTTTATGAATACTTAGCGATTGGTGGTAATAAAGCATATTAACCATCCAACCTTTAGAACAGTTTTTACATCGCTATAATGACGAGGGTTAACAGTGTTTTAAGTTTATATTGGTAAACGTAATATTACACAGATGAATGTGGTTTTAATTTGCTTGTTAACAATTAAATATAGAAAAGATTGACACACAGAATGACCTATTGGCTCTTCGGATCTGCATTTGAAGCGTTCGTCATGAGCCGAGAATAACCAATCAGATAGGAGCTTTAGGGTCTACCCCGCCCCTTCAGGGTTTCCTACAACCGTCAGCGGTCGTGGTGCTAGTTTACCTCACACAACGAAGTACTGAAGGGACCAATCGCGGCAATAACATCATAATATGAACTCAGGAATACTATCAGTAGTGTGAACTTATTTTATAGGCATTTGTTTTAAAGTTATTGTCGTGTAATTGTATTGGGCGGTTTCCTGGGTCGTCTTGTTCCTTCCTGCCTCTGTTAGCCGGCTAATCTTCAGCGAGCGACAAAATGGCTGATTCGGACAAGCTAAACATCGATTCAATCATCCAGCGCCTTTTGGAGGGTAATATATGTTAATTTTTTCTTATTACTATTTCAAACTGTGCCGTTTTGTCATGTTAAATAGCGATGCAGCGTCTGAAAACGTATGATTTTATTTGTGTTCATTTCGTTACTGCAATCGAACGTATTTGTAGCTAAGTAGTATTAGGTGTAAATACGTAACTATTAATCCAATTCAAATGTTCATTCGCATGTTTATTACATGTAATCCGAACAAAACTTCAGCGCATGCGCAGTACGTCAGTCGTCGCGTTCGGAAACGGAGAAAGCCACTAGGAAGATGGCACCGGTGTTCTGCCAAATTTTGACGCCCTGATTAATAACCCCCTTTTTAAGGCTGGTACGTAATTAACAAGAGATTCCCATCTCTGTGCCTAATGCATCATTAACCAATGATTGATGCCTTGGTGATAGGAAGTGGCATTGCCTGCGTTCCATCGTGGTGTTTTCATGCCTAACATTGTCACAAACCTGTTAATCAAAATCAAAGGAGATGAGTTCTTTCAGTTCAGTACATCAAACAGAAATACACAAAAGCACAGATATATTTACGGGCAGGTCAAAAAATCCGGAAACTGGAAGAACAGAACTAATTAAATATATTCCTAAACATCAGGCCTGTCATAAAAAAGAGAGCATTAATAGTCAGTTTTTGGAGTCTTTCTGGCTCTCTAGTGGATGGACAAGGTGAACACTGAGAGAAGAGTAATACGCACAGGCTTGCTGCAGTTCAAAGCATAGTATGTGAAACATTTTAGGTGTTACACAGAAATTACAGATTAAATGTGGAGTGTAGCAAAGAGGTGGGCATGGGGGCAAAATAAATAATCTAAGATACAAGGGAAAGAAGGCTCTGAAAGTAGAATGACAGTATTACTAAGAAGAAGAGAAAATGTGATAATCAGAATCTGCGTAAATCATTCAGGATTAAATGCATATCCATATATAAATATTCAGTTTTTTGTTTTTTTTTAAGTTCTTTACACACATATGGATACATGCACAAATATGTATACAAATACTCCTAATGCTTTTGTGAAAACTTTTTTCTTTTGTCTTGATTTTCAGTGAAGGGCTCCAGGCCTGGTAAAAACGTTCAGTTAACTGAACATGAGATTCGTGGATTGTGTCTGAAATCTCGGGAAATCTTCCTTAGCCAGCCGATACTGCTGGAACTGGAGGCCCCACTCAAGATTTGTGGTAAAGTTCAGAAAATCATTATGCTTAGTCTTTTAAACTGTACTGATGAAGCTAATTAAAAAAAATATATATATACATTTTACTCTATTCCTTTCTGCAGGTGATGTTCATGGTCAGTACTATGACCTGCTCAGGCTTTTTGAGTATGGAGGATATCCTCCGGAGAGTAACTACCTGTTTCTGGGAGACTACGTAGACAGAGGCAAGCAGTCACTGGAGACCATCTGCCTGCTGCTTGCCTATAAGGTCAAATATCCAGAGAACTTCTTTCTTCTCAGAGGAAACCATGAATGTGCCTCCATCAACAGGATATATGGATTTTATGATGAATGTAAGTATGCTTATATGAGAGTGGATGCTATGACTAAAAGCTGACGGTCTAAATTTGTCACTGTCTAAAACTATTTATTACATATAAGTAATAAGTTTTTCTTAAGTTGAAGCATTTTTATTTTATAAAACTTATACCAGATCAAAAGCTGAAATACAAGTATGAAAACACTCTTTTTTTTTTTTGCAGGTAAAAGGCGGTATAACATCAAGCTTTGGAAGACATTCACAGACTGTTTCAATTGCTTACCAGTAGCTGCTATTGTGGATGAAAAGATTTTTTGTTGCCATGGAGGTATGCATTTTTTAAAAATAATTTCTTTAGCATTTATCCTCTTTAACCCATTTTATTATCTGTCTTTAGGCAGTAATTTCAAGGAACTTTTTTTTTTTTTTTAGTTTTTCTCATATTTTAAGATCAGCACATTTTGAAGGGCTGAAGTAATTGTTTTACTCTAGTAGTGAGGTTTTCTGGAATTTCTACATGGAGAATATTTACAGACTGTTACAAAGTCACCATCAAATGCTTGTCTGGAAGGAGTTGATTGAGAAATGTAGCATTCTTTTAATACATTTGTATAAGGTTATTGTTCATGTATTTAGAATTTACATTGTTGCAGAAATCCTAAAAAGAGTCATCAGCATAACGAACATATGACATATTGTATTTCTGACAAATAGAACCTAACAGGAGCATATTGTGTTATGCAGTGTTGTAAAGCACACAATATCGTTTTTTCCTATAAAGGTGCATTTATCACATAGACGGTTTTGAGAAAGAGTTGGTGAATGATGGACTTTGGTTCTTGATATGTTTACAAGTGTGCATGAATTCAAACATTCTTTCTAAACTGCAGTCAAATGATCTTTTACCCAGGTCTTTCTCCAGACCTGCAGTCTATGGAACAGATTCGTCGTGTGATGAGGCCAACAGACGTCCCAGACCAGGGTTTGCTGTGTGATCTGCTCTGGGCAGACCCAGATAAAGATGTCATGGGCTGGGGAGAAAACGACCGTGGTGTTTCTTTTACCTTTGGGTCTGATGTTGTGGCCAAGTTCCTCCACAAACATGACATGGACCTCATATGTAGGGCCCACCAGGTAAATAATTTTTTTTTTTATATATATATATATATATATATATATATATATATATATATATATATATATATATATATATATATATATGTGTGTGTATGTATGTATGTGTGTGTGTGTGTGTGTGTGTGTGTGTGTGTGTGTGTGTGTGTGTATATATGTGTGTGTATATATATATATATATATATATTATATATATATAATATATATATTATATATATATATATATATATATATATATATATATAATATATATGTTATATATATATATATATATATATATATATATAATATATATATATATATATATATATATATATATATATATATTATGTATTATGTATATGTATGTTTCATCACACTGTGTATATGTAGCCAAAAGCACCACATCTTAATTGAAGAGCCGTATTTCACAGGGTTTTTTTTCACAATTTTTGTACTAATCTGTATAATGTAGTTACAAATGTTCAAACTAGATAATGCATTGGTTCATGGGTTCACAGAGATCACCCCTAGTGGCAAACAGTTGAAATTTCAGATGTTATGATGGAACAGCCTTATTTACTGATTTTAATTTTGATCTGTGCTCTGAATTGCTGGTTGAAAACATGAGTCGCAAAGGTTTCTAAGCTTCACAAAGCAGTATTTTGAAAGCGCTCATCACTCGGAGTAATAACGTGGTCTTGTGCAGCATTTGTGATGCATAAATCTTCTGGTCTCTGAACAGGTGGTGGAGGATGGCTATGAGTTCTTCGCTAAGAGGCAGTTAGTCACACTTTTCTCAGCTCCCAACTACTGCGGAGAGTTTGACAACGCAGGTGCTATGATGAGTGTTGATGAGACCCTGATGTGCTCATTTCAGGTTTGTATATGCTTTTATTTTTTAAAATTAGTAGCTACCAGAGATGCCAATTGCTCACTTTTGGGAAACAGTTTGGAAAGCAAAAGTTTTCCACAGAAAATCAGTGAAATTTAACTAGAATCTAAATGCCATATTGCACTTTAAATTTGAGTTTAGTGTATAAAGAGCATACTAAATGACTCCAACACTAGCTTTATTATACATTGTACCTGATGAATGGTTGTTGAGGCTCTCTGTTTCTTTCAGATTCTGAAACCAGCGGAGAAGAAGATGCTGTCGTATGGCAGTGCAGGAGGATTTGGGTCTGGTAGACCTGTAACGCCTCCACGAAATGCAGCCAAGGGTGGCAAAGCAAAGAAATAACATCAACTACTGCAGCGCGCCTATACATCCTGTCCATCATTCTACCTCTCCTTCTCCTTTTCCTTCTCCTCTTCAACTCCAAACACCAAAACAGTGCAGGGCTTTTTTTTTAAGCTGTCTCCATCACAATGAGACTGCTGGGGATCTGAGCGGTCGTGTGTGCTTGACTGAAATACCCTTGTGGAGTGTGTTGGTTTTGTATGTGGAACAAAGTGCGTGTTTGTAGAAAATGTTTTTGTTGTGTGAGTTTGTGTGTGAGGGGTTTCTTTTTTTCTCTTTCTTTGGTAATTCCGCACCTTTTACTGCGTTTTTAGATGTTCTGGTTGATTTCCTTCTAATATATATATATATATATATATATATATCTTCATGTCTTCAGCCATAACATGATAATCCTTTTTTAGGCCATTTATTGGACCTATGTGATGCCCTTCTCTTCAGACCAAGCCTCAGGGTCCAGCTTTTCATCCCCGCTGTGGGGACGGACTTTTCCATTCCCCTTTAGCTCTAAAGCAATCTCAAAGGAGGTGATTGTGCTCTTGAACCTGTGCAAATCACTGCCAGTCTCTTCAATGTGAAACTTCGTCCAAGTGCGTGTCTGTTTACAGTAGTTATCGACGGCATCCTGCACATTTTGTCATATACCTATATTGGCGCAACCTTTTGCTTCTTCAAACTGTACACTCAGGTAGTATTTAGCCTGGCCTGTGGAAATTCTGTTTTGTTTTGGATGTTTTTGTTTTATTCGCTAGCACACATCAGTTGTAGCTTTTTTTTTTTTTTTTTTTTTCTTTCTTTCTTTTCTTTTTTAAGATTAAAATCATGTACAGTGTGCAAAGAATACCAAGTGTGAATGTCTCCAAAGTGGGTGCCATCGCAGTTTCAGTTTGCACAGAAATGCACTGTTCCTTTTTTTGAGTGATTGTGGCTGTGCGCCACTTTGTAAACTGCAAAGCTCACTTTTTTCTGTTAAAAGGACTTTTCTTTTTTTTTTTTTTTTTCTTTTTTAAAGTAGTCATGAATTTAGCCAATAAAGTGAGAATCTTGTGCAAAATTTTCTTGTTTTCATTTTCTGTCCATGAATATTGAGTGTCTTGTAAGATACCTGTTTATCTTTTAACATATTGCTGCTAAGAACAATGTTTTATAAAAACAATTCAACAAAGGCAACTGTAAACTATTACAGAAAGTTAATACAATTTTGAATGATTCAGAGAATGTAATGTTGATGGCTCTAAAAATTTGATCTAAACAGTCATGGATGAAATTATTCAACCTCCAAAAGTCAAATGTTGTGCATAATCTTTTATATCCTCCAATAAACAATCTTCTTTCACATGATCTCTACTGCAATCTTGGCCCATTCTGTGCTTGGAAAAAGCTTCCAGATCATGGATAATCTTTGGTTTTCATATTCCCACTGCTTTCTTCAAATTCCACCGAATATTTTCGATGGAATTAAATCTAAAAACTGAACAGGCCATTCAAGAACATTCTATGACGAAACACTTAAAGCACACATTGGATCGCAATGAATGAAATATTCAAGTTTGAAATCTTTACTTGCATGCATTGCATAATTCATTGAGAAGAAAATTATGTCAAAAGATCTGGATAATGGCATCATTGAGGACAGTCTGTGGCACTATTTGGCAGCTTCGAAGGCTTAAATACATAAGCATCAGTGCCTTCATTATCCAGAAACTGCCTACACACTCTAGTGCTAGACCATGCTAGTAAGGGTTAGCATGGTCTGTGTGAAACCTCTAAGGATGTTCCACCCTAGACCATCAGTGACCCACTGCCAAACCGGTCATGCTGGATGATGTTGCAGGAAATTTTCCACTGTATCACCTTACTGTCCCTGGAGGAAAGTGTTAGTCACATGTGAAAGTTAGCTTTAGCACTGTGTTTTTACTCTGACTACAGTGGCATTTAATTTTAGTCAGAAAAAATAGTGAGATTGGCTTTTCTTCTTCTGAGAATGTTGTTAGTGCATTGTTAATATCTCACTCTGTCCCATCTAATTAGGACATGTATGAAAGATAATACATACCATTGTAGGTGATACTGGGACAAACTTTTCAAGAGATCCCTACAGCCGAAATCAACCAATTCAATCTTCAAGATCTCAGTAAATGGCAGCAGCATCAGTCACAAAGATGGAGCCACATCCTCCTTCCTCCATTTTCTTGCTGAATAATATTTTCAGTGAATATGGTCTATAATTAATCATTTTTACTTTTATAAAGCAGTGCTCTGCAGTGTGTCCTCCCATACTTACTCTAAAACTATTTTAACATTGTTTCTCATTCTCATATAATTATATATATACATATAATACTTGTACTTATTGTGATAACTTCAAATTAATTGAGAAATATATGGAATATCTGACTTCCCAAAAATTCATTTGTCACACTACAGGACTTTTCATGTGAACTGCAATAAAATCCAAACCCTTACAAAAATTAACCATGATTTTACCACAAATAAAACCAAAAAACCATGGTTACCACAAATTAACCATGGCCTTGCAACACTAACCATAGTTTAACCAAGGTTTTTGTAGTAAAACTATGGTTATACAAATGGTAATCAATGCACCAAAAAAACATGGTTACTACACTTTTACTATAATTAAAGTATGGTTAATTTTCGTAAGGGATTGAATTGTGATTTAAAAAATGTGACTATGAATATGATTATGATAAATATACATTTTGAGTTATGAAATTTTGGGTTATTATGTAAATAAACTCACCCTTAATTCCACCCATGATCTCATCACAGTCCAGCTGTCTCAGCAGATGTGATTCACTCGCACCTGCTCACAGACCAACTAAACATCCTCCACTTGCTGGTTCTCCGCAGTGGACGGGTGGGACTTCAGGGCTACTAGAAGAAGGTTCCTGATTATCATTGTACTCTTCAGTATGACATCTTGTAGAGAAATCTGGCCTAAAGACAGGAATATCAACCAAAAGCTTGTTTTAATCAAACATTATCAATAATTCTTCATTAATGATCTTGAAAACCTCTTTTGTACATGTATATCAAAACATTTGTAAGTATTGTGGAAAATATCTGCATTTCAATAAAGTGTTATGGTGATTTGGGTTTTTATACTGTGTGTAAATGACTAGGAGACTTCATGTTCAGAGACCGTCATTCAGTGTCCTGGTCCAACCCGGTCCAACCCGGTCCAACCCTGCTTCTGGCACCACCTAAGCTTTGGGGAATTTGAGGTGAGAGAAACAAAAGCAAAACCAGGCAAACCTCCGAAACCCCCTATTTTTCTGCCTCTTTCTTTTTTTGTCTTCTCACCCCCTCCCTCCTTTCTCTTCTGACCACCTCACTCACCTACGCCTACAAGCGTCTCGTCAATACGAAGAAGAAGCTTCACGTGTGGTCGGTGGGTGTCAGTGGTGTACGTGTATCGACCCTGTTCACAAACTTACCACCTCCATCCGCTTTCTCTCCCAATCTGTGCCATAATCAACACGAGAAATCGCTATCAACAACTGTAAGCGCAAGGTAAACACCGCTGATAACACTACTTCCTGCTCGATACAAACTGAGCAATTGAGAATAGAAAATTAGTTTTCTATTAGAAAACAAATTTTCAAATGTCTTTTATCGTTTGTCAACGACGAAGAAGATAGCATGATGCTTGTGAACGACTCTGTGTTAGCTTACATGTAAAGATTTATCCGTTTATATTCAAAACAGTGATTAAAATAATACCTGAACGTTTTTTTTTTCTCATTACAAACAGATTAGTTAAGACATCATAAATGCAGGTTTTTTATTCCACATTTTAGTTGGTTTAGGGGATTAAATTAAGAGTTAACTGACATTTGGCCTATTGTGCGGTTTTATTTGAAATTGTAAACAAATTATAAACACTTCATACTTTACCCTTCACTGCTTATGCTGCAGTACATAATAAGCCACTTTGTTAATTTAAATCACTTTTGCTTTTGTCATTTCTGTTTCTAGCATTCACAGCAATAGTTTGTATTTAGGCCTAATGTTACTTCCTTTACTCTTCATACATTTTGTGGGTCATAAGGTGTCCCCAAGGTGTTCTACACTACTATATTTATTAGGATTTGTAGTAGTAGTAGTAGTATACCTTAAAACTGGGTGTCAAGATACAGAAGTATCCTCTGTAGCTTCTGAAGGGCAGTACTAAATGAAAAAAAAAAAAAAAAGATATTTAGGCAAAATAAGTAAAATGTACACATATTCATTATGTTCAAAAGTTTACACCCCTGGCTCTTAATGCATAATTGTCCTTCTGTAACATCAGTGAGCATTTGAAAGTGTTTCTGTAATATTTGCATATGAGTAGTTGTCCTCAGTGTGAAAAAACTGGATCTCAAAATCATATAGTCATTGTTGTAAAGGGTTCAAATACACAAAAATGCTGAAAACCCAAAGAATTTGTGGGACCATAAAGGTTTTTTCTGCAGAACAGCGGACTGTTCAGGGACTCATGAACAGCTATCACCAAACAAAAAAAAAAACCCCACAGCTGTGGATAATTCAGGAAACAACACGGTATTAAGAATCACGCATATGTAAGCTTTTGAACAGGGTCATTTTTATAAATTCAGCTATTATTTTATCTTGTGGACTGTCAACGTCTTATGTGAAATATTTTACTCAGGTCAGTACTAAATAAAATAACATGCATTTTGTATGATCCTTATTATTTTGGTAAAATAATTAACATTTTGGAGATTCTGTAAACTTTCGCCACCAACTGTACATGCAGAAACCCAAAAGTGATAGGATGGTCCCAAATCCCCCTGCAACTACTCAGCCGTGCATACACAGTCTTACACTAGGTGGCACAATTATAATACTTGGTTCTGCCCAACCTCTTTACTCAGATTTGCCCTTAACTTTTTTTATTGAGTCCTTGAATCAAGCCTTACAATGTATATAATTATTTTCTTTTGCCATTTTGCCATTTTAAGCTTATAGCTGTTTCTAACCCTGCTCTTGCAAAGGCACCTTCCTGCAGCTGTTTCAACCCTGCTCCAACATCTGGATTTCAGTAAGGTTGGAGATACTTGGCTTACACTCCTAAAAATAAAGGTGCTTTAAAAGGTTCTTCACAGCAATGCCAAAGAAGAACCATTTTGGTTCCACAAAGAACAATTCAGTCAAAGGTTCTTTAAAGAACCATCTCTTTCTTACCGTTTTATAACCTGAAGAACCTCCAAAGAACCTTTTGCGAAACAGAAAGGTTCTAAAGATGTTAAAGGTTCTTTATGGAACCATTTAGACCTAAAAGGTTCTTCTATTACATTGTGAAGCACATTTATTTTTAAGAGTGTATGGTAAACTAATCAAACAAATAATCTAAATACCTGCCAACAACCAATCAAACTTCATAATATAAGTCACATGATTATTACTTAGATGAGCACCAAATTTTGTGGGAATTAACAACAAAGTGTTGCTATAATAATCTAATTGATGTTTTTGCTAAAACTTTGGAACTAGGGTTTCATAACTAGCATTCTAGATGTTTTAAAACAGACATAGAGGTGGTAAGATTGTATTTATTTGAGAGTATGTGTGTAAATTGCCTGCATCTGTGCAACATCTCTCTACTAAATCAAGATGTGAGATTAATTACTTTAAAAGCAGCAGTGTTACTCCATAGTTGCTAAAAAAATATAATCCAGTAGCAAATCTATTTTATTAATAGAGCAAAAGGGTAGGGTAGCATTGGCAGTAACGTTTCTATAACAGATCCTTATCGATCAATCGAATAAAGTTCTGTGTCAACACCCAGCCCTACATACCATGTATAAATAAGTAATAGAAGTGAATTTTTCAGTATTTTTAATTCAGATGTAGTTATTTGGGTTTATTGTTCACAATATTGTTTTGTTTAGACTTGAATGTGAGACATATTGTAATAATGAACAACCAACAAATGTACAAGTCTCCAAAATTAATTTGAAAGCAGAAGTTACAGGAAGGTGAGTTAGTTAAAGCTAAACTCTGCAGGAAAGTGGACCTTGAGGGCCAGAGTGGAGAACCCCTACCATATGGTGTCCCATTTGTCATTTTAGATTTCAGAAGTGTGCTTATGGCCGCCCCCTCAGTGCACATTTCTGCCAAGCCCACAATAAGACAAGCTGTATGCCAGACTTCTACCTGACAGTAACAGCACTATTTTGTCACTCTTTCAGTCACTTCAGTTGAGCATCACCCTCAATGAGTTCTGCGAAATGAGTGATGCAACAGGGGTAAATAGGCACTTTTCACAATTAGGTAATTGCAACAGTCATAATTATCTTCCTGATTAAGTAATTTCTGTGATTCTGGCGACTTTTTATGATGTTGGTTATCTCCGAAAATAAATGTCCAGTGAGTGTTCTACAAAATTAATGGTGCAGTTACTACCTACATTATACCAAAACAAAAGCATAAATGAGATAGAGCTGCATTTGCTAAAGTAACCATGCTATTTTAACTTGCCTGTACAAGTATCAAGCTCTTTTATCGTGACTCATGTTTCACCGGACTCGTACTCAAGCAATCCACATCTCATGTGCAAGTGCTGTACCACTTGAGTTACCATGCAAGTTTAATTGATAATCTGCCCTTGTAATCATAGTTTGTGTAAAATGGAATAAAAGTTGTCGGTGTTTTACTGCCACTAGTGTTTTATTTCAGCTGGAAACTGCAGTGAACATATTTGGAGTTTAATTTGTTCTTCAGACAGTAGATGAATTCTTCAAAAACAGTATGTACAAAGCATAGAAATATTTAATGTGGCATAAGCTGTTCAGTTAAAGATTTATTTCTTTATTTTTTTGGCTAAATAAGTGCTTGTTATATTCTAACACTGTATGCCGCTGGCGCTGCAATGTGGGATTAACCCTACAAAATCAAAGTCTTAACCCTGGGTTAAAAGCAGTGATAAGACCCTTTCAAAATGGTATGTGTGAAACATTGTTTTACCCAGGGTTAAAACAAAGTTTAAAAGCCCATAACCCGGGGTTAAGCACAGTGTGAAAAGCCCTTCGGAGTCTTATATGTGTCTATGCTTTCTATGATGTAAGAGCAACACGCACTCGATGATTATAGCAAAGCAGGAGGGTGTGTAGTTTTCCTGCAAGAACCCGATGACATTTAACTCAATATCTTACAAGACAGACTATCCTCTTCCTTGCCTAGCATTCACAGCACAGGGGATTAGCTGTAACCAATCCATCAATCTTACTTTACTCTTTTAAACTTACACCCCATGAAAAGAGTACACTTTATTCTTTATGTTTTCCAGTATTTTCCACTTGACCCCAAGGTAAAACACACACAAACTTAAATACAATCTACTCAGCTAAAATAGCGTGGCATTATTATGAAAAATTATTTAAAGAATAAAACATAGTCACTTTGTTTTTGTGTACCTGATCTTGTTATTTTATTAATTACAAATTGTAATCTCTCTCTCTTTCTATCTGATTTGAATTGAGGTGAAACATGATCTGGACATGTTCTGGACAGGCTTCTACATCATTCATTGAATTCATATTGAGTGAGGACACCATGATCTTGTCTTGTTCCACCTTCTACAACTTGACACAGACACATTTAGAGTTGCTTAAGCTGGTGTTCCCTATTTCTGCTGACTTAGAACAGCTGAGCTACACATACACATTCATACCATGGTCAGGACACAGAGCTATGCTCTCATATTTATCATTCTAAAGTTCTAACTCTTTCAAACATTATAAATTTTATATTTGTAGACGCAGCTGTGACTTGTATTTTGCATGTGCACAGGAGTATTATATAAATAGTGGCATTGTGAAGGATGTGAATCAAGGAAACTCCAAGAATAGTATAAGTAGTGGTAATGGCTACATTTGTGACACTTGTATTGGTGTTGAGCTAAAAAATAACCCAGTATTCATTATAAGGCACAATGTATAATCTATTCTTTTAGTTGTTCCATTTTTAGCTTTGTTAAGAATAAAATACATCACTTATAACAATAACCATTTCAAATATTTGTACATTTATACCTCATCGCAATGATAAATTAATTCAGTAATCATCCAGATATCATCTCAAAAATACATATGGTTATTTACTATTTTTAATCTCTTCAAGTACATTACATTGTGGGATACAGTATTGTGTCCTGTTTGATAGTTGGATAGGAAGATGGATAGTATAGCCAGTTAGAGAATGGTCTATGCAAGGATAAAACAGTGTTTCTGTTTATTCAACTAATACAGCAATCTAATATGATTTAGTAAACACTGTACCATGGATCTTAGATGTCATAAGAGACTGTTGCATTCCAGCAGTTTTCATTGATACTTTTATTTTTTTTGTGTGCGTCAGTTGGTGCAGTTGTTCACGCATGCCTTCCACAAAAGGCCATATTACAAGTTTCATGTTTATGCATGTGAGAGGAACTCGAGGGTCATGTCTGAGTGGTTGAAATTTAGACCATGTTAAACCATGCTTATTATAGCCTTTTCTTGCTTTCTCATCAAAATAGAGAAGACTTCAAATACACCAAAGAACTTGCATGTTATGACATTTGCATTCATGTTCTTGATTTTTGTGCTTGCTTGAAAAAATGAACTAGCCATGGTATGGTGTCAGCAAATGATCGTCCTTCAAATTCTCAAGATTCAGAAAAACCCTAAAACAAACTGCACACTGCAATAAGTCATTTTCTTCCTTAGTATTTTGTCTTTTTTTCCAGTACAAATATCTAAACATTCTAAAACCAAAATCCATTTATATGAGATTTAATGAAAAAATGAAAAGCTAAGAATTTTTGTTTTATGAAAAACTGATCAAAATTAAGTGAGCAATACTTAATAATTTCACGAGTGTCGCAGGCAAGGAGCCAGGAGAAGGAAAAGAGACAGCAAAGGGTAGGCATGCCGGCAGAGGAAACTGGCAGAGGACAGCTTACGCAGGAGGAGATAGAACTGAAGGGTCCAGGGCAGTGCAGAATGAGGTGAAAGCCAGGGAGGAGCCTTAAGCAGACGCATGATGGCAGGTGCCCTGGCCAAAGCCATAGATGTGCTCTATGATGGCGTCGACAGAGGCAGAAGCAATGGTAGTAAATGTCCTGATGCCACTAGGGGGACAACTGGAGGCGATGATGATGGAGCGAGAGCCCACCGTGTAGCCGAAGGTCTGAAGCGAGGGAGTGACTATGAAGGCCCTGGTGACCGTAACTCAGCCACAATGCAACAACCTCGCCCAAATGATGGTCTAGGTCCAGAGGGCAGAGGGCTAGCAGAGGTGACCAAGGGTGGTGGCAGGCCTTAGATGAAGGGATAAAAGGCTGAACCACAGCAGACGGCCCACAAGTCTGCATCGCAACGTCTGACTTAAGTGGAGACAACCGACCGAAGGAGCCCAGCAAGGCCGATTCTAGGGTGGAAGGAGTGAGGCGATGGAGTCTAGAAGAAGGAGGAGCGCTGTCTGCCAAGGTCGTAGGCAAAGTTGTGGGCTCCTCTTGCCCAGGCGAAGATGGCTCCCAGCTGGTCCGAAGAGGCGGAGAGGATCCAGAGGGACTGGTGGGAGACAGTGATGAGTGGGTAACGGGAATGGCTGAGAATGGGGCTGGAGAGTAAACCATAGTCCAATGACAAGGGTTAAGCCCCCTAAGATGGTTTGATGTGGGAGGTAGGGTGGCTCTGATGGGACAGAAGATGAAGAATCATTTGATTAAAGGTCTGAAAGTGGCATGGCCAGTCTGATTCCACAAAAGCTCCCTCGACTGTGGATGACAGCCGGCACACACATGGTCAGACTCCCACATTTCAGGCTCCATAATGATGCAGGGCATATACATTCTTGATGACGTGGGCTTGCGGTGGAGAAAGGCTCGAAGTCTGCGGTGGGCTCTAACTTTTTAATTTCGACCGTAGGGTTCTGGCTGGGCACTGGGTCTGGAGTGGGGCTGCTGATGTCCTCAATGGTGAAGGCTGATCCGCAGGAAACCAGCATCCACTCCACAAGAAGAAGCACCCTCAAGGAGATTCCAAAAAAGACAAACAGGAAAAAACCATCTGACAGGTGTAACAGCCAAAACGAACTGGTGCAAGATGCACACAGATTGGAGAGTAGCAGAGATCAATAGTCAAGTGAGGCAGACAAGTGAGGTAACCAAACTGATAATCAGGTCAACAAGGGAGTGGGGTTCAAACACAATAGGGAACAAACAGAAAAGCATGTGACGCAAAAATAAATTAAAGTTGCAAGCAGCATTGAAAGGGCCCTCACACCCGGCTCACCGCCTCCTGGTGGCTTTAGGAAAACAGCGAACGGTGGGCAATATGCATTTAAAAGTGGTAAACATAGAAGGAATATGTCAGAGTTATTTACATGTACCAAACTTCCTGCTACCAGGCGATGGCGCTATGACTGTAACTTGAAATTGGTATGTAGATATCTTCTGGCCAGCACTTTTATCAAATATATGAAGTTTGGTGCAGATTAAAAAGCATGACATATCCTGTTGCCAACAGGTGCCGTAGTGATTATAACTGAATATTGACCTTTAGATGTCTTCAGGCCAGGACTCTTACCGAACATGAAGTTTGGTGCAGATTGGACATTGCATGTTTAAGTTAGTGTAAAACAAGTAATTTCTGTTGCCAGCAGGTGGCGCTATGATTATAACAGAATACTGGCCTTTAGATGTGTTCAGGCCAGGACTTTTATCGAACGGATGAAGTTTTGGGGCAGATCGGATATTGGATGGCTGAACTACAAAACCTTCTATTTCCATGGAGAAACATCGAACTTTGTCAGGCCGCCACGGACACATCCGTCAACGAAAACTCAAGATCTTCACAATTTAATATCATAAATGCCTTTAGATTAGACTGACCGAATATAATGGTGATGTCATTAAATCTCTATGAGGAGTTTGTTAGAGCATAAAACATGCCACTCCCTGTTGCCAGCAGGTGGCGCTATGACTATAACTGAATATGGGCATGTAGATCTCTTCAGGACAGGAATCTTATCAAACTTGTCAATTTTGGTTTTGGTTTATAACAACTTCCTTTTTCATGGCGAAACATCAAAGTTTGTCAGGCCGCCACGGCCACGCCCTTCAACGAAAACTCAAGATCTTCACAATTTAATGTCACAAAGGGCTTTAGATTAGACTGACCAAATTTGGTGTTGATCTGTATAAATCTCTAGGAAGAGTTCATTTAAATACAACGCCTGAAAATGGCAAAAATGGCACAAAACTTGCAGAGAAAATAAAAAAAACAGACTTCCTGTTGGGTTTCGGACTTTGTACAGGTGGACTTTTTTTGTAGGTATTGGTGTGTTACATGTGTCTACTGAATTTCGTACATGTATGTAAAACATAGCTCGAGAGGCAAATCGTTGAAATTTTGTAGGTGGTGCTAATGAGCTATTTTGCCACACCCATATCTGAAACCCATATCAGATGTAAATTTTCACCACTTTTGCAAAGTTTCGTGAGTTTTCAAGCATGTTTTGGCCCTCAAAAATATGATTCATTTTGAATCTAAGCAATTCCAATAGGGTCTTCACACCAGTGCTCGGGCCCTAACAAAAGCCATGTGCTCAAACCAACACTGAGACAAGACAGAAGAGCACATGGCAAAAAAAAAAACACTGATAAGCCATGTGCTCAGACAGAAAAATGTGACAAACAAATAATAATAATAATATTTAATAATATTTTTTATTTATATAGCGCCTTTCCAGAGCTCAAGGACACTTTACAATGAATGTAACAAAGAAGAGATAGTACGGACAAAACACTGAAAGAAACAATAGTCAAGTAGAGAAACATTAGGTAAACAAATATACAGAAGTCAAATATAACAAACTGGAAATACAAAACAAGACCTAAGAGACAAACATGCAGAGTACAGGTTGATCAAGCAGAGCAGTCAGTTTATCAAATCAGAGGTGTAACATTCAGAAAACAAGTGAGTTTTGAGTAAAGATTTAAATTCCGAGATATTAGTGACAGAACAGAGTGAGCGTGGTAGAGAGTTCCAAAGTTTGGGTGGAATAACACTAAATGATCTGCCCCCTATTGAAGAGAGGCGGTACCGAGGGACAGCAAGAAGGCCAGAGTCGGAGGAACGTAGTGATCGAGTAGGGATGTAGGGGACAAGCATATTGCAAAGATAGGAGGGAGCTAGGCCATTTAAGGATTTAAAAACAAGGAGGAGAATTTTGAATTTTATACGGTATGCAACTGGGAGCCAATGGAGGTCATACAAGACTGGGGTTATATGAGCAGAACGTTTGGTATGAGTGAGTATTCTAGCCGCAGAGTTTTGAATATATTGTAATCTGGAGATGGAGCTGGCAGGCAGACCAATGAAAAGGGCATTACAGAAATCAATGCGTGAAGAGACAAATGCATGGATGACAGTTTCAGCGTCCTTGGTGCTGATGAAGGGACGCAGTTGGGCAATACGGCGTAAATGGAAGAATGCAGATTTAGTGACAGATTTAATGTGAGACTGAAAGGAAAGTGTGGAGTCAAGGATTACACCTAAATTTTTGACAGAAGTAGATGTTTTGATGTGAGAGCCAGCAATCTCACAGGTGAAACTGGTAGAGATGTTGCTGGTAAGTGCTGGGGTTCCAATGAAAATTATCTCAGTTTTGTCCATATTGAGTTTCAGAAAATTTAAGTTAAGCCAATCTTTAATGTCCTTCACACAAGCAGAGATTTTGTCAATTTGGGCGGATAGAGTAGGTGTACAGATAGAATAAAGTTGAATGTCGTCTGCATAAAAGTGATAATTTAGACCATGACGTTGTAAAATCAGACCAAGTGGGATTATGTAAATTGTGAATAATAGTGGGCCTAGAACAGATCCCTGGGGAACACCTCGCTTCAGGGGGACAGTGGGCGATCGAAAATCCTTAACAGAGATGTAGAATTGTCTACCTGAGAGATAGGAAGAAAACCAAGAGAGAGCAGTACCAGAAATACCCAGATCAGAGAGGCGAGAAATAAGTAAATCATGGGAGACAGTGTCGAAGGCAGAGCTGAGATCAAGTAGCAGTAATATAGAGAAGGAGCCAGAATCACTAGAAAGCAGTAGATCATTCACTACCTTTACAAGTGCAGTTTCAGTACTATAGAGGGGGCGAAAACCAGATTGAAAAGGGTCAAAGAGATTATTATCAACTAGAAAAGACTGGAGTTGGGCAGCAACAGTACTTTCCAGTAATTTAGATATGAAAGGTAAATTAGAAATGGGACGATAATTAGACAGAACTGAGGGGTCGAGGTTGGGTTTCTTGAGAACTGGTGTAACTGCAGCAGTTTTTAGTGGCAGAGGAAGTGAAGTGGAGGTAAGAGATGCATTGATGAAATGAGAGATAGGTGCAGAGATGGCAGAGTGACAAAGTTTCAGGAGAGGAGTAGGAGCAGGATCAAGGTGACATGATGAAGAGTTGGATTTCAAGAGACAGAGACAGATTCTGGGGTCGTCAGGGAAAAACAAGACAAAGACTGACTGGAAAGATTTGATGGATGGCTGAGCTCTGTATCAGTAGGGAAACATTGGTGGACAGCATTAGTCTTTTCGAGCAAATAATCCAAAAAGGAGCAGCAAAAGTCAGTTGAGGCTAGGGCATCCTGAGGTGGGGGGTTAGTAAGTTTATTTATTGTATTAAATAACGTTTTTGGCCTATTGCTTGATTTATTAATTGTGGCAGAGACAAAATTAGAGCGAGCTGAAGTGAGAGCGGATTTATAAGATTTGAGATGATCAAGAAAAGCCAAATAATGAACAGTAAGACCGGTTCTCCTGTAAAGACGTTCAAGCCGTCTACCAGTAGCCTTAAGAATACGGAGCTCAGGGGTATACCAAGGAGAAGAGTGAGTAGCGGGGACATTTCTGGTCTTAATAGGAGCATGCTGCTGTAGGATTTCAGAAATTATAGAGTGGTAATTAGAAAGTATCACAGACGGAGAAGAAATATCAATGACATCAGAGAGGTTCGAGGAGACAATGGAAGTACAAAATGATACAGTATCAATAGCTTTCAGATTGCGGTATGAAATAACAGTCTTAAGGCATTTAGAATGCATAGGAAGATTGAGACTAAAGTCAAGAAGTTTATGGTCAGAAATACCGGTGTCAGAAGCAGAAATGGAAGTAATATCCCCCCAAGATGTACATATTAGATCAAGGGTATGACCACGAATATGGGTAGGAACACAAACATGCTGTGTCAGATCAAAACATTCAAAAACAGACAGTAACTGAGTAGTGTTGGAGCAAACTATATCAACATGAATATTGAAGTCACCAAGCAGGAGAATAGGGAACGACAATGAACAGGCAAGGGTTAACAGTTCACTGAGTTCAGAAAAAAAGCTGGAGAGGGCTTTAGGAGGACGGTAGAGCAAGATAATTGTGAGACAGTCAGCTTTCAACACCATATATTCAAACGAATTGGTGTTGTGAAAATCAAGTTGTTTCAGTCGAAGACTGTCCCGATAAATGACGGCAAGACCACCCCCTTTGCCACGCATTCGAGGTCGAGCAAGATACTTATATCCATCAGGTGCAAGAAGATTTAACTGGAGAAAATCAGCCGGAGCTTGCCAGGTTTCAGTGAGAAGAAAAATGTCAAGCTTTTTGTCAGTGATAATTTCATTGAGATAAGGGGCTTTGTCCGATATTGACCGACAGTTCAGAAGTGCAAAATGACGATGTACAGAATTCAGATTAGCGGTGCGATGCTGGTTACCAGTGAGATAAATTAGAGAGCGGTGATAAATAGTATGGTCAGCAGGCAGTTGTTTGGACGTGGACGATCTATGGTTAGTCCAGATGCACGGAAGGGCTTCGGGCTTGGAGAAAAAGGTATTCCTGAACACACGCCGTGAGCGGTGTAAATACCGTGGGCGCCGGAGAATCCCTAGACTCCGGCAGTGTTCATACGTCATAGAGTTAAGACGCGGGTGGCAGTTCAAGGCCCTTAACTGCGATGGTAAATATCCAATATCCATTACGGAAGTGAGGTGAAAAATGAGGCAGAAAAGAGAAGAAAAAAGAAGAAAGAAAAAAAGAAAAACTTTTGCCCGAGGCATTATAGAGCAAGTGAGAGCCAGACACAGGCGAAAACTACGCTAGCCAGACCCTGAAACGCCACTTCACCAAAAAACAGCAGACTAGATGGGAGACAGCACCCCAAATAGCAAGCAGTAAACGAACAGCGCAACCGACCGAGAGAGCGGTGACTCACCCATCAGAAGAGCCGAACGTGGTGGAGACGCCAACAAGGCAGAGGGCTCGCAGCGGCCCGGCGGCAAACTCACAAACTTCACAGACAGCAAAAAATTTGATAGTGACAGTCCGGTTTAATTCAAAACAACAGCGGTGAAAAATGGAATAATCCAGACAGCCAAAACTGAATGGCGAAGGGACGTGCAGCAGAAACATACAAACAGTCCAGGTACGAAGCGGCAGCACAGACGCGCACAGCGTTCTCGTCCCGGAATTAACAGAAGAGCACAAACCAAGGAATCTTAAAATAAAGCCATGCGCTCACAACAGAGACCCACAACATGGAGCATTAATATTAGGATACTGACTCTGGCAACAGGCCCTAATCTGTACCAGAACTGTCAAGATCCAGATGCCATGTTCCAAACACATGACTGAAAAAAAGGGTATTGCAATGAAACTGAGACAAATGATGTGCTCCCACACAGAGACAAGAACAAGATGCTCAACAGAACCAAGACAAGAGCACATGTCCAGATAACATACAAAAAAAGTCTCTCAGCCTTCCTTTGATGATTGTTCTAAAACTAGATGAGCATGGAGGTGGAACAAGGAAGACTCATTCACTAGATTCCTCTTTAGGGCAAGTTTGTTCTGTCTCGTGCAGTCAAGGAGAGTAAGGATGCAGAGTTGAATTGCCATATCAGCAGGGCAACAACTGAATGAAATTGCAGACAGAGCACACATGGAGATTAAATTGAGATAGAAGCCAAGAAGCACACAAGGCAGACAGGTGAGGTAATAGATGATTAGGTAAACATGGGGTCTGATTTCAAACACAACAGGGAACAGACAGCAGACCACATCACACACAGAAGCAAACCAAAGCATAGGACTCATAAAAGAGCGCATGGCATGGAAACTGAATACGACAAGATCAAGATTTAATCTTTAAGCTATTATGAGGTAAATGTGTTTGGCTTGCTTTCTGCAAGGAGGGTAGAGCAAAATACCTAAGCAGGCTACCTAAAACATTGATCTCCAAGTCTCCTCCTGCAGACTTCAGTTCCAACCCTGTTTCAACAAACCTGTCAGTTATAGCCTTGTGATTTGTGCACCGACATATAGCGCAACTGTGCTTGCAATACCAGAGTTTGATTCCCATCTTGTGATCCTTTGCTGATCCAGTTGCCTTCTCTCTGCCCAATGCTTTCCTGTCACATATCTACTGTCATATCACATTAAAGGCATTAAAAAGCCTATAAATCTAACTTAAAAAAAGTTCAGTTGAACTCTGTTGGTAACGACTGAACTTGTGACCATAGTTGCTTTTGAGAAACACATCCCAGATAGTCATCCAGTTGGTGAGAACACATAAAGAGGACAAACCGGAACTAGGTCAGGGGTCTCCAAACTTGCTCTTGGCGTGTCACCGTTCTGCAGATTTCAGCTCCAACCTTAATTAACACACCTGAGCCAGCTAACCATGGTGTTCAGTGTAACTTGACAATTACAGACAGCTGTAAGCTAAATACTCAATTTGATAGCAGTCCAATCAATTGAGATGCATTAGTGTCTAACTGTATTTCCATTCATGAATTTCCTCTAATTTTCTTCTCCTTTTTGGTACATAGAAAAAGGATCTGCTTTGTTATGACTGGGACCTGCATTTCTCCCCATACTTTTTCTCACTCCATGGCTATGATCCATTAGTATGTCTGTCATATATCAAATGTTATGCAGTCTCACTCCCCTTCTTCTTATTTTTGTTTCCTTTCTATCTTTAGCTCTCTATCACTATTACTATCTAGCATTTAAAGGGGTCATCGGGCGTCACACCGACAGAGGCCGCTCCCACGATGGTTGATTGACATGAGGGTCTTACCTAAGATCAATTGTAACAGTCCAACCTCCATGTTTTGATGCCGGAGCAGGGATGTAAGTTAGACAAGAATTGAGCAATTAAGGTGTTGTGTTGCTGGATGTAATAATGAACATAGTGGTCGTCATTTACTCCTGACATCTGAGCTGCTGAAGATACAGCGGATTGCGTTTGTTTGTGAAGGGAATGTGCCTCCCGATCTACATATATTCGTCTATGTTCACGCGAATCATTCGTGATCCAGCTTCACTTACAGCAGAAGTGAGTATAAGTTTTTAATGAATTTTTGCGATCGCCTTTCCTAATAATGTGCTAGTTAGCAAGTTTAGCGGCTAAATGTGGCTACAGTAAACATGCTCGTCACTCCACAGAGAAAAGATAGGGGCGGGGCGGGGCGGCAGGCAGAGCTCATTTGCATTTAAAGCAGCCTCAACCAGAATGGGATGATTTTTGCAGAGCTGATTTTGGCAAGGTAAAAAGGGCGTTGTTTTACACTACCATTGAGAATTTTTAACCAAAGTAGATTATAGACTTTTTATTAAGACCCTAAAGAATCATATCAACTTGGAAACGTGGAAAATGGGCATCCGATGACCCCTTTAAGTATTCTCTTTTTAAACATCAGACCCTGGCTTCGTATTAGAGCCAATGTAATTACAAGAAAAATGGTCTTTTCCATCTGCTGACTTTCTCTTCCCTAAAAAGAATAGTTGATAAATGTGTAAGCAGTGGCACTAAGCATGACATAGCCTATTTATAGTTTATGAACCCCCTTAAAATTCAAGATCAAGTTCATGAATGTACCTAACCTCAAGAGCATTTGAGCTTTGAAATTAAAACCATACAAAAGTAATTTCTTTCACAAGGAAGTACTGAGTACAGAAGCTATGTGTTGTCTTCTGCAAGGGGTGCATGGAAATTGCTCAGCATCCAGAGAAACAAAAATAAGTAGAGCCTAGTCTTTGAGCAAGCTTTTTAATAACTTTGAGGGAAATCAACAAGGTCAAAGGTCAAAACAAAATTACTAATGAAATCACTGTTTCTCTGCTTATCCTTTTAATTCACCTTTGTCTTGCTCGCTCTTCAGCCATGAAAAATCATTTGTCTATTTGATTGTATCTGTGTGCAGCATTTGGCCCTTCTGGGAAAGTTTATGTAGGGTGTATAAGAGTGTATACGAGTCCTATCACAAGTCACAATGCTAGGTGGAAACAACAATGTGAACAACACTTGATCAAATGTGATTTGATCACTAACCGGTGGAAACAAGATCAGGGTCTAACAAATCCTTCACTGAATGAGTTCAATCATATGACATAATTGAACAATAAGTTCTCATTAATTTCAGTAATGCCTCTCTTAAGCAAGTCCTTTGCTAAAAACAACAATTCTGTAAGAGACGCTTTGCCTACTAAATTATGGAGAGCACTGAGAACTTTTAAGTCCAGATTAGGTCCAAACCATCTTTTGGCTACTGTCAGAAAATAGTACTGTCAGGATTTACTAAAGATGTGCAGTGAAGAATTAGCGCTGAAAAGGCATGGACACAAGTATTGTTGTGCGTGATCTTACTGAATATGCATTTGTAGGTCTTTCCCTTCCAGACACAAAATTTATGGGAGGAGAGTTTTTACTGAAATTACTGGTATTTGCGCCATTATTTAATGCCTCAAAAAAGCCTATCGTAAAGCAGGCCTATAATTTGCACTGCTCTTGGTAGATTGCGCTAGTCACTGTGGAAAGGATCTGGCTGTGTCTGTGTTTTTTAATGTGCTCATTGTTAGTAAATCACACGCAAAATTTTCCCCTCCCATTAGCGCTTTTATGTAATTGCGCTCTAACGCTAATTTGTAGGGATGCACGATATTATCGGACTGATATCGGAATCGGCCGATAATGACTTCAAATGTAAATATCGGCATCGGCCCGATATATAAAATTATGCCGATATGTCTTGCCGATAAGATGAATATGTCAACTCACATGTGCTAAAGGGGCGCTAGGGATTAGATCATGTCAGCAGTGTGGCTCATTCCTGAAGCAAAGTTTTGACTGAATGAGGAGTAGATTCACTGTTTTGGATTGCTGCGTTTAAACTGAGAATGCATGATGCCTAGCAATAGTGCAGTGGCAGCAGTGGCTATAGGAGAAAGCGCGCCCTTGTTCCATTTGGGATCATTTACTGTTGCCTGTTTCATATCCAGTCACTTGATCGCTAAATGCACATTTAAATGGTTTTATGGTGCTCTTTGTTGTATTTTGAAACACAATGGCTATGTTTGCACATGTCATGATCTGCATTTAAAATAAAAAGTAATTACTGCGCGCGGTCAGTGAATTCTCTTTTTCCGGCCGCGCAACGGCAAAACACACTGTTGCTCATATGAAACATGTTTCGTGAATATTATGACACAAGTGAGGTACAAAGCATTCTTTATAAGTTAAATAATTGGTTAGCAGGCAATTGTTAGTAGCGACCATGCTTTTGGATTCATGTCGTTCGAGCCCATACATTTAAAGCCATAAGCGGCTATGTGTCCTGTTTTCCCGGTTGGTCACGAATTGCCACAAACTTAATAATATTTATAGTTTCTTTTTCACAAATCATCACCGTATCACCCTTTAATTTCGCAGGTTTATCTTGTCATTTACTTTTAATCCATGTTGTCGTATCTTTTATGGTGGTAAACTGCGGGTGGGAAATAAAAGATTTCGTGGCAATAAATTAAGAATTCGTTAATACGACTTTTTAATTCGTTCCCTTATTTTACAAATTAATAAATTAATAAATCGTAGGAACGAATTAACAAGTTGTAGGAAATAATTATGTCGTGTTTTGTTCGTGTCCCGCAGCCCTGTCAAAGCGCAGTGCACGGTATAATACAATTATTAGAAATTATAATTAAACATGACTTAGTGAATACATTTCTATTACTTTCTTTCCATGCTGAATGCCTTTATATTGCAGGGCTCTAGACTGATCACAACTGTTACATTTTGGAATTGTTTTTTTTTTTTAAATGTGCAAGTTAAAATTTGACGTGGTCGCATTTGTGCGAGTGCATGATCTGCAGTGCTGAAGCGTCTGCTCCATACAGCGGGAGTTACAGAGTTACAAATCCGTGGCGTATTCAGGATTTCACTGACCACGCGAAGAGTAGTTTTCGTTGTGAGCGCTTCGGGTGTAGAGCCTGGTTTGTATTTGTAGTGTCAGCACCAGCCAGGTGGTGACGGCAAAAATGACGCGACTATTCTGGAAACGATGGGGGACGGAGGATTTGGTATTCGAGTAGCGTAAAAGACCGCTTGTTAAACCAGAGAAGGTAAACATGTTGCTATTCTTGTGCAAAAAAGTGTACTGTTTTGCCAGTAGGTCACGAATTGCGATATAACTTAATATTTTTATTTTCCCAAATCCTTACCGTCTCACTCTTTAATTTCTTAGGTTTATTTTCTTGTCATTCACTTTTAATCCATGTTTTCGTATCTCTTACAGTGATAAATTGTGGGAAATAAAATATTTCGTTAATACTACATATTAATTCGTTCCCTCATTTTACAAGTTAATAAATTAATAAATCGTAGGAACGAATTAAGAAGTTGTAGCAATGAATTATGTCCTGTTCATGTCCCGCAAGGCACCCTCACAGTCACCCAGTTTAGTTCTACTTTTCTGTTTTCGTTTTGAAATGTATTCAGATTGCGAATTCGAAAGTGAAAGCATCCGAAGGTCGGCTTAAAACATAGCAAAAGTGAACTTAATTCACAAAATTCAGATCATAAATAATGCTAGCCTACTGATGAAAAAGAAGGGATTGAATGTAAACCACTCATTACTATTTATTTAATCCTAACAAATAAGTTATTGTTAAAAACGAACTTTCCAAACAAAATGATATATATCGGTATCGGTATCGGCCAAAATGAGATGAAAAAATATCGGCATATCGGATATCGGCAAAAATCCAATATCGTGCATCTCTACTAATTTGCCCTGTTTGGTAAAACTGGCCCTTAATCTCTAAATGGCTTCATCATTTCAATATTGTTCCTTTACCCTGCTGAAAAAAACAGCTAAACCAGCCTAAGCTGGTTGGCTGTTTTTAGCTAGTCTTTCAGGCTGGTCTTAGCTGGTCATAGCTGGTCAGCAGGCTGGTTTTAGAGGGGTTTTGGCCACTTCCAGGCTGGTCTTAGCTGGTCAGGCTGGGAGACCAGCTGGAACAACCAGCAAAAACAATGATACAAATGAAACATCTAATCAAATCTCATAAGAAACATAACTATTTTATGATGTGGAAATTTCATAAGAATTTGCATGATGTAATTAAAAATGTAAGAACTAAGGTCCACCCCTAAACGCACCCCTAAATCTAACTGTCAGTGGAGCATAACCATATTGTAAGAAAACGTGCAAATGAGACCATATATGTGACCCTTGATGACAAAACCAGTCATAAATAGCACGGGTATATTTGTAGCAATAGCCAACAATACATTGTCTGGTTCAAAATTATCGATTTTTCTTTTATGCCAAAAATCAGTAGGATATTAAGTAAAGATCATGTTCAATGAATATATTTAGTAAATTTCCTGCTGTAAATATATCAAAACTTAATTTTTGATTAGTAATATGCATTGCTAAGAACTTCATTTGGACAACTTTAAAAGCAGTTTTTTCAATATTTAGATTTTTTTGCACCCTCAGATTACAACTTTTCAAATAGTTGTATCTCAGCCAAATATTGTCCTATTCTAACAAACCATGCATAAATCGTTTGAAGAAATTTTTTTGACTTTTTTTGTGGTCCAGGGTCACATATATGAATTTATATAAATTTGCCAAATGTACAGTAGTTACAAATTGTCATGGATGCTTGGCTACCTACTGATGCACAACATCATCTTCTAGTGTCTAGATCTTAGATCTTAATGCTAAGACTTTTGAGAGAGATCTGAAAAGGATCATAGGAAATGATGGTGTTCTTGTTCTTGCCAAACCAATGTGTGGATGTCAGTGTGACACTTTAAGCCTCCCATGTAACCACACTCCTCTAATGCTTGTTCCAAATTAACCTTCCAGCACTCCTCTAACTGCCCCCTCCCATCAGAGGCCACTTGGCCCATCACTCACTCTAGCTCTCTCACCTTCTCCACTCTCCTTATTCCACTGACCATGCATGTTCCAAAAACAGATCAACTTTTCATTTCAGTGCTACCCCCTACGTACGCTACCGCCTCATGCTCCTTGGCCACCAAATAACCCCCCACATCCTCAAGTCTGAGATGCCGAAGACGTTCAACCCCTAGACTATAACTCAGTCCTGCAGAGCCATACGCAACTGATTGGAATTTTGGGGTGTGGCGATGGCCAGCTTTGACCAATAGGGCAGCTGGCAGCAGTATAAAACTCTGCACATGTGTGAATTTATTCGCTCTTTCTGTCAGTCCATCACTCCTGTGAGGAGGGGGTCCAAGTAACGGGGGGCAGATTTTGTAGTACAGAGAGCAATAAACGGACGGATAGACCTATTTAACTAAGCTTTTGCCACTCCTGAAGATCCTTCACCCCTGACAGGATGGAGGACGCCCACACCAAGGCACCGTCCGAATGTCTGGCCTACTTCGCAGTTAGTGAGACCAGTGGTCTTACCCCGGATCAGGTCAAGAAGAACCTGGCTAAATACGGCTACAATGGTGAGATACATGAGATGTCTTGAAGACACATGCGGGGCTTAGAAAGACAATGAAACACTCTGACTGATGGAAATGTCTCTTTTTTAGGAAGGCACAGAGATAGCATTACAATAGTGCCTTTCAGTTAAACTTTTAAATAGTGATAGTAGGAATGCAGTTGCATAGATCTTGGCTTCAGGAAGAACACCTAATGGATAGTTTAGGAGTTTCTTAAATGTTCAGACAGGTTGTGGTGCAGAAGCTGGGATTGAAAATAGACTTTGGCGGAAGGGGAGAAGGGAAGAAAGACAGGTGATGGCACAGCGGCCTTGCTTGGTTATTTGAGAGGTCTTATTAGATTAGCAGTATTTCAGGCTGATGGGGGAGGGAGATTCCTGGGTTCTGGCTGAAGTTGGCCTGGGCGATTAGATATGTCTCTGGCATTAAAGTTATGATGTACAAAACAGGCCCTCTTGTACAGAGGGGACTTAGCATGCACAATCACTTTTCCAAAAAAACAACAAAATAATGTCAAATGTAAATGATCCCAAATGTTGGAAATCTTCCTTGAAATGTAGAAAGCAAGTTTCACAATATTCTTCTTCTTCTTTAATTATTATTTAATAAATATTAAAGCTGGGACTGTAAATGTTAGTATTGCTCGTAAACAGTTTGTATTTTATAAGTATGTCCATTCAAAATTGATGAGTACAGTGTAAAACATCTGTTTCTGTGTGAGACTGAACATATTCTTTCTTACTAATACTTTCTGTAAGTATTTTGCAAAGCTCTCAACTTCCTTTTCATATGAGTCACATAAAAATCAGTTGGAAATGTTAAGTCGTAATAGCTCCTCTGAGGTACAGTGAAAGATTGGCCAGAGTAATGTTGTTGTGCTGTCTTGAATTCTGGTCAGTTGTTAATTTTCTTTCTTTCTTTTTCTTTCTTTCTTTCTTTCTTTTTTCTTTCTCTTGTCTCTGTCTATACTTTGTTTCTCAGAGCTGCCAGCTGAAGAGGGTAAGTACAAACATAAATAAATCAAGTGTTATATTTACCAGTGACTATGTCATCGATAGAATCTCAAAATCTAGTAAGGATTGAACTAAATTTCCATTCCCTTTAGGAAAGTCCATCTGGGAGCTGATCATTGAGCAGTTTGAAGATCTGTTGGTCAGAATTCTGTTGCTGGCTGCCTGCATCTCTTTCGTAAGTTACTAACAAGTGAACCGTTTAAAAAATGGAAATATACCAACAATCTTAATATAATTTTTACTGGCCACATAGTAACGATTATAAAACGATTAAACATGAATCATACCTTTGTTTTGGAACAAAAGAGTTCTCTAAATCATGGCCTTATGTATGTACATATCAAACATATCAAACACTGCTTCATGTGATTTATTCAGACCTGTCAGCATATAGATACAGCATGTCACACAATTTTAAACATACCCTTTAAACTTGAGTGGTATGTTGTGTAAACAGCTGTTGTGACAGTATAGGTTGCCATACTGCACTTTAAACTGTAACATACACCACAGCCATCTATGGTGTTATGCAACACGGTACATATGCTAATTTGTCATGTATTTAGCATTATGGTTATGCGCAAAGGTCTACATAGTACTGTGAGCAGTACAGCATCAGCCTATCACATGTTTGTAGTATTACCTACTGCAACGTAGAGTCACAAAGTTTTCAACTATAGAGTTGATTCATCTTAATTTATTGTGTCAGGAAGCCATATAGGTTGTGTTATTTAACTCACTTCTTTCTAAACAGGAAAGACTCTGTAAGGTGGATGTTTAGGGGGTTCAGCGGGTATTGGGAGGTTAAAGGTGAACATGGGGGGTATTAATGTCTGCCCCCCTCCACACTGTGCCTCAGCCAGCTGTTCCAATGGCCATAGAAGGAAAATATTAAGGGGCTCAGAAGACGTGTGAGAAGGAGAAGGGGGTTATTTTAAGAAGGACTCAAGTTGAAGACAGAAACTCTATCCTTTTGAAAGGTCAAGAGAGATGCATGAGAGAAAGCACAGCAAGAGTAGTTATAACAGCAGGTCTGTTGTGCAACAATATTGGGAAATAATGTTCTGACTGGTTTTTATGTATGCATGTATTGCGCAAGAGAAAAATAAAGCAACCAGATCATTAGCATCATGATATATGTCACATATATTTGTCATTTTCAGAAGTAATATTAAGCGTGGGCCCTGTAAGCCTCTAAGCCTTCCACTGATCCATAAATACAAAAGCATCTTCTCTAAAAGCCTATATTAATGGTCTAATTGCCAAACTAAAACTAAAATTCAAAATGTTAACACATTCGATTATTTAATATGACAACATATTTTTCTTCATAAATAATTAGAATATTCACCGGATACCGCCAAGATATCAGGTCTTAATATTATCTGTTGTAAACACTGGAATATGGTATCCTGAATAGAACAAAGAGCAAAATGTACCTTGTGCTAATGTGTCGCTTTGTGTGTGTTTTAAGGTCCTGGCCTGGTTTGAGGAGGGTGAAGAGACTGTCACTGCCTTTGTTGAGCCCTTTGTCATTCTGCTCATTCTCATCGCCAATGCCGTCGTCGGTGTGTGGCAGGTAATGCACCAAATACACAGATAAATGTAGATTTGACTAATTTCATGAAGTAAATTAAGTGAATGCATAACTCAATTGCATATGTAAACCAAGCAATGTTTGTCTGTCATTCAGGAGCGTAATGCTGAGAGCGCCATTGAGGCTCTGAAGGAGTATGAGCCTGAGATGGGTAAGGTCTACCGTTCTGACAGAAAGAGCGTCCAGAGGATCAAGGCCAGAGAGATTGTCCCTGGTGACATTGTGGAGGTGTCTGGTAAGTCTTTTTTTACATCCTTCTTTTTGATAAAAAATAGTATTCAATGCATTGTATATAATGTGCAAAGTAGGCCATGGTGGCCTACTGTATTTGTCACTATGTGCAGTATACTGTAGAGCACACTGCATAGAATACTATACCCACCATGCATTGCTAGCATTTCAGATTGATGCTGTTCTGGCTATCTTGGCTACTGCAGGAAATAGTTAATGGTAGAAAAGCAACA
Organism: Labeo catla; assembly: GCA_012976165.1. Classification (NCBI taxonomy): domain Eukaryota; kingdom Metazoa; phylum Chordata; class Actinopteri; order Cypriniformes; family Cyprinidae; genus Labeo; species Labeo catla. The sequence continues at coordinate 1,055,663 of VONZ01000102.1, forward strand.
CACTGTATATTAAAGAATAACACACAGTCTTACATTCATAACTTGAGGCACCATTTCTAGGTCATTTCAGAGTTCAGAGTCAGAGTTGTTCACAAAGCATGTGGTCTTGGTGTCGTTAACAGTTTGCTACTGGCACAGAGGCCACACACACTATACTCTTTGGTCCATAACTAAATATTCAAATCTTTTATATATTTCAAGTTTCCTGTAGGTCTGATTTTTGGTTCTTTTTGTTGTATCACTGGTATAATCACATAATCACTTGTATTTTGCCATTCTGAAAACTCATTTTTTCTTCTTCCCTAGTTGGTGACAAAGTTCCTGCTGACATCAGGATTACTGCTATTCGTTCTACCACCCTTCGTGTTGACCAGTCTATCCTGACTGGTTAGTGCTCTCTACTCTACTCTACTCTAACTATGATCATAAAAATGGGCCTATTGGTACAAATTCTGCAAACCTGACAACTGGTTTCTTTTCAATTTAAATTAATTCGTAAAGCAACATTATGCTCTTCTACTGTGTGTGTGTGTGTGTGTGTGTATGAAGAGTTCAGAGGCAAAACCAGCTAAAAGCCATCTCGGTCAAAAAAGAGATAATGATACTGAGTGAATGCTCCTGACACATAGTATATGTCCATCAAATACTTTTGCTTCAAACTCGCTAAATTCCAGCCTCAGCCCAATCAGACGTACCAGTACTAACATAGAAACCTATACAAAGTAGCCAGAAAGAAATTCTAATTTTAAAGAAATACATCAGATGGATTTAGAGACTTTTGCATCTGAACTCTTCATATATATATATATATATATATATATATATATACATATATATGAAGTATGGTATATTTTATTGTAACTGTATATAAATATGGTCAACTCTTTGTACAGGTGAATCCGTCAGTGTGATCAAGCACACCGAGCCTGTCCCCGACCCAAGAGCTGTCAATCAGGACAAAAAGAACATGCTTTTCTCTGTGAGTTTTTTTCCACACACTCCTCCAACTACACACTAATTGGTTCCTACTCCAATTAGCTACATACCTTAATACACAGAAGTTTCTGGGAAAAAAAAGTCAGATATCAGATAATGATAGTTCTAATGTTAACCAGTGATGGGAATAACACCATTATAAATAAATGGTGTTACTAACGGCTTTATTTTTTTCAGTAACAAGTAATGAAACTAGAGAGAGTCTTATATACCATGCAGAATTGACACGCTACATGTAAACGATAATCTTTGTTGTATTTTCCTCTCAAAATAATGAGGTTCCATTGGAATTCTTACGCTTTTAAGAACTGCCAGTTTCACCAGTAGTAGGCAGTAGAATTTGCAGTAGTTTTGTTATCTTATCAGTATTAGTTTTAGTTGTTTTTTTTTTCCCTTTTTATAGAAACACTAAATTACAAACAATATCCTAGGCACCACCACCAGTCCTAAGTTCAGTCAACAAAATAATTGTGCCAGGGCTACACGAAATGTGCAGAATGTCATTAATGAATAGATATCACTTATCAAGTGATGACAAATATGCATATATATATGTACATCAGATATTTAATATTAGTCTGGTGAGTAAACTAAAAATTCAGTTGATTTCATTTAAATTTAATTCATTTGACATTATTTGTACATTTATACATTTACATTTTTTAAAAGTACACAGTAGTTACGTTCCCTGGTAATTAGTTACTTTTTTTAAAGTAACATTTCCAACACTGATGTTAACCCAGCTTCTAACATGGTAACCGTGATTTTGCCTATTAGAATGTGTTTTTGGTACTGGAACAACAAACCTAATCATAACCCTAACCACTAACTCCAACTCCAGCCTGATCATAAAGTCTTAATGGCAGAAAGTAGTATTGTTCCAGGAACAAGAAGTAGTTGATCCTGGAAGATATGCTGCTTGGGTAAATCACAAGATTCCTTTCCCACCTCTAGGGCACAAACATTGCTGCTGGCAAGGCTATTGGAGTTGCTGTCGCTACTGGTGTAAGCACTGAGATTGGTAAGATTCGTGACCAGATGGCCGCCACCGAGCAGGAGAAGACCCCTCTGCAGCAGAAACTGGATGAGTTTGGTGAGCAGCTCTCTAAGGTTATCTCTCTGATCTGCGTCGCTGTCTGGATGATCAACATCGGCCACTTCAATGACCCCGTCCATGGTGGATCCTGGATCCGTGGCGCTGTCTACTACTTCAAGATCGCTGTTGCTCTGGCTGTAGCTGCCATCCCTGAGGGTGAGCATGATAACATGTGCAGAAAGTTACAGAAAAGTTTATTTCATTAAGTACAATTAAGTGAAGTTCAAGTATATTATTAAGTATACTTTATGTAGTGAGTATACAAATGTCAGTGTACTAGTAGTATACTTGTAAGTGTACTATTTCAATACTCCTTGGGACTAAATTGGCCCACTTTCTAGTCTATAAAAGTATACATTTAAGTATACTTTAAGTATAAAAGTAGTAAACTTTGAGTACACAACTAGTTTTTATGTTTTAGTTTGTACTGCCACTGTCACTAAAAGTGAACTTATAGGTATACTGATAGTTTACTAATTAAATACTTGTTGCATTTTTAGTACACCTAAGTATATAGTCTCAGTAATCTACTAGTTTAGAAGTTTTATACTGCAAGTTGAAAGAACAGGGTATCTGCATGTAAACAAAAAACATTTTATTCTAGCTTTATGCATTCTTTTTTAGAAACACTTGAATGTGGGTAAGTTATAATATAATAATAAATAATAATAAAAACTAAATAAATAGTATTTTGAACAAAAAGTTAAAAAAAGACTATGAATTGGATTCAGAGTAATAATCAAAACATAGACACAAAAACACCCCAAAGCTTGACAGTCATTATTACCTCTTTATTGTTCAAATTTTATTCCATAACGTTACAGCTTTGATGCTGTTTTATGACTGATGATTATGTTAAAAACATGTTGAAGCAACAGTTGGTTCGGGTTCTTCTTCGTCTGTGTTTTGGAAATTCTGTACAGAAGATGTGTAATAGCGCCCTACCATATAACAATGAAAACATGGATTCTCTGAGAAAAATATGGCTCAAATATATTTAGACTTTTTCTTAATCAAGTATACTTAAATGTCATTTTAAGTATATTTCTGAGAAGTACATACAGCACATTTCTGAGAAGTACAGAAAAAGTAGACTGAAAGTATACTTTCCTATATTTAGTTTAAAAGAAGTGTACTAATAACACACTTGAATAAACTTCTTTTTCACACTGGAAGGTTAAATATGCAACACATTATATCCAGAAGAGGGCCAAAAGCTTGACCTTTAGTCTATACTAAATCAGTAAGCATAGATACTACATATAAATCTTTTGAGATAATCATTATTATTAAAAGATATCAATCCATCTATAAACTGTCCTCTCATCAGGTTTGCCTGCTGTCATCACTACCTGTCTGGCTCTTGGTACCAGACGTATGGCCAAGAAAAACGCCATTGTTCGTTCACTGCCATCTGTGGAGACCCTGGGCTGTACTTCTGTCATCTGCTCCGACAAGACTGGCACACTGACCACCAATCAGATGTGTGTGACCAAAGTAGGTGTTCAGCTATCTTTATGTACACACATCAACTAAGAATTAATGCAGCTATTGTTACTGTTAATACCGTAATCCTAAAGGTGAAGTGTGTAATTATTTCAGTGATGAAATAATCTTCTCCCAGTTTAATCTTCTGAAACAACTGTTTCACTCTTAAAAAGGAAGGTGCTTTAAAAGGTTATTCGCAGCAATGCCATAGAAGAACCATTTTTGGTTCCACAAAGAACCATTCGGTCAAAGCTTCTTTAAAGAACTATCTCTTTCTCACCTTTTTATAATCTGAAGAACCTTCTTTCACCACAAAGAACCTTTTGTGAAACAGAAAGGTTCTTCAGATATTAAAAGTTTTTTATGGAACCATTTAGACAAAAAAGGTTCTTCTATGGCATCGTGAAGCACCTTTATTTTTAAGAGTGTAGGCTGTCTTCCACAGTTCACTTTCCAAAGATTGATAAGATAATATAATTTATGCTTTATCTAGACTAAAATGCCAACTTCTGGATTAACCCAAGTTTGAGATTTTGGGAAAGGATTATTTATTTATTTATTCAGAAAAATGGCAAACTGGAAGGAGAAGTAGGTATGTTTGGAAAAAGCACAAGTTTTTTTGTAATTTCTTTGGGTGCTGTAAGTGGTAATGAAATTACATACTTTACCTTTGATCATGGGTACTGTAGAAGTCTTCACATGTATACATTTATATTAATAATGGCATATTTTTACTCGCACACTAAGATGATATTGTGTATCATTACAGATGTTCGTCATTGATAGAATTGATGGCGATCACGTTGAACTTGACTGCTTTGATATCTCTGGCTCCAAGTACACACCCGAGGGTGAGGTGTAAGTACTCAATTAAACACTTCCCCAAACTACTTCTTTTTATTATCAGGCTATCAGCATGTTAAATTCATAAATCTAATCTGAGTGGCATCTTTCTTTTAGCACAAAGTTGGGTAATCGTGTTGACTGCAGTCAGTATGACAGTTTAGTTGAGTTGGCCACCATCTGCGCCCTCTGCAACGATTCCTCCCTTGACTACAATGAGGTGAGAGATACATACTGTTTCATACTTCATACTTTGGTTCTCTTTTCTATATTTGTCTGAAGACAAAAACTGTCATCTACCTCTGTGTTACAGTCCAAGAAGATCTATGAGAAGGTCGGTGAGGCCACTGAAACTGCTTTGTGCTGCTTGGTTGAGAAGATGAATGTTTTTAAGAGCAATGTGAACAACCTGTCCAAGATTGAGAGAGCAAATGCCTGCTGTAGTGTAAGTAGAGGTGTAAACCTTCTCAAAACATCACTGATGTAACTTGGCACTGCCCTGTAACTCAAAATTTCTATTTTTATCCTGCGTAGGTTGTGAAGCAGCTTATGAGGAAGAACTTCACTCTGGAGTTCTCCCGTGACAGGAAATCCATGTCTGTGTACTGTACCCCTACCAAGGGTGATGCCGGCAGCAAAATGTTTGTGAAGGTACAGTATGTGTCCCACTCAGGATTTAATAAGTAAATTATCATACAAAAATGTTAATATTGATGGAGATCTTCAACAAAATAATAGATGCATTTCATGACTTCTCATTTTGTTAATAAAGGGCGCTCCAGAGGGTGTGATTGACAGGTGTTCCTATGTACGTGTTGGTTCTACTCGAGTACCCCTGACTGGCATCATAAAAGATAAGATCATGTCCGTCATCAAGGAGTGGGGTACTGGCCGTGACACTCTGCGTTGCCTGGCCCTGGCCACCCGAGACAATCCCCTGAAGGTTGAAGAAATGAACCTTGAGGACTCTACTAAATTTGCTGACTATGAGGTGAATATGAAAAACATAACAACCATCCAATCTCCTATGCCAGTTTGTAATTGGTCTGGCTGGTGAAACTTATTGCCCAGCAAGTCTTACTAGCTAAAAAGTAACATACTTCAAGTTTATTTTATTAAGTATACTTAAGTAAATTTCAAGTATATTTTTAAGTATACTTTATGTAGTAAGTATACAAATATCAGTGTACTAGTAGTGTACTTGTAAGTGTACTATTTCTATACTCCTTGGAACTAAATTGGGCAATTTTCTATATACTTCAAGTATAACAGTAGTAAACTTTGAGTACACATATAGTTTACATTTTTTACAAGTTTTTAGTTTGTACTGCAACTACACTAAAAGTGAACTTATAAGTATACTGATAGTTTACTAATTAAATACTTGTAGCATTTTTAGTACACTTTGAAGTATAGTCTCATACAAAAAAAAAAAAACATACAAAACATCAAAAGACAGAACAGGGCATCTGCTTGTAAACAAAAAAATTTTATTCTAGCTTTATGCATTCTTTTTTTTATTAACACTTGAATGTAGTTAAGTTTTATAAATAAATAAAAAAAGAAAGAAATAACTGAACAATATTTTCAACAAAATGCTGAAAAAAGATTAACTGGATTCAGAATGATAATCAAAATGTAAATGGAACTGATCAACACCCCAAAGCTTGACAGTCATTACTACCTCCTCATGGGTCGACATTTTATTCCATAACATTACACAGTTTTGATGATTTTTTATGTCTGATGATCGCGTTAGATTACACGTGGAAGCATCTGTTGTTTCAGTTTCTTCTTCACTTGAGTTTTGGAAATTCTGTGGAAAGATGTGTAATAGCACCTCCTAACGTATAACAATAAAAGCATGGATTCTGTATATTTAGACTTTTTCTATATCTCTGATATCTACTGACATAAAGCACATTTCTGAGAAGTACTAGAAAAGTAGACTGAAAGTATACTTTCCTATTTTTTAGTTTAAAAGAAGTATATTAATAGTACACTTGAATAAACTTCTTTTTCGTAAGGGAGGCTGCCAACCCATGCTGGAGACCAGTATCCAAAACATTTCATATCATAAACTTTTATGTGGCTGTGCAGTTTTTCCTCGTTAAGTATATTTTGCCAAAATGTTAAAAACGTTAAAAAAAACTATTCACAGGCTATTTAAGACAATATTAGGACAAGATGGCAAATGCTAGACTAAATGCTGCACTTCAACCTACAGTGGTTTGCCTGCACTACTGGTTTCTTCAGGAAAGAAAATGCTGTACTCACTCAAAGCTCTCAAAGTCTCCAAACAATCACAATTATAATCTCAATATGAATAATATAATAGCAAACTATAGAGCTATATGGCAGCCATGATATGCTTCAGCTATGGTGGTACAGCATGGATGATGTATAAGGTTTAATAAATGCTAAGCTACATAAAATCTTTGTCTTGTTACTTTCCTGTCTGGTTCAGACTGACCTGACCTTCGTTGGCTGTGTCGGTATGTTGGATCCCCCCCGTAAAGAGGTTACTGGCTCCATTGAACTGTGTAGGGCTGCTGGCATTCGTGTTATCATGATCACTGGTATGATCTTCATAAATCCTTTCAACTCATCAGTCATCTTCCTCAACATTCTAACCTTTTATTGTTGCAAGACCTGACACCTTTCCATAAAATGACTCTTGAAACAAAAACCCTCAGGTGACAACAAGGGCACTGCTGTGGCCATCTGCCGTCGTATTGGCATCTTTGCTGAGGATGAGGATGTAACTGGCAAGGCTTACACCGGCCGAGAGTTTGATGACCTGCCCCGTAGTGAACAGAGCGAAGCTGTCTGTAAGGCTTGCTGCTTTGCCCGTGTTGAGCCTTCCCACAAGTCTAAGATCGTTGAGTTCCTGCAGGGTTACGATGAGATTACTGCTATGGTGAGACATAAGTACACTTACACTTTACAAGCCAACATCCACAACACCATATCACATGAAATCCTTCCCTTAAGATGAGACAGTAATGTCGTCGTCTTCGGTCTAGACTGGTGATGGTGTCAACGATGCCCCTGCCTTGAAGAAGGCAGAAATTGGCATTGCCATGGGCTCTGGCACTGCCGTTGCCAAGTCAGCCTCTGAGATGGTCCTGGCCGATGACAACTTTTCTTCTATTGTGGCTGCTGTTGAGGAAGGCAGAGCCATTTACAACAACATGAAGCAGTTTATCCGTTACCTGATTTCTTCCAACGTTGGAGAGGTCGTCTGGTGAGAATCTGTGGCCTTGTTTTATGTTCTCATTCACAGTACGCCCGTGTTTGACATTCTTCTCATCTCTTATTTTCTCATAGTATTTTCCTTACTGCTGCTCTTGGTCTGCCTGAGGCTCTGATCCCAGTCCAACTGCTGTGGGTGAACTTGGTGACTGATGGTCTGCCCGCCACTGCCCTGGGCTTCAACCCCCCTGATCTTGACATCATGGGCAAGCCTCCCCGCTCTGCCAAGGAGCCCCTGATCTCCGGCTGGCTGTTCTTCAGATACATGGCCATTGGTGGTGGGTACCATCATTGTTTCTGTGGCATGTCAGCTTGCTCATTTTCTTCGTGTGAGCTCTGGTGTTAGTCTAATAAACTGACTGTCCTCAGGATATGTGGGTGCCGCTACTGTGGCTGCTGCTGCTTACTGGTTCCTGTATGATGAGGAGGGTCCTCAGGTTACCTACTACCAGCTGGTGAGCAATATCTCCATCATATTATTATTGATCATTGTAATTATCATTGAAAGAAATTCCTTTGTTATGTCTGCTAATTTCTCTTCCTGTTGTAGTCTCACTTCATGCAGTGCCACGACGAGAATGAGGACTTCACTGGCATTGACTGTGAGGTGTTTGAGGCTGCTCCACCCATGACCATGGCCCTGTCTGTCCTGGTCACAATTGAGATGTTCAATGCTCTCAACAGGTTTGTCATACATGATTTTGTCTTATAAGAAGTTTCTACTCCTGTAAATCAACAGCTATATTCCAAAATCTAGTGAGCCTCCTTGCTAATCTAACGTCTAAGACAGTGTGTTAACCAAAATATTCCCCATAGTAACTGTAAGTGATTTCTAATGGTCTTCACAGGAAGCAACCTATAGCTTAAGTGGTTTCCCTGGACTCCATCCAGCATTTTGAATGAATATATATACTTCTGTGGAAAATACATGCATCACACATCGCATTAGAATTGAGCAAACAAATTGGCATCTTAATTCCCTAAACAAAAATTAACAAATTAAATTTTTAACTAGGGCTGTCAGTTTAATGCATTAACTTAATTAATTAGTTATGAAAAATAATGTGATTAAAATATTTTAACGCAGTTAACGCGCTGACCCCGCCCCCAGATCTGTACGTCATCTTATGTTTCATATAGTTGACGGTTTAAAAATATGATGCAGGGCAACAACTCTACAAATGCAGTTATGAATTCAAGATATTGGTGCAAAAATGCCCCTGTATGTGTCTCATACAACATTTATAAATATAACATATCACACGATATCACACTGGCAGAAAGAGCAATATGACATGAGTGTTGATTTTGTCCCGATCTATCACAAGCGTAAATGAGATTTTATACAACAGTTCAGTAAATAAGATAAATAATAAAACAATATTATGTGTTTTTGCTCAATTTTGCAGAGAAAATAGTTGCAGAGGAAATAGTTTTTTGTGGGTATTTTCACAGACAAATGTAGTTTGCGATTGATTAATTTATTTTAAAATTGTATCATTTTGGAGAAAAATCAGTTCCTAAAATGTAAAAATACTTCAAAATCGAAATACGATCCCAAGTGATCAGAGGGGAAACATGTTATTGACAGGTGTAACTGAGGTTATGGAACGAAGCTAAATTTACCCTGGCTTTGATGGTGGCAATAAGGGTTCCTCTCTGTGTTTCTGTCTTTCTCAATAGCTTGTCTGAGAATCAGTCCCTGGTGCGCATGCCTCCATGGAGTAATGGCTGGCTGGTGGCTGCCATGACCCTCTCCATGTCCCTCCACTTCATGATCATCTATGTGGACCCCCTGCCTGTACGTCTCTCCCCTTTTTTTCATCCTGTTCTTTATATTTGACTATATCTCTACACTGGCCACAACCTTTCTTTTCTTGTTACAGATGATTTTCAAGTTAACTCACTTGAACCCAGAACAGTGGATTGTGGTACTGAAACTTTCTTTCCCCGTTATCCTTATTGATGAGGTGCTGAAGTTTGTTGCTCGCAACTACCTGGAGGGTAAGTTCTCAAATATATGCAAATATGCATGTATTCACATAATTATAAAATAACATTAAGTAAACATTTTAAATGTCAAACTGCATTCATACTTATACTTTATATTATCATACCTACCTAATTATACTGTTTTTGCTGACTTCTATTAATGTTCCTATTAATGAAACCTAATAAAAATTCTTCTTTAAACTTTAATATTTTTCTTCATATAACTTGGTTGCACTAAAAAGCTTGTTTTTAATCTGACAATCATCTTTCTTCCATCATTTTTCTTATGTCTCACACCCATTTCATTTATTTCACACTAACCTACTATATTCATTTCTAGCCTAAACAGTCCCCACCTCCCAGTTTTCAAGTAACAGAAGCAAGGTATCCAACACTCCCTCATAGCCTTTGTGCTGTACCTGTTATACTTGTCTACATATCTCTATACTTTTGCATGTTTATTGTTTTGGTTGGTGATGCTTTGAAAGAACATGTGGTGTTAACATGTCTGTGATGTCAGCCATGCATGGAGCTTTTATATAGTTCACAGGTTGCAGCAACCTGTGATTGCATTGTCAGCCCAATGGAAAAACTGGCTTATTTCGACTCATGGAGGCATTATATTTTATATGATATAAACATAATAAAATTAAGTTTACATTAAATATTTATTGTGGATAGACAATGTGCATTTTGCAACCCTTAATATAACCCTAAAATCTGATTAACTGAGAGGAATGTTGTTCCAGGACCATTAAGGATGATCCAGGAATGTCCTGTTATGTAAATCATGTTCTAAGAACATTGTTCTGCTTGTGTATATCAAGCCAAACTTTCAAGCGTTCAAAAGACAGTGTTGTGTATTAATACAGTTAATCAGTTAATATTACAATACTATGTATTGTAATTTAAGGGAATGTGGATGTTAAGCTCCAATAAAGATAAATCAGTTACAGACATATGTGATTGTGGGCATACTTGTTTTTTAAAGACAACTTTTACTTTAAAAAAGCACTTGCTTTTTCTTTTTCTGTCTTTTTCTGTCTTTGTTGTTGTTGTTGTTAGTGCTTTCAGTGCAACAATTATAATATGATGCTTTGTTATATATTGCATAGTGATTTATGTATGTATTACGATACATACCCTGCTGTGAAGTAGTGGATGATACCCAGTATCATGATGCCCAATCCAGTGTTTCACAATCATGTTTAGTGCCGCTTAACTTTTACTCAGTGTTGACGTTTTGTTTATTGAAACTCCTCTTTTTGTGATTTCCAGCTAAAGCTTGAAATGTAGAGACAAAGACGTGAGAGTGAAAAAAACGGGAAGAAGAAGAGAACATCAAGAGAATGAATGAGGAAGAATGGGAGAAGAGAGTATTTACATCCACTGAGACAGAAGCTCTCATGAGCCCATCTGCAGAATGGAGAGCGCAAAATCTTTGGAAAATATAAAAAAAAAAAAAAACACACAGAAAAAGTTTAGTGACAGAGATGAATATATAGGTCAGCCCTTCCAAATTAGTGTTTGAATGCTGAATTGTTTTATTCTTAAATGGACTAATAAGTGTATTAAACATTTTTTGTTAAAATTGTACACTATTTTAGAGTCTTTTATTTCTCTTCATTCTATCTCTACATATACATACCTGCACAGTTTTGTGTTTTTAATTCTGCTCCTTAATTTGCCTCCTGGAGTTTTATATATAACATATAGAAATGTTATGTTCATAACTTAATTGTTAAAAAACATATATTTGTTAATCTGTAAAAATAATTTAATTGGATTTAAAAGGATTTGCAAAAGAGGTATTTTTGTTGTAAGGCAATCAAGCTTTTCTTATCTTTCAAGTGAAACAAGTTATAAACATGGTGATATGAATTCTGTTAATGGAAGACACGGTTGTTTACACACAAATAGATTTACACGTTTTTACTTCATTGGTGGAGCAAAGGTGTTGCATTTAAAAAACAAAATGGATGTCAAGCTGTGACCGAGATGGGTCTTGCACATGTTTCCCAGTTGGGTCCCACCAAGTGGCAAGTGTAACCCCATATGGAATCCATGTGGGCAGTTGGCATGGGGCCATTATGGAACCCACAGATAATCCCATATAGAGCCCATTTTTCAGCCCATGTCAAACCCACATGGGCCCCACAATCAAGTGTTAGCTGGGTTAAAGCTGGGACCAAGATGGGTCTTGTGCATGTTGCCCAGTTGGGTCCCAATTTGTGACAAGTGCAATCCTATATGAAATCCATGTGGGCAGTTAACATGGGGCCATTATGGAACCCGCGGACAATCCTATATGGGGCCCATTTTTCAGCCCAGTTGATACCCATATGGGCCCCACATACAAATGTTGGCTGGGTCGTTCATGAAGCCTTTGCAAAAGAAGCCTAATTGTGCTTCAGAAATGCAGTACATGTAAGAAATATTTGGCTACAAATTAATTTGTCTACAACTGTAGTATCTACAGTGAAAGTTCTCTCATCAATAGGGTTGGGTATCGTTTGAATTTGATCGATTCCGATTCAGATTCTTACCAATTCCTAGTTTGATTACAATCACATTAAAAAGTAAATAAAAAATTAAGTCAAACATTTTTATTCTGTATTTTTACAAAGCTTTCTGTTGCAGCTGAATAACATGAACAAAAATTAGCAGCCTACAGAACACTTAGGCCTAAGAGGAACTTTTGCCTATGGTTTTAACAAAAAACAAAATACCACAGCAAAAACAGCTAATAAACGACTAATATAAATTTCAAACATTAAATTGTTAAAGGCAATTAAACAGCCAATAATAAAATAGGAACAAGCAAATAAATTAGCAATAGCTTTAATAAATACAGTTTAACAAATTACAGGTACAGAAATGTAAATCAAAAGCTTAAAAACACTGCATTTTCTTTTCATGAAATAAAATATAGATTAGCTAACTCATTAACGTTATAAAAGATAGCCAGTAAAAATCAGTGAATGATTTTTTTTGTTCCTGTATTAATATTAATGGCAGGCAGCACATTTATTAGGCTGCTGTCTCTTTAACACCAAACGCATGCAGATCTAAAATACTGTCACATGTGCCTTTTCGTACTCATCTGTTTACTTACACGTGCGTTTACTTTCTCATTTGTTTACTTTCACTTTCAACAAAAAATGGCTGGGTTTATGATGATATACTGACGTATTTTGTGCATACTGGGCGGTAAATGTAAAAGAGTAGTCAGATTCAGCCTGGAAGTGATGCCAAGTCTGCAGTTTTCCTGTGGAACTGGGCTACTTGTACACTGTTGCTGCGGGTAGTTTTTGATGTCCACGACCCCAAATAGCGTCATATTTAGCCCCTGAAATGCGAATTTACCATGGGAACCACGACAAAAAAAGGTGTATTTTATTCCCCTGAATGTGTTTTTTAACCCCTCGAAACGCAATTGGGCTAGTTTTGGGCTAGTTTTGAGTAGCAGTTGGGTGGGTTTTGTTATAAAAACCTGGCAACCCTGCAGCCTGGAATGACCTTTCCTGCAGTGGAAATGCACTGGATAGTTCAAGAACGGACAAAGGCCGCTGTTCACTGTGCTAGCGCTTCAGATGTGTGCACTGCACTCAAGCAGCATGCAACTTCTTTCCACTCCTGCACTTAAATCGTTTGATTTTAAACTTTAAAATCGCATTAAAGTGTGAACGCAGGAATCGTTAGGTGGAACTGAAATGCACGTCTTATCGATTACCCGGGCCTTGGAAATTTGGAACCGGTTCTACAATAGCACCGGTTCTCGATACCCAACCCTACTCATCAAGTACTGTAGTATAAAAAATAGATTACAGTACAGTGCCAATGACAGATTTCATTTATTTTACAGTAGCTACTGTTTTCTGAATGTGCACACCACTTACATCCATCTAAACTAGAATGGAGAGGTTCCCTCATGGTCATTCTTTCCACAAGAACAAAGAATCTAAATTGCTACATATTTCATCATTTTATCCATTTCTACATATTTTCCATTTCACCTCACTTCCTCTTCCTTTCTGTCTTTCCACTTTCCCAGTGTTAGGATGCATCTTCCAGAGCACACAATCACCTGTTTCCCTAACTGTATTATCCTGAGTTTATGATTAAGTATGTTGTCAGTTTTGCTACGTAGTTTATTTTTAATTGTGTTGGTAAAAAAAAATTTCCCCTAAACATTTCAGCATATGTTTGAATTAAAAAAAACACTGAAAAGAACCACTGGACAGATGGCTAATAGTTTTCAGACACAGCTAGTTTAGTAGTGTTTTCCTGTTTGTTTCCAGACTTATCAATTGGTTACCTTGGTTGCCCATGAGTCAGCCGGGGCACGTTCAAGCTCACACCAGTCCCCAACGTTTTGCTATGGTTTCCATGTTGAATGACGTAATTCCTGGAAACGATATGCAACGGGGTTTGAGATACGTTTTCTCTTGTTTGGTGGGTGTGTCAAAAATGTCAATCAGCAGCAACATGTATATAAACCATGCGGTATTAAAGAGACACTGATTAATGTAACAAAAATACTTATACATATTTATATATTTTGCTATTGTGGAGTGACACTTTCGTAAACTTTTCTATACTTCTCTGATTAAATAATGATAAATATTACAATATCATAGCACAACAACAGTGATCAGCAATAATGAGAAGCCTAATTATTACTCACAGTAAAAATGATAAAGTCATACAGATCATAACAGTCTCAGAGATAAGAAGTGGATTATCCTTCACCTGAAATGTCTGTCTTTTCATCTTGAAATGCGAGGCAAATGTTGGATCACAATAATTACGAACAATAGTTTCCACAAATCCCCTCACTCGATTAGGATGTTCTCTTTTTTCTGAACGGCAAGGGCAGTGACTGCAACATCGAGCGTATTTCGCAGTATTAAATAGTATTTATACCGATTTCATCAGGCTCCGAAAATTCTTCAAAAAGAACACAAAGAATGGCCTTCTCAGCTGCCATAGTTGCCACTCTTGCATCATCAGAATAGGGTGTTCAGTGCATCACCGTTACCGTTTAAAAAATGTTTTGCGTAGTTTAGTAGGGGCTGAACGCAGGGCTGATTAGCATTCACCAGTTCCCTGTTCAGTTGATTATCTTCCCTGTGTATTTATGCTGTTCCAGAAAACGTTAAGATTTTTCCAATGTCCTACTTGGAAATAACGTCTGAAACACAGCTTGAAGCACAACCTATATCGGTGCACAAATTCTGGTTCTGAACTGGTCCTTGGGTCCCATTCTGCACACACCAGTACATTCTGCATATGTCTACACATAAGTATACTATATAAACCACAAAACCAGTCATAAGGGTAAATTTTTTTAAATTGAGATTCATGCATAATATAAAATCCGAATAAATAAGCTTTCCATTAATGTATGGTTTGTTAGGATAGGACAATATTTGGCCAAGATACAACTATTTGAAAATCTGGAATTTTCCACATTTATTTTTTACAGGTATTTTACCTAGGGGGTTAACCCTCTATGGTACGCATTATGTTCTAACCATGAAATATTTTTTCACATAAGTTTTTTACATGAAATAGCTTCAATTATACAAAAAAAAAAATATGGCAACATACCTATTTTTCTGTAGTGGTACAGTGTTGCCATGTGGCAACATTGATATTTTCTCATTTTACAGAAAAACTAGATAATATTGATTTCTGAATAAGAATATGTAATTTACTAACCAAATATGATGCAAAAAAAATCTTCCTTGAGAAGAGACATTCAGAAATTAGGTTTGTATTTTTTAGGTTTGTATTTTTTTCAGAATAACAAGGAAATAAGTAGAAACAGGCCCCTCCCACTATAATTGATTGACATGACCGTCTTACCTTCCGACCAAGCTGTGAACAGTGTGAGAAATGTCTCCTAAGCAATGGAGGTGTCAACTGTTGGATGTAATATAAAGGTTATAAAGTATAAAGGGTATTTATGAATCGTTACAATTCGCCTTTCTTAATTATGTGCTAGTAAGTAAACAGAAAGGCTTGTCACCCCACAGAAGAGAGAAGCAGAGTAAGCAGAGCTCATTATCATTAAAAGAGCCATGCAACAAAACGGGTTGCTGAGTGCAGAGCTGATTTTGACAAGGCAAAAAGTGTGTTTTTTACACTACCATTGAGAAGTTTTAACCAAAGTATGTTATAGACTTTTCTATAAGACCCTAAAGAATCATATCAACTTTTGGAAAATGGGCATCCGATGACCCCTTTAACAGTGTAGATTATGTCAAAACTGTGAAATGTATATGATATAAAAATGAGCACAAATACTACTGCTTATAAATAAATAAATGTCTTGAGCTGCACATGATCTCTCATTTGAATTTGAGGCATGCAAATAATCTAAACGTAAATGTTTAACATAGTCCACGTACACCTCAAGCACAAAAATAAGCATAGTTAACATCAACACAAACATAGTGCATCACACTAATTTTTTGTTATCAATGCACAAAAACACAAAAGTTGTGTACCCTTTTGAGCTTACTACATTTATACATTTACTATATGTTTTCTTGGTCTACAAAACATTTTGCATTAGAGTTTAAACAACAGTTCACACACATTAGAAGGCCAAGAAGGAAATTTTAATTATGTATTGCTGTGTTCTTCTGTTACCTTACATTATTATGTTTTAAAACTGGGTCTTTTTCCTTTTTGTCTGTCAGAGTAAAACAGCATGGTCTTGAAAAATTGGTTCAAAGTGTGATTCTGGAGTTTTAGGAAATGAGAGGAGGTTTTAGGAAATGGAAAGAACAGTGATGAAGGAGAGAAGGAGCAAACAGCTGAGAGCTGTGGTTGACTTGCTAGAGCGACTCACCCTGTTGTTTGAGAGTGTGGGTGAGAACTGTAATGAGCTGTGCCTCATTTCTTGCATCATCAAGCCTGTCTCATTTCAGAAAAGCAACCATTACATCCCAAAGTAAGAATGAAACTGCAGTAATTATGCCAATTAAGCACTTCCCCTCAGGGTAATCCCCGCCACCATTTTGAAGTGCGTTCCACATTGTCAAGTATATGAGTGAGGTATGGACAGACACCCGACCACTATGATTTTGACCACGGGAGCAAGTCTACTCATACATTTCAGGCAGTTCCATATACCACAGTACAACATAACTGTGGCGTGACAGTAGATTGTGCATCCTCTTGCCTAGGACACACCCTTCGAAATATTAAGTAAAGATCATGTTCTATGAAGATATTTTGTAAAATTCCTACCATAAATATATCAAAATTTAATTTTGTAATTAGTAATGTGCATGGCTAAGAACTTCATTTGGACAGCTTTAAAGGCAATTTTCTCAATATTTAGATTTTTTTCCACCCTCAGATTCCAGATTCTCGGGCCAAATATTGTCATATCCTAACAAACCATACCTTAATGGAAAGAGTATTTGTTCAGCTTACAGGTAATGTATAAATCTCAATTTCAACAAAATTGGCCCTTATGACTGGTTTTGTGGTCCAGAGTCACATATGTGGTTCCAAAAGTGTGATGTCAACCAACAATGGACCTTTCTCACATTTCCGGGTTTCTCATAGCGGAAGTTCATATAGTTGGGTAAAATCTGAAAGTACCACAAATATATTTTTTGCATTCCTATATGCTCAAATATTAAAAGAAAAACTACACAATAGTGTTTTCACAAATTTAAATCAAATGATTTGAGGGTCAAAGACTGTGAACACGCGGTAAAAAGAGAAACAACACCAAACAAAGAAGAGTTAGAGATACTTGAATTGTATTTATTTTAATATATCTATGTTTATGCAAGAATAAAGTTGACATGAAATGGAAATTGTTTTTTTTCTTTCCTATTGTGATGCATCTCCAAGGGAAACAGCTTACTGAGTGAGAAAAAAAGTAGGGCGGAACTTCATTGTCAATTGTTAATTGACTGGTTCTTTGCCGTTTGCTATACTGCTGTGATCACATGTGAGTGACAGGTTGCTGGATGGGTCCCTGGATTATTCCACCTTCTTGCTAATGTACCCATCATGAGAGAAGAAATTATATTGTAAGGGGAGGGACAGTTAATGTTATTGATTAAAGTTTAAAACGGCACATTAAAAAAAAATTATATGTTACTTATAAATAATTTATAGGGTGAAGTCTGCTAAAATGGGCCACGTACCATCAAATAAGCTATACATGAGATCTAATAATATTTCTATAAGTCTCTTAAAGATAAAGATGTTTTAAATGGACAAAAGTATAACTATTTTAAAATTATGAAAGTTAGAGTATCAGCAGGTATCTTCTTGAGCCACAGCACAACATTCAGATAAAATGAGCCAACTGTTCAGTTAAAATGGGCCAATATAAAAAGAGAACAAACACAGGTAATTTCAGCTTCAATCATTTTATTTTTAACAGTAAATTGACATTATTATCTTTAGTGTGCCATAGCAACAACACCATAAATGTATTTCATTAAATATAAAGTTGAACGAATATTTCATTAAACAATGCAATTAAAAATGAACTGATCAGATTTTTCTGTGTATTGGTGTCTTTTGTTTGCATGTATAGATGTATGCTTGTATTTTATTTTAAAGACTGTTAGGACTGTTTAGACTGTTTTGTATGGGTACATATCTAGGTCTATTTTAAACCTAGTTTCACCCTCATTTTCTGTGTAATGTGTGCGTGCAGCCCATTTTACTGATATCTACTATTCTTTCCCTTTCCCTTTCCCTTTATCTTCTCTCTTCTTGTCTCTCTGTTTCCTTTCTTTGCGTGTCCTCCTGCCATACAATTTTTTAAAAGACTATTAACATTTTGTATGGATACATATCTAGGCCTATAAACCTATTTTCACCCTCAAATTCGCCATTTTAGCTTAACCAGTCATTTCTACCTAAAATTATATATATATATATATATAAAAGAAACTTCTATTTTTGTGGAACAAAATATATGTATATATATATATATAATTTTTTTTTTTCACAAAAATCAAAGTTTCTTTATTAAATTAAACTTTTTTTATTTGAAAGAGCATGTCAAAACATTGTTCCTAAACCTTTGCTTTGTTGATAAGCTTACTTATAATTGTAGAAATTTACTATGTTAGGCTCACTTACCTTACAATTTCTCTGACAAGCTTCATTTAACATTCTGCCCTGCCTGCCTTAAAAAAAAAACTCAGACCAATTATTATTGTTACATGTTAACAAGTGTTGAAGCAACAATGCAAGATCAGTTATTGTGATTTTCTGTAAAAACGTAAAGAGACAAGACGCTACAAGCTTATTTGGCCCATTTTACCTGATAACCCATTTTAGCTGACTTCACCCATATATATATATATATATATATATATATACATATATACTTCACCCATATATATATATATATATATATATATATAAACACATACATATATATATTATTCATCTGATTTCATGGTGAGTTTAAATTTAGCTATACTTCTTTAATTTCTCAGATTAATTTCTCAGATTTTTAGAAAATACATTATTGCCACAAAGTTTAACGAGTTTAAATGCATCGAATTAACAAAATATGAAACACATACCTAGAGTGCGTCATTTTTTTTTTGCTTGCTGAACGCTAAAATGAGAGCTCCTTAATATCACGTGATTTCTGGGAAGCTGCAGGTCTTCTGTTGAAATGTATGAAAGTGACTGAAGGGAAATAGGGTGGGTAGATGAATACCAAAGTGGGAGGGGTTTATCGTCCCGTTTATCGTTACTTGTATTTGCTACGCTATGATGGCTCAGTAAAGATGCCACATTACACCTACTCATATTGCATTAAATAATATACATTATTACCTTGAAGTGGCGTAGCTGAAAGAGTGGAGTGGGCTGCAATGAACGTCACGTGGTACTTAAGAGTTTTCTTATCGCTGTTGAAGTCCGTCCAATCACAATCGTTTAAAGTAGGCTAAGAAGGAGGACTTTTAAAAAATATTTTAAAGTAAACGTTTGCAATGTTTGTATAGGATACCTTAGCCTTAAGCCTATATAACGTATTCCATGGATAATTTATTAATTCAAAAATATTCTGTATTTTCCGAAGATAATCATGATATGTGGTCTAATTGAGCCACCGAGCGCCCCCTGTAGTAGTAAGTTGCATTAATATACTAAACAGCTTCGGTCTCTCCACTGCTTTGCTTTCAGGAATTTACAGTGCTATGGGCTGAACGGACTGTGATCTTCCAGCACGTCTGACAGTGTACAGGACCGAAACTAAGGTAATCGAAACTACGAACAAACTACATAAGGATTTGAACGAAGATTAAACAAAACTGCTGTATTATCCGCGCATTAATTTAAACACACAGGTATTGAGCTACATTGATTTGGAGTGGATGATTCTGGAAGAAACTGTTGAAATTATTAAATGCCTTGTATTATTATTTGATTTTCATTCTCGCGAGTTATTTTAAACAGATCTTTGGATTGTAAGATGTACAAAAAGTACTGTGGTGGTTATAAAATAAAAGGTATATACAAGGGTAACGTTAGTTATTTACAAATATGCACCGCCACTCCTTACTTTATACACAGAGAGCGCAACCTACTTAGGGCACTACCAAGGGGGCACCAGGCGGCGATTTCTTTCGTGGGTGTTTACCACATTAAATGAATATTTAAGAATCTTAGACTCAGTATAATATTTAATCATTTTCCCGTAATTACAATTCAGAAATAATGTTTTTGTCACTCTGACCCTGTTGTCCCAAATGAGCCCACAAATATTTTATACCACACATAAAACTGAATTAATTGTGCTCAGAATACATCCATTAGTTCGGAAATTTGACTATTTTACTTTCATTTACTCTTCATTGTGGAGACAAAATGGTAAGATATAAGAAAAGGTTAAAGGGACCATGACCAGATAACATCCAGATCAAAAGTTTAGACTGATAAGATATGTTCGGTTACTGCTGAATAGGTGCTAAAAAAATGTCAAATAGCCTATTAAATTGTAACCTACTTTCATCCAATTTGATTAGCAGTTCTTTAATTAGTTTGGCTAACCAATCAAAAATATATCAAAATTAGAGTATTTGTTTATTTACATTTAACTACATCAAAACATGGTACTTTTAGGTACTTTTTATTTGTCGTGACAATTAGTCACGTCCCTGAACTGTCAGTGCATGATATGCCTGACCTTCTTACCACAAATCAGCAGCTGACAATCAATGTTTTTCAGTTTTTCAGATGGCATCTGGAAGGATTCGTTCCACGCGTCGCCTGCGTTCCTGGATAGTGGAACAGGTTCGTGCAGTATATTGCATATATAGAACTATATGAATTAATGGAGTATGAATACAGAAGATCAGATGAGATCCACTGGCTCCTCATCTAGTGAGATGGCTACTTAGACAGCAGTTTAGTCATAGGCACAAATACTTTCTTAAACTGAAGGAGGCAGATTATGCTCTCTCAGTTTATATGCATATATCCTTTATGGATTAATGTTGATTAATGTTGCAGTAGATGGACTCTTTTTACCACTTGTGTTTTAAGGTTGTAAGATAAACAATGATTTTAATGATTTTTTTTTAATATTTACATTGTTTCAGTTAATATTTATTTTTTTGTTTTTTTACAACTTTAAATGTCAACAGGTCAGAACTTTGCACCCCACAGCCAATACTAAAAATTTAACTGACCATGTCAATCACAGTTAGAATAACGTTGGTAGCACGTAGCATTACTGTTTGTTATGATCGGATTCATCCATAATTTTTTATCCATAACCTCTCATGTTTGAGACATGCTCTATTTTTTTTTATATAACAACTACTAGTGTTTCATGATATGTTTTTGTTTGCTGCTGATGACTTTTGGGTTGTTTCTCTATTGTTTGTGCTTTGGGATATAGGTGAACAGTGGGAAGTATAATGGCCTAGTGTGGGACAACCCTGAGAAAACCATGTTTCGAATCCCATGGAAACATGCAGGAAAACAGGATTTTCGAACAGAGGAAGATGCGGCTATTTTCAAGGTGCAAATGTTTTCTTTGTTTCTTCGTTTTTATGCAGTGAACAACTTCCCAAGTGTGAGTGTTACCTAGCGAAGATTTAGACTTCTATTCATAAGCAAAGTAATAATTACATGCTGATGATAAACAGTTTACACATTTATGGTCAGAATTAATTACTAAGGAGTTTAATCTGTAGCTTATTTATTTTAAATATGCAAGCTATTTGAAAGTTGTTGACTGAAATTTTCATTTGAACTTTTTCCAGGCTTGGGCAGAGTTTAAAGGGAAGCTTGGGGAGAATGGAAGTTCAGACCCTGCATCCTGGAAAACTCGCCTTCGCTGTGCCCTCAACAAAAGTCCAGAGTTTAGCGAGGTCACTGAAAGGTCACAGCTGGACATCTCAGAACCTTACAAGGTGTACCGCCTCGTACCATTAGAAGAACAAGGTAACTAATGTATGTGGAAAATATACAGATATTTGCAGGGTTGCCAACCTTTTCAACTTTCAGGCTCCTTCTGAAGATTCTTCAGGCTTTAAACCTCTTGCCAATTAACGAAATTACATGAAATAAATCCATAACAGATATTCTTAACTGGACTGGTCTAAAGTGGTGAAGTTTAACCAATGACGTTTTTTGCTGCACTTACTATTAAAGGGGAAGTTCACTTCCAGAACAAAAATTTACAGATACTTGACAGACACTTGTCTAACCACTGGCATTTCTTCATGCTCTCCATTCGGGACTATAGACAGCTAGCACTTTACAGGAGAAGTTCACTTCCAGAACAAAAATGTACAGATAATTTACTCACCCCTTTGTGGTCCAAGATGTTCATGTCTTTCTTTCGTCAGTCGTAAAGGAATTATGTTTTTTGAGGAAAACATTTCAGGAATTATCTCCATATAGCAGACTTCAAAGGTGCCCCCAAGTTTTAACTTCCAAAATGCAGTTTAAATTCAGCTTCAAATGGCTCTAAAAGATCCCAGCCGAGGAAAAAGGGTCTTATCTAGCGAAACAATTGGTCATTTTTTGAAACAAATTGACATTTTTATATACTTTTTAACCTCAAACGCTTGTCTTGTCTTGCCTCTGCGATACGTATGCGTAGTCTGTGTAATCCGTGTCAATACAGTTAGGGTATGTCGAAAAACTCCCATCTCGTTTTCTTCTTCAACTTCAAAATCGTCCTTTTGAAGTTGGGGAAGAAAACGAGATGTGAGTTTTTCGACATGCCCTAACTGTATTGACCCAGAAAAAACGCAGACTTAGACAAGACGCACGTTTGAGGTTAAAAAGTATAGAAATTGTTGATTTGTTTCGAAAATGACCAATCTTTTTGCTAGATAAGACCCTTCTTTCTCGGCTGGGATCGTTTAGAGCCATCTGAAGCTGCATTTAAACTGCATTTTGGAAGTTCAAACTTGGGGGCACCATTGAAGTCCACTATTTGGTATGATAATTCCTGCAATGTTTTCCTCAAGAAACATAATTTCTTATCGACTGAAGAAAGAAAGACATGAACATCTTGGATGACAAGGGGGTGAGTAAATTATCTGTACATTTTTGTTCTGGAAGTGAACTTCTCCTTTAAAGTGCTAGCTGTCTATAGTACCGAATGGAGAACATGAAGAAATGCCAGTGGTTAGACAAGTGTTTGTGCCTTCAAATGAAGATATGAAATGAACACAGACCAAACACCAAATGGAGGTTGTGTGTTCTGTTTGGTCTGTGAATTTCACAGTGTCACAGGCCACTATGGTGAATGACAATATTTGCACTGAGGCATAAAAAACCTGTCAGTAATGTCGCTTATAGAGCAGAGTCAAGTCCAAAATCAGATTCAATCTTTAAGCAGTTTACAGTTTCTACTTTGCATAGACAAAAATCCCTCAATCATGTGATTTCCCCTTCAGAGGGTGCACAAAGATAAAATGATAAAAGCAATCATTTACTCCTTAACACAGATGCAGAATAACAAGTGTGTAATGAAACCTTGAACAAAGAAAAACACAAGTAATTTTTTAGGCTGTTTTTTTTAAAGCCAGAAACTCCTACTTTAAAGAAGAGCTACTTGTAGAGCTTACATAAATGTATTATATTAAAGGGAATTTATATCTAGGCTAAAATGCCTGACTAATTGACTAGTCATCAAAAATTAGGTTGGCTAGCTAATTTTAATAATATGGAATCTGTTGTTTGTTCTTTAGCAGTAATAATAGCTTTTTTTTTTTGAATGCAGAAATAGTATTCTAAAACATTCATTAAACAAACTGTGTTATTATGAAATTTTGCAATTTTGCACATCTCTACAACTTTCATTACCAACAAAAAGTGTCTTTGACAAATGCAGTAAATATGTAAAGGAATTACTTTTTGTAATTATTTAGTTCAATTTCCTCTTATCATAGGAGTGGAGAAAGTTAAAAAAGAGAATGGACAGAAGCCAGTGAGGAGCAGCAGGAGGAAACGCAGTGAATCCGAGCAAGATGAGCAGCAGATTGCATGCAAAAAGATCAAAGAGGAGCTTATTGTGCCCCAGTCCATCAACATGGTAAAAACATCCAGCACATCATAACTAATCATAGAGGAGCTATGCTGTTCAAAATTTAAATAAATTGCCACTTGCATGCATGCAAAGAATGAAAAACTGTTACAAAACCACATTAATGGGTCAAGAACATGCACTGAGAGGCATTTTGCATTCCACAGCTTCGTTTTGCAATGCAAGGTATGAGTCTACAATTAACTGGCCACTTTTTTTTTATTTACACAGAGTGCACAGGAGATCATCCCACACACAGGAAGAGAGATAACACTCCAAGCAGAGGTGGAGACCAGCCCCTTAAAGACTGACAACAGTAATGATCTAATTTTACTCCATGAATTTTACCCTTGTATTCAACTTAATGTTTATAATGCAAAGTTGGTGAACGATTTATTATCATTCTTTTCTTTCTTGAGGCACTGAAGATATCCAGGTGAACTTCACCATTGAAGCTGTAGAGAAGAGAGGTGATTAAAAATAACATTTTATTTCTCTCAATTTTTAACCAAACTATTGCCAGTTTCCTACAACTCTTTTGTTCTTTCAGTGCCGCACACTTTCCACATAACCGTGCACTACATTGGTCAGGAGGTTCTGCGGCGAGAAGTAATGGGTAATGATGTTCGGATCGCTTACCTGCCTCCCTCACCTGTCCCTCCGTCTCCACCGTCTCTAAACGGCACTAGCTTCCATCGAATCCCTCTCCCAGACCCCCCATCAGACATGAGCTCCGACCCCAGCCTCACCCCCCGTTTGCTCGCTCTCAACAAATTGCTGCCCTTCATGAAGGGGGGAATAGTGCTGACCTTGTCAGGAGGAGGCATCTATGCCATGCGTTTGTGTCAGGGACGGGTGTTCTGGAAGGGACCACATAACACCACCACAGGGCCCTGTAAAATGGAGAGAGGAGGCGAGCCCACCCAACTGTTCAGCAAGGATATATTCAAACAGGGTAAGTGTTTTACAAACATATATTGTGCACTGTAAATTAAACCTTAGCTGAATGCTCATTTAGATTTCTATGCTCCTTATACTTTTTTGGCTTACATGTTCATTTAAAGGTGTGGTTCACTTCCAGAACAAAAAAGTACAAATCTTGCTTTCTTCAGTCGACTAGAAATTATGTTTCTTGAGGAAAACATTTCAGGAATTATCTCCATATAGTGGACTTCAATGGTGCCCCCAAGTTTTGAACTTCAAATGGCTCTAAAGCATCCCAGCCGAGGAAGAAGGGTCTTATCAAGCAAAACGATCGGCCATTTTCGAAACAAATTTAGAACAATTTAGATACTTTTTAACCTCAAAGGCTCATCCTGTCTCATCTCTCGCTCAATGCGCATGTGTAGTCTGTGTAATCTGGGTCAATACAGTTAAGAAAAATGAGAAAATGTCCTACATCGCTGTTTTACCTTTTTTGTTGTATTGACCGTATTGGACCATAAAAAAATTGAGTTCACGCAGACTTAGGCAAGATGACGGTAGAGTATATAAGTATATAAATTGTCAATTTGTTTCAAAAATGACTGATCGTTTTGCTAGTTATACCCATGGTCTTTTTTACAGTGGCCCCCCCAGAAACTTGCCATCTTTATTAGTAGACTACTAGTCCTAAAAGTAATTAAGGCCCTTAAAGTAAAAAAGGTCCTACATCCAATACTGTCAACTCAGGGTTTGGGTTCACAATAAAAGTTCTGTCATTAAAGGAAAAGTCCACTTCCAGAACAAAAATTGACAGATAATGTACTCAACATGTTCATGTCTTTATTTCTTCAGCCATAAGAAATTATGGTTTTTGAGGAAAACATTTCAGGATTTTTCTCCATATAATGGACTGCTATGGTGCCCTGATTTTGAACTTCCAAAATGCAGTTTAAATGCATCTTCAAACGAACCCAAATGCGGTTGTAAACGATCCCAGCCGAGGAAGAAGGGTCTTATCTAGTGAAACAATTGGTTATTTTCATTTAAAAAATATAATTTAAATACTTTTTAATGTCAAACACTCCTCTTGTCTTGCTCTCCCTGAACTCTGATCAAATACCCTTAACAAAAAAGTTAAAACAGAGATGGGAATTTTTCGACATACCCTAACTGTCATGAACCGGAAAAACACAGTTCAGGCAGAATGAGTCAAGACGTGTGTTTGACATTAAAAAGTATTTAAATTGTATTATTTTTATGAAAATAACAGATCGTTTCACTAGATAAGACCCTTCTTCCTCAGCTGGGATTGTTTATAACCGCATTTCAACTACATTTTGTGAAGTTCAAAATCGGGGCATCATACCAGTCCATTATATGAAGAAAAATCCTGAAATTTTTCCCCTTAAAAAAAACAATTTCTTTATGGCTGAAGAAAGAAAGACATGAACATCTTTGAATGACAAGGCGGTGAGTACATTATCTGTCAGTTTTTGTTCTGGAAGTGGACTTCTCCTTTAATTACTCACCCTCATGTTGTTCCAAACCCGTAAGACCTTTGTTCATCTTTGGAACACAAATTAATTTTATTATTTTTTTTTTTTATGAAATCTAAAAGCTTTCTGACCCTGCATTCTGACAGCAACTCAACATTCATGTTCAATGCTCAGAAGGTAGTGAAGACATTGTTAAAAGTCCATGTGACATCAGTGGTTCAACATTATTTTTTTGAAGCTACAAGAACACTTTTTGTCCACAAAGAAACCAAAAATAACAACTTTATTCAACAGTTTCTTCTCTTCTGTGTCAGTCTTCAATGTGTTAATGAGAGTAATTTCTGGGCTTGAACATCATAGTTCCATCACTGTCTATCCAAAGCTCTGATTTCATCAAAAATATCTTAATTTGTATTTTGAAGATGAACAAAGGTCTTACTGGTTTGGAACGACATGAGGGTGAATAATTAATGACAGAATTTTCATTTTTGGGTGAACTATCCCTTTAAGTGCTGTTGAGCTGGTTTCGCTAAAATTATGTGTTTGCATTGTGTAGAAAAAAGGTGAGAACAGTGATTGATACATATTGAAGTCGGCAGAATCAGAAAATGACCCATCTCATGGCACAATATTTTGGATATACTGCTTAATTTGCTTCTAGAAAGTTATTCCATATTCTTTAGCTCTTTAGTCCCCTAATGAGCATGCCAGAGGCCACTGTGACAGAGACCTACAAACAATTTAAAGTTCACTAAATGATCTTCACATGTAAAACTTGATATTACCAAGTTTTAAAATGATTACAGAATTATTTTAAAGTTTCTTTGTTCTTCTCAGAGTTGGACTCGTTCCGCAGTGGAGGAAGACAACCTCAAAGTGAGATCACGCTGTGTTTTGGAGAAGAGCTGCATGATGGAGATAACATCAATGATAAACACATCATCATTAAGGTAGAGAGCTGATGTCAATGCAGCAGTGTCTTTTGTATAGATCATATACTACATCCATGCTAAAAGTGGATAAAACTATTGATAATTTAGCAGCACCAAAGGGTTAATTAATGAAAGTAATTTTTGAAAAAAGGACAGAAAACAGCTGAAAGTATAAGCAGTCTTGTGAATCATACGAAGACATCATTTCATTCACAAAACTTTCCAGTTTAAAACTTGGATCTTCATTTGTGTTACAAAAAAAGCATGAATGAGAGTTTTTGAGATATGGCAGAAAAAACACATTCACATTTCCACCAGTATTATTGATTTTGGGTGTATTATTGTTTTAATTTTAATTTTCTTTCTCTAGATCTCTATTCCCTGGGTTGAGTCACAGATAGAGGAAGTCAAGGCTCTCAGAGACTCTTTTGCAATTCTCAAAAGTTTGGCCAGCCAGTCTCCTACAGGGGAAGTGACGCTGAACTTTGAAGTATTGGAGCAGTAACAAACCTTATATAACAAAACACTTACTACATTCTTGACATTAAGGATCAAAATGAAGAAGAACTATATACTGTATGAAATGAGACAACTTGTAGAAACACTTTACTGTAAGTAGTTGGTGAAAATAAATATTGTAATTATTATAGTTGCTTTAAATACTTCAAATATATAGCCATATAGTAGTAGAATCCACATATTTATAAGTAATGAAAAACATGTCTTTATATCAATATAAAGTCAATATATCATTGTATGTTTCACAGCAAGATTTGTAGGAGCAAACAGAATATTTTTTGTGTCATTTGTACCACTACGCATATTCCATCTGGCCTAGTGGAGTCTGAGTAGAGATGTTCTCACTCATTAAATGCATTAATAACAGTGTACATGGATAACTACAAATGGGTTGTTAAATTAGCCTGTACGTTTTCATCTAACGCTAATGTTTCATTGAATTTGTCAATATTTGTAAATAAATTAATCAGTGGCAATAAATGATGTTGTCACTTGTCTTGTTGTCTGCTGTTTTGCTGTCTTAATCATAATGACAGAAACCAAGAACTTCAATTTCTTGGATTCTATCCATTAAAAAAAAGAGTTTGAAGCTTGTTTTAGCTTATACAGATTTTAGTTACCAGCAGCCATGCAAACACAGTTAACCATGCAGATATCAGGGGTGTTAATACACCTTTTTTAGGGATCCAAATACCAAAGGTGCTGGAACCTGATTGTGTTTGAATTGGTTTTCTTCTTCCTGCTCTTCTCTTTTTTTATTCTGCCCTAAAAGGCATCAGAGAACGTAAAATTAGAAACCCTAAACATGGTTGGATGGTCCCAATTATGCACATCTGCTCAGGCTCACAGAAACCCATCCTGCTGTGATGACACATTTTTGTTGGCCAAAACCCCAAAATTAGTATTTAACACTTCCAGCTTCACATTTCTGAAGTCAGTTGATTTTTTTTTTATGTGGTTTTTGGCTAAATGGCTAAAATAAGGTCTGTGATTAACACAAGCTCAAAATATTCCGAAGTTTTATTCTATTGCACGAGATTCTATTCTATGTCTATTCTACTTGCTAGTCTGCTTTTACAGCCTCAGAGTGTTTAGAACTGTACACTTCCAAACTATTCTAACTCAAAAGGCATAAAAAAAAAAGACTTAAAAAGAACTGTCGGTTACTCGGTTTCTCTACAATAGGGATGCAACATCGGTTCTGGAGTGCCGATGACCTGCAGAGTTTAGCTCCAACCCTAATAAAACACACCTGAACACGCTAATTAAGTTCTTCAGAATTACTAGGGCTTTTTTCAGGGTTGGAGCTAAACTCTGCAGGCCACTGGCACTCCAGGACCGACGTTGCCTATCCCTGCTCCATTAACAATTTGCAGAAAAGTTTTGTTTGTCTAAGAGGACCAAACGCCTACGTACATAACATAACATCTGCAAGATACCTGTTAAAGATCACTTGATCTGGAAAGCATCTGCTGTGTACAAACATCTGACAGATGTCTGTAAGATGTCAGTTTTACATACATTCTAAATCATAAACTTCTTAATCTTAAAGACATCTAATAGACATCTATTTAACATTTGATAGGAACACATCCTATAGACTTATTGCAGATGAGCAAACATTAAAAAATATGTCTTCCAGATGTAAATGCAGACATCAAATAGAGGTCTCCATGATATGTGTGCTATCAGGGTCAGGAATGACAAACGCAAAAAAATTCTGCAAGTGACTCCACTAAATTGTTCTGAGTCACCACTATGATTGACAATGGTAAGTGACAGTGTACCAATGGACGGAACAAACCATCTGACAAGCTGCCAAAATAGAGCTTTGCATTAAGTGATGCACAGTTAATCAGAGTAACAAAACTACAGCAGCAGCAAGTGTGTTTAAGTCAATTGTATTTAGACATCAAAATTCACTAAAGTTGTGTTAATTTGTGAAGGTTTTTATGATGAACAAAACATGCAAGAATCATGAAGGGCATTGGAAGGGAACCAGGGTGATGCTAATTTCTGGGTTGGACAACAAAGAATACTTCATGACCACAGTGATCTAAGACAGTTTATGTTTTAAATCATAACTCTGGAACCCTAAAGGATAGAAACAGATTGTTTTCCCTGAATCTTGAGTCAAGCTCTACCAAATGTATATCTCTGATTACATTTCAATCTATAAAATTCCTGAATTTACTGAAAAACCTACTTTTCCAAACTCCTCCTGTGCCCTTGATCTGATCTTCACCAAAATTCATACGAAGCAGCAGTAAATGCTGGCAAAAAGTAATTAATTTGTAATAGAGTTGCAAGTCACAAACTGACTTGTATCACCTGACGTCAATGTCCAAACTTAACAAAACTTAATGCAGATAGACCACAGGATATTCTGAGGACGTACTCCAAGTTGCATCAGAATTGCATCTATAGGGGGCGCAACAACTACAAATCCTTAATAATGTTGTAATGTTTGTTATTTGGTGCTCTCCTAAAGGGTATTCCAGAAGGCAAACAATAATTTACTGTGACAGCAACCCTAACCGTACTTGCAGTTATCAGGTCCAAAACTACGGTTTGGTTTTAGTTCAATCAACCCACTTTGTAAGAATTCCAAACACCATTTTAGTTCTGTTGAAAGGAACTGTGTAAAGGGATGCCACACAAAAAGGTTGTTCAAAATGAAAGTGAAATAGACCGGTGAGGAAAAGGATATAATTTGAAGTATGCTATTAACCAAACCATTTCAGTCAAACCCTGAGGAATTTTTTAAAATATTTCACAGAAAAAAGTTAGTCATACAGGTTAGGAAATGCAAACGTCAGCAGTGGGGAAAAAAGGCATCAGAACAGCAAATATAAGCTCCAGACAGACCTGAAGATTCACATATTGCAGGACACAACTTGAATCACACACTCACACTATTCTGAACACTTTGATTTGCTCTCAGTTTGCTGAAAGGAAATGTCTAAATTATTAGAGACTTGATTCACTCACAAAAACCACACTATTTAATTCTATAAAATGGAGAACCCCATGTAATGACAGTATCTGAGGAACAATATGTAGTTTTTACAGATTCATTTAATGTTTAGTTAGATAAATAATTAAAAACAAACAAATTAATAGCTTATTATTAAATTACTGAAATATGACAGACGATCAAAGTGATCTAAGTAAGAAAAAAATATGCTGCTCATATCAAGAATCTACCTCAATGTTAGAGTGTTTATTTTTAGGGTCAAAGCACTTAATCATACCCCCCAAAAAAATTAAAACATCTCTTTTTGCATATTTAAGAACATCATTTATATCACATAAATGTGACAAAATTAAAGATGATACACAAAGTGAAATAATCCTAAAAACACAATTTTAAGGTGACATTCTGAGGGGGAAAAAATTATGAGGTGAGCAGATTTAATCTATATAGTTAAACATTTCCATTGGCTGGGGAGACCAGCTCCATGATCTTGGCATTGAGTTTCTGATTGGTCCAATCTTTTGTGATGTCATCCAAATGGCTGTCAAAGTCCACCAATAGCGCCTGATCACCAGCACTGAACAGCTGATTAACTATGGAACAGGTTTCTTCCCACTGCCGAAGCATTATTCTAAAGAATACACACGTCATTAATAACTGCACTGCAGGATTATCATCAACATAGCAGCACCTTTTTTGAGATTTGTCTTACGTGTGTTTGTCTTTGAGAGCCCAACGGGCGTCTTTCCGCTCATACATCACGATCGGAGGAACACGGCAGCCTGGAAACATCTTCTCTCCATCAATCTGAGGCACAAACTCCCATTAAAAATTAAAAGACTTTACTAAATAACTTTCAAACCAAGGTGACATTTTCTAAATTACCATGAGCAAAACAGCATTGTTACACTGCTCAAAGATCTTCTCTGCAATTTTCAATGCACACGGTGTAGGGCTGGTAAAAAAACAAAACAAAACAAAAAAAAAAAAACAGTAAGAGGAAAGTAAAATGCAGAGAAAATACTTTTGTGAAAACAGATGGAGTACCTGCTGTCTGAGACACAAGCATTGGCTTGATAATATCCCACAATCCTTTGCTGCGTTTGCGAACACCAGACGTCGACCTACAAGAGGAAAACAATGCTTTTCACTATGTTTGTAGTTCCGCAGTGAAAAATCACGTCAGAAATAAAAACAACTTCTGCGTTAACTGGAGTGCAGCGGCGTGCCAGTTTTTCACTAAAGGTGCACTTACCTGTGTGAGAGCGAGCTGCGTGATTGGAGCTAGAGATAAGTGTGAGTGAAGCAGCGGCACACAGTCTGTGATACATGTAGCCCCCCCTGCTGGACTGGAGGACAACAGCAAACCATTCACACTGCAGCGTGGGAACTGACTTGCATGTAGGTACATTTTGGCATAAGCGAGACAGGACAACTCCACCTCACCCATCTGAAAACAACCCATAAGGAGTCATAAAAAACAGAGGTCATGTGTTACATTACTTTTGATTTACTTTTTAAATCTGGACAGGGCATGCTTCTTTGTTTTAATATAGAAAGTTATATTTTTGGCAAATGTAAAAGTCTGTTCATACCAAAAGCCACAGCCTGAAGGAAAAGTAAATTCACATCTTTACAGCACAATTCAGAAGAACAAATGTTAGTTTATCTTGAGTATTTTTTTTCTTAATAATATAGTTTAATTGAATCATCGAAGGTCAGCAGCAAAACACTGGTTAATAAATTGGGATTAAACACAACAATTTTTTTTTTAACATATTTAATTATTGCAGGTTTGCCTCATATTCTGAGTTGCATTTAACTGTTTTTATTAATTTTGAGAAAAACTGAATCATTTTTTTTTTTTTTTTTTCTGAGGGAGAATAATGCATTTTCTCTCTCTGTTGATGTGGGTTTTCTGCAGGTAATACACCACAATACAATGCCATGAAGGATATATGAAACTGGAGACAGTAAGTGTATGTTTAGCCCTGTGATAGACTGGCCATCTGTCCAGGGTGTTTCCCTGCCTTAGGCCTGAGATGCTCCAGAATCCCTGCGACCCTACATTGGACAAGCAGTTTGTTTGGAAGATGGGTGAAAGGATTCAAAATGATTGAACATACAAATCAAAACAAACTGCCGTCTCTTTGCTACTTAGGAAGGGTTCTTTCTAGATTTTGATACTGCAATACTCAAAACTATATGGCCAAAAAAAGGAATACCTGTTTGCGAAAGTAGAAACCGTTTAAAACTCGTGTGTGAACAGCTTGTAGGATGGTCGATGTTCACACAGGCTGGTGTTCATAATTTAAAACGCCTTGACATCATCTGAAGATGACACTTAATTCAATCAGGTAATGTTTTTAAATTAGCAGATTTGCTACTAAAGTTGACAGGGTTTACAAATGGATTTCAACCAAGTATTTTCACACTATGAAGAAACGTGAGTACGGGATTTAAATCGCGTTATATGATAACGATTCAGTAATAAATAACTAACGTTCGCAATACAATGTACATCTATGAATCGTTGATCACAGCCGCTTTATTCATAATGTTCACAGAAATCCACAGACGAATACACTTACCTTTATGTGTTTTTCCTTTTGCAGTAACGTTAATCAAATATGAAATACCAGTAATTTAATCAAACACATTAAAAGAAGAATTTTTGACTGTTTACTTCGTAAGAACTCGAGGAAATGGACATTTAGAATAACGGCAGCGTCCTTTTCTTCGTGACGCTACTGACATGCTTTGCTCTTGCCTATGTCGCACAGTACTGCCACCTGTAGGTTTTTAGTGGAACATCCATCATCAATATTGTTTTGCCTACTTGGCCCTCAGTGAAGGGTAAACTGAGTCTAGGGAGAGGGTAAGTTGAGCCACATGGAGTTAAACTATGCCTTTGATTATGCTGAAGTATGCTGAACATTTTCACCGCAATCGAAATTATTCAACAAACCCCCATCGCCCCCAGAGACTGCAGCACGTTACCAATATAAATTGCATCTACAACAGTTTACTGGCATATTAAAAGTGCATAATGTCAGTAAATAATGTCAGTATATAATGTAATGTTTTTGTGT
The DNA here is from genome assembly GCA_012976165.1 of Labeo catla. Classification (NCBI taxonomy): domain Eukaryota; kingdom Metazoa; phylum Chordata; class Actinopteri; order Cypriniformes; family Cyprinidae; genus Labeo; species Labeo catla. The sequence goes on from VONZ01000102.1 coordinate 1,089,833, forward strand.
TATAGGAATTTTAATAACACAGCTATGTCACAATTATTCAATGCCTATTTAACATCACTGTTTTAACACACTTATTTTTATGATAGGAAAAAAAATTGTCTTAAAACAATTAAGCCTTTAGAAACTCTGTTTAAAAAAACAGATTTAGCTTGGGCTGGTACACATATGTATAACTAGCCCAAGCATGTGCTGAACATGAGTAACAAATATGGTAAAGTCAACAGAGCTCACACAAAAGCTATAGAAAAGAAATAAATGTATTACATTAGAAAATCTAAGGCTATTATAGTAACATAGTAATATAGTAAAGGCTATATATAGTAAATCTAAGATTTCCAAGACACTAGAAGTTCATAGAGACACAGCTGGCAGCTTTATTCCTTGGTTTAAAGTGTGTTGTACCAGAAAACCTTTGAGGATGTTGAACAAAAAAAGCACAATATCATAAAATGTTTGATCAGCGCAACTGAGGAAAAAACCTGCAATGTACAGCCAAAGACTTTCAAGATGACCCGAAGAATAGAGAAAAAACATTTCAATGCAGAGTATAAGATGAACACAAGACAAATATGGCCTTCATGTTGAGGCATATTGCTGAATACCACTCTTGACCAAGAAGAACAAAAAGGCAGACTTGAATATGCTAAAATTAATTTAGATAGACCTGTGGAGTTCTGTGAAGAATGTTTTATGGTTTGATGTTACCAAACTGGAACTTTCTGGACCTATGGATCTAGTATGTCTAGTGCAAAAAAACGTAAAGCTTAGAACACCATCTCCATCGTCAAACTTGGAGAAGGGCCAGTCCTGTTATGAGGTTGTTTTACTGTAGCAGGAAGTGGAAATTAAGACCGTATGAAAAACATCATAGATTCTTTGAAGTATCAGGGCATTTTGGCAAGAATTGTGATGCCTTTTGTGCAAAGATTGAAGCTAATGATGAACTGACTTTCCTGCAGGACAATCATCCCAAATTATACATCCAAAACCTACTTATGCTTGGTTCAGGGATCAGTCACACAATGTTCTTGAATGGCCTGATCAGTCTCCAGATTTATTTCTCATTGTTAATATTTGGTTGAATTTAAAGAAAGCAGTGGCAAAGTGAAAACCAAAGATTATCAGTGATCTGAAAGCTTTTTGAGGTGAGGAATGGGCCAAGATTGCAGTAGAGAAGTGACAGAAGCTCCTAAGCACTTAGCAGCACTTAAGCCCTCTAAGCAGCACTTATTGGTGGTTGTAAAGAATAAAAGATTCTGCACCAACTTTACTGTTTGGGGATTGAATAATTTTGAAATTTACTGTTTAGAGCCAATTAGTTTATTTTTTCACTATTCATCAACGTTTTCAGAATCACTCAAATATGTAGGCCTATTAATAAACTCTCTCTAATTGTGTACTGATGCCCTTCTTCAAACTGTTTTCACTAGAACAAAATGTCTTGCAGGTCAAGGGGGCTGAATAATTTTGCAACTGTATATCAAAGAAAGAAAGAAAAAAAAATACTTCTTTTTTTTTTTTTATCTATGTGTGAGCTTTCTGATGGACTGGCCATTCATCTAGGGAGTTTCCCCAACTGTGGCTCAAGACCATGGGTTAGACTCGATAATAGAATGGATGGATTGACGACGACTTAAAAGTTTTATTTAAAGATACAATTCACAACTGTGAAGGCATTATTAAAATTATTTAAAAATGTTAGAACAAGAAAAGTTCAAATTGAAAAATTGTAAAAAAAAAAAAAATTAATAAAACAGAATTGACATAACTGTGCTAATAGTACTCAACATCCCACTTAAAATGTTGCAGGGAAATACAATTTCAAAAAAATGTCAATGGCCAATTTTCATAATGCCAATTTAAACATTTCTGGACAAAGTCAAATTCAAAACAAAGAAAAATGTTTGGTCTAAAATTAATGAAATATAACGTAGAATAACAGTACAATGTACAACAGTACTTCACAAACATAAGAAGGGGTGAGCCTTCATCTGGGGTAAGTTGAGCCTGGCTCAACTTACCCCAGGCCTTCTGGCTCAAATTACCATTTTAACAAACTTGTATCCAGTGTTGGGGGTAACGCATTACAAGAACGCGAGTTACGTAATAATATTACTTTTTTTTTTCAAGTAACTAGTAAGGTAGCACATTACTTTTGAATTTCTAGGAAAATATCCGAGTTACTTTTTCAAATAAGTAACGCCAGTTACTTTTTTCCCTATTTATTGATTGACAAGTCTCCTGTCAGGGAATTGGGAGTAAACATGGTGTTACTGTAGTTCTAGACTAAATGTGAACATGCATTAATTAATCTCTTTTACAAAAAACAGATTCAGTATTCCTCAAAATGAATAAAAACAGTGAAATGCAAACTCAGAATATGACGCAACCCTGCAATAATTAAATGTTAAATAAAACAAATATCCTTTATGTATTTAATTCCATTTTATTAACCAGTGTCTTTGCTGCTGACCTTCGATGATGCAATTCAGCCAAACTAATAAGCAAAAATTACTTTAGATAAACTAACATTTGTGCTTCATTTTTTTATAGCTGAAGTTTGATCTCCTGCATAAATATACTTTTCTTTCAGCCTGAGGTAAATTAATTTCACTTTTGGTGTAAAAGGGCTTTTATATTAGAAATGTTTTATATTAAAAACAAAGAAGCAAGCCCTGCCCAGATTTAAAAAGTAACGCAAAAGTAATGTAACGCATTACTTTCCATAAAAAGTAACTAAGTAACGTAATTAGTTACTTTTTCAGGGAGTGAGACAAAATTGTAATGCATTACTTTTAAAAGTAACTTTCCCCAACACTGCTTGTATCATCCAGAAGCTTAGAGCTAGCATCATGCTAACATCATAGCCTCATATTATAATTTCCTAAAGCACAAAACCATGTGATATTTTTTCAGATTTGCATGTAATTGTTCAGACACAAGAAGCACAAGAAGAGTCCAACCATCACTTTAAACAACAAAAACTTTTTTTTATTATTTAAATGTAGTTACCTATTACTCCATGGGTCTCTCCATCAGACGGTGAGTAAAACTGGTAACTCTTCACATATTGTGGTCACATCAGCAATTTGGTTTAAGGTTGCCTGCTAGAAACAAGGGGTGGCTCAACTTCCCCACAGGCTCAAATCACCTTCCTCTTGTTGATTTTATGTTTTTATCAGCTGTTGAACTATCCTATTTACTGCAGAGAATCAGTTGGTGAGCAACTGAGGTAAATCTGTTGTGAAAGAGAAAAAAACTCATCCACAGTTTGGCTATCCAATTTTGAGCAAAATTTCATTTTGGACAAAGCTGGAGAACAATTTAATTTAATTCTCTCCAGTGTGATATCTGACTGACTGCAGCACTGGATCGTTCATGAAGTGAATAGCGCCCTCTATTGTTACTTACGATAACAGGTAGTCATTTTGGATTGTGGGCGTCATTAAGATATCGAAAGTATCGTGAAGTGAAAGTGTGCGAGGCACCTGAACGTCTGCTGCTCACGGTACCGCGATCTCTTTCTCTGAAAATAACGAACACTTGCATTCATTATGTCAAAAACGAATGTGCTGAAGATAAACTCTGATAATGCAGTGAGGGTAAGTTCATCTCACCAAGTTTTTCCACCGTCAACAGAGTGCAATGAATGTAAACGCGTATGCGACTTTTTGAGCTTTGACCAGTATGAGTCCTCAGTTAAATTTTAAAGGGCATTGTGTTGTTTGTTTGGTAGATATTGAACGTAAACCACTGCTGGAGATCTCTGTTTATATATATAAAAAAAATCCTTAGTCACACTTCCTCATCCACGAACGTTGAAAGTGAAAGCAAACATGCAAACATGGATGGCGCGATCACGTTCATGGACAAAGATAATTGTTTGAATTCTAATTGTACATTTGTGTTACCTTCATCCAGATAGAAAACTACCGCCAGTCACTGTATAAGGAGGTATGCATTCTCTTGAAATAATACACACATACGTTGTATTTGAGATCGTTGCATTATGTTTGACAATATTCATTGTGTTGACAGGCAGAAGAGCTGTTCTCCAATCACATACCTCTGAAGATCTCACAGCTTGACAACCTGCTGAAGGTACATTTATTTACCTTTGTTTATTTGCCAGATGGTTTTATCCAAAGTGACCAATACATTTATTTGTGTATGTGTGCCCTTGGGAAATGAACTTGTGACCTTGGTTCTGTTGCCCAGGTTACCATTTGAGCAATTTCACCCTGACTTCAGCAACAACTGAATTAAAAAACTTTCTTTTTATGGTTTTAGGGGGATGAGTTCAGTATCACTGACCTCTCATCACTCCATGCACCCCTGGAAATTCCCATTCCTGACCCCCCTGCTCCAGAAGATGAGGTTGGCATCTAGCTTGTGATTCTTAAATATAATTTTTGAAATTAATTTGGGGGGAATTTAATTAAATGAAAAGATTTTTAAAAATGTATTAAAATATTTTAACAGCAGATGGAGACAGATAAAAATGACGATGATGAGAAAAAGAAGAAAGGTAATTTCACACACACACACACACACACACACGCACGCACGCACATTCCATAGACATAATAGTTTTTATGCTGTACAAACTGTATTTTCTATGCACTTACCCTAACCCTACCCCTAAACCTGCCCCTCACACAAAACATTCTGCATTTTTAGATTTCTTTTTTTTTTAAAAAAAACTTAATTCTGTATGATTTACAGTGTAAGCTGTTTTCTTCATGGGGATTTCCTCATGCAATCATGAGCACACGAATGACTAAGCAACGTTGTATTTATGAGTGGGAAATTATGAAAGATGATGCACAAATGACTGATGTTGAGAGAGGCATGTTGAATTGAAACATAGAGGAAACACTGATCTATAGCTAATATAAATCAGTGGTTCTCAGCCTTTTTGACTTCAAGGACCCCATTGTCCACAACAATATTTTGTGTTTCCTAGTTTCCTAGTCCAACAATATTTTCCCATTCCTAGTTTTTGTTTTAATCTATGGGTACTCCTAATTTCTGAAAATTGAAAAAAGGCAAGATTGTTCAAAATAAACAAAGATGAATGTTACACGTGTGCATCAAATTATACAGTGCTTTGCGAAAGTATTCATACCCTTTCAATTTTTTACATTTTGTTATGTTGCTGCCTTATATTAAACTGCTTTAAATTACTTTTTTTCCACATCACTTCATACACCATAATGACAAAATCTCAAACAGAATTGTCACAACTTCTTGAATTTATTAAAAATAAAAAAACTGAAATAGTTACATTGCATAAGTATTCATATCCTTAACTCCGAAGCACCTTTACAGCCTCAAGTCTTTTTGGGTATGATGCGACAAGCCTTGCACATCAGCATTTGGCAATTATTTGCCATTCTTCTCTTCACCTCTTCACCTCTCAAGCTCTGTCAGCTTGGGTGGGGGCTGGCAGACATTTTCAGGTTTCTCCAGAAGTATTAGATTGGGTTCAAACCGAGGCATTCACAGAGTTTTCTATAAGCCACTCTTGCTGTATGCTTAGGGTCATTGTCCTATTTGAAGCTGAACCTTCTGCCCAGTCAGAGTTTCTGAAACATAAGACAGCAACATAACAAAACGTGAAAAAAACAAAGGGGTATGAATACTTGCAAGGTGCTGTAACTGAAATTGTTGTGATATGGCATATTTCTGTAATGTTACATTTTTCTTGTGTCAGCTCCCAAGTGTGGTTTCATCAAAGGAAATGAGCGGATTGTGAAGTTGCTGGATATTGTAAAACCAGAGATAATGGCTCTGAAGGAGACCTGCATCACTGTAAGTAAAATTGAGGCAAAATTGACTCATATATAAGTTTGCAGAATTTTCCCAGATGTACAGTACATTAGTGGCAGCTTTATTCTTTTATTTTTGCAGGTTTCTTCCTGGATTTCTCATCTAATTCCAAAAATAGAGGACGGAAATGATTTTGGAGTTGCAATTCAGGTTATTAACACTTAAAATACTCAAACTCCTTCTAGAAACAGCTTTACACGACATCATGTTTTTGATTGTGAATCTCAAAGATAATCAGTGGGTTAACATGATTGGTTGATATTTTAGGAAAAAATTCTTGAGAGAATTACTGCTGTGAAGACCAAGGTGGAGGGTTTTCAGACCAACATTAACAAGTATGAGCAATACCTAACTCTTTTAGTACATTGATCATGTTTACTGAAGGTTGTCAGGGTGCAATATAATTTATACTGCCCACATTTATTCATGTTGTCGTGTTGTTAATAAAAGTGTTTATCTGCAGGTACTTCTCAGAGAGAGGTGATGCAGTGGCCAAAGCTTCCAAAGACACACATGTGGTAAGTGACTTATCAAGTCAACTTATTAGTGTCATTACTTTTTTATTTCTTTTGTATAGGGCTTTCAGTACCATATTATCAGTTTTTGCCATTTAACTCTTTGATGCGTGAGTTAAGAGGTCATTCGAGTACTCTCGGTTTTCCTGTTTGACACTGTAAAACTGCTTTGACACAATCTGTATTGTACAAAGCGCTATATAAATAAAGGTGACTTAACATGACTTGACTCTGTGCAAACACAAAAGTAATACAACTATATACTGTAATATACTGTAGCCTTGAGCAGTGAAAATTAGTATTTCAGAAATTACAGTTTTGCAAAAAAAAAACAAAAGTGATTTCAGTTTTAACACACCATAAATAAAACATCCCCTCCCCCATATTTTAAGTATATGAACAGGCATGTACAAAGTAATTTAATCCAATTATTATAACTGTCATTTTTACACATTCAGCCAAATATTTCGCTGCAAAAAGCAATACTAGTTTTAAATTGTCTATAACTTGGCAAATAACCATGGAATAAGCGGGATAATTAACGGCTTGCCGTGCATTCAAGGATTTTAAATGCACTTCACAGAGGCAATCGCTCGATGCGAAGCGGACGTTCTACGTCTCCACGTTGTGCATTTAAAACACCATACTTAAGCAATTAATAAAAAAAATTAATAATTTAATTTTATCTGCAGTTTTCTCTAAAGATAATAGACAATTATTATAGATAATTATTCTGTGGTTTGCATATTGACTGTTTAGGGATAAATCATCAGATTTACACATTGACCTCACTTTTAAAGTTCTGAAATACGCTTTCATACCCTTTTTGTATAATAAAGAATATGTTTTTATGACAGATGGATTATCGTTCTTTGGTGCACGAGAAGGATGAAGCAGCATATTCTGAGATCAGAGTGATTGTGCTTGATATACGTGGTTTCTATGTGAGTTGCTTACACTTATTTATTCAGCAAACAGCTTCTAAATGTGAAACACAATCAGTTCCTCCTAAAGATATGGCCTGTACGAATGAATCATAATAAATGTGGACACATCTGTCATTTCTCAGGCTGAACTCTATGATGTCATCAGCAAGAACCTGGAGAAAGTGACGAATCCCAAAGGAGAAGAGAAGCCCTCCATGTACTGAGACAGATGTTTACTGGGAGCAGTGTAGTTCTACAACTAGAGCAGTTTTCAGAATTTCTCATTTCTTTACATGATTTTGACACTCTACAGATACGTCTTTAAAGCAGTTTGTTACTAAACTTGTTAAATCATTCATAAACATACAGTGAGTTCAAGTAAATCTACATGTACGTTTATTTCAACATATACAAAATAAATCAGGAAAACGCACAAATTTACAAATGTCACATTGTTAAAGCAAGAAACCACATTAAAACCAAAAATGATGACTTCACAAAATATCCTCCGTTTCTTCATTCACACTTAAGGAATATACTACAACAAATGCTGTTATAACATTGACACATACAATTAAATTCCAACTCAGTCCGATTCATTTAATTTCTTTTATTGTAACAAGCAACAAATGTTTACAAAAACTTTTTTGATCACTTAAAGAACAAAATTAATGTGGAAAAACTTCCCTCATGAAATAAAAATGAATACTTAAACAATAAGAGATCAATTCTCTGGTGTCTTACATGAAACAAGAACAGAAATTTTGTGGAAGGTGCTACATATTTCTCAAACTTCCGGTCCTTCTCCTCCTGGAATCAACTGGAAAACAGCAGAAACACATGATTTCATTACAACGGACAAAATAATGTGTCATTTTGATTAGCATTCATCTATTAATGCAATTTTAGTTTAGAGTGTTTTGGTAATGTTTAAAGCGGAAAAATATAGTCCAAATAATGAAAGCACTTGTGGACTAAAGTAACAGTTAATAACAGATCGAGGAACACAAAATATTAAATGGGCTACTAACTAGTCTTTCTATAGCTTTTGTACTGTGTTAAGGAATGGTTTTAGATCTGTGGGCCTCCTCCTATTTTCTTTGTTCTCTGCCTTTGGAAAATCTGTTTATCTATTTAGGTCAAAACACTTGATCTGTTTGCATCATCACTCACATTTAAAAGTCCTCATGTGACATTTTAGATGTTTCAGTAAAATTTGGACATAGTATTGATATTTATTAGGTTTTGTTTTATTGGTCCATATAAAAAAAAAATTAAATGACTTTGTGGGTTTTTTTTTTTTTTTTAGTAAACTAAAAATACTGGAAAACAAAACTGCTGAGATGCAATTTTTCTATATAACCCAGCCTTACTGAATCCTTATGGTTGTCAGTGGAAATGCAGTGCACTGCAACTGGCTACAAAAACCGTAAATTTACATAAGAGCCTTACTCATATGCATATTCATACACTAAACCACTCTCAAAGCAAATGTTGTCAGTTCATTAAGTGTGATATATAGTGGATTGTTATTTGATTTAAAGATGAACTACATTTTTTATCATACCATTGTGATGTTATTGCCATTGAGTAGAATCTGATCCAGCTTTGTGATTCTTCTGCCTTCTGGAGTGATTTCACTGTGACACAAAAATAACAAGTGTTATGGCTCAGCAACATTTACGATGAAGAAACAGTTTTCTGAAACATAATCTCACATTCAAGTTGATATCAAATTTTTTTAATAAAAAAAATTAATTTAAAAAAAATCGAATTTCCAAACGTATAACTAATTTCAGAATTCAATTTCAATTTAATTCAGATTTCCGATTTGAGAAAATGTGGTGGAGCCACATAAAAAGTCATAAATAATTTTGTTTACACCTTGTACACTTCAAAAAAAACTGGTACAACCACCCTTTAAAAAAAAAAAAGGTGTCGGTTTCCCCAGAAGTTGTGTTTTTGCTCTTTTGAACACATTAAATGGAAAGGCTGCTTTATTCACTGTTTTTGCAGTATAAATGCTATTGAAATGTACACTTGGCACGATGAAGACAAGACACATGGATGCCATTTCTTGGGGAGTCAAAGCATAGAGCAGGGGTGCCCAACCCCGTTCCTGGAGATCTACCTTTCTGCAGAGTTTAGTTCCAACCCTGATCAAACACACCTGTCTGTAATTATCAAGTGTTTGATCAGTGTGTTTGATCAGGGTTGTAGCTGAACTCTGCAGGAAAGTAGATCTCCAAGAACAAGGTTGAGCACCCCTGGCATAGTGACTCATGTGACACATTAAGGCATTAAGCCACCTTTGCTTTTTATTTCAAATGTTCAATTACTTTCTACTTTTATAACATTAGATGTTTTAAGGAAATAAAAAATTAGACACATTCCAAACTCTGTATGAGCCTTGTTAATAGTAACAACGCCATGGTGTCTGGCCCCTAAACATGCCAGAAAGAATCATAAGTTTGAGGAGCGGGTAAAGTCAAAGTAGATGGATCGATGCATATATCAGGTAAAGATAATGAAGAAATATACAAGTACATGTTTAGGTAGGAACATATACTTACAATTCTGTCACATCCTCCAGAACCATGTCTGGTTAAAACAGTCAAGAAAATGTATCTGTAATACAGTCCTGCCACAATTTTTGAATTTCATTCACCTTCTCTTTCTTTACATCATGTGAAATAAATGATAATGCAGACTTCATTAAAACTGACTATAATGGTATTATAACAAAGAGTCTCTGACATCCATAGAACAAATAAATAATGATAAAGTGTTGCTATGTCCAGAGGAGTGAATGTCTAACATTCTGATCCTGAAACATTAACCATCACAAATATGTGCCAGTGTTTTTCCAGCACGTAAAAGGATACTGACAAAGTCATCAAACCCGAGCAGAGTTCCCACAATCTCTTTATCGTTCTTCATGACGATGTGAATCCGTGAGCCAATGCATTTATCCACCAGCTCTGAAAGACATCACAGAGGCCATGACAAACACAATCACAGACAACTAAATGTTTCAAAGCAGATTACAGTATACAACAAAAGACACATACAGCATCCCACAATACAGTGTGTTTGGCAAATCATTGTGACGAAAGAAGCAGAACTGACAAAAAAAAAAAAGTGAAAAAGAAGTTTTACATATTTCAAGGTAGATCATTTTGTTATTACTGAAGCCTGCCAGTTAGCTAAACGTCAAATGAAAAATAAGGTTTTGATCAATTCCAAACAGAAGAACAAACAGGTGTGACATAATTTTGAACTAAATCTGTCCAAAAAGAAGTTCTATTTTAGTATTTTCGAAAAAAGTTGCAAACTTTCCATGACTTTCTTTAAGACTGCAATTGGTCGATGATAATTACATGGCAGGTGGGTGTGCTCCGAGGATCTACCATCTTTGAAGTAAAATATCTATCACTTTCATTTTTAACACTTATTCTGTCAGGTTCAGACACAAGGGAAAACACTGATACACTGAGAGTTGCTTTGATAGTTGAAGTTGATAATTCTGATTCCTTTATTCAATATTCCCATATACTGAAATAAAGCAGAACTTCAGTGTCGAAGTTCTTTTTTTTTACCCGCCAGTAAGCTTCCTTATGAGTATGTCAAGTTTTATCCAGTTATTAAGTTAAGTTAAAAGTTAAAATTCACATCACATGTGAAGAATACTTTGGGTTTTTAGTGTTCCAATTGGGACAAGACCCGTTTCGGGTATTTATGTTCCTCGCACTTAAGTAAGAAACATAAAACATGAGTAGGCTACAATACAAAATACTTATTACCAAAATAGCTACTTTCAAATTCAAATTAAATTTCAAAATGATGAAGAAAAAAAAAACCTATTCTATCACTTATAGGTCAGTTAATTTTAAGGCTAAATGATTCAAAACTTTCAAAACAACGTCAAAACTCAACAATTACGTCTATCATCCAGAATTCTGAGTTTCCCACTTTTGAAACGACTTTGTCGTGTGTTTGTAACTTGTAATTACGATATTGCAAGTCTACAGATATTGATAGACTACAACTGAGGAGGGGTAAGGGAATGCCAACAGAAGTGAATGGGATCTAAGGTTATATGGGGGTAAATTCGATGCAGCCACAGTAACACAGTAGTGATGCTCATTTTCAACAGAATTCGCCCTTACTGGACTGTAGGAACAGATTTTCCTTTATATCAAAGATAAGAATTACTTAAACCATATAACTTTATTCATATAATTGGACCTATACATTTAGTATACACGTGTGTTTAATAAAATATAAAAAATAAAGCATATTGAGATTTGAATGCGAGTGGAAACTGGGAACTCTTTGCCCCCACTACAACAATTACAAAAATTCAATTAGTAAAGCAAGTATTTTCCATTAAAACGAAAGTCGCACATACCGAGAGGTAAAAGCTGCGAAGGATTCGTCGCTGCGATTGCCGCCATTTTGATAACAGACCTGAATAATCAGCCACTGAAAATAAATAAAGACATGAGAAATCGATATTAGCAGCCATCGATGGTTGTGTAAACATGAGGAGGTGCTCTTCCGTTCGTTTAGATAATAAACAGTCATGAGTAGACTTTTTCTTGTAATAAAATTGTTTGCATCCATTATTAGCTACGTTCCGTTTTCTAACATTAAAACAGGGGTCTCCAAACTCGGTCCTAAAGGGTTGGTGTCCTGCAGAGTTTAGCTCCAACTTGCCTCAACACACCTGCTTGCAAGTAGGCCCGTCACGATAACAACTTTTTGTTCTGCGATATATTGCCCCAGAAATAATTGCGATAAAGGATATTATTGTCATTTCAAGACCATTTTATATATAACAGCATGATAATGCAAGAAGGCCTACACACTTTCAAGTGACAACAAATTTTCTTAAGAATATTTAGATCGTGGAATTTAAGTATCAAAATATTAGATACATTAAAAAACTTAAATAAATCGTAAATAAACATTTTACAAAAAGTGCAAAATAAGTAGAAAAAAGAAAAATGCATAAAAAATATTTGTATGGAGATGTTTCCATCTACAGATTTTTCCCTGACCTTCTTCTCTCTGTAAATTAAGGTTGCACACGATCTCTGAAAAACACAATTCCTACTTAGCAGTCAGATGTCCATATGCACAAATGCACAGATCCCTAAACAAGGCCATATCTGCTGATGAAACTTTTGTAGAAGCATTTTTACATTTGAATTAGCACCTCATGACTACACCATGGTAAGTATGAGAAGCTGCAATAGACACAAGCGCAAATGGAATGCAAAAAAGATGACATTCATTTTTATGTTAATATAATGGGCAATATATTACCTCACCAAAAAAGATTGAGGTCATGTACATATATTGTGCAATAAGCCAATATATTGATTATTGCAACAGGACTTCTTGCAAGTTTCTAGCACAGGGATAGGCAATGTTGGTCCTGGAGTGCCGATGTCCTGCAGAGTTTAGTTCCAACCCTGAAAAAAAACCTCAACCTGCAGGTCATCGGCACTCCAGGACAGACGTTGCCTATCCCTGTTCTAGCATGTCTAGTATGACTTTCATTAGCTGTTTAAAGTGTGTTTAATTAGGGTTAGGGCTAAACTCTGCAGGCCACTTGCCCTCCAGGACTGAGTTTGGAGACCCCTGTTTTAAAAACATTTACAGATTTTAATTTTGTTACAGTACAACTTGTCCAATGATAATTTTTCTTTGCATGCATTGTTACCCTTTTTGTATTTATCACACTATTTCTTTTTCTTGTGTTTTCACCTGTTCAAGCTGTCATGGTTCAGCTGCTAGACTTGTATTTTCACATTTTTTCTTTATGATTCATCAGGCTCCTTACAAATTAGACAATGGGGACAAAAGTATCTCCCAAATGAATGCATGCAAGTCTAATGTAATCTGTCACTCATTTATGACCTGTACTGTTCATGGCATATTCAGCATTACTTAGTGCTTGTGATTTTTACTTCTCCAAAGACATGTACTTTGTTCTCCCACAAAGAGCAGGAGAACATCTTGTCTTTTGACCTTTAGGGGATGCAGCCTTCTTCAGACTGGAGATGCTGTTCATTTTTGTAAATATGATTAATATCAGGATATCTGGGACCTATACACAGTTCTTTATTGTAATACAGTAATGCTGATGCCATCTCATTTTACTCAGCATGAACCTCCCAATAATATAATATTGCAAAAAAGCGAGATATTGTACTGATGTGCATGTCACAATAAATGTACAACTTTTTTCATTTAAATCTGGAAAGTTTTAGGATTCCCCCCACCCCCCTATTTTCACAGACAAGGCTTAAGTCCAGTCCCAGACTAACATGTAGGTCTGAGCTGTTTCAACTGAAAAAAACTTGCACTGCCTGTTCTTAAAATATATCAGTGCCTTTGTTTTGTCCCAAGATGCACACCAGTAATGGTTCTAAGGCACATAAAAATAACTTAAATGTACTAATTGAACTATGACTTAATCCTGGCTTCTAAGCTAAGCCCTGTCTATTAAAGTTATATAATGAAAAGAAGATTAAACATTTTGGATTGTGCACTATTTATAGTTAACTAAACAAATGTGAGTAAGTGAGCTAATTCTCTTTCAAACATCTCAAAATCTAAGAACATAGTCATCATGTTTTATTATGTCAGCTCTAGGACTGCTGTCATGAAATATAGTTCAACCAAAAATGAGAAAGCATGATGAATTTGTTTTATTACAAACATGTCTAATGTACACATAGAAAAAACTGTTGACAAAGTAAACATTTACTAGAATCAAATAAATGAAGTGTTGCCCTTTTGCGTGGCCTCTCTGCACTCCAGCTCAGTTGGTGGCAGTGATGTACCAAAACGACAAGATGAAGGGTATTTCAGCGAGGTATAATTTCTTGCGTTCTCATTGGGTACATGTCATACAGCATTCATCTCATTGGCTGCAGCACACACCGCGTCGTGAACGAGCTAAAGCACTGCATCATAAACTGAGCATTTTATCGCTGTAACGATAAAATACCATAAACAGCATTGCTGGTTTATTTCTTCAGTTTCTAAGCGTTAGCGAAGTCTTCTAAAGGTGAGTTGTATTCTTCTGGGAAAAAAATATTCGATTTCATAATTAAATTCCTGTTCTGTCTGATCCTGAAACTGATGTGCTATAGATACACTTTAGAGTGAATTAGTGAATTATTTTTTAGTGTTAAAATGGTAGGTGAACATACCATCCAAGATGCAGTTGGGTGGGACAATGCACTGATCTTTCAAATCAGGTTTTGAGAGGACTACAAGATTTGACTCCGCCAAATGACCTGTAACGTTATAACGGAGCAGGCTTGCAAGGCCAGTGGTTTAGATATGCCATGTTAATTTTTTTACCGGCTGCACTTCAGAATAAGCTTGTTTTATGTTAATCACTGCTTCCAAGGCATTAGAAACGCCGCTGTCTTTTGACCTGATATTTAGAAACTGCTACTATGTCTAAAAGAAATGTTATTATTGTCCTCTCATATTTAGAAACTGCTACTGTGTCCAGTGGAATGTTATTGTGTTTCGATGTAACGTTACTCATAATGGAATAAAATAATTTGTCTTCTGTGGAGCTCAAAAGAAAATATATTTTGAAGAATGTGTAGGTTAACACTGACCACTGTATAGACAAAAACTGAAATATTTCTCTACATATTTTCTTATACCTTCCACTGGGGGAAAAAACTAACTTCAGGCTAGAATGTAGAGTTATATGTAACTAATATAAAGCAAAATGACTGAGAATGTATTCAAGACGAGTAAACAGACAGCAAAATCAAACAAAGTAAATAATACAATTCAGATGTGTTTCCTCCAGTTCTAACTGACTGAAAGTGTTTCAGTCACACTGGTGTCTTTATATGACTGGCTACAGGTCACATGTGATCCAAGTTGAACAACATTCTTCTGGGTATATCCACATCTTTCTCACATCCATGTCTTTTTTACAGATGTCTTTCCACGCTGGCCGTGGATGCCCGAGGGGAAGACCACCTGCTCCGGGCCCAATGTACCGGCCCGCTCCCCCACGGTATCACTACGACCCTCCAGCCGCTCCAGGTCCCATATACAACCCTCAAGGCAGCAGCGGCTACATGCCACCTCATCCTGACTTCATGCCATTCCATTTCCCTCCACCACCACAGGGCTCTAACACTCTGCCCCAATGCCCCGTACGCCCACCGGTCTTCCCAGAGCCGCCCCCTTTTCCTCCACCTGCTCCTCACAACTCCGACAGCTCTTCTTCAGTTCCAGTTCAGAGCTCTTACCCCTACATGATGCCCACTGTCACCCCTCCACCCCTTCCACCTGTGCCGCCCTCAGTGCCACCTTCCATGCCCTACCCGCCATCATATCCCATGAGCTACCCTCCACAGCCACAGCTCCCTCCTCCACCGAGCTTCAACCCAGCTTACGTGCAGCCTGGAGGTTCCTTCAAATCTGAACGCTCCCGCCCACCTCCGCAGTACAAGACAGAATCCTGTTCTCGTTCACCTGAAAGGCTTCGTCACCATGATGACCATCGGCACAGGGGCCATAGCTACGGAGGATATGGAGGCCGGCATAATCGAGAGTTTGGAGGAGAGAAACGGGATAGAGGGTGCAGTTCAGAGCGCAGGCGGTCAGACAGCCCGCGGTGTAAATCGGACTATGACAGAGGCCGAGTGCCGTCGAGACACCGCAGCAGGTAACGCACTTTACTGCTTATATTCCACATTTTCTGTTATTAAAAAATTTAGACTTCTGGGACCAGCTTATCATAAGCCATTGTAACACTTCCAAAGTGTCTTATGACAGCATTATAATTCAAAAAGGTATTTAATGCTGCGGCAAAGTGGTATAAATGCTTTTTTTTTTTTCCTACCTAAAAATGTTTTTGTATGATTTCACTGAAGTTGTTTAAACCTCTTGAAACAACTTTTAAACACTTACGTCAATAAGTACTATTTCTGGGTTGCCTGTTACTATGTTATTTTTACCCCTGTAATATTGCCTCTCCAGAGAGCGCTATAGACATAGAGATGAGCCAGGTTCGCCCCCCTCAGACAGACACAGGAAACACACTCGCAACCGCTCAGGCAGTCGAGAGAGAAAGCGCCGGCGTGTGGAGGAGGAGAAAGAGAGGAGAACGGACAGCACCTCAAGCAGTCGAGAGAGATCTGCGAGCTACAGCAGGAGTAGAGATGCAGAGGAGCCGTCCACGGACCGCCACGAAGAGGAGAAAGGAGAGGAAGAGTTACTCAAACCTGCCTGGATCCGCTGTACACATGCTGAGAACTACTACTCAAACGATCCCATGGATCAAGTGGTAATCAACAGTAATCAACACAATACAAACTGTGGACAAACAGTCCTGACCCAAATTCACTCCAGTGGTTGAGTCAAAAATTGACATGTTGGCCTGCTTAAACAAACAGGTCATTGTTTTGAAAGTGTAACAAACTTTAATGTACGAGTGGCTAGAAATTAAAGAGACCTTTTTACAAATTTACCACAAAGTTACACCTTTGAAATGAATGCACTGTAAAGAGTTTTGTACTAAATATTGTGATGGCATCATGACCAAAACGTGTCAGATACTCAGTTTCTAATTTTTTTTTTTTTATTTTATTAATCTGTAGGGTGACTCTACAGTCGTGGGCACTAGTAAGTTGAGAGATCTGTATGAGCGCTTTGAGGAAGAGCTTGGTCGGAGACAGGAGCGGGCCAAATCCAGCAGGCCTAAATGGGAACCACCCAAGACCAAACTGGACGAGGATCAGGGTATTGTGTATCTTACTATTTCAAATATGTACTGTATTTTCTATACTATAATATTCTATAAAAATTGCCAACATTATGAACATGACAGTACAGTCTGCAGTGAAGTAACTGCATTTGTATCTTTATATCTTTGCAATGACAAAATGGCTTGTGTTTCAATAGACCAGAATGTAGGGCTACCCTCGACTAAAGATTTTGCTGGTCGACTAGTAGTCGTTCATTTTAAGCATTAGTTGCACGTTTATTAATAAACCATATAAATCATAATAATGAGCCTTTAATTGCCTGCATACATATTTCAGATGAAAAGCCATATTTGAGGTTGATGAATGATAGGCTAGCATTTGGATGTCCTGTCCGATGTACTGTATTACCACATAGACCAGCTGTTAACGATCTGTCCGTCACTGACTGTGTGACATCTGACTGTGTGAATTTTTTGTTCTGCGACTAATAAAATTTTGGTCGACCAAACCTCTTCTCGTCGACTAATGCTTAGTTGACTAATGACTATTCGGGGGCAGCCCTACCAGAATGTGATTCAAAAGTGTGAAAAATCCAAATGCAATAGTTTCCATGCCAGATATTTGTTGTATAATTCATATTTCATTTTTGTTCAAGCTATATTTAAAATAAATCTAAAACAGCCACACTAAAACGTTTTGCTAAAATGTACTCTTAGAGCACCTCTTGGCCAGACAGGTAAGAGGACTAGAACAAACTGTTTCATGTTTGTTATGTATATTAATGAAAATATAATAAATAATCTTTCTTCATTTACATGAAGCAATAAAGCAATAAAAAAAATAACTACATCGAGTCTGGAATGTCTTGCAATTACAAGGGAGTATTTTAGACCTATAGTAAGTGATGGGTGGAGGTAAAGAAGTAAAGGGGTATTGTAGAAGTGAAGGGGTAAAGATATAACAAAGTGGTTTATTTAATCAGCTTAGTGTGTATGTCCAGAGTGTTCCTTTGATTTGATTTAGTTTTAATTTCAGAGCACAATATTAAGCAAATACACAAATAGTTTTAGCTATATTACTCAGCCCTTGATGAATTTCTTGTGTGTTATGCAGATGAGAGCTCCAGCGAATCAGAATGTGATTCAGATGGAGGTGGTAGCAGCTGCTCCAGCAGTTCTGACTCTGAGGTGTTTGATGTCATTGCTGAGATCAAGAGGAAGAAAGCTCATCCTGACCGCCTTCACGAGGAGCTGTGGTACAATGACCCCGGACAGGTGTGCTTCACCTTCGCTGCAGCCACTTTGCTGAGAAATAGTTGTTGTTTTGCACAATAAGCCATTTTAAGATAGTGATGCATCAAATAAAAAGAACCAAACCAGATAATTTTGGACCCAATAGGCTGAAAAATCTAATCCAGAGATGCTAATTTAAAATTTTGAATAGCTAAACAAAGTATATTATTATCAGTTTTTTTTTTTTTAACCAGTGTTCTTACATTGCTTACATTACACAACACAACCTCAGTACTTGATGGGGACAATATTGTTAAAATGCCTCTGTTAGTAAAGGAATAGTTCAACCAAAAGTGAATATTCATAAGTGTATTTGTATGGGTTACAGTTATTCATCTTCCTATGTTCTTGTGTTTAAAACTCAGATGAATGACGGGCCATTATGCAAGTGCAGTGCTAAAGCCAGGCGAACTGGAATCCGACACAGTATTTATCCGGGTGAACAGGTATACATGCGCTGATTTAATTACTTCATCTGTTTTAAAGCCATATTCAGATGTTTATACACTTAAATGCGAACATTTACAATTTTAAAGTATCTGAAGTTTGAAATTGATAACACATCTGGTAGAAAAAGATGTATTCTGTAATCTGAAAAGAACAAACACTTCAGGACAGGAGCTTTGGAAGCATGTTGAATTTGAAAAAGCAGAAATATTCACACAGGACACAAGATTTGGAGTAATGGAAGTAAATTTGGGAATCTCAGTATGCAAGATTAACTCCATTTGAATGGACAACAGATGCCGAAAACGTGCCTAGACGTCCATCATTAGTGGTCTGTGTGGGATGGATTTTTCTGCCCTGTTTTCTTTCAAAGAAATATAGACCAAGAAAACAGTCAATGCCAAAGTTAAGCTCTTTTCACAGGTGGTCATGCTAAGAGAGTTTATTACAAATCAAAGCACTGATTTTATGTCCAAGTAAATCTGTCGAGCCTACTTTAAGTTAGACATGCTTTTTTGCTATAATTGTTTATGTATTTTTTTTTTTTTATGTAAATTGTACTAATCAGCATAATAGCAATACCAGCGTTATTATAATTGTGGATTCCTAGGCATTCAGTTTTATTCTTAAAATAAAATGTCATGTTTATGCTTTTGTTGAAAAGTTATTTAAACCCAGCATTTTCATCACAGTGATTATGAATGCTAGAAATGTCAGTAATTTGTCTGGGTTGTCAAACTGATTGGAGCTTTTTTTTCTTTTCTCTTACAGCCAGTGAAATCTTGTCGGCCGATGAGTAACAATGCCGGCAAACTGTTCCACTACAGAATAACTGTGTCCCCACCCACCAACTTCCTAGTAGGTTTCTGTGCTGTTTTAATCCAAGAATCCTTTTTTCTGTTCTTATATTGTTTCTGCCTGTGGATATAGTTGTTGCTCTTTCTCTCTCTTTTAGACAGATAGACCCACGGTTATTGAGTATGACGACCACGAGTACCTGTTTGAGGGCTTTTCCTGCTTCTCTCACACACCACTTACCAATGTAAGCTTGTGACTTTTGCGTGGTTGCAATCAAACCTAGTATCTAGATTATCACGTTCCCTAGTTTTTGTTACTAAACAACAATTGAAAAAAAAAAACAGTATTTAAATAATCTAAACTTTTCTGTAACTTGCACAAAAGAACAGCAGACAACCCATGGTGTAACTGTTTGGAAAATAAACTCCACTAATAGTAATTATGTCAGCAGTACATAACCAGAAATTTATCTGCCTGTAATAGTAGTATAAACAAACTATTTAGACTTTTGGGCTCAGATTTACTAACATGGTGATCCAGTGCAAACACTGTCAGGATTTACTAAAGATATACAGTGAAAAAGTATTTTTATGCATGCCACAGATATTGTTCATAGATCATTGCTTGTATATAAGTTAACTCAAAAATGAATAAAATTAGTATGTGCCAGTGAGCGAAGAGTAATTGAATATAATGCGCCAGCACATTTATCTCTCAGACTAACGGTTTCCCCCTCTTTAGATCCCTTTGTGTCGGGTTATTCGCTTCAACATCGATTACACCATCCACTTTATAGAAGAGATGGCACCTGAGGTATGTGGCATCCCACATTATCAAATTTCACACAGGGCGTCAGCATTAATGCTTCACGGAGGGCGTGTCTGAAGCTTCGTCTGCACCGAACGGGATTGGCTAGCGTCTGCACTAGTATATTTGCATAAGGCGATCTGATTGGCTGACGCCTGCGTTGGTGCTTGAATTTTTTTTTTGTCACGAACAACGCCAGTGACACGACGCAACAGACCCATAATTCAGTTCGGCAACAAGAAGGCGTTAACGCTGACGCCCTGTGTGAATGGGGCATAATAATTCTATGCACATATAATTTAAATTCTTCTAATGAGAGAAACGTTGACACTGACTTAAATATTAATGAAATTGTTTTTTTTTTTTTTTTTTAGTTTTTAGTGCCAATTCAGACATACTGGTTTTTTCTAGCACAAGTGAAGTGACCCACAAATGCTCAGCTATTGTAATCTGTTGTGTTTGACCAGAACTACTGCGTTAAAGGCCTGGAGCTGTTTTCCTCATACCTCTTTAAAGACGTCTTGGAGTTGTACGATTGGAACCTCATAGGTAATGTGCACACATATTCAACCCCACACAGGCACACCATAAGTACATAAGCCATGGTAATAGTTGTGCTGTCACACAGGTCCTGAAGAAAATGGACACTTGGGTTGTCAGAGGTTTCATTTTATGCCACGGTTCGTTCGGTTCCTCCCAGGTGAGTTTTAAACGCCCTTCTGTCCATTTCATTGATGAACAAAAAATAAATATCTATATACAGTCATGGCCAAAAATATCGGCACCCTTGCAATTCCATCAGAAAATGCAACAATTCTCTCAGAAAATTGTTGCAGTTGCAAATGTTTCGGTACTCAAGTGTTTCTTTTTTTGTTTGCATTGGAACAACACAAAAAAAACGAGAAGAAAAGTCAAATCTGATACAATTCCACACAGAACCCAAAAAATGCACTGGACAAAATTGAGACCCTTGACTTAATATTTGGTTGCACCCTCTTTGGAAGAAATAACTGAAATCAGTCGCTTCCTGTAACAATGAATGAGTTTCTCCTCTCTACTGGAATTTTGGACCACTCTTCTTTTGCAAACTGTTCCAGGTCATTCAGATTTGAAGGATGCTTTCTCCCAACTGCTGTTTTGAGATCTCTCCACAGGTGTTCTATGAGATTCAGATCTGGACTCATCGCTTGCCATTTCAGTCTCCAGCACTTTGTGTCAGCAGTGGTGTCCTACCATAGTGTCTCTTTTCATTCAGATGGCGACAGATAGTGCGAGCTGACACTCTTGTACCCTGTGTCTGCAGATCAACTTGAATTTGTTTGGAAGTTAATCGGGTTCTTCATCCACCATTCGAGTAATCCTTTGTTGTAATTTTTCATTAATTTTGCTCCCCCGTCCACGTCCAGAGAGGTTAGCTACAGTGCCATGGGCTGTAAACCTCTTGATGATATTGCGCACAGTGGACACAGGAACATTAAGATCTCTGGAGATGGACCTGTTACTTGCCACAGTCGTGTCTAAATACAAATTACAGGAGCATCACATGCTTGAAAAGCAGTTATTTCTTACAATTTTGACAAGGTGCCAATCATTTTGTCCAGTCCATTTTTGAGTTCTGTGTGAAATTTTATCAAGTTGGACTTTTCTTCTCAGTTTTTTTGTGTTGTAGTGCAAACAAAAACAATAAGCACATGAATACCAAAACATTTGCAATTGGAACAATTTCCTGAGAGAAGTGTTGAAAAAACTGAACAGTATTTTATGTTGTGTGATTTATTTATATTATTTATTTTATGTTGTGTGATTATTTATACAGTAGAGAAAATGCTACATGAGTGTGATTGATGTTGTCGTGTATGCTCATGTGTCAGATGGAGGAAAGGAAGTGCTGTCCATGCACCAGGTGCTGCTGTATCTACTGCGCAGCAGCACAGCTCTAGTTCCTGAAGAGGAGATTGCAAACATGCTGCAGTGGGAGGAGCTGGAGTGGCAAAAATATGCTGAGGAGTGCAAAGGCATGATCGTCACCAACCCTGGCATGGTAAAACACATTTACACAAAAACAATGGCATGATGTCAGGTGAAAAGACTCTGCACTGACATCAGCAGCCAAAAGCTTTTGCATGATTGTGCATCCACAATAATATAAGGCCACTGCCATGTCATCAAAACACGGTTGTACTTTAACTGTGTACTTGTGTATGTACCTGTATTCACACAGAAACCCAGCTCTGTGAGGATTGACCAGTTAGATCGTGAGCAGTTCAACTCCAGTGTCATCACTTTTCCCATCATTGTGCATTTTGGTATCCGACCTGCCCAGCTTAGCTATGCTGGAGACCCACAGTAAGTCTGACTGAGCACTCACCACTTCTCTTTTTGTTTTTTAGCTGGGCTTCTAATGAAGTGGTTTTTATAATCTGATTTAAACCAACATTATGCTGAAGTTCCTAACAAAGTTACCAGCCAACTTAAGCCAGGCTCACACTATAGGATTTTTAAAATCCTAACCGATTATGATATCTGGTTGCAGCGCACACGTAAGGAGAATCTTTCCCTGGAATCTTAAACATGTGCACACTACAAGATTTGAAAATCATGGCGCATCACACACTACAAGATATTGTTAAGATTATCATAATGGAGGGAGCGTCTCACGTGATCTTACGCAACAGATTGTCATTTCAGCAACTAATGTTTACATATGTTAGCTAGCGTGCTTAATACAAAACTGAGACGATTTCACCCCAAACCTTCTCATACTCCTTGCGGTTGTGGTATGTTTTCAACATATTATACAGACAGTGTTACTACAAAAACTCAAGAAGCAGTTTTCTCCATCTCCACTATCCAACGGACCATACAGCAGCTGTTTTGTGGTCGCGCATTGGCTGTTGTGAAAGTACTGATGCAATCATATAGCTGTCATCATCCCGATTTAAAATACTAAATATCAAACATGTTTGATTATTAATCGGAGTGGCCCCGATTTGTGTGCGAGCAGATCGGGAGGTGCAAGATTTGATCTGTAAACGCGCCTCACATTACCAGATAATCTGAGCCAAACATCGGGACCGGTCAAGGTGCTCAGCAAGATTTTTGCTCCGATTCTTGGGAGGGGAAAATCGGGGCAAAATCGGGCTAAAAATCCTATAGTGTGAGCCAGGCTTTAGGGCCCCCCAAAAATCATTATGGTTATGTCACATTCCACTTCCAGTAGAAATAGTAGCTTTTTGAAGTCATAATGAAATGGACATAGCAACAGATTTTTTATTCTGTATTGCGACATATGTCTAAGAGTAATGGATTATTGGAAAAAAAAGAATGTGGGGACTTGGTTCTATCCATCGTTTGTTGATTGT
The DNA here is from genome assembly GCA_012976165.1 of Labeo catla. Taxonomy (NCBI): domain Eukaryota; kingdom Metazoa; phylum Chordata; class Actinopteri; order Cypriniformes; family Cyprinidae; genus Labeo; species Labeo catla. Next base: position 1,113,576 of record VONZ01000102.1, read on the forward strand.
ATTCTTGAAAGGTGGGCGCTGCACTCAAAAATAAATATGGGCCTGCAGAGACGGGGTTTAAGCAGGCTAGATGATTGAAGAAGTTTGGCATTTCATTCATTTTATTAGTCACTTTCTTATGCAGGAAAAAAAAAGTCACGCAGTCCGTGATCTATGTTATAATATAGTACATCAGACAGGACATCCAAATGCTCACCTATCATTTATTGATCTCAACTATGACTTAATCAAAGATGTATGTAGTAGAAACTTTACATGGCCGCTTAATCTAATGTTTACATAGAAAATGTGTGCTATTCAAGTGTCTTTGAGGAGTGTGAAATCTGAATAGTACCGCACTCACTGCATGACACAAGGAGGCGCTGGTGTGGTCACTTGCTCTTAAAATTACTAATTAATAAAATACTTTTTTGGTCATACAGATAAAAGAAATACATCTTTCTAATCTGTAAAGACTCTACATTTATTTGTGTGCAGTCAGAATAACAAAGAAACGTTGCGCTTTTGTAAAATAATTAAAGCGAACAGGATGCGCTTTCTGCAGTCTTCTTGCTCTTTTTCCTTGCTGTTTTCACATTCATAATTATCATATCTGCCGGTGCGCTGTGGCAAGCTTATGTTGCATGCGCTTGAGTATCTATTGGGCTATGTAGGCAAATAAAGGCTCATTATTATCATTTATATAGTTTATTAATAAAAGTGTGACTAATAGTCGACTAGTGCTTAAAATGAATGACTACTAGTCGACCAGAAAAATCTTTAGTCGAGGCTAAAAATACTAGCCTCTAAAAATACTAAAAATCTTTAACCTAGTGTTAATAATATGATGAAAAAGATGAAATACTGCTTTCATTGCAGGTATCAAAAGTTGTGGAAGAGTTACGTGAAATTGAGGCACTTGCTGGCCAACAGCCCGAAGGTTAAACAAATTGACAAACAAAAGTTGACGCAAAGAGAGGTAAGTGTCTGCACATGTGGTTTATGGACTTAGAAATAGTTAATGTGACACAGACACCTTCAAATATTAAATATGGAGGGTAACATAAAGTTCTTTTTCCTTTAGGACAGTACATCATGGTTTGAGAAAGTGTAGATTCATAATGTTATCCAAAAACTGTGATTTACAGGAAGCTCTGCAGAAGATCAGGCAGAAGAATACGATGAGAAGGGAGGTCACAGTGGAGCTCAGCAGTCAGGGTTTCTGGAAGACTGGTATCCGCTCTGATGTTTGCCAGGTACACATACACACCAACACATTTGGCTTGGGTTTGCTGAAGTGTGGGGCTACGGCTGTTGAAATCAAACAAGATAAACATAAGATAAAAATGCACGTTTGTATCTAAAACTGTACTTTTGAATTTAAAGTGTGTGGCAAACACTTGATTAGCACAGATGTGAATTTAAAACACATTGCATTCATGAAGTATTCTCTTCTTTTAATTTTTTTTTCCTGTGTATTGTTCTGTTGCACTGTATTCTCTTAATAACAAGCTATTAAAACCAAGACAAATGTTCCATCACTTAAATCGTTGTACTTGAGTTCACTGTGAATTAAGTAATATTTAATATTTGAGTAGTTATTTAGTACACGTTGTCTTGTAAATGCCTGACAACACAATGAAGCGCACATTTATAATGACTGGCTGCATTACACTAATGGATGTGCAGTTTCTGTGTTACCAAATGTTTAGCCATTTCATTACAGGTATTTTTTCTTTATTATGACTGTAAACAAATATCATTAAAAAAAATTAAACAATGGCAGAGAATGGTGTTAATTTCATGTCAAACATATAATGAAATCTACAAGCCTGTTTATAGATTGATTTAAGATTAATAATTGTCAGAAGTAGCCAAGAACTGATCTGGCCTTGCTACTGTTTATGCACCTACAGTATGCTGTGTGATTTTTATTTTTTTTATTTTTTTTATTTTTTTTTGTGTGTGTGTGTGATGGACCATGTAAAAACCTGAAAAACATGTGCATTTTAAAGGCCAATGAATCTTGGACAGGTTTTGTGGCAAACATTTAAGTCAGATGCCTTAATTTTACAGCACGCCATGATGTTGCCGGTTCTTACTCACCACATCCGCTACCACCAGTGCCTGATGCATTTAGACAAGCTGATTGGTTACACATTCAAGGAACGATGCCTGCTGCAGGTAAGAGAAATGGTTAAAGACTTGTGTAGGGTTGTTTTCTCATTCTGTAAAATTGCAGCACAGATTACTGGGGCTACAGAGTAAGAATTTAGTACTTCAGGCTTTTCTTGCTCTGTCAGTATTTTCTCCACAAAAGAAAAAATAAAGAGTTTGGTTCCAAAATGTGATAAACGCCATTTTTTACAAAATTTAGTTCCTGCCAAAATCAGTGTTGTATCTGGTCGGTATTGAAAACGCAGTTTTTAATTTTACGCAAAATGCGATATCCGCCGTGTTATTCTGTCATGTTTTTGCCCTATTTTTCCAAACCGCGACAAATGCAAAATGTGGGGGGAATCAGTTTTTATAATAAATCTCTGATAATGTAAATCTGGATTTGAATTTTTAATGTTATTATAACCTAAATATGCTATGTGAAGGTTTGAAACAGAAAATAGGGAATTTCATCTTGCCACTTTCTTGGTAAAGAAAACACATTTTTACTCAAATGAATCTAAATGGATTTATAGCGTTTTGGAACCAGACTCTTCAAATATAGATTTTATTTTCATTTTATATGTGCCGAATATATTTATTTATTTATTTGTAAATAAGTATGTATGTATGTGTATGTGTGTGTGTGTGTGTGTGTGTGTATATATATATATATATATATATATATATTATAATATATAATATAAATATATATATAATTTTTTAAAAAAAAGAAAAATTAACTACATTTTTATTTTGCAGTAACAGCTGGAAATTAAAAACTAAACGGCTATAATGTATAACTCCACAACAGTTATAAATTTGTTTACTTAGATTATGTGTGGAGAAGTGCTCCACTGATCTCAACTTTATGGCCAATAGGCCAGATGGAAGCCTCTTAGTCAAGGCACATTAAAGCCCACTTGGAATTTACAAATAAGCACGTGAAGGACTGTCAGAAGAAAATTCCTGGAATTGAAGCCTTAAGTTTTTAATTTTCAATAACATCTTGAAATTAGCCCATTATTTACTCTCTAGGCATTCTAAGTGTATACTGAATGACTTCCTTTTTTAAACGAATCCAATCAGAGTTATATTAAAAATTATCCTGGCACTTCCAAGCTTTAGAATGACATGGGCCAGTGTTTCTCTTTATCAGTCCAACACAATTGCAATAAAGTGCATCCATCCATAATAAAAAGTGCCTCACACTGCTCCAGGGGATGCATAAAGGCCTCGTGTAGCGAATTGATGCACTTTTGTTCCATATCCATATTTTAAAACGTAATAATCACTTTAACTTACGCCAACTGGTCGTACACTGAAGCCCTTCCAGGAGGATGACTTAGGACGATGTCGTCGTGCTTGCACATGCGCATGCGCTGATGAATCTCGCACAAACCAACGTTTGTTTACAGGAGTTTCCTTGCTTTAGCAAAGGAAAACCAGTCTCCTCTTGTCTTATATCAGAATCCTTTGACATTTTTCTTTACAAATTCTCGTTTTGTACTTCTAATTTGTTACCGGTGCTGTGTTTACCTCTTTCCACAGCGCATTTGTGTTTGTCACTTCTAAGCGACGCATGCACACTGCAGATGTTCTACGTCATCTGCCCTGAAAGGCCTCTGTTTGTGACCAGTTGGCACAAGCTAGATTAAAGTGATTCAAAGATTATCACTAGTTTTTCTTGCAATTTTGACACATTCTTGTCTTTGTTAGTCTGCTGGAAAATGTTGCCACAGTGACATTTAAATTAACAAATAAACACAAGTTTCAACAAAAAGTCATGTGTTAGCATGTAGCTATAGTACTTAATGCTCATAAAAGTCATTATACTACTTTCAGTTGTTAGTGATGTTTGGTTTGATGCCATGCAGTACAACTCTCACTTTCCTTTTCTTTGGTTTTTCTTTCTTGCCCAGTTGGCAATGACTCACCCCAGTCATCATCTTAATTTTGGGATGAATCCTGACCATGCTCGCAACTCTCTGTCGAACTGTGGCATACGGCAGCCCAAATATGGAGACCGGAAAGTGCATCATATGTACATGAGAAAAAAGGGTTAGCAAATCTCTCCTGATGTGTTTTAGAGCTTTTCTTGAAAAAAGCTTTACTGACAGTTTTGTCCCTTTTTCACTAGGGATTAACACCTTGATTAATATTATGTCAAGATTGGGCCAGGATGACCCATCACCCTCCAGGTTAGTGTGTGTGTTTTGTTATACTATTTTATTTTAGTCAAGTCATTTGTTTCTTCCAATAAACATTTGGTGATCATTGCTGATTTGTTTTTTTTTTTGTTTTTTTTACTATTTTTACATTTAAAAAAGGCAGTAGAAACATAACTAAAGGCTGTGATCCCTGTCCTCTTAACAGAATCAATCATAATGAGCGCTTAGAGTTTCTTGGTGATGCAGTTGTTGAGTTCCTGACCAGGTGAGACTTCTTTCTTTTCAACAGTGCTGTAAATCTCTCACTACATAGGGCATGAGTTTAGCTTTTGAAGTTTCCTTTTGATTTCAGATCTGTTGTTTCTGTTTTTATAGCATAGAGTGAATCGCAGACTGTTGTTCTAGTTTTATGTTGTAGTTGTATGATTATCTTTTTTTTTCTCCAGCGTGCATCTGTATTACCTGTTCCCAAATCTGGAGGAGGGAGGACTCGCCACATATCGCACAGCAATCGTTCAGAATCAGCATCTTGCTATGCTTGCTAAGGTGACTGTTTACTAGATGTTAGATATAATCAAAAAATAATGTCTGCGCACTAAATTATAGCTGCAGAAACATTTATTTTATCCTTTGTAGTTTGAGTTTATTATTTGTATTTTTTTTGTCATGTACCTGAACCCAGCAAACATGCTACCTAAAAAGATGACAAAAATTGCCCACACGTTACAATTGTTTTTTAAGTGAACTTAAACCTTTGCATAACTATTAGTGTTGGGTTCGAGTCCACCTAAGTCGAGTCCGAGTCGAGTCCGAGTCTTTTACCAATCGAGTCCGAGACGAGTCCAAGTCCAAAATGGGCCGAGTCGGACTCAAGTCCGAGTCCCAAAGGGCCGAGTCCGAGTTGAGTCCGTCCGAGTCCAAGGAAACACTACTGTTTGTCAGTATCTTAACATTGTTTTAACATTGTGCCCAAACTCGGTCCTGGAGGGCCGGTGTCCTACAGATTTTAGCTCCAGACCCAATTAAACACACCTGAACCAGCTAATCAAGCTTATACTAGGCAAACTAGAAACCCCCTGGCAGGTGTGTTGAGGCAAGTTGGAGCTAAACCAAGGACCAGGACCGAGTTTGGGCACCCCTGTTTTTAACCTTTACAACTAGAAAAACGCAATGTCAGTTGAAATGTAAGAAAAGCAAACCTCTAGTGGATCTTGCCATTTTGATTTTTGATTTCACAACATCTCATAAGTGTCCATGCTCTGCTTAGCAAACTTAAAGTCATGCAACAGAAGTTATGGGTGATCTATGTAATGTGACATATTTTAGAGTGAAACAGGTTTTAGAATGTGATAAATTATAGGGCGGGACTTGACTTTATTCATCGATGTAGTAAACGTAAAATTCAAGGGTGGGGGTAAAAGAGTAGGTATAGGTAGGTTTTTTTTTTTTGTTTTTTTTTTTTTTGTATGGCCTTATGATTTCCACGGAATTTGTCCTAGTTTGAATTAATTAATCAAAAGTTGGTCATTACACTTAAATCAAGTCGCGATATGGACCAGTATCTGTAAATATTATGCCGCAAAAGACTGTTTAAATATAAATCCTGCATGTTCTGCGTGTCTTTTTATGAATGAACGGGGCGGACGCGCGGTTTCTTTACATGTAATACTGACGCTTGTGTGATACTCACAGTGATTTCAGCGTCTGCCGTTTCACAAAATGAGGACATAACAACATTAACAACATCTCCAGAACTGCTCTGAGAGTCACTTCATGAGCATTTCACCGTTTCATTTGAGTACAAGAAGCGTCAAATATACACACAGAAATTAACAGGTATTCACGGCAACCCGTCAAAGTAAAAGTTCGGTTTAACTTTATTAACCATTCAGTATAATATACGTGCCTATAAATCGTATAAGATTCATGGTTTTAATTAATTACATATGATTAATTACATTTTGATTAATAAAATTAAATTTAACCAGTAAAAAGAAGTCCAGAAAAATGAAAACAGAAAACAGAATTTAAAAAAAAAAAAACAAAAAAAAACGAAATTTGGGAAAAAAATAGGGCCCTGTTTTTGCTTGCAACTGTATATTTGCTACAGTTATAAATACATCTTCAAATTTATTATTTTATTTGTCTAACGTATTTTTGAAAAGTTATAATTTTGTTATAATACTTTGATATGTTTGCTATTTGCAGTGATTGCTATTTACTATTGTTCATAGTGTGACAAGGTCTTTAACCTTAAGTTTAATGCCCCAGACCCCATCCAGGTTCAACCACCTGTGTCTAACAAAATCTTATGTGAGCATGATGTGAGCTCCCACCCAAAACCACTAGCCCCTGATGTTCTGGCATCAGCCCCGGATGTTTTAAAATCCTAGAAACGCCCCTGCTCGAGACCGGACTCGAGTCCGAGTACGAGTCCGAGTACCCCAACTCTAATAACTATTATTACTGTTTTGATTAATTGAAGTATGTTGGCACATCTTTTAGCATGTATAGTTTTAATCTTTATCATTGTTTTGTATCACCAGAAATTGGAGTTGGATCGGTTCATGTTATATGCCCACGGCCCTGACCTGTGCAGAGAGTCAGATCTCCGACATGCAATGGCAAACTGTTTTGAGGCTCTGATAGGTTAGTGCTTTTACATGTATGCTGTCTGTCTGTGTTTAAAACACTTACTGAGGTCAAATTTTTATATGTTGCAAACATAGTTTCAGAAACTTAGTTTGTGTTTTGTAACTAGTGGTGTCAATCGATTAAAAAAAAAAATTTAACCAATTAATCACACTTAATTAGTGCACGATTAATCACGTTTAATTCCGTCTGATGTTAAAGTTTTTAATTATACTTTTATATTGCAATAATTTCACATTCAATCTTCAAATTAATGTAGAAACAACATGAATGTGTATTTTTAGATTTGTGACCCTGGACCACAAAACCAGTCTTAAGTCGCTGGGGTATATTTGTAGCAATAGTCAAAAATACATTGTATCTGTCAGAATTATCGATTTTTGTTTTATGCCAAAAATCATTAGGAAATTAAGTAAAGATCATGTTCCATGAAGATATTTGGTAAAATTCGTACTGTAAATATATCAAGACTTAATTTTTGATTAGTAATATGCATTGCTAAGAACTTCATTTGACAACTTGATTTTTCTCAATATTTTTTTTTTTTTGCACTCTCAAATTCCAGATTTTCCAACAGTTGTATCTCGGCCAAATATTGGTCTATTATAGCAAACCATACCTTTTTTTAATTTTGTTGTCTGAATAACAGACATCATAGCAGCTGGTTATTAGGATATTTTGGCTGCTGTTACTTTAAAAGCTCCCACTCCTGAACTTGACGTGGATCTGACACTGCTTTAAATGTGACTCATAAATAATAAATACTTACATACACAGTTTTAAGGCAGCTTTAATTGCCTTTTTTGTAACTTCTTGACTTAACTGATGACATAACCACGACATTGCATCCTCGTAGTTTCATTCGGTTTGAATATGATACAGCTCATTCAGCGTGCACTGGCATATTTGTGCATTCACTTGAAGAGCGCGCACTACGTGCACAGTATAACAGCTGACAGGACAGGAAGATTCGTTTTTACTGACATATGGCCTGACCACAGTTACTACTGCTGTTGTTCTGCTGAAGCTCCGATCGTCACCGGTTGAGTTTCTGTGCTCGTTTGACTCACGCCTGGTGCTGAGGTGACGTTGAGAGTGTGCGGCTGAAACTTCTCCCGTTTGATATGCTCGTAAAGACGTTCCGGGTCTAAATAAACTCAGTTTTTTAGCAGTTGTGAGTGGGATGGGGAAACCTAGCCCCGCCCTTGCGTTAACTGCGTTAAATATTTTAAACTGAAAAAAATTAATCACCTGCGTTAACACACTAATTTTGACACCACTAGTAAGAACAAATTTACAGAATATTACAGAATACTGCTCTATATGCATGACAGCTTTAGACAGTGGTTCTCAACTCCTAGTGATCCAACGCTTTGCACATATTGTGTATCACTTAATCCAGGCATGCACTGTGATTTCAACAATTTTTTTTGTTAAATACCAACTAAATGTACAAGTAAATCACATGTGCTATGTGCTCACACAATGTGGTCCAGTCGTCAAATTGTTTCTTGACTGCTATACGTGTGAAATAAACAGATGGGACACCCCGAATCTGGGACTGTGTAACCTCCATTGCCGTGGTTTGATTTCTGTTTTCACACAGATGCAGTGAGGGGAAAAATACTTTCTAGGGAAACTGGTTTGTAGTTCTGCTATAACTATGTGATACCGGTCAGCAGAAGTTAACCGCCCCTTGTTACCCCCTGTCACTGCATGCCAGCACAATAAAGCTGGAAAAAAAAAAGACATTTCTGATGAGCTGATGATATGAATTGTGTGTTATAGAAAATGTGCAGAGCCAGATTTAAGAACCACTGGCCTAACACATTCCATGAAGTCACTAAAAGTACTTGACATGTTTGTTGTTAAAAATCATTGTTAAGCTTTAAAAAAAAAAAGAATGCTAGTTACGAAAAACGCTAGTTATGTGCCAAAATGTTGGCCACCGAAAATGTTTTGCTTTAAAATGACAGTTGCTGTTTCTGGTTGCCAAAATTTCAGTACGTCACTAGTAACTTGTGTTCTTTTTTGAGGCTTATTGTAATTAATAAAGGACTTAAAGGTCGGTAACACTTTCTATGAAGCCCCCATTTATAATACATTATAATGGTATTTCTAAGGCATTATAATGAATGCATAATGCATTATAAAAAAATCTCTCATGAATAATCATAACAACAATTATAATACATTATAATACTTAAGTACATTATACTTAAGTACTTATAAATTTTAAGATTATGATAATTTATAACACAATGGACAGCATATTTTTTACATTTATATTACGTTTTGTTTTGATGGTCCCTCTAGTCTATTGACAATAAGCAATTTTCCAACTACATGTCAACTAACACTCCTTAGAGCAGTGGTTCCTAACCACGTTCCTGGAGGCCTCCCAACACTGCATTTTTTTTCCATGTCTCTTTAATTAAACACACGTGATTTAGATAATCGGCTCATTAGTGGAGACTCCAAGACCTGTGTCAGACAAAGGAGATGCAAAATGTGCAGTGTTGGGGGGCCTCCAGGAACGTGGTTGGAAACCACTGCCTTAGAGTATTAGTAGACTTAGGTTAAGGTTAGGCTAGCTAGCAGGTTCACGTACTTGCAAAGTTATTTATAATCAGTTTGTCTTTTAGGGAACCATCAAAATACAGTGTTAGCATATATTTAGCATAGTACTAATAATAATTACTGCTAGCTGACATGCAGTACCATGCATGATCAAACTGATAATACAAATGTGTCAATATTACACATTCATCTGATCTGATACCTGATCTTATGGCTCTTTGAGAAATATTATTATTATTATTATTATTATTATAATTTATTACTTATAAGTGGTCTTTGCATGCTTTAAGTAAAGTGACATGCGTAACATGGCAAGATATGAGACTTATAATACGTTATAACTATGAGGAGGTAATCATACTCTTAATAGCTACAAAAAAAATTAAATAACTACAAGTAAAAATTATAATACATTAAAACTGTTCTTATGAACACTCATGAGATGATACAACATACTATAAGGCTTTTTATAATGCATTATGCATTCATTATAATGCCTTAAAAATACCCTTATAATGTATTATACATACGGGCTTCATAGAAAGTGTTACCCAATAATACAGTGTCTTTGGTTAATAAATGCATAATTTCTCATTTAAAAAGAAATATATAGTCATCCCTTTTTTTTTTTTTCTTTTTTTTTTTTTTTGTTTGTAGGGGCCGTTTACCTTGAAGGTGGTTTAGAGGAAGCCAAACATCTCTTTGGGAGACTGCTGTTCAACAGTGAGGTGAGTTTTGTGTGTTTGTAGGGATAAACAAATTTTAGATTTAGATTTATTATAGTGAGCCTTTTAGTCTATAAATACAAGATAAAAAAGTGTTGTGTTGCAATTTCTGTATTTTGTCTTCCTCCCAGACTTCTACCAAATATAGTTTATAAAGTGTTAAAATACTTTCATAAGAAGTAAAAAGAATCATGTTCAATCATTATTTTGTCTCTGGTACTGCTGTCATTTACCATGACTTCAAACATATATATATATATATATATATATATATATATATTTTTTTTTTTTTTTTTCGGTAGAGCTTCTTTTTGTTTAAGAAGGAAATGTGAAGCACAGTTAAAAAGACAGTGTAAAGAGCACAAATATTGTTTATTATGATCTGAGAGTGGCTCTGTTGCTCTCATTATTAAGTAGGTTAATTGACTGTAGCCTGAGCTGAAAAAAAACATTTCATAGATGAAACAAGATGTTTCTTTTCTAAACTCTAAATAGTACATCAAATACTTCTTATTCTTCTCAAATGGACTGTGTCATGTATTCAATTTGTTTCCTCTTTGTTTTTCAGGAGCTGAGGGATGTTTGGCTCAACTATCCACCTCATCCTTTACAGGTGTGAGCAGAATTGATTTTCAATGTTTAAATGTCATGCACAAGTGTTTTTTTTTTTTTTTCTTAAATATGCATTGGTGGAATTGTGCAGGGCAATGCAAAGAGACCAGAGTTTACCAGAAATGTTAATTCTGTCATTTTACTCACCTCTATGTTGTTCCACACCCATAAAACTTTTGTTCATCTTTGGAAAACAAATGAAGATATTTTTAGTATTCTCATCATTTTTGTCCATACACTGAAAATCCACACATATTCAAATATTCAAATAAAACAAAAACACAAAACAAAAAATTTATAAGCTTTGAACACGAGAACCAATATGTTCTCCAGCACGTCAAGCATGTTTGAGCTTCTGTTTACCATATTTGATGTGCTTTTTGCATATTATTTGCTATAGTATGCACTTAAATGAGTGTTTATATGTGAATAAAAGCCTAACTTACATTTATTCATCATATAAAGTGATCGTGTCTCCTAGAAGACTTTTTTTTTTTTTTTAAAGAATTTTAAAAGAAGTCTTGGTGGACTTTTTAAGTCTGGAAATTTTGATTGCCTAGACTTTCAATGGATGGGCAAAAATAATGAGAGAATATTTTCTTATGTGTAAGGAAGATAAATAAAGGTCTCATGGGTTTGAAACAACATGAGGATAAGTAAATGATGGCACTCTTTTTGGGTGAACCGTCTTTTTATTATAAAAGTTTTATTATAAACTACTAATATTTTTTTCTTTTTTTTCTTTTTTGGATTAAAGAAACTATCTGTAAGATTCATTGTAGTAATATAATAGTTGAGTTTATTTAATGCATAAAAGCTAATACTTAATGTTCTGCTGTATGTATAGGTACAGGAGCCACTGACAGACAGGCAGTTGATCGAGTCGTCTCCAGTTCTGCAGAAACTCACTAATTTTGAGGATGCCATCGGAGTGCTGTTCACTCATGTACGTCTCCTCGCACGGGCCTTCACTCTGCGAACAGTAGGCTTCAACCACCTCACCCTGTAAGTGCTCTAGTGTGACTTTTTTATGGAACAGTTTATTGAACCATAAGACAATATATTTTTTAAAAAGTCCTTTGTTGAGTATCATATTTGATATGTTATGGCTCATATAATATGATATAAGAGAATAGAGTCCTATGTAACTGCCAAATCTTTCAAAGCAGTGTCTGTGCTCCCTCACATGGTGGTCAGGCCACACAGAGACAGAAGCTGTTTTTTCCAAAGCCAGGAACTACACAACAGTAATCTTATCATTAGTTAACTATCGACTAGAGCTTCATGCAGCTGCTGTATCTGTCTGCAGAGGCCACAACCAGAGGATGGAGTTCCTGGGAGATTCTATAATGCAGCTGGTGGCAACTGAATATCTGTTCATTCACTTCCCAGACCATCATGAAGGACATTTGACAGTGAGTATATCCCTCATTTGTTTTTCATTTCATTCCATTATTGGTTTCAGGTTTTATTTCTGTCTTTTCTTGAACTCACTATTATGCATGGTGTCCAGTACAGAAATTTTTAAAAGCCATTTTTAATGGTATCCTGTACCAACAAACTCTGTGGTTAATCCTACTCTATAGTGCAAAAAGTCATCATTAGCCATTTCAGTCGCTATGTTCCCTCTCCTCTGGTCAGTCAGCCTGTATAAAACCCAGAAGTATAAAGTATGTTTGTCTGGTTGTAGTTACTGCGCAGCTCATTAGTGAATAACCGGACACAAGCGAAGGTTGCAGAGGAATTGGGCATGCAGGAATATGCCATCACCAACGACAAGACCAAACGGCCTGTTGCCTTGAGGACCAAGACTTTAGCCGATCTACTGGAGTGTAAGTGTGACATGATACTGCAGATTAGAGGGTGACACGGGAGTGGATTTTCAAATCTCTCCCGTCCCACTCCCACAAAAAAAAATCCCATCCCATCCCAATCCCACGAAAAAACTGGGAAAAAATCCCGTCCCGTCCCAATCCCGGAAGAATGACTCCCATTCCCTCCCACTCCCGTATTATGTTTTTTTTTTTTTGGCTAGAATCTGCCAGTTACAGTAAAGAATACAGTACAGATCACAGTATGCCCGTAACTTTTTTTTTACATTAGTTGAATAAAAATGCAAAAATTTGTTTATTATTATTATTATTATTATTGAACTGAAAGCCATCTTAAACAAATGCACAGTGTGCATTGCACACATATTAAATTTCACTTAAATCATTCATGCAGACACACGTTTCCTATTTTAATTGGTCCATTTGAAAGTAGACATTTCACTCTATAGATATATTTTTCATGTCTCTAAAGCAAGTATACACGGAGTTTCGAAGTGACGCGCTCAAGTTCACAGAGACAGGCGGCAGAAAGCTCGTCCTTTTTGCTTTAATCTGTTTACAAAAGCGCAACGTTTCCTTGTTTTTCTGAGTGCACACAAATAAACGTTGAGTCTTTACAAATTCGAAAGATGCCTATCACTCTTTATCTGTATGACCAAAAATGACGGTATTTTAAGAGCAAGTGAGCGCACCGGCGCCTCTGTCATGCAGCACCGCGCTACTATTCAGCTTCCACACTCACACAGACACTTCAAAAGCGCACATTTTTCTAGGTTAACATTAGATTGAGCGGCCATGTAAACTTGCTACTACATACATCTTTCAGATGAAAAGCCATATGGTCGATGAATGATAGGTGAGCATTTGGATCGCCTGCTGTATTACAAGTCGTTAACGATCTGTCCGTCATGAACTTGCTTAACCAGCCACACCAAAGCATACAGAAGGAGAGAATAAAGAGACGGGTCAACTAGAATTAAGTTCAAAATTACAATATATATATAAAAGGTATATTTGTCTGTAAAGTTGGGTTTCATAGCGTTACGATTCCCGGTCCCGCCCACTCCCGCTGACATTTTTTCCCGTCCCGTCCCAATCCCGTGATTATTAGTGATTTTGTTTCCCATCCCGCGGGATTCCCGTGGGAATCCCGTGACCCGCGGGATTCCCGAAAAAATGTCAGCCTCTACTGCAGATTATTGCAAGAGATCTTTAACTTCATTCAACTTTGACAATCATTTTAAAATTATATAGTAATTATTAGAGGACAGAAAGGTTATTAAAAGAACACTTTTTCTCATTATAACACATTCTGTAAGATTTCTGGGATTTGTAATTTCTTATATAAATGATTATGTGCAGCACTTTTGATCTGGAGGATTATTTTTCCTAATATGCGTAGTAATTTTATATCCATCTGTTCTGAAGTTCTTAAAGGAGAAGTCCACTTCCAGAACAACAATTCACATATAATGTACTCACCCCCTTGTCATCCAAGATGTTCATGTTTTTCTTTCTTCAGTCGTAAAGAAATTGTGTTTTTTAAGGAAAACATTTCAGGATTTTTCTCCATATAATGTACTGATATGGTGCCCCGAGTTTGAACTACCAAAATGCAGTTTAAATATGGCTTCAAACAATCCCAAAAGCGGTTGTAAACGATCCCAGCCGAGGAAGAAGGGTCTTATCTAGCAAAATGATCGGTTACTTTCATTTAAAAAAATGCCATTTAAATACTTTTTAATCTCAAACGCTCGTCTTGTCTCGCTCTCCCTGAACTCTGTATTCTGGCTCAAGACAGTTAGGGTATGTCGAAAAACTCTTGTATTTTCTCCCTCAACTTCAAAAATCTTTTCAAAATCATCCTACATCGCTGCAGAAGTACCAACCTAGTCTTTCCAAAGTGAACATACAAAGAAGATCAAACAGCCTCAACAAAAAAAACAGGGATATAGGACGATTTTGAAGTTGAGGGAGAAAATACGATCAGATTTTTCCGACATAACCTAACTGACATAAACCGGAAAAAAACAGAGGTTGGGACAAGACAAGGCGAGCATTTGACATTTAAAAAGTATATAAATTGTATTATTTTTATAAAAATAACCGATCGTTTCGCTAGATAAGACCATTCTTCCTCGGCTGGGATCGTTTGCAACTGCATTTGGGATTGTTTGAAGCCACATTTAAACAGCATTTTGGAAGTTCAAACTCGGGGCACCATATCAGTGCATTACATGGAAAAAAATCCTGAAATGTTTTCCTCAAAAAACATAATTTCTTTACGACTGAAACGAAAAACATGAACATCTTGGATGACAAGGGGGTGAGTACATTATCTGTAAATTGTTGCTCTGGAAGTGGACTTCTCCTTTAATGCATATTGTCTGTATTGCTATTAAATTTTCAATATTTTCTTCTTCCCAGCATTCATTGCAGCTCTTTACATTGATAAAGACCTGGAGTTTGTGCACACATTTATGAATGTTTGCTTCTTCCCACGACTCAAGGTATGGCAAACTTAATTAGACATTAGCTTATTTTTTTAAAATCCATATTTATACACCTGCACTTCATCAGTCATTATAAGTCAGGATTTTTAAACAACTCAGACTCAATTTCAGAGGCATGTAATGAAAAACTGACGTTCATTAAAAAGAATAAGGTGCCATTTACACTGGGCATAGTCTTGTATTCTGACAGGGCTGTTTTTTTTTTTTTTTTAAACAGCTGTGTACATTAGAATTTTTTTTTTTTTTTTTTTTTTTATTTCATCTTGTGTAGTGAGTGCAGAGAGTACAAACAATTTCACACATGACATGAAACCCCTGCTTCTTCCTTTACATTTTGAATGACCCCTTAATTAAAAGAATATGATTATATAAATATGGCTGCAGTCTTCTGTTGCAAAACAAATTTTTTGATTGTTTTGATTGTTTGTATATAAAATGTTTAACTTTTCATTGTACTGCTGTTTGATTGGTTCAATTATTTATTTTTTTTCAGGAGTTTATCTTGAATCAGGACTGGAATGATCCAAAATCACAGCTGCAGCAATGTTGTTTAACCCTGCGGACAGAGGGCAAAGAGCCAGACATTCCTCTATACAAGTAAGAAGCTTCTGTTTATTACCATCCTTTAATTTACGTCTTCATCTCTTCATTCTCCTTCAATTAATAGGTAGAGATAAAGATAAAGAGATAAATTTAATAAAAATAAGAAAACAATTTAGCCCTAGTCGCATCCCTTTTCTCTGGATCATCTTTGAGAATTTTTGTAAGGCCACTGGTCAGTTTTAAGTCTTATAATAGTGTAACATAGCCACAGATTAATTGAATTGTTTCAGTTTGGTTTGTTCTCATTTATCTAAACTTTGATGCTTATCATCTTCTTTTACAGAACACTTCAGACAGTTGGACCCTCTCATGCCAGGACCTACACAGTGGCAGTGTATTTTAAGGGCGAACGGATTGGCTGTGGAAAAGGACCAAGGTATTAATACACCTAGATATTTACCCTCATTGCCACATTCCTGCATATCATACCAGTCCTGTGTCAAAAATGGCTTTTGTATGTCACTCTCTCAGACCTTGCTATGTGCAGTGCTAGCTTTATGCCACTAAAAGCTCTCGCTTTCTGTCTTGTGACACTTCTAGCATTTGCTGGTTTCCTATTTCTGTTGTGTAACAGGCATATGGACAGCACTTCCTTCAATCCTATGTCTTGCATCTTGGCTTTTGATTTCAGAGTAATTTTGTAATCACTTTTATGTTAGTTATCTGCCAACTCATGCAACTTAAATTCATGACGTGGTTAGAATAGTTGTCAGTATCTTAATAAAGTAGCTTAATGGAACAAAGGGAATGAAAGCTAAATTGTTTATTACGGTTGGTTTTTGCATGGGTGACACACAAAGGCATATGTGTGACCCTGGACCACAAAGCAATAGCCAAAAATACTTTGTATGGGTCAAAGGTTTTTTTTGCACTCAGATTCCAAATTTTCGAATAGTTGTATTTTAGCCAAATGCTGTCCTATCCTAACAAATCATACATCAATGGAAAGCTTATTTATTTGGCTTTAAAATTAAAAAATGTCAAAAAGGGGTCAAAGGGTTAAAAATATTGACCTTTATGACTGTTTTTGTGGTCCAGGGTCACATATTTAGTATAATATGCAATGTTGCTTCCCTGAAACATTTGTTTCATTTCTTTTGTGAGAGACCTGCAAAAAAAATATTGTAAAAAAATAAATATTTTACAAAATATTTTAAAGTATTATAAAAATATTGCCTGAAATTTAAGTGACTCATTATTAACTAATTGTTATTTGCATTTTGCTGGTGTGATATCAACCTATACAAACATTTGTGGGATGTTCACCTGTTTTTTTTTTCCCATGTTAACATGTTAAGCTTATGTGTTTAGGTATGTTAATACATTGAAAAATGTTTGGCCACCCTTGAGTTTTAATTTTAAACATGAGTCCTGCTGTAGGTTCAATGGGTCATACATACTGGATTGAATTCCTTCATGAGAATGATAAAGCGCCATTATTTGAGTTGCTTAACATTTTTTACTTTTCATTTTATCCCGACAGTATTCAGCAAGCTGAGATGGGAGCAGCCATGGATGCACTGGAGAAATGTAAGTGACTTGTGGCATTTTTCACAAAAAAGCTGAATATGGTTTCAGAAGAAACATTTTCACACGTTATGTGAATAGGATGTTTGTTACTATGGAGTTTTGGTTTGTTAAAGCAGCTTTTACAGTACTAAGGGTTATGAAAGTCTCGCTTTTCTATTTTACATGTTCATTTCCTCTTCTGCAGATAACTTTCCTCAGATGGCTCATCAGAAACGCTTCATTGAAAGGAAGTACCGACAAGAACTGAAGGAGATGAGAAGAGAGCGAGAGCGACAGGAGAGAGATAGTGATGAAGGGTAGAAAAGCAGAAAGTGAAGGACGAAAGTAGGATGTTACATGAAGCGAGTTGCACAACAGCAGGCTTAGAAACGCAAGAATATTTTAGTTGTTGTTTTGTATGTAAATCTGTGTATAAATCTGTGTTTGTTAATCCAGTTCATACTATTGGAATGTTTTAAAAAGAGAAAAGTTTTGTGTGAAATAAATCAAACCATTAAAATTTATTGTGTGCATCATTTGGTAAAACCACAGAGCACATCATAACATGAAGCATAACATGATTGTAAAAAAAATGGCTGTTTACATACTAGGGATTATGGCTGCAATGATTCAACAATTCTATTTGAGTACTCGATTTAAAAAAAAAAAAAATCCTCCATTGCATTTTGTCTACGTCGAGTAATCAACAAAATACCGGAATTGGCGTATTCCACATTTAAAAATCATAAAGCATAATGCTATTTAGAATTCACAAACGCCACGTTTCAGTTTAATGAATATATGCAATGCAGGTTTAATATATGCGCTTTGATTATTTACATACGTCTAGGTTACATATGTGCGTCTCAAACTCCATCTCTGCATGTTGTTGTGAGTTTAGGCCTTTGGCGCTTTGAGCAGGCATTTGATATAATGCATAATGTACAGTGAAGTATGCAGAGGCCAGAACGTTGCTCTTCTTTAGTTAGAATCAGGTATGTGTTCTTCTGTTATCAGCTTAGACAATCAGAGACTGTAATTTATCATGTCATGAAATCTCTGAACAGGTCAGTTACTGAGATGGTTCACTGTTGGAAGACATTTTAACTGTCGCTATCAGTAGTATATATTCATCATTCAAAAGGAGAAACCAAAACAAGGATATACGAAATGTACGCAGATATACTAAACACAAACAAACAGTGCTTGCTTACAAATATGCTGATAACTTTCTTTATTTTAAGCGGCTCATGATGTTATTAAAATATTTGTGTTTTTTTTAATGCTTGGATAAGATCACGTAACAGTCTTCTGTTTGTGCCGCCTTCATTTACTTACTCGTTTTCATCACTTTATAATATAACAATAATTTGTTACCCTGCTGCCTTAAAATTTTAAGTTCAGTCAGCTCAAATAAGTTTAGTCTTGAAATGTTAAGATGTAATAAGTGACAACTTAGATATTTGAGGAGCTCCACTTCCAGAACAACAATTTACAAATAATTTACTCACCCCCCTTGTCATCCAAGATGTCTTGTCATGTCTTTCTGTCTTCAGTCATTAAGAAATTATGTTTTTTGAGGAAAGCATTTCAGGATTTTTCTCCATATAACGGACTTCATTGGTGCCCCGATTTTGAACTTCCAAAATGTAGTTTAAATGCAGCTTCAAAGGGCTCTAAACGATCTCAGCCGAGGAAGAAGAGTCTTATCTAGCGAAACAATCTGTCTTTTTTTTTTTCTGAAATATAAAAATTTGTGTAATTTTTAGGCACAAAAGCTTGTGTAGCACAGGCTCTGGGATGCGCGTCCATGACGCTACGAACCATGTCTAAGTTCATTGTCTGTGTACTCCGGCTCAAAAAGGTAATGTTAGAGTATGCAAAAAACTCCATCTCATTTTCTCCTACAACTTCAGAATCGTCCTACATCGTTGAACCTTTTTGTTTGTAAACAGTGTTTGACTTACTTGCACTTCCTTAGTCTTTGTGCGTTCGCTTTGTAAACACTGAGTCTGTAGTTCCGGCTACGTTCCGCATGACCTTTCGACGTGATTCAATAGTACATAGTGTCGTGGATGCGCATCACAGAGCCTGTGCTACACAAGCTTTCGTGTTAAAAAAAGCAAACAAATTTTTATTTTCCAAACAAAAAAGGCCAGATCATTTCGCTAGAAAAGACCCTTCTTCCTCGGCTGGGATCGTTTAGAGCCCTTTAAAGCTGCATTTAAACTACATTTTGAAAGTTCAAAATCAGGGCACCAATGAAGTCCATTGTATGGAGAAAAATCCTGAAATGCTTTCCTCAAAAACCATAATTTCTTCACGACCGAAAACAGAAAGACATGAACATCTTGGATGATAAGGGGGTGAGTAAATTTTTTGTAAATTGTTGTTCTGAAAGTGGAGTTCTCCTTTAACATAAAAAATTGGTTTGTTAATAATAACTTAATAAATAACGTAAATAACCCAGCTGCATTAAAATTAAGTTGAATCAACGCAAATATCTAAATTGTCACTTAGTACAACTTAACATTTCAAGTTGACTAAACATTTTTTTGAGTTGACTGAACTTAAAATTTTAAGGCAGTAAACTAATTATTTTAAGTTGACTCAAGTTGTTTTTAACAGTGTAATTCTCTTCTTGCACAGTATTGCTTCTCTTTGGGGACGTTATCAGGAACAATGGCATTAGTTTCCACCATTATGCAGATGGTACTCAGCTTTATATTTCCCCCATTTTGACTTGACATGGTAGCAGAGTAAAGACTGGATGGCTACAAATTTCCTTTTTCTCTTTTAACAAAGCACATATTAGTTATTGGATCAAAATTCTGAGACAACAATATAATTTGTCTTTGGACGGAATTACTCTTACGCTGTCTTCTACATTTATGAAGTTGGGTGTTATGTTTGATAGCAATCTGTGCTTTGCCAATCATATTTCTTGTGTTTGCAGAACAGCCTCTTTCCACCTTGCTACACTAAGACGCTTGCTTGTCTCTGACGCTAAAAAAACATATTAATGTGATCATCCTCAAGACTACATTACAATGTGGTACTGGATGTCCCGCTGGCTCAATAAATTAAGCTTCAGCTGGTTTAAAATGCAGTAAAGAAATATGATTGTATCAGCCCAATTTTATCATCTACTTCATTGGCTGTTAATCAGGTTTTGTTTTGTTTAATCAGTTTCAAAATTATGTTTACTACACAAAGCTTTGAATGGACTCACATGGTATGTTATGAATCCATCATATTCACTATGGTCACAACATTGCAGCTTGTCCTATAGAATATCAAAATCTGCATAAGGAGGTAGATCCTTCTCCTATTTGACTACTAAATTATGGAGTTAAAAGTTTGAGGTCAGTTCATATAGTAAGCTACATGTTTCATTTACAGCAAGCCCAGCTGTGCTCCAGATAAGCCAACTATTTAGCTTTTATTCTTCTTTTGTCTTCCATATAGGGGAACTATGCTAATTTCAGTCAGAATGAGATTCCCAATAAAATGGAAACCCATTCAAACTCCACAAGAGGGTGCAAAGAGACGTCCGGTAGTGTTTCTCAACCCTTCCTGCCCCACAGTGTTTTGTCAAAAAATAATTGAGTAAATAATAATTTATATTATTTAGTATAATGTATAAATTATATTATTTATTTTTGTATATTATTAGCATTTATTAATATAATTTATATGAATAAACATTTTCCAAATAGAACAATAAAAATTATTTTACGACGAGATTTTTTGTGATTAAAAATAACCCAATCCATATAAATTAATACAGAAACATACAGTTTTTATCCACCTTATTTTTTAATGCAGAAGTAAACTGTTTTCTGGTAATGTGTTAGACGTCCGGTTCATAATCCACCATAGGGAAATAACGAGAAGAATATCGAAGTGCAGTAAATGGTAAAACAGTTTGCGCTACAAACCAGTGTGTTCATAATAAAGATAATACATTAAAATAATATGGTAAGACACCAATTTCAAGCAGCACAACAAGCTTTTTGTGCAGCTAAAAATAGCGGGAAGTGGATGAGACCAGAAGCTAGACACAAAAAATTTACAAATGGCTGCACCTACCCTTATGGGAAAAATAAGGTGGATAGCGAAATAGAAAGAAAGAAATAAAACCCACACCCAACCACCAGCGGAGTGAAAGCAGATCATATGAAAATCTAGAAATGAGGTCCAAATGCATATGAATTAGCCACCAATTCCAAAACTGTAAAATAGTTTTACAGTACTGTTTTGTACTGAGTGCACTGAAAATCACTTAAGTAAATGCATTAAAGCCCCAATTCACAAAAATAAGAATATAAAGATGATTTACAATTAAGAATGTCTGACTTTTTATTGTAGAACAAGAACACTAAAAAAGAAAATGTACAGTATAGTGATAGTATAGTCAATATTCATTGAAATGTTTCATTACTTAAGACACCTTAAAGCCAGATTAAAAAAAAACAAACAGGGCATTAAAAAGATAAAAACACGTGAAAACAGACAATTAATTAATTCATAATACCTTATTTAGAATATAGACTAAAATATGTAGATGTACATATACGTATATATATGCATATATTTTATTTTTATGATCACAGTGGTACATGCTGGTACAAAGCTGCACTGAACCCCAAACAAAACGATTTAACCTGCAGTTACTGTACTGTACCTTTAAATTTCACACAAGTACTTTTTATTCTCTTGTTTTGAGAAGATTATCTGTACTGCTGTGGCAGAAAGCGCTATTTGGTAGGAAGAGACTTATGCAGTATAGAAACCTTGATGAGTGTGCAGTAGGTTTGTGCCCTTGTTCTTCTGCTGGCTGAGGTCTGTCCTCTGTTCTTCACTGTATGTGGGTTAATATTTTTAGCAGTGCCCTATTTTTCTTATGGTTGCGTTATTCTAGTTGCTTTCTGTGAATAGACAAAACCCTGATAAAAATGACCCTGGCTAAATTTACCACCAGAAGAAACAGCGAGAAATGTTTCTTTTACCAGTGCACAGAGTCTGTGCAAGTCTTGCCGCTGACTGAAATATTATATATCTTAGAACTGAAACTTGTTATTTGTCAATTGGACAGCAATGGCATGTCATAAGATCAAAAGAAAAAAAAAATTGTATATCTAATGTTTTTACCAACAATTCACATCAGTCTGAATGAATGAATAACACAAACTGAATAAAATAGTTTAAATAACGTTTAAATAAATGCATAAATATTCATACCTTGGTTGTTCCTTTTCAGAATTGCATGTTTAAAAAAAATCCTTCTTTATTAGTAGAGATTCCAAGATTGTTGACAGTAAAAACATTATATGTAAAGAGATACATGACAGTTCTGTCACCTAATTGTCCACATGGACCATTGGTGTCGGAACACTTGATTAAGTCACTATATTTATTATTATTATTTAAATTTAAAGCTCTTTATTTATTGTTGTAAAGTATGTGGACTCATATTAACACGTGGTTTTTAATGGTGTTATAATAATAATATGACACTGACATTGGTCATTAACTTTCATTTACAATTTAACTTTCTCATTCTGCATATGGTTCATCTGTTGTATAAATGAAGCGAGTTCGAGTGTCCTGATCTGGCAGTGTGGGTATATCCTTTAGTGACCCAGTGAGGATTTACAAGAGTGCATCTGTCAATGGATACTGTGCAAAGTCTTTCCAGGGATTTCAGAATCAATCTGTGTTGCACATTTCTTACTCTGAGTGAGGAATACTGGGAAATTCCTTAGAGAAATTATCTTTGGCTCATATGAACAGATGGAGGATTTTTCTCACAATGCAGAAAAAAAAAGTTGACTTTATTGCCTTACAGACTTGTTTCTTAGTCCTTTTTTTCTCTCTATCTTCTATCTTTCTTCTATCTTCTATGTATTCCTCTAAAAATTGTGTAACTTTTGTAGCATTTTGTGTTACTGCCTCCTCAGGATGAAGCTTAAAAATTGTTTGCTAAATAAACACATTTAAATGACTGATGAACCCAGATTTTATGGTGGTAGTAGTATTGAATTTCACATGCTTTAACACTGCATCACGAAATCTGAAATATAGTTATGACTTTGTTAGATTCATCTGAATTATTTTGGTAAACTTAATTTCATCATTAATTAAAATGTTTTATACAGTAAATTGGGTAGTATAATACTAATTATAAAGGTTTATTAAGTTCAGTAATCACTGCAATTTCTATATATCAAATACATTCTTATTCCCTATACTTTCTTAGTCAGTAAATTGAAAAACAAGCTTAAGTAAGTCATATTTTTCAGCTTTGGCATGCTAATGATTCTCTAGGGGTTCCTGGGGGCTGATCATAGTTAATTTGCTGTTCCAGAGGAGATTAATAAATAAAGCTGCCATATTTGTTGATCATCTCTCATCTGAGTCTCTCTTATTTCAAAATAGCCTTTGGAGGCAAAGAAGTGCCCACACATAATCATAATTACATCTGAGCAACTTAAATCAATTGTGGAACTCAAACTTCCATCTTTAAATAAAGAGTGATGGGTGACTGTACCCACACATTTTCCTTTACTTTAGCTTTGCTATTTTTCCATACACATTCCTGTTGCTGAATCATCCATTGAGCATGATACTAACAAACCTTGCTCATGCATTCGATTCCCTTTGGACAACAGCATCTGCCTAAATCTATAAATGTAAATAAATATGTGCTATACTGAAGTCAATAGGGGATTCAAAATGTGAAAAATCATTGAGATGTCATGGGCTTTTCAAAGATACCAAATGTTTGGCATCATAATCCAGTAAATTCAGTGTATAAAAAGAGAAAAAAAAGTTTATTATTGTGTTTTCACAAAATTTCTGGTAACACTTTTTATGGAGTCTGTATTACTAATGAATTGTAATGCCACCTATTTGGGGTTATAATTTTTTAAGATACAACAGTTATAATACATTATAATTCCAATTTATTTGGGGTTATAACTCTAAGGAGTATCACACAATAAGCTAATGTTGTAGTCAAGACCACCTAAACTGGGACCAAGACAAGGACAAGACCAAGGCAGGGCAAGACAGAGGGTGGGAATTTCTATTATTTTGCTGACATTTTTTGACACACTTCCACAGCACAATATGAAAAGAAATCAAATTAGAAATAAGATGTTGATTGCATTTGAAGCAGGAAGTTTTACATCTAGTCAAATTAATGATGTTAACAAATAAACAGTACATCTGCAATATAGTGATATCACCGCAGTTGTGGTCTTGACTGACTTATAAAGCACATATTAATGCCTTATTCTGCATGACCATATTTTACATCCATTAGTCCAACTCAAAACCTAAACTTAACAACTACTTTACTATTAATAAATAATAATGAAAAATCATAGTTAAAAGTGAAATGTGTTCCCTAATCTAAAGTGTTACAAACAACTTTTTTGTCTTCTCTCTTACTTTTAATGGACCCTTCGCAAACAGCTTAATTGACAGGCAATCTGACCAATCATAATGCTGAATCCGCCATTTTGTCCGACAAACAAGTGTAGCGTTTGGGCCAATCAGACACACAATGGTTCATTTGATTCGCTAAATCAATGATTCATTAAATTAACAAATAATCACAGACCCCCTCGACCAATCCACAACACTGACTGCCGGGACGTCTCTAATGGCCCACCAGGCCCCTGGTTACCATGGCAACCAGAATACCTCGGCCAGATCAGATAAACTTTACAACCTGCAAGTATGTAGAGAGAATCTCCCCCTACTTAAATCTCTCTAAAACAGAAACATACTGCTATAGGAAATGACTACTTTCCCATTCATTCACAGACAAACCTATCCTTGACCTTCCTATCACGCATAGCCCAGGTCATTGTGTACAGTATTACTGCATTGTATTTTCATTTTGTCTGTTGTATTTGTATTTGTCTTTCCACTGTTTTATGCATGCGTTATGATAGATGACTAGTTGTATAAACCACCTATGTCATGTTTGGTTTCTTTGAATTCGTATTTTGATGATCTAAAAGACGGTGTAAATTAGATGTTGATACCTACGCAACATATTAGTGTTTTAAGAAACCTTAGTAGTTTTTGCATCAACACCCAATCGAATTACATATGCAAAATACCATGCTCACAGACAAAGAGTCGTAAACTTTCCCTCCAAAGGTGAAAGTTACCATTGGTTCATGGACCTCCTGGAGGCACAGCCTCCAGAGAGCTTAAAGGCATCGACCGATCTCTCTTCTCTTACTCTTCTCTGTCTTCTTCGTCTGCAACATCTTCGGATTGCTGCCCGTGTGGAGGAACCCACGGGGAGCCTGAGCCGGCACAGGGCGTGCCCGGCGGGCCCAACAGGCCCAACATAAAGAGCTGTGGCTCTCGACCACAAAGAGCCAGACAGTTCCACTCAACCCTGGAATTCATCTTCATGACTCGCCTCAGTCAGCCAGTGGTTCTTTGAGAACCTAAGAAGATGAGCTAGAACTCTTCAGGACTTCCCTAAGCGTGCGCCAGGCCTTGCGGCCTTGTCTTTCCATTCCCCAAAGATCACAGGACTTCAGCTGGGTCCCTCTCAGCTCTTGGTTCTTCTTCACTTTTCACATGGGAAGACACTCCCAGTCACCAACGAGTCAGGACATCTTTGGAATTCATCACTCTTCGGACCCGGAAGAACGTGATTGCAATTCCAAAACCACCACTGCTCCAAACCATCAAGACTTTCAGAGACTGCATTTTGACACTTGTTCGACGACCAAGGCAATGCAAGTATCGTACACTTAACTAAACAAACAGAGGTTTAGTATAAGCTGTAGACAGCACTTATGGTTTCACAGCAGGTGGTTAACTGACTCTTTTCATAGCTTCATTTCCTTGTCTCTCTCTAACTGCTTCTCACTGACCATTCCCCCATGTATGAGTGATTTCATGTTTGTTTGTTTAGATTAGTTATTTAGTTAGTTAGTCCTTCGTTAATAAACTATTGTGCACAAATTACATGAGTTTTGATTCTGATTCTGCCTTGCAAATTAATGTCCCTTTACGATTCCGATTCGAGCTACATGCTCTAATGCAATGGTACTTTAAGAAAGTTATTTTCTGTGGCCAAGAAAATATCATTTCTTAGAGTT
Organism: Labeo catla; assembly: GCA_012976165.1. NCBI lineage: Eukaryota > Metazoa > Chordata > Actinopteri > Cypriniformes > Cyprinidae > Labeo > Labeo catla. The sequence goes on from VONZ01000102.1 coordinate 1,140,049, forward strand.
GATATAAAGATTATACTGAATGTTCGCTGAGCGAACAGATTAGTTGATGGAAAATTGATTCTGCTACAGTTACTACTGGCAGCTGATATAAGTAATTGTAATTAATCATAATTAATTGTAATTATTTATATACATTTCCCTTTGAGCTAAAATTGCGACACAAGACAGGAGAGTAGATTAACTTTGGTGGATTTAAACTTGAAAAATTGTGTGTATTGACATCCTTCCGCATTTGAAATAAAATACATTCTGATATCCATTTTTTTATGCATTAATAAAGAAGAAAAGAAGATAGGTTCACGTGTTATTGATCTAGTAAGGCAATAGAGTGATCTGTCAAGACACATTGAAGAACCACAAAATACTTTGTCATTTATTTATTATGAAAAATTATCCAGTGTTAAATATTTGAGAGTTGCAAAAGTATGTGAATCTCTAGGATTAGCAGTTATAACAATTAGGTGTCAGTTAATGCCCTGTTTTATTTAAAGCTATTAAAGTCTGATCATGTTTGTGAAAGTAAATCATGGCACAAACAAAGGAGATCTCTGAGAACCTCAGAAAAAGAGTTGTTGTTGCTCATCAGGCTGGAAAAGGTTACAAAACCATCTCTAAAGTGTTTGGACTCCACAAATCCACAGTCAGACAGATTGTGTACAAATGGAGGAAATTCTAGACCACAGTTACCCTCCCCAGAAGTGGTCAACCAACAAAGATCACTCCAAAGCAAGTTGTATAATAGTTTCCGAGGTTGCAAAGAACCCCAGGATAACTTCTAAGCAACTAAAGGCATTTCTCACATTGGTTAATGTTTGAAGTTTGAAGTCCATCATCAGGAGAACAATAAACAACCATGGTGTGCATGGCAGAGTTGCAAGAAGAAAGCCACAACTCTCCAAATAACACTGCCGCCTGTCTGCAGTTTGATAAAGATCATGTGGACAAGTCAGAAGGCTACTGGAGGAATGTTTTGTGGATGGATGAGACCAAAATATAATTTTTGGTTTAAATAAAAAATGTTATGTTTGGAGAAAGAAAAACACTGCATTCCAGCATAAGAAGAACCTTATCCCATTTGTGAAACATGGTGGTGGTAGTATCATGGTTTGGGCCTGTTTTGCTGCATCTGAGCCAGGACGACTTGCCATCATTGATGGAACAATAAATTCTGAATTATACCAGCAAATTCTAAAGGAAAATGTCAGAACATCTGTCCATGAACTAAAATCTAAAGAGAAAGTTAGTGATGCAGCAAGACAACGACCCCAAGCGCACAAGTCAAAGTCAGAGTCTTGACCTTAATCCAATTAAAATGTTGGAAGAACCTGAAGCAAGCAGTTTTTAGGAGGAAACCCACCAACATCACAGAGTTCAAGTGTTTCTGTACTAAAGAAAGGGCTAAAATTCCTAAAAGTCATTGTGCAGGACTGATCAGCAGTTACAAAAAAGGTTACCTGCAGTTATTGCTTCAAAAAGGGGTCATAACAGATACTAAAAGCAAAGATTCACATACTTTTGCACCTCGCAAATATTTAACACTGGATCATTTTTCTCAGTAATTAAATGACAAAGTATATATTTTTTGTCTTTTTTTTTTTGATTGGATTCTTTTTGTCAACTTTAAGGACTTGTGTGAAAATCTGATGATGTTTTGCGTTATATTTATGCAGAAATATAGAAAATTCTAAAGGGTTCACAAACTTTCAAACAGCACTGTATATTCATCTTACTCTCAGCGATTGTCCGTATTAGGAATTTTTTTTTGTCGCTTCATAAGTTATTAATTCTATGATAATAAAATGTTGGGCCATACATATACCATCTTGTCTCTTTGCATTTATATTTAGGTTCATTCACATCATTATTGTTAGGATATGACCCAAAAGCTTTTAAGCTGGCTGTTATTAAAGAGATCATCGGATGCAAACGTCACTTTTACATGTTGTTTGAACATTAATGTGTGTTGGCAGTGTACGTACACATCTACCCTATTATGTCAAAAATCCATGCAGTGGTTTTTAATTAATCTGTAAAAATAATATCCCCTTTTTCAAATCAAGCCATTCTCAGATGCCGTCACACAGACAGAGGCCACTCCCACGATAGTTGATTGACATGGGATTGACCCGCCTTAAATCAGCTGTAACAGTCCGACCTCCATTGTTTCGATGCCGGAGCAGGGATGTAACTTAGACAAGAATATCTCCGACTGAGCGATTGAGGTGTTGTGTTGCTGGATGTAATAATGAACATACTGGTCGTCATTTACTCCTGACATCTGAGCTGCTGAAGATGCAGTGGATTGCATTTGTTTGTGAAGGGAATGCACCTCCCGATCTACATATATCCGTCTATGTTCACGCAAATCATTCGTGATCCAGCTTCACCTACAGCAGAAGTGAGTATAATGAAATGAATTTCTGCAATCACCTTTCCTAATAACGTGCTAGTTAGCAAGTTTCGCGGCTAAACGCGCTAAATGTGGCTAAAGTAAACAATCTCTCACTAACTAAAGAATTAGTTATCTACCAATTTCAAACCTCCCTTTTCTATCAGAAAAACTATAGAAAGTGTCATCTTCACAACTATAAAACTATGGAAGGAAATACCATCTGCAAGGAATACCAGTGAGGTTTTAAACCACTTAATAGCACTGAAAACGCACTTATCAATTACAATTGACTTGCTTTATTAATCTTGGTTGCATCTCTCCCTTTTTTTTATTAGACCTCAGTGCTGCCTTTGCATCCTATTGACCACAGAATTCTCTGGGATAGGCTTAAAAGTTATGCTGCAATGAGTGTAATTGCATTGGTATCATTCAAATCATATTTTTTGACTGTTATTTTGTAGCAGTAAATGAAAAGTCGTCATATTGATCACATGTTCGGTATGGAATACCACAAGGCTCAGTACTAGGACCGTTGCTTTTCACCATGTACATGGTACACTTGGGAGACATCATCATTATATCATATCATTGTTTTTGAATGCATATTTGAAAAACAAAAATGGATTTTAATTACTGGACCAAACCCCTATACACATAATGACCTGCTTAACACTTGATGGATGGTCTGTCAAATCGTTGTCATCAGTCAAGAACCTGGGTGTGTTATTTGATAGCGATTTGTCGTTTGAAAGCCACATTCTTAAAAACTGTTTTTCCATCTGAAAAATATCTATAAATTATGGCATATGCTCTCAAAGTCAAATGCAGAAACCTTAGTTCATGTATGTATGACCAGTGACAGCTTTTGTACCTTTTTTTCTCCTGAGAGTGTAGATATATGTGAACATGCATATCTCAGATAGATTTCTTTCAAGAATGTGTGTGCACTCTCATTGGCTGATAAGAACTGGAGGAAATGAATAGTGGGTGTGGATAAAGAGAGAAAGAGCCAGAGAAGGAGGGGTGAAGACAAATGTAACTGTCTCTGCTGCTCTGCCACGCTGTTACAGAACAACAAATCCACACCGTTCTGGAGATGCACATCTTGTGGATTCTCCTCTGTCGTGCAGGTGTACACAGCTGAGACAGACTTACTAGAAAAGAGAAGAAACTAAGTGCAAGTTGGTTTCACTGTATGCACTGCCACTGAAAAGGAAGGAAATTTGTTTGTTTCTTGGTCATACATCAACTGGACTCCAAAAGCTGAGGAAGTATACAGTGGGGAGTCATCTTTTGGGGGATGTTTACTCTTTTAGGATGCATTCGCTCTGCCGTACCTCACATTTTCCCTGGCCGCCCTTTCATTGGGATGTAGTGAGGATTGATGGTTCATACAGGCTTTCCCCCTAAACATCTGCTGACTCTGGAAACCTGGCATCATGCCAGTGATGAAGGGGCTGCTAGCACCCCAGAACACCTTCCTGGACACAATCGCGACTCGTTTCGATGGCACTCGTAAGTACTCGCACAAATGCACACGCACCAAACCTACAAGAGAGAAAATGCACAAGATGAAAATGCACAGTTTTTAAGGTACCCTGGAGGTGAAGGATTTTCATGTCTATATCATCACTTGCACTAAATGAATGTGAAAAAATTCTGGCTTATTTTAAACAGATTCCTTGAAAACTCCATCTTCAAACTTTCTTCTTCTACTATCATAGAGTCTTGCTAAACAACCCAGTTAAACAATTAACATCTGGGTAAATGAGGTTTGATGCTACCACAGTCATGCGAAAGCACACATTAAGTATAGACTGTGTGCTTTGCATCTGCATTTATGTAATTGTATATAACTGGCCTAAGAAGTTACTTACCTGATTTGAGTCTTAAATAATCTGTCATAAATAATTTCCAGTCTTAAATAATTCTCTGCATTCCCATAACTCAAATAACATTGCTCTAGCGGTGCCAAGGTCATGGATTCTGTCCCAGGGGATTGCACGAACTGACAAAAGTAAATGTATCTTTTTTTTGTTTTTTTTTGTTTTTTTTGTAGTGTACAGTATTTGGTATGGTAGCTTATAGTTAATAAAAAAGCAGTTTTTCAACATACCATTTTCTGTTAAAATTATATATTTTTTTAACAGATATAGGTTACATTTTTACACTTTAGCAGGAATGGCTGGATCAATTAGTGATTTTACTGTTTAACAGCAAAATTAAGGCATATCGTAAGCTTTAAAGTGAAAATAATTAACTGTTAATAAATAGTATTCAAATAAATGATTCAACAATGCTGTGATAAAACATTTCTATCTGTACTGTATTTCTGTACCACTATTATACATTATACTGATTACTGTAAATCAGTGTATGTACAGTATACATGTGCTGTATCCTGTCCTGCAGGTTATTACATGTAGTGTGTGTTTGTTCCTATTTTATCATGGGAGATAAATCTCTTGTTTTGTAGTAGCAATAGCGCTCTCATGGCATAAGTCTTCGAGACATGTGAGTGTCTCATGGGAAAAGGGATTGTCAAGGGACAAAGCTGTTTGTGTTCATGCAATCCTTTTACCATGACTTAACAAGAACCTTCTTAAGCCACTAGTCAATTTGCATTAATAATAATAAAACCAAGAAGTGAATTTTACTACATTGCATTGAAATATCTATGTCTAATGGCTTCAGCATCACAACACAAAATAGTCATTAATCAAAACACAGTTTGACACAATTCAGCGTGACACAGATCTCAAATGTAATAACAATATTCTTTTTTAACAGTATTCATATTAATACACAAAACAAAAGCAGCACAACACATATCTGAAGATACAAAAACTACAATACAATTCTCCCATCTGTGCTTTCTTACTAGTAATGAAGAAAATCCTTCACACAGCTTACAAACATAATCTCTTCTGTTAGATAACATCTCTCACACAAACACACAACAACATGCACATTCACAGCTTCATATTTAACAATATGCTGTCTTGGAAGATATACATAACCTAAAGACTTAACTAATAAAGCTCCAGATTTATAAAACACAATTCATGAACATTACAAAAATTTTTAATCACTGGTATTGCTACAATACTGCTCAAATGTTTAATGTGCTGACATGAGTGCTGGTAAAAAGTGAAGCTTTGACTTGGTGGTCGCGCTGGAGAATTTGAGATAAAAGATAGGGTTGGAGATGTGGCTATTAGGACTAATCAGACTTTTCCTATGAGTGTGCCAAATTTCACAACTTTTTACCACACTGCTCTATCAGCTGCTATTTTCTCTCAGCCAGAAGAAGATGTTTATTTGCTTGTGGATTCATTTGTTTTCCCCCCCCCCACCCCATTTTACTTGAAGTTAACATTCTGTTTGATTTTGACATCATGAGAAAGGTAATGTCAATGATGTCTTAATTGGTTTAGGATGAACAGTTTAGAGACGTTTGATGTTAACTTCTCCTCTGAGACACAGTATCTTTCCTTGCAATGCTGGATGCTTCTGGGTAACAGAGCACTAGTGTACTAATGGCCCAAAATAGCTGCCCTCTTGTTGCCGTAGAGACCAGCTTTCCTGTGCAGTAGTCGCAATGATGATACTGGGTGAAGCTGAGCTTCTGGTACTAACTGGTGACTTACTGGAAGAATTTTGGAATACCTATGGAGAAAACATGATTTACTATGACTGATTGCAGATAAATGCTGAACATTTTACTTGTATTGTTTATAACCTTTATTTTATAAGCCTACTGTAGATAGAGCTAGTTGTCATGCAGTTTTAATCTAGTGAGTATTTCTCAGGGTAGTTTTATTTTTGAAATTCCATTTCTGTATAGTCATGTACATTGCTCATTGTGGTAGTATACAGTTGTGGTAGTATATACAGTGGCCAAAAATATCGGCACCCTTGCAATATGTCAGAAAATGCAACACTTCTCTCAGAAAATTGTTCAAATTTCAAATGTTTTGGTATTCGCATGCTTATTGTTTTTGTTTGCACTGCAACAACACACACACGCACAGAAATTTCACACAGAACTCAAAAAAGGACTGGACAAAATTATTGGCACCCTTAACTTAATACTTGGTAGCACCCCCTTTGGAAAAAATAACTGAAATCAATTGCTTCCTGTAACCATCAATGAGTTTCTTACATCTCTCTACTGGAATTTTGGACTACTCTTCTTTTGCAAACTGCTCCAGGTCATTCAGATTTGAAGGATGCCTTCTTCCAACTGCTGTTTTGAGATCTCTCCACAGGTGTGATTCAGATCTGGACTCATTAATGGCCATTTCAGAACTCTCCAGCGCTTTGTTTGTAACCATTTCTGGGTGCTTTTTGAAGTGTGTTTCGGGTCATTGTCCTGCAGGAAGACCCATGACCTCTGGGGGAGACGCAGCTTTCTGACACTGGCGTGTCACAGTGTCAGATTTCATGATACCGTTCACACAGTCAAGGCATCCAGTGCCAGAAGCAGCATAGCAACCCCAAAACATCTCTGAACCTCCACCATGTTTGACTGTAGGGACTGTGTTCTTTTCTTTGAAGGCCAATTTTTTTTTTTCTGTAAACATTGCCATGATGTCCTTTACCAAAAAACTCTAGTTTTGTCTCATCTGTCCACAGTACGCTCTCCCAGAAAGATTGTGGTTTTGGCAAACTCCAGTCTTGCTTTTTTATGCCTTTGTGTCAATAGTGGTGTCCTCCTCGGTCTCCTACTATAGCCTCCCTTTTCATTCAGATGGCGACGGATAGTGCGAGCTGACACTTGTACCCTGTGTCTGCAGATCAGCTTGAATTTGTTTGGAAGTTAATCAGGGTTCTTTATCCACCATTCGAACAATCCTTCGTTGTAATTTTTCCAAGGAACTTAGCTACAGTGCCATTGGCTGTAAACCTCTTGATTTTATTGCGCACAGTGGACACAGGAACAGGAACACAGGACTTGTAGCCTTGAGATTGTCCATGTTTTTCCACAATTATTTCTCTCAAATCCACAGACAACATTTTTTACACTTCTTTCTTTTCTCCATGCTTAGTGTGACACACAACACAAAGGTTGAGTCAACTTTTCTTTATTTTAACTGGTTGCAAGTGTGATTACTATATTGCTGATACCTGTTACTTGTTAATTTGTCTAAATACAAATTACAGGAGCATCACATGCTTGAACAGCAATTATTTCTTAAAATTTTGACAAGGTGCCAATAATTTTGTTCAGTCCATTTTGAGTTATGTGTGAAATTTTATCAAGTTTGACTTTTCTTCTGTTTTTTTTTTTTTTGTGTTGTTTTAGTGCAAACAAAAACACCTTTGCAATTGGAGCAATTTTCTGAGAGAAGGGTTGCATTTCCTGACAGAATTGCAAGGGTGCAGATATTTTTGGCCATGACTGTATATACTATAATTGTATTGTGGCTACACCCCAAAATAAATAAATAAAATAAATAAATAACTTTTTCTTGTAAGCTGGATAAATATTGCTGACCCTCTTAGTATATTCAAATATATACAAACCCTAGTGAAAAATAAATATTCTAAAATGTATTTAAAATACTTTTATTTCACGCAAAGTATACTACAAATACATTTACATATTATGTACTTAATGCACTTTAATTGTGTGGAAGTAGTGCTGAAGTTCAACTAAGTTCAACTAAAGCTATAAGTATATTTGATTGTGCTAAAGTAGAACTATTGCAAATATACTTTAGGTACACTTTAAATATTTAGCATTTAAAAACTGATATTATTTAAATATCATAAATGAATAAATAAATAATATTTTTTTTACTAGGGAATGTATGTATTTAAAAAGATTTGGTGATCCTAAATGTCAAGCCAGAACAGATGTGAATAACAATTTTAGCAAACCTGCATCACTCATTTGCCCTGCTTCAGACACCCTACTGCTGAAATTGAGCAGTGCTCAATCTGCCAGTAAATATCTGCAAAAAAATGTAGAAGATCTGTTGAGAATCCGTTGTGTGCAACAGAAAAAAGGCAATTATTTTTGTTCACAAAAGAGTTGAAATCAAAAATACAGAGCATCTATCAGTCTTAAAAGCACCATTGTTGTAAATTTCCAGAAGTCATGCTGCAGTATGTACATCATCAGTATTGTTACAAAAACAAAATAGGACAATAAATTACTTAATATTGAGCAGCAATATTAATCATTTGAGCAGCAGAACATTTTTGATAAATTAAACATATTTATTGACTGTATAGCCGGTGTAAATGTATTAAGTTACTACATTCAAAATGAATTCCCAGACATATTTTATAAGATTTGCAATTTTTTTAATTCTCTTTTCACAAAGAGTCAGTATATGTTGCTGTAACATCTAAACCTTAAGTTCCTGCACAGCGCCAGATGATATTGCTGTTTGTTGTTATTTAAGGTCACATGGTTTTCACACTGGGATGAGGACCTCTGGTCTATCTGACTTGGAATTACTAATTTACCTTATCATTCACCAATTCATACCCCCATTACTGTCAACAGGCCTATTGGAATTGGTCTAGTTAAAGCCATAACCTCTTTAATTTACCCTTCGCAGGGAGTTTGATCGACAGGTGATCTGACCAATCATAATGCTGATGCCGACAAACAAACAAATTTTTTGTCCTACAAACAAACCCAGACAGGAGAGTGGATTAAAGTCAGTGGACTTGAACTTGAAAAATGGTGTGTATTGACGTCTTTCTGTGGTTGAAACATGATACCTTCTGATGTTCATTCATGTTTATTTCGTGATATAACTAGTAAACAGGAAAAAAAAATGATCGTTTCAAATGCCGCTTGAACTGAAGCTCCACAGCGATCTGTCACCACACATTAAAGAGCCACAAACGGTATTTATTGTTTGAATTTCTTAAGAAATGACAACATTTGAAAGCTGAGACTTTCATACCTAAAGTAACATTCTCTGTCTTGTCTGTTAGCACATTGTGTCGTCTTTGCTCCGCAGTGGGTTTTTCACACTGAGAACATAATGTGTTGTAAGAGTGGCATGGCTTGTCTGACATAGCAACTGTAACAAAGGCGTGAAGGGTCAATTCAGCTTTAAGTTGGTTTCCTCCACAAGGAACACATTACACCCAAAAATCACATTGTTTTAAGCCACCCCCGGCTAGCCCTCCACAATCCTAAGAGACATAAGGACAGCCAGTGATCCAGTCACTGTTTCACTCACTGCCTCTAACATTTCCCACGAGTCATGTTGACCTACCGACATTGTCAAATCCCATATATACTATCCCTCAGGTACTTGAAGCTCTAAAAAAGATGAGATGTGCCAAAATCCTTCCAAACTTAGAATTGAGAAGTACATATAACCTCACCCAAATCTGCCCTGGTGACGAGTGGAAGACAGCCTTTACAACACATGCTGATCACATTAAATACTGAGTCATGCAGTATGGCCTAGTCCTGAAATGTCTTTTCTCACATCAACTGTACAGTATGTCAAGGCAGAAAAGTGTGAATTTCACAAAACTACATTCTTGGCCTATGTACTCAGTCCTAAAAGGCATGGAGGTTACTGCTGTCAGTGGCCACAGTCTCAAACTGAAAAGGAATTCTACCTTTCCTAAGATTTGAACATTTCTACAGACACTACATACATAATTGAAGTGCCGCTACAGTCTTCCACACTCTCAAACACCAATTCAGCAAGCCAACAGATGGCAGTTGGGGCAATGTTGGGTGGTTCGGTCGGCTTTCTTTTTTTCAGTGTTCCACAACGTTGGTTCTAGTCAGATGCCATCAGCTGTTTTTCGGCCAGTTCTGCAAGTCAAATAGGTGGTGCTGCTTTCAGTTTTCCTGTTTAAATGTCATATACAGACTACTGACACCTGCTGGTATGGGAGAGTTATGTTCTCTCACACAAGTGCAGAGCATATGTGCTAGTTGGCCATCGAAAGTAGTGTGTCTGGTATGTTCTAGTGCAACTTTTTTGCCCCAACGCCGGTGATGTAAGGCAACACAAGGCCAACACAATGCTAGTTCTTTGGCGTCAGTTTGGTATGTCCCTACCCTAATATCCTTCACCACCCAGACTCTACTAAACCTTTCATTTTCAAAGTGGATGCATCAGATGTAGGGCTTGAGCTGTACTTTTGCAAAGACAAGGTGATTCAACAAATCTTTACCCTTGTGTCTTCTCATCTCGTAAGTTCTCCCCTGGTAAGCTGAACTATCACGTCAGAGATAAGAAGCTACTCAGTGATCTGGTTTTGTCCCTGTTGACCAGGGCTGGGCAAGTTCGATCCTGGAGGGCCACTGTCCTGCAGAGTTTAGCTCCAACCCTAATCAAACACACCTGCCTGTAGCTTTCTTGTGATCTTGAACAGAGATTTTCTTACTAAAGGGAGATGAGAGGATCTGTATTACTTATTGGAGAAAGTGTAACAGCTAACTTGGATCACGTGTCCCTTAATAACCAATCACATTACAGCCTTGACGTCATTGAATTTCAGTCTGAGTTGTGCGACAATGGACCATTTTCACAAGCCTGTGATGACGCGTTTCAACGGTCATCATCATCATATATCCTTTAAAGTTTTTTATATTTTGATTTTTAAAAATATGTATGTACATTTATAACACTATAATTTGTATTATATCACCTTTTCATCAAGTTACAAAAAAACTAGTTAACGCTATGCGAGGGTGTTTCTAATGCCGCATCTATGGGAGGGACGGTAAATTTGACATTGTTCTCTCTTCTGACTGCCAGCTCAATTTTTTTCCTTTGATTAAAAGTTGTGAAAACACTATTGTGTAGTTTTTCTTTTGCTATTTGAGCAAATGGGAAAACAAAAAATATATTTGTGGTACTCTCCCATTCACTGCTCTCGGATTTTACCCAACTATGATGACTTCCGCTATGAGAAACTCGGAAATGTGAGAAAGAATTCCAGAATCAGGAATTGCATCTGACAAGTTCATCCACTTCGTCTCGCAGCACAAAGCACTGTAAAGATCCTTGTACACTGAGTTCACAGAAATTGGTGGTGTTATGCCAAATTTTGACCCCTGCCAGATTACTACCCCCCTAGTATTAGTAGGTTTAGTGTTAGGTGAGGGGGAGGGGTTAGGATTAGGGGTGGGGTTAGGAGTAGGCAAATCAGATAGCGATTTCAAGGAGAGGGGGTAATAATTTGGCAGAGGTCGAAAATGGATGAGTTAATACGCATCGGACTCAGTGTGCAAGGTTTCTGTGCGTGCCAAATTTTTAGAATGATGACTATGAAAAGCGCATACGAAAATTTCGGACTCGGTGTGCAATGACCTTTAATCACGTTTACGGAAACCATAGGAATAAATGAGAACTGCCGTAAACTGAATCCCACCTGTCGCAAGAAGTCAGTGACTTCTCTTATAAAACAGCATTTTTGTGTGTGTGTGTGTGTGTGTGGTAAACTCTAAAAATAGTTAAATGGTGTAAAACATGTTGAAGATTAGCAGATAGGTTGTTGATTCATTAAATGAAAAAGTTGTTTTCTTTAAAAAGCTGTTTATTCAGTGTAGTAAAGCCTCTAATCTATTGACATCCATTAAAAAAAAAAAAAGCCTCTGGTCTCCTTTCCCACGTACTGTCAGACTGGAAGCGTTAGCTTTAGCTGTTACGCCTTTCTGGCTAATGGTTGCAGGCTTGCCTTCTGTTTGCTTTGATCTTGAAGACATTGATTAGCTTGTTCAGGTGTTTGATTAGGGTTGGAGCTAAACCAAAGAAATCCAATAGATTCGCACTTCTATAACACCCCCAAATTTCTTTGGACTAGGGTAGCTATAAGTTAACACATACTTCATATTTGGTGTAATGTATACAAAAAGTATAAAGCATATAAAAAGTATATTTTTATACATTGAAATGTTATACGTTATGACACATGAGCCAAGTGCAAAAACTGCAACGTGTATAGATTTGAAAATGATGAATCAGTACAGCAACAACACTGCACAAAACACAATACTTACAACTAGCTTTGAATGTCTTTCACAATAATAACCCTGATCTCTCTTCTGTCCCATAGACAGCAACTTCCTCCTTGGGAATGCTCAGGGTCACCGTGGCTATCCCATTGTCTACTGTTCCGATGGATTCTGTGAGTTGACGGGGTTCGGACGAACAGAGGTGATGCAGAAGAACTGCAGCTGTCATTTCCTATATGGCTCGGGCACTAGTGAGCAGGTTACTCAGGGTGTGGAGAAAGCACTGGAGAGCAAGGAAGAGTACCAGGCTGAGGTGCAGTTCTACAAGAAGAATGGTAATAATACTCTAGTACTCTAGGAGTCTTATTGTACATTACTCACAATGCAAGCAGCTGAGAGAAGGGGACTTTAACAGTCAATTTAATACTGGGGTAAAATCCTGGTGTAGTTTGTAAGGAATTTCCAAGAATTGAGTTCCCTTACATCAGTGGCTTTCAATTCTCAAAATTGCCCTAGCTCTGCACATTTTTATCTGACAGAAATAACAGCACTCTTCTAGTAAGCTGATGATCTAAATCAGGTGTGTTAGATATTAAGGACATACAAAATGTGCAGTGCCTGGGGGTGGGTGGGGGGTCGTATGGAAATGGGAACCACTGCCCTACTTTGTCTACAGTATGTCACTACTGTGACTTTGAGCAAAGCACTGTACTGCATTTTGCTGTAGTGTCTGTGCTATAACATAGATTTGTAATTACTATTATTGTAACTACTTTAGCAATGTCAAGTAAGATTTATTTGTATAGCATTTTTCTCAATACACATGGTTTTAAAGCAGCTTTACAGGCTGAATTACTAAATTATGATTGTTATATTTATCACATATTTTCATTAGGGCTGTCAGTCGATTAAAAATTCTAATCTAATTAATTACATGATGTGTCAATTAATTACAAAATACATTTGACTGTGAAAATACCCACAATAGATTACTTAAAGCAATTTTGTGTTCAAGTAGTATCAAGTAGACATTACAAACTGTAGCTTTAGAAAGAAATATTTTATTTGATTTAACATAAATTTTATTACACATAAACATTTAGGCTGCAATGGCTTGATGTGAACTATGGAACATAAGAGAAGATAATTTGAGAAACATCTCAATATTTTTTGTTCCTATAATGAAAGTCATGGTAACCAAAACAGCTTTGTTACCAACAGTCTTCAAAATACTTTCTTTTATGTTCCACAAAAGACAGGTCTGAAATGACACAAGGGTGAGTAAATGATGACAGAATTTAAATTTTTGAGGTGAACTATCCCTTTAATGTTTTATTTTTATTAATACTATTATTAGTATTATTGTTATTTAATGAAATTATACTCTAAATAAGAAACTAAATCTGCCAGCAGGTGGCGGTAAATGTCTTTATGAGTCATTCACTCATTCGATTCGTTGAAATGGCTGATTCATTCAGGAATTAAGTAAATTGCTGTCTTTATAAATGAGTCTTTGAATCATTCACTCATTTGATTCGTTCAAAACGTGGATTCATTTAGAAACTAAACACTGCTGTGTTGCTCGGAGATGCACAACAATTCTGCTATGGCTTCAAAGGTAATATTCTCAGCAAAACTGAGCAAAAACACATTGTGTTTAAAATATAACACAATATCAGCTTATTTACTGAACTGCTGTATAAAATCACATTTAAGCTTGTGAAAGATCGGGACGAAATTATCACACGTTTGATATTGTGTGATATGGGATATATATAAATATGAAACAAAACACATACAGGGGCTTTTTTGCATCAGTATCTTGAATTTTAGGGCATAACTGCATTTATGGAGTTGTTGCCCTGTATCATATTTGTCAACAGTCAACTGTATGAAATATAAAATGATGTACAGATCTGGGGTGGGACCAGTGCGTTAACTGTGCATTGTTTTTCATAACAAATTAATTAAGTTAAGGCCTTAAACTGACAGCCCTAATTTTCATATTAAGTATTCTTATCAGAGAGCTGTTAGAAGATTATTCCATACTTCTTTAGTCCTATAAGCAAGGCAGAGTCGACTGTGGTGAAAAACATGGCAAAAAAAAAATAATAAAACATGAGAAAAACAGGCTACAGTGAAGGTTAGTTTTACAGTCAAACATAATGTCAGACATAGCTAGATATGTTACTAAATTATATTTGGACTGTAATCCAGTTATGTATTTTTGAGATTTGCCCTGGATTTACAGATGAGGTAGCCATAGGTTTAGTGACAGTGTAGGAGTGACAGATAGCCAATGTAGAGACAATAAAATGGGGCTGATGTTATCATATTTCATGATCCTAGAAAGCACTCTACCTGCTGGATTTTGAACCAGCCGGAGCTTATTTATAGAGCCTGCAGGACACCCACTCAATAAAGCATTAGAATAGTCCAGTGTTGAGGTCATAAATGCATGAATAATTTTTCACCATTAAAAACAGCATATGGCCATAGCTGGGTAATGTAATCACTTTTAAGGTGAAAGAAGACTGCTCTATAAACACTGGCAATGTGATTAATTTGATGATTCATTCATCATCAAAAGACAGACTGATATTAAACATAAACCCCAGCTACATCATTTTCCAATTTAGCAGAGTGCATTAGAGATAATTAAAGCTGGAAGGCTAGTAATTTCTTTCTTTTGAATTCTAAACAGAGGATTTAATTATTGGACCAAACACTTCCAAATATGAGTTGTTAGAATATAATTAGTTGCTCAATCATGGTTTTGTTACATCGTCTACTACTGGTTAAAGGTTTACTCCACCCCAAAATAAAAATTTTGCTGCTATTATGCCTTTTCAAATATGACCTTTCATGCAGTGTGTCATGTAGCTGTATGTAAACATAAACTATCTGCAAAGCTGTGAAGCATACAGTGCAAAATAAATAAAGTTATTGTCTATCAAAAAAAACAGTCGGCTCACAATCACCCGAACGAGATGTCAGGAATTCGAATCCTATTCTGTTACGGCTATATGTCACAAAGTAACACATTTGCATAATGCCCGCCTACGTTCTACATCACAAACAACTTGCCTGCCCACAAACACAGTAAAATTTCCATGTGGTTTACGTCATGTCGAGAAGACACTGTATCCTACACTGTGACAGTAAATTTGTTTTATATTCACTTCCAAAAGATAAATCTACAAAGATTATTCTAGCGATCGTTATGCTATGTAACAACCCTGAACATGTCTTGCTAACTGGGTAACTCACGCTTCTGTAGTTTTGTTGTTCAGCTGTGGGCCCACTGTATGATTGATGCAGCTTGACTGTCTGTCTGTCTAATTAGTTGGAGTAATGATAAAGGATGGTGCACGAAGCAGCTTTCACACCGAATGCGGAAAGCACTGCACTACGAAACCCATTCATTTGTTCTAATTTTCACAAGCCTCGCAGTTTTTATCCAAAATATCTTAAATTGTGTTCCGAAGATGAACAAAGTTTTTATGGGTTTGGAACGACATGGGGGTAAGTGATTAATGACAAAATGTTCATTTTGGGGTGGCGTAACCCTTTTACCTGTAGTAGAAGATGTAACAAAATCATGATTGAGCAACAAATTATAATCTAACAGCTCATATTTGGAAGTGTTTGGTCCAATAATTAAAGCCTCTGTTTAGAATTCAAAAGAAATAAATTACTAGCCTTCCAGCATTATTTTATCTCTAATGCACTCTGCTAAATTGGAAAATTATGGAGCTTTGTCAAGTCATGAGGAAATATAAAGCAGAGTGTCATCTGCATAACAGAGAACAAGTGTTTGTCACACAAAATCATTTCACACAAACAAGGACCACGGCAATCACATCCATTTTTTTCCTGGCATTTAGAGTAAAATACTGAACAGTTAAATAACCAAGAAATGATAAATTGGTAGATTTCAGACATAATTTAGATTTCACAATAAAATATATAGGGTTGCAGAGGAGTCAGGACTCAGGCCACAGGCAAGGAAACACTCTGGACAGGTGTTTGTTAAAATATTTCTTCCACACAAACTCCAGCTTTTCCATTTTTCACTCCCCACACAAAAAGAGAGAGAGAGAGAAAAAAACGCACCGCACCATTCTGGAATGATTTGAACAGAAACAAGTAGAGTGATACAAACATTGAAACCTAGTGCTGTTAACTTAAATTTATAGATAACATCCAGTGAGATTTTAATGATATTTTAACCAGTAAACTAAGAAAATGTCCCCGGTTTCCATTTCATAAATCTGGTCACCATAATTAATAGCGAAGCTGTAAGTTTAATTACTTAAAAATCACCGCTCTTCTGTAGCAAAACTGTTTTATTGATAAGACAGAGAGTTGATATTTTTAAGATGTAGTTACTGTTTTATGTCTCTGTGTAATTATGCAACTCTTTTTGGTGTGTTTTTACAGGGAGTTCATTCTGGTGTCTGTTGGATATTGTGCCCATTAAAAATGAAAAGGGGGAGATGGTGCTTTTTCTCTTTTCATTCAAGGATATCACAGAAACAAAAGACAAGAGTCATCACAGCAGCAGAACTGATGGTACTGTCTACACTACAAACATTAGTCTCACTAGTCTAAAAAATCCTAGAAAAGGTTGTCAACATTTGATAAGAAATAAATAATAATTATAATTAAAATTCAGTAAGATCAAAATATAGCCGAGCAGAAGGAGGAGCTTCGAAAAAAAAAATGACATTCTTTAGATAGAAGCTAAACCATTTGTGACCCTGGACCACAAAACCAGTTTTAAGGGTCAGTTTTTTGAAATTGAGATTTATACATCATTTGAAAGCTGGATATATAAGCTTTCTATTGATGTATGGTTTGTTAGGACAGGACAGTATTTGGCTGAAAATCTGGAATCTGACGGTACAAAAAATCTAAATATTGAGAAAATCGCCTTTAAAGTTGTCCAAATGAAGTTCTTAGCAATGCATATTACTAATCAAGTTTTTTATATATATTTATGGTAGGAAATTTACAAAATATCTTCATGGAACATGATCTTTATTTAATATCCTAATGATTTTTGGCATAAAAGAAAAATCGATCATTTTGACCTAAACAATGTATTTTTGGCAATTGTTACAAATATACCCGTGCTACTTAAGACCGGTTTTGTGGTCCATGGTCACATTTTAGTGTGAAAGTCAACATCACATGCCAAATGGTGTAAAGGGATAGTGTAATCAATAGTCTTCACAGGCATTGGGATTTGCATCTACAGAACACGTAACTGCTAAAACACACTGACACTCTGGCGCAATTGAACAAAGACAAAGTTAGACCATTTTAAATGTTTATGATTTGTAAACTGCCAAGGCTGTTAATACTATTTTCATTTTTTTGCAGACAATAAGCCATACAAAAGGCCCACTGGTAACTCTCATTTCAGTAAAGCCAGAAGAAGGGGCCACACCATGATTTACCAGCTAACCAGCCAGTTTACCCGTGACAGCAAAAATGATGTCAACTTAGGCCGGGTGAGTAAATGTATGAACTACATACTAAAACTGTGAAAGTCCATTAAAACTATCATGGGATTGTGAGTTACAGTTAGTGTAAAGCACATGATCTGTGCAGGATCCCATTTTCCGGTGACCTTTTGACTCAGGAAAGGTTCAAGCAGTGTGGAAGGTGCAGGCCAGAAGTATAAAGGATGTCTAATCCTCCATGTCACATGGCCACCGCAGAACAGGAGGCTAGATTGGCAGGTCACATTTCCGACTGCTCCTGTGAACAGATGGTCATGTTTTCAGCACAACTTAACTCTCAGCAGAGCCACCTGCCTTTGCTTCGTCACACTCCAACTGACTGAGAGAAAAATAGGCAAACAAGAGCATCACAAACAGGCTCAACAAAAAGGATTTTTTTGTCAGTAGTTCAGATTTGAATGTGTCCTACATATTTTCAGTTTGACCATCACACAAAATGTAAGTGACAGAAATTTTCATGTAATTTTTAATAAATCATAATTAGCTATTATTCTATAGCTAAAATGTAACTCTATGAAAGAAATAAATTCTTTAACATTTCATACTTTTGATGACTGATGACAGGACATACTGTATTGCAGCCTGGTGTCATTGTTTATACGTAGGTATTCACATCCTGTCGTGTCCCCACAGCTTTCAAAGCATACTCATAGGCACAAAACATTTTTGTACAGTTTTATTGATGCTAAAACACAATTTAGACATATTTCAATGTTTAAAACATACAAATCGCTACATATTTTTAGCTAAAAAAAGGTAAAATATTTACATATCTTATATATCAAGATATTCATTAAGATATGAGTTTTTATCATTTTATCAGTAAGCGATTTCGATTTTTAGACCCCTTAACCTACCCCCAAACCTAAACCTATACATTTTATAGCGAATATGCATTTTATAATTTTATCAATAAGGAATTCAGATGTTTAGACCCCTTAACCTACCCATTTTATAGCGAATATAAAAAGATATAAAACGTAATTGACCGAAATATGCAGGGAAATTTCCATTTTAGTAACAGTTTACCATTCAAAATATCTTTAGTCGCTAATCCCACTCCTAACCTAAATTAAGCATATAACGTTAGTTCTGGCAGGTCACGTGAGTCAAGCTCGCATCAGCTGACTCTCAGCTGATCACATCTACCTACAGGAATACGATACCTATCATGGCATTCCTATATAAGCTCTATTCAGTATTATTTGGCAGCTTTGTCGCTTGCTCAGGAGCAAACCACCCTCCTCCATCCCCAACTCCTCCTTTTGCCACAGTCAGGACTTGGCTTCTGATATTCCTCATTGAATCAGACTCCTCCTATCTGAATAATGTCTTACACTTAAATATCATTAAGTACATTAATGATATTTGCTTTGTTCTGTTCTGTTTACCCTGGTGGGTTATTATTGCTGCTCTCCCTGCTCATTCATGACATGCTGCATAGATGGGCAGGGAGTTTTTTGCCCATAACAGAACCATGCCGCAAAACCAAATTGTATATAACTATAAACTATTTCTGTACGGTATAAAAAAATGACAAATATGTAACAATCTGTGACGAAGCAGATGAGAGCCAATGAGCGTTCAATTATTCTGCCATAAAGCCTGTCGTTTCTTGAAGCAGCAACATTTGATTTTGAATGAGCGCACAGGCTTTGTTTGCTGCTTACAGTCGCTACTCAGGATGAAGATCTCAGAATAAAGGCTAGGATTTGGGTCTGTTCCTTGCAGTTGAATGGTTTCTGAAAATATGAAATAAAATTAAATTGTCTCATTTTGTAATTATGTTGGGGTTTTGGTGTATTTTATGGTTCTATTGTCAGTCATACCATGTCGGAGAAAATGTGTCCAATGGCAAACAAAGTAAACATTACATGACAAGTAACGGTTAAATGATTGCCAAAATATTATTCATTTTAAGGGTATAGTCTTGTTTAACATTATGTAGTCCTATACTTGGAAATGAGCTGGCAGCAGAAATCACAGAACATAACGAAATGGTATCATTTTATATTAAGTAAATGAATAAACAATTTAATAATGCATTTGAAAACTTAAGGTCCTTGATATGACAACTAAAGATAACAAAAATAATAAAATTAATGCTGCAATTTCAATATTCATAAGGATTAATTTTTAGGTGTCGTCAATACGTCAGTACTGTATGTTTAAATGCTGAAAATACGCAAGTATTTGTACTTTTAGATACTGTAAATATGTCAGTATTGTACATTTTAGTGTCTGTAAAAACGTAGGTAAATGTACGTTTTGTAGAACCCCTTTTTATGTAAAACACATATGAATTATCATGAGATCATGTTGCAGCTGTACTGATAGGTCTGTGACTTTCAGTTTAATTGGGCAATTTGTTGCCTAGTGTGACGCGTCAGTAATGAGGGTCAGCTCCTTCAAATCTGAGACTATGGTTCTCAGTCGGAAAAGCATGGATTGCCCATTTCGGGTAGGGAATAAAATGCTTCACCAAGCAGAGGAGATCAAGTACCTCAAGGTCTTGTTCACTAAGTGACGGTTAGAGTATGAGATTGACAGGTGGATTAGTACAGCAGCAGTGCAGTCTTTGTTCTAGGCAGTGGTGGTGAAGAATTTTCTCCAATGTTTTTTTCTCCATTTCGGTCACTGATGGAGTTTGGGTTCCTTGCCTCTGTCGCCTTTGGCTTGCTTAGTTGGGGACAATTTATTTTTGGCAATATTATCGACTTGATTGTATACAGACACTTTGATGAGAACTGAACTGAGCTTGAAAATGACATCAATGAATCAGTGATGAACTGACTTTAACTAAAAAAAAAAAGGACTGTTTACTATTGTCCTCTTTTTAAAGCTGCTTTACAGTAGAATTGAATTTTGTTTGCATTATTGACACACTAATTTTCCTTGTTAACATTGTAAAGCTGCTTTGACACAATCTGTTTTGTATAAAGTGCTATATAAATAAAAGGCAACTAATGAGAGAGCTAAGCCTTAAAGGCAAAGCTCTCAATTTACCAGTCAAACAATGTTCCAACCCTCCCCTATGTTCATGAGCTCTGGGTAATACCCGAAAGAGAGATCGTGGGTCCAAGCATCTGAAATTAGTTCTGTCCCCAGGGTGTCTGGGCTGACCTTCAGAGACAGTGTGCAATGCTCAGATATCTGGGAGAGCCAGTTGAGGTAGTTTGGGCATCTAGTAAGGATGCCTCCTGGGTGCCTTCCGGGTGGAGGTGTTCCAGGCATATCTAAAAGGAAAGAGATCCCAGGGCAGACCCAGAACACACTGGAGAAATTATATATTTTTGCTGGACTGGAAATGCCAGGGCATCCCACAGGATGAGCTGGAGGAAGTGGCTAGGGTAAAGGACATATGGGCATTCTTACTCAGCCTACTGCCATTGTGACCTGGTCCTGAATAAGCAGTTGAAAACAGATGCATGGATGGATGTCCTCATGGGGATCCTGGTTCCAGTACCATCTCATTTGTGACCCTGGACCATAATTTTTTAAAGCTCCATACACGATGAAAGCTGAATAAATAAGCTTTCCATTGATTTATGGTTTGTTAGGATAGGACAATATTTGGCCAAGATACAAGTATTTGAAAATCTGGAATCTGAGGGTGCAAAAAATTGTAAATATTGGGAAAATTGCCTTTAAAGCTGTCCAAAAGAAGTTTTTAGCAATGCATATTACTAATCAAAAATTACATTTTATATATTGATGGTAGGAAATTTACAAAATATCTTCACTGATCTTTACTTAATATCCTAATGATTCATTTGGACCCATACAATGTATTGTTGGCTATTGCTACAAATATACCCGTGCTACTTACGGCTGGTTTTGTAGTCCAGGGTCACATTTATCCTCTCCCACATCTACCTTCTGGTCTACTCTCATGTAAATAAAGGTAAAAAGTCTAAAAAAAAAAAAATTCAGTCTTTGCCAGTGATAAGATCAAGCTTTTCAAGTCATTGTTGCAATTTTAACAAAGCCTTATACAGTTTATGTCAGCCATCTAGATGTTCGATATAAATAGAGCAAACAAATGTTTATCATTTCAAATGGTTATGATAACTTCAGCCACATTAAAGTGGAAAAGCAAGAGCTGAGACCATTTATTCAGTGTTATGGCAGACCAGTGACCTTAATTCAAGTCAGTAACACTGTGCCATGGTGGGTTTTCGGCGATCGACCCACCAGGAAAATTCTAAATTCTAAAGTCCACTTTTCTTTTCCTCCACAGCCAATCACGAGCCCCCTCCATCTTCAGGCCCTCGGGCTTTAGCCATGCCTAGCCCTTAAATTAATTCAGCCCTGCACATTGTCTGTACTTTGCTACTCCGAGTCAAAGTGTCAGTGTCACTGTCCATGAGCAGCAAAAGCCAGCCATCGGTACTAACGATCTGAACATTTCTTATATAAAATCGAAAATAAAATATGAATTAAAGTAATTTTTTCTTTGTAGAAATTTCAAATGTGACAATCACAGACATCTCACCTCTCTCAGAAGGTTCGGGATCTTCCCATATATTGTTAGCGGCTCTCAGATGCAAGCAATTTCTATACAGTATATTGGAAATCGAGCAAGTGAGCGAGAGAGAAGCCCTGTTTGCAGGGTATGAAAGCTTTTTTGGCGATTCAATCACAAGCTGTCAGCTGAGATGTGTCTCACAAGAGAGTACGGCACTTTCTCCCCCCACTTCAAGCACTGTCCTAGATGACATTTTACCATTACTTTTTAAATGAATATTGTAAGAATCCCAGAACACAATATCTTCAGAGAGACTATTTAAAGGCATGAGGTTCCGATGTGTTTTCAGTGACATCATGGGTCTGTTCTTTAATCTTAATGAAGGGTGAGGCAGATGAGAGCATGGAGGATTAGAAACCACATGATTTGCTGCCTCAAACTAATCATGACCAAAGACTTGACCCATGCCCTGACCTCTGTGATGTAAAAGTTAAATTAAAGAAACACTAAGATTTATCATCTGTCATGCAATGTCCTTGCAGATACAGATTAAATGTAGTTTCCTATTGTTTACTGAATAATAACAGGCTGTTTTGTCAGTTCTGCTTCTCTATTTCTTTTAGTGATCAAAGACATTGTTGAGACTTTACTAAAACAGTATGCCAGTAAGTAATTTTTGTGATATTTGAACAGGATATTTAGCGCAGTAATTATCAGTAATTAATTGGGTTGTCAAATTGTTTGTAAAATATTAAGAGAGAGTCACTATGAGATTTGGGATGAGAGCTGGGACAATTCTTTTCTTTTTTTTAAGAATTGTAAAACGTTTATGCTTTGCCATCACAGGAATAAATAGCTTTTTAAAATATATTCACTTAGAAAACAGTTATTTTAAATTGTATACAATTTCACATTATTGCTGTTTTATTGTATTTTTGATCAAATAAATGCAGCTGGTAGTGGCTGGTAGTGTAGTGTAAAGTAACTTTAATTAATGTCTTATGAACAAACTTATTGAGTCTTAATGAGTCAATCTTAAGGAGAGGAAATGCATATGAGAAGCAGGACACTTTAGCAAAACTCTTCTTTAAATCTCATTGCTGCCTTAAAGAAGTTAAAGTCCCCCTGATCTTTGATAATCAAAAGTACATATTTAAATGTATTTTCTTGTGAAAATAATTTTCTCATGCCTTAAAACAGCTTGAATGTGACTCTACTCCCCTTGCCTCATTTACTATACGCGGATCTATGAATATGCAAATTAGCCCCGCCCCTACGTAGTCACACCAGCCAGAGCCCCGTGATCCACTAACTCAACTGTAGTAAACGCGATATAATGGCAAAACACGGATAATGACTGATAAAACTATGTTTTTACTAGCGTACAACTACAGTAGGTACTGTAACACTTGTTAAAGTTACTTACTTTACGATGCTGTGCCCTCAAAATGCCTTGAAGGCTCGAATGCAGTCTGTGATTTCAGTTCGCGTCCGCAAGCATATGCAAGTGAAGTGCAGACAGCAATGAGGGAGAGGTGCGTCTGACTCCGGGTTACTTTTACACTGTTGCTGCGGGTTATTTTTCAAGTTATCAGTTAGCGCCTAGCGGTTGTGCTCTATTTAATGCTCTATATGCTCTATTAAATGCTCTATTTAATGTTTGCTTTTGTGCTGAAAATACTATTGGTATATTTTACATGCTAATAACAGGAATCTATCCCTTGACGTAATTGGTTACTTATTTTGTGACGTAGCAAAAAAAGGGCTGTTTCAAACCGCATTTCTGGGACAGCTTTTGGGAAACTATAGTTTTAAGGAGAAAATGCTCAGCAATGGTGTTGATTAATGGACTGGGACATGGTTTGTCTAAACGCATATTAAAAACACCACATAGACAAATAAACAACTTAAAAATCTTGATTTTCACTACAGGGGGACTTGTAGATATTGAAAGAGAACTCATCTCTGAATTTCTTTGCTCTCATTCCTCAATCTCTGTCTTTCTCCCTCAGGACATGTTTGAAAAGCCATCCCTGCCTGAGTACAAAGTGGCAGCAGTCCAGAAGTCTCGATTCATCCTGCTGCATTACAGTGTGTCCAAGGCATTGTGGGATTGGATGATTCTACTGGCTACATTCTATGTTGCTGTGACCGTGCCGTACAATGTGTGTTTCACAGCGTACAGCGATGTGGAGACTGCCGGCAGGAGCACGATAGTTAGCGACATCGCGGTTGAAATGCTTTTTATTCTGGGTGAGTTTACTCATTGGAAGAACCTTTGAGTGACCTTGTATTATCAGATGGTGTACACATAAACATAAAACTTCAGTTACCGCTTGTAAAATATGAGTGTTTATAGGCCATTTTACAGAATCGGTCCAAACAGCTGTCCCACAACCGAAAAAACACATTTAAAAATCAGTTAAATATTCAAATCTTAGATGTTTACAAAGATCTCGTATTTTCATGTACCGAAACAGTGTATGTTTTAGATCGAGATTTTAACTAACCCTAACCCTAAACCTAACCCTACATTTATGATCAGGAAATATTCATGTGTCCCTCTCTCTCATAGTCAATAGGCCCCATCATTTTGAGGTAAATATGTTTAAAAGTCTTAAAAATCTGTGTGACTTTAAAGAACGTCACTACCAACACCTTTTTTCTGCAATTAAGCACACTTTTTTGGGAGTTATTCCATAACATCTAGTTTTTATATGTATACCACTGTTCACAGCTGTACTAGCTTACCTCTGCTGCCTTGAAGAAGCTAAGATATTGAAAGAGAACTCATCTCTGAATTTCTTTGCTCTCATTCCTCAATCTCTGTCTCTCATCCTCAGGACATGTTTGAAAATGGTATATATGCTCTGGTATATATGCTTCAAAAGAGACTTAAAGTAAATACAAACTTAAAAAATAAAATGGGACTTTTTAGAAAATGTCATTAATCTACCTTCTCTTTCAGACATTATTCTTAACTTTCGCACCACCTATGTGAGTCAGTCGGGGCAGGTGGTGTACGAGCCTCGCTCCATCTGTCTGCATTACGCTACCACGTGGTTTTTTGTGGATCTGGTGGCTGCACTGCCCTTTGACCTGCTCTATGCATTTAACATTACTGTTGTAAGTTCACATGTGTAAATATTTTTTTTTCAAATAATATGGCTTATTTAAAAATGGGGACCGTATGATGGTATAAAAGAATTCTCCAGAGGTCCTTTACAAAAAAGTTCTGTGGTGGTACCATGATCTACATACAGTATATGTGCCATGTACAAAATGATAATGGTGTTTTTTTAGAGAATTAAAGCAAATTATGTGATTACAAGGTATTAATATTTACATGGGCTATTGACACACACATGTTTGTGCTTGTTCAAGACGTCTCTAGTGCACCTGCTGAAAACTGTGCGATTATTGCGTCTGTTAAGACTGCTGCAGAAGTTGGACAGATACTCGCAGTACAGCGCCATGGTACTAACACTGCTCATGTCGATGTTTGCTCTGCTGGCTCACTGGATGGCCTGCATCTGGTACATCATTGGGCGCAAAGAGATGGAGACCAATGTCAATGGAGCCTGGGACATTGGTGAGATATTCACACACTTTGAATAAATATTTGAAAGAGCTGCTTGGTGTTCTTAGCAAGTTAAATGGGATGTTTCCTTGAAAAGTCTCACAGAACCAGATTTTGACTATGGGCTTACAGCCACATTGATGCTTATTCTGGTCAAGAACGCCCACTTAGGAATACGATAGGAAGAAACCATCTGACCAATGTGTAAATTGACCAGGTTTTGCATCTTCATGCATTTTACGGGCAGCTTTCATTAGTTTCACAAACCACAAAAATAGACAAGTGAAAAATAATAACTTCTCAAACAGCTGTACAGAAAGCATGCTTGTCTGAGTGAGAAAAGAATTCATGTAATTTAAAAGATGTAGACATTAAATTTAATTTGTGCCAAAACAAAGAAAAATGATCCACAGGTTAACCAACATAGACTACTGGTGTGCTCACTGAAAAGGTTTTAAAGTACTGAGAAAT
This sequence comes from Labeo catla, assembly GCA_012976165.1. Taxonomy (NCBI): domain Eukaryota; kingdom Metazoa; phylum Chordata; class Actinopteri; order Cypriniformes; family Cyprinidae; genus Labeo; species Labeo catla. Next base: position 1,166,446 of record VONZ01000102.1, read on the forward strand.
GGGTTCAACTTGACTCGCTGACTATGTGTGCTTTTCACAGTCAAGCATGTGCAAGCTATTTATCAGTTTTTGGCATGAAGCTGGGGAAGTCGCTTAACATGCATTTGGATACGCAACATGTGCCAGATTGACTTTTTCCATTTGCATAATTTCAAACAATTTTATAAACAGAGCATTTGCATCACAGGAGAAGCATGTATATACTTGTCAACTAAACAGAATCTTCATGTAGTTTTCCACCAAAATAGAAGCTTGGTGGTTTAAGAAAAAAATAAATAATTCTAAATATAAATTTACTATTGTACTGTACAGTAAATTATAATTATTATTCAGTTGTATTATCATCATAATTAACATTATGTTGTGAATACAAATACTATTTTTACATTTCTTTTTTACTTTTTGATCACTGAAAGAGAGTTGCTATTTTAGAGAGCTAAACAGTGAACATCATTAAAAAGCAACTAATTCTGCAAAGTGCGTGTCTATGCAAGAATATGAGATGTTCAAATTACAATATATGAAAAAATTTACTGCTTATTAGTTAGTAAGTAGTAATAGTTAGTAAGGTAGTTGTTAAGTTTAGGTATTGGGTAGGATTAGGGATGTAGAATATGAACATGTAGAATAAATGCTTTATAAGTACTTATAAACAGCCAATATGTTAATAATAGGCATGCTAATAAGCAACTAGTTAATAGTAAGAATTGTTCCCTATACTGAAGTGTTACCGAAAAAATAATCACCATGAGATTTTGGCCAAATCATGCAGGCTGCATTTTGACATTTGTTTTTTTCTTTCTGTCAGGCTGGCTACATGAGTTGGGCAGGCGTTTGGACAAGCCCTATCTGAACAGTACAGTTGGTGGTCCCTCAGTTCGCAGTGCCTACATCGCCTCTTTGTATTTTACATTGAGCAGCCTGACCAGTGTGGGCTTCGGCAATGTTTGTGCCAACACCGATGCTGAGAAGCTTTTCTCTGTTTGTACAATGCTCATTGGGGGTAAGCAGCAACTTCCACATTATTCTAGACAATTTCATTCATAGCATTAGCTTTCTGGAATATCTGATTTTCATTTTATTTCATGCATTCATTAATTCTCAGCATTTGTCGCAGTTTTACAGTTTTTGATAACTGCTTACACACAGTGTCTAAAAATATGGGCCTTTTTTTTTAACTCTAAAGACAAAAGCTCAAAACACACACACAACATGCAAAATGTCACACACCACTTGCAACACTTCATTAAAACTGTATTTTAAAGTTTTTCCCGATTGTTTATGTGTGTGTTTATGTGTTTGCTGAATTTTTGACCCACTTTCCCAATATTCTAAACACAAGACACCAAACCACAAACACAAAATTCAAAAAGCAAACACTGCATTCAGTTTAAACTTAAAAAAAAAAATGTTTTCACCAAAATGATCCGCACGCATGTCATGTGAATATATCTGTCTACCATCCAACAACACACTAATGTGTTCAACAAAAGCACATTTACGAATGTATTTCTAAAATTGTCACGGAGTCAGACCAGAAATGAATGATCGAAATATGTCCCCGTGTAGCGCAGCGGAAAACTCAAACGCGGATACACACGAGTGAGTAGGTAAACCACGCAGTTTGGTCTGAGAACGCTCCAAAATGGAGTTGGGATTTCCACCAAGAAATCCGCGTTCTCACACGCACACAAACAGGTAAATAAAGCGCTCCGAGGAGCAGAGAGATTACTCACGTGAGTTGGCGAAGAGATGGGACCTGATGTTGAGCCTTGCATGAACTCAATGTCTGGTGCTGGATAGTCACCTACTTCCTGCTTAAATACCTGCGTGAAGTTACTTCCGGGTCCTCGTGACCTCACGTGACTCGGTGCGTGTGACAGTACCCCCCCCTCCAGGACCGGCACCAGACGGTCCCGGGATGGAGGATACCCGACGACGGTAGTCCTGGATGAGAGCTGGATCCAAGATGAACTGCCCGGGAACCCAAGACCGCTCCTCCGGACCGTAACCCTCCCAGTCGACGAGATACTGGGTGCCACGGCCCCGAGGGCGCGAATCAAGGATTCGCCGGACGGTATACGTAGGACCACCGTCAATGATCCGGGGCGGAGGTGGGGCAGGAACCTGGGGAGACAGAGGAGAGAAGAAGACATGTTTGAGTTGGGACTGGTGGAAAACAGGATGGATCCGGAGAGATGTGGGCAGCTGGAGCCTGAAGGTGACAGGGTTTAACCGATGAGTGATCTTGAAGGGTCCGATGAAGCGAGCAGTGAGTTTTTTAGAGTCTGTCTTAAGGTTGATATTGCGAGTGGATAAATAAACCCTGTCACCAACATGGAACAATCGTCCCGGAGGGTGCCGGCGGCGATGTTGAGTGGTGTAGCGAGTGTTGGCTTTACGGATGGCGATGCGTGCATGGTTCCAGAGCCGCCGGCACCGACGGATCAACTGTTGGGCAGACGGGACCTCAACCTCCGGCTCTTGATGTTCGAACACCGGAGGTTGATACCCGTAGCATACCTCGAATGGGCTCAGGTTAGTGGCAGAGGATGTGTGGATGTTATTGGAGAGTTCAGCCCAGACGAGGTAGCGTGCCCAGGAACGCTGATGCTCGCCGGCAAAGCATCGGAGGAAGCGCTCCAGCTGTTGGTTGGCCCGCTCCGTCTGACCGTTAGTCTGTGGGTGAAATCCGGACGACAGACTAGAGGTGGTCCCGATCAGACGGCAGAAGGCCTGCCAGAACTTGGCCGTGAACTGGGGCCCTCTGTCCGAGACGATGTCCTTGGGGAACCCATGCAGGCGGACTACGTGTTCGAGTATGAGCTCCGCGGTGGTCTTGGCAGAGGGGAGTCCGGTGAGAGCCACCAGATGCACAGCCTTGGAGAAACGATCCACAATGGTCAGGATGGTGTTCTTCCCTTGAGATTCAGGGAGGCCAGTGACGAAGTCGATGGAGATATGCGACCAGGGTCGTTTGGGGATGGGGAGGGGCTGCAGCTCGCCGGTAGATGGGGTGTTAGTGGTTTTGGAGCGAGCGCAGGTGTTGCATGCCTGGACGTACAGCTGTACGTCTCTCCTCAACGTCCTCCACCAAAACGCCCTGGCGATGAAGGTGATGGTCCTCTGGACTCCCGGGTGTCCTGCCAGAGTGGAGTCGTGCCCCCACTGGAGTACTTCCTGGCGCAAGGTGTCGGGTACGAAGAGACGTCCAGTAGGGGTATCCGGAGGTGGAGGATTTTGGCTGTGGCTCTGGCGGACTCTCTCTTCTAACCCCCACCGGAGAGGGAGCCAAGATGACGTGAGGTGGCAGGACAGGCGCGGCCTCCGAGGTGGTGGAGTCTCGCTGGTGTTGACGGGAGATGGCGTCCGCCTTGCTGTTCTTCGAACCGGGCCGGTAGGATAGTTGGAAGTTGAAGTGTTCGAAGAACAGAGCCCACCGCGCCTGCCTGGGGTTAAGCTGTTTGGTCTGGCGGATGACGGTGAGGTTCTGGTGGTCGGTCCAGACGGTGAATGGGTCGCCGCCCTGGAGCCAGTGACGCCATTCCTCCAATGCCCACTTGATGGCCAACAGTTCACGGTCCCCTACCCCGTAACGCTGCTGAGTGGAATTGAATTTTCTAGAGAAAAAACTACATAGGTGTAGTTTACCGTCTGGACCACGTTGTGAGAGGACGGCTCCTACGCCCACATCGGAGGCGTCCACCTCAACAACGAAGGGTTTGTCCGGGTTGGGGTGGATGAGGACTGGAGCGGTGGTGAACAGGTTGCACAAGGTCTTGAAGGCTTGGATGGCTTCGGGGGTGAGGTGAAAGGCACCATGAGATGGTTTGGTGAGAGCAGTGAGAGGTGCTGCAGTTGCGCTGAAGCCCTGGATAAATCGCCTGTAGAAGTTGGCGAACCCCAGAAAACGTTGCAGCTGTTTAAGCGACGTGGGTAGGGGCCACAGCGCACAGCCTCCAGCTTCTGGGGATCCATGGCCACACCCTGAGGGGAGATGACGAAACCGAGGAATGTGGTGGAGTGCTGGTGAAAAGCACATTTCTCCAACTTACAGTACAACTGATGGGCCAGCAACCTACGTAGCACTGCTCGGACATGCTGGGTGTGTTCCTCCAAGGTCTTGGAATAAATGAGGATATCGTCCAGATAGGCGTAGCACCAACGACCCAGCATGTCCCGGAGAACGTCATTTATGAACTGTTGAAACACAGACGGACTGTTGCACAGACCAAACGGCATAACGAGGGTCTCGTAGTGACCGGTGGGGGTTATGAAGGCCGTCTTCCACTCATCGCCCTCCCTGATGCGGACCAAGTTGTAGGCGCTCCGTAAGTCCAGCTTCGTGAAGAAGCGGGCACCAGAGAGGGCGTCCAGGGCGGTGTTGGTAAGAGGGAGTGGATGACGGTTCTTGATGGTGATCTGATTCAGCCCCCGATAATCCACACAGGGACGAAGACCCCCGTCCTTCTTCTTAACAAAGAAAAATCCCGCGGCCGCCGGGGAGCTGGAAGGGCGAATAGTGCCGGCCCGGAGCCCTTCCGCTACGTACTCCTCCATCGCCTGATGTTCGGTGGCAGACAGGGAGTACAGGTGGCCGCGAGGGAGCACCGCGCCCGGCACGAGGTCAATGGCGAGGTCGTAGGGACGATGAGGTGGGAGCTGAGCAGCGCTGCGCTTGCTAAAGACCTCGGCCAGGTCGCGGTACGGGACAGGGACCTCCTCCAGGTTGATATCGGAGGCCTCGGACTCCCCTGAACGCGTCCCAACCGGAGCCCGGAGACAGAGCTCCTGACAGGTCGCCCCCCAGTGGACGATCTTATTGTTGGTCTAAGAGATGAAGGGGTCGTGGGTGATGAGCCAGGGATGTCCCAGGATGACGGGTGGTGAGGTGATCTTGGTAATGTACAGTTGGATCTTTTCAGTGTGGTTGCCGATGATGAGGTGGATCTCTTTGGTGCGACGGATGACAGGGCTGAAATTGAGAGGGCGACCGTCGATGGCTGTGATAGTTAACGGTTGGGATAACACCTCAGTCTCAATCCCCAACTGGGCGGCAAAATCCTGATCGATAAAGTTACCAGCCGCACCTGAATCAACAAATGCGGTGGTCACGATCCGTTGGTGGCCCACGAGGATTGATACCTGAAGGAGCATCTGGGATTCGGCGGGACAGGATTTGCTCGTCACAGGACCAGGTAAAGACCTCCCCCTCTTTACCTGGTCTGGCCATTTTCCGGACGAAGAGGGCAGATTGCTCGATGGTGATCTGGGGAGGCGCAATAGGCACATAAACCTTCGCGGTAGCGTCTAGCCCTCTCCGCTGCAGACAGGGAGGTGCGTCCTATTTGCATGGGCTCCCCGGCTCCGGTTGAGTGGGCCTCTGAGGCGATGGGTGGAGGAGGAGAGGGCGCAGCGACAGCGTAGGTGACGGGTGAATCCAGGGTCCTTGTGCGGGGAATGGTGCCTGTGGAGGAACGAGAGACAGGATTAGTGCGGTGTGGGTGGTGACGCATTCTCTGATCGACCCGGAGGGCCAGCTGGATCATGCCCTCCAGGGTGTCAGGAAGCTCCCGCACAGCCAACTCGTCTTTGAGCCGGATGGAAAGTCCCTCGTAGTAGGCTGTGCGGAGAGCGGCGTCACTCCAGGTGGTCTGTACTGACAGGGTGCGAAACTCGGTGGTATAGCGGCTGACGCTGCGTTCTCCTTGTCTCAGATGGTACAGACGCGAATCTACCTCCACCTCGCTCTCAGGGTGTTGGAAGGCGGCCCTGAGCTGAGTGGTGAACGCTGGATACGAGTGGGCGGAGTCGCCGTCGGCCTTCAGGACCGCCGTAGCCCACTCGGCTGCCTGCCCGGTGAGAAGTGAGACGAGTAGAGCGATCCGGCTGCGGTCTGTGGGATAACGTGATGGCTGGAACTCAAAGATGAGAGAGAGGTTAGTGAGGAAAACATCACACCGGGCACCGGATCCATCCCACTTATCCGGGAGTGAAATCTTGGGTTGGTGGGCGGGGCGGATTGGCTCCGCGGGGGCGATCTGTGCAGCAGCCAGGTCGTCATAGTCCGCTTGCAGAGTGGTGAGATCCGATTGGAGAGCCCCGCACTCCGCCCGAAGACCGGCGGTCTCGGCACGAAGCGCGGTAACCTCCGCTCGAAGTCCCACCATCTCCTGCTTCAGACTCATGATCTCCACGGTCTGCTGCTGGATCACACCCCACAGTTGTTCCAAATCCGCCGGGACCATTTCGGGACCAGACATTCTGTCACGGAGTCAGACCAGAAATGAATGATCGAAATATGTCCCCGTGTAGCGCAGCGGAAAACTCAAACGCGGATACACACGAGTGAGTAGGTAAACCACGCAGTTTGGTCTGAGAACGCTCCAAAATGGAGTTGGGATTTCCACCAAGAAATCCGCGTTCTCACACGCACACAAACAGGTAAATAAAGCGCTCCGAGGAGCAGAGAGATTACTCACGTGAGTTGGCGAAGAGATGGGACCTGATGTTGAGTCTCGCATGAACTCAATGTCTGGTGCTGGACAGAACCCTACTTCCTGCTTAAATACCTGTGTGAAGTTACTTCCGGGTCCTCGTGACCTCACGTGACTCGGTGCGTGTGACAAAAATCAATGCTTAAGATGTCCACAATTAGTTAAAACAAATGTTTTACTAATTTTTTTACACAATTTTGTTGAAGTTTTGGACCATTGTCCCAAAATCAACCAATTTCACAGGAAAATACAACTATTTCATAATGTGGTGATTTCATATGAATTTGTATGATGTCACTCATAAAACCACGAACACAAAACTCTGCATTCAAAACTATTTTTCCAAAATTGTCTTTTGTAGAAAAATGACACATACATGCATCATATGAATAGATCTGGCTACCAACTAACACAAAACATTACTCTGAATATCCCAGTTGTTTTATACTTTTTGCATTGTCAGTGATACACTGTATACAAGTCTACAACACAAAAACAATATTTTGGTCTGGCCACAGTGCCTCATCTACATCACAAGCAGCATTCTCCCTGGCTAAACAATGGGGAAAGAATCTACTGAAGTGATGAATCCAGCTGCTGAAAGACACATCATTCTTCACCATATGCAACATCAACTTCGCCATGTGCATACCTCATTACATGGAGAAGAGGCATGGTAGTCATATGTCTGCAGTTGCCATGCTAGGCTAGAATAAGAACACTGACACAATTTAGATTATATATCTAAGACGGACATAAGAATTTAAAAATCCCACAATTAACCACTTTTATACTAGATCTAAGATTTTTCTATAAATAATTTACATATATAACACATTGTCTTCTGTGATGTGCATCATAAACATCTGTTAATATCTCAGAAAATGTAGGTTAGAGTTTCCCTACAACCTTAACACAGATTACAAAATGTAATTTTCACCATGTAAACAAATCAGTCTCCCATGAGTAAGAACCTCAGGAATTATAATAACAGCCACAAACAGGTTCATAGTTCTGTACATGTTTAACATCCCATGTTTAATATTAGGCTTTTTATTGTTGTCAATTTGTTAGACTGTGAATAATATATTGATTGTTTCTCTCACACAGCTCTGATGCATGCTGTGGTGTTTGGGAATGTAACAGCCATCATCCAGCGCATGTACTCACGTCGCTCACTATATCACACGCGCATGAAAGATCTGAAGGACTTCATTCGTGTTCACCGGCTGCCACAACAGCTGAAACAACGCATGCTGGAATATTTCCAGACCACCTGGTCTGTGAATAATGGCATTGATGTCAATGAGGTGAGAGTGCTTGGCATTATCAAGTGTTTTTTTCTTATTAATTTACATTTTATGTAAAATTATTTTAGCCTGTGCAGAGATATCTTTTTTACCACACACTTTTTTACAACACACCATCCAAGGTGTTGGGGAATATAATTTAAAGTGCCCCTATTATGGATTATGACAGGTTCATTTTCGTTTTGGGAGTCCCCAACAACAGGTTGACATGCATGCAAGGTGAAAAAACACTTTCATTGTCTTATAATATGCATTTATTTTTACCTTATTTGCTCAACGACTCCAAAACGATTTGCTCAACGGTTCATTTTTCTGAACTCCTCCTTTGCGTGATGCTAATCTGCGGTGATTGGTCAATGACCCAGTCTGTTGTGATTGGTCTGGTGCGTGCAGTGCATGTCGGAAAAGGAACACCCATCACCATGACATTAAACACCCAAATAGCCATGGTATATGCGTTAGCCAAACACAGAAACATATTGATAAAGCACTGCAGTTTGTACGCCGACGTATTGCTCTATTCTTTAACAGAACTCCAAGTAATAACAAAGATAAACTTTCACTATTTATTGACACATTTCTAGACAATTGCGAGTGAACAGATATTGCTGTTAGCCGGTTAGCCAGAGACCTACAAGCTGCGCAAAAAAAAACACAACACACACAATTAAATACGTATTTTGCATGCTACAGAGTACATGAGAGCAACAGTTTTTAAAGGATTACTCCACTTTCAGAATAAAATTTTCCTGATAATTTACTCACCCTCATGTCTAATTGTCTAAACCTTTAAATCCTTTAAATAATTTTAAGTCAAAAACAAAGTTTTAAAGGAAGAAATTATTTTTTTTATTATTGTTAATTGTAAACAATAGTAAAGAAGGTTCTTTTTTTCTGCAGCTCTTACATGATTTTCCTGATGAGCTGCGTGCTGATATAGCCATGCACTTAAACAAAGATATCCTGCAGCTGCCCGTGTTTGATGGTGCTAGTAGGGGTTGCCTGCGCTCTCTCTCCCTCCATATCAAAACCACTTTCTGTACACCGGGGGAATATCTCATCAGACAGGGGGATGCATTGCAGGCCAACTACTTTGTCTGTTCTGGGTCACTGGAGGTTCTAAAGGACAACATGGTCTTGGCTATTCTGGGTTTGTAACATTTCCTTGTTGCTTTTCTACCATTTGACTTTTTTTTTTTTTACTTTTTTTTTGGACATTATACAGTATATTGATTTTCCTTCTGAATGCTACATCTTGATGTACTATATGTTAATGGAATGTTTTAGGTGTATAGCTGTCAATTACCACAGCAGCTACTTTCGACTCAGACACCTTAATAGCACAAACACGGTTTATTTTAATTGTTTTTTTTTTCTTCTAAAAATTTCTGTTGTTCAAGTGGTTGCTTTAAATATACTTCTAGTAGTGGGATTATTGGTATATATGGTCTACAGTACAACTACAGTACACTGGTAAACAGAATTAAATATTAGATTGGTATAAAAATAAATTATAATAGAGTAGTTGATTTTATTCAATGTTGATCTCATTACAGGAAAAGGAGATCTGATTGGCTCAGACCTGCCAGGCCAGAATCATGTGATGAAGACGAATGCAGATGTAAAGGCACTGACATACTGTGACCTGCAGTACATCAGTATGAAAGGTTTAAGTGAAGTTCTTGAACTATATCCTGAGTATGCCAGCGTCTTCACTACTGACATCCACCGAAACCTCACATACAATCTGAGAGAGGGCAGTGAGACTGAGGTAAGACTACAATCTCTCAACACACATACATACTTACATAACCTAAACCATTCATTATTACTATCAAAGCTAGTTAATCAAAAGTAGCTATTTCACTTCTCTATTCAATCCGTTTTAGAAATAATAGTTAAGAAATTTGGCTTGCTGTACTTGTATAAGGGGCTTGGGCCCAATACTCAGCTCAAGCCTCAAGTTAACACCCCACTCTTTATGGACTTCAGAATATTTAGATAAGGTAAATATAAGTAAAATATAGGAAGAACTGTCTGCAACCTAACCACATTCTCTATTCTTTAAAACAATGGTAAATGTGAAATACAATCAGCTGCCATCTTGGGCATTCCAGTTTTTCTCATTCATTGTATTGAAAGAGTGGTTTGTGTTAGCTATATCATAGATATGTATACATAGATGCCTCATTAGTGAGTGTTTCTATGGGCCGCTATACGTAAGCCATCCACCATATTGTAATGGTCAACTTGACGTCACTTGATGGTCTGTGAACTCATAGGATGGTAAATGAAGTCAAGTTGAGCGTTACAAGATGATGGACTCGTCTGTGTGCTTGGAGTGGTTGATTGGGGCATCTATACAAAACTATGAGCTATATACTGTACAGTCTCTGACCATTCCCTGATGTTTTTACTTTTACAGCAGAACTTCCCAGACTCCAGTATATTAACTGAGAATAAACGTCCATCCATTGTAGAAAAGGCTGATGAACCAGACAAGTACTTCCACGTCCCACCTGTTCCAAATACATGCCGAAACCTTCTTCTGCCCAATCTAGGCAGCCCAGTACGACGTACGTCATTAGGAAATCTTTTAGGGGAGGAGTTACTGCAATTCAACAATCTGCGACACTGTCGTTCACCTGTCAGGGGTTGGAGTTCAAACCCCTCCCCCAAACATCAGACCAAAGTACAGAAACAAACCAATCCACCCTCGCCTACACCCAAACCCACCCATAGGGCACAGACAGATTCTGGAGGTACAGGACACAAACCTGCCAAACTGCTCATCCCCACTCTCAACTGCTTTGGACCACCAGATCTTAGTCCAAGGTAACATAAATTCTTAAGAAGCTGAAGAAATATATTATTAATACATCAGTTTGACTGAAAACATTTCTCTTTCCTGTGTTAAAGTATTTCCTATTAAAAAGGATGCAACATTTCTACCACAGATTAACAAAAACATGATTTGCTACTTGTTGTGTAAGGTGCGTCAAGGCCATGACACACCAATTTTACATCAAAGAACTAGCGTCTATGAAAGCTAGGTGTTGTTGACTAGTATTGTCTGAATCTGGGCCAAAAAGATGCACTTGAACACACTGCAAAGAATGTACATTCCTTCCTCAGAGAAAGTAATTGTTTATACCAGCAGTAATTTATATTTGTCATTTAAAAAAGGACACAATAACTAGGACTGTGGATATACAGACTGTTAAAAAAGCAGCAGTTGCTTACTATTTTGAATATGAATGATGTTGATCAGTTGATCTTCACTTTCTTCATTCCATATGGCCATGTCATTTGAAAATATTTAGGGGTTCAAGTGCGTAGCCATGAAAGCCTATTATAATTATTAGAATGGCCAAGGACCAACAATCTCCATGTAAAACTGATCATGCAGACCAAACTGTAAGTCGTAGAGACTTGAAACTTGGAGGGATGGTAGCATTCACACAGGCGACAACATCACCAAGGGGCTCTACGGCGATCAAAAGTACAAAATCACATGTAACTCCTAAACTGTCAGTCGCAGGCTCAAATGCCTTATGTCATTGGAATCCTTGGCTCATACTGGACAAAATGCAGATTGATCGTGAGCCTGGTGAAATTTTGGGGTATTTGGGATTTTTTAAAAACCTACATTTACAAATCCAACCAGTGCAGAAAGATTCTCTAGAGAGTGAATATCAATAATTATCAAAAAAAAAAGTTAAACTTTCGACTCACCATCGCAAAGGGATGCAAAAATGTTTGAAAGGGACAGGGCCACTTTTAGTAAAATGCCTATAGGCATTTCTCCTTAAGGGAATGAGATATCTTCACCAAACTCAGAACACTTATGTAAGAACTCAATCTGAGGTCACAGGACAAAAATCACGGGGCTTGACCACTTGACGGCGGTTTAAGAGGAAAAAAACATAAAAATTACTATACCTACACAACAGTTTGTCCTGTCAGCATGACAATCACTCAGAACGAAACTCAGTGGGCCTGTTTGACTCATGGCCCCAGAGGTCTGTGAGAAATTTGAAAGAAATCGGCCACTGGGGGCAATATCGCATTATTCAAATGCGTAAACAATTGTACATTGCACGTTTTTTTCACACATACACGTAATATTTGTATTATATGATAGAACTCCTCATTCTGAGCAACTTGTGTTTGTTAAATGATTAAGAAGATGTAAAAGACCTACTTTTGCGAACTAGTCCTAGGTTTTACACTTAATCTAGAAAAAAAAGCAGTACACTGCAGTACAATTCTCTGGTCTCTCTAGGTTAATAATTATCAAAAATGTTGGAATTTACGCTTTGGGAAACTATAATGGGGTGGTTTAGAAAAGGGGCCTGACCAAATGTACCCAAAATTCTATAAAGCCAAACGGAAAACTGAAACTTCACAAAACTTGGTGAGCACATTCGACAGGTGACTCTAAACAAGCATGCAATGTTTTAAGGAGATCAAAGCACAGCTGGCACTATAGCAGTTAAAAGGATTCAGAAACACTTTATTTCTAATTTGCTTTTTTTAAATTACTGATTTAGGTGGTTACAGGCTTACATAATATCTTTTTTCATATGCGCTAAGCACTTGAATCCCAGTAATCACTGCTTGCAGCTGTATTTATGTATTGCAATGCGCAGGTAGAATTAGAATAGCCTTCACTGTGTGCCCTTTTGACTTTGCTCACTTTTATCACTTTCACTTTTCTTTTCATGCACTGGTTTGCTAAGCTGAACAGTCAATCAGAGAGATTGAAGTTAACATGCTCAATCGTCCAAAAATCCCCTGATCCATTAGATCCATGTAATGCAGACGGTGTGGAACACACTATATCTGAGCTGATAGATGCTCAGTGACTGTTTGACAGTTGACCGTCAATTTAGTGTCACAGCCTTTACACCTTCTTATTGTGATGAGCAGAGTTGCCTACTCCTGTATAAATGAAGTAGACAGTATGAATACTTTTAAAGAGATCTCTATTTGACTCTGTATCTGACTATATATGGCTTTTTATAGAGTTGTGGATGGAATTGAGGACAACGGACATGTGTTTCATTTTAATGTGGAGGACACCAATGCCAAAACTAGTACAGTTACATCTATGGGAAGTAAGACACTGAACGGTAATATTTTATTTGTAGTATTTAAGTCACATACCGTATAGATCATTTGGGTCATTGCATCTTTGTTTTAATGCAGGGTCTGGTCAGGTGAATGCGTCACTGCTTCAGGAGACAAAGGAAGTGAAAGAGACCATTGATCAGCTCAACAAGAAGGTACAGTGACAATCTCATTCCTAAACACAGAGACATTAAATCTTTCTAAAACATTTTTTTACTTACAGTACAAGCTCAGAAATAGTAATTATGACATGAGGTGTACTCAATGAAGGATGCAAATTGTTTCCAACTGATGGTTTATTTGAATTTTACGAATCTCATGTTTATATATACTTCGCAGATGGGCAACCTGAAACAGGAAGTGTCATTTCTAACAAAGGATTTGCATCACATAATGCACCTCCTGCAAGCACAGATGGCCGTTCGTCACTACACAGCACCATTGTCTTCCTGTCCCTATGGAGTCCACATGATGTCCAGTTCTTCTGTCAGTATGTCTCCAGCCTATGTCTTGGGTTCCAGCATCCACATGCAGCACAAAGACCATGTTGTCCCTGAAGGTCTCCTGGGTTCCACATCTTGGAGTCACAGCAGACCTAGTGGTATGGCCACAAACTCCCTGTAGCTTTTGTTTTTTCATTGGTGATACCATCTATTTCTGTATACAAGTTGGCAGAGACTTCATCATCATTTGATTAAAATGTTTCTCTGGTATGTACAGGTGGCTCTGGTTGTGCTCAGCACACTGACAAACAAGGACACTTTCACCAGCATGAGCCTAATGAACCCTCTCCTGTCAAAGCAAGTGAACCCTGTTCCCATGACTGGAGTTCCATCTACACCTCAGTTCCCTCCAATATCAGCCACCATCACTTCTCTCCAGGCTCCTCTCTCCTTAGCATCAGCCCAGGAACCCAGGGTCCAGCACTTGGAGAGAGTCCCCGAGCAGAGGGCTTATCACTAGGCATTTGTGCTGGAGATGGAGCCAATGCCAGTATCAGCCAGTCACATCCTGTTTTGCATACACTGTTTCCTCAAACATTGGGTGGTTCTTCATTTGCTTGCAAGGTCACACCAAGCTCGTATTCACAGCTACACATTTCCACAGAACCAGCGTTTCCCTATTTCACTCCAACTGTGGAAGAAGAAAACAGGACTCCAGAGTTAGTACCTTCCACTTTCCTACAAGAGAATTCTCCACCCTCTCCAAAGGAATCGGACATTGTTCACTCTTCTCTTGAGGAGTCATCTGAGGTAGAGCACACCAGTCGGGAGTGCCTACTGGGTAATCAAAGGCTGGGCCAAGATAGTGAGACATCAGAGAGCAGGTCCAGTGGGTCGAGTGTAGGACTTTGTAGCCAATCTGAGAGCACAGAGACCACATGGTGCCTGGATCTGATGGACTAACAATGAGGAAAGACTATAATCAAAACAACCACAATTTCTGTTTGAATTTTAACACTATTTTCCTTCCATTATGAATTTCATTACGTTCAGAGTATAAAGAGAAGAAGCTGCTCAGCAGATATTCATCTGGACCATCAACAAATACCTTTTCCACCAACAGGGTGTCAGAGCCAGTGCCTGATCTGGAAACTTTTCCTGTTCCACTGCAGAAAATGGCAGTAATGGTGTGGAAAAACTGGTGCCACAACAACTTCTAAAACCTGCTAATCTCAAACAAGAAATCACAAAATGTTAGAGGCCGGGGCCTGGTTGTGCTTACCAAGTAAGTTTTCAAAACTAGAATAATTAACACACACACGCACACAAAACATTAAATTGTTCCCATTACAAGCAGTCAAGCTATTATCACTGTTCTGGCAAATACACCGTATTTGCTATACACACAACCAGCTGTGTGTATAGCAAATATGGTCCTTCTTTTAATTGTTAAAAGGGTAGTTCACTCAGAAATGAAAACGGTATAATTTACTCAGCCTCTTGTTATTTTAAACCCATGAAACTTTTATTTTCATCACACAAATTAAGATATTTTTCTAATCAATATTTTCTCATCTCTCTTATCAATACATTTAAAGTCCAAGCAATCACAATTTTCAAGCTTTAAAAAAGTTCAGAAAGACAATATACTTATGACCTGTCCATATGAATGGACTGGTTTAATCCAAGTCTTCCCAAGAGACAATTATGTTACAAATGTCCACATCCGCTCTTACATTAAAAATAAGTTGAGAAATGGTTTTTGCAAAAGTGTCAGCTGAAAGTTATGTCTTATAAATGTTTTTCAATATTGGGCTCTAATTTCAGTTATATGGACCAGCAACACTATATACAATGCCTATAGAACAATCATACCCCTTTGAAACCCCATTCCAAATAGCTTTTCCAGCCTAATTTACAATTTTGTTCATACAACATAAAACCAATGAAAAACAAAACACAACAGTTCTGCACATTAATAAAAAAAAAAAAAAAACTAGTATAACAGAGTTGGAAAAGTCATCAGTCCCCTGATTTAATACATCGTAAAGCCACCTTTTGCTTTAATTACAGCCATCGGTCTTTTTGGATATGTCTGTACTAGCTCCTGTACAAGCACACCTTGATTGGGGAATATTTGCCCATTCTTCCTTGCAGAATTGCTGAAGTTCAGTCAAATTCTGTGGTGAGTGGCAATGGACCGCTCTCTTCAAATCCATCCAGAGATTTTCTGCCACTAGAGGACATTCACCTTATCCTTAAGCCATTTCGTTGTTTTGGCAGTATGTGTAGGGGTCATTGTTGTGTTGGAAGGTGAACGACCTGCCCATCTTCAGCTGTCTAGCAGAGGGACGCAGGTTTTCCTCAAGAATTTGGATGTACTTGGCAGCATCCATTTTCCCTTCAATCCTGACCAATCGCCCAGTCCCAGCTGAAGAGAAACACCCCCACAACATAATGCTGCCACCACCTGTGTTTGCCTTTTGCCAAACATAGTGCTTGGGGTTCAGTCTAAAAAGGTACATTTTGGTCTCATCAAACCACAGCGCCTTTTGCCAGATGGTATCAGACTCTTCCAAATGTGTTTTTGATTAGAGCAAGGCTTCTTTCGTGCCACCCTGCCATAGAGGTCAGCTTTGTGTAAAGCTTGGGAGATAGTTGTCTCATGCACACTGACTAGACCCAGTCATAAAGGCCTCTGGCCTCCTGGTAGCTTCTCTTATCAACATCCTCCTGGCTCTGTCATCCACTTTGGACAGACGGCCTGATCTAGACAATGTGCTGGTGGTGCTATATGCTTTCCACTTCTTAATGATGCTCTAAACAGTACTCCGCAGGATAACTAAAGTCTTTGAAATGTTTTTGTAGCCTTCTTCTAACTTGTGCCTTTCTACAGCTTTATCCTGGTGGTCTTTTGAAAACACTTTCCCAACCATGGTGAATTCTTTGCCATACCATGCACTACTAACAGTGGAATCTTCAAGAAACAGCTCATTTTATTCTGAAGTAATCAACACCACTATTATTTATATCAGTGGGGCAATTAGCCTGGTGTTTAATCTGGAAGTTGACTGCTTGCACAAGTTTATAATGGTATACTCTACGGGGATGATCACTTTACCAAACCAGGAATTTCACTGATTAATTTTTAATAATCCTCCAGATTTTTTTAATGATATTTTAAATATATTAAATATATATTTTAAACGAGTGTTATAATGTGCACATGCAGCTCAAAAAGTTGGACTTAATTTTTTTCCAGGGTGTAACGTGACAAAAGGTAAAGGTTTTCACAGGGTATGATGATTTTCTATAAGCACTGTACTGTAAAATGTCAGCTCATTAACCATTAGATAATCAAGTGGCAAAAATGCAAACTAATTTTGAACTGCTTTATCTTTTCAGAAACCTGGTTCCTGCCATCTCATTCTTAAAACTCTAAAACTATGCAAAGCTACAAGTGAATTGTCATCAAATGGTGAGCATCTTCACTAAAAAAAAACTTGTGACTGTATTGTCTTGTTGTTCATGAGTTCACTTAATATGTTAGTTGTCTACCGTGGACATCAGTTGTAAAATTCACAAGATTCAAAGATTTCAAAAATCACTTTTACTCAAGTATGATTTTCTGTGTGTCTATATGTTCTTGTACTCTGAAATTGAATGAATATTTTAAATTGCTGCAGATATCTAGAACAGAGCATGTACGTACAGTACAGTACTTTATCATTTCACTTTACCTATAAGAGCTTGACTGTTTACTCAAATGGGACATATCAAAGAAAAGCAGGCAAATGCACTGGAATAAAAAATTACTGTGGAGTTAGATTATATTCAAAAATATATTGTATTACATTCATAACAGTTCTTGCAGCAAACTAATCTGACATACCTCTATAATCTATGTCCATGATAAACCATGATATTTATTTTTTCAATCAAAAGACCTCATCATAATGTATTATTTGATGACCATGTAGTACAGGAAGAAATGTTACCATAAAATTAAAAGCCCAGAATGTATCCTCAAAAGGATTATTCTGTGTAACTTTCAGAACAGATAAAATTACAGCCACATGCACAGTTGACAGAATACTGCATGACAAATTAAAAAAACTTATTAATAACAGTTATGCATTTTAAATATCCTGAGTATTGCTGTCATTGTTTAATCTGGGAATGTTGCATGTTGAAATTACGTAAAACTTTTAAAAGCTGCTGCCAGAATTCCAGTAGTACTCTATTGCACTAAGTAACTAAAATTAATGAAACTCAGGGTTTATTTTTTCATTTGCACAATGACTACTTAAACCAGTAAGGAGATATTTAAATTCTACATTATATGCAACATGGACCTGCACACATATGAAAAAATAAAGACTTGGACTCTTGTATGTGATTATAGTGTATGTAATGAATAAAGTTTTAAAGTTTTAATAAATGTTCACAGGTTATTTGAGTGGTCATAAAAGTAGCATTGCAGTAGAAAACTGGACAAACATGATTATAAACTTATGTATGTTTATATATATATATATATATATATATATACCTTTAAAAACTATGACACTAAATACTAAATGCAGATTTCAGTTGTTCTGTGGAGGGCTGTTTATGGTTTCATTGCTTATCAAACAAAACTCTTTGTCAAACTGTTTGATTGCTTTCATTTACATTAACCTTGAATCTTGTATAAAATGGCAGATTTTTTTTCCCTCTTTTTACCACTTCTTGCATGGTAATTCTTATTCCAAATGTAAATTTGCTTTGTGTGCATGCAAATGTATATAATTATGAGGGTTCCAATAAAACACTTTTTCCCTTAGTGTGTTCCTAGTATCTCTGTACATATAAGCTATCTTAAGCAGGGTCACATTTAACTTTCTCTAAGGGGCAATATTTGCCCCCTGGAATTTTTATTTTTATTATTATGATCGCTTTATTAAATATACTTGTATTTTCTTCTAATTTAAATGAATTCATTCAATCTAAATTAGTACTATAGGCTGTTAGCAATAACATTTTTAGCAATGTCAACAAAAGCCTTTACACCGGCAGTGTGGAGCAGAAGCTGCATTTGACTTGGCATTTGTGAATTAACACAGAATGTTTAATGCAACAAAAAAAAAAATATTTACATAACTACATAATATAAACATAATGTAATTTCAAATACAAACATTTTAAAATGTTTAAGATTGCCATAGTGGCTTTTTTGTATTTACACTCTTTAATACTGTATGACTGAGGTGTGTCAGAGTAGACATACACCGTAAAAAGTTTTCACCAGTTTCAACTTGAAACTTGATTAAGTTAAATCAACTTAAAAGTACAAGTCATTTCAACTAATAAGTTAAATCTACTTGAAAGTTTATTGTAGTGAGTTGCAATGAGTTTTAAGTTGATTTAATTTTAAGACAGCTGCTAATCTTAAGATTAAAAACTTTTTACAGTGTATTAGATGTTACAAATATAATCTGTAAGCTAATTTTGACAGGTTATCATTGTTCTATTACTTTGCTTGCCATCGCTATCAGAGCCCGCACATTGGAGTAAAAATGGGTTGAAAAAGTCTTGTCTCCAAACTAGAGCTTTACGCTTTGTTCTGCCCTTGATATCTGTTGCCGCATATCCAAGATACCAAAACCGCCCTCTGGTGTCTTTATTGCAGTGCTTTCAATGAGAAACATTTGCCATCAATAGCCTGACATAAAGGGCGTCAAAATTACAGTGCAGGGGTATAATTTTGGCATTATGACATGGTATTTTGAGGCACGATTTTCATTATAGGATGCCTTGGAATTGAAAATCAGTTGGATTTTTTAATGGATGTCAGTGGAAGAGAAGCTTCAATATCCTAAGTTCAGTTCAGTTCAGTAATTGTCTTTTGTGAAACAATAGCTGATCACTTTATTAATTGGCAGCCTGACTGCTAATCTTCAAGCTGAGGGACTTAAGCTTGTTGATGCAGTTCCTGTTACTTTTTCCACAAACTGCCCTTCTTTCAGAAGAAAAAAAATTATGAAGCCTTCTTTCAGAACTTGAAACTCTGAACTCAAGGGTACATTTGTTCCGTCATCATACTAAGGAGTTGCACTTGAACCTCTCACACTTGAAGCAAGACTTTTCCACTCCATTGTGTGAAAAGGTTATGTTCTTTGTTTTCTGCCCACTACAAGATATTCAATGGTTTCTTGGACAATCAGACGACAAAAGACCCCAGACACATTATTGTTTTTTTTTTTACAATCGATATGTTTAATAAGACTCCTATGGATTGGAAATGGATTTAATTTGGAACCTGTTTTTTCCTTTGGTTTACCCTTACAGTTGTTATTTTTGGAAAAAAAAAAACTAAGGTGCATAAAACATGTTACAGTAGGTCACTATCATCACCACCCTCATTCTCTGTATTTGACAGGTTTTGTCAGTGTTGTAGTTGAAACCAGCTCATTCGAGTCCAAGCCAGGGTAAGACCAGAAGGCCTGGTCTCTAAAACTAAAATGAAATAAAGCTACAAAAACACTACATTTTTGTCCTCGCTTCGTTTTATGGCTCTAGAAGATTTTTCATACAGCTTGAACTATTAAAGGGGTCATGGGATGCCCATTTTCCACAAGTTGATATGATTCTTTAGGGTCTTAATGAAAAGTCTATACTATACTTTGGTTAAAAATTCTCAATGGTTGTGTAAAACAACACCTTTTTTACCTTGCCAAAATGAGCTCTGCAAAAATCATCCCATTCTGAGGGATTGTTCCTTTAAATGCAAATGAGCTCTGCTCGCCCCACCCCTCTCTTCTCTCTGTGGAGTGACGAGCTGCTCCGAGAGATTGTTTACTTTAGCCGCATTTAGTGCGTTTAGCCGTGAAACTTGCTAACTAACACATTATTAGGAAAGGTGATTGCATTCATAGAAAATCCTTATACTCACTTCTGTTGTAGGTGAAGCTGGATCATGAATGATTTGTGCGAACATAGACGCATTTATGTAGATCGGGAGGTGCATTCAATTCACAAACAAACGTAATCAACTGCATCTTCAGCGGCTCAGATGTCGGGAGTAAATGACGACTATGTTCATTATTACATCCAGCAACACACCTCAATCTGAGATATTCTTGTCTAATTTACATCCCTGCTCCGGCATCGAAGCGATGGAGGTTGGACTGTTACAGCTGATCTGAGGTAAGACGCTCATATCAAACAACTATCGTGGGAGCGGCCTCTCTCGGTGTGACGCCACACTGACAGGCATCTGAGAATGGCTTGAATTGAAAAAGGGGATATTATTTTTACAGATTAATTAAAAACCACTGCATGGATTTTTATCATTATAGGGTAGATGTGTACATACACTGCCAACACACATTAATGTTCAAACAACATGAAAAAGTGAACTTTGCATTCGTTAGCCCTCCTTATGACGTCCTGAAGCCCCCCCCCCGCAATGATCTGAAGGACTGGCCCGTTCACCCCTGGAATACGATTTTAAATGCGAAAAGCTAAACCGAATACGATTTCAACCGAGGGGTACCCCTCCGATCTGATTTCTGCCACCTCAGATTCTATTTGACCCACTCCAGCCCCCCAAAAAATGGTCGATTTTAACCATTCGATGCGGACAATCACCAGTGTATTTAAACTTTCACTGCTAAATTTCAATGTACTTTTGCGCCTTGTCTAGTGCTGAGCCAAATAGACGAGTTATCACAACGATTCAGTGTTTTCAACCGCAAAAAAAAATGTTTCAGACATTTAAATTAATTACTAGCAAAAAAGAGATCTGTTAAATACTGTACACCCTGATGTTTGTGAGTTTGTTAATGCACTGGTGTGTAAGGAAAGTGCCAACAATCTTTTCAATTAAAATCTGACAACGTATTTTATTCCTATAGAATAACCCCCACCAGAATCATACAAGCCCCCAGGTCACATGTTTTGGCACCACGACTGAGTGCATGTACTCAGTACAATCTCCTAGGGTCTTAATTGTGTGTGGTTTCAAGTCGTGCCCAAAAGGGAGAAAAAAAAAAAATCAATCATTGGTCAAATTGGATAGCATTTAAATTAAATAAAATTAGGTGACACTAAGGTAATAATAACAATGATTATGATAATTTAATAATTTTCATTATAAATTCAACTCCATTACATTCTGATGATGGACTGTCCCATTTGGTCAAATCAAACTATTAGCATGAACATAGCCTGAAAGTTACTCAGGTTTTTGGAAGTGAAAATTGAGGTTAGCCACTCACTCTGAAGTAACTTACCCTAAATAAATTACTACATACCTTACTAAATATCCCAATGATAGAAACCTGGTGTGCTAAGTAAGGGACACATCCAAGATGTGCAGTACTGGGGTCCTCCATGACCAAAATCAAGAACCATCTCTCTAGCAGCACCAAACAGATCTATAAGCAAGACTTCCATTGGTTGGGCAAACAGACTCAAACTCATGGCATTGGTTGAGCCAAGCTGGTTCTGAATGCTTCAACAGAAAAATGTTTTGAAAATGTTATAGAGCCACATTGTAATCAACCTACCATCTTCACATATAAAACCAGGATAGCATATATTATTTTAACATTGCCACAAATGACACTTCATTCACCTCCATGTGAGATACTCATGAAAAAGCCCTCTGCAGTAGAAAATCTGCAAACTCTCTTCTGCGTATCACACGCTGCATTTTAAAAGTGTTGGACGAAGCAGTGGAGAAGGCCATCATGCGATCTTTCAGTTCTTGGAAGGTTCCGTCACGAACAAGCTGAACTCTCATCGGTCCGATGCTGCCTTTCATCCTGAAGGATCGGTAGATATCAGAGTCCTCCTGAAGGCAGTGATCTAACTGTTGGATTTAAAAGCAATATTCAATATAATGATCAGTTAAAGAGAACGGTATCTTCAAAGTTCTTAAATCAACATACAGATAATCACCTTGTATCTTTGTTCCTCTGAGAGGTTTCTCACACCCTTTAGCTCAACAAACACAAGATAATGCGGCTGAGCTATTCCAGATGCACTGCCTACAGCAAGCACAAACAACAAATTAAATGCAACATTCAATGCATTTATTTGCCTTTCAGTATTACATAAAAGATCAACTTAGGAAATCTAATTTCACGTTCCAGGTTCAATACAACTTACATTATACTGATGTTTACACAGACACACTGTTGTAATTCAATCGCACTAGTCCCACATACACTAACTGATCAAATATGTGCAAACTGCTAAATTGTAATAAATCTGGAACATACCATTTACATAAAAAGACTTTGCAAAAGACAAATGTTACCTAAAATGCCGCTCTCAACGCAGCTGTAGTCTATTAGTTTGGCTCCTGGCCACTGTGTCACTGCCTTCTTAAGAGCCCCCAAAAACAGTGATTCAGACACTTTCTCTCCACGCACACTCAACATCTGACCACGTCTGAACACACGTTCAACAAACGATTACAAAGAAAAGATAACTCATGTTCTAGTGGCTAGTGCCATATTCTACTGTTTGAGCTACAAGAATGAAGCTACTGCAGAGAACTTCACATTAACACATAAAGATATATTAAAAATGTAATAAGAAATTGTAATTACAATATTTAAAAAACTTAACTTAAAGTGTTGTGCTGTGTGGAACACTCAGTTTGTATTACAGTTTAACGAACATTTTATTTACATAATGTATAATAAAAATGTGTACCTATACTGAAACTCCACTTTTGGACACTGGTTATGAAACCCAACTATTTTCACAACATCTCCAATGCGATACCTGAAAAACATAGATGGCAGACTTTGGAGAAGGTTTACAACATACTTTTACCAATATTTTAATTTTAAAATTTCTTCATTATTTTACTTTCCTTTTTTTAAAAAAAAACAAAATACACAGTACATTAATTAAACCATCTGTGTCCTTAAAGTCTGTATAAAGGCAATCCAGAGAGTTATTTCTAGACACATTATAAATGTTAGATATGTATTGCTGAAACACGTTGCAAAGACTGTGAACTATGTAGCACTGAATTGACCTCTCAGTAAGCCTTGCCCCCCTCAATTACTGTCGCTCACTCGGAAAACAAACGCTTGGGTTGAGTTGCCTGGGAGGATAAATTTGGGACACAGAAGGACCATCATTCAAGTGGGACTTAAATATGCCATGGGGGATATATAAAAGATATTAAAATAAATATGTAAATATACAGCTCACAATGCAAATGGGAAAGCTTGACAACATCCCAGATTAACACTGTTCATGTACCACAGTGTAAGATTAAATTAATTTACATTTAAAGGAGAAGTCCACTTCCAGAACAAAAATTTACAGATAATGTACTCACCCCTTGTCATCCAAGAAGTTCATGTCTTTCTTTCTTCAGTCGTAAAGAAATTATGTTTTTTGAAGAAAACATTTCAGGATTTTTCTCCATATTGTGGACTTCTATGGTTGTAAATGATCCCAGCCGAGGAAGAAGGGTCTTATCAAGCGAAACGATCTGTTATTTTCATAAAAATAATACAATTTACATACATTTTAATGTCATACACTCATCTTGTCTTACTCTGCCTGAACTGTTTTTTTCCGGTTCATGATAGTTAGGGTATGTCGAAAAAAAAAACCCATCTCATGTTCTCCCTCAACTTCAAAATCGCCCTATATCGCTGTTTTACCTTTTTTGTTAAGGGTGTTTGATCTTCTTTGCATATTAACTTTGCTTCTTGGTTAGTGCTTCTGCAGTGATGTAGGATGATTTTGAAATGATTTTTTGTCTTGAACCAGAATACACAGAGCTCAGGGAGAGCAAGACAAGATGAGCGTTTGAGATAAAAAAAAGTATTGTATTTTTTTAGTGGAAATAACCGATCGTTTCGCTAGATAAAACCCTTCTTCCTCGGTTGGGATAATTTACAACCGCGTTTAAACTGCATTTTGGAAGTTCAATATCGGGGCACCATACCAGTCCATTATATGGAGAAAAATCCTGAAATGTTTTCTTCCAAAAACATCATTTCTTTACAGCTGAAGAAAGAAAGACATGAACATCTTGGATGACAAGGGGGTGAGTACATTATCTGTAAATTTTTGTTCTGGAAGTGGACTTCTCCTTTAACCAGGTTATTATGGAGAAGGACTGAAATGTAGACCTTCGTTTTGTGTTTTTGACCTACACTGTACATGATGTGATTACAGTTCGCTTTGTACATTAGCATGTACTCACTAACTTTATTGTTAGCTAGTTTTAGCCAAAGATATCTTGCTGAAGCACAAGATTACATTAACATTCTGTTTGAGTAGATGAAAAGATGAAACTTAATTGTGACCCTGGACCACAAAACCATTCATAAGAGTCAATTTTCTGAAATTGAGATTTATACATCATCTGAAAGCTGAATAAGTTAGCTTTCCTTTGATGTAAGGTTTGTTATGGATATGACAATATTTGGTGGAAATACAACTATTTGAAAATCATGAATTCGAGGGAGCAAAAAAATCAAAATATTGAGAAAATCGCCTTTAAAGTTGCCCAAATTAAGTTCTTAGCAATGCATATAACTAATCAAAAAAATAGTTTTAATATATTTATGGTAGGAAATGTACAAAATATCTTCATGGAACATGATCTTTACTTAACATCCTAATGCTACAAATATACCCATGCTACTTAAGATTGATTTTTTGGTCCGGGGTCAAAATTAGAGCTATGACAACCAAAAAATCTATATTTTCATCTTCATTGTGATGTGGGGTTGAATGCTTTAGGGACATTTTGCTCTGTTTTGGTTGGGTTTAGGAAATGGAATAAAAATAAATTCCATTGCATATCCTCTCAGGATACCTGGAATCAGTGTCACAAGTACCCCAGGCATATTATTTGTCCATTTTTGTAGCATAAACACCATCAAACCGATGAAACCTTTGGCTCTTTTAATGTTTTTCTATGGCACTGAAACCTAAAGATGTCAGAGTCTGAGTGCAACTAATACTCAACCGCCATCGTTTTAGGGGAGGGTCTTACCGGTAGGTCAACTGTGGAGTTAGACCGTTAAACAGTTTTCACCATTTTTGCATTAAGGGCGGGCCTGAAATCATGTCTTGATGATGCACTGCAGCCACTAGGCATGGCCCCTCCCCAACACTATAATAACTAGAGCACATTAGCATCAGTGGTTTGCCCGCTCAGTTGAGAGTCACTGTCATTACCGTTAGTTACTGCAGCCTACAGTTTGCTGGCTACCTATTTCCCATAGCGTCCTCTTTCCTCCCTCCCTTCACAGAGCCATGGTTAAGTTGAGTAATTCTGGATGTTTTCTCTATTTAAGACTATTGAGATCTTCACAGAAAGATGGTAAAATAGCAGCTAAAGCAGGGAATTTAAAGAAATCCCAGTAAAAGTGTAGCAGCAGGATCATGAAACTGACCTGAATAATCCTGAAGCGTTGGTGACCAGCAACTCATAGTTATGTCCTTCCTGAAGCTGCTCCATCAAGAGAGTTTTGGGCCGCTCTGAATCCAGATCCTCCTCTGGTATGAACTCACAGAACATGGAGCGAGGACACAGGAGATATTGTCTGCTATCCTGCTGAGGCCACAGGTTCACACCTATCAGGCCTGAAAGATTAAATACAAACCATTATATACAACTGATGCATGCATTTTTTTCATATGCAGGTTGCCAGTTATCATCGTTGGCTAACTATGGCCGTAAGTTCCAATGGACCATAGCTGCTTTTGGGAAACGTAGCCTAAGATAGTCAGAGACTTCTTCCGAAAACATCAAAAAATTTAAATAATTTCAAACATTTGACCAGAAGTATACATTCAGTAATCCAAGGGAATATGCAATAGATAACATTTTTAAGCATTCTGTAATCTGAAGCGTAAACCTTCCAATCCTGCCCGTGGAAAAAACTCAAAGACTTGACTTATTACTTTAAAGGAGAAGTTCACTTCCAGAACAAAAATTTACAGATAATGTACTCACCCCCTTGTCATCCAAGATGTTCGTGACTTTCTTTCTTCAGTCGTAAAGAAATTATGTTTTTTAAAGGAAAACATTACAGGATTTTTCTCCATATCATGGACTGATATGGATGTGGAAGTATGGTTTGAACTTCCAAAATGCAGTTTAAATGCGGCTTCAAACGATCCCAAATGCGCTTGTAAACGATCCCAACTGAGGCAAAAGGGTCTTATCTAGTGAAATGATCGGTTATTTTCATTAAAAAAATACAATTTAAATACTTTTTAATCTTGTCTTGCTCTACCTGAACTCTGTGTATTCTGGTTCAAGACAGTTAGAGTATGTTGAAAAACTCCAATCATATTTTCCTACATCGCTGCAGAAGTACCGACCCAGTCTTTGCAAAGTGAACATGCAAAGAATATCAAACACCCTTAACAAAAAAAAGTAAAACAGTGATATAGGATGATTTTGAAGTTGAGGGGGAACATGAGATGGGAATTTTTCCACATACCCTAAACTGTCATAAACCGGAAAAAAAGAACACCAGAATTCACAGCGTTTAGGCAGAGCAAAACAAGACGAGCGTTTGGCATCAAAAAGTATATAAATTGTATTATTTTTATGAAAATAACCAATTGTTTCACTAGATAAGACTCTTCTTCCTCGGTTGGGATCATTTACAATTGCATTTGGAATAGTTTGAAGCCGCATTTACTACATTTTGGAAGTTCAAACTCGGGGCACCATAGAAGTCCACTATATGTAGAAAAATCCGGAAATGTTTTATTCAAAAAACATAATTTCTTTAGGACTGAAGAAAGAAATACATGAACATCTTGTAAATTTTAGTTCTGGAAGTGGACTTCTTCAAAATATCACTACAAACACACCTTCAGTGGCAGCATAGAAAGGGGAGTAGAACGGAACATCTTTACAGTAGTGCTGCCGCAACATCTCCCCATAAATCTGGTTGGAGCCCGAATCCACTGTCAGAACCAGGTGTAGCTGGGGCCATATTCTGAGTGCGATCCCCTCAAAGCCTTCCGCAAACTGGGCTGTGAGCTCAGCAGCTCTCTCTGGATCCGGCTTCATCATTTTCTCTAGAGCACGGCGCACATCAGCTTTCAGGTTCAGACCGGAGTTAATCATGCCCACTTCCACATCTGCAACAAGCTCTTTCCACTGTTCCTAAATCCAGACACACAGATTGCTACTCGGGATCTTTCTGCTCTGTTCAGTTTTCGTTATAAAACAACTGATCAGGCAAATCTGGGAGTGTAATCCAGCTTCTTTTTAATTCTGTTGTTTTCTATACACATGTATTCATTCATGGTACTACTGTGTTTTTTGGCCCAACAATCTGAGACCACACTGCAAAACTTCAATTGTCCTTGTTTACAACAGAAAAAGTTTTATGATTTAAAATGAACTGTGCATTATGCCTTGGTCACTAACCAAATAAGCATTCCTGTTCACCTGATAGCATTATATAGACTTTAAATTGCATTTAAACCTTAAAATAAACAATAATACAAAATAAATGATAATTGAGTACAATAATAATTGAGATGCACTCATTTAAATTGCAATTTTGATTATATACTTTGCAAAATAAATAATGTAACATAGAAGCTTTTTCATTAGTGGTCTCAGACTTTTTGTCCTCACTGTACCTGCAGGGCTCTGAAGGCATAAAAGACTGTAGAGCAGAAGTTGGATTCCAGCATGCCAAGATAGCGGTCCTTCAGCCCAAACAGCAGATGGAGATATAGGGCATCTCTCTCATTCAGCACCTACAGCCAAACAGTGTTTTTTAAATTCTATAAATTAGTGTGCCAGTCAGACTTCCAGTGCATTCGCAGCAGGGTTGTGAACTTGAGTTGCATGACTTGTACTTGACTTGGATTGAAGTAACAGCATAATCAATCATAACAATCAAACATTAACAAGAAGACTTTGACAAAGACTCAACTTTGAAATACTCAAATCTTTTTACATTTCAGTTTGTTTTGAGCAAAAATATATGTATTTTTCATTTCATTTCCAGTGTTCTAAGATCTCCTGTCCAACAGTTTACAGATAAAAAGATAATAAAAGCTCTGTTGTAACTCTGATGCAGTTGTAACCAAAATGTTCCATTTTTAAATGGTCAATACAGAAATGGAGCAGTAAACACAGGTTTAATGTTTGACTTTCCTTGGATACTTGGTTTCTGACCCATTAAAAAGGCATTAATAATTAATTACTCAATTTAAAAAAATTAACCATATGACACTATAACTTATTACTGGTTTTGCTTTGGTACTCCATTAAACTCCAAGACTGTTTGACTAAAAAATGTCAACCCAACTGCAAACTGATTGAAATAAAATTCTATTTCATATTATAAAATGTTATAAATACATTCCTGAAACAAGTCTGATTTGACAAAGAAAAACTTTGAATAAGAACTGCAAAAACAAATTTGTGTTCATCAGGTTTACTGTCAAAAAATTTCATTTATTCAATTCAGGCTTACTTTATTTCATTTTTCTTTTACTTTTATGTTTTTTTTATGGCTGCTACAATTAACAAACCAACTGGAATTACTGAAAAGCTTTGATGGTATTACGTTTCTCAGAGTTACTGCTATCTAGTGGAATTTTTATATTTCTTGCAGTTGGCTTTTAAAATGATTTTGTGGTCATTTATATTTTATTTTACTAGTTTTAAATATGTTGATTTTTATTTCTGGTAATGAAACGTTTTCATTTAGTTTAGTTACCAATAGCACTCATCTTTATAAGAAACAGTATTTTGAAAATACCTTTTTAAAAAAGTGAATGCAAATGTGGATTAAATCAATGTTTTGTGGAGTCATTTCCCCACAAAACAATTCATTTAATTTTCAAATCTGTATGTTCACATGAAATTGAACTGGGAAGTGATCTTTAAAAAGCCTATCAGATATAAATGACCATAAATTTACAATAATAATTAATACTCTGGCAGTGATTTTGTCAGTGACTTGTTTAAGACTTGAAGTCTTTAGGCTTAAGACCTGAAGGACGTTTTTCTTGATTTTCCTCGATTAATCATTTAAATTCCTTTATTATTATTATTATTATTATTATTTTTTTTTTTTTTTCAATTTAAATTTTTATATTTAGCCCTGTGATGGACTGGTCATCTCCTTAGGGTGTTTCCCCTGCCTGAATACACTAGGGTACTTATTCACACACAGAGGATAAGTACACTAGTGAAAAAAATAAATATACTGAAATGTATTGATTATTTTGTATTTCATGCTAAATATACTACACATACATTTGCATATTTATATACTGATAAAAATACCTTGCAATTGTAATATTAATATTATGAAATGTGCATTGTGCATAAGTAGCACTCCAATAAAAACTTTTAATTAAAAAATTTTTATCAGTAATTCCTGAGTAGTATGTAAGTACATGTTACATGTTACATACATATTAATAGATTTGAACTATACTTACTATAAAATAAATGTTTTTTTCCTTTAACAATTCTATCAGAAAATGCAACTCTTCTCTCAGAAAATTGTTGCAGTTGCAAATGCTGTGGTACTCACATGTTTTTTGTTTGCATTGGAACAGAGAAGAAAAGTCAAATCTGATACAAATCCACATAGAACCCAAAAAAAGCACTGGACAAAATTATTGGCACCCTTAACTTAACATTTGGTAGCACCCCTTTTGGAAAAAATAACTGAAATCAATCGCTTTCTATAACCAAGAATGAGTCCTCTCTACTGGAATTTTGGACCAATCTTCTTTTGCAAACTGCTCCAGGTCATTCAGATTTGAAGGATGCCTTCTTGTCCAGATTTAGATCTGGACTCATTGCTGGCCATTTCAGAACTCTCCAGGGCTTTGTTTGTAACCATTTCTGAGTGCTTTTTGAGGTGTGTTTTGGGTCATTGTCTTCCTGGAAAACCTCTGGTGGAGACACAGCTTTCTGACACCGGCCACTAAGTTGAGCCCCAAAATTCTTTAATAATCAGATAATCAGATTTCATGATACCGTTCAGTCAAGGCACAGTCAAGGCATCCAGTAACAGAACCAGCAAAGCAACCCCAAAACATCTTTGAACCTCCACCATGTTTGACTATAGGGACGGTGTTCTTTTCTTTGAAGGCCTCATTTCTTTTTCTGTAAACAGTGCCATCATGTCCTTTACCAAAAAGCTCTATTTTTGTCTCATTATGTTCTCCCAGGATTGTGGTTTTGTCACATAAGTTTTGGCAAACTCCAGTCTTGCTTTTTTTATGCCTTTGTGTCAGCAGTGGTGTCCTCCTGGGTCTCCTACCATAGCGTCTCTTTTCGTTCAAATGGCGACGGATAGTGCGAGCTGACACGGTTGTACCCTGTGTCTGCAGATCAGCT
Source organism: Labeo catla (assembly GCA_012976165.1). Classification (NCBI taxonomy): domain Eukaryota; kingdom Metazoa; phylum Chordata; class Actinopteri; order Cypriniformes; family Cyprinidae; genus Labeo; species Labeo catla. Next base: position 1,197,206 of record VONZ01000102.1, read on the forward strand.
TAAATTAGTTTGGAAGTTAATCGGGGTTCTTTATCCACCATTGTAACAATCCTTCTTTGTAGTTTTTCATTAATTTGGCTTATCCGTCCACGTCCAGGGAGGCTAGCTACAGTGCCATGGGCTGTAAACCTCTTGATGATATTGCGCACAGTGAACACAGGAATATTAAGATCTCTGGAGATGGACTTGTAGCCTTGAGATTGTCCGTGTTTTTCCACAATTTTATTCTCTCAAATCCACAGACAACTCATTACACTTCTTTCTTTTCTCCATGCTCAGTGTGACACACAACACAAAGGTTGCAAGTGTGATTACTATATTGCCCAAACCTGTTACTTGCCACAGGTGTGTCTAAATACAAATTACAGGAGCATCACATGCTTGAAAAGCAGTTATTTCTTACAATTTTGACAAGGTGCCAATAATTTTGTCCAGTCCATTTTTGAGTCCTGTGTGAAATATTATCAAGTTTGACTTCTCTTCTCAATTTTTGTGTGTTGTTGCAGTGCAAACAAAAACAATAAGCACGTGAACACCAAAACATTTGCAACTGGAACAATTTTCGGAAAGAATTGCAAGGGTGCCAATATTTTTGGCCATGACTTATTTACTAGGGTATTTTTTTTAGTGAAGATAAATGTAATTCAGCATTTATAAACTGCTATTATTGTTGCATCCAACCTAAGCTAATAACAGTATAATTGGTTTGCATGTGGATGCTGTACCATGTCTGTGAAAATTATATCATGGCAAGTAGGGATGCTCATTTTAACCGGTTAACCGACAGAAAGAATTTTGACCAATTAATACAATCAGTTAAACGGTTTAAAAGGTCTTTTTTTCAGTAATTCAGTAATCAAAATATTTTAAAACGTTTTCTGGATGGTTAAAATAAAATGAAATTGCATTTTTGAGAGGAAAAAAGATAAATCGCTTAGGCCTATAACGTTAAGTCGCATTTTATTATTACATTCAGAAAGACCTGGTGTCGACGCGAAATATTTACAATACACTATAAACATAGGCTAGGCTATTTTAGTTCCCCTCACTCCACAAAAAATCCTTTCAATTTAACAGTATTTAGAAAAGAACAAGAATGAAAAATATAAGAAGCTAGATGACAAGCCAAAACGAAACCATTTAGGCTAAAGCGAAACTGAAACTAACATTGGGTCTCTCATACGACACAAATCCAAATGTCTCCGTATTCAAGATGTATTTGAATGCTAAAATATTATTTATTTATGTAAACCTGGTTTTGTACTTCTCGCATTACAATATCCACATGAAAAATGTTTGGCATAATATCACGGCAGTACGTTGATAACGATTAAGCAGTGTGATTTTTTTTTTCCCATATGTTTGGCTGATTGTGTGTGCGCGTGCGGCGCCGGCGCAATCACTTGATTTTTTCCTTCTAACAGGGGAAACGACTCTTTACAGATAATCGAAACTGTAAACGGTTTGCTGTTTGTAAAATAAAGAAAAATAGGATGCCGCTTTCAGCCGTCTTCCTTTCGCGCAGCACAAAAATGAACCAAAACTCTGCATACTAGCTACTTGTTGCACTTTTTTTGTTTGTTTGTTTTATTAGTAGAAATAAAAAGCAAAAATATTTATCTTATAGGCCTATTCATTCATTATATATATATAGCCTAGCTTTATGATGTTTTTCTCCATTCGCAGAAGCGCTGCAGGTGATGCGACGTGTCCATGTGAATCCTCATGTTCTGTTGTTTGCTGCTTTTTGCGCATGTAAAATTAATCTCGGAAAACAAATGTTGGTATTTTAACGGGTCACAGACACTTATCCTTTCTAAAATAATTAAATTCTAATTTAAAATAATCTTGTCGGTTAACGGTTAATAATCGGTTAACAAGCGTCGGCTGTCGGTTAGGAAAAATAACCGAAATGAACATCCCTAATGGCAAGTCTAATCCACCACATCTCGCTGTTTCAGTGTTTTTGTGTTCCACTGTTCTGCATTTTAATAGTTCTATGTAAACATACACTAGCTGGATGTCTCTGACCTCTCCATCATTGCATTTAATTACATTTTTCAGCCTCAATCAAACCTACGTTTTAAATACCTGAGCACAATTTAAAGCTGTGCTTTTTGTGTTGTGTTTTATGCTTTTGGCTGGACAAAACAATCTTGTTGTCATCTGTCTAACATTTATTCAGACCCTCTACTTGCTCTTGTAAGTACTTCTTGACAAACAGAGTCTGTTTTAACAGACCCCATAATGCAGGGATTGTAGCTTAGGTCATGGAGGTACACTGTCATGCAGAGTTTAGCTCCAATTCTAATCAAACATTCCCGAAAAATCTAACCAAAGTCTTTTTGGTTTGCTTGAAAGTTACAGGCAGGTGTGTTTGATTAGAGATGGACATTATGGCAGCCTGTAATAGCTGTGGAGAACAATGTTTAAAAAGTACTGTCATTTGTACAATATGAAAATAAAATCTATGAAAATACCCTTTAATAAAACCTCACTTTAATTAGTTGTGAATTGTTTAATTCCAAATCTAAGAAGAGTGTGTACACAACACCATTTTCAACTAAAAATGGAAAACATTTTATGCATTTTGGCCATTCATTTACACAACAGTAGCATTCCGGGGGCCTGAAAACGTAAAGTTGAATCAGGTTTGAAAGTGCATGTTTTTGAAAATGATTATCGCCTGTTGTTGTCTCTATGTAAACTACAAAAATGCAAATTTGTGAAAACGATGACATTATGTGCATTACGTGTTTAGTTTATAGCAGGGGTGGTGAACGTCGGTCCTGCATAGTTTTGCTTCAACCCTAATCAAACGCACCTGAACAAGCTAATCAAGGTCTGAAGGGTTACTAGAAAGCAACAGGCAGTTGAGTTTTAATTAGGGTTGGAGCTGAACTCTGTGGGGCTGCGGCTCTCCAGAACCGGAGTTCGCCACCCCTGGTCTATAGGTATGTGTCCAGGTGTATAGTGTTTCTTTACAAAGTGACATCGCCAGCTACTGGCCTGGCATGCATAATACAGCGTTTTTAGCTTTCGTGGATCAGTGTGAACTGAGACAGTTTTGACAACAAGTGGCACTGTATTTGGCACATGTACATTTATTATAACATACTTTGACTCTTGCTAGAGGAGCTGAGCTGAGTGTTTCCCTTCAATATTAGCTAACATTATCACTAAATATATTAATCTCCCACCTACCTCATAGACGGGAGCTGGTGTGGTGTACAGATGCAGCATGTGTTTAGAGGAGGCAGGGGTTGAAGAATTGGGGCCGATGGGAATACCTGCCTCACTCTGATGAAAAATGGGTGAGTAAAAGAGCTTCAGTGTTTTCTGGAGACGGTCGGTGTCTGGAAAGTCTTGCCTCATGGCATCTAGACAAACTGTCACCCCCTGCCAGAAAAGTGCACAGAAATAATAGTCAAGCCCTTTGGAAAACAAAGACTTGACAGGTACATATTTAGTGCTTTCTGCTAGAGTGGAAGCTTGAAAGCTGATGATTATATTACTTTCATTAATCATAAAATGTGGTAAAGTAGCTTGATATTCAACTCACTTGTTGCTAGTTTGTATTAAGAATCTGACTTTACACTCTCTATATCTTTCCACTGCCTTCTGTGCAACAGACCATATTGAATAATGCATTTGGAAAAAATTTCCATTTAGTGTCTGCCATTAATATAACTTTGTACTTTTAAGAATGTTTATGTGTTGTGACCTGTGAAAAGAATTCTGTGCTGGTGTCTTTGGTGCTCAAAAGCATACGGCTGGATCCAGATGTTCCAGATGTCATAGCCAGAATGAGAGGCTTTTCCGATATTAAAACATTCTGCTCTCCTTTTGCCACACGTTCCACAAACTTTTCATAATGGTCATATTCTGTGACCGGATGGAGCTGTTGAAATGTTTCTGTGTCTGAAATGATACAATAAAAACCCTGTCATACATTTCATGACAAAATGGTGGCACATCTTACTCGTAATTTCAGTTTCATAGAAGCAAACAAGTAAAAATATAGAAATTTAAAATGCCCTGCACACAACATTGTGAATTTTCTGTATACTACTGTCAAACATATGAATCTATTACATGTTAATTCATTTAACTGTATCCTACATATCAGTGGCATGCTGTCAGACCCTTCAAACCCTTCAGAGAAAGAAAGGGTGAAAAAATGGAATGGTCAAAAGATTAAAGATTTAAAAGTTATGAAACTTTATTTTCCACTTTAATCATAATAATCTATATCAATTTAAATGATAAATATACAAATAAAAAAAGTTTTGTTGATTCTTCAATAATACTGCAATTAAATGTGTATTGTGATTACTTTAAAGATGTGATTATTACGTCATTTTTAATAGCTTTTCAGTCCTAATATATATTGCACCTTAAAATGCTTATAAAGAACTTTACTGAAGACATATAATGTATATGTACAATAATATATTATCGTCAAAAACACTAACCTTTAATTGATGTAAACTTGTACTGTTTGCCGTAAACTGTGTTGGAGTGTTTCTGTAGACGTTTGAGCAGAGTTTCCTCCTGAACGCGATGGATGTCCCGTGTGTCTGTCTCTAGTCTGTTTCTCTGGCGATTCCCCAGCCAGGACACTGCTTTTACAGCCACATACTGAGCCAAAAGACTTGATATTGAGCGATTCTTGATTTTTATCTTCCATAGAAGAGCCATACAGCAGAGACACAGGAGCAAAAGTGAGCCCGCAGAAGCTGTTAGACAAAAACATAACAGCATTGGCAGGGACTGAACGGAAGAAGGCGCAAATAAGACATTTAACAAAATTTTGGGCTTCATCTTCGACAGTTTAACAATGTATATAATCATAAAACGTATACAACTTTAAAACTATGTAAATATACTAAAATATGTTATAATTAGAATTTAGGCAATATATAAGCATTTACACAAATTAGATCGGAAAAGCTAGATGTATTCTGGCACTATGTCCTTCTGATGGCAATACTTTGATATATACAGTAGTGTGCTATATGGTAGCCTACTTTAAGGCAGTCGAAATGAGATCATGATGAATGTCTATAAAACATGATTATAGTGTTACTTTTTGATACTGTTTGTTAAGCTACCAATAATGAAATGACTATATCTGCATAGTTTGAAATCAGAGAAATTGTTGCAAAAACTCACCACATGTAATGGCCACGGCCAATAATGCAATTAAACAGGGGAAAATGATCCACAAATAACGCTGATGTGTCCGCATCATTGTGGTGGGCTTATCATGACTGAAAACTGAAAGCAAACACTGAAAACAACTTCTTCTTCTTTTGTGCAACGGTAGGCGCAATCGCGCCACCTAAAGTTCGTGTTCTGGTGATACACTAGCTAGACACACTCAGGGCTACAGCATGTGTTAAAAGTGAATAAAACTAAACAAGTCAGGCTTTGTACATTCAACTTAATTATGTGGCGCTGAACACCTTTTCTAATGTTATAATGATTTGCATGTCAGCATATTTTAATAATTAGCTATATAGCAAATAACTAAATTAATGGACGTTAATTGTTCATTAGAGCTGAGTACAAACTGCTAAGGTGAAATTGTAGACAACACGAATAAAAACATTAAATGCAAGAATTAACCAATGAGGTTAAAAAAAGTATTTGTGTAACCATGTAGGCTAGTAAACTCCATTTGCCTATACATGACTTGAGATGCCCGAAAATAGCATAGAGGGGGATAAAAGCACTATGCTGCCTGGAAATCGTTTTGTTTGATGGATGAGGTAACTGGGGGCAGACCATCTGTGACTCCTCCTGGCCTCATTTCCTTGTTCTCCAAGGACTCTTTCTTTGGTAACTCATGAGAGAAGTGATCTGCATAAGGTCACCCCAAAAAGGTGAAGGATGGAGGCCAATGACATCCTATCTGAGGTCCTTGGAGAGGGATGAAAGGCTGGCGAGAGATGATGGAGGAGGAGGACAGAAGACAGAGAGATAGGGAGATGGCTGTTTGATTGAGATGGAGAATCACTTTCTCCTGTGATTAGTGAATACATAAAGACATAAAACTGTACATAAAATTAAATAGATAAAATGAATACTAAAGATTTTAAATGAATAAATCAAGTTTTCATGTTCTATATAACAGATAATAGATAGTAACTGCTATGTACAGGTAATTTCTGTGTATATGTGCCTACTTACAAAATTTTAAATTACAGGTGGTCTGCCAATGCTGTGCATAAAACAGCTGTTATTTTGTTTCTCTCTTCTGCCCCACATACAGCATTGTCGGCCTATACTACAAGTTCATCTTCAGTAGTCTAAATTTGTCTCTTCTGAATCCATGATGTCATCTTTTAAGACGCTGCTATGCAGGGCTGTACAGCAGGCCTCTACCTCTAGTGCATAACTGGGATGAACTTCCAGGACTTCCCGTCCTACCTGGCTTTCAGAAACTTAAATGTCCTCTCCACAACACTATGTGCTATCGACAGGTGGCGCTTAAAAGATTGCTACTGTTTAAAAAAGTCATCAGTTTATTTTGCTGGGACAGACAGGGATATCCTCCATCACCAGCAGGCAGGGGGGTGGATAAAACCTGGTGATAGATGGGGCTGTGTTTCAGCACTCTGGCATTATGAACATACCTAAAAAGACTCAACTATGCAACTTCAATGTCCATGCTGGTGACAATGGAGAAACCTGGAGATGGAGTTATTGTGAGGAACGACCTGTCTGCTTTGAACTTGAGTGGTGTTCTGTCCTTGCACTTCTCTTCGTCTTTGCTGTCATATCATCTGACCTACAGTTGTATGTTTTGGACACTTAAGTAAAGATAGCAGCAGAGTTATCAACTGATAAGTTTGCAGGAGAGGCTACCGGACAGATCCATGCAACCCAGATAGTTAGGGTGAAATGGGAACATCTGTCCAGTTGACCTTCTAAAGGGGTCATCAGATACCCATTATCAACATACTCACTGATATAATTCTTTAGGGTCTTCTCAATGGTTGTGTAAAACAACACTCTTTTTACCTTGTCTAAAACAGCTCTATTCACAGCGACCCATTTCAGTGCATGTCTCTTTAAATGCTAATAAGCCCTGCTTACCCCGCCCCTCTCTTCTGTGGGGTGAGCAGTTCTCTGAGACTGTAAATATTAGCTGTGAAACTTGCTAACTAGCACATTATTAGGAAAGGCGATTTGCAGATTCATAAAAAAAAATTATACTCACTTCTTCTGTGGGTGAAGCTGGATCACGAATGATCATGTGAACATAGGCGCATTAAGGTTGCTGTTTTCCCTGTTTGTGGAGTAAATATTTTTACATGTTTTTTTATAAAAATGCCAGGTATCCAGTGTTTCGTATGCGTTTGGCCAATCAGCGTACATTTATGTCACTGGTAGTTCCTATAAAACCGTTTTAGACCATACTCTGAAGTATTTCTTTCAAGTATTTCAAGTATTTGAAAGCCCTTATGGAGTCCAAGTAGACCCTGTTTAAAGACTCTATAGCGAAGGGGATTGAAACTGGGGCTGGAAAGTTGTTGGTGCCTGTCATATCAGCAACCAAAGAACATGTTGCTGGACACCAATTGTAAGAGAGGTTGTCAGGAAGATTGAGAAGGTGTTTAGGGATTGCTTAACCCATGAGACTCCTGAATTGGCTGACATTCATCCTGAGATAGTAAAGGCTCTGGATATTGTTGGGCTGTCATAACTGACATGCTTGTTCAACACTGAGTGAAAATCAGGGACAGCACTGAGCAACTGGCAGATAAGTGAAGTGGTTACCATTTTTAGGGGACCAGAGAGTATCTTACAAGGTTGTCTGGAAAGGAGAATCTGACCAGTTGTTGAACCTCATCTGTAGGAGGAAAAATGCAGATTCTGCTCCAGATATTGACCAGCTTTTCACTCTAAAAAGGATCCTAAAGAATGTGGGAGTTTGCTTATCCAGTCTACAGTATATGTGTTTTGTGGATTTGGGAATGCACTAATGGGAGTATGGGGTGCAGGGGCTGCTTATGGTTGATTGTGACCTTCAGTGCTCACTTGGGCAGTTTCAGAAGTGTGATGCAGCAGGGGTGAGGGCCAGCACCCCAATATCTAAGGCCATGATTTGTAGCCAGAAAAGGTGAATTGTCCTCTTTGGGTAGAGGGTGCATTGCTTCCCCAAATGCAGAAGTTTAAGTACACTCAAAAAAATACTTCAGCCCTAAACTTAATTCAATTACATACATCAGTTCCATGAATTTAGATTACATAGTTTTAATTTAAACAGATCAATTAAACTTAATGTAATTCAAATGCATCAGTCTTACGTAAATTAAACATGTAAAGTTGATGTAATATTTCCCAGTGTTAAACAAACCCTGCTCAGTGTTCATGTGTTTCCACACTACAGAGTGTTCAAGTAGCATTGACACAGTGTTGGAGTTAAGGAGATCATTATGTCATGATTGACCAATAATGATGAACACCTGCTGTTTACAAGCAGAATCACTGAAGGAAAGAGAAACACAAGAATCAGACACAGCCAAAGATAAAATGAACTTAAATAAATGAAGACATCAAATCTCTGATTAAACAACTCCACAAACAACATTACAGATTGACTTGATTTCTGTAATATATCCACTAATATTATTTGAGAACATCTAAACAGAGGTTTAGATGTTTTATTAAAAAAACTTTTCATTTGACCTCACCATCATGGCGAACAGGGTTTACTTTAGTTGGGCTCTGGACCCTTGACTTTCTTAGTTTAGTTTTTTGTTCTTTGGTTGCTGTAATTGTGTTACAGAGCACAAAAAAAAACAAAAAAAAAAAAACAAGGGGAGGGCCTGATTAAATGTTCTTGGTTAATTATTATTGATGGTGTAATCATCATCCAGTGGCCTGATTTGCTGATATCGTTCTGTGGTTTACCTCTTAGTTTCATGATATTTACAGTAGTTGTATGAACTGTTACTATTATTACTTCAAGATCTCCAGCATTACTTAAACACACACAGACATCAAGAATAAGCATATGAATCTCAACAATGGTGACATTCAACAGCTGCATGCTGGGAGTCATGGGTGAGTTTTATATTCTGCTGTTACCCAGCATGCAGCTGTTGAATGTCACCATTGTTGAGATTCATATGCTGATTCTTGATGTCTGTCTGTGTCAAAAGGGCACCGTAGATTTCAAAGTTTAATGTATAAGATAAACATCCATAATAGTTCATACACTTGTTGTAAACATTATGAAATAATAGACTAACCACTGCATGAGATCAGTGCATCAGGCCACTGGATGATAATGTTTTCCCCACAAATAAAAATTACCCAAAAACACCTAATCAGACTTCTTTTTGGCGTTGTTATTTTGCTGTAATAGATGTGCTTCATACACATAATTATAGCAGCCAAAAAAAAAAAAAATCACAAGTCAAGAGTCCAACTAAAGTAAACACTGATCGCCATGATGGTGAGGTCAATTGAAACATTAAAAAATAAAACATCTAAACCTCTATTTAGATGTTCTCAAATAATATTTGTAGATATATGACAGAAATCAAGCCAAACTGTAATGTTTGTGGAGTTGTTAAATCAGAGATTTAATGTCTATTAAATTTATTTAAGTTCATTTTATCTTTGGCTGTGGCTGATTCTTGTGTTTCTCTTCCCTTCAGTGATTCTGCTTGTAAACAGCAGGTGTTCATCATTATTGGTCAATCATGACATAATGATCTCCTTAACTCCAACACTGTGTCAAGGCTACTTGAACACTCTGTAGTGTGGAAACACATGAACACTGAGCAGGGTTTGTTTAACACTGGGAAATATTACATCAACTTTACATGTTTAATTTACGTAAGACTGATGCATTTGAATTACATTAAGTTTAACTGATCTGTTTAAATTAAAACTATGTAATCTAAATGCATGGAACTGATGTATGTAATTGAATTAAGTTTAGGGCTGAAATATTTTTTTGAGTGTATCTCAATGGGTTGTTTACAAGTAAGGGCAGGTTGAAGCATGTGGAGCACTGAAGCATTAGCTCCCACTTGCCTCAACATACCTGCCTGGAAGTTTCTTGCATGCCTAGTAAGAGCTTGATTAGCTCTTACCGAGTTTGGACCGAGCTTGGGCACCCCTGTGGAAGCCAAGCCTTGATGCGCTGGAGGGATTACATCTCTTGGCTGGCCTGGGAACACCTTGGGATGCCCCAGGATCTCCTAGAGAAAATTGCTGGATAAAATGATTTGTTGGCTGCCCTTCTTAGCCTGCTGCTACGGTGAACCAGTCACGAATAAGAGGCAGGAAAATGAATAGAGATGGATAGCTGCTTTTCAATTAAAACTTAAATTTTAGTAACTAAAATTGATCAAACTGATTCCTGAAGAATTTTTGCAACACTGATGCCTGTTTATTACTGTAAGGCAGTAATGTGCACACACCCGAGTTTGTACAGACTCAGATTAAAACCCTCAGTTGAAAGTTTATAGTGTGGTGATACCATTTATACCAGGTTGGATTTGTTTAATTTTGTCAACTCAAAACCAATCCTGTAAACTTAAGTTTGTTTAACTAGTTTCTAGAAAGATTCTGACTTGAGTTTACTATTGTATGTGGTCAGCTAATAGTGAGATGTGTTCCTAAAAACGTTCATTTTAAATAGCCAATTTATAGTTCTTTTTTTTTCAATCAGGAATTAAGTGAGATGTGATATTGATAATTAGATCATCAATATTTCACATTTCTGAATTATGTCCATGACAACTCTGTAACTGATCACAACAACTGATCTGAGACAGTGTCTCTCCACCCTCTCTTCATGATACAATCATTCAACTCAAAACCATGCATTTATATCTTTATTTGTTAGGTAGCCATGTAATAAAATGGTTAGCATATAGCCAGCCAATCTATACTGCCCCCCCGAAAAAACAAACAAAAAACACAACAACAAAAACAACCAAATCCAGGACAACCCCTGCACTTAGTGACGGGATCCTGATCACCCCACATCTATGTTCAGTTATGATGACCGGCTGATTGGACAACATCCCTTACATATAGAACATAACGTGATGTTATTTCCAACAATAGGAAAAAGTACAAATAATGTTCAAAAAAGTAGATTTTAGAGAAAAAAAAAAAATAAGACAGACACTAAAGCCAAGCCATCACATTAGGAACACATTAAAACCAAGTTACAGTTGCTCTAAAGACAATTTAAGCAAAATTTATCTGCATCGCAACAGTATATTTATTTTTAGACAGCACTGTGGTAATTATAACTATTTCTCAATATATATATTTGTTTATTTTTATATAAAATTCTGTCTGCATAGGTACTATAAAAACATCTCTTTGATGTGTATTTTCCTGAGATCCTATTCTTGAGGGGAGCGACTTTTGACTTTTGATCTTGACTGACATGAAGTTCTAAATTCTACATTACTTTGTTTTTTAAATGGACTGGCCCTTTAAAGACATATTTTGATTAACATAGTCATTTGCTTTGACATCAATAAAATCCATTTTACTATACAGGCAAGAAGGCTTAAAATGTTTAAAAGCAGCATTTGCCAATGGGGTAAAAAAAATAAACTTCACTAACAACTCCTGGTATCTTGTACAATTTTGGCTCTCAAGTGCACTGATTAATCTTTAGATATTTACTGAGAAAAAGATTGAAGTGTCAAAATAATTTCAGATCTATATCTACATATATCTGAAAGGGTTTAAAAAAGAATCAAAAAATTTGCAGGCTAACAATAGACTTTGGTGTAACTACTGGACAAACCTCAGCTGTTTAAGGCACAGGAAGAATGGCTCAGGGAAAATGAGGTATCTGGGGCGGGAGGGAGTCAGATAATCAGAAATAGCCAAGATGCTAGACAGATCAGACACCAAGAGTAAATGTTTTCAGCAAACCCAACCACTATACTATGATTGCCTGTTTATCATAGAAGATCCTGTTTAACCAAACTCAAGCCATTGGCTGAGTAATGCTGCTAAATGGGGTTGGTGGCACAGTGATATTTACAAAGCTCTACAGAGTCACAGTGTTCACACTTTGGGGGAATTACCTACTAAATAGCTGACTGTGTCCCTAAACATCAAGAAAGGGTAGGCTAGAGTATTTGAAATCTGAAAACGTACACTCTTCAACCTTAACCAGGCTAATTTAAACATACAAGGTTATCAAAAGAATTTTGATTCTTCCATTTGTTCTGAAGATATAACATTGAACTAAACTTGGTACACTTAAACAATCCTGAGAATTCAAGTCAAATTGTGTCAAATTCCACCCATGGGGGCAACACAACTAAAAAAAAACATAACTCAGCAACCATTTAATAGACGAAGTGCTTCCCAATAAGATTTAAGAATCCCAATCCCAAATCTTAAAAAAAAAAAAATCACCAGTCAGATTTCATTAGCTAATAGCGTAAAGTGTGAATGGTGTGAATGAACGCATGGATATTCTGAGTGACGTGCCAAATTTCATACATTTTTGATGTTAGGGGATGCTTTAACTAAAGTTCGGGAGAAATAACACCACACTAATGTCAACCATGACAGCCAGGACTGCCTATTCGGCAATGAAAGACATGGAATTTTGTAAAACTGGTTGAATACAGTTAGCATTCTTGGCAATTCTGTGTAGTTCCACTAGGTGCAGAAATGACACAATGCAGCCAAGTAAGGCTATTTCAAGTAAGATTTTCAGTTGAGCAGACCCTCGACTGAGGGGAAAACTGTGATTGGGCTAGTTTTGAATAGCAATTGGGCTGGTTTTGTTTCGCAGACCTGGCAACCCTGAATGCCGCTGTAAAGCATTTTAATTGGAGATGGACATGAATACTGAAAGCGCAATGTCTTCAATTATTCAACTGTGTGACTGGACTTAAAGATTTGATCAAGTGGATCTTTATAACAGGACTATAACAATTAAGATAAAGGGCAAAGAAAGTGGCAAACCCACATTGGGCTAGTAAAGTAGCCACTTATATCTAGCCAAATAGAAGTGTATCACTGCACATGACAGTCTATTTTGTTCTTCGGTGGTTAATGATGGGAAATTACACATCAAACTATATATAAAATGCAAAGGCAGTTACACATCCACTGATCAGCTCTGACAAACATAACATTTCACATTTGTTAAGATAAAAATATGGAATGGAACCATCGATTTTTTGTGAAGTTCGCATAAGAGATCACAAAAGGTCACGACTGTTGTCCGCTCCACTGGGTTTCCATGGGCTGACGCAGGAATTCCTCCACCTGTCGGGCCATGTCCATGGTCTCATCCAGATCAAATTCACCTTCCGTGTCCAACATGGTGTCATTCCTTCAAATGCGCGCACACACACACCAATCATGCACTGGGTTTGTTATTGCAGAGATCAACAGTAATAGCATGGGGAAAAAAACTATCAAATAATAATCAAGACGTTTCCCAGAACTTACATTGATGGATAGATTGTGAAGTTATGGTGTTGATTGACAGTGGGTGATGCTGCATGCTCCATGAAGGAATTCCCAGGAGAAGGTTCAGGATTGGGTGAAGAAAACCTGAGAAAGAAAAAAAATATGTATACAGGTCATCTGTATTAACATCTGATATGAATTTGTAATGCTTCTGGTATACTGCATTTAAAGGTGCAATGTGTAATATTTAGAAGGACCTATTGACAGAAATGCAATATCATATACATAACTATGTTTTCAGAGGTGTATAAAGACCTTACATAATGAACCGATATGTTTTTATTACCTTAGAATGAGCAATTTCTATCTACGTACACCACGGGTCCCCTTATATAGAAGTCGCCACCATGTTTCTACAGTAGCCCTAAATGGACAAACTGCCCTATAGATCGTGTTTTGTTGTTTTGTTGTTTTGCGAATAAAACACTGACACAATGATGAACAAGTACCAATAATATTTGCAATAACATTGGTTTACTGAATAATTAAGTAAATATAATTCCATATTATATTTTAAAAAATACACACTGCACCTTTAAATACACATTATAATTGTGTGGACTTTTCAGCTTCCACAGTTTCGTGTTCATCTAATTTTCATCATTAAGTTTAATTATTAAAATATACTGACATTATTTTGGCAGTTTCCACCTTTAGATACTAACACTCTCTGTGAGGAAAAAAAAAAAAACCTATGTATGGGTCCACAACAGGGTCGCTTGGTTATGGCACTAATCATAATTTATTTAGTTCATATTGAGATGGCAATTGTTTAGCACAACTGGGTTATATATATAATTGTTTTACTGGAAATAAGTTTATGATGCAACAATGTTATGTACCAGTGAAATGTAACAATTTTTGATAATTTCACTACCATGGTAAGAACTAATACTAGTCCTACTAATGCAAGCAAAAAATTAAAAAAGTCCTCAAACAATTGTTTGAAGACAAGTAAACAGTCAGTAATACAATAAAAGGTAATAATTTTGTAAATAATGTTCAATTTCTTGCACACACTGATCACTTCGCTTAATAAGACCTCAATATATTAAATATAGTTGTAGATATCAGAATTAATTTTGTGTTCCTTGCTAAGCTTTTTTTCAATTCTCAAAAACCAGCAGCTGCTGACTTCCATTTTATAAATCACCAAGAATCACGATTTCATCTAAAAATCATCTTTACAGCTTTACTGAAAAGAAAAAATAGATGCCTGATAGAGAGTGCATTCCCAGCAAATTTTCATTTTTGAGTGAACTATCCCTTTAAATCTATCTATACATATTGGAATATGTAGAAGCACATTTCTCTAATATCCAGGAATTATTGAAGATAATCGTTTGAATGAGGTTTTTACTTTTCATTTAAAACTTGAGAGATAAGAAGAATACTTACTCAACCTTCACCACCTGCTTGATCTCTGGTTTGACATATCCATCCCCTACTGCTTTTGCTGAAAAAACAAAATCACATTCATTAACGATTGTTAATAGAAACTCTTTAACACTTTCTTTCACAAGACCCAAGATATACACATATACAGTGGGTACAGAAAGTATTCAGACCCCCATATTGCAGCCATTTGCTTTTCATTTAAGTTCATTTTTTTTTCCTCATTAATGTACACACAGCACCCCATATTGACAGAAAAACACAGAATTGTTGACATTTTTGCAGATTTATTAAAAAAGAAAAACTGAAATATCACATGGTCCTAAGTATTCAGACCCTTTGCTGTGACACTCATATATTTAACTCAGGTGCTGTCCATTTCTTCTGATCATCCTTGAGATGGTTCTACACCTTCATTTGAGTCCAGCTGTCCAGCTTTGATACTGATTGGACTTGATTAGGAAAGCCACACACCTGTCTATATAAGACCTTACAGCTCACAGTGCATGTCAGAGCAAATGAGAATCATGAGGTCAAAGGAACTGCCTGAAGAGCTCAGAGACAGAATTGTGGCAAGGCACAGATCTGGCCAAGGTTACAAAAAATTTCTGCTGCACTTAAGGTTCCTAAGAGCACAGTGGCCTCCATAATCCTTAAATGGAAGACGTTTGGGACGACCAGAACCCTTCCTAGAGCTGGCCGTCTGGCCAAACTGAGCTATCGGGGGAGAAGAGCCTTGGTGAGAGAGGTAAAGAAGAACCCAAAGATCACTGTGGCTGAGCTCCAGAGATGCAGTCGGGAGATGGGAGAAAGTTGTAGAAAGTCAACCATCACTGCAGCCCTCCACCAGTCGGGGCTTTATGGCAGAGTGGCCCGACGGAAGCCTCTCCTCAGTGCAAGACACATGAAAGCCCGCATGGAGTTTGCTAAAAAACACCTGAAGGACTCCAAGATGGTGAGAAATAAGATTCTCTGGTCTGATGAGACCAAGATAGAACTTTTTGGCCTTAATTCTAAGCGGTATGTGTGGAGAAAACCAGGCACTGCTCATCACCTGTCCAATACAGTCCCAACAGTGAAGCATGGTGGTGGCAGCATCATGCTGTGGGGGTGTTTTTCAGCTGCAGGGACAGGACGACTGGTTGCAATCGAGGGAAAGATGAATGCGGCCAAGTACAGGGATATCCTGGACGAAAACCTTCTCCAGAGTGCTCAGGACCTCAGACTGGGCCGAAGGTTTACCTTCCAACAAGACAATGACCCTAAGCACACAGCTAAAATAACGAAGGAGTGGCTTCACAACAACTCTGTGACTGTTCTTGAATGGCTCAGCCAGAGCCCTGACTTAAACCCAACTGAGCATCTCTGGAGAGACCTAAAAATGGCTGTCCACCAGCGTTTACCATCCAACCTGACAGAACTGGAGAGGATCTGCAAGGAGGAATGGCAGAGGATCCCCAAATCCAGGTGTGAAAAACTTGTTGCATCTTTCCCAAAAAGTCTCATGGCTGTATTAGATCAAAAGGGTGCTTCTAACTAAATACTGAGCAAAGGGTCTGAATACTTAGGACCATGTGATATTTCAGTTTTTCTTTTTTTAGAAATCTGCAAAAATGTCAACAATTCTGTGTTTTTGTCAATATGGGGTGCTGTGTGTACATTAATGAGGAAAAAAAAAGAACGTAAATGATTTTAGCAAATGGCTGCAATATAACAAAGAGTGAAAAATTTAAGGGGGTCTGAATATTTTCCGTACCCACTGTATATCGAACTCAGTCATTGACCTTGTGCTGATTTTGTGTTTTGAGATTCTGACTCTCTTTATTATCCCTTTATAAACACTGAAGCTGTCAATCACTTAATTTCACTCACTGTCATCTGTTTTGAGCGGTACTTAGTGGATTCAGAGTAAATTAAAAACCTCTGATTGGTCTTTGCTTTCACAAGCTCAATAGACATGCCTGTGATTAGGTATCTACACCAATTACACAAATGACCTACACTGAATTCTAAAAACATTTTCTGGATTCCTGAAAGGTGGTAAACACAATGTTAAGTGCAACTACGGTAACAATCAAGCAAACAATCATTTGATGTCACTTTTTTCTGCAAGAGAAAACAAGCATTACAGTTTGGAGGTGTGCAATAACGGGAGAAGACTTCTTCTTTCGGCTGGTTGGGATAGAGGAAGAGCAGATGGTTCAGATCACTGATCCGATCAGCCAGAGAGCGGATGGAGAAATCTTTAGTAGTGAAGGGCATCAGGTTCCACACCATCCGTTCTCCTGAACAATGAAACACATAATCAGAATGATGGTTGCTGGGTAAATTCATGCATTTCTTGTCAGCTCAGACCTATGTCTAACTACGTCTTCACTAACCACCAATGTTAATTTCGTTGACAAATAGTTTTGACAAATAATAATTTTCTCCAACAACATTTTTTCACAGATGAAAACAAGACGATAACGGAACAAAAACTATGACGAAAATCTATTGACGTCAACGAAAAAAACAAGACGAAATTAGGGAAGGACGATTTGGGAAGAGATTCATCAGAACGAATCTGCTGTGTGGTTAAGAGGTTAGATGTGCACATTTTAACTGTATCATAACCTATTGATCTATCCGGCGAGATATAAGCTGGCATACATTTGCATTCTGTTACAAAATGTCAATATCTGTGAGTAAGAGGAAAGCAGAGGATAAATGGATAAATTTGACGAGGCAAAAGAGAACTCCATTCGGTCCGGTTATCTGAGTGCAGACACTGAAGCAACACCTCTCACACGGCGCACAAGTAGTCTTTCACATAGCATGAACAGAGAAATACATGCAAAATGATGGCGAATTCCGTCCGTTTTTAAGGAGTAATTATGTAAACACACTCGGTTATGTCTTAGGTGAATGTAAACAGTTGGGAGAATATCAGATGTGTGTCAGTACATTGCATCCGTGCATTCGGTTTTAAAGGGACAGCAGCCTTAGTTGCCATTGTCTGTGGCATTGATGTTAATCAAGCAACAAAAGAAAAACAGAAAATCACCCACTGCTTTGGACTGAATCAATTATTAGCACTAATAAAGATTAATCTAAATTTATTTAAAGAAATAAATGTCTGCTTGAAAGAATGAAGAATGTGGTAAACAAGTTGTTATAAAGAACGCATAATTAGCCTATATAACAATTGACATTTCATTGAATAGAAGAAAATGTTCTTGCTTCTTTATGAGAAGTGGTTTTATTTAATTTTAATATGAATGCATGTTGCATGTCACAGCAGTTAAATTGCTGTTTATCTAGATAAAACAATATCAAACCTATACAAACATATGGTAATTTTAGAGAAATGTTTACAAAATGCAAAACTAAAGCCATTAGATTTTAGACTAAATATACTGTAGATTTCGTCGATATATACTGTAAATATACTGTAGATTTAGTTTATGATATTTAGTTGACTAAAACTAGACTAAAACTAAAACAATTCAGATGACTAAAAAATATGACTAAAACTAAATTTCATTTTAGTCAAAAGACTATGATTAAAACTAAATCAAAATTTCCTGTCAAAATGAACACCGCTAACCACTAACCATTTACTGTGCTCCTTACCTGCTTTGTTTGGGTTTTCCGCGACCCATGCAATGGTGATACCTCCGATCTCAGAGTCGCTGAAGCGCAGAAGGAACGTGCCGTTTGGTTTGGACATCAACATGTCCTGAGCTTGCTGTTTGTTCAGGAAACCCAGAATCGCTCTGCAGATAAAAAAATATTTTACCACATGTACTCTTATTAGTGCCTGAAGTGTGCTGAATTAGTCTTTACCCATCATTCCAGTGAGACTTCAGGTGTTTTTTCATGAGCTCAATGACCCCATCAAACCACTGCCAGAATGTGAAATTCCTGCCTGGCAAGCTTTCCTGTCAAAACAAGAACACCCAAAACTGAATCCTGAGACTGGATATATCACATTTATTTCAAATGTTCAGTTCATGTTCATTTTTCTTTTTCCATCACTGGATGTTCTAAGGTAAAAAAATCTAAGTAATTTGCTATAGACTTCAAAGTCCAATTTATTATTTATGTTTGCAGCACAGATTCTGTGTTTATTTTATGTCATAGTGTAATAATATGTTCCCACACATTGTACACTAAAATACTGCATGCCTAAAATGCAATTCTTTTAAATTAAACTCTGCTTCAAACGTGTGTAGCAACATGCTCATTTAGAGCCAACTGATTCAATATAATTTGTTAACAAACTGTTAAGTCTGATTTGCCAACCACTGAAAAGAATTAACTCAAAGAACATCTTTAGATAATACTAATGGTTACCCTATTGAACTGAGACCAGGTGATGGTCATGTTGCAATAGTCCTCAGGGTTGTTGCTGGAGCTGCTGAAGGCTTTCTGAGCGAGGAACACCAGATTGTCTTCTGACAGGCCTCTGTCACTCTGAACCTCTGATTTATATTTCATGTTCAATGCCTCGCACAGCTGTGGCCATAGCACCTTGTCAGGCACCACGAATGGCACTCGACCCTAAGAAGAAATCATGAAGAACCAAATGAGCACAAGTGTGTTCTTCTGTGAATGTTGTAGTACACTGCAAGCACAAAATGCTTTTAGGACATTTCACGTTCACGCATTTTGGTTGCATAAAAAAATGTAAACTTTCTAGGCCCTGTTAAAAGAGTGGTATGTACTCCAGTTCCAGTCAAGCAACAACAGTTTACAATATAAAAGAAGACAACATGTTCATAAGTGTAAATGGACTATATCTGACGTTTGAGATTTGTGTTAAACTGCCTCGAAACAACATTATAAATACAATTTTAATAAGTAAATCTGAGCAAACTGCCACATTTTTTGCAAAGCATTTTGCTTAAAAAACTTTTTTTAGAAACAGAATGGTAAAATGATTTTGTGCAAATTATTAAAAGACATTTTTACTAGCTGGGTAATCTCACAATTTAAACTGACTACCTTCTAATGTCCATCAGTTGGAGGGTAAAAGATATTGTTCATTATATATCAACCGAGAACAGTACATTTTGTTAAAATATACAAAGAATACGTAAATGACGTGTCCACTAACTGGCTCAGAGAAAGCATTATCCCACAATACTGTCGCTGTAGCGTTATTGTCTTGACTCCCATGAACGATGACCACAACAGGCAGGGATAATGTCTGCACAAGAGAGAGAAACAAAAGGGACAAATTTACGAATGATGCAAAGTTGCACAATAAAACGCAACAAATAGGAATGACTTTGGCAAGATTTGTGGTTTAGTGCAACAATTCACCTTCACATGAAACACGAGTTCATTGCCTCCCACACTGAACTGAGACTCAAACAGAACTGTAAACTTCTCTTCAGTCACTGACTCTGCCCCACGGCGGTCTGACCGCTTAATACGCTTCAGAGACTGCAAACATGAAGGAAAACAAGTCATCATAAGTCATTTATCAAGAAAAACATCTTAAAACAATAGCAGGCAAAATTTTTTAATCTTTATAATACACATAAGGCCTTACTAACAAATTTCTGCAGAATGACTTTTCTCGTGCTCATGTTTCATGTACAGTGCACAGCATAAATGAGTACACCCCCTCTAAGAAATTGAGCAAGTACTCTTCACTTGCAAGACATATTAGGGTTCTTTGGAGATATAATGTTCCAACAAGCCTGCTTGATCAATTACCAAAGAAGAATGTCAAAATTATTCAGCAAAATAAGATTTTTTTTTACCAAAATGATAAAAAGTTGAATTGCAAAAATGAGTACACCCTCCTGAAAGTTACTAAATAAAACTAAAAAAAAGTGTCTCAGAGCCGTGAGCTATGAAAAGAGTGACACTTTATCTCACGGAGTACGAAGCAGCCTGTAGAAGTGACATGCATATTGTCACCACTAGAATTACCTACTGTAGCCAAAGCACAATAAACTCATTTAACCTCTTCCAAGGCCCATATTTACAAAATATAGACTTCTAGGAATCCATACTCTGGTCTCAAGAGACCAAGTCAATCATTTCGGAATCATAAGCATCCAAAATGTTCTGGTGTTGTTAGAGGAGGAGTACAGTGAGAAGTGCCTGGTACCCACAGTGACGTTCAGTGGTAGTAAAGCTCTTCTATAGGGATGTATGAGTGCTGAAGGTGTGAGGGAGCTGTGCTTTATTAATGCTGTCATGAATTCACACACCACTGTGTGATGTAATACAAAAAACTGAAACTGCAGATGCTACCCTCCCCTCATTCCCTGCATTATTGGGCATTTTTTGAGCGTGACAATGAAGATATTCATTCTCCATCTTTTATATATATTCAGAGGGGGTGGACTCATTTATGCTGTGCACTGTAGTTGCTTCAGTAAGTGTTCATCTTAAAATATTACTAACAGTATAAAAACTATTCTTATGTTTACTTCATAAAAAACTGTTTCACAGATTGTACCCTATCAATCAGACAACAGAAGGCATGTAGTAAATTGTGTATAACAGGTTTCTCAGGTAAGTTTTGATCTTGTTGATAATTTCGGCACCTTACAAATTTGCTCAGCGAATATGATACAGAAACTTTACAGGAATAACAGCATTTTGTGGTGCATATAGACACACTCAATGTATAATGTGAAGCCTTCAAACAGAATTTACCATAGTCCTGAAGTGTGCACTCAGGGTGCCAGTGGTTTGGTGGTACTCCATTACACAGTTGTTGTTCAGAATCTCTCCACTACTGTCACTTCAGTGTAAAGAGAAGACAAACAGTCATGTCACTTTCTACTGTCATACAAAAACACATGCACATACATGTACACATGCAGTGTTTCTCTACAGGTCTTGGTGGTGATGTCCATAAAACTGTTTCAAGACTGTGACTACAGTGAACACAAGACATTGCACAACATGGCCAGCTTGGTTAGCCACCTAAAATGGATCTGTGGCACAGGCTCCTGGTACTATACAATAAAACAATAAAGTTTTATTTATTTACATTAAGTTTTAGTCAAAGCCAGATGAAGCCATCATGTCAGTTGGTTAGTTTTTATTTCTGTAGTTAAAGGGGTCTTCAACATAAATGTGTTTGGCAGTGTGTGTACACATCCACCCTATAATGATAAAAGTCCACCCAGTGGTTTTTATTTAATCCCTAAAAATAATATCCCCTTTTTCAAATCAGGCCATTCTCAGCTTCTTGTTTGTGTGATGTCATACAGACCAAGGCTGCTCCCACAATAGTTGACTGACACAGCCTTCTTACCTTACCTGCCCTGAGTGAGCTGTAAACAGTTTGACCGCTATTGTTTTGACGCTGAAGCAGGGACGTATAAAAGAATGGCACCTGAGCAATTGAGGTGTTTTTGTTGTTGGATGTAATATTAAACACAGTAGTCGTCATTTACTTCCGACATCTGAGTCATTAAAGACGCAGTGAATTGTGTTTGTTTATGAAGGAAATGCGCCTTCTGATCTACTTAAATGTGTCTATGTTCACACAAGTGGTTCATGATCCAGCTTCACCTATAGCAGAAGTGAGTATAAGGAGGTTTTTTTATGAATCTTTGCAATCACCTGTCCTAATAATGTGCTAGTTAGTAGGGATGCTCATTTTTACCGGTTAACCGTTAACCGACAGAAAGAATTTTGACCGATTAATACAATCAGTTAAACGGTTTAAAAGGTCTTTTTTTTCAGTAATTCAGTAATCAACATAATAATCAACATATCAAAATAAAATGAAATTGCATTTTTAAAAGAAAAAAGATAAATCGCGTAGGCCTATAACGTTAAGTCACATTTTGTTATTACATCCAGAAAGACCTGGTGTCGATGCGAAATATTTACAATACACTATTAACATAGGCTAGGCTATTTTAGTTCCCCTCACTCCACAAAAAATCCTTTCAATATAACAGTATTTAGAAAAGAACAAGAATGAAAAATATAAGAGAGCTAGGCGACAAGCCAAAACGAAACCATTTAGACTAAAGCGAAACTGAAACTAACATTGGGTCTCTCATAAGACAAAAATCCAAATGTCTCCGTATTCAAGATGTATTTGAATGCTAAAATATTATTTATGATGTAAACCTGGTTTTGTACTTCTCGCATTACAATATCCACATAAAAAATATTTGGCATAATATCACGGCAGTACGTTGATAACGATTAAGCAGTGTGATTTTTTTTTTTTTCCCATATGTTTGGCTGATTGTGTGTGCGCGTGGGGCTCCGGCGCAATCACTTGATTTTTTTCCTTCCAACAGGGGAAACGACTCTTTACAGATAATCGAAACTGTAAACGGTTTGCTGTTTGTAAAATAAAGAAAAATAGGATGCCGCTTTCAGCCGTCTTCCTTTCGCGCAGCACAAAAATGAACCAAAACTCTGCATACTAGCTACTTGTTGCACTTTTTTTGTTTGTTTGTTTTATTAAGTAAAAATATTTATCTTATAGGCCTATTCATTCATTATATATATATAGCCTAGCTTTATGATGTTTTTCTCCATTCGCAGAAGCGCTGCAGGTGATACGACGTGTCCATGTGAATCCTCATGTTCTGTTGTTTGCTGCTTTTTGCGCATGTAAAATTAATCCCGGAAAACAAATGTTGGTATTTTAACGGGGCACAGACACTTATCCTTTCTAAAATAATTAAATTCTAATTTAAAATAATCTTGTCGGTTAACGGTTAATAATCGGTTAACAAGCGTCGGCTGTCGGTTAGGAAAAATAACCGAAATGAACATCCCTACTAGTTAGCAAGTTTCACTACTAAATGCGGGTAAAGTAAACAGTCTCTCAGAGCACAGCTCCTCACCCCACATAATAGAGGGACGGGGCGATCAGAGCTTATTTGCATTTAAAGCAACATGCAACAAAATGGGTTGATGTCTGCACAGCTGATTTTGACAAGGTAAAAAGGGTGTTGTTTTACGCTACCATAGAGAAATTTTACCAAAGCATGTTGTAGACTTTTCATTAAAACCCTAAAGAATCATATAAACTTGTGGAAAATGGGCATCCGATGACTCCTTTAAAGAAAAATTAGTTGCTACTGAAAAGCAACTCATCTTATTTAAGTACGGAAGACTAAGGATCTGTCTGAATGCAGTTACTGCTTTGTAAACTTACTTGCGAGTGTTCTCGTTCTTAAGTAAGGCCTTGGCCTGTTGTTCACTGATGATGGTGGCCTTAACCTGTGGAGGATTCATGTGGACATTAAGTTTCCCTCCGACCAGCAAGCGAACCGTTGCCGAAAATTTGGTTTGAGTCTTCAGAACTTGAGGAGGCTGTTTCTCAATTATGAATGTGCTGCAAAGAGACCAGAAACAAAGTCACTGCTAAAACCTCAGTTCTCTGAGACAGACGATAGTGACCAATGATGCCAGTGAATGAGTACACACCTGGTGACAAGTGCTGATATGATGTCTGTGACGGTAGCGTTGAGTTCAGTGAGCAGTTCTTCTGTGGGTCCTGGAATGGGCAGCTGCTGTGTCAGGTGTTCAACTCTGCGAATCTGCTGTCTGTTTTGCCAGATCATATCGGCCAACTTCTCACACCTGCATTCACAAAACAAAAACATCCAGTACTGTACCTCCAATTTGTTCAAAGAAATCTGCAAGTAGTGCAACTTGTTACATTTCTGTCACAGATGTGTATATACAGTGCCCTCCACAAATATTGGCACCCTTGGTAAATACGAGCAAAGGCAGCTATGGAAATAAATCTGCATTGTTTATCCTTTTGATCTTCCTTTAAAAAAAAAAAATCATACTGGATTCTTGCCCTTCGTGGATTTACCCTTTGTCTCGTCGTCACAGACTTTGTTCGCCCCTCGTATGGACTCAAGCCTGCCTGTTTCTCTTGTGTCTTGCCATCTGTATACCTGTTTGCCAGTGTTTGACCCAGCCTGTTTATGACCATGTTTCTGTCTAATGTCTGTCTAATGCGTATGGATCCGCCCGCTCCTCACCTCGTTCACTCCGTAACACACGCTGGCCACAATTATTGCTACCCAATTATTGCAAAGTTCTTCTCCCAAGATAACAGCTCTGAATTTTGTCCTATAATCCCTGGTGAGTTTGGAGAACACCTGACAAGAGATCAGAGATCCTTTCCTTCATACAGAATCTCTCTAGATCCTTCAGATTCCCAGTTCCATGTTGGTGCTTCTCTTATTCAGTTCACCCCACTCATTTTCTAAAGGGTTCACATCAGGTAACTGGGACGGCCAGGGCAGAAGCTTCATTTGGTCCTCAAAACATTTTTGTGTTTGTTTTGGATCATTGTCCTGACTGAATATCTAAACACAGCCCATTATAAGATTTCTAACAGTGGCAGTCAGGTTTAGATTTTTTTTTTTTTTATCTCTTACTATTTGATAGAACCCGTGATGCCATGTATCTAAACAAGATGTCCAGGATCTCTGGCAGAAAAATAGGCCCAGAACGTTAAAGATTCAGCAGTTTATTTAAATGTGGGCATGGGGTACTTTTTATCCTTGTTTGCACCAAACCCATCTTGAATGTTTGCTGCCAAAAAGGTCTTTTTTAGTTTCATCTGACTATAGAAGCCAGTCCTGTTTGAAGTTCTAGTCGTATCTGAAAACTAAACATGCTGAAATTTGTTTTTTGATGAGTGAGCAGGATTTCTCTTGAAACCCTCCTAAACAACATGTGGTGATGTAGGGGCTATTTGAATTTTTTTTAGGCTTTCTTTCCCCAAGACTCAACTAATCTCTGCAATTCTCCCGCTGTAATCCTTGGAGAGTCTTTGGCCACTCAAAGTCTCCTCCTCACCATTCATTATGATGATATAGACACACGTCCTCTTGCAGACAGATTTGTAACATCTTTAGTTGATTGGAACTTCTTAATTATTGCCCTGATGGTGGAAATTGGGATTTCCAATGCTTTAGCTTTTTTCTTACAGCCTTATATTCTTTGGTTTTACTCTTGCTATGGACAATTAAGGGAATTTGATCTTTGTGTTCCTCATATTTAAAATCTTGCGCAACAGGAAGTTATGGCTAGACAGTTTTATGCTCCTAGCACCACCCTGGTGTGCTAAAAATGTAAATATAAATGGGAATATATTTTAGAGATATTTTACTCAGAAGAATTTCTAGGGGTGCCCATGATTGTGACCAACGTGAACTAGAGAAAAACATTTATTTCATAATGAGATTTCCCCCCCCAATTTCCATTGTTTTACTTCAATCAAAGATTAGAATTTTGTGAATTTTTAAATTAAAGATCAAAAGGATAAACAATGCAGATTTATTTCCACAGCATCCTTTGCTCATATTTACCAAGGGTGCCAATATTTGTGGAGGGCACTGTATATGCCTCGATATGTCAATAGTTGAAGAAAAACATTTAAGCTGCCTTTGTGCATGGTGTGAAACAGGCCTTAGGGTTCATGCCAGGGTAAGTCATATTAATTAGCTTAATAAAAAGTAAAAGTCCATGGTAGGCCCAGTCAACATGTGTAGGTGTGTGTATGCATCAGTACCAGGCTTGCAGTATGTCCAGTCCTCCTTCTGATGGTCCACCATTGCCTGCGAGCTGCTGTCGTCTCTTCCATTGAATCAGTTCATCATCCACAATAACGGTTTGCTGTTTCCTTAACAGAGCTAGAGTCCTCTGTTGCTTCTCTGCCAGTTCCTAAAAACAAACATACACTGTTATTCAACCATTGGAGAATTTGATGGAAAATACTGCTTCTGATTTTATTATGTTTATTACTGATTTTATACTGTCGCAAAGGTATGCATGCGTGTCGTGGATTCAGTGTACCTGTCTGTACTTTTGTAAGGTGTTGGCCTCTCGTGTGAGCCAGGTCTCTAGCGTGGACTTTCTGCTCTGCAGACTAGTTTCTCTCTGAACACGCTCAGCTGGAGGAAGGCTGGCCAAACTACTCAACTGAGCTATACGGCAAAGAGAAAACTTTAATTATTCAACTAACACAGTTCAATGACTTGTTACTCAGAAGCATTCCCTGTGTAGCATTTGACATGTTTTTGTCATTTTTATATCAGAATAACTCACTTAGCTTGAGTTCAACATGTTCAAAACTGACACATTTTGATTCAACTTTTTTAAAAAGATGAATTTTTTTCACATATTGGACATTGATATGCATATCAGAAAAGGCTATATTCTCCTATTTGTCCAGTTTTTGTTCCTGCAGATTGGGGTATCCAATCTTGCTTCTGGAGAAGCCATTTTCCAGCAGGGGTTTAGCCCCAACAGACCTGACTGGAAGTTTCTAGTAATTATGAAGACTCTGATACTGGGGTTTAGGGCCTTAGGAGCAAGACTCAGGGTTCCCACACCTTGGTTAACTTCAAATTTAAAGACGTTTCAAGGACTTTCCATGTCCGATACCCTCAAATTCATGGACTTAATGTGGGGACACATTTCAAGTGAGAGCAAGGTTACATCGTGTTACCTTGTAAGATATATTGTTACAGTTTTCATGTGTTAAACACAACTATGCAAAAAAGCTTTTTTTTTGGCCATATGACAGAAGGTGCATTTTCATTACCCTTCAAGATGCGCAAATTTAAACTGCAAATTGAAAATACGCCTAATGGAAACGCGTCAATTTCGCAAAAACTCCTGTATATATAGCAAAAAGGTTTTTACACTCGCATGAGGTGGTTTTTCAGGCAATTCGAAAAAGGAATATTTCACAAAACCACAATGGAAACGGCTTTTTCGCATTTACAGGTCACATGGCACATGTAAAAAGTCATATGATCATTCTTCACAGTACTATAAACTCCAAGAAGCACTTCATACTTAGCTGTTCTCAAGTATAAGGGGCTTTCCCTGATATTAATGCTCAGACTGTGTACGCTGCACGCATCTGTGGCATGTAACAGCTCCAACACGGTCACCGGAGCTGATGTTATGTTTAAACCAGCAGCGCCGCACACGTTTTAGTCACATAACATTGGTAAATGGAAACGTTGTCATTTCGTAATACTTTTTTTATTGACAT
This sequence comes from Labeo catla, assembly GCA_012976165.1. Classification (NCBI taxonomy): domain Eukaryota; kingdom Metazoa; phylum Chordata; class Actinopteri; order Cypriniformes; family Cyprinidae; genus Labeo; species Labeo catla. The sequence goes on from VONZ01000102.1 coordinate 1,225,116, forward strand.
TTATAAAATATCGCCAAAGTTTTGTGCAAATCTGTAATGGGAACGTGCCTAGTGATCTGATTTTCTATTTGTCGTATTTATGGGGGGTTAAAACGCCCCCAAAGTAGTGCAATGACCAAATCCCATATCACAGCTCAAAATATTTCATTTTCATACCAAAAATGTATATTTTACAGTCACCCTTGTGCAGATTGATCATGAAAACAGCTAAAAGGCTTCCTACCAGTTGCCATCACAAAACTTAACATCTTGCAGTTTTATCACAGGTAGAATGCAAAATATTTCAGTGAAATGTCATTTATGCAATATTTCAAACATTTAACCTATGGGAGAAAATCAAGCCTTCGCAACAGTTTAAATTCAGCCCAATTACTTGCAAAAAATATGGTTTTGTTAACCCTGTTGCAGGAACCAGATTTAACTGATCATGGGTCAAGACAAGAGTAAGGAGAGATAACTGACAAATCATGCTGTAGGATTTGCTGCCTAGCAGACAATGTGCTCACTTCTGATCTTTTAAGATGTGCTCCCTTTATTCAGGGTGCGTGTGATCGCAAAAGTGAAAATGAAAGTTAATAGCGGCATATTCAAAAGAGATTTTAATACTCCGCAATCCGCATATGATAGCGGCCCCCTGATGTGTGAAAATTCTATTCAGTATTAGAATGATTGCGTGAGCAGGCATTAATGGCCTGAAATTCAGCGGGAGCAGGATCAGGAAAACAGTCCCACGTAGGGCTTTAATACAAAAACCCACACAATGAATGGCAACTGTAGAAAGCAAAAGCCGAATCCTGGACATTTTGGGCATGTTAGAAACCCTGGCCAGATGCATTTTTTAGGTCCAAAAAGAGGACAAGTCTGGGGAAAAGAGGACGTATGGTCACCCTATCTAATGTAAATCAAGCCAGCTAGTATGCAGAGGCCACAAAATGTTGGTAAAATAAAACAGTAGCAGACCAGAGGGAATATGAAATTTTTCCCAGAAAAACTCTTGCACAAAATAAACTCAAGCACTTTCAAGGACCTGTATCTATGTAGGTTTATTTTCAAAAACTTTCCAGGGTCTTGAAATTTTAGGATTTCAAGGAACCCTGAAGACTGGTCACTTTTTTTTAATTCATTTTTTTAATGAATTTCTCAAAAACTGCATACTCAGAAGTCATGGGCTTGAATTAGTCTGACAAGTTTTACACCAAATCAGTCAGGCATGTGATTCCCAAAAAATTAGTTAGCCAACTTGTATGTCGTCGTAAGTACTAATAGTTCAATGATTTAGCGAAACCAAGAGGCCAATGAACATTCAGAGCATCGCAAAGCTGCGTCTTTGATGCCATATTTTGTTACAGCAACATTTCGTAGAAATTATGATGTTAGCACAGTTTTGGGAAACAGTTGTGACTTACTTGTTAATATGCATCATACTATGGTAGTTAGGCAGTGAGTTACATTGCTGTATGGGAAATGCACTCCAGAGTGGCTACTGAATAAACTCACTTACTGAACTGCAACTTCCATGTTAATGCATCATTACTTCAATTTAGCCATTAGGCTGCTTTTACTTGCTGAGTCACCAAAAGCAAAAATATGTTCTTTCCTTATTTGCCGACCTCAAAGGTATGTCATATAGACTTTAAGAAAGGTTTTGCTGATTTGCTTGCCAGCCATTCGGAGTCATGCATTCAGCTGTGTTGTAGTATAATATGAAATAAACTGACTGCATATGATACTGTAAATGAAATTGGATGTGCGGATTGAGACAATGTGTGTTCATACCCTGTATCCTCAAGCTCTCCTGGTACTGAATGATGAAGTATTCTTGACTGTGTTGCAGCTTGCGGAGGTCATTCTCTGTGTCCTGTGTCATGGCACGTAGCTCCTCAAATGTCTGGTTGATCTGCTGATATCTCTGAGGGGTCCCATCTACTGGACCTGACCCCGGACTGCTGGCCTGATTGCCACAAACAAACAAGATATCACTTGCTCACAATCCAATTATGACATTTTCAGTGTAAATCAACAACCAAAGAGATTGCATGTGTGACTTACGTTGGACGCTTCCTGTACAAGTCTTTGCTCAGTGTACAGGATGTGTTTGACACACCGCACAAGCTCCAGAGGGCAAGGGTCATACGAGCTCTAAAAAAAAAGATAGGATCATCTTGGGTATGAACGCAATCGAATTTGGCTCAACTGATTTGCAAAAAAACAAAAAAAATTGTGTCTGTGATGGACAGATTCTTAACAGCTGGTCCTTGAGATAATTAGAGTATATCAGGCAGGAAATCCAAACATTCGCCTATCATTCATCAACCTGACTTATCATTTAAAAGTGAAACATGTAAGTAGTAGAAACTCCACTAACTAACTGCATCTGGCTCTCATACCTTGAGCTGTGTGGCATAATGACCCAGTTTGATCTTTAGCAGGAAACCATCTTCACCCATCTGATGCTCTGCCCTCCTCTGCAGCTCCTGGATCAGACCGTCCAGCAGACGTTTTGCTTTAAACTCATCCTGCTGGTTCTCCAGGTCGATGGCATCCCTGCACACGACACAGACAATCTTCAGTCCATTTCTTGCCTTGCCACAATACTTAATTGACTTTTAGCATAGCAAAGACACTCACCACGGCTGAGCCTCCAGCCACTGTGCCAGGTAGTGGCGCACCTCGATGGGGAAGTGCTGCCCATAGAGAGACTGCATCTGATGCAGGGCATCCCCCTGCAACTGCTGTGCCTGAATCCACAGCGCCATACCTGGCTCTGAACAGACAGATGGAGATGTGTATTTATTAAGAATGGTATAAAGACTGTGTCTCACAATGAAATGCGCTGAACACGACCTTCTGTTTCCAGGATTTGATGAAAGCAAACTTGGATTCTAAATGCCAATATTTTTCTGAGACAACAACTAAACACCTTTGTTCACATACTACAGTGTTTCCAATACATTGATTTATTTGTGTCAAAACTGACTGCCGCAAACACAATTTTCCAAAAAGTTTGAGCTTTACACACATTTCAAAATCAAAGTGCAGGCGTTTTTATATGAATGTATCTTTGAAGGGAATCGATAGCAGCAGCAAGCGTGCCTTCAGCACAGCTGGAAGAGTTACAGAAAGAGTTGATTAAAAATATGACCAGAGATTTTAAACCATAATGAGACTTTAATATTTAGGTAATTAGGTAATTACCATGTGTGTCAAAGGGAATAATAAGGAGATACTTGAATTATTTATTAATAAACTAGTGTTTTCTGAGTCAGTGTTGCAAAGATGAAGTTAACAATCCCGACTCGCCTCCTAATCTCCTAACTGTTCATGCCTTTTAGAGAGAAATGAATCTTTATGAATTACATTATGAAAGTTTTTATTTTCGATTTGTATTTTCTCGTTTAAACTAATAGTAAATTCAAGCTTTCTATAGATATATTTATTATCTGTGAGGCAAGTATTCACTGAATTTCGGTTCATTTTTGTGAAGCGCTCCTGTTCATGACGAAGACAGCAGAAAGCGCATCCTGTTTGTTTCTATATTTTACAAAAGCACAACTTTTTTTTATGGGCTTTTTATGCAATTTTGTAGACAGGACAGTTGAGAGACGACAGGAAAGCACTGGGAGGAGAGAGGGGAGCAGGATCGGGTCCCTGTGAGCACAGTTACGCTGTATGTCAATGCACTAACCACAAGGCTACTGGCGCCGTCACAAAAGCACAATGTTTTGTTGATTTTGTGAGTGCACACAAATAAAAGTAGACCATTTACAGTTCTGAATGATGTATTACTCTTACCTTTACAGGGCTCTGTGCTTTTCTTTCCTAACTTAAATTTAGGAGCACAGTCAAAATTTCAGGAGCACCTTTTTGGTGGGAGTGGGAGTGGCTTGTAGGTGTATTTTCATATGTTTAATGAGGCTCAGAGGTGGCATGAGTGTAATCAAATTCATAAATTCATGTTGACATTAATGTTTTAAATTAGGGCTGTCAAACGATTAATTGCGATTAATCGCATACAAAATAAAAGTTTAAGTTTGCCTAATATATGTGTCTAGTGTGTGCAATTATTATGTATAAATACACACAAATTAATGTATATAATTAATAGAAATATGTTACGTAAAAAAAAAAAATTATTTATATATAATATACATTATATAATAAATACATACACTTGTAAACATTTCTTAAATATATACATGAATGTGTTTGTACCTTCTATTTCTATTATACCTTCTATTTCTGCCACTTAGTCAAATTAACATATTTTTCGAGCCGATACTATAACGTTAAACCTGCGCACATTTTTATATTTAGTTATACTGAAAGAGTTTCAATTCAGTCAAACTTTATTACCCCATTTTAACATTGATTTCTATGGAGACCGGAACGAAAGCACCCAAACGGAAGATATAATACTCATTGTTTACTCAGGAAAAAGGTGGATAGTCTCTCTGTTGTGTTGCATGATTCAAAGCGAAGCAACCAGCATGACACTCTGTTCTAGCAGCTCATGATCACTTTTTGGGGGGATTACATTGGTCACTGGTTACATTAAAAATCACAGAGCAGGAAAACTCACCTATTTCACTTTTACAGTCTCAGTGCATTTATAACCTCACTCTTGCATGTTATTTTGACTATCAAGAAAAATGTTTTTTTAAATAAAGACTGAATGAATTGACAGCTTAGTGGTAATGGCACTGAAGTCATGCAACTGTGGTGTAGTTTGTTTATAACCTAGCTTTTTGCTTCTTGTGATTGAATTTCGATTGTATTATAGTTGTGTAGATTGTCAGAAACAAAATGTGTAAGAATTATAAAAGAATGTTGGTCAAATAGCCTATTTTCTACAATAATACTAAAAAACAATTAAAAAAAAAAAATTATGTTCTGGTTTTTGTAGATGGAACTAACTTCCGAGTTATTCTACAAACTTAAATTTTAACTGTAGTCACAAGATGGAGGACAAGATCATAGCATCTTCCATTTCATGCTAATGTTAAAAAGTAGTATGCATCATTGCAATTGAATGTCTCGAACAGTAGCTTACTATACTGTTGATGTTGCATGCTTAATTCAATGATCATCCCGAAAGTACAAATGGTTCATTTTAAAAACAGAGGAACTTCAAGTAGTCAGTCAATCAATCAATCAATCAATCAATCAATCAAGAAAATAGGCTTAAAAGAGCTTAGGCTTCATTCATCAAACTAGAAATGGAATGTCAAGTCAAGCGCACTGCAGGCTAAAATAGTTTTGGCAAAGATAATCCAGATAATCTATACCCACATAAACTGTGCAATACTGTTCACAGTATTTATTCTATTAAACTGTAGAAACAATACAAGTAGCATATTGCTTACAAAAGTATTAAAGTTAAACATACTGCAGAAACGTTCATGTTTTTGACAGCCTAATAATATCCAAACACGCTGAATGTGCCCACACATACCCAAAGAGTATCATGGTATTTTTGATGAAACATGTAAATACCATGGAACGCTAGTATGGTAATCAGTTAATACTATAATTTCACTATAATACAATCACTGTACCACAGTAAATCACGGTACTTTTCTGTAAGGGTATGATGCCAAAAACTGATATTTAGATAGCTAGCTCATAAGCTATTGATTAATTAAGCTAATGTTACTTAGTTTTAATAAGGAATGTGTTGTATTCCTGTTTTTGAACCTGACTACACTATATTAGCATACACAAACATTAGCATCAACACAAACTTGTTGCTTTAAACTCAAGAAGTGAGTTAACTGTAAGACAACAGGCAAACTAAAATAAAACATCACTGAAATCATGTTTTACGGTATGAAACCTCTAACGTTACACATTACACATTTATTTTCAAACGATGAATTTGACGGCTCGTGAGATATTTAGTTAGCATTAGCAATTAGCACTGACATCTAGCATTAGCTCGACCCTAAGAATAAAACATACAAACACGAGTGTTTAAAACTTTAATGCTTACATCTGACAGTTTATCTGTGCCATAAACCATATAAACCTGTATTTCTGTCTGGATACCTGATACGTTATCACTCACTGGAGCAGTTTAACGTCTGCTAAGCTAACTAGTAAAAGTATTTCATAATGCACTGTCAGCTGAAACCAGTCGTCTGAGAACAACTGAATAAAGGTGATAAAAACATGTGCTTACAGCATTAACGGAGACCAGCAGCAGAACGATTTGATGATGTTTGTAGACGTTAAACGTTTGACAGGGTTTACCCATCCATGAGCTCAACTGTACAAAAACACCACAGCAACTCTGAGTTGAACACACCTACACTGACATCTGCTGACCACCACAAGATTTTATTTTACATTATTTTACTTATTTTATTTTATTTTATTTTATTTTAATAAAGTATTTAATTAAATTATTTATTAATCTTCCCCTCTATGTTAGTTGCCAGCGGAGATAGGTACTTTTTCTTAATTAAACGTATTTGCTTTATTGTAAGATGTATGAAAATGTACATTCGAAATTACTGTACTTATTTCTTTTTCAGGCTTTGCTCTTTTCATGACTCTTTTAAGTTTAAATGGTCATGTAACCCTAAGACATGTTTGGCGACTATGTTCTGACAAACTCTTTAGTGCAGTAATGCTTTAATGTACATGAGGGGAGTAAATAAAATAATTCATACTGGACAATAAAGTAAAATAAAATAAAATAAAATAAAACAAAAACCCTCAGATTTTGTTGTGATTTTAAGGCTTATAATGGGAATTGCATTGTTTTAATGGAAACTGTAATGATACCTGTTGGTATTTTTGTTGCCTTCTATTGGTGACATGTTAAAACCACTAGATTCTAAAGCAATATAGCCCAAAACACACTGGAAAACATAATGTAATGGTTTTAATGGTTAACAGTTGCTGGTTTGCAATGTTTGCAATGGGTGAATTATTCCTTTAAGAATAACCTGTCCCCACGCCTAAACATAACCGTCACTGTGATGTGAGCCAATCAGGTAACATGGTCGAAAACACCCCTTTGTTTTGGCCTCACCCACCGATCTGGTAACTCCCGTGCATGACGCGCCCCCTGTGGGAGAACACGGGCTCTGTCACTTGATATCTCAGAAGGCGGGGGCAGTGTACCGGAGGTGGTGCTGAACTTCACTGAGTTCACTCGCATCGGATTGGTGAGGTGTCGCTTCATAACGGTAGTGGTGAACAGTGCGACAGGAGAGGAGTTATCTTTTGCTTCTTGTTTCACTGCGTCTCAATTGTAAGTACAGCAGAACATTCTAATGATGTTATTGTCTGATAGTTCATACGTGCATGTATGCAATGCATATAACGACAGAAACATTGCAACGTGTGTTATGTAGTCGGTGATCTTTCGCCTAGTTAAGATTTAAGGGATTGTGCTGCCCTTTAAGCTTTTAGTATCCATGTGCACCTGTTTATAACATCTGAGCATCTACAGACTGCGTTTTGTACACGCTTTTATATTGATCATAGATTCGTTCCACGTCTGCAGCTTAACTATTGGTTAATTATTTGCAAAAGCACGTTCTAACGATAAATGATTGAAAAAATGTCGTACCAAACCTTTATGATTTTTTTCTTCTTTCATTTTCCTAAAGGTGGAAGAATCTCTCTCACTTAACTTTGTTCTTACTCCGAACATCTGTGTTCATATTTCAGTATCCATATTTCTTGTGTTTTTCCAGACGTGTAACAGTTCAGTCATTAAGGTTCTTTTTCACTGTGATGTTTCTGGCAGTAAGGAGCCAGATTATGTCCAAGATTCATTTGTATGATGGGTAAATACAAAATTCACGAAGCAATAAATTCTAAATTTAAACCCAACATTAAAGCATTTTCTTCGGATTATGTTTATTATCATCACTTAAAAAAACACAAATACCTTCACACAAAAGAAGATATTTTGAAGAAGTTTCTTTCCACAAATTGAAAGACAGCTGGGTTTAAAACGGTAACGTTAGTGGATCCCATTCAATTTCATTGTATCTAGATCTTGTATCTGTAAAAAACACTGGGGCATTTTTCAAAGTGTCTTCTTTCACAGAAGAAAATCATGCCTATTTGGAATGACATGAGGATTAGTAATTGAAGACAGAATTTCATAATAATAATAAAAATAATACTTTTATTTAGCAAGAACTCATTAAATTTATTAAAAATGAAAGTAAAGGGAACATTTATATTGTTTTCTATTTCCCTGACAAAAATAATGTATCCACAAAATAGCCTTGGTGCGCGTAAGAGGCTTCTTAACTACAAAAAATAAATAAATAAAAATTGTGTATGCTCATTGCAGTGTGTTTCCCAGCATGGCTGAAACTAAAGGGAAGTTTGATTTTGCGATTGATCGGGGAGGAACCTTCACAGATGTGTTTGCCCGTTTGCCAGACGGTAGAGAGAGAGTCCTAAAACTGCTGTCACATGACCCTCAGAACTACAGAGACGCCCCTACTGAGGGTATTCGCAGAGTACTGGAGGAGGTGAGGAGAAAGACATGAATATATTTGGACGTAGTTAAATTTGTGATTATGGATTAGATCTGGGAAGGATAGAAGGTAAGAATTAGGTGAGCAGTCTACTTAAGTATTCCATGAAAGTCTGTTTGTTTGTTGGGTTCATGAATTAAACAGGAGACGGGAAAGAGCTTTCCTCGAGATCAGCCCTTGGACACTTCTCAGATTGGCTGGATTCGAATGGGCACCACAGTGGCGACTAATGCCTTACTAGAGCGACAGGGCGAAAGAACAGCACTGCTGGTGACACGCGGATTTCGGGACTTGTTACATATTGGGACGCAAGCACGACCTAACCTGTTTGATCTGGTAAGTAGTGGTGATGATGTAGATTCATCCCAGTAACTTTAAAGTTTTGATTCTGTTTGCTGACAAGATTCATTCTGAACTATTTGGAAACTAGTTGGTCTTTAGGTTCTAAGTTGTATGTTCCAATGCTTCCATGTATCCAGAGACTGCTACTGGCTTGTGCAGGAAGGAAAAGCATCCAAGGGCTTCAAAAGTAATAGATTTCAATTGACGGAAGTAAACAAGAGCAATCTTCAAGGATTTGTACATAAACAAACACAAATTATTATAATTTTTAGCATCATACTTATAGAGACAGTCCAGAATGTTACACAACTATACGAGCACAGACTTGGCCATTAGAGTATACTGGTAAGCCACCAAGTGAGTAGTTGGCAGGAAACTGACTGTAGAAGACAACACTTATAAAACACGTATAACTGCTATAACATTAGTTATCTAATTCAAAGGTCACAAAATGATGGTAATCAGCGTGTGCTTTGATAGCTTTGGAAGACAACTGTCCAATGTAGAAGGTGTCCAAAAGCAATATCAAAAGTTTTGAATTACAGTTGCTTGATTTGTTTAGTAGCGGTTTTGTATGTTGGTTTCAAATACCTGGTTTAACATTGGAATTGTGTCTGTGAATTCTGCATTGTAAAATTCCTGTATCATCATGTTTTTGTAAAAGCTTTTGGTTAAAAAGTGAAACCAAACATAACAAGGGAAGTCAGATTTTAACAGAGAGGTTGAACTGTGTTCATAGGACAAGGGTATTTTTCAAAAATGACTTGTCTGGGCAAGTCATCTCAGTCAGCTTCTTTTGGCCAAAACAATGGCTTGATATTTATGTTTACCTTGTTCTTTTTGCTGTTTTAGTAGTGTGATAGTGTGTGTCATACCGAGCTTCAATTACTGAACAACACAAGCAAACTATATTAACTAACTAGCCATGCCAGGCTAACCTGTTTCCTTTTCACCAAAAACTAGATAATCAAGTTTGTTGTTGTTGTACGAGCTGTGTGTTATACAAGTGTTTGTTGTTTTAGGAGGTGTGTATGCCGGAAGTTCTGTATGAGGAGGTGATTGAAGTGGATGAGAGGGTTATTCTCAGACAAGATTCCTGTCAGCTACCCAGAATTGAGCCCAAACGAATAGTAACAGGTGATTAGGATTTTATTGATCTTTGCATTTTTAGATTTGGAAGTCAAAAAATTCTCCTCAGTGCAAAAGAGCAATCATTGAAACTTAGCTGCAGAAAATACTTGTTTTGATCTTCCATTACCTATCAAAAAAAAATGTATGCATTAACACTTTAATGTTTTGCCCAGTCAGAAACTTGTCCCATTGCCACAGTTATTACAGAGGCTAACTTACTTCTAGACATCTCAAAGACATAGTAACAGAAATGGTCTGTTTAATTCTTGGGGTAAGACGGGGAGAGAGTGTAAAATTGCCATTTAAGCTAAATTATGGCTTAAGAAATTCTTTTTATGTTCGTCATATGAAATGTTTTATTGGTGTATAGGACCTCAGAGAAGGTTCAGTATTGTCACTTGCATGCAACCTCTTTCTTTCTCAGGCAGTACAGGAGAAAGTCTGGAGGTGTGGCAAGAGTTGGATCTTCAGCGTGTGGAGAAGGATTTGAGACGTGTGCAATCCAAAGGCATCAGAAGTCTAGCGGTGCTGCTACTCCATTCTTACACGTGTGTATAGATCATTATATACATTTTATGTATTTATTACATAGCTCCCAGGAATATTTTATTCTGTTTGGTCAGCCATGGCCTTCAGCTATCTGATATATGCAAAGGAACTACAAAGAGGTGAAAAGCTAGTAATTAATTAAACTGAATGTAATGCATGTTCCGGAGTGAAGAACGTCACTGTTTATTTACAGCTGTTCAACTTTTATTGTGTTTTTGGAGCTGTTTTCATTTGATGCTAAATTCGTATGACTTCACAATTAACATTATTGTGGACAAAAATGTATTTCACTAATATTTTGCCAACATTTGAACATTTGAAAGTGAAGAATTTAAGACATTAAATATTAGTGTTGTTCTTGTAAAGAGTGAACACAAGCATGAACACCCCTAAAAGTAACCACTGCCATTAGCAACAGAGGCTTTGTACTTTGTGTCTGAATGTCTCAGCAATAGTGATATAATACATTTTCATATAAAATATCATATCACTTTTCAAATGTTGCAAAATAAATATATCGTAATATAATATATAACAATATAACAAAATAATCACAGTGTATATTTATGGACAATTATAATTGACAATTGTTCATTATAATTCATTATAACATTTTCAAAAGTTAAAAAAATATATATTTTTTTAATACTTTCATAATGGTGGTATGAATATGTTTTCTTGTCCAACATTTGAAGTGCTTGTTTATGGAGACTATGCAAATGTTCCAAAATAATGCATACATAACTTTGCTGTTTCATTATAATTATATTTAGTAGGCATGCACAGTATTAGATTTTTGCCAATATCTGATATGACAATATTTTTCAAATCATTTTGGCCAATAGCTGATGCCGAAACTGATATATATTTCCTTTTGTTTTGAAACACCACTTTGGTTAGTTTTGAGCAGAAACTCAAAACTAGTTCTATTTGTTAGAAATAATAAAGTTCTTTTTTTAATAAGAGTACATTGAAAGTGTAATAAAATCAGTCATTGCTGTTTTTTTCCTAGACAGATGCAGTTGAAATCTTTTATCTGAGGATTAAACATTAATAGATGCCCTAAAGCAAAAGAGTTGTAAAAAATTCTAAAAATCTTTTATAACTCCTGTAATTACCTTGAAAAAATATATTACATATTAATAAATATTTTAAATATTTATATAAAATAGATAAAATTTCGTAATGCCCATTGTGACATTATAACAAACATTGAATTAATTAAAGCATACTGAGACATCTGATAATGTTCAATTAAATCATTTTTCTCATTCCTTATATTTTGTGTTCCAGATGGGCGGCTCATGAGAAGGCTGTGGGCTCTTTGGCGAAGCGTCTTGGTTTCACTCAAGTGTCTCTTTCCAGTGAGGTGATGCCCATGGTGCGAGCAGTGCCTCGTGGGTACACTGTTTGTGCCGATGCTTACCTCACGCCCAAAATACACCTTTACCTCACTGAATTCTCAGCAGGCTTTAAAGGAGGCTTGAAGGTATGTCAGTGAGGTTTTTTTTTAATTAGCTTTTATAAGTACCTTTTATAATTTAATACTCCTTCTCTCTCTTTCTCAGGATGTGGATGTGTTATTCATGCAGTCAGATGGTGGGCTGACACCAATGGAGCAGTTCTGCGGCTCTCGGGCGGTGCTTTCTGGTCCTGCTGGAGGAGTTGTGGGCTATGCCGTCACATGTTATGGGTTTATGGAAAAGAAGCCTGTCATTGGTTTTGACATGGGAGGTGAGAGATGAGTAAATTTATCTCCTGAATGTATAATAGAATAGTCCATCAAATGGTCATTCACAAAAAAATCTTACCCTCTTGCACTGAACTAAGTTGAACTGAGGTCAGAAAAGAGACTGATGGATTTGTTTGTACAGGCACATCTACAGATGTGAGCCGATACGCTGGACAGTATGAACATGTGTTTGAAGCAACTATCTCTGGCATCACCCTGCAGGCTCCACAGCTTGACATCAGCACTGTAGCGGCAGGTGGAGGCTCTCGACTGTTCTTTCGGTAACCAACATACAATATTAATATAGTTAGAGGAGAAGTCCACTTCCAGAACAACAATTCACAAATAATTTACTCACCCCCTTGTCATCCAAGATGTTCATGTCTTTCTGCCTTCAGTCGTAAAGAAATTATGGTTTTTGAGGAAAACATTTCAGCATTTTTCTTTATATAATGGACTTCATTGGTGCCCCGTTTTTGAATTTCCAAAATGTGGGTTAAATGCAGTTTCAAAGGGATCTAAACGATCCCAGCTGAGGAAGAAGGGTCTTATCTAGCGAAGCGATTGGTAATTTTTTTCGGAAAATAAAAATTTGTATACTTTTTAAGCACAAAAGCTCGCGTAGCACAGGTTCTGGGATGCGCGTTCACGTACTATTGAATCATGTCGAAAGGTCACGCCGAACGTAGGCGGAACTACAGACCCAGTGTTTACAAAGCGAATGCGCAAAGACTAAGAAAGTGCAAGTAAGTCAGACGCTGTTAACAAACAAAAAGGACGATTGTCAGACGAATTTCGTAAGTTGTACTCGGACCTTTGAGTCTTGTTCAGCAAAATGAACAAATCTTTTTTCGTGTCATTTCGTTCATTTTAGCAAAATATAATTAAAATGTTATGTGTTACCCCCATCTACTGCTTACACAAACGTTGATTACACTACAAACAAGACAAAACTATAATGCTTTAAGAAACAGAAAATATAAATTCATCATTTACCTGAGTCTTTAGCCTATGATTAGCTCACCTCACCTCTTATCTGACAAGTTTTCGGGTTTGAGTCATTCGTTCATCACGTGACAGCCCCATAAGATGAAACAGGTGAACTAATTCCAGTACAGAACCTAATAGGATGTTGCGCATGCGCGACTGAACGAATCACTCCCCGAGATGACTCATTCTTCCTGAGTCACATTAAAGATTCGTTCAAAATGAACAAATCGTTCAAGAACGACCCATCACTAATTCGCAGCATCATGAACACGCATCCCAGAGCCTGTGCTAATTGAGCTTTTGTGCTTAAAAAAGTATACAATTTTTTTTTTTTTTTTCGAAAAAAATGACGGATCGTTTCGCTAGATAAGACCCTTCTTCCTCGGCTGGGATCATTAAGAGCCCTTTGAAGCTGCATTTAAACTACAGTTTGGAAGTTCAAAATCGAGGCACCAATCAAGTCCATTATATGAAGAAAAATCCTGAAATGCTTTCCTCAAAAACCATAATTTCTTTATGACTGAAGACAGAAAGACATGGATCTTGGATGACAAGGGGGTGAGTAAATTATTTTTGAATTGTTGTTCTGGAATCATTTTGAATCATTCTTACTATAGCATGCTTTCACATTTAGTTAGGTTTGTTCAGTTTCTTATTGGTCATAAGAGAGTTAAGTAAGAACCAGCGACGTGGGTGTTCATGATGAAGCAATAACTAATAATTAATAATTTAATTGGTTTGGCTCATGGATTGCAGATTGTCAGCACAAATGCATTCATGCAAACGTTGCCTGTGCAGTCATCCAAAGGCAGCATGTGTGCTGTGGGTCAGGTCATATCCACAACACAAACACACATCATTTGCAGCACTTGTAGGAATGAGCCTTAAAGGAGAAGTTCACTTCCAGAACAAAATATTTACAGATAATTTACTCACCCCCTTGTCATCCAAAATGTTCATGTATTTCTTTCTTCAGTCGTAAAGAAATTATGTTTCTTGAGGAAAGAATTTTGGGAATGTTCTCCATATAGTGGACTTCTATACTGCTCCCGAGTTTGAACTTCCAAAATGCAGCTTTGAAGAGCTCTAAACGATCCCAAACGAGGAAGAAGGGTCTTATCTAGCAAAACGATCGATTAATTTAAAAAAAAAATGTACAATTTGTATAGGGGAGATGGGGGATGAAAGCAACACTTTTTGTTTGAGCATCAGTAACTCATTGGATGTTCGTGCTAGATCTCTCAAACTTTGATATATGGTAGCCACATTTGTCTACTACAAATAGATTATGTGAGTTAATGTCAAATACAAATAGTTCTATTGTTCCAACCTACCCAACTACTGGGGTGAGTTGTAACACAGGCTGGGGATAGATGTAACAGTGTGAAGTAATTTGCTGAAATAAGACCCACACTTCCAATTTATGCAAAAACTTGATTGAAAAACAACGAATAATCAGTTTTTTTTTTAATAAAGTGAACCATTTAAAGTGACAAAAACATTATACTGTATTCATTTTAGGACTTTAAATTTAGCACAAAAACAATTGCTGTGTGTGTGTTTGTGTGAAATGTCAAGATGCGCATAAATTCTAAACGTGAAGAAAAAAAAGTATGTGCTCATTTGAGGCGGATAGTGTTTTTATCCAATAAGAAGATGTGCATAAACTATCATGGAAACACATTTTACATAAATCCCTTGATGTGCAACAAAAACCTCACAAAACTTTGTTGTAATGGAGTTGTAATGTAGTTGTCATTTTTAAAGAACTGTTACAACTATCCCTGCACCAAACAGCCATAACATAGCAAGCTGTTTTAGCATGTGGGTTTTAAGTTAAGCCGTGGTCACACTAGACTTTTCGTTCCATTGACTTCCATTCAACCGCGTGCGAATGCATCAGACTGGAAACGCAAGCCCGTGTGAAAAGTTTTAAAATAATTGTATCTACAACACAATGATTGCTATGCAAAAAATAATCTTAATGAACAAAAATTACTTTCTCTCCTGAAAATAAGTTTTTTGTCATTAAATCTACAAAGCTGCTCACATTTACATGCCACTTCTTCTGTAACATTAAAAATGTGAATGGAGTGTGTGATATTGATGACATCATCACAGCTCCTTACTGACTTGTTAAACTGACAGTGTTACAACTAACCCCATGTTACAACACTGACCGGTTTCCCCTACTTTTTAACCTCAAACACTCATCTTGTCTAGCTCTGCGTGTGCTCTTTGTGTATTTAAGGTTCATGACAGTCAGGCTATGTCGAAAAACTCCCATCTCATTTTCTCCTCTAGCTTCAAAATCATCCTACATCGCTCTTTTACCTATTTTTTAAAGGGTGTTTGACCATCGTTGCACATTTACTTTAACACTGGTTCACACAGAGCTAGACAAGACAAGCATTTGAGGTTAAACATTATAGAAATTGCTAGACAAGGCCCTTCTTTCTTCACTGGGATCGTTTAGAGCCCCTTGAAGCTGCATTTAAACTGTATTTTGGAAGTTCAAACTCACAGGCACCATTAAAGTCCACTATATGGAGAAAAATCCTGAAATGTTTTCCTCAAAAAACATAATTTCTTTACGACTGAAGAAAGACATGAACATCTTGGATGACATGGGGGTGAGTAAATTATCTGTCAACTTTTGTTCTGGAAGTAAACTTCTCCTTTAACATAATCACTGTTGGAGTGCTTCTCTATAAATAAATATTATGTTGACTACAAACATTTCTGACACGGTCCTGTTATGACTTTGGACATGGTTTTAATTCACTGTTGGTGTTAGGATACTGGTGCTCATGCTCTATGTTGTGTAATCTGTGTTAAAGCACAAGGCTTCTTTTGTGTACTGTCACCATTTGCTCTCTGTCCCACATCTTGTCGCCACCCTCCTTGTTTGTTACTATCTTCACATCTTTCCATGTGAAGCAAATTATAATTTGGGGTGACGATTAGTGGTTGAATGTAGCAGATTTTTTGGATGATATGTTATAGAGCAGGGTAAAAGTGTAAAAAAAGTCCTGCACAAACCCTGTGTTTTGGTTAATTTGAGAAACCAAACTTATTATAATTAATACATGTCATAACTCTTTCATAATGCTCCTTAGCAAGTAAAAATAATGTAATTATAATTTGCTCTAGAGTGTTATTTCACCTTTAAAAGAGTATATATACCACATAAAACATTTAACATAGTAGGCTTATAGTTACACAGTAGTAGTATATCAGTCATAGTTCTCACATAGTATTCAACCGTGAAACTGTATTAATCCTGTGAAAGTTAGGAAAGGTGAACATCTTTTTTATTGTATGTCTGTATTTCAGGTCAGGGATGTTTGTTGTGGGGCCAGAGTCAGCTGGTGCTCACCCTGGACCTGCCTGCTATAGGAAGGGTAAGAGCGGCCATTAGGTTATCAGACTTATCATCTATCTTCTTCTTCTTGCTTGTACATTTAACCCTTCTGCATTGCATAATACTTGCTCCCATCCAGTTTTTCTTCTCATGTCTGTGTAAAAAGCTCAACTATTGCTGATGCAGCTGATACTGATTCACTACATAAAAATGTACCAGTATTGGCACATTAATACTAGTCAAGACATTAAGGCACCCATTACAATAAATGTACATATGCTTATACATATGCCTTATATATAATATACATCAGAACTGTCAACACAAGACACAAGGCCCCCCTCTATCAGAATCTGTTTCTATTTCCAGTGCTTTTTTCTATGAAAGACTATAAAACTGTAAAAAAAAAGAACAAAAAGTTGTGACTATTTTGTGTGAAATTCATGACAGATGTCTATTTGAAGTATACTCCCAAAGTAAAAATATAAATATAATTCAGCACAAAATTGCATCAGTTCCATAACTGAAAAAGTGACAAATGTTTAGTCTCATCTTATTGACTTATTTATTGGGGTGTTTGTAAGACAACTGCTTAATGGTTTAAAACAATATGTACTGTAAAAACACAAATGATACCCACATCCAACACAACATCTAACATCTACATTAATAGAAATTTCTAAATCTTATTAACTTCCTCTGCCATCTCTCTGACACTGATGTTCTCTGTCAGTACAGCTAACATCACATGTGAAACCCTTGCTGACAGAAAAACACAAGCTTTATTATTTTAATTTTTATTAACATTATTTTTGCACTTAGGTTCATACATTTTACATTGCTGTGACAGCTTCTGCCTTACATACACTACCAGTCAAAAGTTTTTGAACAGTAAGATTTTGAATGTTTTTTAAAGAAGTCTCTTCTGCTCACCAAGACTGCATATATTTGATCCAAAGTACAGCAAAAACAGAAAAATGTTGAAATATTTTTTCCTATTTAATTTAACTGTTTTGTATTTAAATATATTTTGAAATGTAATTTATTCCAGTCATTTCAAAGCTGAATTTTTAGTATTTATTAGTGTTATTATTATTATTATGTTGAACACAGCTGAGTGGAATTTTTTACAAAGTGCAGAAGAACAGTATATATTTGAAATAGAAATATTTTGTAACATTATAAATGTCTTTATCATCACGTTTGATCAGTTTAAAGCATCCTTGCTAAATAAAAGTATTCATTTCTATACGACCCCCTCCAGTAAAATTATACTTACTCAGAGCTTTTGAATGGTATAGTGTATAGTGTATCAGCATATTAGAATGACTTCTGAAGGATCATGTGACACTGAAGACTGGAGTAATGCTGAAAATTCAGCTTTGATCACAGGAATAAATTACATTTTAAAATATATTCAAATAGAAAACAGTTACTTTAAATATTAAAAATATTTAAAATTTTTACTGTTTTTGCTGTACTTTAAATCAAATAAATTTAGGCTTGGTGAGCAGAAGAGACTTTAAAAAACATATTCAGAATCTTACTGTTCAAAAACTTTTGACTGGTAGTGCACTTCTGCCGTGTTTCTCCAAATTGGAAAGTCTTGATGTTATTGTGTCTTAAAGACTTGACTAAAAGCTACAGTAACTCTATAGCACATGTTCATTGTGTTTCTCTTTTCTTTCCTGGTTCAGGTGGTCCTCTGACTGTCACTGATGCTAATCTAGCCCTTGGCCGCCTACTTCCTTCTTTCTTCCCAAAAATTTTTGGCCCTGAAGAAAATGAGCCTCTCTCAACCGAGGAAACCATGAAGCAATTCCACACACTCACAAAAGAAATAAATCAATACCTTTCAACTAACCAATCATCGAGTGGTGCTGCAGGAGGGGAGCATTCAGAAATGAGTGTAGAAGATGTTGCTATGGGCTTCGTCAATGTGGCTAATGAAGCCATGTGCCGGCCAATCAGAGCACTTACACAGGTACAGCACACTATTCAGTGACTTTAAATTTGTATAGCTTACATAAAAGAATAGGTGTGGACTTTCTATATTCTAGCATATTTATCAACCTCGTTGTTGTGACAAAAATATATGATATACAAGTTGTTTGCATGTAGTGCTAATTACCAAAAGAAATCACAATTTACATAAAATAAACTCCAACTTTTTTAGGTAGCCACTAAGCTTACCATTATATATATAGTAGTGGCCAGTAATTAAGAAGTGCGTCCTAATTCTGTTGTCCATATAGTATATATGTACACTGATCAGCCACAACATTAAAACTGCTGACAGGTGAAGTGAATAACGTTGATTGTATCGTTGCAATCGCACTCGTCAAAGGGTGGGATATAATTTAGGCATCAAGTGAACAGTCGGTTCTTGAATTTCATGTGTTGAAAGCAGGTAAAGTGGGCAAGTGAAAAGATGTCTTTGACAAGTGATGGCTAGACAACTGGGTCAGAGCATCTCCAAAAGTTCTTGTGGAGTGTTCCAGGTATACAGTGGTTATTACTTACCTACCAAAAGTGGTGCATGGAAGGACAGCTAGTGAACCAGACATTAGGGTTAAGAGCTACTGTCGCCCAAATTGCTGGAAAACTTAATACTGGCCTCCACATTCCCTAGATCTGAATTTGATTCTACAGGATGTGCTGGACCAACAAATAAGATTCATGCAGGCTTCATTTTGCAGCTTGCAGAACTTAAAGGATCTGCTAATAATGCCTTGGTACCAGGTACCAGAGGAGAACATTCAGAGGTCTTGTGAAGTCCTTGGCTCAATTTTTTTTTTTTGTTGTTTTTGCATTGACCCAAAACAATTGTTTGACAATTATACTGCCAGTTCAGCACTTATTAGAGCCACATTGAAGAATCTTCCATAATTTAGATGTCACTGTACTCACAGATGATTGGTCCTTTTTCAGTTTGCAATCTCTTACCTACAATAGAACCTAAAAAAAAAAAAAAAACGTTCAGAAACATTCATATTTGTCTGAGACTGTTCATGCCACAGTTTTAAGTCTAGATGTCCTGTATAGAGCACATCTAGGGCTTTTCAGAGATGACCACTCCCTCTCCTTGGTCTTCAAAAATGTCTAATATTAATTTAATGACACTCTTATGGAAATATAATATTTTGTAATTATCATTTAAATCTGACAAATTTTTAAACTGTGTGTCATAAACCAGCATCTCTGGAAAATGTTATGGGGTTTCAAATCAAAATATGACTTTCTGTTATGAAACAGGGCGTTGATTTCATACATGTCCTCATATGAGGACACTGGGACTAAAAGCATATTTATTACACATTTGGGAGACACAAACCCCTTTTGTGGCCATTTTACATACATTTTGCATACAGACAAATGGTCTGAAATCATTATGTTATTACATAGTTAAGATTCATGTTTATAAAAAGTTTGGAAGAAAAAATTAAAAATGAAAACTAAAAATGTATTGGTGATTTAAAAAAAAAAAAAATCAATAGTTTTTGCCTATCCATGTTCGTTCATTCATGTCTTTTTGATATTTTTAGAGTCCCGATGTCCTCTACCAAGGACAAAGCATAACCTATGAATGAAATATCATTTAAAATTTGTAAAAAAAAAAAAAAAATCATTTTTTTTTAATGCTCTAAACAATGTAAAGACATGAAAAAAATATTTTTTTTACTATATTTTTTTTCCCGGGTCTCAGGTTACACATTATAAACTTATCTAGGTAGCTTCTTGATGCTACGCTACGATATGATGTGATATGATGTGATATGATATGAAATGATATATGATATGATATGATATGATATGATATGATATGAATGCAATGTGATTTACTAAGCTGATTTACTGGTAAATTTACTCCCAAAAAAAAAATATCTTAACCCATTTTGCGACAGTGTTGTTAGTAGATTATCTGCATCTAATTATTATCATATCTGCTTGTTTGCTACCATACACTAATTTGATCGTTATGGAAATGCACTACACGTCAAGAGTTTTTGAACAGTAAGATTTTTAATGTTTTTTTAAGATTCTCTTCGGTTTATCAAGCCTGCATTTATTTGATCCAAAATACAGCAAAAGCCATAAAATTTTGAAATATTTTTACTATTTAAAATAACTGTTTTCTGTTTGAATTATTTTAAAATGTAATTTATTCCTGTGATCAAAGCTAAACTTTCAGCATAATTACTCCAGTCTTCAGTGTCAGTAATCCTTCAGAAATCATTCTAATATGCTGATTTGCTGTTCAAGAAACATTTTTTATAGTTATTATTATCAATATTTAAAATAGTTGAGTACATATTTTTTTAGGATTTTTTGATGAATAGAAAGATACAAAGATCATCATTTATCTGAAATAAAAAGCTTTTGTAGCATTATACACTATACAATTCAAAAGCTTGGAGTCAGTATAATTTTTTTTTCTTTTTTTGGGAAAGAAATTATAGAAATTTTATTTAGCAAAGATGCTTTAAACTGATCAAAAGTGATGATCAAGATGTTTATAATGTTACAAAAGATTTAGTTTTCAGATAAATGCTTTTCTTCTGAACTTTCTATACATCAAAGAAACCTGAAAAAATTCTACTCAGCTGTTTATAACATGATGATAATAATAATAATAATAATAATCAGAATATTAGAATGATTTGTGAAGGATCATGTGACTAGAGTAAAGATGCTAAAAATGTAGCTTTGAACTCACAGGAATAAATTACATTTCAAAATGTATTCAAACTAAAAACAGTTATTTTAAATAGTAAAAAAATCTAAATTTTACTGTTTTTGCTGTGCTTTGGATCAAATAAATGCAGGCCAGGTGAGCAAAAAAGACTTACTGTTCATAAACGTTTGACTGGTAGTGTAAGCCAGATACGTCTTTATTTTTTCATTTACACGTTGTTATTTAATCACCCAGTGAACTTTTCACTCACAGGGGCCCTTTTATGGGATTGCAGTCTCACACTTTTTTGGCCTACATCTGGCCCTATACATCTTATGAGTTTCCTTAAAATGTCTGTTGCATTATTGTTTTTGCAGTATGAACACACCTGTACATCAAAATGATCTGTGTTACATTTTAAGCAAGGAATGTACCTCTATGAAATATGTTAATGTCAACATCAATTCAGATTTGACCGTGTTGAATATTGTCTCTCTCAACAGGCTAAAGGCCATGATACATCTGAACATGTGCTGGCATGTTTTGGAGGAGCTGGTGGTCAGCACGCCTGTGCCATTGCAAGAGCTCTAGGCATGAAGACTGTCTTCATACACAAGTATGTCTATATGTTTGTACATGTGCAGTACATGTGTGTTTTTGTCTGTTGCATGCCTTAATGGAATGGGAGCAAAATGCTTTTTACGGACTCTGTTCTGCTGTGCGTAATGAACTCAAAACAACACAAAGCAATGAAGATGGTACACAAATAAAATTGCTGTGGCAAAGGATGAGGCACATAAACAATTTTGTTTAAATAAAGGAGAAGTCCACTTCCAAAACAAAGATTCACATATAATGTACTCACCCCCTTGTCATCCAGGATGTTCATAAGTCGTGAAAAAAATAATGTTTTTTGAGGAAAACATTTCTGCATTGTTCTCCATATAATGGTCTGCTATGGTGCCCCGATTCTGAACTTCTAAAAGGCAGTTTAAATGAGGCTTCAAACGATCCCAAATGCGGTTGTAAACAATCCCAGCTGAGGAAGAAGGGTCTTATCTAGCAAAACGATCGGTTATTTTCATTAAAATAATACAATTTAAATACTTTTTAATCTCAAACGCTCATCTTACCTTTCTCTCCCTGAACTCTTCTCTCCCAGAACTGTGTATTCTGGCTCAAGACAGTTAGGGTATGTCGAAAAACTCCCATCATATTTTCTCCCTCAACTTCAAAAATCATTTCAAAATCATCGCTCAAGTTCCGACCCAGTCTTTGCCAAGTGAACATGCAAAGAAGATCAAACACCCTTAACAAAAAAGGTAAAACAGTGATATAGGATGATTTTGAAGTTGAGGGAGAACATGAGATGGGAGTTTTTCGACAGACAATAACTGTCATGAACCGGAACAAAAACAGTCCAGGCAGAGTAAGACAAGACGAGCATTAAAAAGTATATAAATTGTATTAATTTTATTAAAATAACTTATTGTTACGCTAGATAAGATCCTTCTTTCTTGGCTGGGATCGTTTACAACCGCATTTGGGATCGTTTGAAGCCGCATTTAAGCTGCATTTTGGAAGTTCAAACTCAGGGCACCATATCAGTCCATTATATGGAGAAAAATCCTGAAATGTTTTCCTCAAAAAACATAATTTTTTTACGACTGAAGAAAGAAAGACATTAACATCTTGGATGACAAGGGGGTGAGTAAATTATTTATAAATTGTTGCTCTGGAAGTGGACTTCTCCTTTAAAGGAGACTGCATTAAATCAATCATGAAAGTTTCTTGAGAAATGGATGAGTGGTGTTGAAAATATGCTGCTGGTTGAACAGCACATTCCTCCTAATAAAGTGAGGTGACTGTACCACCTTGTTCAAATCTGTACCTGACAGGACACTTTCTATTTCAATCTTCTGATCCTGATTGTTCACTGCATTACTATTTAAATTTGGCAGTGCACCATTTCAGATATTTTTGTGTTGTATGATGCTTGTGTTTTTGTTCTTTGTAAGTCATTTAGAACAAACGCAGCTACTAAAGCCTGTTAACAGGCTTAGACTAAATTTGTTACTTTTTTTAGTAGCTAGTTTTCAAATTTTTAATTTTTAATTTAAACAGACTAAGAGCAAAACACAGTGAGTGACGGTAGTTTTGTCACTCTTTAAAGTGTTCTGGAATCCAGGTTTTTCATTACATGCTTACTACTTATGATACACTCACTGGAGAAGACAATCCTGGTGTAAGGGAAACTAATTAGTACTTTGCTGCAGCTCAGATAACCCCACGTGGGTTCAATTCCCAGGGAATGCACAGACTGATGAAATGTATTCCTTGAGTGAAATGTAAGTTGTGGGGATATTATTACCACATGGATAGGAATTAAATTACTTCATAAGCAAAAAACAGTAGATAATTCAGCTGGGAATTTTCTCAGTTGTGGTGGGAGACATTCCAAATTTGGATTACAATAAAGTCACTGACTAAATTAATAAAAAAAAATACAGAAATTATACATCCCCATATAAAATAAATATTGTCGGAAGAGAATTTACGGTAATTTCTAATTGCACTCTTTAGGTGAGGCCCACAATGGCCCTGAATCTTTCAAACACAAAGTCCAAAAGTAACTTTTTGTTTAAGGAAGTTGAAATTTCACACATTTAGTCGGTGGTGGAATGTATTGCATATACAAATACTTGCAGTTGGACACAAAAATTCAACAAAATTCAGTAGCTTACAAATTCATTAAGGTGTCTGCATGATGCTTTCTTCCAAAATGTCCTGCAAAAGAATAATTTTTTTGAGCTATAAGTCCTTTTTATTCTGAATCTGTGGGCTGACCTGAATCTGAAATGAAAATGAAAATCAGAAGTTTTCATACAGCTTACAGAATCTGCAAAATTATAATTATTTTATCAAAATAAGAGGGATCATACAAAAAGTGTATTTTTTGTTTAGTACTGACTTGAATAAGATATTTCACATAAAAGATGTCCACGAGAAAATAATTTATAAAAATGACCCTGTACAAAAGTTTACTTTTGTTTGATCGTTAATACTGTTTTTTTTTGTTTGTTTAGTGATAGTTGTTCATAAGTCCCTTGTTTGTCCTAAACAGTCTTCAGAAAAAGAATATGTTTGTGTATTTGACCCTTTCCAGCAGGGTTTTGAGATCCATCTTTTCAAACTGAGGACAATTGAGGGACTTATATGCAACATATGACTCATATTACACAAGGTTCAAATGCTCACTGATGTTTCAGAAGGAATCACAATGCATTAAAAGCCAGGTATAAACTCTGTAAATTTGAAGATGAAGGTACTTAACTTATTTTGTCTTCTGGAAAACATGTAAGAATCTTCTGTAGCTTCTAAAGAACAGTACTAAATGACATTTTTACATGGTATTTAGGCAAAATAAGAAAAATGTACACATCTTCATTCTGTTCAAAAGTTTACACCCCTGGCTCTTAATGCATCATTTTTTCCCTTCTGAAGCATCAGTGAGTGCTTGACCCTTCTGTAATAGTTGCATATGAGTCCCTCAGTTGTCCTCAGTGTGAAAAGATGGATCTCAAAATCATACAGCCATTGTTGGAAGGGGTTCAAATACACAAAAATGCTGAAAAACCAAAGAATGTGTGGGTCCTGAAGGATCTTTCTGAAGAACTATTATTTTCTCTTGTGGACTATATATAAACATCTTTTATGTGAAATATCTTATTCAGGTCAGTAAAATAACAAGCATTTTGTATAATTCCTCTTATTTTGGTAAAATAATTAACATTTTGCAGATTCTGCAAGGTGTATGTAAACTTTTGACCTCAACTGTAGGCCATTCAGTCAATACAGGCCACATGTTGTGGGACACAGAAAATCCCATCAATTTTGATGATGGGGTGCTATAACTGAAGTTGCACGGAAGAACTGTGCAACTGTAATCATAGAACTTTTAATTAACAGCATGTTCTCCTCACATGTACTTGGACCTCAGTGACTCCTGCTTTTGGCTGTATTTCATGTTTATATTTATACTGTATTGTAAAATGATAGGCATTTGAAATCGTTATGAGCAGTTTAGAAAAAAAACATTGACATGACATGCTTACATTTTTAACTGATATGGTGACACTACAGTGCAATACTTTTTTCCTGCCAGATACAGCGGAGTGCTGTCAGCATATGGCTTGGCTTTGGCTGATGTGGTGGAGGAGGTTCAGGAACCGTGTTCTCTAAAGTATGAAGTGGACTCGTACTCTGAGCTGGACCGCAGGATAGAACAACTCTCTCAACGCTGTGATCAAATACTGCGCAAACGAGGCTTTAGCAGGTCATTACAAAGATACAGCCACATTTCAAATCATCTCTTTTTATATCTATTGTGTTATTATTACCTTTGAACAAAAATGAATGATTTTAAATCAGATTGTGATAATAACATGATAATAATATGATTGTGTCTGTACAGTTCTCAGATCAATATAGAAGTTTTCCTGCACCTGCGGTATGAGGGCACAGATTGTGCACTCATGATCACGGCCGCAGGTCACCCAAGTAACCCCCACTCCTGCATGTCTGGAGACTTCAGAACAGCCTTCACTAAACGGTACTGTTGTTTCCACTGTGAATGGTCAAAATGGTTGTTTCCTATTCTGTCTCTCAATATTTCTTTTTATATATTAGATATCTGAAAGAGTTTGGCTTCACCATCACTGATCGGCCTATCATGGTGGATGATATCCGTGTACGTGGTTCTGGAAAGTCTGGAATTATGTCAAAAGTGCAGCCCAAAGCAGGGCAGAAATCTCCAAAACCGATTAAGGTATTTAAACCAATGCAAACCTAAACATATACTTGTAGACATTATGAAGCCAAGACATTACACAAAGACACAATTCCTTGACTTTACTGCTATGATGGAGTTTGACCTGTCTAGTCCATTAAAGCACAGTTAGGGCTGCTAAGTAGGGGTACACTAAAGCCGGCTGCACAATGCACAAGAAGCGCCATGATGTGTTTCAGGTTTTCAGCTAAATTATTACACAGCCTTGTGGAATGCTTGATTCTGATTGGTCATTCATGACATTCCAAGGTATGTTATTCCCCAATAACAACGGGTAGAAGCTAATAACACAGACTCATCCAGGCAATTTAAGATGGTGCTATACAGTTTTTCTTGGTGGAAGCTTTGCGTTTGCTTAGCTAATAAAATATTAAAACTCAATTTAATATTATGTGTACAAATTCTGTCAACTTGCCGCTTACTAGCAACTGATTTCTTCATGGAAGTTTTGTGTTCAAATATTTTAAATCAGATCAGTGTTCCATGTCTAATTATTTACTTCTGTGGCAAGCAGCTGTGTAATAAATGGGTTAATGTGCATCCAGCCAGTTATCGCAAAATAAAGATGTATATTATCCCTTACTTATTATAATCTTAATTCAGGTGACAAAGGATTTTGACAGTAATCAGTGTTGAGTGCTACTGTAAGGTTAATTCTGCTTGGTTTAAATGTTTCAAAATGATTAACAGTTGAAAAATTTAGAAAAGTAATCAAAAAGTAATCAAATGTAATAAGTTACATTACTTTAATAAAGTAATTGAAAGTTATACTACTTATTACATTTGAAATAGAGTAACTTGTAATCTGTAATCTATTATATTACCAAAGTAACCTTCCCAACACTGCTCACAAGGTATCGCACAACGGATGTGTCACTTTCAGTTTAAGGAGGCAGTTCAAAATAAATGAATAAGTGAATCTAATCACTGAACACACAAAAATTCACTTCAATTCTGACAGTAAACAGACACTTTTTTAAATATGCTTGTGATTAATAAAACCCTTAATAATAAAAATTAATAAAACCCCTGAGATGTTACTGATTTTTTTTTTTTTTAAACCCAGATGACCCAGTGTTACTTTGAGGACCGTTATCTGGACACCAGCGTGTATCTGTGGGAGGATCTTTCCTGTGATCACAGTATCCAGGGACCAGCCATCATTATTGACAAGAACAGGTGTGTGGTTTCCTGAAAGTTTCTATTGGTGGTGCTTTCCACTCATTTTTGGGGTTTGACATTAAAGTGTGTGCGACATATTGCAGTGTTTGTTTTCTGAACATGAACGATCCTTTAAACAAGGAGAATTGTGCTCCTAAACAGGAACTAAACTCTGTTGCCTTCCGTGAGCTAAGTTTGACACCCCTGCGCTACGACTATATACAGTTGAATTGAAAAGCTTACATACGCCTCGCAGAATCTGCAAAATGTTAATTATTTTACCAAAATAAGAGGGATCATACAAAATGCATTTTATTTTTTATTTA
The DNA here is from genome assembly GCA_012976165.1 of Labeo catla. Lineage (NCBI taxonomy): Eukaryota > Metazoa > Chordata > Actinopteri > Cypriniformes > Cyprinidae > Labeo > Labeo catla. Next base: position 1,252,742 of record VONZ01000102.1, read on the forward strand.
GCACTGACCTGAATACGATATTTCACATAAAAGACATTTACATATAGTCCACAAGAAAAAATAATAGCTGTTTTTTTTGTTTAGTAATAGTTGTTCATGAGTCCCTTGTTTGTCCTGAACAGTTAAACTGCCTGCTGTTCTTCAGAAAAATCCTTCAGCTCCCACAAATTCTTTGGTTTTTCAGCATTTTTGTGTATTGTGAAACCTTTCCAACAATGACTGTATGATTTTGAGATCCATCTTTTCACACTGAGGACAACTGAGGGACTCACATGCAACTGTTACAGGTTCAAACACTCAGTGATGCTTCAGAAGGAAAAAACGATGCATTACGAGCAGCTTCAGCGTCGATTTATAGTGAAGGGGACGGGACGCTTCGGATTCCAGATAGCATTTGATTAGACAGGAAGTTTGATGAGAAGTTAAAGGTGATCGGTGATCCATAATGGTGGAAGTTAGAGACAGTAAGGTTTGAATGCTTGTATCTTGTAAATGTGAATTTTGTCATTGTTTTCAAACACACTAGCTGATAGATAACCTTACGGCTAACATATTCATACAAAAAGCCAAAAACTCAAATTTGATTTCATGGGGACTTCAAAACATTTTTTTATAAATAACCTAACATGCCAAAAACTTTTTTTTTTACTGTATTTTTTTTTTTTACTGTATTAATATTATTTGTACTGCATCTTTCACCTTCTTTTAAAATAATATCATTGTTTCTGTACAAAATATTATATTTTTGATATTATGATTTTGACTTCTTTGGTGGCGTTTGTCAGCACAATTCTCGTGGAGCCGGCGTGTGTGGCTCATCTGACAGAGGATGGTGATGTGTGTATTGACGTCAGCATGGGAACACAGTGTGTGTTAGGAACCGAACTCAACGCCATCCAGTTGTCCATCTTCTCCCATCGCTTCATGAGCATTGCAGGTCTGAAGACAGAAAAAATGTGGAATGAATAATGAGTGTGTGGAATGGGTAAACAGGGTAGTGTGTGGAATGGGTAAACAGAAAGGTCCTAAAAAGTCCACAGATTAAGACCTTAAAGGGGTCATTGGATGCCCATTGTCAGCTAGTTGATATTATTCTTTAGGGACTTAATGAATTTCTCAATGGTAGTGTAAAATAACATCCTTTTTACCTTGTCAAAAACAGCTCTGTTCACAGAGACCTGTTTCGGTGCATGTCCCTTTAAATGCTAATGAACTCTGCTCACCTTGCCCCTCTCTTCTGTGGGGTGATGAGCAGTTCTCTGAGAGTCTGTACACTTTAGCTGCATTTAGCTACAGAATTTGCTAACTAGCACATTTTTAGGAAACGCGATTTGCAAAGATTCATTAAAAAAACCTTATAGTCACTTTATCTGTAGATGAAGCAGGATTCCGAAATCGCATGAACATAGATTCATGTTGGTAGATTGGAGGGTGCATTCCCTTCAAAAACAAAAGTAATGCCCTGCGGCTGAGATGCCAGAAGTAAATGACAACTGCTATGTTCATCCAACAACAAAAAACCTTAATCGCTTAGGAGACGTCCTTGTCTAAACGTCCTTGTCCGACATCAAAACAGTGGCATACTGTTTACAGCTAACTCAGGATCTGTGCTAAAACAGCAGTGTCAGTTAACAACTGTGGGAGGGGCATGTGCAGAACTACGTCACTGCCAAAGATCTGTGAACAGCTTCATCTGAGTGGTTATGATTTATGGGGATTTTAAAAAAAACACTGGGTGGACTTTTATCATTACAGGGTGGATGTGTACACACACTGCCAAAACACACAAATATTTTCAAACTACATGTAAAAGTGAATTTTGCATCCGATGACCCCTTTAAAAAGATCAGAGCAGAAAGTTTTACATTTATAAAGTCATGGCATTAAATGTTCATGCATTGCAAAAAAAGAGTATCTTCCTCAGTAATTTTGAGGTATTTGAAAATATCTGTCAGTAGAGTATGAAAAGTTTTCCCTTTGAATTAAATACATTTTTCTGAGCCCATTGACCGATATTAATGATGAATTCACTTCATTTTGATAAGCTTCACAGAAAACAAGACTTCTTAGATCAGATTTTGTTTCTTAAGTATCTAAAGAAGCTTTGTGGTTCCTCAAATACAGAGCAGATGGGTCGTGTGCTGCAGAGAACCTCCATCTCCACCAATATAAAAGAACGTCTGGATTTCTCCTGTGCTGTGTTTGGTCCTGATGGAGGTTTGGTGTCTAACGCTCCTCACATCCCTGTTCATCTTGGGGCAATGCAGGAGACTGTACAGTTCCAGGTATAGAAATACACAAATTACAATTTGATTTTTATTTATTTTTTATTTTTTTGGAAACATTTATTTTATGTAGCTGCATGGCTGTCAGAGGTTCCGGGTTTGACTGAAGTGCAGTCATTTACGTCTGTTCTGTCACTCTTACCAGATGATCAGTTTCTAATTTTATTTTATTTTGTTTTATGTTATTTTATTTTATTTTATTTTATTATTCTTTTTTATTATTTGATTTGTATCATAATCTCAATGAATCTCTTTTTAACATATGAGTGTGCTTATGTTTTTTGATGTATTTTGAATAAACTAACAAAATCAAAGTACAGTAAAGGACAAATTATAAGCTTTGTAATAACTGTAAGTTTGAGAAAATGTACTTTTGATATGTTTTAGATAAAGGCTGCAGGAGGCAACTTGCAGGAAGGAGATGTGATTCTCAGTAATCATCCGTGTGCAGGCGGCAGTCATCTACCAGACCTTACAGTCATCACTCCTGTAGGTCACTTACGATAAGTTTTTAGTGGTTTAATTTTTAATGATCCACAATATTGTTTTTACTGTATTTCTGATTAAATAAATGCAGCATTGCAGAAATTCCAATGCAAAAAATCTAAATTATACAATAGGCTTCATTTTTGTTAAAGGTGTCCTATTATGCTCTTTTACAAAGTCTTGATTTTGTTTTGAGGCTGTACTAGAACATGCTCTCATGCTTGGTGGTTCAAAAAACACATTATTTTTTGCATAGTTTACATTATTACAATACCTTTCTCCCCAGCCTGGCACAAATGGCTGTTCTGGGTTTGATGAAGGCCACCTTCCGAAAAACTAAATGTGTTGTGATTAGCTGTCCCAGTGCGTTGTGATTGGCGAAAGCAGCAAGTTCTGTTTGCTCTGTTATAGTTAAGGATATATTAAGGTATAGTTGATTCTACAGTAGTGTTGGGTGCTATCGTCAGCCTGTGAGATCACCGATACATGGTATTATCATGCTAATTTATTAAATTATTTACATACTTAGTTTCATTGCCCGAAACCAGCTCCAGCATAAGGCTAAAAACAGTATTTGAAGACAACAATTGAATAAAAACAATGTAGGTTACTAATTACATTTTAATCCTTACGTTTCCTTAGATATTTAAAAAGCAGCTACAGAAAACGAGCAAAGAACATTATCAAAGAACATCATCACTTAATAGACTAGCCTAATCTAGTGCAGGATTATGCATTTTAAAAAAACTTGCGTTATAAGTGAAGCTATCTACACTGTATGATGAATAAATCTCTGACCACACACTGCACGCGTCTGTAGCACGTTACGCTCTGACTCGGCCACCGGAGCTGATCACCCCTCTAGTCAATGCTTATGTTTATACCAGCCATGCATCATTTGTTTTGACCCCCTATACTGCACACGTTGGTGGCATGCAGCTCTGACACGGCCACCGGAGCTGATTGCGGCCACTCTAGTCAATTCTTGTGTTCATACCAGCAGCGCTGCGGCTCGTTGAAGTGTCCCAGAACCGGCTCTCTGGCCTTGCATCGCTTAAGTTAGACTAATCCCCCACCTCGTCCCTACCCAACCCCAACCATCCGAATTTCCGTAGGCGGGATTTCTTTTAATGAGATTCTAATGGACCACATTGTGACATCATAACACCCGGAAAAACAACACTGTAGTCCAAAGGAGCCGTTCGTTGTAGTTCTTGTAGGGATTTTTTAAAAACGAAATATATCCCTTTGGAGTAGACTTTGAGATTTATAACGTTGTAGATCTTTTTTATGCCCAAACATACACACCACACACTGACTAAAATTCAGAAAGTTAAAAAGCTGAATGAGCTGCTGGTGTCCCAACAGACTTGATGAGATTCTCTGTGTTATGCAGGTGTTTCGTGATGGCATTAGTGCGCCGGTGTTCTTTGTGGCCAGCAGGGGGCATCATGCTGATATAGGAGGCATCACTCCAGGCTCCATGCCCCCCCACTCCACCTCTCTACAACAAGAAGGCGCTGTCTTCACTTCCTTCAGACTAGTCACGGGTGGAGTTTTTCAGGAGAAAGGTTGGAAGAGATAATAATTAAGTTGAAATCAGTGTAACAAATGATACTGATTATCATATTGTTAAACTGGGTTGTTTCCATGGTCAGTCTTTTTGCTCATTTTTCATAGTCATCTTTATTTCTATCAGCTGTGACAGAAGCCCTCATGGCACCCGCTCAGTACCCAGGATGCTCTGGGACACGCAATCTCCGTGACAACCTGTCGGACCTTCGAGCACAGGTAGCAGCCAATCAGAGGGGTTGTCAGCTGGTAGGGGAGTTGATTGCCAGCTACGGACTGGATGTTGTCCAGGCGTACATGGGATACATTCAGGTCTGTACATGTGTCTGATGTATTGAATATAGCTGATGAAAATCTTAGCTTTAAAGGGTTGATTTACCCAAAAATGAAAATTTTGTCATTCATTACTGTGAACCCCTCATCTTATTCCAAACCTGTAAGACCCACAAATTAAGATGCCTTTGATGAAATTCGAGAGCTTTCTGACTCTGACAACAGTGCAACTGATACATTCAAAGCCCAGAAATGTAGTAAGGACATCAGTGGTTTAACTGTAATGTTATGAACTATGAAGCAATGGCGGCGGAGGCTGAGCCGGAAGACAAATCTTGAAAATCGTTGAAAAAAGTAATTATTTTTGTTTTCTTTGAGTTAAAAAAGTATTACTGTAGCTTTATAACATTAACGTTGAACCACTGATGTCACATGGACAATTTTAACAATGTCACTGCTACCTTTCTGGTCTTTGAATGTATCAGTTCCATAGAACCGTTGATGTCTATGCAGGGTCTGAAGGCGCTTGGATTTCATAAAAAATATCTTCATTTGTGTCCCGAAGATGAACAAAGGTCCTAGGGGTTTGGAATGACATAAGGGTGAGTAATTAATGACTAAATTTTAATTTTTGGGTGAATTAACCTTTTAGGTTTATGGCATGGTTTGGTTTATTTTATCGTGAAGTAAAGTGTGTATATTTAGAGTAATGCAGAGCTTGCAGTTCGAGACATGCTGAAAGATTTCGCCCGTCGGCGACGTCTGGAAACGGGCTCTCTTGAGGTTGAAGCAAATGATCAAATGGACGATGGGACACCGATCAGATTAAAGGTCCAGATTAATGAACAGCAAGTAAGAAATTGTTTTTACTTTTGCAGATTCAAATCAGTTTTGAATTAGAGCACATTAAATCTGTTTTTGCATTTTGATCATTTATTCAGTATTTCATACTGAATATAATGTTGACTTTAAATATTTAAAGTGCCCCTATTATGCCTTTTCAAATATGATATTTCATGTAGTGTTTCATGTAGCTGTATGTGAACATAAACTATCTGCAAAGTTGTGAAGCCAACAGTGCACGATAGATAAAGTTATTGTCTATCAAAAAAAGAGTCGGCTCACATTTGCCTGAACCAGTCGTCAGGAATTCTAATCTTTTTCTGTTACGGCCACACGTCACGAAGTAACATATTTGCATAATGTCCACCCACGTTCTACATCGCGTACAACTTGCCCGCCCACAAACAGCAAAATTCCCATGTGAGTTGTTCAAATGAACTTTTGCCGCTGCGCTCTGAAGGGCTGCACTGAACCCAGCGGCCAGCGCATTGCTTTCCGCGTTCGGTGTGAAAGCCGCCTTAAAGCATTATACAGTGTTGAAGTTTACAACATAGAGGTGTGCTTGGTTCGCTTACATAAGCAAATTGCGAGCACTTTCCACGGTAGTGTGTGCTAACTTGTCGATCAGCCACTTCAGCTGTTTCATCATCAGACTCTGGCTCGAATTGGTATGGTAAAATCGATGCCATCTTTTCTATGTATTGACAAGTCTCCAGGGCTGTCAATCAGTTATGGCAATGGGCGTTTTGTTCTCCGACACACTGTACGTGGTAGACCAATCATAAAGAACTGAGCCATCTGACCAATTACAGCAGTGAGGGCTCACAGAAAGGAGGGGTTTAGAGAGACTGATTGTTTGAACTGCTTTGCACGAGTCATTTATGAATCATTTAGAAATGGGGTAAAATTAAATCTGTTTTTGGAGAAAAGTGTTCTTTGACCTTGCATACATGTAAACCTGTTTTGGGAGTCTATTAAAACAATATTAGCAACCTTTAAAATGGCATAATAGGGGCACTTTAATATTCCCTTTCAGTAGCACTTTCTGCTATATATATGTGTGTGTGTGTGTGTATGAATGTAAAACTGTACAAACAGTACAAACTGCAGTTTTTAAAGGAGTAGTTAACTTCCAGAACAAAAATGTACAGATATTGTCATCCAAGATGTTCTTGTCTTTCTTTTTTCAGTTGTAAAAAAAATTTGTTTTTTGAGGAAAACGTTTCAGGAATTCTCTCCATATAGTGGAAATCTATGGAGTCCCTGAGTTTCCAAAATGCAGTTTCAATGAAGCTTCAAGTCTCAAAATAATCCCAGTCGAGGAAGAAGGGTCTGCGTGTTTTTTCCAGTTCAACACAGTTAGGGTATGTTGAAAAAGTCCCATCTCATTTTCTCCTCCAACTTCAAAATCGTCCTGCATCACTGTTTTACTATTTTTTGTAAAGGGTGTTTGACCTTCTTTGCATGTTCACTTTGTAAACACTATGTTGGTTCTTCTGCAGCAATTTAAGACGATTTTGAAGTTGGAGGAGAAAATTAGATGGGAGTTTTTCAACATACCCTAACTGTCTTGAACCTGAGTTCACGCATTCCGAGACAAGACGAACGTTTGAGGTGAAAAAGTATATAAATTTAAAAAAAACAAAACATATCAGATTGTTTCGCTAGATAGACCCTTCTTCCTTGGCTGGGATCATTTAGAGCCCTTTGAAGTTGCATTTAAACTGCATTTTTGAAGTTCAAACTCATGGGCACCATATCAGTCCATTAAATGAAGAAACATAATTTCTTTACTACTGAAGAAAGAAAGTCGAGAACATCTTGGATGATAAGGGGGTGAAAACATTATCTGTAAAATTTAGTTCTGGAAGTGAACAAGTGCTAAAATGGCAATAGAACAGCGCAGTACATTGTTGATCAACACCTCTGTCCATCTCTGTGTCTGTCTGCAGGGCAGTGCAGTGTTTGATTTCACCGGCACGGGGACAGAAGTGTGGGGCAACTGTAATGCTCCTCGTGCCATCACCCTCTCTGCCCTCATATACTGCCTGAGATGCATGGTGGGCCAGGACATCCCCCTCAACCAGGTAATACATACTACCACTTTGGTGGATTGTGCTTCTCACAGTACAGGTTGTTTTAAAAAAAAAAAACGTTTCACACTCAAATTATAATCTGTGATATGGCTTTAACAAGCATTTAGCTAAACTTAACTAACCACCCTTTGCACAAACGTTAAAGCAGCTAAAAGTCCAATGCCCATTAAGGTAATAAATGATTGGTATACATTATTAAACATTTAAAAATTATTTAATACTAACAGTCTCAACTTTAAAAAGCATGAACAAATGATTAGTTTAGATGTGTAAATACTAGAAGTCTACACAACAAATAGAAACCAAATATATGACCTATATAGACTGTGATTATGAGCTAATGAATAATATGTTAACATGAAGAATCTGTGAAGTGCTTAAAATTATTATTATTATTTTTTTTTTTTTTTTTGTAAATGTGAAAAGAGCATTAGGTAATATATGAACTGAACATACTGACATTTGTTAGCATTGAACATTAACATTAACAAATAAGCTTTTAATCATTGTTTAATATCTGTTAAAAGCATTTGAGAATTTTTTAAAAAGTGCATGAGCATATGAATTGAACATTTAGTGACATTTGTAAGCATTAACTAATGATCTATGAAGCATTATATAATGTTTTTTAATGATTTATTAATAAAGCTTTTAATCATTGTAAACCATCTGTCAAATCGTTTGAAGATTTTTCAAAAGTGTATGATCATATTAATTAAAAATGTGATCTGTTAATCAGTACTAAGTTTCTTAGTAAACATCAATAAACACATTATCTCACATTTATAGCTATGTGAATATATATTATCTGATGATCTGTTAAGCATTATGTAATGCTTGTTAATGATTTATTAACAAACATTGTTATTATAAAGCGTTACAGATTATGGTTATACTGTGGTTAAAAGGGCTTCCAAGGCTGTTTACTTAACAAAAATTACAATAAAGATTACTATTGTGAAATAATATTAGAATTTAAAATAACTTTTTAACTTTCTATTTTTGTGTATTTTAAAATATGATTATAATTATTCCTAAGACCGTAGAGCTGAATTTTTCTGCATCCATCCATTCAGTGTCACTTGAAATGATTCTAATATGCTAATTTAGTGCTGTTTTCCACACATTAAACTTGGTAAACAACTGTAAATTTGCTAGATTGACACAAACAGCTTTCTCTTCTTTTCACTTTCAAAGAAGTAGTAGATCCAAAAATTAAAATACTGTCATCATTTATTCACCCTCAAGTTTTTCCAAACCCATTAGAGCTTTATTTTTTTTTTGTAGCATTTTAGATTTTACATTATTTTTGTCAATCCATTAAACATTTAACATAATCAACATTTTTAAGCATCAAAAAGTACGTGGTAAAAAAGTAGAGTGGTTAAATCCAAATCTTGTGATGAGACACAATCATGTTATATGATTTATATATCAGATTTAATATATGCTTTTTTCACATGTAAATATCAATGCTCATACATAGAAGATCAAATGTGCTTGCTTGACATGTAATATTTTTGCACATAAATGTAATATATAAATATAATGTATAAATTACACATAATTCTATTCCATGTTTTGTTTAGAAAGATTAGACTACATAAATATTACAATTACCTGTCATCTAACTTTACTCTTTCCGCTGTATATTCATATAAAAACTTCATAGTCAAATTCATATTAATTGCTTTTTGACAACTATTACAGTTCATTTCATTTATTTCATTTCTAGTTTTAGTCACTGTTTCAGTTTAAAATGACAAATAGTCCAAATATCTTCACACATTTGGAATATGCATGATAGGTCACCTTTTATTTTAAGGTGTCCCTGTTACAGTGTTATTACAAAAATAAGAACTGAGTAATATTAATAACAACATGTGCTTACTATTGAGTCAGGGTTAAGGTTTGATTAGGGTTGTAACTGCATAAATTGCATGCCTAAATGGTTAGTTCACCCAAAAATGAAAATTCTGTCATTAATTACTCATCCTCAGATTACCCTTAAGATTTTTATTCATCTTCAGAACACAAATGAAGATGTTTTTGATGAAATCCGAGAGCTCTTTGACCCTCCATAGACAACAAGGGTACTTCCACGTTCAAGATCCAGAAAGGTTTAAAGGACATTGACAAAATAGTCCATTTGACATCAGTGGTTCAAATGCAATTTTATGAAGCTACGAGAATACTTTTTGTGCACAAAAAAAATTAAAAAATAAATAATAACTTTATTCTCCTTGGCGTCATCCTAGTCCCATATTGGAAAGTACCGTGATGGTACTTTCATCAGTGAACCACTGATGTCACATGGACTGTTTGTACCTTTCTGGATCTTGAATGTGGAAGGACCCTTGCTGTCTATGGATGGTCAGAGAGTTCTCAGATTTCATCAAAAGAATCTTAATTTGTGTTCTGAAGATGAATGAAGGTCTTACAGGTTTGGAATGACATGAGGGTGAGTAATTAATGACAGAATTTTCATTTTTGGGTGAACGATCCATTTAATTTACTGCTATTACTGTAGATGTAACCTATAACAAGGACACTAAAATAAAATGTTAATACACTTTTACAAATATAATGATTTGTAAATAGCAGGAGAGACTTTGTGTGTGATGAAGTGCTTTGTATTTCAGGGCTGTCTGGCTCCTGTTAAAGTCATCATTCCTCCCGGCTCAATCCTGCAGCCGTCTCAGGATGCTGCAGTAGTGGGCGGTAATGTGCTGACCTCACAGAGAGTGGTGGATGTCATCTTCAGAGCCTTCCAAGTGTGTGCGGCCTCACAGGTGTGTGTTATCAGCCAGAATGATCGCTATATACATCTTTCAATTAAATCTCCTTGTGCTGCAAAAAGACAGTTCTGGTTTTACGGACATGTGGCCTATTTTAGGTCAAATTTAATTGTACAGCACTTTTCATGTTTTCACAAATTTGTCTCAATACAGCTTTACAGAAAATCATAAAGTTAATGTTTAAAATATCTTAAATAACTAAATTCAGCTACTCTTAAATAGTTTTATTGCAGATTAGAGTTGGGCGATAATATGATTTACATTTTGCAACAATACAAGCAATCAAGAAGCTGAGATATGTCATAGTTTACATCGCCCTTTGCGAGTCAATTTACATGCAATTAATGATTCTACTTTTTGATTTCTCTCATATTGTTTTTTGAAGGGTTGCATGAACAACATTTCTTTCGGCTGTGAGAAAAGTGGTTACTATGAGACGGTTGCTGGGGGTGCGGGAGCGGGCCCAACCTGGAATGGACGCAGTGGAGTTCACTCTCACATGACAAACACTCGCATCACTGACCCTGAGATCTTGGAGAGCAGGTCTGACTGTATAAGAGAATTATAGATATATCTTCCATTCACTTATAATGTGGAAGAGATTAATAAAGCTGAGTTGCTGTTTTAGGTATCCAGTGATTCTTGAGCATTTTTCCCTACGGCCTGGTTCTGGAGGGGAAGGTCTGTACCGCGGTGGTGATGGTGTGATCCGGAAACTTCGATTTCGTAGTCCAGTGGTTCTGTCTGTATTAACGGAGAGGCGCTCTACACAACCCTATGGCCTACATGGTACCTTCATCTGCAGTATATTTACATGCTTTCATATAGGGCTGGGCGATAATTCGATAATGATAATTTTTGCAATATAATTTTCCTCAATAAAACGACATGAAGAGTTCGATAAATGTTCAATATAATTTTTATGTGCCAAAAGCGGAATGAAACAGTGTGAATAACTAGTTTAAAGCTGTGTGCAACGAGACACTGAGAAGGCTTTTCAGTCTACACATCACCAACATTTACTGTAGTAACACTCACTGCTCATTTCATCGTGTTTCCTTCTGAAGCATCAGTGACTGACACACACACACACACACACATCCAGAAGAATTGAGGCAACATTTCCAAGATGCTTCAAGAAACCTACCTGCAAAGCTGCCTGAAAAACTATGCACCTAGGGCAAAAGCAGCTTTGTTGATTTATTTTAATTAATAGTAGTTAACTGATAAAGAAAATCCATTTATGACATTTTTTGACAGCATCCTCATTTTACAGCATTTTTACACAAGTGCCTAAAACTTTTAACAGTACTGTAGCTTTGCAGGTAGGTTTCTTGAAGCATCTTGGAAACATTGCCACAGTTCTGGATTTAGTCTGTCTCAGTTTGTTCTGTTTCTTCATGTCATTCCAGATAGACTGGATGATGACGAAATCACATCTCTGTGTGGAGCACTGGCTGTTGTCAGACTCCTTGTGCAACCAAAAATCTCACAGGATTATTACAATTAATGGCAAAATGAATGTTTGGAAATGTAAACTGATATTTCATTATTAGTGTTCTAATAATTTTGGCCACCACTGTATATATATATATAATTTACATATGTATGTATGTATGTATGTATGTATTTATTTATTTATTTGTTTGTTTGTTAAATCCTTGTCTCATTTAGGAGGTAAAAATGGGGCACCTGGGCTGAATTTGCTACATAAAACGGATGGCAGAGTTTTAAATTTAGGGGCCAAGAATACAATCAGCCTGGATCCTGGGGTAAGACAAATAGTGTGTGTTTTTGCATTCTTGTGAATACATTTAAATCAATAATACCTTTATTAAAAAGAGATGTAAACCATCATATCTGTACAAGGAATAAGTCTCACAATTCTGACTTTTCTTGCAAGATGTAAACTCAGAATTGCAAGATATTAAAAAGAGAAAACAATCTGTCATCTCACAATTCTGATTTTCTCAGAATTGCCAGAATAAATCTCAGAATTGTGAGATAATAAGCAGTAATTATCTTTTTTATTTCTTTATACCATGACGGAGACAGTCTTGAATACTTATCAGTGTTCAGGAAAAAGCTCTTTTGTTCTACATAAGGTTGTTCCACCCTTAATAGTCACATGATCTGTGGCATACATGACAGGACATGTTCAATCTGTTCACCCCTGGAGGAGGTGGATGTGGACGTGTGGATGAACATGATGGAGACCATCAACTTCCCTCTAAACGCCGTTGTCTGCACAAGCCACAGAACATGGTTTAACAAGAGGAAAAAAGGGAACAAAACATTAGACAATAGAAATAGTTTTTGAAGGTGACAGAAATAAAGATTAATAAAACCTCTTATATGACGTTTTTTTTTTCCTGTTCTGCTACAGTGTTTTACAAAGGTTGCTTATAGACTTAATGTACAGTAGTGAGAGAGTCAGTGATCAGTGTATTAATTCAATACACTGTTACACTGTAATATAAAATTGTATGCTATTACCATGAGCTGAATGTTAATCATTGATAATGAGATCATAGTAATGGGTGTAAACATCTGTTTGGGGTGTTTACCTGCCTAAAGCGAGATAAATTCCAGCATACACGCAACATAAGACAAGCAGTTTAGAGAATGGAGATTTGTGTCCATTGTATGTCATTTCCCACACAAAGATTGGTACTTATAAATATTTTTTACAAATATTTAAATAAAGAACTACACGTATTTGGGAATAAATAAAAATAACTAAATATACCAAGCCCTATAATAGAATTTACATGGGCTTTTTTAAATTAACAAATAAACGAATGAATCTATTTTTCTTAAATCTTTCATGTATGTAGTTTCGATTTTATTTATTTTTCTGAGTGACATGCAAATGAGAGAATGTCTGTGCATACGTTTTCTGTGTGTAAGTTCATGTAATGAATCACCGTTTCCCCAAAATATCCACAAGATAAAGTCAAGATAAATTTTTATTCTATGGACTACGTTAACAAGAGTCTATGAAGCTTACATTGGTGATATATCGGAGAGAAAACGGATTTCACAGTAATTTTCAGCGGTAAGAAGAAGTGTTTTAAAGCTAGTTGTTTTGTGGAACATCACAGTTATACATTATATGAGAACAGTAGGGCCTGTAAATAGAGAGTACGTGTTATTAAAGAAAAATATAACTATATTTTCAGAATGACAGTTTTCTTCTCAAACATAATCAGTGCGGTAAAACGCCCCAGGGGGCAATGGGCAATTACTGTAGTTATTCTGTTATGAACATCAAATCTTTTCTCAGTTGATAAAAGATGGATTCATTTGTTTATTTAGACTGTCAGAATGAAACACAGAGCTAAAATCAGGAAATCAGGTTATTTTGTTGTGCTTTAGTTTTTGTACAGGGTTTTTTCTCTTGGTACACACACGAAAAGCCTTATTTCAAAACTCAAACATACGTTAAGGTGGAACTAAACACTAATTTTTACATTTACATTGTTTATGCCTATGGCATTGGCAGATGATAATGAGAAACATAAAGACAAAAATGGTGGCACACTTGTTAGTCATGAAAACATAGGAAATTACCCTATTGAATCTTACCAAATTTTCTCACCCAGAACTTTCCCATGTGTGTTTTTTTTTTCTCTCAAAATTAATTTTTTTTTTTTTATTTAAATTTTTTAACAATGGAATGAAACAAAGGTAGGCAACTACAGTACATTTAAACCCACCTGTGTCCCAAGTAAGCCTAACACACAGTATGCATTTTGATATTATTTCCTTCACATTTTATTAAATAAATGCTTTAATTTTGATTCATGATGGGCCAATCAAAGAACTGCTAATCAAGCTAGAGAATATGGATTGCATATTAATATTTACACTCTCAACAACTAATCTGATCATGGTCCCCTTAACCTGTCTTTACTTACGAAAATATCTGGCTGAGCATCTATCAGGTTTCTCTCTTTCATCCTGTCTCAGGTTTTTCATATCAACTTTGTATATTTCTTGCTGCAACAGTTTGTGAGACTTCTCTTTTTTGTCATATAGTCTCAAGTTATTACCTTTTCTTGCAAGAATTTTTTTTTATTTAATAGGTAAAGTCAAGATCAAATTTGTTAAAATTTAATTTCTGGTCAGTGCAGCTGGGGTTACACTTTAATATATTAATTAATTATAATTAATTTACAATATTAATTAATTAATATTGTAAATAAATAAATAAATATGGAGCCACAGAAAGATTATTAAGTTATGGCTCTTTTGAGCCCTTATGATATCATAAAGGAGTTTTAGAACGTTGCGCGGGACTATTTAAGGCGCGAAACTCACCTGCTCACTTTGTGGCGAGTTAGGAGTATTGTTGTCAACGGTGTTTACTTATTGTATTCAGTTGTTGATAGCGTTTGATTTTGTTCATTATGGGACAGCGACAATCTCGCAGAGAGAAAGCGGAGGGTGGTGAGTGTGTGCACGGGGTCAATCCCGGTACATCACTTATATGGAGATAAAATAATGCCTTAAAGATTTGCATGTTAAGAGTACGTGTTGTGCAAGTGTACATAAGACTGTAAGCGTAAATTAAATTTGCATGCGCAAGAGAAGCTTTGTAAAAGTGTAAATCGCGTTTCAAGCGTAAGAAAAAAAAGATTCGCAGCATTTTACTGTTACTCGTAAGTGTAATTCATGTATTGTGAAACTGCAGCTTCATGCTTTCGCAAAATAAATACGATCTGCATTCTTCCGACTTCCATTTCTCCGCGCTTACACTTTTGGCACGTTCTTTTCGCTAAAATACGGTCAAAAGCACTGCAAGCCTGTGAAAACAACACGAAAACAACAGTTTAAAGATCTGCAAAACAGATTGACTGCGTAGGACCAATCTGTCTGTGTAAAAAAAAACTGTTGCATATGTCTAAATGACTTGTTGTGTATGTAGGACACAAAGTTGCCGAAATAATCCGATACGTACAGCTCCGTCTTTCTTTTATCTGCGCTTACACTTTTGGCACGATTCTCTCACTCACTGAGTTTTGCAAGCGTGAGGGGGAGGGCGGGTCCACCACCTTTTTGTAGCCAATCAAATGAGACTCTCGCGGACTCCATTTACTCTTATCTGATTGGTTCAATAAACACATCACACGCCAAAACATTTATCTTCATTTAGTTCTCGCTGCCGGTGGAATGGTACTTTTAATGTAGACATACATTATAAAATAAAATAAAATAAAATAAAATAAAATAAAATAAAATAAAAACACGATATAAGTTGTGTACCAGGCTAGGTGTTCATACTGAATTTCGAGCTGTGTCCTTTTCCTCCTCAACAGGCAATATATGATAGTTTACTGTAATATTGTAATTTTGATGATACTTAATAGTAAAACTGCCACGGGGTATATTTTACCCTTGGCTGTTTTTTAAATGTAGCCTACATAACAGACTTTGAATAAAACATTCAAGTCTCCCACTGACTTTTACGAAAATGGTGTAATTTATAATCCTCTAAAAATGGTTTAGATAAAAAAGATAAAAAAAACTGTGGCATTTATATTATGCCTATATTTTCGTGCTGTCATTATCTTGCTACTTATGTTTTAATTGTAACTAGATTGCTAGGCAGCGCCTTTTACTGAATTAGCAGTTGAGATTCAAAAATAAAGTCAAAATTAGTAAGAAGGCTATTTATGGATGCTGAAGAGCATACACTAAATGCCATTAGTCTGAGTCTGCATCTGACGGCTCATCTGACTGTGATCTCATATTTAGATGTTTGTTTATGAAAACAGTGGCATAATACACTGAAATACAATGTTCTTTAGGCGTATAAAAACGGTAGTCATGTGCTTGGGTAAAATTTACCCGCTGGAGGTTTTTAGGTGTACAGCGACCCCTGGCGGTGCTAGTGTTAAACATGGCCTAGTATCTGCACTAGCAGCATAATTTGTAATTTATAATAACGTGCATAATTTCACCTGTCTACTGATCAGGGACGACTCAAATTTAATAGATATAATGTTTTTTTTTTCACTTTAACATGTTATAATTTAAGGGGATTTTACAATTTTTTTTTTTTCAAAATCTTCAAAAATTTCAAAGTATACAATTGAGTGTGAAATACAATAAACAGAGACATGGTCTGGAAAATCGTCAAATTCAGATTTATGTAGCTTTATTGTTATAGTAAAAAGGTTTTATCAAAAGTATAGCACTCTGATACTACTGTTGAGCATTGTCACATATCATTTTGTAATGTTTAACATCAGCTATATATTAGGCTATATTATATGATATATGCATTTCAACGTAAAGCCAAACCAATCCAATAATGTTAACACCAGCTAACAATTCAGGATGAACACATGAGAGTCTAGCCTAATGGTACACAACTTATAAAGTATCATGTTTTAATTAAGTTGTTGTTTATTTATTTATTTTAATGTAAATGTACATTAAAAGTACCATTCCACCGGCAGCGAGAACTAAATGAAGATAAATGTTTTGGCGTGTGATGTGTTTATTGAACCAATCAGATAAGAGTAAATGGAGTCCGCGAGAGTCTCATTTGATTGGCTACAAAAAGGTGGTGGACCCGCCCTCCCCCTCGCGCTTGCAAAACTCAGTGAGTGAGAGAATCGTGCCAGAAGCGCAGATAAAAGAAAGACGGAGCTGTACGTATCGGATTATTTCGGCAACTTTGTGTCCTACATACACAACAAGTCATTTAGACATATGCAACAGTTTTTTTTTTTACACATACAGATTGGTCCTACGCAGTCAATCCGTTTTGCAGATCTTTAAACTGTTGTTTTCGTGTGCAAATCACTGTTCACAGGCTTGCAGTGCTTTTGACCGTATTTTAGCGAAAAGAACGTGCCTAAAGTGTAAGCGCGGAGAAATGGAAGTCAGAAGAATGCAGATCGTATTTATTTTGCAAAAGCATGAAGCTGCAGTTTCACAATACATGAATTACACTTACGAGTAACAGTAAAATGCTGCAAATCTTTTTTTCTTACGCTTGAAACGCGATTTACACTTTTACAAAGCTTCTCTTGCGCATGCAAATTTAATTTACGCTTACAGTCTTATGTACACTTGCACAACACGTACTCTTCACATGCAAATCTTTATGGCATTATTTTATCTCCATACACTTACACCCACCGACCACAAGGCGGAGGTCCATCCTCGTTCCGACGAGACGCCTGAGTGTGTCGGTGAGGGAGGTGGGCAGGAGAGAGGGGGAGACAAGGCGAAGAAGAAGAGGAAGAGGTTTCGGAGGTTTGCCTCTTTCTTCAGTTGCTTGTCTCGTCCCGAATCCACCAGGGCTCAGGATGAGCAGGTGGAGCAGGGTAAGGTGGACCAGGACACTGACGAGGCCCTATCCAGGTGTACAGATGGTAAATGACAAGCTCTGAACTTTAAAAAGTCTCTTAATCTCAATCGCAATCACACATTATTAAAATGCAGATCAGTTACGTTATTCCCACAGCATGTGATAAAAGTTTTAATATAGAAAGCAATATTTTAAAGAAATTGAATATTTCAAGATATCAAGTTGTCAAATGTTCCTATAAATAAAAAATGAATAGGAATATCTAACATTTTACAGGCACTATTTCATTAAAACAAGCATTTGGTTGATATTCCTTTCTTTAGATCTGACATCTCTACAGGACATCATCTGTACTGTAGAGGAGGATGATCATCAGGAGCCTCATACCAGTAGTCCTGAGGTGATCCCCGCTGCCGAGGACCAGCAAATGGTGGATGATCAGCCTCAAGATCAGGACGGTCCAGTCAGTCCGTCAGCAGATGAGAGTGGATCACATCTGCTGAGACAGCTGGACTGTGATGAGATCGTGAGGATTGAGGGTAAGTTTACTGTTGTAATCCAAAATATAACTCACACACAGATGCTATTCTTACAGTGTCTTATTTTAGGGGAATGTGTATAAAAGAAAGTGCATCAAGTATAGTGATGATATGAGAAATACAAACAAAATAGTTTTATGGTAGGTATGGTTTTATGGTAAATAGTTTTATGGTAGGTATGGCATGCCACACTGCAGAACACGGCTTTATTATATAATACAAAATTTAAAAATAACTATAGTTATGTTTTACTAGAACACATTTGCTGGAAATATGTGATCGGCAAGAAGATGGGGGAAGGTTCATACGGCTCCGTGTATGAAGGGACCCGCTGTGAGGGTGGCCTTCAGGTGGCTGTCAAAATCACAGCAAAGATGAAGGACGAGCCGTACATCCGCCTTGTAAGTGAACTGTGCTCTCTGTGTCATCTCTCAGTCATTGTTTGTGATTCATAACATTTTGGATTAATGTGAATCACAGCATAAAAATAATCAATATTTCAGACTTTTTTGAAAAATCACTGTCTTGCTTCTAGCCTGACCATCCCAGACCAGTGCCTCTAGAGGTGGCCCTGACAGTTCTGGCCAATCAAGGCCCGAGCTGTCACCACATTATAGAGTTACTGGACTGGCAGGACCATCTCGACCAATACATCATGGTCCTAGAGCGGCCCTCACCCTGCATTGACATGCACGATTTCTGGCTGCATTATGATGGCCTCTTCACTGAGGGGATGGCCCGTCATTTCATGCAGCAGGTCATCGATGCTGCTGTCGTGTGCTGTTCCCGGGGGGTCCTCCATCGTGACATCAAGATGCCGAACCTCCTGGTCAACATAGAGACCCTGGAGGTGAAGCTGATTGATTTCGGCTGTGGGGACCTCCTGAGGAGTACATCGTACAAATCCTACAGTGGTATGTATTATTTTTCAAACATTTGGGACTTAAACTCTAGTGACCAGTGACACCATGTCTTAATGAGAACATTCTCAGTAGAAGAAAAGCCAGTAATAATATTATTTTTATTGACTAATATTAAATGCAGATGCAAACTCTTTCTTCCAGGGACAGCCAGGTACTGCCCTCCTGAATATTTTCAGAAGGGTGAGTACTATGGGAAACAGGCGACAGTGTGGTCACTGGGAGTGCTCCTCTTCCGCATGATCACCAGCCTTTTCCCAGAGAGCAGCGATATCAGTCTGATGGACACTGATATCTGGTTTCAGCCAGGCTTCTCCGATGGTGAGATCTTCATTATAACAATTTTTAATTAGACAAAATGGCTTTATTAAAGATGCTTTTGTGGATAAAGCAGGAATCTTACTCAGATTTACAGCTTAGATAGCATGTGTAAAGTAAATAATCAGACATCTCTCCATCTTTCTGGACAGAATGCTGCCGTTTTATCAGAAGTTGTCTGAAGAGAGACCCAGAGCGGAGGATTCATCTGGAGGAGATGCTCTTCCATGACTGGTTTAAGGTACTCAGTCAAAGACAAGCTAAAATGATATTGAATATATAGTGTTTGTTTATTTTGATTATCAGCTTTCTTATGCTACTTTTCAGTACCTGCAGCAACTATTATAGTCAATCCTCATACACTGCATACATAACAGTCTGTATTTTATACCTTTTGAAATATGTTAGTCTAATTTGTACAGTTTGCAAATGTACACTTTGTAAATGTGTTTCAGGTCCCCCTGTAAGTCATGGAGGACAGGGTCAGCCTTGCGTCTGGCGGGCTGACATGGGTGACCCCTCCATCCCTCCAGCCTTAGCGTCTTGCGGGGCTGGCAGGCCTTGGTTGTGTCTTGCGCCTTGGCTTGAGGCAGTAGTTCTAGCATCTTGCAGAACTACTTGCCTAGGGATGTGTACATAATGTAAATAGTTCAGTTTTAGTTAAGTTAGCTTAACCATCCCTCCAGCCTTAGCGTCTTGCGGGGCTGGAAGGCCTTGGTTGTGTCTTGCGCCTTGGCTTGAGGCAGTAGTTCTAGCATCTTGCAGAACTACTTGCCTAGGGATGTGTACATAATGTAAATAGTTCAGTTTTAGTTAAGTTAGCTTAACCATCCCTCCAGCCTTAGCGTCTTGCGGGGCTGGAAGGCCTTGGTTGTGTCTTGCGCCTTGGCTTGAGGCAGTAGTTCTAGCGTCAATGTGACTTGTAAATAGTTTGTTTAGTTATAGCAACATCCAATCATATTTCTAAAAACGGAGTCACCTAGAGCTTCTCAGAGCTCCCTGTCAACCCTGTCCTGGCACTGCCACACTAGAAGTCCCTGCCACTCACATGGCAACAGAGCTCACTTTATCAGCCACCTTGGGCCTAGAGAATACTGTAAGGGCCACTGCAGAAATCACTCTGAAGGCCTCCATAAAGGTTCCTGACGCTGATGCTACAGGACCTGCTCAGGTCAGAGAAAACTGAATCAAAGGTACCACAAAGTTTCCTCCTTTTTAAAGCTGCCCTGGTCCCAAAGCTGCTTGTCCAGGCCTGAAGGTTCCTGCTGCTGCAACACCAGAACCCACAATGGTTTCAGAGCTCTTTGTCATAACAGCTACAGTCTGAAAGCTTCCCATCATTCTGCTACAATAGTTTGCCTCATGATGGCGTTGAGATTCAAGCCAAGGCTGCCAAAAAACCTCCAACCAAGGCCGCCTCAGTGTTTCCTGTAATAACCTCAGCCAGAGCTTATGTCTAAACATGCTCCAGTCCCAGAGCTCCTCTCTCAACCTCCCTGGTCCCAGAGGTTCCTGCTAAAGCTGTTCTGGCATTAGAGGTTTCTGTGTTGACTGCACCAGAAGATCCTTTCAGGAATCACTGCTGTGATTCCTACATAAATATATTACAACTGTGTGCCATATTAAAACACAATGTTTGTGGGAAAAAAAAAAACATAAAATGTGTTGATTTTTTTCTGGAAAACAATATGATAATCTGGATATTAACCTGGTTTACATTTATCACTTTACCAGTCAAGAGTGGGTTAATGTGAGTAATAACCTCAGGTAAGTAGAGCCAGGTAAGTACAGAAGGTCTGGTACACTGTATATAAACACACTATAGTTGTCATTTCCTGATGGGAATACCAATATTTTAAAAACTATAAGGTATAATAGCACATCACATTTTGTATGACTCTCTTAGTCCATGGAGCTCTCACCAAATCAGTTGATGTGATGTGAATCAGGTGTGTAGACCAGACTATGTACAGTCTTTACCTCAAAATAAAAGTCTGACAGCGTCATCAGGACAATGGCACAAAACAAATATATCATGTCAAATGTGGAAAAAAAACTACAGGGAAAAAAACACATTTGTGTAATTAAACTTTTGACTCAAAACCTTACATTCTATATCTCACTTTACAAATACAAGACTAGACATTAATGCACTTTTTTTTTAATCTGAAAAAGAAGATATCACAAATGTGACATTATTTATTATTGAAGGAAGTGTCATTTTTATATATCATATATCATTAGGATATTAAGTGAAAATCATGTTCCATTAAGATATTTTGTAAATTATTTGTAAACTTAATTTTTGATTAGTAATAAGAATTGCTAAGAATTTCATTTGGACAACTTTAAAGGTGGTTTTCTCAATATTTTGATTTTTTTTTTTTTGCACATTCCAGATTTTCAATAGTTGTATCGCTTCCAAATCCTAACCTAACAAACCACACATCAATAGGAATCTATTCAGGTTTGCAGAAGATGTATATATGTTTTCACACTGAGGAACTGAGGGACTGAGCAACTATACAGAAAGTTCAAACACTCATTGATGCTTCAAAAGGAAACTTTATGCATTAAGAGCTGGGAGGTGTTTTGTCTGTCATCTTCTGAAGGCCAGCACTGAATGAAAAAAATATGATATTTAGGCAAAATTAGAAAAATTTATACATCTTCATTCTTTCTTCAAAAGTTTACACTCCTGGCTCTTAATGCATTGTGTTTACTTCTGAAGAATCAGTGAGCGTTTGAACATTCTGTAATAGTTGCATATGAGTCTCTGAGTTGTCCTCAGAATAAAAAGATGGATCTCAAAATCATAGTCATTGTTGGAAAGGATTCAAATACACAAAAATGCTGAAAACCCAAAGAATTTGTGGGACCTTAAGGATTTTTCTGAAGAACAGCAGGCAGTTTAACTGTTCAGGACAAACAAGAGACTCATGAACAACTATCAGTTAAAAGAAAAAACAAAGCTGTGGATCATTCAGGTAACAACACAGTATTAAGAATCAAGTGTATGTAAACTTTTGAACTGGGTAATTGTTATAAATTCAACTATTATTTTCTCTTGTGGACTATATGTAAATGTCTTTTATGTGAAATGTCTTATTCAGGACAGTACTAAATAAAACATATTTATGTATTTAAATTTTCTTATTTTATTTTTATTTCCCATTATTACAGTACACTGAAAATTTACTAACAGTGTCTT
The DNA here is from genome assembly GCA_012976165.1 of Labeo catla. Classification (NCBI taxonomy): domain Eukaryota; kingdom Metazoa; phylum Chordata; class Actinopteri; order Cypriniformes; family Cyprinidae; genus Labeo; species Labeo catla. Next base: position 1,275,410 of record VONZ01000102.1, read on the forward strand.
TTGGATGTTTTCTTTTCACTAGTCTGAAAAAACACTTTATAAAAAAACCCCCAAAAAGCCCAAAATCTCAAACTTGACAGTCCTCACCTGTCAGACAACACAGAATCACAGATTTTAATACCTATAGTGATAAGTAGCATGAGTATATTTGTAGCAATAGCCAAAAATACATTCTATCAATTGAAATTATCTTTTTTTTTCTTTTATGCGATTAAATAATTAAGATATTAAGTAAAGATCATGTTCCATGAAGATATTTTGTAAATATCCTACTGTAAATATATTAAAATGTAACTTTTGATTAGTAATATGCATTGCTAAGAACTTCATTTGGACAACTTTCAAGGTGATTTTTCTCAATATTTTGATTTTTTCTAACATTAGATAGACTCCAAATAAAAAGCAAAAGAATAGTAACAAACATGCATTTACTGTGAAATATACTGTCACTTATGCTTTGTCCTTGATATTAAAAAAAATAAAATAAGATAAAATTGTGTCACTTCCCTTGCATTCTTGTGAAATTACACACATTTTTAAGATGAAATATGTAAAACTTTATATAGGAAGGTTCTGAACGTGTTTGCACAGGATTACACCTAAAATGAACATTTCAAACATATTCATCAGTATTATACAGTCTGACTGCTCTACCATGACACAATAACAATACAAAAAAAAAAAAAGACAGATTCACAAAGAAACAAATCACCTAGAAACTGAGGCCTCCCAAATACTTGAAACTAAGGTCCATTACAAAGAATGGACCTGTAAGAGGGTGGAAGTGTTGGGGGTGTGAATGAGTGATTTTAAGGGAGGACAGGACAGAAAAAAAACAGCAGGAGGTGGTGGTGGGATGACGTGCACCAGACGGAGGGACAACCACAGACCACCAGTTAAATGACCCTTACGTTTAATTACTGATCAAATTGCTCAATATGAGCTTCTGGACAGTATCATGCAGACATGCATGATCAAAAGGCAACATAAACATTTATTTTAAAAAGGCATTTGATGACCAGATTATAAAAAACAGTTACAGCACCTACACTCCACAGGGACACAAAGAGTCATGATAAGGCTTTGAGACAGTGCACTGATAAAAATGGCTCTAATTACAGTTCTTCAAAGTGAATGCATGCCAGAAAAAAAACACACAAGACTGGATCTCATCAGATCTGTCAAGCCTCCACCATTGTTATCAGAGCCCAAGACTGGACTTTACCAACAGGAGCGGGGGTGAAATTAAAACATTTAAGTCAGAAAAGCATTACAAAAAGTCAAGATTTCAAAAAATCTATTTACCCTGCTAAAACCAACATATAAAAAGTGACACATTCATGGCACAAAAGCCAGTCTTTATGTAAACTTTTGCAGGTTCCTTACACTTTCAAAAGTACACATTCACACACAAACACATCTCTAATCCTAACAAATGTCCAGCATGCCATTTCTGGTTCATTTGTAAGGAGTTAAAGCAACCACACACACACACACCATACTTCAAGCTTATAAATGGACAACATTCAATTGGTCTGGTCAAGTATTTCATTGATTGTCCCCAAACATTACAAGGGTCCATTCAGGAAACAAGAGCAGCTAATGTGCCTCTCATTGACATTAAAAGTCTGAGGTAGCAACTGTGTCAAATAAAGTCACATGAATGGACAGGAGTTACAACAATGTCAACATTGGTTAGGTAGAATCTTTGGTCAATATTGGCCTCGTAACAGTTCAGTTCACAGAAGGAATTCCCTGAGACAATTTATAGATTGAGTACACTGTGATGAGCAGCATTTGGGGTTGCAAATCTTTGTGTAAACCTGAGCAGTGCCAAAGATGAGAAGCCGGGACTATTTTGTGAACGGTTTAAAGAGAATATTTGCAAAGGGAAGGTCCATTCTGAAGGGCATACTGGTTTGGAGGTGGATGAGAAGTCTGATTGTTGGGGCCGAGCGCATCGAACACACTCTTATTGGGCGGAACAGATTGCAGCATACTGTCCAAGTCCATGAGAAGGGGCGGAGCTTGTATGGAAACTGGCCCACTTGGTAGAATGGGCCAGTAGGGGTGACCAATCAAGTGTGATGAAGTGACATGTGCACCACCATAACCGTAGAACGGAATACCGCCCAGTGGCATGAAGGGGTTTCCGTTAAAGCGCATGCTAGGAGGGGCTACTGCGTTAGGAGGGGTGTATTTGGCATAGGAAGTCGGAAGCTCCCATGGAGGAGTGGTACCCCGCTTGGAGCTTTTGTTTGGCGGGGGACATGAGTCACTGTATCCGTCTGAAGTCGATCCTCGATCGCTTGATCTTTTCCCAATGAGTGTTATCCCTCTCCAGTCCTCGTCTGACAAATCCGACGCAGGGCTGACAGAGCTAGCTGATGAACTGCAATTGTACGAGGCGTTACAAGGCCGCGGTGGAGTGGTAGAGCGAGTGTGCGGAGGTGGCCCGACACCCCAACTCTCCCTCTCTCGTAGCCCTTCCCCAGCAGAACTGGCAGGCCTGAGGCTATGCAGGAGAGAATCTATGGCAAATGTGGAGTCCAGTTTGGGACGATAGGGGTCCTCTGATGGGTTTGGGCTGTGATGGGTGGGAACGGGGGGTAAGGAGAGGTCAGCGGGCAGAGGTTTGGACTTGTTCGTCTGAGCGTAACCTTGAAAGATGTACGGGGCCAGGTCTTGAGCAAAGATAGTTTCATCTTGACGGGACACTGCCGTATTTTGTCTTTTCAGAAGCTCCAGGGGAATTCGGCTCACTTCTACAGTCCAAAAGTTACCTTTACCTTGGGGTTTACCAGGATCCTTAAGCACCTAGAGAGAGGAGGAGGTCCAACAAGATAGTGTTAAAATAATGTCAAACTAACACAGAATTTTTTTCAGTTACCTGAAGTCAAACACACACCTTCACAAAGCAGTCGTAAGAGGACAGGTTGTGTCGGACTGAGTCTCTCCAGCCTTTGTAATTTCCCTTGAAGAATGGAAAGAGAGTGCTGATCTCCTTCAAAATCTGTTTGAAGAGACAATTTATTCATAGTTATTAAAAATATATCATTATTATTATTCTGTTACAGATTCTAAATTGAGCAGATGAGCTGAGAATGCATGAATCTTGACTTTCTGCTAAATTTCCAAAAAGCCAATGTGTACATGCATAGGTCTATAATATATCTGTAAATCAAATTTTAAAAAGTGACATTTTCTGTGGGGTGACATTTATAGGCCTATATGTGAATAGGCATAGTTAATAGAAGTATGCCTAATTTGCATATTTTACCAGTTTAAACTTTGGTCAAAGTCATTTAAAAAAAAGGATTAAAATACAGGATTTAATTGCCGTTTTATTCAAAGAAAAAGTCGAGTGCAATCACCTGCAGCAGCAGGCCCTACCGCAAATCATTTGCAAAAATTCACAGGAGTCACTCCTGAATAGTCAGCAAACTGTTAATCCCGGTCGTGAATTCTTACAAGTTGCGACATTTCGAAACAATCGCGTAGTAATTGCGGCACAGTGTGATTCCAGCCACAGCTATCAGCATGATAGAGTATCGGCCTCTGCTTTCACTATTCACAACACAAACCCCATCGACATCCAGACATGAGACAGATTAAGTACCCCAGGCAGATTTGGATGTGCAACACGCACTAAAGCACTTCAAATGTAAACGGTCTTATAGTTTGTGGAAATGAACGTCAGTGCGGTGATGACACAATTAGGTTTTATATCACTTTTACAAATAATTACCTTGTATAAAAGTTTCAAGGAGCGCTAATGGAATATCTCTTTATTTAGAACCTTAAATCTGAAAGAAATCCTTCAATAAGATGCTAAAAAAAAATACAGTACAACTTGTAAAAAAAAATATAAATGTAGATGTGGCACGGACTTGCTGATAAGATAATCTTTTCATCTGAAGCGCTGAATTAACAATTACCTTAGAAATTTCTTAAACACCGTAGAAACTAGGACATGATGAAACTAAATGGTTATTATGAAACTTCATTCACAATCCTGATGTATTTTACCATTTAAACACAAAAGTTGCGCGCATGTTAAGAGGACCTACCTCTGATAAAGTGAGCTTCTTCTCCGGAGAGTTCTGGATGACCATGGCAATCATAGCTAGGTAAGAGTAAGGTGGTTTGGGATAACGCTGATAGTTCTTCTTTTTTCCTCCACTGGAGTTTCCATCCTGCATTTCCCATGCGCTTTGATCCGACGGTTTGGCTCTGTAACAGGAGTCCTGCGCCATCACTGTGGACTTCTCCAGCCGGCCACCGAATTCCAGCAGTGGGTTTGTGGAGCAGTGACAGCTAGGGCTGGAAGAGGAATAGCTGGTTCTGCAGTCAAGGTGATGGTCGTGTTGCGCTCCTGCTCCTACAGTGATCACGGGTGGTGCCAACAAGCCCGGACCCCCCCAGTGCTTTGTCATGCTGATGCAGAGGGGGAGGAGGCTGGGATGGTCGCTGCTCAATCCCTCAGACTGCTGGCTCCAGGTCAACTCTATTTGAGCAGCAAACAATTCACAGTTTCATGTCAATCCCGCTGCGTAATGGGAGTGAGAATGAGGCGCGATGCGCGATCACCACGGGGAAGGAGGGGGAGGACACGATAAACATCAGCGATCAGATTTACTGAAAGACAGCTGAAGTGGCCTTTCCATGATATGTCCTAGCTATACCTTTCTCCACTAAGCATGAAATGCGAATAAGAATAACAAAATCTCGCACTTGGTCATTTTCATATGCTGAGTGACCAGCTAACCAGTGAGATTTAAGAACAGATTTTAGATCTGGTGGCTAACATGACAGTGACAGCAGTAGTTAGTGAAGTATTTTGCATCTAAATCATAGATCCACTTTTTGTGCAAGTATGTCTCTAAATTAACAAGACTATAAACACTGCATATTGCCCCATCATAAGAGTATAGTGAACTGCGAACAAAACTAAATGCTGTTAACATAAAACATGGTGTAACCGCACTAAAATGTACACTTTACAACATAACATTAAAACAAAAAAACATGTTGTCTTTCAAATATAAGGAGGTGTGAAAAATAAACGAATGGAAACGGCAATACACAGATTAACACCCAATCAACAATCAGGAAATAACTGCAAACCGCTCAACTAATAGGGAGCATTGTCTCTATATCAATACACGCATATGATGCTTATTGCGCGAAGAAAAAAATAGTAATTATTATTAGCCGGATTAAATAGAAAAAGGTGGAAACTATGTGAAATTTCCCAAGACGAAAGGAATGTCTTTTGGGGATTGGTTTAGATTTAAAGTAGGACTCACATATCTCAGCAAGACAGAGAAAACAAGTTGGATTAGAGAGAATCTCTTCCGTCCCGGGGGTTCAAAAACACAATAGAGGGATGAGAACTAAACTCATCACACCGAGAGTCTGATAATCGCCTTGAAAACAGATTGACAACATACTGACCACTATTGTAGCACGTTTATTGGGATACTCGTCTTTCACATGCACATTTCTTGAATTATTGACTCTAAATGACTTGCAGGAAACAAATGATTGTTTTTGTGAACACTGGACATGTTTCTTAAAATAAAGAAGTCTAAATACTTAATATTACGGAACATACTTTTACTGTATTAAAAAAAGTGTAACATTTTCCCTGTTAAATGCGATTCATTTATTTCTCGCTAGCATACGATTGATTAATTGTACATATTTGTTTAACCTTTAACGGCAAACACTGTAAGCGCTGTTAAAGGAACTACTGCAACTGTTAAACGTGAATGAACGCGTGTCTTACCTTCGGTACTGATTACATTCACGCGTTCCTCTCTGACTGTTTGAGAATCTGCAGCTCATTTGCGTAATGATAACGTGACGTTCTAATCAAACGAATGCTCAACGCTGATTGGACAAACCTGTCCAAACCCTGGCTACATAATTTTATACGTTCATCTACGTTCCCTTAATATTTAATTATTTACTTGCTAACTACAAATAAAAAGATTTAAAACAATGAAATATCAGTTAATGGCATTAAGGCATATTAGAAGAAGTCATGGCACTATTTTAATCTTTTAATGTAATAATAATAATACATTTTAAAAATCCAAATTACAGAAACTAATTAGCACATATTTTGATACAGAGAGTCTAAGTGACAGTTTAATGTTATTCAGGATTAGGGTTCTATTGCATAAAACCAACTCTGGTTCTTCACTGGTTTAGAAAACAATGGAAGTACATTTTTAATTTAGCCATAATATACAAACCTGTAGTCTAGATTAGCATTAGCACAAACAGATATACAGTCAAACCAAAAATGAATCAGACACCAGATATAATTTTTGATATTTTTTTGACTAGTGGGTGCAGGACACTATAGTTCATTTATGGTGAGGATAGCAAAATAACATAAACTGTGACATATTATACTCAAAAATTATTTTATACGGTGGACTACCAGTAAGACTGATAAAAATTTGGGACCAAAAAATGTTCAGACACTTTGACTTGACAATGTTTTGCTTACGTGTTTCTTTTTCTTTAATTACTAATGCAAACTTTTTAAACCACAGACTGAACAAAATTAAGCATTGCTTGAAAATTGGTCAACAAAATATTGATAGTTGTGTAAATATTGTCATACTAACAGTTGTCTAAATTTTTGGTTGATTGTAATCCATTACATACCTTTCTATCAAAGTTATCTGACATTATTAAAATTAATTTGTTCTGATACAGTTTAACTCATATAACTTTGTCATATTTTATTACCATTTTCTAAACTAAAGCGAATAAACTGTGATAATGTGAGAAATGTTGAAGGTGTCTGAATAAATTTTGGTTTGACTCGACATTATTGTGTAGGGAAAAACTGCACAACTTTAAGAATCTGTAGTTTTGTCTCTTGCATTAATTATAGCAAATAAAAAATTAAATAAACACTGAGTTTATGGAGTGAATTTGAGAAGTATTAATAATGTAAGTGGCAGTAGCCTATATGTTGATTGCCAAGGATTATAGGAACATAATCCTCATATTACACACATCTTCTTGGAATCAGTAAAGCAGAACATTTGCACTTCAGCTATGTAAAGAAAAGCAGAGGACTCTATTTCCTGTGTCCCTCTGGAAAAGATCAGAAGAAGCTGTGAGGTCATTTCAGAGGTCACCAGATTAAACGCTTCAGCTGTGGTTAGCATGATCTCAGACAGAGACTCTTCTTGGATTTTCCCCTTAAATTGTTTTTATACTTTTTGTTTAACATTAGAAGTACTCATTTTAAACCTGAAAGTTATCAAATCACTTTTAGCTAATTCTTGTTTATATGACCCAATGTTCCGCTATTGCAGCAGTAATTGCTGACTAGTGGTCATGACTCTTTTATGAGCCCTGTGAGTTAATAGACAGATAAGCTGGTGTGTAACCTGCCTGCTGTGAGGGCTGTCCATACAAGTTAACTCTGTCTAAATCAAAAAAAATTCCACAGCATCAGAACTCTACATTTAGAGCACAGAAGCATATTTTAATCTGTTAACATTCACATCAGAAAGTAGTTTAATTGTGTTTAGGTAAATCAGTTGAAATTTGTGCAAGTATTTTGTAAAGTTTATTTATTTTCATTATATAAGTTTGTTGGATGTGTAAGACAGCTGTTAGCTGAAAAATGAATTAGTCCTGAAATAATTAGTAATTTGTGTTGTTACAATTGTAAAACTTTTGTTACAAAACCTTTTTTGTTTCTTTGTTTGTTTTTGTAATGGGGCTGATGATGTAATAATTAGAATAGCACAAAATGTGGGACATTGGTCAACATGTTTTATAGTTAAATACTTTTAAAACATATGAACAACTCTCTTAAAACACACTTTGCACACTCTCTTTGTACAGTGTTTGTTAAATGTGCTAAACAAACAAAATATCAGCTTGCCTGAGATTTACCTTAAAAATATAGATTAAAACATTTTGGTGGCTATAGTTCATAATTTCTATATGTATCCATCTTATTTGTATTGTCAGAGCAGGTGCAAACATTTATAACTTGAATGTGCAGGGGACAATTGCTATTTTATTTTGGCTGTGCAAAAACTGTTAATTGTGTTGTGTGACTGGTATTTGTTGTGATATTATTTATTTAATATTGTAATCATAAACAGACTGGTTTCTAAAGCAAATAGTTTTACTGTTTATTGCACTTATAGTTATTTAAGTATTATGTCTAATGAAGTCTCGCACATTCACAGAAAATAGCTTACTTCCAAGAAGGATATGTGTCATTAAAGTTATACAATGCTACTTTGCTAACCTATTTGAAAAAGCAATTTGTTGTGGTAAAATGTATTATACAAGTGGTATAATCACTCAAGGACTTAATGTTTCACACAATGGGTCCCTCAAGCAATAGGAAAATTAAGATAGAGCAATGTTACTTATACAAAGATAAAACACCATCGAGTTAACCTAACACTAAATAATGCTAAAAAATGCAACATACAACACTCCAGTGTTTTATTCCATAAAAATGACAAAAATAATGACAAAAAATGGCCTAACTTTAAAATGGGGAATGGGCATACCAATGAACAATCCTGGTTTGTTTCATCTCATGATTTATTATCTCCTCTACAGGGTTTTATTAAACTGCTTTTTTACTTGAACTTTTAAGACAATATCTTTAGAAAGATAGTATAATTTTAAATGAGGTTGTGTCTTAAACGAGGCTGTGTATGGTGAGGATGGTAAATGATAAACATTTTTAACAACCCCTCATAAAGCATGTTTCATGATGTGCAATTTTTCCTGGATACATGAAAATATGAGATTTGTCAAAACCTTGTCCAGCATGTTTATTTGCATATGTAAATTAACTTAAAAAAAAAACAAAACAAAAAAAAAAACAAAAGCTGTCACTGGGTGGCACCTATAGTATTTAAAGGATCCATAAATGTACCTTAAAGGTAGGCTACATATTAGTACCTAAAGTGTACATATTAGAAAATGGCACAAAAGTGTACCTTCTGGTTTGCTGATAGTGATGAAGATCTCTTACAAGATGTCATAAATGTCTGCTTATTTGAAAAAGATGTTCTAAAGGTCTATAAAATGAGGAAATCTATGAGAATTTGCCTGAATTTGGATGGATGCTACGCCAAACCACTAGTCTTCACATTAAAAGTTCTGATAAGCAAAAAGTTCTGTTAAGAACTTTGGATGCATGCAACTCCAAATTGCTACAAGAAAATGTCTTCATACAGGCCATTTTAACTAATGCAACAACGACAACACTATTTATACTTCCTTTCTTAAAGTATTAAAATCTGAAGATATTATGTCTCCCTATTTTGTTCAGAGGCATGAATTAGATGTTATTAGTCGTAACGCCCCCAGTGTTTGTTAACCGGCCGACTTTTAAGCTACCGTGTTTATATGACGCAAAGCAGGGGGCGCTTGGCGGCTCCAGAGAGCAAATACTTCCAATGAAGGGCATCCACAGCTCAGGACGACTTCTGTCTTATTAGTAACATTTATAAACTAAAAAGTAACTTTGTTAAAACACTGTAAATGCAAGTAATTGCTGTCTGACATACAATGGAATTCCGCCCAGCAATCTCTATTAAACGATTAAATAATAAGCGTTATTCGATTATCGCAGTCGAATGTGATTGGTTCAACTTGACCAGCGCTGAGAAAAGTAACTGGTACCACGGAATAACGCCATCCATTGCTCCATTGGTCTGGGCAACAAATTACACCTGAATAACAACACTAAGAAACTTTAATAGAAACTGAATATAAAATACACGGAGCTCAAATAGAAGAATTATTATTCAGACAAATCCGCCCGTTTCTTAAAACCTGATGCTGCCTTTTAACAGGACATTCTCTTTCTGTGCAAATTCCCAGTGTTTGTGTGAGTGTAGCGCCGACTGTCGGGATGCATTGAGCGAGTAGACGGACCGAAGGGAGCAAGGGCTGTTATGGAGATTATTATATTTCCCTTGAAAGCTAACGGAAAGGACTTTATCGTGATTAAACGGACATGAATTTACCGACTGAGTTCAGCTGAAGCAACAGGTGAGGCAAAAGCGTTGAATGTGACGTATCAAACAGGTGTTTAAATGACAGGTGTGTTTTCAGGTGCGCTCACAGGCCACTGACACGAACTCATACACTAGCGTTAAAGCTAAAAGTGACTTTATTCTTGAATGACTGATTTAATACACAGATATGTTGATGTTTAAAGTGCTCTCGGATCGTTGTTTTTTTGAATGAGGAATATAACGAAGTTGAAATGAACTCTGGACTTCAGGTTAGCATTGTGCTAGTAACGTTAAACAGGAAATAGCATTTCAAATAAAACATGTTTTTTTGCACATGTTCCATCATAATACCACGTTCTGGACATGGTACCATTATGTTAGCATGTTTTTCTGTACAGTAGTGCCATGTATTCTTGTACCATTAAGTAGCATGTACCATATAGTAGGACCATAAATATGGTGACCGCTCATTACCATGGTACATATCAAAGTACCAAGCTTTTAACGTAATAAAATGTATTTTTGTCTTGTAATGGTTGGTTATACTTGATTCGATTCACGATTCATATGTTTTCGATTCATTTCAAAACCAAACATAGCAAATTCGTAACGATTCAATAATATGATTCGTAATCAAATTTGAATAGATTCGAATAATATACATTTAAATATCTTTTAAATATCTTCTAGAATGTGTCTTGAGCAGAACAAAATAATAAAGGTGAACTGCTTAGGATTGTTTACTGCCCCAACAGTAACTTAAAAGGAAACATTTTATGTTCAAACAGACTGCTTGGAATATAACAAAGTGTAGTGCTAATATTTTTAGAGCTCAGTTTAACTAGACAATTGTCCCATATTTTGCAAAATTACATTTCTGAGCAATTTATTTTGCTTATTTGCATTTTTTCCAGACTTCACAATTTCTTTATAATCCCATTATATGGTTATTCAGTGACTGTGGTAACTCAGTCAGTAAACTAATCTAGGTATTACTACAGTTTTGCACCACATATACATAGAGAGTATAGCATATGCTAATTTGCATATTGGCTCCCTAGAAAGGCTTTTCTTCCACATACAAAAAGCCCATTCATTTTTTAAAAGACGTATATGTTTAATGCAGCAGTTTATCATATTCAGCAACTTATGAGCTTGTATAGGGTTAGGGTCACAATACCAAAATTTTAGAAGTTTGTACCTCAAAAATTGCTATTGAATAAACTCCTTTGAACTTACGAAGTATAATCTTTAAAACTAAATTAATGACTGTTAGTAAAGATAACATGAACAACTTTGACACATGACGAGTGGGCAATCAGTAATTACTTGAAGAAGATAAATCTTAAATTTTTTTGTTGTTGCTGTACTGCTCTGCTTTCACACTTTGGTCCAGTTCATCCCAGTTGATATCTGGAAGTAGTTCTGATGCAGTCTAAAGGAATCTTTTGTGTCGTTATTTTGCAGCAGAGAGGGCATGAAGGTCTTTGTACCTGGCTGTGAAGGAATCACCATGCACCGCACCTCTGTGTTTGTAGATAGTGGAAGGGAACATAAACTTATAGTAGGAGCATGTTGAAATAGTGTAGGAGGGTGTAATTCTGGGGCAGCAGCCTTTTTGGTTGATTAAAGACCAGACATGCTGCTGAATTCTGGATCATCTGCAGAGGCTTAGTCGCACTAGTTGAAAGGCTGACCAACAGAGCGCTGCGGTAATCCGTTCTTGATATGATAAACACTTGGACATATGATATAAAATGATATAGTTTTGAATCTCAGTGCAGCTGAGGCACTGGTGTTAAAAGGACTAGAGCCCTGGCCCAAAACTCTCTCTTACTGGCCCTGGGCCAGTTTGCCAACCTTATTGTTAAGCCCTGGCTCAGCAAAGAGGGAGTTGTGTGGCAAACAAGAACTTATGTTTGTGACTTGCAATAATTGATTTGTGTTCAGAGTGATTTTTTTTGAGTTTATATATAGTCTCGTGGACTATTTTTGTGGTACATTTGTCCCCATCCACTTTTTCTCTTTGAGAAGTGCAATGTGAACATTATGCTAAACACTTTGTCTTGTGTTCTCAGTAGTAGCATTCATTGGTTTGAAAGCCTGGAGGATTAGTAAATTATTTATCTACTTTTTTAGTTTTGTGAGAGAATTGTTTCTTACATGAATGACGCAGCTAATCAAAACTGAATTCAGTGGACAGGTCCATAAACCTGGTCATGTGCTATGGCTTATTTCACTGAAACACTTCAGCTCAATGAGAATAGTGTGTCAATGGATTATTCTGGCCTCAGTGCAGTTTGACTGGTTTTTGGAAGTTTTTAAAGCAGAAATGTTAAGTGAAATGTGAATTTTATACGTGTACATGAATTCTTCTGTTGAAATTATTTGTGCATTTGTGCTGTAAGGTTGTTTAAATCATCATGTAAAGTTAGAGAGTAGTTAGAGAGAAATTTTGCACGTTGTGTTGTGAAGGTGTGAGAGTTGAAAAATTGGCTATTAACTTAATGATTTTTTTCCACATTAATTAATGTAATTAATTAATTAATGTCAACATGGATATTATTGTGACAATAGTATTGAAAAGGTATTTTGACATTTATAAATTGGCCCCATTCACCATTGTAACCATTTTTTTTAAGGAAATGAGGGAGAAGTGGAAATTAATTTCAAAAAGCCGTTCTCAGTAAAATGAATTGGGCTGTGTTTGACAATGTTAAAAAATTAAAAATATAGTTGGCATTTGCTCATTTGGTTGATTAGCCAAAAAAAGTGAAATAATTCAGAAAAAAACCCCAAAGTATTTTTAACAAAATAGCAGTGTTTAATCAATTTACTTTACCAATCTAGAAGTATTTTATTACAACAGCTGTACTATTATTACGTACTGGCTGACTTATTGTCATTATACTGTGAGATACCTATATCACACTATCACTAGATCATTGCATCACAGTGAGTGAGATCTGTATAGTCAGATGGCAAGTGTCTTGCATTAAAGCATGTGACATGCTTTTCGTTTGACTGTTGTGAATGAGTCTTTATACTGCTGCGCTGATCCTGTCCTGAACATTTGGATTAGGGGAAATTGTCACTCTCGCTGTTCCACCAAATCTGCTTAGTGCCTATGAATAATGAATCTGTTTTATCTGTGGTGTACTCTGGGCTAAAAAGAAGAAAAAAACTGGGGAAAAAAGAAGCTGGCTTGTCACGTGCATACATACTGTGCGTTGTTTACACCAGTGGTTTCCAGTCCTGGTCCTCGGGACCCACTGTTCTGCACATTTTGTATGTCTCCTATATTTAACACACCTGTTTTAGATCAGCAGCTCATTAGGTGAGAGTGCCATGAACTCAGCTGAGTGTGTCAGATAAGGGAGACATACAAAATGTGCAGAGCAGTGGGTCCCCAGGACCAGGATTGCAAACCTCTGGTTGACACTTATCAACTGTACAACCTCTAAGAACACTTACATTAAGGCAACTACACTTCTCCGAAAGGAGCCTTGTTAAATAATCTCCTTTGATGAAGTGAGTGAAATACTGCTGATAATGTCAGATGGTGATAGAAGACATCAAAAAAGACATTTCTTCAATTATCATGCTTATATGACTTGCATGGTAAGTTATACGTTATATATACATATTTTTTTTGATTGAATCTTTTTGATTTTTCTTTTCCTTAAAAAAACCTTCAATTACAGTTTACTTGTGTTAAGTAACAGAAGTTACAAATTCCACTGACTCGTTTTTCAGCCAGACACAGCATAGTAACCAGTTTTAGTCTGATTCGTAGAATAGAATTCACGGCATGTGTAGTTTATTTACTCTAATGAATAATCTAAATAACTTGTGCGGTCACGGTTTTGAGCACAAGCCTGAAAATGACATGTCTGCATTACAAGTTTCCACTACTTAAACACTTGATGAATGGTGAATAACTTACTCCAAAATAGACTTTAATGAAAATGTCTCTTCTGTTAAGTAACTTGTAAATATCAACATTTTTTCAGATATCTATATATCTGTTCATGCCAAGCATACTTATTCTTCTCTTTTTGTATTACTTTGTAATAAATAATTGGTTGATTTAATATCTAAATAACTGCTAATAATTATTCAGCATCGGAACAGTTTTCAGTCTTTTTATAGTTTTGTTGTCTTTGCATTGCCAAGTCCAGGGCTTTGCAGTCTTAGCCTCTGACTTGGAAATGATCACATTAAAGGATAATGGTCTGTGAATAGTTTGCAGTTATAAAATATAAAAGTAGTAGGCTCTTTTTGCAGTAATATCAATTACTAAAATCAGTAATATAATTTTTTCCAATAATATTAATATTAAATTTGGCAACTGGACACTGTCTGAAATGGTATTAATGTGTAAAGTGTAGTCAGTTGTTTATTAAGTCATTTTAAACAAATGAGACAAAAGATATGTTATAATAAAAGTTATAATAGATCTGTGCACCATGAGGTCTTGTGATATAAATGAAGTCTAATAGACCAGCTGAGGTGTATTGTATCATTAATAACAATCGAACATTACATTTTTGAATACTGATAAAAGATGTCAAGCAATATTTGTTCTATTGCTTATAATTTTATTGCTGAGCATTATTTATGATTTATAATTGGCATTAATATTTACATTTTCAAAGTCATAAAGGAGTTTACTCAATAGCAGATTAGTTTTTGCTGTGGTATCAAAATTATCGAATTGTATTTTTATTTTTTTGCCGCAAATTATACATATGTTGTATTTTTGACAGGCTGTTGTCGGCACCAACCTTTGCTTTTATCCCATAATCACACCTTACACGTGTTAAGTCATTATTAGTCCAGGAAAAGTCTTGCTGCTTTCAAAGTTCAATGTTTTTGATAATGATTGATCTATGAACTCTAAGATCTAAGAATCTTTCTGGCAGAAATCCAAGAACTAATGCTCAGATAGCCTTTGTTTGTAATTGTTTTATTGTCACTAAGTGCCAAGCCCCTCCAAATACAATGTGTCTTTGGAAATATTTGCACATTGAAGAGATACCAAAGAATGGGTATCAAATTTTGACAATATCTCATTCCATTTTCTGGGCATGACTATACTGAGTTACAGTTCTATAGTAATAGTTACAGTAATTGTTCTTGAAGCAAAGTACAATGGATCAAAACTGTGGCAAACAACTTTTTTTCTTTTCTTTTCTTTTGTCATTGTAAAATTGCAATTATGAAGTCAGGATCGTGAGATATGAAGTCACAATTATCTTATTGTTATACTTTGGTGAAAACAGGCTTCCATTGTTCTTTATTTGCATGCATAACATGATAGCCAATACAGTGGC
Source organism: Labeo catla (assembly GCA_012976165.1). Classification (NCBI taxonomy): domain Eukaryota; kingdom Metazoa; phylum Chordata; class Actinopteri; order Cypriniformes; family Cyprinidae; genus Labeo; species Labeo catla. The sequence goes on from VONZ01000102.1 coordinate 1,290,780, forward strand.
TTTTTTTAAAACCTATTTTTGGGCCTAAAGTCAAATGGTCCTACCTGATGGCACTGTTACCCTTTGTCTAATAGTTATTTGATGCAGACCGGCTGATATAACACTTAGAAATCAAAGCTGTAGTCATTATGCAATAGGTATAAGTAGATCTGAGTGTCGTTTTGCATAGCTATGGCAAGCAGTTTGTTTATTTCTCATTATTTGGCCCCATATTACAGTACCTTGCAAAAGTATTCATACCCCTTAATTTTTTTTTTCACGTTGCAGCCTTATGTTATACTGCTTTAAATTACTTTTTTCCCCACATCAGTCTAGACTCCATACACCTTAATGGCAAAGCACAAAACATATTTGTGACAACTTAGCAAATTTATTTAAAATAAAACACTGAAACAAGTACATTGCATTAGTATTTATACCCTTAACTCAGTACTTAGTTAAGGCACCTTTATAGCCTCAAGTCTTTTTGGGTATGGCGTGACAAGTTTTGCACATTTGCACTTGGCAATTATTTGCCATTCTTCACCTCACCTCTTCACCTTTCAAGCTCTGTCAGCTTGGATGGGGGCTGGCAGACATTTTCAGGTTTCTCCAGAAATGTTTGATTGGGTTCAAGCCCATGCTGTTCCTGGGCCACTCATACAGACATACAGAGTTGTCTATAAGCCACTCGTACTGTGTGCTTGGGGTCATTGTCCTGTTGGAATGTGAACATTCTGCCAAGTTTGAGGTTTTGAATGCTCTGGACTGGGTTTTATTTAAGGGCATCACAATTTTTTGGTGCAGTGAGCTTTCCTTCTCCTTTGATGAGTCTTAAGTCCCTGCTGCTAAAAAGCCCCATAACATGAGGCTGATACCACCACATTTTACTGTTAGGATTGTACTCTGCAGGTGAAGAGCAGTCCTTCATGCATGATGCTTGGAATTGAGGTTCATCAGACCAGAGAATCCTGTAGGCGCTCTGTTGCAAATTTCAAGTGGGCTTTCATGTCTTCACTGAGGAGGCCACGCCACCATAAAGCCCAGATCAGTGGAGTGTTGCAGTGATGTTCTTCTGTAGGTTTCTCCCATCTGCAAATATGATCATGGAGCTCAACTAGAGTGACCATCAGCTTCTTGGTCACCAGTCTAACCAAGGCCCTGCATAGTTTTGACAGGTGGCCAGCTCTAGAAAGAGTCGTAGTTGTTTCAAACTTCTTCCATGGTGGCAACTTTTTTTGAGCAATGTTGTTTGGGCTCATTTCCATTGAGAATTGCTAACAAATTTCTGTCTGGGTAATTTATATTGGTCGTGGGCCCTGTGCCTCACCTGGTTGCCCGTTGACAGCAAAATTGCCCAGAGTTGCCTGGCAACATTGCTCAAAAAGTTCCCCCGTGTATCTGAGATACACCTTAGACCTTTCATTGAGAGGTGTGTGCCTTTCCGAATCATACTCATTGAAATGAATTTGCCACAGATTAACTCCACTTGAAGTTTAGTAACATCTACAAGCAATATAAATGCTCCTGAGCTCAATTTTAAGTGTACCAGAAAAGGGTATGAACACTTATGCAAAGGAATCATTTTATTTTTTATTTTTTGTAATAAATTTGCAAAGTTGTTACAGATCTGTTTTGCTTTGTCATTATGTGTTGCTTTATGCAGGAATAGAGCCTAGTGGTATTCTGCATGTTATGGATGCCCACCTAAACTTATGGTTGCCTATATGCTCACAAAGTAACCCCTTCTTTCTAAGTGTGACATGAGTCATTTGACTAATATCCCAGTTGCTTGCTACTTCTGTTTTAGTAGCAGACAATAGTAATACCCTCCCATTTGTTGAATGACTGTAGGCTTTACAGTTTGGGCTGCACAATCATTTTAGTAGAGAATAATAAAATATTTTTTTTTAAATTGAAAGAGTCGAAGCTATTAGAAGCTGATGTTGATACTGTAAATGGATGTCAGCACAGATGTGATAAGCTTCCTTTAGTCGTAACTATTCACAGGGTTTGACGTGAAATTAATGAAATATCATATATTTAAAAATGAAAACTTAGTTCTTTTCCTTGCCCAACAAGCACAATGGACAAACGGGGCAGTTCATGTCTTTTTAAGGAAATTTTTTTTAACTTTGGTGGGATTTCCAACTGTTTGTTTCTTCTGTTGAACACAAAAGAAGATATTTTGAAATATGTTGGTAACAGTTGACGGTAGCCACCAATAGTTTTTTTACACGGAACCTATGGAAGTCAACAGGTACCATGAACTGTTCAGTTACCACTTTCTTCAAAGTATATTCTTTTGTGCTCAGCAGAAGAAAGAAACTCATACAGGTTTGGAACAAGTTGAGGTTGAGTAAATGATGATGTGACTAATAAAGGCAGGTCAGTGAGAGATAAATGTTGCTCTGCAGGGCTCGTGTTTGCGTGTCGGCTTGTATTTGCGTTAAGCAGTGGTGGCTGTGAAAAGACTAGAACAGCTTCTCAGATTATAACTTAAATGTAGTTTTTGGGAACACGCTTGATTGAAAATTTATGCCATGAGCTAAATTTATTTAAAAAAAAATGCTGCAAAAGCAGCATTGGGCTCCATCTTGTCAAAGGCCAAAAAATGGCAGGTGTTTTGGCACCACTTTCAGACACCTTGTATATACAGACTTAAACCAAGGGACTTACACACACACACACACACACACACAAACAAATTTTCCTCTCATTTGCATTTAACCTCTGCTCTAGTTTGTTTCCTAGTGTAGCGTTCTAATAAACCTAGCATTGTACACTATGAGTTAATATTGTTTAGCTCTGTGATAAATTTTGATTGACATAATTTGATCTTCATCTTTCGAAAGTTCTGTTGTCTGCATATGTCAGCTTAAGTTTGAACTTAGATGTAGAGTAGGTTAGTCATTTCGAGCCACACCCCAAAATTTAATTGTCTTATATCTTTTAAATCGTTTGACTAATCAAAATTCTTTTCATAATTTTTTGTCACGATGGTCTCATACCAAATCTGGAAAAAGAGTCTAGTCTAGAAAAAGAGCTAGGAAAAAGAACGTTTTACAGAACATTCAAAATAGTGAATTGATTTTCAAACATAGTTTTATATATTTTGAAATTAAATTGTTGATATATAATAGACAGACCACCCCATCAAGTTTATATTCTCTTGGTTTTTACTTACCCTCAAGTTGTTCCAAACCTATAGAAGTTTGTTTCTTCAGTTGAATATAATAGACAATATTTTGAAGATTGTGGATAACAAAAATGTTGCTCTCCCCCATTGACTTCCATAGTATAGCAAAAAAATACTACTGTGAAGGTCTAAAATGTGTACAAAATACTATGAAGGTCAATGGGGTCTGTCTGGTTACCAGCATTCTTAAAAATATTAGGGTTGTTCCGATTCCGATACTAGTATCGGAAATGCCACCGATACCACAAAAAATTCTGGCACCGGTATCGGTGAGTACTTGAACCCACGTACCGATCCGATACCATTTCCTTACATAACCTAGTTATGCCCGCTAGCTTTGCTTAAATGCTACAAATCAGAAAACAATTTAAAGAAATACTGTTCTAATGTACTAGCAGTAGTGTCACGATACCAAAAGTTTGACTTTGATATGATACCTGACTAAAATATCACAATACTTTTACTGAACCGATACTACGAAAAAAACATAGAACAACAGGAAAAGTATTTGAATAATGGATGATCCAAATGGAGATCATAGTTATTTTATCTATTAAAACAAAGCATTTCATCCCCTCTTTAAAATTATAATTATTAAAAAAAAAAATAATAATAAAATAATAATCACATGCAAGTGCCACTACACAGGATTATGGTGAACAACTACCAAGCCTACAGGTATATAGAGATCTTTGCTATATTGGTAAGTTAGCTTAAAGGATAAGGCCAAATCTTATTTCATGATATAGTAATTTTATTTCACAACAACAATTATTTATATCATGACATAGTCATTTTTGTTATTTTATCTTTATGTAAAAGCATGTCTAATTAATTGAAATCATGAAACTCGCAGAATTTAACAGCTCTTTATTAAAAGTTTAACAAAAATTACATGTTTTAATGGCCCTATGAAATACGTTTTATTTTTCTCAAATTCAGTTTTGTTTGTGAATCTGTTTTCCATTCATTTTCTGTTTTCTATTTTAATCGTTTCATTACATTTTAATAATCTAAAGCATATCTAATGAATTTATAAAGGATAATTCAATTTGATAAAGAATTAATTTATTATAGCCTTTTTTTTCAGAAATACTGTGTTGTGTATTTACAGTTTTCTGGTAAATAAATTCTGGTGAATATTTCTTTCTGGTAAATATTCCTTAAACATTGTTTTAATAATATTTTTATTATTAGTAGAAGCACAAGTATTAGCACCTTTAACATGACTAAGCTGTCCGACAATGTATCCGAATTCTCGGCCCGAGTGCGACCCAAGCCCTTGTTTTTTTTTTTTCCCCTCTCCCAAAACAGCTTATGCTTCTGTTTCAGCTATTAAAATACTTCAGTTTTGTATGTAATGGAAAAGTGATAATATTTCATTTCATTTTTTAAGTTAATGTAGAAAACCGTTTGCAGCATTTTTTGTTTGCTAAATATAAGTTTTTGCTTTTTAAAGTAACAAACAGCGGCCAGCGGAAGACTTTTCATAGCCTGTTTGATCAGTTTGCCTTCTCAAATCACCACGACTTGCCTAAAATAAAATATATAGATATAAAACAGTTCAAGAAAAAAAAAATGTTAGTTTAAATGTTAAACCTATATAAATGTGCGCTGTTAGGTGCATATCCAATCGTTTGTGTGGAGAGTGGAAGCTGAAGCATGCTTTGCAGGACATGGAGGCGCCTGCGCAATCATTTGCATTTTTTTCGGTGGAAACTTTTTTTTTCGGAGTCTGCTTTTATGTGTGTGCACTCAATATCAACAAAACGTTATAAAGAATGCTTTTATAAAGTAAAGAAAACAAACACGATGCTCTTTCTGCCGTCTTGTTCTTGAACAGGAGTGCTTAACAAAAATGAACCGAAACTCAGTGAATACGTGCCTCACAGACATGATAAATATATTTATATATAGAAAGCTTTAAATTATTATTTAACAAAATGAAACAAATCAAAAACGAAAACAACTCTTTCGTTATGTAATCTGTAAAGATGCATTCCTCTCTAAAGGTGCGTCCAAAGACGAGATTGCGAGTCAGGATCTTTGCGTCACTGACTCAGAATACACTAGTTTTCCATTGTTTATCATCGACATAGTCTCTGAACTTTTGTTATTAACAATTTTTTATATCCTTTATATAGTTATACTGTAAAACTAAAATACCTTTTTCAGTTTACAGTGTTAGATTTGTGGCTGCATTTGAAGTTCTTTTTTAAAAGCTAAAGTTCAGTTTCTTTTTCAAAAACAAAAAACATTTTTTATGTCAGATAATAAAAATACTCCAGTTCACTGTATGTATTTGTTTATGCTTTATTAAGGAATAATTTAAAGCACACCAAATATTTCTAGCAATTCATACATGGCCGGCAGTATCTACAGCTGTATATACAGATACACACCCAGGTATCAGATCAGTACTCAGTATCGAACGATACCCTGAGCCCAGGTGTTGGAATCGGTATCGGGAAGGGAAATATGGTATTGGAACGTCAAGAAGGAAAACTCATACAGGTTTGGAACAACTTGAGTGTAAGTAAATGACAGAATTTTCATTTTTGGCTGAACTAAGAATCTGGGCAAATGTGTCTTAAGCCTTTCTGTTCCTTTTCACTTTAGTTTTTGTGGATAAGAAGTTGAACACAATCTTGAAACTAATATTAAATGAGTAATATATTGATGTTTAAGTTTTTATGTGTTAGCTAGTGTAATATAGGAGTGTAGAAAAATACTGTACTACACTGTGAAACCATTATAACATCAGTAAAGGCATTCCACCAGCGCAGATGCACATGGTTAGTCTACCGTGTCAAGAAATCCATGGTGAGAAGTGTTCGTTGAACTGTGCTTAAGAAAAGCAATTAGAAGCATTCTTAGGTGTGATTTACTATGTAATTGGCAGCGAGTGACAGGTTTAGCAAGCTGAAATGGGATGTTGTAATATTCTCACATTATGGGCTTTCTGTGTTCATTCAAGATTGAAACTTGAATAGCTTAGTTTTTTTTATTTTCCTCAAACACAGCAGTTGACCCAAATGGTAATTTGATTTCTATTTAATTGAGTATGTCATGACCTAATGCAGCATTTTCAAAATCTGTTTTTAAGAAGTTACAGTATGCTTGATTATTACTTGATTATTAACAAGTGTTACTTGGAACTCTTTCAGAGAGTTGTCTGCTTCACATACAAACTCATATTTAAATCATTCGGATCTGTTAGTTATAACTTTTTGGATTTGTTCTCTACCCAGTATACCAGTAACCAGAGCTTAAAGAAGTCCACTTCCAGAACAAAAATTTACAGTATTCACCCCCTTGTCATCCAAAATGTGCATGTCTTTCTTTCTTCAGTTGTAATTATGGGTAACACTTTCTATGAAGTCCATATTTATAATACATTATAAGGGTATTCTTAAGGCATTATAATGAATGCATAATGAATTATAAAAACCTTATAATATATCGGTATAGTTTGAACTTCCAAAATGTAGTTTTTAATGCGGCTTCAAATGATCCCAAATGCGATTGTAAACGATCCCAGCCAAGGAAGAATGGTCTTATCTAGCTGGTTATTTTCATAAAAATAATAAAATTTATATACTTTTTAATGTCAAACACTCGTCTTGTCTCGCTCTGCCTGAACTCAGTTTTTTCCCGGTTCATGACAGTTAGGGTATGTCGAAAAAACTCCCATGTTCTCCCTCAGCTTCAAAATCGCCCTATATCGCTGTTTTACCTTTTTAGCTAAGGGTGTTTGATTTGTTTTTTTTTTTGTTTTTTTTTTTGCATGTTCATCTTGCAAAGACTGGGTCGGTACTTCTGCAGCGATGTAGGATGATTTTGTAATGATTTTTGAAGTTGAGGGAGAAAATACGATTGGAGTTTTTCAACATACCCTAACTGTCTTGAACCAGAATACACATGCAGAGTAAGACAAGATGAGCGTTTGAGGTTATCAAACAAAAAAGTATTCAAGTTGTATTTTTCTGATGGAAAATAACCAATCGTTTCGCTAGATAAGACCCTTTTTCCTTGGCTGGGATCATTTACAAACATATTTGGGATCGTTTGAAGCCACATTTAAACTGCTTTTTGGAAGTTCAAGCTCGGAGCACCATAGCAGTCCATTACATGGAGAAAGATCCTGAAATGTTTTCCTCAAAAAAAAACATAATTTCTTTATGACTGAAGAAAGACATGAACATCTTGGATGACAAGGGGGTGAGTACATTATCTGTACATTTTTGTTCTGGAAGTGGACTTTTCCTTTAATATTTTCTCATTTAAACTATATAATTAGATCTATAATGCAGTTCAAAAAGAATATTTATCCATTGTTCATACTGTATTTTTGGTGCCTAAATTAACTGAAAAAGCATGACACAAGTTTTAACTTCACACACTTTCTTTCAGGACTTGTCCTCCTGGTCCATATAAGAAACTTTATTAAGAATATGATCCGTCTTTGGCTGCCATCTGCATCTCTACATTATCCCATTGGATCTCGAGTTTGTTTGCAGCTCTCATCTGAAGTTTGGACGTCAGATCTGCAAGTGTGAGAGAGTTGAATGCCTATGATAGGAAACAGCAGAAGATCCAAGCAGAAGCCACAGTCTTTGTGGTGTGAAAAGGGATTGTGAAGGTGTTGAGAGTCTTGACTTTAAAGATATGGCAGAGCATGGTGAGCTGCTAGCGGAGATGGCGACTATCGGCCGTCTCTCAGCCACTGAGCGCCTGAAGCACGCGCAGAAGAGACGGGCACAGCAGCTGAAAGGCTGGGCTCAGATGGAGAAGGACAGTACCCGTAGTCAAAAGGGCAACCATAAGGGAGATGGGGTGAAGAAAAGCAGAAGGGTGACCTTCAACACCAGTGTGACATTACTGGAGGCTGCAGCCAGGAATGACGTAGAGGAGGGTAAGAGTAAAGGACTTACAATTTTCACATCTGTTTTGTTTATTACAATGGGTGTAGAAAATCCACACATCCCTGTTTAAAACTTCAGGTTTTTGAAATGTATAAAATAGTCCAAAATAAAACATGCTTGATCTTTATCCACCTTTAATGTGACATTGAAAGCAGTTACAATTTGACTGCACATGTTACCTTGTGCCTTTTTACTCTGGAAATCAAAACTGCATACTTTGAAGGATTAGTTTACTTCCAGAATAAAAATTTCCTGATGATTTACCCAAACATGTGTCATCCAAGATGTTTATGTCTTTCTTTTGTCAGTTGAAAAGAAATTAAAGTTTTTGCGGAAAACATTCCAGGATTTTTCTCCATATAGTGAATTTCAGTGGTGCCCATTGGTTTGAAGGTCCAAATTGCAGTTTCAATGCAGTTTTAAAAGGGCTCTACATGATCCCAGATGAGGAATAAGGCTCTTTTGTAGTGAAACGATTGGTCATTTTCTAAAAAAAAAAAACAAAAAAAAAAAAATGTAGGTACTTTTTAACCACAAATGCTCATCTTGCACTAGCTCTGCAATGCGCGACCGTGACTTAACGCATTATGTAATCACGTTGGAAAGGCCACGCTTGGTTAATTCTTCTGTGTACTTTGATCAAAAATGTAGGGTAGGGCAAAACTCTCCATCTCATTTTCTCCTCCAACTCCAAAATTGTCTGACATTGTTGTTTTACGTTTTTGATAAAGGATGTTCTTTGCACGTTCACTTTATAAACACTGGGTTGGTACTTCCGCCTATGTTACACATGCATGATTATGTAATGTGTGAGGTCGAGCTAGTGTAAGACGAGCATTTGTGGTTAAAAAGTATACAAGTTTAATTTTTTTTTTTTTTTAAGAAAATGCTCAATTGTCTGGCTAGACAAGACCCTTATTCCTCGGCTGGGATTGTGTAGAGCCCTTTGAAGCTGCATTGAAACTGCACCTTTGAAGTCCACTATTTGGACAAAAAATCCTGGAATAGTTTCCTCAAAAACCTTCATTTCTTTTCGACTGAAGAAAGATAGACATGAACATCTTGAATGACATAGGTGTGAGTGAATTATCAGGGAATTTATATTCTGGAAGTGAATTAATCCTTTAAAGGAACACTCCACTTTTTTTAAAAAAATAGGCTCATTTTCCAACTCCCCTAGTGTTAAACAGTTGAGTTTTAATGTTTTCGAATTCATTCAGCCGATCTCTGGGTCTGGCGGTAGCACTTTTAGCATAGCTTAGCATAGATCATTGAATCTGATTAGACCATTAGCATCTTGCTCAAAAATGACCAAAGAGTTTTGATATTTTTCCAATTTAAATCTTGACACTTCTGTAGTTACATCTTGTACTAAGACTAATGGAAAATGAAAAGTTGTAGGCTGATATGGCTAGGAACTATACTCTCTTTCTGGCGTAATAATCAAGGAACTTTGCTGCCGTACCATGGGTGCAGCAGGCACAATATTATGCAGCACCTGTAAATAGGCTAACTTCCATCAACATAACCAGCATGACCACCTACTTGCACAGGGAGACTATTTTCAGGCCCGCCAGAACTGGGGATCAGCTGAATGAATTCGAAAACGGTAAAACTCAACTGTTTAACTCTAGGGGAGATGTAAAAGGAACCTATTTTCAAAAAAAGTGGAATGTTCCTTTTAGAAAAAATTAAAACAGTTAAGAGAATAAAATCCTGTGTTATTTTAAAAGAAGTTAATAGGTAGGCTGTGAAAAATGTAAAAAAGTCAAAATAATTACATTTTGTAGGTCTAGTAATTCCAATAATATTCCATATATGCACAGTTTATAAACTGTATTGACAAATTTGTACATCACTCTTATTTTTACAATTTTCCTTACAGATTTATAAAATATACCCTCAATTATTAACCTGTATTTATAGATTTGTAATCTGTACCCTCCGTTGTAACAAATACAGATCAAATTACCTTATAAATACCTTCAAATTTTTGTTTATGTCATGTTAAAGAATCATCTTTTTTTGCATCTCAACATAAATTTAAAATTATATTTGCTGAAATAATTAGAAATAAATCATGAATTAAGTCGGCACTGATAGCCCAGTGGTTAGTGTGCCTACATATAGTGCAGCTGTGCTGCCGGCAACCCGAGTTTGATTCCCGTCTCGAGGTCCTTTGCCGATTCACCCTAATGTTGTTCCTGTGTAAATTAATTTCTTTTGTAGAATGTTCAGAACATTGTCCAAACAATGTCCAAACAACAACAACATTGGACCCTCTTGACTTCTGTTGTAAATACAAAAACTCTGAAACAGTTTTCAAAACTTTCTTTTGTGTTCCACAGAGGAGAGAATGTGACAGTGAAAATTCTGTTATCATCAGGGTAAAGAAATAATGACAGAATTTTATTTTTTAGTGGAACTGTCTCTTTAATGTCATAACTACTAACGTCTAAAATGTTAATAGTTTGTAGTTTTGGTGACCTAAGAGCATTTGTGTCTGTCTGGCAGTACGAGAGTTGCTCAATAATGGAGTCAGTCCAGACTTGTTCAATGAGGACGGACTTACTGCACTTCATCAGGTACATGCTCATTGACACAAACACACACACACACACACGCTGCAAAACAACAAGAACAACAGCTCATTTTAATCTGTTTCATCTTGTAAACATAAATACACAAAATCTCTAAACTGTAGTCTTCAGTAGACTACTACTGTCAATGGGATAAAAAAAAAACAACTAAAATATTTTGAGAGGGTTTTTACTGTTTTCTGTTAGTTAAACTAAAATACAGCACATGATTAGCACACCCTTATATATTCTTTATTTTTTTTGAAAAGTCACTGTCTAAATAAAGTCTGTCAACACTTATCAGAAAAAAAATTGCTGATTAAGAAGGCCAAATGTTGGGTGATATACTGGCCTTGGTGATACATTGGTAGACCATTAGTCATTTAGTTGCTTGTTGGATGTCCTTTCCAATAGTGGTCCATCTTGCCATATCCCTACTCTTGAAATGTGCTCTCCACAGACAGTAATTCAGTTAACTCTTGTGTTTCTCTGCAGAGCTGCATAGATGATTTTTTGGATATAGCACGCTGTCTTCTAGATGCGGGTGCGAACGTAAATGCGTGTGACAGTGAACTGTGGACTCCTTTACATGCTGCGGCCACCTGCGGACACACTGACCTCGTCCAGCTGCTGATAGAAGCGTGTGTCTCAATTTATAATTTATTTAGTATAAATATATAAACTGTTATTGCTGTATAAATGGTGTGTTCCCTGTGATACAGACTGTCTGATTTCATGTGTTCAGGGGTGCAGATTTGTTGGCGGTGAATGCAGATGGAAACATGCCGTATGATCTGTGTGAGGACGAGGCTACGCTAGAGCTCATAGAGATGATCATGGCAGAGCAGGGTGAGGTTTGCCAGTTACCTACTATTGAGCTAAATCAAACTTCTTTTGACCAGTTTTTGAGGAACATTACATTTAAAAGATATATTTTTCAATGCTCCTGACAAAGAGTAACTCGTCTTTTTATGGACAGTAATTCATAAGATACTTTGTATTATATTTGCTTTTAAAAAATAATTCTGTAGAGCAGAGTTTCTTACTTTTTCATGTTAGAGAAAAAGTAGAGACCCTAGAGAGGTCTCGAAACCCACAAAAACGTTTTAGTAAAATATGAGGAAAAACTTGCATTTGTTTTCCTTTAAAATAGAGATGTACTGAGATTTTTTGAGCCAGTACGAAAACTGATAATTCACAGGTCACTCTGGTATTAAGGTATTAATGTGTTAAGCAACCCATAGTTTAAAAATGGCATTAGCTGTTTTTTGTATGTTATCTGCACCAGCAAGAATTATCATAGATGTGACCCTGTGACCCTTGCTAGGACAATAAGACAATATTTGGCTGAGATACAACTATTTGAAAATCTGGATCAAGATACTAAGAAAATCGCCTTTAAAGTTGTCCAAATTAAGTTCTTAGCAATGCATATTACTAATCAAAAATTAAGTTTTAATATATTTATGGTAGGAAATTTACAAAATATCTTCATGGAACATGATCTTTATCCTAATAATATCCTAGTAATTTTTGACATAAAAGAAAAATCGATAATTTCGACCCATACAATGTTTTTTTGGCTATTGCTACAAATATACCTAAGACTGGTTTTGTGGTCCAGGGTCACAAATGTATTTGTATAATTACACTTCTGGGACTTAACATGTTGTAATATTACATTTCATTGAGAGTTTTGATTTCTGTCTTGAGTACACAGCTGGAAGAAAACGACACTTTTTGACTGTATGTTTGTATTTAGGGATTACTCAGGAGAGAATTGATGAATGTCGTGGAGCCAAGGAGAGAGCAATGTTGTCTGACCTTCAAGAGCTGGTTGCGAGCGGAGCTGATTTAAATGTGAAGGACAAGCAGGGAGCCACTTTGGTAAGACATACTGTAGCAGTGCAGGTAGACAGGATGGTCATTTATAATGTTACCAAAACTGAAGATCTTGTGTTTTCTCTGTGTAGCTCCATATAGCAGCTGCTAATGGATACACATCAGTTGGGGAGCTGTTGCTGGAGCACAGAATATCTCCTAATGACAGGGATGTTGACGGATGGACGCCGCTTCATGCTGCCGCCTGCTGGGGACAGGTGATTATTACTGACACACAAGAGGGTTTAGTGCATGAAAATAAAGTTGATAATTATTTGCATGTTATTGATGTTATTGTACCTTTTTTTTTAACCTTGTAATCTTTAATCAAAACATCATAAATATCAAATTGGTCACAACTTCAGTTATTCCACTGAAAGCACAGTTGGATATGGAGCTGGGGGTAACACATTACAAGTAACACAAGTTACGTAGATTACTTCAAGTAACTATTAAAGTAATGCATTACTTTAAAATTGACAACAAAATATCTGAGTTACTTTTTCAAATAAATAGTGGTAAAAGACACTCACATAGCTACTTCAGGTAGTGAAAAAAAAAAACAAATACTGTGTTAATTCCCTTAATTATTTATTCTGTTATAAGACCTTAAAAATAAATGGTAACACTTTAGTATAGGGAACAATTCTCACTGTTAACTAGTTGCTTATTAGCATGCCTATTCACAACATATTGGCTATTTATTAGTACTTATAAAGCATATATTCTGCATGACCATATTCTACATCCCTAATCCTACCAAATACCTAAACTTAACAACTACCTCACTAACTACTAATAAGCAGCAAATTAGTAGTTTATTAAGGCAAAAGTCATAGTTAATGGTTTGTTAATAGCGAGAAATAAAGTGTGACCAAATAAATCACAGAAGTTCACACATTAATTTTTTCCATTGGACTAGAAATGTTTATGATGGCTCAGGGGCATATGTAGATTTCTGTTTAATATAAAGCTCTTGCTATATGTGTATTTTTTTTTTTTTTTAATAAGGTTCTGCCCCACCTTCCTATTTAATAAGTAATAAAATGGTACACTTAGTTATAGTGAACATGTAATGGGCTTTAATTCATAAAGAAAGTTAGTTGGCAAAAACATATTGGCTTTAATAGCAGAATTGATGTTGATTCTTCAGTGATTGTGTCTTTCCTATCTTTTAGATCCAGATGGTGGAGCTGTTGGTAGCTAATGGTGCGAATTTAAACGCGAAGTCTGAGCTAGATGAGACGCCTCTGGGTATGACACTTTCCAAATGTTTGATCAGGAGTAACTTGACTGGAGGCTTCATAGTACTTTTTGTTATTTCGTAGATGTGTGCACTGATGAGGAGGTCCGGGCCAAAATGATGGATCTGAAACACAAACACGATGCCATCATGAAGGGTCAGGACAAACACAAGAACACATTGCAGAGACGAGTATCAAGCACTGGCAGCAGAGGGTGAGGAGAGCACAAAGCCAAGTCTAATGTATCTCTTTAGGTTTAATAAGAAGCTGTTACTACAGCAAAGTAGTGATGACTTCTAGTAATGGTTATGAGGTGTAGTGTGAAAAACATGAAAATTATAGTTGGTGCATGCTGCATAAGCACACATTAAAAACATTCCAGAACATATTTTTCTGTTGTAAAAATACTTTTATTTTTCAGAATTCAAAATAGTTTGTACTGTTGCACTGTACACATACATGATGGAAAAAAATACATTTGTTTAGAGCTTGTTTTTATTAAAGTAACTGGAGATGCAAAAAATGCCAAAAGACGCCATGACTTGACTGCAAGTAGTTACCTTACAGATCCATTCAGAATGACTATACACACCAGGGGCCGGATTCACGAAACATTCTTAAGAATAAAAAAAAGTCTTCTTTACTGCCGTTTTCTTCTTTTTTTTTTTTTTTAACTTAAAAAAAAGTTAAGAATATTTCGCATTCCCAAAAATTCTTGTTAAGAATGTTCTTATATTTTTTTCTTAAGACAAAACTTAAAAAGAATTCATATGCTTGAATAGAATCTTCGTAAAGTAGAAGTTCACTTCCAGAACAAAAATTGACAGATAATTTACTCTTTCTTTCTTCAGTCGTAAAGAAATTTTGTTTCTTGGGGAAAAAATTTCAGGAATGTTCTCCATATAATGGACTTCTATGGTGCCCGTGAGTTTAAACTTCCAAAATGCAGTTTAAATGCAACCTCAAAGGGCTCTAAATGATCCCAGCCGAGGAAGAATGGTCTTATCTATCGAAACAATCGGTTATTTTCTAACAAAAAGTAAAATTTCTATACTTTTGAACCTTAAATGCTAGTCTTGTCTATCTCTGCGATGTGCATTCGTACTCTGTGTAATTCAGGTCAATACAGTTAGGGTAGGCAGAAAAACTTTAAAATCACCCTACATCACTGCAGAAGTACCGACCCAGTGTTTACAAAGTGAACATGCAAAGAAAGGTCAAACACCCTTTACAAAAAAAAAATAAAACAGCAATAGGATGATTTTCACTTTAATTTAATGTGCTTTCTATGTATAAAAAAATCATGTTTGTAAATTTAATTTAATGTGTGCACCAAAATGGGACCTCTCATCTTTGACCCATGTACATAATACCACTGACCTTCACTAACTCAAATTTTCGCTGTTTCAAACAGCATCAACAGTAGTCAACATTTGAAGTTGATCAAAAAAGTTCACCAAAGTTGTCCTAAGACAAGAACGGGTATTGTTTTGGTTTTAGGACAACTTTGATGAAAGGGTTCGATCCACTTCAAATGTTGACTACTGTATTATGAAACATTCATCAAAGTTTTGGACAAC
This sequence comes from Labeo catla, assembly GCA_012976165.1. Classification (NCBI taxonomy): domain Eukaryota; kingdom Metazoa; phylum Chordata; class Actinopteri; order Cypriniformes; family Cyprinidae; genus Labeo; species Labeo catla. Next base: position 1,306,167 of record VONZ01000102.1, read on the forward strand.
TTTGTGAATCACAGAATTTTTATTGGTGGATAATTGTGTTAATCATGATAATTGTGTGATCATGATAATTGTAACTTTGTACAGTTAATTGTGATAATGTAAAAAAAAAACCTCTTAAACTGTTTGTCTGAACTCTTTGTGTGGTTTGTGTTTACAGTAAAGTAGTGAGGCGCACCAGTGTGAATGAGCGCAGCAGTCTGTACCGCAGAGAGCATCAGAAGGAAGCCAAAGTGTGGCAGGAAAGAGGCAGACAGACAGATGCTCTGGATGATGATGAAGACAGACAAACCGATGCAGAACTGAACCTGCACGCTGCACTGGTGAGAAATTACCTTAAAAACATTTTTGTTTATTGTTTAAAACCTTCTGAAATACGACAGATTTAGGTGACTGTATAGTAATTACATTTAGTTTTGCTAACAACTCTAAAACCTTCTAATGGCCGGAATATTTTTGATATCCCTGGTCATGTGGTTTGAAGTTTTCATCTGTATTTTTACATTTTTCTAAACTTGTCTGTTTATTATGTATTATGTAGAGATGCTTCCAACAGAAGCTTATCAAAAGAGTTTCGGTTCATTTAAAGTTCACTTCCAGAGCAAAAAATTACAGATAATTTACTCACCTCCTTGTCATCCAAGATGTTTTTGTGTTTCTTTCTTTAGTCGATAAGAAATTATGTTTCTTGAGGAAAAAATTTCAGGAATTATCTCCATATAGTGAACTTCCAAAATGCAGTTTAAATGCAGCTTCAAATGGCTCTAAACGATCCCAGAAACGATTTAAATGGTCTTATCTAGCACAACGATCAGTTATTTTCTAAACAAATTGACAATATGTATACTTTTTAACCTCAAATGCTCATCTCGTCTAGGTCTGCGTTTTTTTTCCGGGTCAATGCGGTCAGTACAGTTAGGGTATGTCGAAAAATCCCCAACTTCAAAATCGTCCTACTTTGCTGCAGAAGTACCGACCCAGTGTTTAAAAACTGAACATGCAGAGATGATCAAACGCCCTTTACAAAAAAAGTTAAAACACCTACCCTAACTGTATTGACCCGGACAGACTATGCATGGGCACCACAGAGACAAGACAAGACCAGCATTTGAGGTTAAAAAGTATATAAGTTGCCAATTTGTTTCGAAAATGACCAATCGTTTCGCTAGATAAGACCCTTCCTCCTCGGCTGGGATCGTTTAGAGCCATTTGAAGCTGCATTTAAACTGCATTTTGGAAGTTCAGATTTGGGGGCACCACTGAAGTCCACTACATGGAGAGAAATTCTGGAATGTTTTCCTCACAAAACATAATTTCTTTACAACTGAAGAAAGAAAGCCACAAACATCTTGGATGACAAGGGGGTGAGTAAATTATCTGTAAATATTTGTTCTGGAACTGAATTTCTCCTTTAATCATTCAGCAAATGATTCAGCCCATAAATGACTAATTAGCGTATGTCTTAGGAACACAATGTCCAGACTTCACTAAGTTTGGTGAGAATGGACAAAAGGACATTTTGAGGAAATGTGCCAAATTTCATAAGTTTTCATTGCCAGGCACTAATGTAACTAAAGAACAACCCTAATTGAACATTGTGTTGGCCGAAATATAACTGTACAGTATACACAGGATCAAAATAATCTTTTTTAATCTACACAGTCAGTTTTTGTAATAATTTCCATTTCCCAACTGCTGAAAATTCCTGATTATGGCTATATTGAGTTTAATGATTTTGCAAAGAGTAGAACGAAACCACAAACTAATCTTGATTTGTTGAGAGCCTCAATTCTGTTGTTGTGTCTTGACTATCCTTGGTGAATTTTCTTGTACTTGTCCCTCCTTTGGTTTAGGTGTCCGGCTCTTATGCAACCCCTGTTCCTCCATTAGAGGTCGGCGAGGTGGAAAACGGAGCTCAAGTTTTGGGCAACGGCAGCACAGCCTTATTTTCTTCCTCACTCCCAGGAGAACTCCAGGGCGGGGGCCGCATGGATCGCAGCGCCTCATATCAGCTCACTCCAGCTTCGGCTTCTTCCGGCGGGGACAGCATGAGCAGAGAGAGATCTCACCACACACTCGCAGATCTCAAGCGACAGAGAGCAGCTGCTAAACTGCATAAACATCCAGCACCTCCTTTACCTCTTTCTGCAGATCCTCAAGATGAGGTCGTCCCTGAAGAACCCCAGGGACCCCTGGAGCCCTCTGAATCAGTACAACAGGATGTGTCCCCCAGTGCAGTGTACTTTACCCAAGCTAGTGGAGATCCACCTCTACTGAAGCTGAGAGCACCAGAAGAGGAAACGAATAATACGAAAGAACCATGCTGTGGCCTCATGTAGAAGCAGCCGACGAACATGTTTGGTTTCGTGCAGTTCTTGAGTACTACGTGGACAAACTAAAATTGTCAGGCAGGTACGTGGAAATGAGTTTTATGTCCAAGTCACGCTTTCTCTCACAATGGCCATGAACTGAGTGAGCTTATTTTACAACTTTCCAAGTGGAAAATATAAGAAATCAGAAAAAAAGAAGACCAAAGCTCCCACATTTGCATGAATTTTGTGGATTAATTGAATTTGTTGCCGTATTTCACTTAAGCTCATATCGTTTTTTTTTTTTTTTTTTAATTAGTTGTTATGGTCATTAAAGTTTCAAAGTATTTACTCTGTACTCTGAGAAAAAAAACTGACACTGAGCACTTTACTTGACCGAACCTTCAACAGTCTTCATAACTTTGATGGATATATTTGTAGAAGTATACTGATCACCAAAAAAGCACATTTGAATTGCACTGATCAAAATAAAATTTCATTAGCGGTTTTGCTGCAGTCTTACAACTAGCACGCTTGCTCTTGTTCTTCATTCATACCTGGTTGCACCAGCATCTGTCTACATTGTTTATTGCCTTTGAGATCGAACTTAAGCTAATTTTAATGTAAATAAATAGTTTGCACAGAGGTGAGTGTGTCTTCAGATTAGTTTTTCTTCTCATTAGCATAAAAGCAGCGTTTTTTTCACGCTTTTTTTGTTCATCACATTTTGTTGTAATGTATGGAAGCCCGTTTCTGCCAATAAAAAATAAAAAAAGCTTATTGCAACTTTTTATCTCACAATTCTGACCTTTTTTTGTCTCAGAATTGCATAATACAAACTTGCAATTCAGATTTTTTTTTTCTCAGAATTGCGTGATATGAACTCACAATTGTGAGAAATTAAGTCAGAATTGCAATTCTGGGTGTGTTCACACTTGTAGTTCGGTTCATTTGGTCGGGACCAAAAAGGAAAATTATACATTTGGTCCTGGTCCGCTTATCGTTTACACTGGCATTAAAAGATCCCGAACCTAAAGGCATAGTGATGCGTTCACAACCTGATTGGTCGGGTTGAATGGTGTATATTTCGTGACGGAACTCACAGAACACCACAAACAAAAAGAAAAGGTACGTTCGCTATAAGTCGACTACACCTAATGCCGTATGCTGGACTAAGCGTGCTCATTGTTGCGTGTATGTGATTTTATTTTCACCACCTGCGAACTCACAAAGAGCTCATAAAAGGCGCTTTACCTCCTCGTTGATCCGCTTGTTCCCTTCATGAAATCATGTCACATAGCGTCACATCTTGTCAGTGCTTCCTGTTCTTGGTTCGTTTAGAAGTATTTGGTCCATGTCGCGTTCATATTTCAATTGAACTGCACCAGAGTTTGTTTGAAAGTGGACCGAGACCCATATTTTTAGCAGCATATTTTCCAACTCTGGTGAGGTTTGATTGAAATATGAACGCGTTTCGTGCAACCAGGGTTCGGATGGCAGCGTTCACACTTACTAAAATGAACCGCACTAACAGAGCAATTGCACCAGAGTTAATTTTAATCAAACCAAACATGACAAGTGTGTGAACAGCCTCTGAGGGAAAAAAAAGTCAGAATTGCGAGTTTATATTTTGTAATTCTGACTTTGTAACTCGCAATTGTGAATTTTTCTCTTACAATTCTGACTTCATTTCTAAGAAATGTGAGTTTTGTCTTGCAATTCTGACATTTTTTTTTGCAAGTCGCAATTACCTTTTTACATTTTTTTTTTTTTTTATTCAGTGGCAGAAACGGCTTCCATGGTAATGCGTCAAATAGATGCAATAAAACCAAAATGAAAAATACAGTAAATACTTTTTGGTCTGAACACTTTCTGGCAATGTGGTGTAGATCATCAAATTCAAACAACTAATTTTCTTATTTGTTTAAAAACTGAAAATAAGATTTTTTTTTTCTTCTTTGTTCCTCTATAAAAATATGAGTTTACAGATTTAATATTTTACTCATATAGTGGATAGTAAATTATTTGCTGGTTTGTGATTTCTTTAATAATTTAAAGCGTTGAGGGTTAGTTTTCTGAAACATATTCCAAAATATTATATTTGTAACATTCAATCAGACTAATTATTCTTAATATCTAATCTTAATATATCAAGATTAGAATAATTAGGATTATATGATTATATCTAACACTGTCTTTTACTTCTTTGCTGGAATGCTCCTGAGATTACAATTTTTTATTTATTTATTTTTTAATATAACTGTACATACACCGTATTTCGAGTATTCCGTTACACTCTAGTCCGGCTAAGTTACTTTTCACTTAATTTTCATGATTTTTGTGAAACTAGTTTGATTCGATGCCAAGATGATGTAGAACAAGTGGGCATTGTACTGTCGCCCACACATGTGAATCAAATATTCTGTTTAAAAAAAAAAAAAAAGAAGAATTAATTTTTTTTTTTTAATTTTCATTTTTCCAGTAAAATGGACAGAAGGTATGCAGAGCAAAAATCTTTATTTCTTTGGTTTTATTGCATTTTCGATTGGTGCATTGGAGCGAAGTATTTTTTTTTTTGCTTCAGGATGGTTGAAATCATGATGAATGGTTTATACATTTTTTCAATTTTGAATTTAAATTATCTGAAGGTACACATAGCAACAGACTACATTGTTGCCAGGATCAAATTAAAACCTTAAACTACTACTCCATCATTCAGTCTATTCCTTTTTTCTTTTTTAACCATTCTGAGAAAAAAAAAACTCACTCCCAAAAGACACATATGCATCTTTATTTTATAGAGATTGCGTAGATTGTTTTTTTTTTTTATTGTTTAGAAATGGTCAAATAAATAAATATATGAATACTTTAATACATTTTTATTTATAAAAATAAAATATAAATATATGAAATATTGTTGCTCCTGCCACAGAAACATTTATTAATTGCAAAAGAAAGCAACTTTAAATTAAAGAAACTTATACATAATTAATGTGTGTAAAATAACCTAGATATTTTAAGAAACTACAGCTGTATGATCATAAAAATATAAATGCCTTTTGAGTCAGTGTATTGACGCCAAATGTTTCTCAACGAAAGCAGTAAATTGATTCTTTTTTTGCACCTGTATATTAACTGTAAAGGATGCTAGAATTTAAATATACCATTAACATATATTAAAATCCTAATTGTTTATCATTTTCATGATTTTCAATGAACTAAGAAAAATGAGGAAAATGAGCTTGTATCTGCACATGTTAGAACCATTAAAGATCTTCTGTATTTCATTTCTAGTTTAAAAAAAGGAAAAATGAATGGATGCAAAAGTACAGGGACAACAGAATGTTAACAGTTTATTTAAAGATATGGCGTAAGTCACTAGTTAAGCTGTTTAGTGAGTTTTATGTTTTTTCTTACGATGGGTTTTGCTCAGTATTCAGTGAGATTTAAATGAAACGAGTGATGGAAACGCTATTTTCATAAAGATTGGCGTAAATAGGTGACTTTCAAAATATCTCAAGTTTAATACTATTTACAAGAAGATTAACTTAACATCTAATAGCTTTGTGTAAATAATGAACATTTATTTTTCCATTAATGCACATGCAAAGTCTTGCAGGTGTAAAATGCTATTTTGCACCTTGTTTACCTGTTCTGATCACATCAAGTGCTCTAGTTCTGTTTTGTTGGTCCAGTCTTAAAATGTCAAGAAAATGTGTCAGGGTCCTAAATGCAACTACAAAAGTTTTGAGGTTTGGCTTGGTTTTGGCAAAGAGGTTTGGCTTGGTTGTTTTTTTGTTTTGTTTTTTTTTTTTTCCTAAATAATAACAATTTAGCAACATCCACTCTTTGCCTTACATGCATATGCATAACTTTAACCACTGGAGTCTCTTTTTGTTTCAAGCTATAGTCTGTAAAAATGCTTTTATTGATTTCATTGATTTTTTTTATTATTATTATTATTTATTTAATGAACTTTGTAAACAGTTTGTGTGATGATGTTTTAGATGTGTTAGGATGTATAGACAATGAAAAGCAGATGATAAATGACATTATTGAGATTACATGATTACATTTCACATTTATCAAATATCCTGATTAATTGGGATTTATATATAAGCAACTTTATATTCTAGAACACTGTATAAAATTGATATTCCATAATGTGACAGTAACTTGACACTACAAAAAACTGAACTGAGTAATTTCCTCTATACGTGCAATCGTCCATTTGGAAGCCTAGATTTAGTATAAACTGATAAACTCTTTTCAGGGTTATTTATTTAGACATTTTTTGTATATTTGAACTTAAAATGTCTCTGGACTTTGTAATTTGAACTCTACCATGGAATACTTGCAAATATTTCATCTTGATATGCAGTGTTTACTAGCACTTTTTTTAAATGGTAAAATGCCTTAAGTGTAAAATTCCATGTTTTTTAGACATCCGTTTTGTACATTTCTATGTCATCTACTTCCGCTGTTAAATTTAACACTGATGTCTGTAAATATATTGAGAGAATAAACCAGGTTTGAATGAAGTGCACTTGTATACTGAAATTGTTCTAATTCATTTCTTGAGAAATTATTCCTCTCTGGTTTGTCAAAAAAATCTGCATATTTGTATCAAAAAGCGGTAGAGGTTGTGATCCATCAAACTAGAATCCCACAATCCATAAAGTCTTACAGTCAGTAGTCTAAACGCAGTACACCACGTCACATGACTTCTCCAACAAGTCCTTCAGTCCTTATCTAAAATCATTTTTTACATGAAAGTTGGATTCTAAGAGTGTGATTACACAATGAGGCTATAAAAGCAGCCTAGTGAGTATATGAGTTGAATTCTCATAAGTCTTCAGTGATTGGCTCACCAGGAAAGGTCAATAAAAAGAGCTGAGTGGGACTAAAGAAAGGTGGCTTTTCCACATACTTCAAACAGTTTATTAAAAACAATGCAAGAAATGTTCAAGTCTTTATTTATTTAAGCTTAATAACTTGCAAGTGTCTTGTCAACATTCCCAGTGTTTTTTTTTTCTTTTCAAGATTAAAAAAAGAATTACATTGCATCTCGTCTCTGAGAAAAGGAACAAAAATGATTTGTTTTCAACATTTCACTCACACGCATGCTGAGTAGAATCTATTTTTATATGGCAATTGAGAGGACGAAATCAATGATGTGTCTACCTCTCCTTCATTCAGTTCGTTTAAGCTTCAGGTGAGCTATTACAATATTTACACAGTCTCACACCCCCGGAAGACATTTCTCCAGGAATCCTTTTGTTTTTATGGCAGTTGTTATACACAAATATACAATAAAACATTGCTACTCTTGAATACTCTTGAAGTTGTATAACTACATATTGATACACAGTAGATACTTGTATTTGTGAAATTTGACAAATCATGACAAAAAATTGTGTCTAGTACATTTGTTTTTTGTTACAAATACATTTAGACCTTTGCATACAGACAATAATAATATACATAAAAGAAACATTGTTCTGCTCTGTTGCTGTTGGCATGAATTTCATCGTTTACACCTGATACATTCGGAGAAATTCTCTTCTGAAACGTTAGTGACAAACGTTTTTGTTTTGTTTTTTTCAAAACAAGCTTTGATTTGCTGGCAGCATGTTCATTATAATATAACAAATCATCAAGCAAGTCGTGGAAAGAAGAAAACTGCTGTTACATTTTCTGGGATGTTTTTTTTTCCTACCACAGTGCTAATTGATGTTAATTAGATGTTAATTACAAACCACCAGAAACGAGATAGTGTTGCATCATTGAGGAAAATTCTTATTTGCAGTGAGCTTTAGCTGAACCTGATTACTCGGATATCAGTCTATCAGTCAAACAGACTGAAAATTACTACAAAGCATAATATTTTCCGTAATAACTCTTTAGAAATCTATAGTTTAAAATTCACACCAAAGGATAAATTGCTAAAACACTGAAACTCAGTGGATGAAATACACAGTGACTGGAATGAAATGTTGGAATGTGACTGAAGGCAATATATTTAAAATACCGTATCAGCTACGTTAATAGATTGTCCTTAATAATTCCTCTCAGCATCTATCAAGTTGATGGTTTGTTAACACAAAAGTTTCAGTGGCCCAAAAACATGCAAACCAAACTATCAGTTGGCTAAAACCGAGGGCTTCCCTCGAGATTTCCCGTTCACATTGCAACAATACGGAACATAATAAATAAATTCACCCGGTGAGAATGTGTGTCATTCTTTGGAATCTTGCACATGCGTTATATTTGGTGTAGATGTGTGATAGGATCTGTTATATTTACATTATCAGAGAATACATGACCATAAATGTACTTTAGGAAAGAGTTATATACATATATTATGTATATATACTTTGGGCAGTATTTGTGTAATATATTTGGCCCAAAGTCTCTAACTTTAATTTTGCTAATACTGTGTTTAGACCCAATTTTTGGCTGTACTGTAATTCATAACATTACGCATGAGCACATTTACCACTAAAGTAACTTTTAGAACAGGCTGATGATTGGTGAATGTAACTCTGCTGAAATATTAAGGTAGTTCTGAAGGCACAAGAAAATATGAGAAAATAACAAATATTGCTAATTTATCGTGACTTGATTCTACTAAAAGCAAAAGTTGCATGGATACTTTGTAAATTATTGTGATGAGACAATATTTGCAAACATGTGGCCAGGTGTATGGTTTATATGGAAAAGCACACACATTCCTGCTGATCATATAGCTATTTTAAATCTCTGAAGAATTTTCCAAACTCTTTAAACTAAGTATCCACTGTGTACTAACTTTATTTCACTCACTGGCTCATTCCTCCGTACCTTTATTCATTTTTAAAAGTTGAAAAGCTTGAAAATGCTTAATTTGTAATTAAAGGAAGTCATTCTATAAAAAGGTATATTAGACTTCTACAAATATGCTCTGGCTAGACTCAGTTTCTTAAACCTTATTCAATATAGTTTAAATATTTATACTTCGGCATTAGCAGCTCTCCATTATGCCTTGGAAATAAAGAGCTAAAGTTAGCCAGGAGAGACTGCAGGTTAGCTGACATAAGGGCGGCAAAAATTGTTCAAAATACTGTATATAATGCATACTTTTAATTACAATTCTAATTGAATCAATCAGAACATCAAAGAATTCTTCAAATCTATTGTTAATACTTATTGTTTTCCAACTATTTCTGAAGGATAATGCAATTTAAGAACTGGATTTTGTTAGTTAAAGGGATATTATAAAAGTCTAATAAAAAGTCTAATTTCCATCTGTACAATTTTGGTTTGAAATTTAGCATCTGACATAATGGTGACATGAAAATTACCCATTCTGACTGTGTGTAAATAAAATGTTGCCCCAGAGCCTTAAATTTAACTGATGTCAATACATTCAGTGGGTGTCTTGTTTTCTGCTGGCTGTGTAATAAGTAGCATGGAGTTGATATGCTGTTTCCTGTGATTATGATTTATGTGTAAGGTCATTTCTGGTATTCGGTGCCTCTTGTGTCCCCAGGAAAAATCATGAGCTTAATGCCTGAAATGCCAGATACACATTTTAAATAGACAAATTGACACTGTTTTTTTTTTTTTTTTTTTTTTTTTTTTTAAATATACACAATGCCCATACATTATATTTAAAAGTCTTTTAAACTGTTGTTTGATTGTTCCTAACAGGCAGACATTTGTTTCAGAAATGCTTTATTTTGATAGTCCACTTTGACAGACTATAAGTAACTTAAGTACATGTCAACTTATTCTACTAACCTTAACCCTTACCCTAACCTAGTATTCTACTAATACACTAATGAGGATTAGTTGACATAGTTGCAAAGTCACTTGTAGTTAGTATAATGTCTGGGCTATCAAAATAAAGTGTAAACAATTCATTTTCCTGAACTTGACCTAAATCACTTTTTTAATCATTTTACATCTCCTTATGATTATACAAAAGTTATTTAAAAACAAAAAAAAATTAAAAACTGTTTCAACTATTTTCTCATTTTATGATGTTCAAAAGTACGGAATATCAGAAATGACCCAGTTAATACAAATGTTTTTCCTCTAAAGTCTTGCTTACTTCTGAATGTAATTCTAATTTGGAAATGCTTGAAACAAAAATGCTGTATGCCCATAAAATAGAAAAACAAAACTATCAGTATTTATCATTAAAATATTGGTAACACTTTAAATTAAGGTTCATTAGTTAACTTTAGTTAGCATGAACTAACAATGATTATTTTCATTAGCTAACATTAACAAAGATTAATAACTACATGTAATAAATGTAATGTTCATTGTTCATTCATACATTAAATAATATTAACTAATGGAACCTTATTGTACACGTACCAAAATGATAACACTTTACAATAAGGTTCATTAGTTAACATTAGTTAACATGAACTAAGAAAGAACAATACTTCTACAACATTTATAAATCTTAGTTTCTAATAATTTCAGCATTTACTAACGCATTTTTAAATCACAAGTTGTGTTTGCTAACATGAACAAACAATGAAAGACTTTTTTATTAACTAACAAAGGTAAGTTTGTAAAGTTTATAAATTAACAAAGATTAATAAATAGTGTAAAAAATGTATTGTGCATTGTTCTTTATAGTTAATGCTTTACATGTTAACAAATGGCACCTTATTGTAAAGTGTTACCAGTAAATTAAATTAAAAGTAAATTTAAAGTGCAATTGCACCATTTGAAATTATAAAACCTTGATACACACTGACCCGTGTCAGCATAAAGTCCAGTAGCACTGTCATCAGCCAGCGATTATTAAAAAAAAATTGTAGCATAAAAATCATTGGAAATACGATTTTGACTATTGTGGTTTTGTATGTGGTTTTACCCATTACTGTTGACTGTATATATCAGTGTCAGTACAATGTTGTTTTAATTCTTAACCCCCAAAAATGTATTTGTGCTTATGCTGACTGCGTTGTTTATTTCTACAGTCAGAGGGCAAAACAGTGCTGTCATATACATTATATACATATTTATCCTCAGCTCAGTGCATTCAAACAGTGTTCCACTTACGCTTAAAATTTACAAATGATTTATAATACATATTTTACTAAAATTACCTTGCCTCACCTCACTCAGCAATGTGCTTATGAAAAGTATAACTACATTTAACACATACAAGCAATGCCTTATTTTTTGTTATGTAAAAGTACATTCATATGGTTATGCATGTTAACTATTATAGATGGTAGTAAAAGCAGCAAGATTATAGATATCAGACTAGCATGAGGGTAAGCATAGAATGCTAGCAGACATTCCATTGAAAGAGAATACATTGTTTTGGGATTTCCACTGGGACATCCGTAAATATTTCCTCCAAAATGTTTGGAAAAGACAAAACTATGTCTATCCACATGGAATGAGGGTACTTAAAAAGTCTAGGTTTTCAGTGCTAAAATTACTTATTTTAGCATCAGTAATAATAATAATAATAATAATAATAATAAGGTTTGAAATGGTCATGCATAGTGACTGTTGTGATTAATGTGGTAGCTCTCTGATTAGGACCACTATTAGTAAATTAAAATTTGTAATAATTAAATTGTACCAAAAAAATGTAACAAAAAAAATTCAGACTTTATCTACCTGAAGTGAAGTGTGTCAAGGCGCCATGTTTGAATATGCAGAATGTATCTGCATATAGCGCACAAGCTGGATTGACTATCTTCATAGTGCTTTTTTGGTCCTCTTTTGGAACACAACAGTGTGAACTTCCTGCTAACAACTCTTTTTGAGCTCCATGAAAAAAGTCATACGGGTTTGAAATGACATGAGGGTGAGTAAATTGTGACTTTTTCCATTTCTGTGCTGGGTTTAAAGGGTCAAAACCCATTACAAATAACATCAGTAAAACTGAAATCAGTTTTAAAACATTACCATGGGATGAACTGGAGTGTTTCTAGGCAACAGGTGACAGGCAGTAACAGGAAGTCAGAAAGACAGGACAGAGTGACACTGGAGTTTGGTGAGAGAGTGGAAGACATCTGTAGTTTCTTCTGTTTCCCTCAAAGTTTAAAGAACACAGTGCAGAAGCACGGGAGAGCAGACGGCATGCTTTATCCCCCTCCAGATCTGAGGAATAGACACAGAAAGGAGGGAAAATAAAGGAAGAGAAACAATCTGTTAAATGATACAACTCACTGAACATTGTTTATATTCTTTATTTGCCTATAAAATGATGGTCATACGAGTAACTTCTAATCAAGAAGTCACTGAAGCAATTATGTGACTGTAATGGCAAGGGTCATTCCTATTCTGCAGTTAGAAAGAAAAATAACTATACCAGTGTGTAAAAAGAGTCAAAATTGTAACCATTGCTCACTGAGGAATTTAGGTTTTTATTTTTGTAAAAGGATTTAATACTTCTAACAGGATACAAAGTGAATCGGAAGAGACAGGAAAAAACCTAACAAATTATTACAAATTTAATAATTTTCCCAAAATGTTTTCATTAGAGAATGAAAAAATGGTGAAACATCCAATATTTCTTAATAAACTGATATAAATTGGTAAAAATGTATTTTATAGCATCCATTTTTTTAAATTGTAAGTTATTATAAAGTACTACATAACAGGAATGACTTGCAACATTAATTAATTTATTTATGTATTTATTTTAATTCTTCAAATAATTAAATGTATTATTCAAATTTTTTAGCAAACATGAATCAAGCGCTCATGAAGAGCAACTGTCAAATCAGAGAAAACACTGAGGGCCTGGTATTTCAAAAAATTGATGTTAAAATGACTAAAAATAGATCTGAGCTTATTGCATAGCACAGTTAACACATTTGGTAAATATGAGCAAAACAGGCTGTGAAATTATCATTATTAATATTACTGACAATTCACAAAAATGTGTCAATTCACAAAAATCTAGCTTTTAACTGATGTGAATCACTTGATGAGAAAATAAATATTAAGTATTTATGAACTTTTTTCAAAATGTTTTTTTTTTTTTCAAAAGTTACTGATACCTCAAGAAATTCTCATGAGTAAAAATCTAACAGAAGTACGCAAGCGACTTATATACCATTTGAGGAGAAGGCTGTATTAACCTCAACAATGTACAATAAAATCTGAATTTTAAAATGACAAGATATTTGATATAAAACCATACTCAATTAGTGCATATTAATAGCATTTGACAAAAATAATATTATAATAAATACCAACTAAACTGGTCTTTTCATACAAAATAATTTTTAAAATATATTTCCATACCTAAGTTAAACATGCCAATGTTATTGTATTGGTAATCTGATAAGTTTTAACCATGTAATGGAGTTTGGGAACAATTGTGATTGTGTATTGATTGATGTATTGAAATGAATCTGTAGTTAAGGTATTGCAAACATTAATAAATAGATAAATAAATAAAACTTAGAGAAATGGGCAGGCGAAAACGTGAAAACAGCTGGTATAATGTGTGCTGGATGGACATGGGACATGGGATGAGTATGACATCACATCATGTCTTGTTGGGCAGGGTCATACCTTCCTCTTCTGATATTTCTGAATTCAAGAAACAAAAACAGAGAGAGAATAAATGAGCTTAAATTATGCAAAATAAAATGTCACATTAAAAATGTGCTTCCCATTAAAACAAGATCAAGACATGATTTACTGCAACCTATAAATAATAGGGCAATACAATCATATAAAAACACCTTCCCTTTCTTTAAAGCCATATACTAATAAAGCAATAATAATTGATCACAAGTCATTTTTCATTTAGCAGGATTTCATGTCTAGACTCATGCAAAGTTTGAAATGAATAAAATATTAATATTTAAATGAATAACACTTTAATTGAATATATGTGCTTACATTATTTGAATGCGTTTGTGTATATTTTCATACTTTTATCCATTAGGATAATATCATTACATATTAGTGATATTATAGTATGATTTTTTTTTAAATCAGTTAATTGAAACAAACTGCCTGGAAAAAAATTAGAACTAACTATATTGCTTTTCTTTTGCAAATATGCTATCCAGTTTTAGCAGTGGATGTTGACATTGATGACACAACAACGGACCAAAATGTTTTAAACAGGAAAACAAAATGTTTCAAGCAGGGTAGAAAATTGCTACTTATTTCTAAATTATGACTGTTCTGTTGTAAAATACTAACATTATAACCACACAGATGAACAGGGTTGTATCAGGACTTTGCAATATACATTCATGGCCAATAATATCGGGACCCTTGCAATTCTGTCAGAAAATGCAATACTTCTCTCAGAAAATTGTTCCAATTGCAAATTTTTTGGTATTCACATGCTTATTGATTTGTTTGCACTGCAACAACAAGAAGAAAAGTCAAACTTGATAAAAATTTCACACAGAACTCAAAAATGGACTGGACAAAATTAATGGCACCTTTTTAAAATTGTAAGAAATGATTGCTTTTCAAGCATGTGATGCTCCTGTAATTTGTATTTAGACACACCTGTGGCAAGTTACAGGTGTGGGCAATATAGTAATCACACTTGCAACCAGTTAAAATGGAGAAAAGCTGACTCAACCTTCGTGTTGTGTATCACACTGAGCATGGAGAAAAGAAAGAAGTGTGAAGAGTTTTTGAGAGAAAAAATTGTGAAAAAACATGGAGTCCATCTCCAGAGATCTTAATGTTCTTGTGTCCACTGTGTGCAATATCATCAAGAGGTTTACAGCTCATGGCACTGTAGCTAACCTCCCTGGATGTGAACGGAAGAGCAAAATTAATGAAAAATTACAACAAAGGATTGTTCGAATGGTGGATAAAGAACCCCGATTAACTTCCAAACAAATTCAAGCTGGTCTGCAGACTCAGGGTACAAGAGTGTCAGCTCGCACTATCGATACGTCACCATCTGAATGAAAAGGGACGCTATGGTAGGAACTGTGACAAAACCACAATCCTTCTGTGGACAGATGAGACAAAAGTAGAGCTTTTTGGTAAAGGACATCATGGCACTGTTTACAGAAAAAGATATGAGGCCTTTAAAGAAAAGAACACCGTCCCTACAGTCAAACATGGTGGAGGTTCAAAGATGTTTTGGGGTTGCTTTGCTGCTTCTAGCACTGGATAGGCACAGGTCATGGTCTTCCAGCAGGACAATGACCTGAAACACACTTCAAAAAGCACTCAGAAATGGTTACAAACAAAGCGCTGGAGAGTTCTGAAATGGCCAGCAATGAGATCTCAAAACAGCAGTTGGAAGAAGGCATCCTTCAAATCTGAATGACCTGGAGCAGTTTGCAAAAGAAGAGTGGTCCAAAATTCCAGTAGAGAGGTGTAAGAAACTCATTCATGGTTACAGGAAGCGACTGATTTCAGTTATTTTAAGTTAAGGATGCCAATAATTTTGTCCAGTGCATTTGACTTTTCTTCTCTGTATTTTTGTGCTGTTCCAATGCAAAAAAACAAACAAACAAACAACAAAAAAAAAAACATGTGAGTACCAAAACATTTGCAACTGCAACAATTTTCTGAGAGAAGGGTTGCATTTTCTGAGAGAAAATGGCCATGACTGTACTTATATTAGACCAATGAACATTAATTTGGGATGGTTTATACCATTATACCATACTACATTTGCCACAATTCTGAGAGTGACACACAGAAATTGTTTTGTTTTTAAGATTGTTAGCAGTGTTTTATGCATTTCTGTACTTGACCATGTATTTAATCAGAGTTATCAGCACTTGACACTTCACTAGGGCGGAGGAAATATTTTAAGTGAGTTGCAGATGTTAAAATGTGATACTCCGTGGTCAGGCTTACTTTGTTTGCTTTCTAGTCTCATGCTTTAGATTTTTTTAGGTTTTTTTTAGAAACCCTTATAGAAAAAAAAATGGGAAAAATACTACTAGAGCCAAGGCTGCTAAACAAAAAAAGAAGCAGGAAGTCACTACTGTACTCTATTACATTTGAAATAAGAGGTGAAAGAGGAAAATGCTACTTTAACAGCTTTTTTCTTGCAGTAATTGTGGATGTCTTACTTAAAGCCCCAGCCTGTTCCTCCCAATACTATAGCTGCCAGCAGTATCGCTCCTGCTATGGAGCCAATGATGATGTTTGTACCACTTGGACCTGTGAACAGAGGACAAAAAAAAAAAAAGGATTTGTCACTGTATTTCAGTTATATTCTTGTTATATATTTTTAATCGTGTCTTTTATTTTGTCATGTGCTTTCATTTTTAAGTTTAGTTTTTAGTCTATTCTTGCTTCCCTTTTTCCTGTTTCCTTTATTAATTGGTTTAAACTTTATTCCACAAACAGTGGGCTCATGCTCTCTGGAAAAGGAGGCAGTGACATCTTGTGGTAACATTTGGTTTGACACTTACAAATGAAGAACCTGGTGCCTCAAAGGCAACTGATGTCTCTTAAAGGTGTAGTTCACTTCCAGAACCCCCTTGTCATCCAAAATGTTCATGTCTTTCTTTCTTCAGTCGTAAAGAAATTGTTTTTTGAGGAAAACATTTCAGGATTTCTCTCCATAAAATGGTGCCCCGAGTTCGAACTTCCAAAATGCAGCTTTAAAGGGCTCTAAACGATCCCAGCCAAGGAAGAAGGGTCTGATTTAGCGAAACGGTCAGTTATTTTCTAAAAATAATTACAATTTATGTACTTTTTAACCTCAAACACTCACCTTGTCTAGGTCTGTATGAACTCTGGTTCATGACAGTTAGGGTATGTCGAAAAACTCCCATCTCATTTTCTCCTCAAACTTCAAAATTGCCCTACATCACTGCAGAAGTACCGACCAAGTGTTTACAAAGTGAACATGCAAAGAAGGTGAAACGCCCTTTACAAACAAAAGTAATACCGAAATACCCTAACTGTCATAAATTGAAATACACAGAGTTCAGGAAGACCAGACAAGACGAACGTTTGAGGTTAAAAAGTATATAAATGGTTTTAAGAAAACCGATTGTTTCACTTGATAAGACTGTTCTTCCTCGGCTGTAATCGTTTAGAGCCCTTTGAAGCTGCTTTCAAACTGCATTTTGGAAGTTTAAACTGGGGGCACCATAGAAGTCCATTATATGGAGAGAAATGCTGAAATGTTTTCCTCAACAAACAATTTCTTTACGACTGAAGGAAGAAAAACATGAACAGCTTGGATGACAATGTGGTAAGTACATTATCTGTAAATTTTTGTTCTGGAAGTATTTTTGTTCCACATCTGGAGTCTGTACAATTATTTGAGCTTCTAACCTATTAGAATCTTAGAAATGACTAATGATCTTGCATATGTTTATAAGTCAGTGGTTCCCAAACAATTTCAAACTTCGCTATAGTCATTTTTTTTTTCATGGCACCCACATAAATAAATGAAAGGTTTACACATGAGCACACAGCATGGGACTGTCAAATATTTAAAAAATGTGACAAAACGCCAGTTGCAGTTGCCAGTTGATTCCCATGCAGAATTCTCTGTTATACGGAAACCACAAAGGTTCAGTGCCAAAGCTAACTAAAAAGTGATTAAACAGCCTCAACCATGTAAACTGTAGTTTTGATGTAAAATATAGTTGGAGAAAATCACACAACAATAATTAAAAGCTTTTCAATTAACATAACATCACCCCTATAGTTTACCTCACAGTTATAACACTGTAAAAATGTTGTGGTTTCAGCAGAAATGTATTTATTTTACATGTATTAACTTCTATTATTGTTATACTTACATTACATATTTGGTAATATGTATAACAAGGTTTTATTTGTTAACATTAGTCAACTACATTAGTTGAACTAACAATGAACTAACATGAACTAACATGAACTAACAATTAAGAATGCTTCCACAGCATTTCTTAATCTTAGTTAACGTTAATTTCAGCATCTACTAATACATTTTAAAGATCCAAAGTTGTCAAAATCTGTTAATGCACCGTTTGTGTGAACATTAACATTTTTATTAACTAACATTAAAAAGGTTAATAAATGCTCTAAAATATGTTGCTCACTGTTTAGGTTCATTTTAATCAATTCATTAACTAATGTTAACTAATTAGACCTTATTGTAAAGTGTTACCAAATATTTTATATTAAGGAATTATAATAGAGGTCTACTTTTATGGAGACTGTTTTTGTAGTTTCAAAGTGTGTTTTGCATATTTAATTTCCTTTTTTTTAACCACATAACCATTATAATGACTTAGTGGTTTAATGGAGTCCAAGATTTGAGCCCTAGCTGACCTAGGGCATTCTGTGTGGAGTTTGCATATTCTCTCCGTGTTGGTATTTATTTCAGAGGTAAAATAATACCAATGCGTTGGTATTTATTTCAGCTGGGTATTACTTTCACATTGGGTAACACTTTAGAATAATGGTCCGTTATATAACTATAACAATAACTATGCAGGAAGTAATAGGAGCTTAATATTGTTAACTAATATGTAAGCAATATTAACTAAGCAGTAAGTAATAGCAAATATAGGACAAAAGTAGTTCCTTGTTAGGTATTCAGTAATTACTAAACAAAAAATACTCGCATTGAAAACTACTTGCTAATTATGATCAATTAGCAAGTTCAATATGTCTCAGGCTCCAAAACACCTAAACAGTGACAGTATCCTGTGAAAGACTTCTCTTTAGGATATGAATATAAACGATGGTCTCTTGTCAAAAACAATTTGCATCCTTAAAAAAGACATTGACTGCATTGTGTTGAAGGGGTCATCGGATGCTAAGTTCACTTTTACATGTTGTTTGAACATTAACGTGTGTTGGTAGTGTATGTACAAATCTACCCTATAATGATAAAAATCCATGCAGTGGTCTTTAATTCATCTGTAAAAATAATATTCCCCTCTTCAAATGGAGCCATTCTCAGATGCCTGTCATTGTGGCGTCACACCGACATAGGCCGCTCCCAGGATAGTTGATTGACATGAGCGTTTTACTTCAGATCAGCTGTAACAGTCTGCCCTCAGAATGAGATGATTTTTGCAGAACTGATTTTGGCAAGGTAAAAAGCGTGTTGTTTTACCACTGAGAATTTTTAACCAAAGTATGTTATAGACTTTTCATTAAGACCCTAAAGAATCATATCAACTTGTGGAAAATGGGCATCCGATGACCCCTTTAAGCACAAAACAACATCATCTAAATTACAATGCTTGTTAGGTTAGAATACCACTAGAGCCTCAGAAATGGATGGCTGTACAGTATATGTCAGATATAAAATATATTAAACTATTTAATAAATTATATTTGAAATCAATGTCAAGCCCTCACTAACTACTCAGGCATTACCTTGTCAGCCCACAGGAACCACTAGTGACCTGGACCATTATTTTAAAGTGAAAAACACATTAACAAGTTAAACAACTTAACATGTCACTAATACTCAAGTGGACTGACAAGGTAACACCTGAGTAGTTAGTGAGGGGTTAATGTGTTTTTCACTTTAAAATAATAGTCCAGATCACTAGTAGTTCCTGGGGGCAGACATGGTGATGCTTGAGTATTAGTGAGCAGTTAAATTGTTAAACTTGTTAACATGTCTTTAATTTTTTTAAATATTTATCCAGATCACTAGTAGTTCTTGAGGACTGACAAGGTAACGCTTGAGTAATTACTGAAGGATTAACTTGTTTTTCACTTTACAATAATGGCCAGATCACTAGTAGTTTCTGTGGGCTGACAAGGTAACTCTTGAGCAATTAGTGAGGGATCAACATCAATTTCACGAGTAATTTAATATGTTTTAAGACGTTACTGTTATGATTACTAATGAATTGGTTATTCTGTATTAATTGATCATAGTTAGCAAATAGTTCTTAATCGTGATATTTTTATTTGGTAATTACTGAATACCTAATAAGGAACTACCTTTGTCATAAATGTGCTATTACTTACTGCTTAGTTTATCTTGCTTCCATATTAGGTAGTAGTATATAGCTCACTACTACCTATTACTTCGTGCATAGTTACTTGTTAACAATGGACCATTATTCCAAAGTGTAACCACACATTGGTATTAATCCTACTCTTAAATTGAAGGAAGGCCCAAAACAGGCCCATTATTAAGAACAATGTCAGTATGTATACAATGTATTCACACCTGTGTACCGCCATATGTATCTCATTTTATTTCAAATTTACCCCCTTTTAGAGCACTGTATGTTCATTTTGTGCTAAACAGACAGATGGGACCCTTAACACTGCCACGGAACATGCTAGTATTCCATTCCAAACACATGCAAAGAGATACTGGACCAACTAAAGCCAGAACGGCCTTCTGACTGAATATGTTGTGAACCTTTGTACTTCTCGGGACCATCTGGAGGCTGGGGGTCTGGAATGGGGTCATACACACTGCAGTCCTTCCCAGTGTAGTCTGTGTCACAGATACACTTCACCTCATTACTGCACGTCTGAAACAGAGAGAGACAGAGAATGTCTAGATAAGCCTAAAGATGGGGAGAAAAACCTTGGCTCACACACTACAGTATAGCAACACTATTTGGAAAGTCAAAGATTTAATGATAAATACAGATGTAAGACAGTTTTATTAATCTATGTCACAAATGACTGCTTATTAAAATTGGAAAACTCCCATCAGACACTTTGAGAACTGGGTATTTTTCACTTAAGACAATCGACTGTATCTTCATTGTTTCTGAGTACTGTTTACTCTTGCTAACAGCAAAACTGACCATTGTCTGAATATCTTAAAGGATTAGTTCTATATATATACTTCTATATAGTGAACTAATATATATATCTGTATATATAATAGATATATCTGTATATATGAATGAAAAATGTGAGGTTGACTAAACTATTCCTTTAAGAATGAGTCAAATGCATTTTTGTCAAAAGTACCAGTCTATGCTATGTGACAAACGCAGTCAAGCCCAAAACAGACATAAGTGACTGCGATGTTAGATTTTTCAAAGATGAACAGCTCACCCCATGATCAGAGCACACATGAGAAGCAGATGACCCGGGACAGGATGACAGGTTGAAAGTGGTGACCGCCAGACAGCGATGGTCCAGGCACATCATATTAGGACCACACGGTGTGCCGTCCTCTACGTACCCGAGATCAGTGCCGTCTTCTAATACTGCATGACCCCCACTAAAAATACACAAACAACAGTGTTACACACAAACGCACACTGCAAGGCATGTTTATTTTCCAATGCACTCTTGAGGCAATTTGTAATTATTTTTGTACAAATTTGTACAATCTCATCTGTTTTTTTTTATGCTTATGCCTCACTGAAGGTTAGATTTACAGTTGGAAATTGTATAGTTCCATTCAAATCTTATACAAATTCATACAAAAACACCACCTTGTGAAGTACTGCATTTTCTCATGAGATGTAGTTAGTTTCTTAAACTAAATGAACTATTTTTAATAGGACTATGTCTTAAAAACCACAAATGGTGTGAGATTCTGAAAAAGCAGAGACCAAATGCAGCAGCCAAAGTCCTTAATTCATCCTAACCAGCATCTTGTTTTCCAGTAAAAAAAACAAAATCAAAACTAATTATACCAAAGAATGTAATGCATGCATTTACCGACAATCCAGGTACTTGTTCTGATGATAGATAGTGAGACTTGTGATTTCTCCATTTAAGTCTCCATACCGTGGTTTCGCTGTGATATTAGTGCACAATAAAAATCCACACAACACATCCCTGTGATAGAACACAGAAATAACAGTGGAAGACAGACAAAGATAAAAAGAATGAACAAAGGGAGAAATAATGATATCACTGAAAAAGTTAAAATGGTGTTTTGGTTGTTTATTTATACTCACTGTTTATTGCACTGAATCCAGCTGTGCGAGCTGCTGTCCTGACCGCAGTTGCCACGCTCTGTACCCTCAATGTTCAGCTTCTCATAACACATACGATCTGCTGCATCTAATGGAAAACACAGTCAAATAAACTGAGCTTTGTGCATGTGCAATTTTAGCATTAGAATTAATGCTGTCAATCAATTAAAAAAAATTAACAATTAATTGTAATTTTTTTCTGAAATGAATCCTGATTAATCACATTTAAACCCACCTAACATTATCATTTTTAAATATACTTTTACATTGCAAGAATTTCACATTTAATCTTTGTTGATCACACTTTAACGACAGCTTTTGCCTCAATAAACTCCTAATTTGCTGCTTATTAATAGTTAGTAAGTTAGTTGTTAAATTCAGGTATTGGGTAGGATTATAATAAAGGATTAAGGATGTATAATATGGTCATACAAAATAAGACGTTAATATGAACCTAATAAGTACTAATAAACAGCCAATATGCTAGTAATATGAATGCTAATAAGCAACTAGTTAACAGTGAGAATTGGACCTTAAAAAAAAAGTGTTACCTATTTTTTTTTTTTTATGACTGAAGGTGAGTATCACTGGTACTAACATTACTAATGTCTCTAGGAAATTGTTCGCCAGCGTTAATGTGCTAATTTTGACAGCACTAATTAGAATGAAACAAGAGATGTATACATGTGTTTATAGTGAAACTATACTGTATGCATTCAGTAATGACTGCCCTGAATGTGGTTGAAACAGCATTTTTTCTGTCTTAAAAAGTATTAGTCAATTATCCATTTTTCTATAAATTACTCAAAAAAAGAACTTTGGAACTCATTTCAATTTGGTACCTTACTATAAAATACCCCAATAAATTTACAGTAAAACTACCAGCTGTAGTTGCAAGGTATCTGGTATTGCAGGACAGCATACTGGTGCCTGTATGTTTTACAAATAACCACATATTTTATACATATACATAAGCTGAACTACCAAAATCAAATTTTTTGTATAAAATATAAACATATGTCAAGTGTTGTGTAAGGGAAAGATTTTTACTGTAGCATTTTTATAGTTTTTTTTTCTGTAAAAAGTACAAACTTATTTTACAGTGAAGCTTTTAATAGTCTCATTCAGGGTCAGAAATTAACCAGTGCTACCAAAACAAAACGTGACAAAAATTCCCTAGAAATTTCAACATGCAGAATATTTAATTCTAGTGATGAGCCTAGAATGTCTGTCTACGGAATGTTACTGTAGACAGAGTAGTGACCTGTAGAATAAGTTTGTTGTGTTACTGTCTCAAAGACATATTTCTTAATTATTTACAGATAGTTTTATATTCAGTGATGATTGATTTCATAGAAAAAAAAATCATGATCTGTACTGGAATGTGACACTTTTCCTAATAAATATAACTGAAAATTCTCCTTTGCCATGTTGGGTAAAATCAGTAGTGTTGCTGGAGATCTAGGTGAGTATGATGAGTACTGTACTTCTAGAGAGTATGTCATGTTTAAGCTTATCATGCTTATTCAAATGACCTTGGATACTAATTAACAGCAAGGGACTAACAACGAACAATACTTTAACAGCATTAATTCATCTAGATTAGAATAATGTTAATTATATTAATTAAGATGCCCATAAGTTATTAGCAGACATTTTTAAAACATCAAAAATAAATGTTGAAATGATTCATTGCTCTGATTTGAAAAGTAATCACAGACATCATATGATGCCACACAGACCAATATCTGAATAGGAGCAAGTAACCTAAAGACAATCATCTGACAAATTCAGACAGCTCTACTTATATCCTGTCTGAAGCAGGCTATGAATATAAGCATAGTCCAGTTGCTGATCCTCATCTGTGCCTCTATCATCACTCTTTTCTACAACCACCTCAAATTTTCAAATCAGCTGAGTGCTGCAAGTATATTACATGTGTCATCATTAATCTCTCACTAACACTCCTGTGCTGAAGGACACCAGACAGGTGCAGGAAGAACTATCGTCAGATGAGCTATTATTATATTTTGATGCCTGATGAAGCATTATATGAATCATTTAAAATTAAGAGCGGAGATTTAACAAAAAAGCAACATCGATTTATACTGACAATTCTCAGCAAATGGTACCAGTCACAATGTCTACATCCATAATTAATATTCACTACTAATAAAACTCATAATAAACAATATATAGTGTATAATTTCATAGACACTACTCACTGTGGCCCCAGAGTGCCAGACACTGGGCATCCCTGGTCTTACAGCGGCCCCCATAGCAGCGTCCCTGAAAGAGCCAGAAGAGAGTACATCAGATTAACACATACACACATACAATTGTTGTAAGAAAAATGTAAGGGTTTATTATACAGAAAAACAGAAGTTATTTTACCAGTCCAGCATTGCACATGTAACCATCCAGTTTGTGGACATTATGTGGACACTGTTTAAGAAATGAATGAGAAGCATATGTTAATGTCTTACATTTTTATGATTATTATTTTGATAACAGTTATTTAAATTATGATTTTATATGTATCATTACTTTACTCGAATCGCCAGTGCACGTTTCCGGCACATCACAGTCATTCACTGCATCCCTGCAGACCACTCCTCTCTGCTCATACTGCAACACACAAACAAACCTCTAACTTTTAAGCATTTAATCTGTCTTCAGTAAAAGTAAAATGTAAAATGCACCACAAATCTACTGTATGTAAAATGAATCACACTTAACTAAAAAAAGTCTGACTGATGACTAGGGATTTGTCCCTTCGAATATGAAAAGTGCATCCTCATGCTATTCCAAATCTGTATAGGCCAATTCAATCTGCACTGACAGACACAGACGGACAGCAACAGACATGTTCGTCAGGTTTTGTCAGATCAGTGTGCTTCCCCTGTCAGTATCTGTTGCCACTGGTTGGTGCTTGAACATGTAGTCAGCATTTGGAATATGTTGGAAAGTCTAAAAAGGTGACTGTGGCTGTTCGTCTGCATCTGTCGGTGCAGTTTGTATTGACTTTTTTTCTTCTGTGGAACACAACAGAAGAAATTTTAAACAATATATTTATGTGAGAAACACGCTGAAATTAAAAAAAGTTATTCACTGATAATTCTTCTCTTCAGTGTGTTTAATTTATTCTTGGAAAAAATGTGTAAAATTCTTATCATGATGTGGTGATTCCAGGAAAATGACTGAATGTCATTTTATTGAGATAATATGTGGGTATATAAGTTACAAACAAGTACAACGTTATTTCTTTGTAGATTACATAAGAACAACTTGGAAAATGGACAAAACAAATAAGCTAAGAAACTTTTTTTTTTGGAAAAGAGTGTGTTAATATAATATAGAGAAGTAACTTTACCCTGTACTGACATCATAGTAGTGATGAACAATAATAATGACTAATAATGTAAAATATCTTCAGGAGCTTATTTTTTTTATTAGCGAAGTAAAAAACTAGGAAAAGTGTACAGCGTTCATTAAATGCCATTTGTCTAGATACTATTACATCAATCTGATGAGAGTTTTTTCAAATTTCAGGAGGTAGAAAGCTGGTTGCAACTGGGTTAACTGAGATAATAATCAGCTGTGTGGAGAAGTATGATGTTGAGTACAAGAAAAATCTTGGGTATAATCCATGCAAGAATAAAATAAGTAGTCAAGCATGCATTTTATGTGCTTTGCAGTCTCAACCTAGTCAAAGTAGATGACTGTGCTGGCAATTTTTCTTTGTTGGAAACATTTCATGTTTCTTTCTGGATCTTTCACCTATTGGAAATGGCTTCAAGTGCAGCGGAATTTGCATGATGGTATATCAAGGGAGCTTTAGTAACTTAATGGCACTGGGCTTGCAGACATTTAATGCTGCAATGTCATGAATAGATAATGCCTGCTATTTTTCAAGTGCTGCGTGCTGCAAGTGCTGAGAAAAATCCTCAATGATCCATGGAAGTGAACGGCATGTTGGCCCAAATTGTCTTGTGCTCTTTCAAAAGGTGTTAAGTGGCATAAATATTTTGCCTGAGATGCTAAAGTCTGTTCTGTTCTGACCACTCTTGAACGCACTGATGCACTAAAAGAAACAGTGACGTATTATTGCAGTGAAGCCTTTTTTGAAGAATGTTTCTTTGAACAGTTCAGTTTGCACAAAATAGAGTTTTTCAGCTTTGAAGATAATCAAAAGTCTCCTAAGGTCTACAGTGGCAGAGACTAGATTGTTGAGTTTGGCTATTCTCAGCACTGAGTCAAAACACACCAAGGTCTTGAATTTAGATGACTTCGTGAAAAGATTTGCTGAACAGCATGCATTCAGCTACTCAATTCAGACTTGCATTCTTTAGATATCAACTATAGAAAATATGTCTGCAATTGTAGATACAATGCCTGTTTTAGTTTTTCTTCATATTTTCTTTTATTTTGAAGTTTGTCAAAGTCATGTTTCCTGTTTTGTCATTTGATTCACTGTGCTTTGCTTTGCTTTGTGTTATGTTTTCATTAGGTGTGTTTGATTCAAAGTGGCACTATGGTGTAAAACATATCGTGAGAGCAACTGGAAAACATACGGAGCCATCTGCTCTCTATTGCTCTCACAACACTTTACTTCATTACTTCACACAGTGATTGGTCTGTGCAACACTGCTTTAACTGAACACACCTATAGTTTTTTATAGTTTTTTTGTCAGGTGGTTCTGAGTTCTGTTATGTCATGATTACTTTGAGGTGTATCATTAGTCCTTCCAGATTTTGTTGGCCAGCATAAGTGTGTGTAAAACTTAAGAAATATATCAAAAGTTAAGTACATCTTATCATCTAACTTAATTTATTTATCCATCCACCCAATCAAGGTGTCTTGGAAGACTTTGAATACCACACAAAACATATGCCCTATATCTTAAAAGTTTCTGTCATTACCAGAAACTACTCAAATTTTCTTTGAGTTTCATAGAAGAAAGAAAGTCATAAAGTATATAAGAACTGCCCCTTCTGTTACAGCTTTCAAATCTCATTCATACATATGCATACATTATGTGCTGCGATTCATTGCATGACACAAGACATGCCATCTTCATGCTGCAATATATGCAAACGCACAAAATTTCTTACACAAACCTATTGTATTATGGCCATCTTCTGTGATGGGCTGGCAAGGGCTGGCAAGGGCTGGCAAGCTCCAAAAAGGACCAAAACCACGACAACGATGATCCTTTGGTCCTTTTTGGAGCTTAAAAGCTCATGACATTAAGGTAAGTAAATAATGGCAATTTAAATTTTCGGCTGAACAATTCTTCCACCACTTACCTTGCAACGGCTACAACAGAGTCCATTGCTACACATTGCATCATGGGTCAAAGTGCATTTTTTACAGCATGCACCCCCGGCACGAGAGCAATCCTACAGAGTGTACAGCCAATAAAAACATACCATTAGCTTATCACAGCATTGCAATAATCACCTTCCTGTTCTCTTATGCTAGCACACTTATAGGGATAGTTCACCCAAAATGAAAACTCACCCTCCTCTTGTTCCAACCTGTATGACTTTTTTTCCCCGTTGAGCATAAAAGAACATATTTTTAAGAATTTTAAAATAGTTGACAGTAGCCACTGATCATTAAAACGGCCACAGGAGTCAATGGCTACCATCAAATGTTTATAAATGATTTTCATTTTCATTTCTGGGTGAACTATACCTTTAAGGCAGGGTGTGAATATAATAAATTATATATGGAAATTCAAAGTAATCTTTTCACCCACCACTTGGGAGCCACAGTCACATTCTTCTCCCTGTTCCACAAAACCATTCCCGCATTCAGGAGGATCCAACAACTGTAGAGACAGGTCAACAACTGTCACTGCC
The DNA here is from genome assembly GCA_012976165.1 of Labeo catla. Classification (NCBI taxonomy): domain Eukaryota; kingdom Metazoa; phylum Chordata; class Actinopteri; order Cypriniformes; family Cyprinidae; genus Labeo; species Labeo catla. The sequence continues at coordinate 1,334,191 of VONZ01000102.1, forward strand.
CCATACTTACATTAAATATGCATTGTTTAGCAAGCTAAAACCTAAATATATCCTTTAAAGAAAGTAATTGCAACTCAAACCACATAATAAAAGTAGTTAAATACATTAAAACTACCTCATACATTTATTCTGATGTCATTCATTTATATGTGATGCAAGTGTTTTTTTTTTGTTGTTGTTGTTGTTGTTGTTGTTTTTTTGCATAATTTGCATGTGTTGCATTTTATTATTTTTGTGTTAAGATGATGTGTCCCTTGCCATTTTAAGGGTCCTAAAAATCTGCTTTAGTTGTCTTCTTATTTTTCAAAAATCTAAATTGTGAGCTCATCATTTGCTACATTATTGTCAGAATTAGGATCTCTGGAGAAGGAGATAGAAGACATTTTACAATACTTCAAGTCACTGGATCTCCAACCATAACCTGTCACAAGATGAACACTGTGGACTGATGTGCAGAAGGCACAAGCACTGTCGCCTATGCGCTATGTGCTGGGACTCACACATAAGTGTCTGCAGCAGCATGTCCATCTTTCAAATGGACACTGAATGTGGTATTGGTATAAACAGGGGAGGCTAAAACCATGCTAATACCACCCCGTTGTCTGACAGCTTCTTTTCCACAGTCAGACAAATGTTACTGTGGCCAAATGGGGCTGATGTAGATTAATGCAGCCACCATTAACACACTGCCCACCCATCTGAAACTCCATGATTTGGAGATATTGAAATACTGTATACCAGGGGTGCCCAAACTCGGTCCTGGAGGGCCACTGTCCTGCAGAGTTTAGATCCAACCCCAAATAGGCACCCCTGCTGTATACACTGAGAGGAACTCCCTCAGCATGCATGATATTTGGCAGACACTCTAGGCAGGTACCAGGTTCTTTTCATTGTGGAATATAGCTGTTAGGTGCTTTCCCTGGTTACTCCTTTACGTAACCATAGCTTTTAGCCAGAGGCAGATGTTGTCAGGTTGCAGGTCTCCAGTTGGTGGGTTGGCAGTGGTTGCCAAATCACTACCCATCTGCTCCTGGCTTCCAGCGTTCTAATCCTCTCTTACTTCATATCCAGAATGAAGCTCATTCAGCCTCCTCTTTCATCCTACAAGCTCTTCTCGTCCATGCCATTTCCATTTTACTGGTTCAAGGTTCTGTGAGAGCAAGGGTGTCTAAGATTTTACTGACCCTGATGCATTTAGCATAGGGAAAGTGACCAACTCAGCACTTACATACCCGCTACAAATGCGCAAAGTGGGTCACCACTGGAGCATGTACATCCTGGCCCCCGGCTGAGCAACATCAGGGTTTCTACCCATTTTCCATTTAAAAATTCCATACTTTTCCAGGCTCAAATTTCCAAATCTCTCAGCCGATTTTTACACTATATTTAACATAAATGGTTCATAGAGAATTATTTTCAGTTTTATATTTGGTATACAGTACAGCAATCTGTAAATATTTTCTCGAAGTGAGTCCCTAAAATAAAAAATAATATTTATTTAAAAAAAAATACAGACTTTTACATGCACACAAGAAAGTTTTTTGTGCTCTCAAGAAACTATTCACATGCACATGGGAATTTTTACATGCTTATGCATTACAATTTCCAGTTTTATATTCTTTTGTGCGTCACTATAAATAAAACCAAAGCATGGATGCACATGAATTAACAGAGATCTACTTGCTCAAAATTTGCCTTTTTTTATTGCATTACCTCTAATATCAAGGCATAATGTCAAATTTAACACACTCTGTGAAATCATGACATGAAATAGGCTGATGACATAAAATTTGCCAAGTTCAAGGGTCTATAAAAAAGACTGGTACTGTAAAAAGTGTTTCAAATTTGGCTTTCGTTTGGGAAATATGCTATATTTCAAGGCCTTAGGTCTTTTTAACGCGTACTTCGTGAAGGCCAAGAAACCACAAAGTGAAATGGGCTGATGGCACAATATGTGACTCAGACAGTGTACATTGGCTTATATGTGACCCTGGACCACAAAACCAGTCTTAAGTCGCTGGGGTTTATTTGTAGCAATAGCCAAAAATACATTGTATGGGTCAAAATTATTGATTTTTCTTTTATGGCAATAATCATTAGGAAATTAAGTAAAGACCATGTTCCATGAAGATATTTTGTAAAATTCCTACTGTAAATGTATGAAAACTTAATTTTTGATTAGTCATATACACTGTTAAGAACATTATTTGAAGAACTTTAAAGGCAATTTTCTCAATATTTTGATCTTTTTTTTGCACCCTCAGATTCCTGATTTTAAATTGTTGTATCTCGGCCAAGTATTGTCCTACCCTAAAAAAGCATACATCAATGGAAAGCTTCATATGATGTATAAATCTCAATTTTGAAAAAATGACCCTTATGACTGGTTTTGTGATCCAGGGTCACATATGCTAAGTTTAATGTTTTCTCGTGCACACATAAAAGTCTGCACATGTTTTTATTTTTGCAAAGGTAATACGGAGCTAAGAATATTTTGAGAAGGAACCCAAAATGCTTATAACCTGCATTTTTCATAAACAAAAAGTGCATATTTGACAATCACTTAAGAATCACTAAACAGCTGCCATTAAATCTTGCTTCTTGTGCAATAAATTTATATTCATTAAATTCTTACATTTTTTTATTATAAAAAACTGAGTATTGGGAAAAGTCTGGAAACAAAAATATTTTTCCATACTCTGCTTTCTTTTTGCCATACTTTTCCAGACGTGGAAAATACCTATATCAAATTCCATACTTTTCTGTGCTTTTCCAAACCCCATAGGAATCCTGTTATTCAGAATCCTGAGCAGCTGCATAGTGTCAAGAGAAGGAACTTTGTGAGCACAGCTGCTTGTGAGAGGTCTATTATCAGCCTAAAGCCAGGAAGACCTACACTACACTCCTGCACCCCCAAAGTGAACATTTCAAGAGTACCCAAGCCACCTAGCTTGGCATCTTGGTTGAACATAAGCGTGATTGGACCACTACTTCTCTCTGGACCTGTATTGTTTTGACAGTGCAGGAATTCACAAAAATCCACCAACAGTCCAGCCAAAAGCACCTCTCCACACTCACAGTCAAAGGAGTACACAAAGGAGAAACATGTTGCACGCTCAACTGCACACCAGATGAAGCGGAATGCGAAAAATTAATTCTACCTGTGCCTTAAAAAAGGGTGCAGTATGATGCCTGTGGTGCGGTGGCAGTGGGGTTTGAATTCCCAGCATTCACTGCAGCACAGGTAAACTGCCAGTTATGGGTTATACTGACATTAGTACAGCAAATAACTGGCACTGGTGATATATTTGCTATCCTTTGTAATAATGTAAGAGTTGTAAGCTCAGTGTATCTTTGCCATTGGACTCCAAATGTTTTAATGCCACCATCACTGTGACTGGCATGCTGGATATCCAGGACCCAGCATATTGGGCTGTTAATGGTCAATAAAATCACATCTGCTCTTGTAAAATGTCTTCTCCAAAGATAATGACAAGACTATATCATTTGGTAGAATATTGTCTGTGAAAATATATCTTAGCATATTATAAAACCACCCTAACTACTAAGACGAAAAAAAAAACATGTTGTTGCTTGCAGTGTTGCAAATATGTGCTAATAAAAATAATGTTTTTTCTCCCATTTTTAGAGGATGTTCCAGACAAACCTTGTTAGGTTTATTGAAGAGGCAACTTCCTCCTCCTTGCTGGAGGAACTGAATGTACTCCTCTATACTGCACCTTGAAAACTTTCTGGGTAGATAGTATCTGTCAGGATCACATAATACAGTTCAGAGTGTTTAGTTCCTTACATGGAAAGTGTGTAAACTAATTGATAAGGAACAGCAAAATGTCATCCAAAGTAACTTCATTCAATAGAGTCATCCTAGGAATCACATTTATGACTGTAGTATTGCTAATATGTTCCACCAATTGTGCTACAGAAACAAATTATTTTGTGGACTTTAAGACTTGACTTAAAAAGTCTTTAAAAAATACTCTCCAGAGCAGAGCAAGTTGGATCTTACAAATGTGTACAGCTAGCAATCTGAAGAATAACAAACTGGTTTAATGGCAAATGCATCTGAAGTTCATCACCTAGTACTAAGATTACAGTAATGCAAGAAGCAAGGTTATGCACAATTTAGAAATTAATTAAGAATGCATTTGATATCCCAATTAAATTTCTAAATTTAAAGTAAAATATGGTAAAAAATCATTCAAAATTGCAATTCAAATTTAAATGTACAGTGGTAGAATTACAAACTGACATAATTGTCATATTTTACAGGGTTCCCACACCTTGGTTAACTTCAAATTCAAGGACCTTTCAAGGACTTTCCAGGTCCACTACCCTCCCCATCGTGTTTCCTTGTAAGATACATTGTTACAGTTTTCATGTGTCAAACACAACTATGCAAAATTTTTTTTAAATTTATTTTTGGCCATATGACAAAGATCTGATTTGATCTGATCTGATTTGTCCTATTTCTGTTTTGCATAAAACTGAAGAATATTTAGCTCTGCACCTGGCCAAATAATGGTCCTCCGGATCTCTGGCAAGTCTCTGGTAATCTTAATTATTATAATTAAAAAGCCCCCAAAGTAGCACAATGACCATATCCCATATCAAAACTCCAAATATTTCATTTCCATACCTAAAATGTATATTTTACAGTCATGCTTTTGCAGATTGAAGCTAAAAGGCTTTGTACCAGTGGCCATCACAAAATGTAACATCTTGCACAGTTTAGTCACAGGTAGAATGCAAAATGTTTTAATACAAACATTTCAGTCAAATGTAATTTATGCAATATTTCAAACCTTTACCCACAGGAAAAAAAAAAATCAACCCTTCACAACAGTTTGAAATCAGCCCAATTACGTGCAAAAAAAAAAGCAAATTTGGCAACCCTGCATCCAACACAAGCTGCAGGAATCAGATTTAACTGATCATGGATCAAGACAAGAGTAAGGAGAGATGACTGACAAATCACGCTGCAGTATTTGCTGCTCAGCAGACATTGTGCTTCTATCTGATCTTTTAAGATGTGCTCCGTTTATACAGTGCGTGTGATTGCGAAATTGAAAGTGAAAGTAAATAGCTGCTCATTTAAAAGAGATTTAAATACTCCGCATACGATAGCGGCTCCCTAACGCGCAAAAATTATATTCAATATTAGAATGATTGCGTGAGCAGGCAGTAATGGCCTGAAATTCAGCGTGAGCGGGATCAAAATACAGACCCGCATAGGGCTTAAATACAAAAACGGACACAATGAATGGTGACTGTAGAAAGCAAAAGCCGAATCCCGGACATTTTGGGTCATTTAGAAATTGCATTACACACATATGGTCAACCTAAGTTATGCAAATCACTCAAGCTAATATGCATAGTCCATGAAGTGTTGGCGAAATAACACACTAGCAGACCGGAGGGAAAAATATGGAATATTTTCCAGAAAACTTCTTGTAAAAAAAAATATTCAAGCACTTACAAGGACCTTTATCTATGTACGTTTATTTTCAAAAACTTTCCAAGGCCTTGAATTTTTTTTTTTTTTAGACTCACAAACTTTCGAGGATTTCAAGGATCCTTGGGAACCCTGATTTTAACTAATTAAATAAACTTTGCTGGCTTGCCAGCCTTGGAAGAACACTCCCAGAATGCATTAAATGTGTTGAATATTTTGGAACTGCAAATAAGTAAATTCCTCTTTTTATCATCCTATGGGATATGGTTAATTCAGTTTAATTCCTTAGTTCTGAATTTTGCCCAACCCAGGCAAGAATGCACATTAAGCACATAATGTACAATGAGACCTCATGCTTGCAATGTATTTGCCAAACATTTATTTCTTATTTAATACTGTACAGCCGCCTTGTCACAATTCTGTATTGTTAAAGGCGGTATATAATAAAGGTGATTTGATTTGAAACATTTATGATTGACCTTATGTACTGGCATATTACATTTCCGCATGAGTGTTAGAATAAAAACCCAATAGCATGACTCACCCAGTATCCTCCATGATGCAGCCTAACCACGGATCTGGACACTTACAGTCTCCTACAACACACACACACACACACACACACATTCATTAAAACAACAGTCCTCATTTATTTTGATATATTGTGTCAAGTGGTTGGTTTATGGAGTAGAAGGGTGTTTACCTGCAGTAGCACGATCTTTATTCCACATCATTCCAAGGTTCTGTCCTAAACTCTGACACAAGGTTATAGCCATGGGCCCCACGTTTCCATACTGGCAATATACACATAGATTGTAAATTAGTAGTCATTTAGCAGATGATTTAATGCAAAGTGATTCGCGGTACACTTATAGAAATAATCCCCCTGGTGAACCTAAGGTTATAGGTGAAGTGTGTAATTTTTGTACCTCTTAGCAGCAGCAAGTAAAATTTTAAAATAAACGTATATATGGTGCCTACCCAAAGTTTGGAAACATTTTAGGCAATCTGGAATTGAAACATCAGCATAAGTCCTTACCATTTTATGATGACTTTGCATGAATAAGGGAACAAGATATGAAACAAGAGATATGAAAATATATTGTATTAAATAAAAGTTATTTATAAGCCATCTCTAAACAGTGTTCTATAATTGGTCTGTATTGTACTAACCCTCACAAATAAGTAAAGCTATAAAGCAATGCCTACCCAATAATCTTCAAAAAAAGATACTTCTTTCTAGGTGCATGGTGTGTGTCTAACTGGGATGTTTATATTAACATTTTTACACAACATTATTGGTCTTTAACGATAATCGAAAGTTATTTTAATTTTATATTTAAGCCAAGAACTGATAAGGATTCATGCTGATATTGTCCAAAATCCCACTCTGAAACCTTGAGCATTTGGAGGGCATTGTACATGTAGTTCCACCCTAACTGACACCACTGGTTGAGCCAATTTTGCTTGGGATGCACAAATAATGAACTGATTGAATTTCATGGGAAATCAAATGACTAAATGATTACTCATAGTTGGCTCTGCAAATTAAACTGGGATAGAAGAAATTCTATGAACTGATATTTCAAACAAAAAGAAAAGTGTCTGTTTAGTCCCAAAATGTAGCCATATTTGAAAATGATTCTGCAGTCAGTAGCAGAGCTTGCTCCCTTTTGAAATACTGCTGGCACTTGTTTGTTGATAATGAAAAGACCTTGATGTTTACTTTAGTTATTTGATTGAGATTATGAAGACAAACTGTTTTTAAGTTGGAACACCAGTAATGTGTGATAAGAAAATAGTGTCAATTCACATTCAAAGTGAATGTTTGGCAGCTCTGAGCTTTAGCTCTCACCTCATTGACTCCTCCTCCTCGTGTTGGTGAGCAGATCCCCTCAATATAGGCAGTGCCACTGCTTCTACTCTGAAATGTGCGCCCCCTATGGGTCAAATAAGGTAAACAGATGAATATATTAACATTTTCTGTCCATTTCCTAGGACGCTAAAGGTTTTAAATACTTTTTGAGGTACACTAGCAACGCGGAAAGCCACTTCAGAAACGTGTGCAGATGTGTGCAGCGTACATAGTCTAAGCATTAATGGTAGGGAAAGCCCCTTATACTTGAGAGCGGCTACGTATGAAGTGTTTCTTGGAGTTTAAAGTACATTGAAAAATGATTTTTACATATGCCATGTGACCTGTAAATGCAAAAAAGCCGTTATTAGCCGTTATCTATTGCAGTTTTGAAAAATATTCCTTTTTCAGATTGCCTAAAAAACCACCTCATGGGAGCGTAAAAACTTTTTGGAATATATGGGAGTTTGCGAAATTGACGTGTTTCCATTAGCCGTATTTTCAGTTCGCAAATTCAAATTGCGCATCTTGAAGGGTATAGGGTATAAGATTTCTTACAGAGGCAATCAGGTTTAGATTTTTTATCTAATGGTATTTGATAGAATCCATGATGCCATGTCCATGATGTCCAGGACCTCTGGCAGAAAAATTGGCCCAATACACTAAAGATCCAGCAGTATATTTAACCGTGGGCATAGGGTACTTTTTATCCCTGTTTTATCCCAGAAAGCTCTTTTTTATGGTTCATCTGATCATAGAAGCCAGTCCCATTTGAAGTTCCAGTCATGTCTAACAAACTAATCTCTGCAATTCTCCAGCTGTGATCCTTGGAGAGTCTTTGGCCACTCAAAATCTCCTCCTCAATGTGCATTAGAACGATATAGACACATCCTCTTCCAGCCAGATTTGTAACATCTTTAGTTGATTGGAACTTCTTAATTATTGCACTGATGGTGGAAATGGGGTTTTTCAATGCTTTAGCTATTTTCTTACAGCCACTTTCTATTTTGTGAAGCTCAACAATCTTATTCTGTACATCAGAACAATATTCTTTGGTTTTACTCCTTGTGATAGATGATTAGGAATTTGGCCTTTGTGTTCCTCATATTTATAATCCTGTGGAACAGGAAGTCATGGCTGGACAATTTCAGTCACCCTGTGCTACAAAATGTAAATATGAATCAATATACTAGGGTGCCAATAATGGTAACCAACATTCATTGGAGAAAAACATTTATTTCCAGCGCGGCTGGAACAACAGCATATAAACTACAACACTGAAAATCTAAGGCACCAATTATGTGCTTTAATTTTATTTTAAGTGTCTAATGTGGGTTTGAATATCACTATACGTGATTTTTAAAGCCATACTAAAAGCAACAATGGATAATTTACCTCAGACCTTGAAAATACATTTAAGAACATGATTGTTAATACTATAAACTCAGTGTAAACAAAGTGTATTCCTTGACAAAGATTGTATCAGTCATTTATTTTATTTTTTAATAATGTTAAAATGGTTTAATATTTATGAATTAGATATGTACTTATCCATTTGGATGGATTGCAGCCTGCCCACCCAATCTTTCAATAGGCTATGATACTTGATTGATTTGTTTCTCATATCCTTGTTGTGTGGACAGACAAATTGCTTGACGCTGAAATCTTATTGCGTCTGGTTAGGACACAGTGTTATTTATACTGAATGTACATTTACATTCAATATTTTTATATTGCATGTTTCAAATGCAGTGATCGAGCCTGTAAAGAGTGTGTCATCTGTATGTAGAAGGAAGCATAACATACGAGAGCAGGTGAGCCGCGTCACTCTTCTCTTTGATATTCTCCTTCCTGTATTTCATAAAGTCACGGAGGGTCAACAAAGGGTCGTCGCCAACAGAAACCATGTTCTGAGTTGACCATGTCTCCATAGCGACAAGCACTATTCTAGTGTTCAGCTGCTCTTTGTAAATCTGGAATTTAATAGGACGTTTTGTTAAGTATAAAAATTGCTGCAGTACTTAACATAAGAAAACATGAGAAAAACTGTGAATGTTTCTGTTAAACTTCTGGACATACAGCATCAGCCATGTTTACTACAGCTTTAGCAAAGTTCCTCGTCTGAGGGGCCGATCTTCGCATCTGTACAAACTACAAAAAGAAACATCAAGACAAATATTACATGAGAAAAGAAAAACAGAACAGAATAACTCATAAGTTAATAAATTATCAGCAGATCTTACCAGTTCATAATCATTGACCACTAGTAACTCTACATATTTTGTTTCACTCTGAACTGTGCGGGGACCCCTCCGAACCTGTAGCGGGACACATGAAGTCACAGATTTAACCAAACCAATGTCTTTAAAGGGTTGAATCTTTCATGTATGTTGAATAGCAAATATTTAGTGTCTCATTGATAATAATGAATTTGTGGACACGTTAAAGCTTTAAGATTTGTGGAATAAAAAGTTTTTATTTTGAAGTAAAAAGGTAAAATTAGACCCCTTAAGTAAAATGAATCCTATTGAACGCCTTTTGTAGTGATGAACAGAGGTGAAACAGAGAAGGAAAGTACAGAAAAGAAAAGCCCTTCATTAAGTCGCAGTGTAACACAATGACCTGGTGGCACTTCCTGATGGGAACTCTTATGTGCGAAACGTTTGTTCCTTTTTATGTGCATTTCTCAAAAATGCACTTCACACGAACACTACTTCACAAGTGCTACTTAAGTCGCTGTCTGCTCATGTAGTACTGAAATGTCAATCATTCATTGTTGTATAACCTCATTACGGCCTACAACTTCTGGTGTAATTTAAAAAAATACTTGTCATTTGCCTGACTAAAAATTTCCTCCTAGTTAATTATTATCTACATAAAATATTATTTAATTATATTCAGCTTTGCTTCAGGGACATTTACCAACCAAGGGGTACTCTTTGATCCTTAAAGTGATAAAGATGACAGCAATGCTGCTCAGCCCTGCAGCTCTGGATTTTAAAAAGAAAGAAGAGATTATAAAATAAAAGCAATTTATTAAGGTTATTCTTTTTAATTTGGCCATATTAGGTGGGTAGGCCACTGGGCCTCGCTGCCTCTCTTTTAGAACAGATGGAAGGGAGCTGGGATGTATTTAAAAGTTAAAAATACACACAAATGGTATAACTTGCCAACATTTGTTTATTTTCATAAAACAGTCAGTTTAACAAGTTAGAGCCCACCTCAACCGTAAGAACATTTTTTTATTACTGTTTTTAATGTTAAATACATTTGAAAAATTAAAGTTTAGAGTTTTGCTGAGTAGGTGGAATTTTCACAACTAATTGTTTACTTTAATTTAACGCAATATACTATTTTATTCTCAAAATATTGTATTGTATTGCTATGACTTGTTCTTGTAATTTTGACTTTATTCTCAAAATATTCTGACATTAATTTTGTATTTCTATGACTTTGTTCTTGTAATTTTGTTCTTTTTCTTAAAATATTATGATTTTAATCTCATATTGCTATAAGTTTGTTTTTGTAATTTCGACTTTATTCTTGAAAAATTAAGACCTTAAAGGAGAAGTCCACTTCCAACACAAAGATTCACATATAATGTACTCATCCCCTTTAGGCAGAGTAAGACAAGACAAGTGTTTGGCATTAAAAAGTATATAAATTGTATTATTTTTATTACAATAACCGATTGTTACGCTAGATAAGACCCTTCTTCCTCGCCTGGGATCGTTTACAACCGCATTTGAGATCGTTTGAAGCCGCATTTAAACTGCATTTTGGAAGTTCAAAATCGGGGTACCATACCAGTGCATTATATGGAGAAAAATGCTGAAATGTTTTCCTCAAAACACAGAATTTCTTTACGACTGAAAAAAGAAAGACATGAACATCTTGGATGACAAGGGGGTGAGTAAATTGTTTGTTAATTGTTGTTCTGAAAGTGGAGTTCTCCTTTAATCTCATATTTCTATGATTTTTATTCTTGTAATTTTGACCTTTTCTTAAAATATTACGACTTTAATCTCGCATTGCTATGACATGTTCTTGTAATTTTGACTTTATTCTTAAAATATTATGACTTTAATTTTGTACTGCTATAAATTTGTTTTTTGTAATTTTGACTTTATTCTTGAAATATTATGACTTCTTTAATCTCATATTGCTATGATTTCATTCTTGTAATTTTTACATTTTTCTCAAAATATTATGACTTTAATCTCATAATCGTAATTTTTTACACTAAAATGCTGCCATAGAAGACAATGTGAAATCAAAAATTTAAATAATAATGGATAGGAATGTCTTTACTCTTACTTTTTCATGTGTGTCATTTAGTGCTCATCAATTATGAAGATCTTTTAAATGTTCTTCCTCATTTATCCAGTAGCTTGGGATGTTCAGTTGCTCATTCGTTGATATTTGTGAGTACAGATCATAAAACCTGATTTGATTTGTTCATGATAGTTGTTAGTATTGTGCCCTTGGTGATAAAGACGATGAGTTTTAGGAGTTTGTTGTTATAGGGTTATATTTTTAAAATTGTGAAGTTCCCCCAACTGTCTCCACCCACATTTTGACATTCATTAATCTGCATATTGAGTGAGCTGTAGACCTGTGTTTTACTTAGCGTTGTGACTCCCTCCCCTTTTCTCAACCTCTACCCTCCCACCTTTCCACAGCTTGACACACTCTTTTTTTTTTTTTTTAGCCTTTTTCAAATCTATGACGTGAACAATCTGTGCTAATATTTCACAACCCTTTCACACGCTACTCTCAGCCTCAGAAATCACACCCACTGACCGCCCACAGTCTATTCGAGGGGAATCTTGTATATTAAAAAAAAAATAAATAAAATGGAAAACAGGGTCTCAAACTGAACTTTTAATTGGCTGCATTTACAAAATGTCTCATTGCCAGATTGTTTTGTGCCTTTTCCTGTTTTCTGTTTTGTCTTGTGCTCTGTCCAATACCTTTATGGGTATCATTTTGCCATCAATAATTCTAAAATGATATTTGGGGTGGGAATGATCGTAACTAGGCTATTGTCAGTAATTTTAAGACTCCCTCAAATTCATTTTAATATATTTAGTGTGTTTAGGCTCAGTGCAATATAACAGCATTCGTCAATGTCAATTTTTTTGTGATTACCAATCAAATCAAAGGATGTGAGGGTTGAGTGTCCACAGAAACCAAGCAGAAATTATACTGTGGCACTTTTAATTGTAAAAGAATGTGAGATAAGATGTAAGCAACTGAAAACGACAGCTGAATTCAGCAATATTTATTTGCCAACTGTGTATTATAAAAAAAAATGTTGCTATTTTGCATGTCATTTACATTATTCTTCACACAATGTAATTGCTAATTGTAAATGTAACAAGCAAAGACAAAGAAACGTTAAGTGGTTTTCACCATGGTAAAAGATAAAGTTTGTATGTTTGCATATTGTGAATGTTAAGACTTTCAGTAATTTCACTTGTCTTAGAAAATGATTCACTGATAAAACACAAAGTAGCAGATTTATCAACCTTAGGACTGAACTAGAAAATAAAGTTCTAAGTTAAAGTTGTGGCTTTCACTTAAGTGTGTTTTATGGTGTTTTATGTGGTTAGGACTGTGTCATTTATTAAAATAAATATATATTTTCTTGCAAATAGTTCAAATGTATTAATCTATAATAAGTAAGTGCTCTTTAATTCTTTACAAATTCAGGTGTATATTTTCTTTCAGAAAAGATCAGGGTTCATGAAATTCATCCATTTTATTTTGGATTTGTCCTTGTCAGGTCTGTTCTAAAAAAAAAAAAGCAGCAGCCAGTTAGATGAGTAATTCACCCAAAAATGAAAACTCTGTCACTGTTTACTCACACTTACATCATTTCAAGCCCAAGTGGTACACTTTTGCTGTAAAAAAAAAAACTTTAGAATTTTGTTCCACATGTGAACCTCTATTCCATAAATGGCAAGAGGCTGTCATTCATCATTCATTTTGGAGTGAGCTCTATTTGGATTTTCCAACAAAATAAATGCTTTATAAAAGTCACAGTCAAAATCTAAACAGTGGCTTTGATAATCTTATTTTTTCTGTCATTTTTGTTTTCGCTAGTAGAAGTTCTGAATGGCCGGTAATCTAAAAAATTGGTAGCCAAATTCACTTTTGAGTAAAAAGCTCATTTTAAAACCTGCCTGTCATAGAATATACTGTTGAGTCAACAACTAATGCCACCGGATCACTGTTATGTGAGCCGGATCAAACATTGATGTAATCAAGCCATAAATATATTTCCAGTATGTCCTGCTGTTCAGCAAAAGACATCAAAAACATCCCTCCCCTTTATGAAACCCTTGTTCAGTTAGTTTGCTTTTGGAGTAAATGGAGCACTGCTAGTTACAAGTTAGCAAAATCCAAGGCATCATAGGATCCTATACTCCAGGATACTGGCTCATTTAAAGTGTGAAAATCACTTTTTAAGGTGTTTTAACACAGTTGTGTGGCCGCAGTGTGTGTTTTTTTTATAATCCCAATAATTTATAAACAGTCTCTTAGAACAAGCTGTTTCAGATTCTCCCTTCGTAAACGTCATCGTAGGGAAAAGTCCCGCCTATTAGTGACGATCTCTGCCCTATTAGCATAAACACAGCCCTGAGTGCGACGCAGCAGTCCAACATTACTGGAGATATACAATGTCAGCACCAAAGAGGCATAAATGTTGTGTTTTGGGATGCACCAATGAACAAAGAAGTTTCCATAGACTCCCTCCATCAGAGCCCCTGAGAACACTGTGGTTAAATTTCATTATCGAAGAATAATGCCCCGGAAAAAACGTACTACCAGAATGATTGTAAATAGGAATGTGGTAGTTAAAAATTGCATATGAAAGCAATGCAAAATCGACCGCTTGAATTAACACAAGTGGGGCTTATAAATTTTGTAACAGCAAGCAATGGCACCACGAATTGTTTTTATGGCGCCGTGCTCCTCATCTGTGTACTTCATAAATGCGCATTTATTAAGCACAGTACAATCAGATGATTGACTTTTAAACCAAGAATATTTTCTGTAAAAATAACACGCTTGTACTAATAGTGAAATGTTTATTTGCAAAGGCCAGCACCGGAGCACGACTTCTCGAAGCTCCGCCCTCTTCTCTGGAAGCACCAGCTCATTTGCATTTAAAGAGATAAACACAAACATGTCACGTTTTGGCTTAAACCCTAAAAGTGGCAATTTTAACAAGCTATAAAAAATTATCTGTAGGGTATTTTGAGCTAAAACTTCATTTACTCACTCTGAAGACATCAGAGACTTAAATTACATCTTGTAAAAAGGGGCATAATAGGTCACCTTTAAAGCTGGAGTGACTGTCAAGTGTGTCTGAAAATGAGTTTTGATTGCGTAACTTGTAGATCAGTACTGACCCGAGATGCAAACCAGGTTTCAGACCATTCAGTTTGATTTGGTCAACTGGTTCAAACAGTTCACAAAAAGAACTATTTCAAAAGAAGGAACCAGACATCATTATTTCACCTTAAACATCACTATATTCACCCTAAACACCTAAATAGTGCTGAACTACAACAATAGGCCTAGATTTTATAATGAGAAGACCATGGATGCCCTATTTGTACAATGTCCAACCACTGCAATCATTCATTTTCATATTATATTTTATATATATTATATTTTTTATAATTATATTTTTATATTTTTAGTCTATATCAGTTATGTAAACAACATATAATTAAAATAATCCTAAATGATTACTTCATATTTGAAGAACTTTGGTTCATTTCTTATTGGAGCATGGCATTTTTCAGCTTTTATTTTTTTTGGGCACTGGACATGAGTTGGTCAGTAATCTTACTTCTGAGAGTAAATAACCAGTTTAATTTTCATGTGTTCATTATATTTTTGTTTTTGAAAGAAGCCTCCTAGGTCACTAAGTCTTAATTTATTTGGTCAAAAATACAGTAAAAACAGTAATATCATAAAATATTATTGCAGTTTAAAGCAATGTATTCCTGTGATGGCAAAGATGAATTTTCAACAGACATTACTCCAGGCTTCAGTCTTACTGAGCTTGTTGCTCAAGAAATATTTCTTACTATTGCCTTACTATTTTGTAGTAAAAATATAAAAACAGAAAATATAAAACTGCACAACTATTTTAAACATTGATAATAATACATTTCTTGAGCAGCAGATCTGCACATTAAAATTATTTCAGTATCATGTGATGCTGAAGACTAAAGTTATAGCTGCTGAAAATTCAGGAAATTAAATTTTAAAATAGAATACAGTTATTTTAAACTGTAATAATATTTCACAATATTACAGTTCTTAATAATTAGCTTAATTAACTTTTGACCAGTAGTGAAAGTGTTTTAGTATTGAAAGGCACCTAATATGAAGTGAGACCAGCAATTCTAACGTCTGATATATGCAAGCAGGGCTCGGTTAGAAATTCTTGGGCCCAGTACAAAACCTTTACCATGGCCTCCCTTTGGCTGAAAATGATTTCTAGATGCCCTTTTCGGCAGCCTGCTGTGCATGAATAATCTTCAAGAAAAAAAAAAGATAAAACAACTGATGTCAAAAATAAAAACTCTCACCTGTCTTTTTGCCCGTCTCAGCCCATCTGTGAGCTCCGGCTCGTTCGTCTCCATAGAAACGGGATAGTCATTGTTAATGTCAGAATCACTGCTGTTCCTGGTGCTTCCTGGAAAAGAAGGCGGCATATACGGATGAAAACCATCCCGAACAAAAAGTTCCCACCCGTCAGCTTTCAGTGGATCAATAAAGATGTGTATTACTGAAAAATGATCCATGCAGAAAATCAATATGCAGCAGACGGAGAAAGACAGAGAGATCAGGAAGCATGTAAAAGCAGACACGGTATGAACGATGAAGAAAACCACTTGAGTATAGATCATATAAGACAGAGACTGCATATGTCTTACTGTATTAAAAGGATAGTTCACTTGAAAATTAAAACATTCTAATTAAAACATTTTAATTCCCGTGAAAGGTAATCTTTCACACACTGTACAAAAAAAGTGGATGAAATTTTTTGCATTCAATCTGTTCATGAGAGCCAAATTTGTGGTGATATGATTTTGAAATGATATGAGGGTCATTTTACAATATTCGTCATGTGAGAGGAATCTGTGTCTTACCTGAGGAATGTGGCCTCAGCCGGATGTCTGCCATTCTGCATACAACATGAGTATTTGCATCCTGTGTGACAGAATATTGGAAGTCTTGTTAGTCTGACATAAAGAGCAGAAAGTGCATCACATGCAGCCATCTATGAAACCTTCATTAATATTGCATAGAGCATGTTTAAATTGACATTAGTCACATGACAGGTTATTCTAGTAAAATTTTAAAAAGCCACCATCGACTTGTGTCCTAACAGTTGTGTAAAGTAAAAAAAAAACAAATGAAACTGAAAGAAAGAAGCTGCTGATGCTATATGTAAAAAAAAAAAGATTAAGGTTTTAGAGGTTTATTGAAGATATAGCGCCCCCTAGCATCAGAAATGGATGAAATTTGAAATGTTTTCTCTAACTTCTGTGCCAATTAGAAGTGACTTGATATTGTGCTTACAATAAATATCATAATTAGTCATTATGGGATACAACCAAAAAACATAATTTGATTAAATTAATAAAATGGGTAACTCTTTGTCATACAAGCCAATTGCCATACGAATAAAACAAAGATGCTAGGATGAGTTCAAAGAAGTTTTTTTTTTTCTTTTCAGAACATGACCTTTTGATTTGGGATTCAGAGGAGGAGTAAATATTCTTGCCTTTAGGATTCAAATACTAGCTACAACATACATTTGCTTTTTATAGCACTACCTTGTGGATGATTTTTATCAAATTTGGTGCCTAGTCTAATCTACATATATGGCCGATTTCATGATAATCAACCAATTACAAAAAAACGTATTAGCTGCTGAGTTAGTATATGTCGTATATAGTAGCACATGTCGTCTAACATAAAACAATTAATGTAAATTTCAACGTCTTTGTTCAAATATTTAGTGTTATTGTTGTGATGCGCCTTTAATGAAATGTGTCTTGAATTCTCAGAATGTCCTAGTGTCTATGTGTATTAAGTTTAATTAAATAAGCATTTATTCAGAAACATCAGGACTTTTTACAAGTAGGGCTGTCAAACGATTAATCGTATCCAAAATTTGTTTGTTTATAAACATTGGTATATAAATATAACATATTTTTCTTAAATACATACATACATGTGTGTATTTACATATACATACCAAATATACACAGTACACACACATATAGTATGTAAATAAATTTTATTTTAGATACTATTAATCGTGATTAATCATTTGACAGCCCTGTTCACAAGCAGCTTGTACTGAAGACAGAGGTCATGCAAAATTTATTTCCACATTTAATGCACCAGCTGTTGTTAGATCAGTAATAATTTTTACATGCCTCTTCAGAATAACACCTTACACATTTTTTTCCCAAGAAGCTGTAGCCTTTTGAGCAAAGTAGGCCACCCCCTTAAGTAGTCCTGGGAAAATCTCGCTGAAAATTTATGCTGTAAGGCATGCTATTTGGTACATATATTTTGGTAGCAAATTGTATGAAAACTGTGTGAATCTGCTAATTTCTGGTTGAACTGTATCCTGTTGTTGGGTAATGTTGTTTCCTTGCAGATGAAACACTCGCTGATGTACTGGGTTCTGCCATGTAAGGCTATTACACAACTATCCATTATTTATCTCCCAACTACCCAGACAGAGAGAGACACTTTACATGTGGCTTTGAATACTTTATGAAAATGACCCATTTAAGAGAAGTGAAAGAGGAGTGGGGAGAGAGTGAAGAAGAAACAAATACAGATAAACTAAAAAAAAATCTGAAAAAAAGATACTGAAATCAATGGAAGGGAAAGTAAATACCTCTGCAGTTTATCTGAACAACTTTGGCATTCTGTTTTCAATGCACCAGACGTTGTGTCACAGTAATTCTAAGATAATTCAATTCATGCAAATAAAAGACATCAAATTAATTCATCTTCAACTATGCTTAAAATAAACTTGTTTACTTTTGCAGCGGCTCTGTTTATCTTAGAACTCCTCCCACAGAATTTTTGTAGGCCAAA
Source organism: Labeo catla (assembly GCA_012976165.1). NCBI lineage: Eukaryota > Metazoa > Chordata > Actinopteri > Cypriniformes > Cyprinidae > Labeo > Labeo catla. The sequence continues at coordinate 1,352,673 of VONZ01000102.1, forward strand.
ACAAGTTAGCATTTTAACACTTCTGGTTCCAACGGCATATTGTCAGTGAGTTTTTTTCAATAGGTTTTTAGTTTAATGTCTGAAATTAGGTCATATTAAGATGATATTTTCATGTTTTAATCAATGACATAAAATACATTAGTATTTTAAAGTACATAATAGCCCTTGTTATTTTTTAAAATATTCTAACTCAAATTTTCTAACTCAAAAAGCCAATGTAAAAATCCTATTGGGTTTTTGCTGAGGGAACCAGGGTGATGCTAACTTCCAGGTTGCTCATATTGCTCCAAAAAAAAAAAAAACAATCAAAACAACCATTCAAACAGCATCACAACTGAAAGGACATACTGAAAACCGAATGAGGGTGTTTTAACCAAAATACAAGTGTCACATTTTTGCTCATACACCCTCCTCCTGCCATGCCTGTTAGGCTTCTATTCCAATTGCATCACTGTAAATGAGACAGACGAATGTAATGATGTTCTCTGGTAATTAACTGCAATCCACAGATGCTATTGACCGAGTTTAATCCATATTTAAGCCGGAATAGTCCTGTTAGTCATGATGAACAGAGAAATATGTTCTTTGTACTTCTAATATCTATATGAATGGTAGAAATTAATTACTTGTCTTGAAAACAATACCAGATATTGTTTATTGTTCTACAAATAGGCATTCATCATATTTCTTTTATATTTTGAAATGAAATATGATTCTTTGACAGACTTCGATATCATAATGCGGTGTTGCTCTAACATCACGCATAAGCTGCTCTGTCTCACATTTTCTCACTCGACATCCCTCCTTCTGCTCTTCACCTCCATCCCACATACAGACGTCAGCTGATTCACCTGTCAGTCAAACACAGTAATGCATATTTCTGTGCATGTGGCTAATACTCAGTGCTTCGCTGTCTCTTCTAAGTCTCATTGAGTAGGATTGTGTATCTACTTGTGACTTTTTTCCAGACTGCAACAGGGAGATAGAGTGACAATTCTCCTCAAGAGAAAGTTGAGAGAGATGAATATTTCAGCTGCATACTGACCTGATCGCTGCCGTTGTGCAAGGGCTCAATGCTGTATGAAAAGTTGCCATCTGAGAACATCCCTCTGTAGACACACCAACATGGCAAATATGAGACACTCCAATGACAACAACCGTAATAAAGCTTATAAATGCAGACTTGATAGGGATTTATTAGATAACTTTAAAATAAGGTTCCATTTGTTAACATTACTTAAGTCTAATTAACATGAACTAACAATGAAAAATACTTCTAAAGCATTTATTAATCTTAGTTCATTTTAATTTCAACATTTACTAATATATTATTAATATCAAAATGTTTCTGTTAATACTGTTTAGAAGACATGAGCTATGGTAACTAACATTAACAACAATGAATAAATACTGTAATGAATAAATACAAATGTACTGCTCATTATTAATGTTAAATGCATATTTTTCCACTATTCTATGTAACATCTAGCATAAATAGTCTGAGTATTGTGAAAATTCCAAATAGAAAAAGTGCACTTTGAATACAAAGATGATGCACTTTTTTTTAACCGAAAAAAAATAAAATAAATAAAATCAAGTGCAGTGGTGTAACGTAATAAAGTTACAGTACTTAAGTATTTTTGGGGGGAAGAATCTGTACTTTACTTGAGTTTTTATATTTCTTTTACTTTACTGCACTACATTTCCTAATCAAAATGTATACTTTTACTCCGATACATTTCCCAGAAGCATATTTGTTACTAACTACAAAATAAAGTCAGAAGAACAAAGACTGCAAGAAATATAAAAAATATATTTATATAATTTAACATAGTTAATCTATATCACACGAAGAGTGCCGTTTTTTCTCCAGATATCAGCATGATAAAAAATGTAACAAATAATAAAATGTTATATGCTTACCCAAACACAAAAAATGGAAGAAAGAGTTCAAACTGAACACAATCTTGCTGCTCAAACTGTGTATTTTTTTCCATTTGGCATTTACTTGTATTTTTACTTTCAATACTTAAGCATGTTTAATATTTAAAAATTACTTTTCATACATAAGTGCACAAGTGTGCTTTTCATCCACCACTGTGGAATGTTGGACACTACTGTATCTCGGCTTTCCTTTTTAGTGGAAGGAGAGGGGCTATTAGACTCCAATGCTGAATGAAAAAAAAAGAAAAAAACACCTTCCAAAATTCATACACTAGATGGTGGAGTACATAGTGCATAGTAGGGTAAAACATGGTAAGATGACCCCCACTCTAATTTTCTCTCTTGAACATAGACAGTACAAAAATCACAACTTTTAACTTTTAACTTTTTAAATTACTTTTAATGAAATGTAATGTAATTACGTCTAAATACATTTGTGATATTTAGTCAATAAAAACAGGTTAATTTTTCTAAATTTGTATCTCTGAAAAATAGTAATCTATGACATTGCATTATTTTGAATATTAATGTTTTTCATTATTAACTATTTTAATTGTAAACTAAAGAAGGCCCCAAGTAGCATGTTGTTAGATCTTCACTTTTAATTAAAACCTATCCACCTTATTCTTAAAGGAGAAGCTCACTTCCAGAATAAAAATGTACAGATAATTTACTCACCCCTTTGTCATCCAGGATGTTCATGTCTTTCTTTCTTCAATCGTAAAGAAATTATATTTTTTGAAAACATTTCAGGATTTTTCTCCATATAGTGGACTTCAATGGTGCCCCTGAGTTTGAATGTCTAAAATGCAGTTCAAAGGGCTCTAAATGATCCCAGCCGAGGAAGTGTCTTATCTAGGAAAAAGGATTGGTTATTTTGTAAAAACAATGACAATTTATATACTTTTTAACCTTAAATGCTTGTCTTGTCTAGCTCTGTGTGAACTCTGCGTACTCCGGTTCAAGACAGTTAGGGTATGTCGAAAAACTCCCATTTTCTCCTCCAATCTCAAAATCGTCCTACATTGCTGCAGAAGTACCGACCCAGTGTTTACAAAGTGAACGTGCAAAGAAGATTAAAAACAGCAATGTAGAAAAAATTTTGAAGTTGGAGATGAAAATGAGATAGGAATTTTTCGAAATACCCTAACTGTCATGAACCGGAGTACACAGAGTTCACGCAGAACTAGACAAAACGAGCATTTGAGGTTTAATAGTATGTAAATTGTAATTTTATTTTTCGAAAATAACCGAATGTTTCGCTAAATAAGACCCTTCTTCCTTGGCTGGGATCATTAAGAGCCTTTGAAGCTGCATTTAAAGTGCCTTTTGGAAGTTCAAACTCGGGGCACCATAGAAGTCCACTATATGGAGAGAAATCCTGAAATGTTTACCTCACAAAAACAATTTCTTTATGACTGAAGAAAAAAAGACATGAACATCTTGGATGACAAGGGGTGAGTAAATTATCTGTAAATTTTTGTTCTGGTGTAACAGTAAGTAAGTAAACTTCTCCTTTAAATGCAGAAGTAAGCCTATGGGCGAGACGTCCTGTTCATTAGCCTCTATAGGGAAATAACGAGAAGAATAACAACATGCAGTAAACAGTAAAACTGTTTGAACCACAACCCAGTATGTTCATAATTAAGATAATACATTAAAATACTATGGTAAGACACATCAATTTGCAATATCAAGCAGCAAAACGAGCTGTTTTGTACAGCTAAAAACAGCTGTATGTGGATAAGACCAGAAGCCACACCCATAAAATTGTTTTTTTTTTTTTACAAATTTATACTATTGTATAAATATTAATAAAAATGATATCAAAAGTTATTCATACATTCTGTAAAAGTTTAGCCAGGGGTGGGTGGGGAAGTAAGATGTCCTCTTTTTAATTATTTTACATTTTGTGCTATGGCAACTAATTTGGCAAATATGTTACAACAGACATTTTGCTAATGATGTTGCCAAAGTGCAACTTCTGAAAACAACAGTAAGGAGTGGGTTTGTTCTTTGCATTGTTGAAGCAGATAAAGGGTTGCTGCTTACTGTAGGCCGTGACAGGTGGAGAGAGCTGCCCACGACCTCTGAACTCCCCTCACTTGGCCGTGATAGTAACAGTGCTCTCCTCCCTGAAATCTCACACATATCAAACAATCACACACTGTATCAAAGTAAAATGATTACAGTGAATAGGCCTCAAATATGACAGTAACCACGGCAACATCCCCCATTAAAATTCATCAGATCACTGTACCAATGTCCATCAAACGCTTTAAGCATGCCCTTCTTCCTGTCTGGTGTGAAACATGTCCCTCCTTAAATCTGATATGTTTTTGAAAATGTTGCGTCTGATATATGATCACTTAAAGTAACAGCTACATCTTCTCGGTATGACACAGGATTTGAGGAATCATTCATCATGTCCGCAGCACAAAACAAATTTAAGAGCCGTGGGGTCTGTAAACGTGCGCCCACACACTTGAACGCGTGGGAGATGTTCATGTCAGTGGTGTGATTGGCGTATCTGAGGTACATTTTCAAATGTTGCTGGGATTCATTCTACCAGACTGGCTGTAGTTTTCTGCACTGCAGTCCTGGTTTCTGTGTCTTTGCTGCAGTGTAGTTGCTTAATGACTTCAGCTTCTCCACTCAATGCTTCATTCTTCCTGTGTGTGTGTGTGTGTGTGTGTGTGTCTCTCTCTCTCTCTCTCTCTCTCTCTCTCTCTGACTCAGTTGAACAAAGTGGACTAGAACTGTCTATAAGCAGTTGTCATAGCAACAACATTGTGATTGGTCAAATGCAGCTGACACTGAACAGGAGGGGCGGATGCTTTCCCAGGCTCCTTTGCTTTGCTGCATCAAAGTCGAGCGCTAAGAAAGGGAGTGGGTATATTCCCAGACCCACATATGATAGCAAAGTTGTTTCAATGAAAACTGGCACTGAACTACAGCTATTAAGGGATTTGTTAATTTCACATTGTATTATCGTATTCAAAAATCATTATGACCTTTATCTCTAATAAAAACTAAAAAAGCCATATTACCATGGAATTATGGTACATAATCCTGGTGGATCAAATATTAATAAACAAGTTTGGTCATTATGATATTGATCCCTATCAAAAACAGTATCAAGGGATACAAATAGAAATGGGATATAATTTTCCTTACCAGACTTTGAAAAGGTCGCCCATCCTTATCGAAGTGGCGTTCAACATAGTTAGACGACAAGAGATCACTGCAGACACACACACAGCATTAACATACTGCTTAGAGGGAATGAGAACATTTTGGTTTCTGCTAGTGAAATGTAAAAAATGTTTTTAAAAATTGTTCATAAAAACAGATTATTGCTTTACAAGAAAATATCATTTCATTCAATCTACTTTAAAACGTAATGTTTAATTCAGTGTGTTACTTGCTGTTTCTTTGTAATTATTGTGAAATTTACTAGCCATTTCTGAGTGAGAACAGTTTCAAAGTAAACCCTACAGGTTTTTTTTATAAGTGAGTGGGATTTTGAACATACTGATTGAGCTCCAGGTCTAAAACAAATGGGATTCCAAATGCCGTCACCAGGAATGAGATCTGAGCCAAATGAATAGGCTGAGAGAAAGAAGAACAGATACAGGCAGGTGGTTACATTATTAAAAAAATGAGCCATTCCTTATAACCATGTATTTCAAGGCATCTGAACACTGCTTTTTTCAGCTAATTTCATATGATGTGTAAATAGTTACATGCACATTAAAAGATTAAACAAATAAAGCATAAAATGTGCATGTTTGGCAGCATTTGATCAAAAGAAAAGGAATATTGTTTTCCTCAACAATTTATTATCAAAAGTCGCAGCAAATGTCTTGTGTTTCCACCAGCTGGTTTCAGTACTAGTGCATCTCATTCTCATGGACAAATCATGATTTGCCAGTTCTTTCTGTGAGATGTTACCTCAACCTTCCACCAAAACACTTGCAAGTTCCCAGACATTTCTTGGAAAACACGTGGTTTGCCACAGCAAGGACAGTCAGCTGTCCTTCTTCCTGTCTCCCTGTAGAACTGTCTTAGGTGCCTTAGTTTACGGACATTGCGGTTTATTGCTCTGACCACATCTGCAGTGCTCATGCCTCCCTGAAGCAGGACTACAGCATAATCACGCAGGTGAGCAGGAACCCGAGGCATCTTTCTTCTATAACATTTTTAAAACACCAGGTCTCTTTACTGTAAGTTATTGTAACTGTGACTTTAATTGCCTACTATAAACTGTTTTGTTAAACTGTTTATGGTTCATTCAGCAAGCATGGAAAACGTAAACCCTTTAAATATTTTCTCTGCAAGATCTGTAAAGTTTTGGATTTTAAAAATGACTTTAAAATAACCTGGAAAGGTCAGTGCTAATAGCCTCGTGGGCAGCACACACCAACATACAGCGCTGTTGCGCTACGGACGTCCCGAGTTTGAATCCCAACTCAGGGACCTTTCCCGATCCCGCCCCCATCTCTCTCCCATTTCGTTTCCTGTCACCTCTCCTCTGCCCTATCATTATAAAGGCAAAAATGGCAAAAAATAAATCTTAAAAAAAAAAAAAAAAAGTTTATATAACAGGGTTCCCCTTCAGTCGTTTCACTACGACGTTACATATGGGAACTCGCTTGAGAGTCCAATCATCTCTGAGCCTTATTCAAAAGGCCAATGAACATTGGCGAGTGGTATTTGCATGCCGAGCCACTCCCCCGTACATACGGGTATATAAGATGGCGGCGTGCAACCACTCATTCAGATTTTTGCTTTGGAGCCTCGTCTCTAGCCTTTAAAAAAAAAAAGAGTTCCTGTGAGTTCTCTCTCTCTCTCTGCTGGCGTGCTGCCAATACTAAAAGAGCTTCTCAAAAGAGCGTTTGGCAGCCGCCAGCGAGATCCTGCGGGCGGCCGTTTTCACGGCCAGAAAAGCCTCTTGCATTCCAGCGAGTCTCCCCGTTTGAGTGCACAGTTGTGCCGCGGTCCTCCCTGGGCAAACCGGGATCTAAAAGAGCTAATTTCTCACGGCTGTCGAGGGCATTTTTCCCGGGATGTCTCTCCGGCCGTGCGCTTCTCTATGCGGCAGTTTCCTCGCCTCGCTGGACGGACATGATCGCTGTCTCACGTGCCTGGGCCGAGAGCACGCTGAGGCATCGTTCACGGATGGCTCATGCGTTCATTGCGAGCGCATGACCATGGCCGCGTTAAGGTACCGCCGCTCGTTCGCGAGTCGGCTCCCCTCGTTGCCTTACGTTGAGCCGTCAAGGTTTTTCGGCGACCGTGGCGAGGCACTTGGGGGACCTACAGGTGACTGTGCAGAATGTTCCGCCGGCCAGCAAAGCCCCGCAGACTTCTGCATCACCGCGTGGTCCCGTTGAGTGGCCAGAGCAGTACACTTCCCCGCACGCCGGGCTGAGTGTCTCCTTTGGTGCTCCTCAGGAGGTAGAGATGTCTGCTTCAGCATCAGAGGGGTAGTCGGAAGGTGAGGCGGACGTCTCGGTGGGGCAGCGACCGCTGGGAGCCTGGCTTCAGCTTCCCAGCCTCTCGCAGTGGGTGATCCGGACGGTACGTCTCGGCTATGCGATTCAGTTCGCCAGGCGTCCGCCCAGGTACAGAAGCGTCCTTTCCACTTCTGTCCACTCGGACACACATGCCGCTGTCCTGCACGCGGAGGTTGCAGTCCTACTGGCGAAGGATGCAATTGAGCCTGTCCCTCCAGCCGAGATGAAGTCAAGGTTCTACAGTCCCTACTTCATCGTGCCCAAAAAGAGCGGTGAGTTAAGACCCATCCTGGATCTTCGAGCTCTGAATCGGTCCCTTCTCAGGCTGCCGTTCAAAATGCTCACGACGAAGCGCATGCTAACATGCATCCGTCACCAGGATTGGTTCGCAGCCATCGACCTGAAGGACGTGTACTTTCACGTCTCGATTCTACCTCGACACAGACCCTTCCTACGGTTTGCTTTCGAGGGTCGAGCGTATCAGTACAAAGTGCTTCCATTTGGCCTGTCCCTCTCTCCCCGTGTCTTTACGAAAGTCGCGGAAGCTGCCTTATCCCCCCTCTGGCGGATGGGCATTCGCATTCTCAACTATCTCGACGACTGGCTTCTCATAGCTCACTCGCGAGATGTGTTGTGCGAACACAGGGACCTGGTGCTCCGGCACCTCAGCCATCTGGGCCTTCAGGTCAACCGGGAGAAGAGCAAACTCTCCCCAGTGCAGAGGATCTCTTTTCTCGGCGTGGAGCTGGACTCGGTCAACATGACAGCCCGCCTCACCAACGAGCGCGCGCAGTCAGTGCTGAATTGTCTGAACTCATTCAGACACAAGACAGCGGTTCCTCTCAAAACATTTCAGAGGCTCCTGCGGCATATGGCAGCTGCGGCCGCGGTGACGCCGCTGGGCTTGCTTCATATGAGACCGCTTCAGCACTGGTTACACGATCGAGTCCCGAGATGGGCATGGCACCGTGGCACACTTCGGATTGGCGTTTCCCTGCAGTGTCGCCGCCTCTTCAGACCGTGGTCAGACCCGGCCTTTCTTCAGGCCGGAGTCCCTCTGGGACAAGTCTCCAGGCATCTTGTGGTTTACACGGATGCTTCCTCCACGGGTTGGGGTGCTGTATGCAACGGGCAAGCAGCTTCGGGCTCCTGGCAGGACCTCGACTGCAATGGCATATCAATTGCCTAGAGTTGTTGACTGTGCTTCTTGCGCTGCGTCGCTTCCGACCGATGCTGCGCCACAAGCACGTGCTTGTTCGCACCGACAGCACTGCGACCGTAGCCTATATCAACCACCAAGGTGGTCTTCGCTCCCGTCGCATGTCACAACTCGCCCGCCATCTGCTCCTGTGGAGTCAGACGTGGCTGAAATCGCTACGTGCCGTTCACATTCCAGGAGAACACAACCGTGCAGCCGACCAGCTCTCACGGCAGTCCACCCATCCTGGAGAATGGTGACTCCACCCCCAGGTAGTCCAGCTGATTTGGAGCAATTTCGGCAAAGCCCAGATAGATCTGTTCGCTGGAAGATCCCCTTGAGGAGAGACCTTCTTTCTCAATTTGGCACCCGCGTCCCGACCTATGGAACCTGCACGTCTGGCTCCTGGACGGGACGCGTCAGACCTCTCCGGCCTTTCACAGGCCGTGATAGATACTATCACTCAGTCTAGAGCTCCCTCTACAAGGCAGGCCTATGCACTGAGATGGGGTCTGTTCGTTGACTGGTGCTCCTCTCGTGGAGAGGACCCACAGAGATGTCCGATTGCAGTAGTGCCTCATGTGCTCCGCCCCCCCAACTCCTGCTTCAGTAACAACTGGCATCCCTGTGGGGTCCCCTATTGGCCCTCAGGGCATTGGGAAGGTTACGTTCATATCCATCTGCTGACACGTCCGCCTGTCAGCACGTGGGTCTGTGCGTAACGCGGCGTCAGGGTCGTGGCCTGTTCCATGGGTCTGTTCCCATATGTAACGTCGTAGTGAAACGACTGAAGGGGAACGTCTAGGTTACGTACGTAACCCTCGTTCCCTGAAGGAGGGAACGGAGACGTTACATCCCCTGCCACGACCCTACGTCGCGCTGACGCCGGGTTGCTACTCGGCTCCTCAGCAAAAACCTGAATGAGTGGTTGCACGCCGCCCTCTTATATACCCGTATGTACGGGGAGTGGCTCGGCATGCAAATACCACTCGCCAATGTTCATTGGCCTTTTGAATAAGGCTCAGAGATGATTGGACTCTCAAGCGAGTTCCCATATGTAACGTCTCCGTTCCCTCCTTCAGGGAACGAGGGTTACCTACGTAACCTAGACGTTACTAGGTCTGCAAACAAAACTAGTCCAATAAGTAATAAAGAAAAAAAAACAGCCCAATGATCCTATCCCAAATATCAAAACTCAAAATATGCCACTCCTTTATCTAAAATAAGTATTTTACAGTCACTGTTACTATATGCATTCTACACAATTTCACTTTGAAAACCACTATATGTGACCATGGACCATAAAACCAGTCATAAGGGTCAATTTTTTGAAATTGAGCTTTATACATCATCTGAAAGCTGAATAAACAAGCTTTCCATTGACGTATGGTAGGATAGGACAACATTTGGCTGAGATACAGCTATTTTAATATATGGAATCTGAAGGTGCAAAAAAAAAATTTTTTTGAGAAAATCACCTTTAATGTTGTCCAAATAAAGCTTTTACTAAGGCATATTACTAATAAAAAATTAAGGCATAAAAGAAAAATCCATCATTTTGACCCATACAATAGTATTTTTGGCTATTTCTACAAATATACCCCAGCGACTTAAGACTGGTTTTGTGGTCCAGGGTGACATATAGTATAATCATCATAAACACGTCCTGTTTTCATAAAAGAGCTGACAGGAACTCAAAAGCTCTCAAACAGTGCCAAATTACCATCTAGCACAGTTTTTTGTTAATAGAATCAGTGTTATCATCAATAAAATGAGAAATATAATAGTAAATATTTCAATATAAAAATTTCAGTCAAACAATTTATGCGATATGTCAAACCTTTAACTCAGCGTAAATACTGTAAAAGTGTACAGTAGTGTTCAAATTTACTGTCACGCATTTATGGTACTACAATTTTATGTAATTTCTATTGTAACTTATATGTCATGTATTAACTTTATTTGTAATTACACATTTGTAATAATGAAGTTCTAAATTAGTAAATTTAAAATTTACTACATTTAAAGGAGACCTATTATTACCCTTTTTACAATATGTAATATAAGCAACCCATGCTCATGAAAATATATGCCTCTTTATACATTTCTACAACACCGTAATTACATACCTTATTGCATGCTTTGCTGTAGAGAGTGTGAGAGAGTGGTGCTAAAACACGTTCAATACGTGACACTGATGTTTTAATTACGTTGCTACAGGCACGTATTACTGCAATTTTTTTCTCTATTCAAATATCCAGGGCATGTCGCTAAAGGTTAATGCTCTTGAAAATATCCCCTAAACCAACCCAACCCTAATGCATCAACAAATGCAAACACATTTGTTGATGCAGATTTAAGTTGTTTTGTCAACGCGTATTGTTTCATGGGGTTCGTACCAGAGCTCTTCATCACTGAAGTACACCGATGTATCACGTGAGTTACTGAGCAAACCTGCTGAATTAAAAAACTCATGCATATGAAGCTGTATATGTGACAACAACATTCAAAAGTATCAGTTTTTTAAATCGCGCAGAATGTTAACATTTTTTTGAAGCCATAGCCTAATATTCTGCAAGTAATTGTGAGTAAATTAGGCTTTATTAATCTAAACTCTGTACCTGTAAACCATACTTGTTATGAAAAGGAATAAGTGTTGTCGGGGATTTACTGCCTGTGTTTACTGTTGTAACAGTAGGAACGAGACGAGAGACGAGCGGATCCAAACGCAAACTTTTATTAATGGGACGAGACATAGACATGGTCAAAGGCAGGCAGGGTCGAACAACAGCAGACAGGTGTATGGACGGCAAGACAAGAGTAATCCGTGACGGGCAAGGGTCAATCGGCGGCGAACGTAATCCAATGGGCGAGGCAATAGAATGGTCAGACAGGCGAGAGATCCGATAGGCAGACAACGTAACGGACTAAACGAAACAACAAGGCAAAACAAGAACACTAGACACAGGGGAAACTCGGAGAAACGCTTAGTATGAATGTAAACAGTTCAATACTCGGCGAAGAGTGACAGGAAGGCCGGGGCTTATATACTGTCTCTGATTGGGCGCAGGTGGTGGGAGCAGTGGCTGATGGATAATGTAGTCCGGAGTGTAAAGCAACAGTCAGAGTGTGTAAACAGAGGGAGAGCGACATCTGGTGGTGAGCGGTCCGCAGCTCACCGACCAGATCCGTAACATAGCCCCCCCCCAAAGAGCGGCTTCCAGACGCTCCAACAGAACAACAGTCCATGGGAGTGGTGGGGCGGGAGCGAGACAGGGCAAGGGCTGGAGGACCAGGGCCCTGCGGAGGACCCGGTGATTGAGACGGGACCGGCAGAGCAGGAGCCCACCCGGGTGCAGCTGGAAGCGGAGCAGGAGGCACAGAAGCCCTCCAGGGCGGTGCCGGATGAGGAGCCCTCCAGGGCGGAGCCGGAGGCAGGGCATGAGGCGCAGGAGCACTCCAGGGCGGAGCCGGAGGCGGAGACATAGACATGGTCAAAGGCAGGCAGGGTCGAACAACAGCAGACAGGTGTATGGACGGCAAGACAAGAGTAATCCGTGACGGGCAAGGGTCAATCGGCGGCGAACGTAATCCAATGGGCGAGGCAATAGAATGGTCAGACAGGCGAGAGATCCGATAGGCAGACAACGTAACGGACTAAACGAAACAACAAGGCAAAACAAGAACACTAGACACAGGGGAAACTCGGAGAAACGCTTAGTATGAATGTAAACAGTTCAATACTCGGCGAAGAGTGACAGGAAGGCCGGGGCTTATATACTGTCTCTGATTGGGCGCAGGTGGTGGGAGCAGTGGCTGATGGATAATGTAGTCCGGAGTGTAAAGCAACAGTCAGAGTGTGTAAACAGAGGGAGAGCGACATCTGGTGGTGAGCGGTCCGCAGCTCACCGACCAGATCCGTAACATAGCCCCCCCCCAAAGAGCGGCTTCCAGACGCTCCAACAGAACAACAGTCCATGGGAGTGGTGGGGCGGGAGCGAGACAGGGCAAGGGCTGGAGGACCAGGGCCCTGCGGAGGACCCGGTGATTGAGACGGGACCGGCAGAGCAGGAGCCCACCCGGGTGCAGCTGGAAGCGGAGCAGGAGGCACAGAAGCCCTCCAGGGCGGTGCCGGATGAGGAGCCCTCCAGGGCGGAGCCGGAGGCAGGGCATGAGGCGCAGGAGCACTCCAGGGCGGAGCCGGAGGCGGAGCAGGAGCCCTCCGGGGCAGAGCCGGAGGCTGAGCAGGAGGCGCCGCACTAGGCGGAGCGGTCCTCCGGGGCGGAGCAGGAATCCGCGTCACGGTCTGGGACCTGGGGAGAGCAGGGACAGAGAAGGCAGACAGAATAGGGGGAGAAGGTGCAGCAGCCCTCCATGGCGGAACAGAAGGCAGAGCAGGAGGCGCAGCAGGCCTCCGGGGCGGAACAGGAGGCGCAGCAGCCCTCCGGGGCAGAACAGGAGGCTGCGTCATAGACTGGGACCTGGGGAGAACAGTGACAGAGGATGTAGACAGGAAAAAGGGAGAAGCAGAGAGTTTAGCGGTTAACGCCCCCTCCATAAGAGGTTCTACGGCAGGTGCCGACACCTCTGGAGGCATTGGCGCAGCTTCTCCGATGGGGAAGGCCTCTGGAGCAGACTTGAGACCAGACGGGAGCTCTGGAGCAGGCTTGAGACCAGACGGGAGCTCTGGAGCAGGCTTGTGAACTGATGTGGCCACTGGAGCTGATTTGTGAACAGACGTGGCCTCAGGGGCACAGTGTGCAGCCCACACACACCAAATGGCAACCGCCATTAAAGGAAGAGCAGCAGCGGGAGGTTGTGGTGGATCCAGTACGCTGGCTATCATGATAGGCCGTGATCTTAGGATGTCTGACGAGATGTGACTTGGCTTAGGGTCGTCGGACGGGGCATGACCTGACTCTGGGCCGTCAGACGGGGCATGGTAAGGCTCTGGGTGGTCAGACGAGACATGACGTTGCTCAGGACGGACCGACGAGACGTGACTTGGTTTGTGAAGTCCAGTAGTGAGTTGACTTGGTTTGTGGTGACCAGTAGTAACATGACTTGACTCAGGAACAACATGACTTGACTCAGGGACAACAGCGGTAACGTGACTTGACTCGTGAGGAACAGTTGTGACTTGGCTTGACTCGTGGGGCACAGCTGTGATTTGGCTTGATTCGTGGAGAACAACAGCTGTATCTTGGCTTGACTCATGGAGAACAGCAGCTTTGGTTTGACTTGACTCGGGGACCACGACTGTGACTTTGCTTGACTCAAGAACCACGGCCTTGACGTGACTGGACTTGGAAGCTTGACCGGACTTGGAAGCTACAGCTGTAGCCTGACTTGACTCTGGAGCAGCGGCTGAAGCTTGACTTGGCTCTGGAATAACAGCAGCAGCTTGACTTGGCTCATGAGGAACTGCTATAACCTGGCTTGGCTCATGGAGATCCGCTGTACCGGGACTTGATTCGTGGGGAACAACTGTGACTTGGCTTGACTCTGCATCTTGACTTGACTCAGGGGTAGCCGCCGCAACATGAAGGAGCGCCACTTTAGCTGCCCATACAGTCATTAGGGGCGTGTCCAGCACATGGGCCATCATAACCACAGGTGGCGTCCGGATGCTGACCACAGGTTCTGGACTGGCAGCCATATTGTGGAGTGGCTTGGAGATGGTGGCCATCTTGTGGAGTGGCTTGGAGACGGCGGCCATCTTGTGCAGTGGCTCTGGCGTGGCGGCCATCTTGTGCAGTGCAGACTCGGGCGTGGCGGCAGCCATCTTGCGTGCAGACTCGGGCTCAGGAATGATGGCTGTAACTTGACTTGAGACAGAAGCGGCAGCTGTAATTTGACTCGACACAGGAACCACAGTAATAGCGTGACTTGACACTGGAAACACAGCTTTAACTTGACTTGCCTTAGGAAGAACAGCTCTGACTTGACTTGGTGCAGGAAACACAGCTCCAGCTTGACTTGACATCGGAACAGTAGCTGAAATCTTGCTTGACTCAGAAAACACAGCTGCAACTTGACTTGACTTGGAAACTTGACTTGACTCAGGACATGCAGCTGCAACTTGACTTGGCTCTGGTATGGCAGCTGTGACGTGATGGAGCCCAGTCATCGCCGCCATTAGAGCAGCGCTATCTGCAGCCGTTGTCATAGCTTGAACGCGCTCCTGCACGACCGCCATTTCACGAGCGATCCAGGCGGCAAATGTGTTTGTGGGATCGTGCTCCGGCAAGACTGTCAGTCTGCGAGTGGAATGCGCGGTCGCCATTACCGCGTTGTCGCGTTCCCTCTCTGCGACCCCCACAGTGAATGTCGAACCCACACACATAAGAGCAAAGTTAATAAATGCTGCTAGTGAAGAGCGCGGACCCTCGCGTCTCAGTCTCGTCCTCAAGTGCTCGTTAGCGCCGTCACAAAAAAAATCTCAATTATAGTAACGTTACAGTCCGGTAGGGTGGAATAATTAGCAAAAACTAAAAACTCACGGGTGTACTGCTCGAGTGAGCGTGGTCCTTGTTTGATCCGAAATAGAGTCCTGTCGGTGTCCATATCTGCAGAATGTCCGGGTGTAAAGCTGCTGGATCCTTTTGTGGCCGAGTATTCTGTAACAGTAGGAACGAGACGAGAGACGAGCGGATCCAAACGCAAACTTTTATTAATGGGAGGAGACATAGACATGGTCAAAGGCAGGCAGGGTCGAACAACAGCAGACAGGTGTATGGACGGCAAGACAAGAGTAATCCGTGACGGGCAAGGGTCGATCGGCGGCGAACGTAATCCAATGGGCGAGGCAATAGAATGGTCAGACAGGCGAGAGATCCGATAGGCAGACAACGTAACAGACTAAACGAAACAACAAGGCAAAAAAAGAACACTAGACACAGGGGGAAACTCGGAGAAACGCTTAGTATGAATGTAAACAGTTCAATACTCGCCGAAGAGTGACAGGAAGGCCGGGGCTTATATACTGTCTCTGATTGGGCGCAGGTGGTGGGAGCAGTGGCTGATGGATAATGTAGTCCGGAGTGTAAAGCAACAGTCAGAGTGTGTAAACAGAGGGAGAGCGACATCTGGTGGTGAGCGGTCCGCAGCTCACCGACCAGATCCGTAACAACTGTGTTAATTTTAACTGGAAACTGCAGTAATTCATCGATATGGGTAATTGTTTTCAGTTTTGCAGAAATGTATATAGAGGCACGTAATTCTAATGAGCCATCTGTGGAATATAAGTGTCAGGTGTCCCCAAAATGTGAATTTTCAGCTCAAAATACCCCACAGACCATTTATTATATCATTTTAAAAAATGGCTATTTTGAGTGGAAGCAGAAACATGCTGTTTTCGTGCATGGTGCTTTAAATGCAAATGAGCTGCTGCTCACCGCACCTTTTTTCAGAATAGGGTTGTGCCTTTACAGCTTGTACATCAGATACTCTGCTGAAAAAAAACATCTGCTTGGTTTTAATTATTATGTCTATCATGCTCAAAAATCATGCATTTTAAAGACATATTAGTTTCAACTTCTGATATACGGTTTTCTAAACGCACACATCTGAAGCACGCGCGCAGAAAGCGGCTGTCACGCGGCACGTGAGTGCTAAACTAAGTTCTCTTTCATGTCTTATTACGCTTAAACTGTCAAATACACAAGTATATGTTAAGTTACAAAAACACTGAATTTTTGTGTATGTCTGTGAAGGTAAACAGCTGGAAAAGAAATTGCATGTTTATGTTACATCTGTGTGGCAGCACTGTAATATACAGTAAAAAAAATCGATAAATTCACTGCTCTCTTGTCTCCTCCTGAGGCTGGGACTCTAAATTATGCTCTGTGCTCGTCTGTTCAACCAACAACCGAACAGTTAGCATGCTGTGCTCAAACTTCCGCGATGGTGTTAGAACTTGTACACTTTTGTCGCTTGCGAAAACCCAATAATATTATAATAAGATCCCCTTACTATGTCGCGGAGGAGCGAAATCTGAGGGGCTCGTTTTTTCACAAGTTTTCAGAGAAAAGCTTACCAAAAAAATTTACTGGGTTGTTCTTTTTCACATTTTCTAGGATGATAGATGCATCAGGGACCTGATTATAGCACTTAAAATACTATGCATGACCACATTCTACATCCGTAATCCTACCCAATACATAAACTTAACAACTACCTTACCAATTATTAATATGCAGCAATTCAGAAGTTTATTGAGGTGGTTAATGGTTAATGGTTTGACAGACAAGGCAGAGCAGGTTACTTTAGGTATGAAACAAATTCTTTCAAAATTTCTCTTTTTTTTAAGAAATTCAAACAATAAATACAATTTTGTGGCTTTTTAATGTGTAGTGACAGATCGCTGTAGCGCCTCAGTTTAAGTGGCACATGAACCGATCATCTCTTCCTGAATGAACATCAGAAGTTGTCTTGTTTCAATCACAGAAAGATGTCAGTACACACCACTTTTCAAGTTCAACTCCATTGACGTCAGTCTACTCTTGCCTGGTTTGTTTGTCAGACAGAAATGGAAGATTTGGCATTGATATCAGTCAGATCGCCTGTCAATCAAACTCAATGTGAAGGGTCAAACTTGCTGTATTAAACATGTATACGTCACTTTGGATAAAAGCATCTGTTAAATTAATAAAAGTAAATGTAAAAATGTAAAGTGGAGTTGTGTATGTAGAACGTTCCAAATCAGTCACTGCTTAGGATTGATTTCAGTTTGGATGCTGCTTTAGTTGCAGCGAGTTGCCAATTTCTACTGACAGAGATCATTCTGCTGGTGGGTGATACAGTCCCTCTGACACCACACCAAAACAAGAGCTCCTACTAGAAACCAACAACAACTGAATCAGTTTTCAACAAACAAATATTTGTCTTTTTAATCTTCCATCAAAATGTAACTTGCCCTGTCTCTGCAGCTTCACTGTTTTAAATCGACATTAAGCCTGTCCCTCCAACCACTTGGCACAGACAATGCATTTTTTAAAATTTTATGCCTTTATGAGAAAGAAGAGTGAAGATTTTGACAGGGAAGTGGAGGGAGAGAGAGGAAACAGGTGTACAGTACAGATTCAGACAGGAGTCGTCGGGTCTAGTGCCTGAAGGACGGTCACGTAGAGTTGTCGTGTGCTCTGCACCAGTGTCAGGTGAGGCAGCTCAAGGTTATGAGGATATAAAATGGCCTTTGACAGACAGGTGGTATATATTGCACCCCTGGTTACAGGAGACGAACGGTGTGGGTGTGAAATGCGATCACCTTGCAATAGTTGCAGTCGAAGGCATGAAAACGAATACCTGTCCCAATGCAAGAAGCGGGGAGTGCATCCACACTCATTTATTGTACAAAATGAATCATTCAAAAACTCAAGTCTCGCACTGTACAGTAGGTTAGATCAAATACAGCCAGGGATGGGTAGATTGTAAAACAATACTTTATATTAAAGCAAATAAATGCTCAGGACCTCCTCGTAAAGCCAATTTTGCGATAACAACCGGATGGCTGTAGACATTACATTGAATTATTACACAGCTATAAGATATTGATTGAAGTTAAAATATTTTATTAGCTCAGTAATAAACTCTTTGCTTCCACAAAGAAAAAAAAAGGTCCCAGCAGTTCCCTTTGATAATTTTAAGTTTTTGCAGGCAAGTGGCTGGACACCAGAAGTTTACTAAGTTTAATAAGAGTTTTCACATTTAAAGAGATCTGTAATTTTTATCTATATGTGAAAATGCCTGTTTGGCTGGTCGACTGGGTGGTTGAGTACAACAGCATAAACACAGGAACTGTGTGTTTTCAGGTAAACTATAGAAAACAGTGTCTGATTCACAAAATATGCTTGTAAACCCAGCAATAAGGTATTGTACCCCCCTGGTGTACAGAACTGATGGTTTAAAACCATACATCATTGTATATAATTAACACAGAATCCATGCAGTTGCAATTTCACTTGGATTATAATAGAAAAATATATAATTAAATATGTTAAACAAGGATTTGAACCCCAGTCCCCTTGCATACTAAAGGTGCGGTCACATTTAGTGTTGTTCAGTGAATTTGCACAGGTGAAATCCACACAAATAGGATTTCACTTGAGGGCAAAAGATTTGCGTTACAAGTCCTTACATTATTGACAACAGACTCTTTGCCGGTGAAATTTCACCAAATATTGCTAATGTGATCGAACCTTAAAAGACCCAAAAATGCAAAGATATTTGAGTTTGTTTATTCATCAGAACATATTTGGACAAATGTAGCATTACATCCCATGCTTACCAGTGGATCCAGTGGATCACACTATAATGCTCAAGTAGTCAACAAGACGTTTGTCAGTCAATAAATTAATGTCTTGTGAAGTGAAAAGCTCCTTGTTTGTTAGAAACAAATCCATGATTAAGGCATTTTAACTTTAAACAGTCACTTCTGGCCAATATAGTCCATAATCCATAAACAACACTCCCTCCAGTGGAAAAGTCCATCCCCTGTTGTCCTCTCACAAAATCCACCAACATGTGTGTTTTGAACTGTTTTTACTTGTAAAAAGTGCATTTCTGTGCATATGTCTCTCCTGATTCAGACAATATGACTTTTTCACTGGAGAAAACAAAATCATCAATAGAAGACTTTGTATTTTAGCCAGAAACGGTTTGAAGTTAAAACATCTTAAAATGTCTTAATGATGAATTTATTTATTACAAACACACAGCTTTTTACTTTACAAGGTTATTGTGATATGTTTACCAGCTGTTTGATCTCTTATTCTGATGGCACCCATTCACTGCAGAGGATCCAAGTGACGTAATGCTAAATTTGTGTTTGAAGAAACACAATCTTAGATAGCCAAAGAATGAGTACTTTTTCATTTTTGGCTGAACTATTTCTTAGGAAGAGGGACTGTCATTGGTGTCAAAAATTACATGCACGACGCTAATTGTAATCAATAACATCAGCAATAACAATTCAGCAATATCTCTACCAATAACAGCAATAATCAATAACAGTAAAAAAAAAAAATCAATGTTCAACCTCACAAATGAACAAACAACTATGATGGTCAGACCAAAACCAGTAAATTTCAGTTAACTAAACAATAGGAACAAAACAATATGTGCACTCCTGATGCAAAAGGTAAACAGAAATGTGCAAAAACTGCTTGTCACTGGGGCAGTACCCTCTAATGGCATATTTAGCTCTAAAATGTTGCCTCTTTGATACTGTATCATATAATGTCCATAAGGTAATGTCCTGCCTTCTTCTGGAACTATTTTTGTCAGTGGATAAAAAAAAAATGCAGAGAAACTGAAATATGGTATTTGATTACTAATTGTAATAATTATTCAGTATCATTAAGGGGTGGTTAAAAAAAAAAAAACATCAAATGAAAATTCTGTCATCATTTACTCATTCTCATGTCTCTCTAAACCGACAAGTCACTTGTTCATCTTCGAAACAGAATTTTATTGAAACCAGATTTCTATCCCTCCACTGGAAGTCCATAACCAAAACTTTGATGATTCAAAAAGTTAATAAAAACACTGTAAACATAATCCAGATGAATCAAGTGGTTTAATCCAAGTCTTCAATCACTTTATGTGATGATTTAATTTAGGCTTTTATTCATATATTCACACACAGATCAATGCACAAGCATAGAGCACATTGTATATGGTCAATGGAGACTCAAACAAAAACCTGTGAAGTTTGTTTTCATGTGTCAAAGAAGTATGGTTGACTGGTTCCTTCAGTAGACCACTCAAATCATATGAATTACATTAACTGGATTTTTTTTTTTTTTGATTACATGGATTTTTAATTGAAGGGACAGAAATTTCTCAGGTTTCAGGTTTCAAGATGTAAACGATGACAGAATTTTAATTTTTGGGTGAACTAACACTTTACAGATTCAGTCTATTCCAACACTGAGACAGACCCGTCTACTCTTCCCCCAACTGTTAATATTCCACCCTTCTCTACAGTAAGAAGCCAATATTACATTAAAGTATACATTTACAAGTAGAACCTTTAATGTGCACTTTACCCCTCTGAAAAGGGCTCAGCGCCAATTCTCTCTCAGCTCTATATTCTTCATGACAGATGGGGTTTGGAAGAAAATTGCTAAGAATGTTATTTATCAAGCACATGGTTATGATATGGGCAGTCAAATGCAATGATTTAGGGATCAATTAAAAATAAAACCCAACATATCAGTAAATTATTCATTTGAATATTAGTGGGAGATCTATGTCTATGGCAGTTACAACAATAGGTTATCATTTTATTAAATTTTGGGATTAGACGCGATAGTATTTGGCAGATTCATAGATTTTTGTACATGTGGAACCTTGGAATACATCTAGTGTAGGCCCAGATGGGGAGCTGAGCACAGAGCTGAGAATATTACACTGCTATTGGCAGCGAGACACATCAAAATAATCAAAATATTTCGTTAAAACACACTAAACGCCACAAAACTTTAATTTTCAAATCATGGCCTCTTTAAAGGGGTCATCAGATGCCCATTTTCCACAAGTTGATATGATTCTTTAGGATCTTAAAGAAAAGTCTGTAATATACTTTGGTTAAAAATTCTCAATGGTTGTGTAAAACAACACCCTTTTTACCTTGTCAAAATTATCTCTGCAAAAATCATCCATTCTGAGGGATTGTTCCTTTAAATGCAAATGAGCTCTGCTCACCCCGTCCCTCTCTTCTCTCTGCTGCTCTAAGAGATTGTTTACTTTATCTACATTTAGCGCGAAACTTGCTAACTAGTATGTTATTAGGAAAGGTGATTGCAGAGATTCATAAAAAAAAAAAAAACGTATACTCCTACTGTAGGTGAAGCTGGATCACGAATGATTTGTGCAAACATAGATGCATTTAAGTAGATCGGGAGGCACATTCCCTTCACAAACAAATATAATCCACTGCATCTTCAGTGGCTCAGATGTCGGTAGTAAATGACGACCACTATGTTCATTATTACATCCAGCAACACAACACCTCAATCGCTCAATCAGAGATATTCTTGTCTAACTTACATCCCTGCTCCTGCATCGAAAAAATGGAGGTCGGACTGTTACAACTGATCTGAGACGCTCATGTCAATCAACTATCATGGGAGTGGCCTCTGTTGGTGTGACGCCACACCAACAGACATCTGAGAATGGCTCGATTTGAAAAAGGGGATATTATTTTATTTTTACAGAATTAAAAAACACTTTTCTATCCCTAGAGGCCATGAAAGTGGATGTATTTGTAAATGGCCAAAAAAAAAATCAATCAGCTTGTTGTCAAGATGGCAAATGTACTGCCTACATTATGTACAATTAACATTCAAGAAGTTTTCATCAAATGCAGTAGTACTCTGATGGCACACAAATTCGGACTCTGCAGGTAGTTAGAAGGAATAGGGGTGGAAAATAGAAGAGCTTGGTGACATTAGCCAAAGAACAAAGTAAATTCACAGAGGGACCAAGTTATTATATTTTGATGAAAGTTTAGGAACAAAATAGATGCTTGTTTTTCACATGTACTGTATCATTGTTAGACCAGGAACACGTGCATTAGAAAGCAAAAGGGGTCGATTTTGATTTCATGTATCAGTGGAAAGTCACTCACATGCGCTCCATCAGCATCAATCTTTACTAGAGTACCCAAGTGCCCGTGCGGCAGCTCCTCCTCCGCGTCAGTGCGCTGCAGCAGTCGCTGAGGCTGCGTGAGCTCCTCCGCATACGCGTTCTGTTCGCGTCCCCGTTCCGCTCCGTCCCGCTTGATGCTGCTGCCCCAGCCTTTCAATATAGGACACATTCATAAAAACTGTAAGACTATGTCAAAGCCATGATTCTATGTTTTAGTAATTCCTATGCGTCTACAGCCACACACTCTATCTAGCCTGCGGCATCACTGCGTATTCTGGCGCGACACTGAAAATTCACAGCCATGCCCGTGATAGAAAACGGGGCCATCCGTAAAATGAAGAAATCGCTGCACCTGTTGGCGCACATCATACATAAATAGCTACACCGATGGAGCTTGTACTAATATCACGAACCCGCTCCTAACGAGGCAATCGTCGCTCACCTGTCACGGCGAGTCGCGCGGTGACCGCAGCCCACAGGAGGAGGCAGCGCGTCGCCAACATGATCACATACTCCTGCGGCTTCAACCGGAGCAAAAAGATGCAAAACGCGACATTTACCGCCTCATCCCGTTTCGCGGCGATGTTGAAGTCACGAGGAAGACGTTAAGGGCATCCGTGGAAAACAAGCAGACGCTGATGGAAAAGACTTAAGAAAGTATCCGCTTGCGCGAGGCGCCGTGATGTCTGCTTATATCGCTCGTGTGTCTAGCGGTCAGAGATTGCGGGTGGAATTCATGTTGGAATTGAAACGCTCCTTCTGCGGGACTCCCACCCGCACCTCCTCCCACTCTCCTCTCTTCTCCTCCCCTTCACTTCACACCGCACTCACATGCAGCATCAGATATTCCACTTCTGTAACCTGGAACAAATATCACGTTTTAAAAAAAAGACACAATAAATATTATACACAGCATTTACATAAAATGTAGTATAACTGCAAAAACTGCAAAATGTAAAATATACAATTGAATTCAATTTAATATCATTATTATTTTATTTAAAATATAGGCGGATATATATCATAATTACAAAACAACTGTCAAGCACAACAGCGCGCATAGTATGAATTTTTAAGTAGTTTAAGAGTGAAATATGTCTCCATGTGTTTTGTGTCCTGGAGAAAACTCAACGTCATCAGAGAGATAAAAGCATATCAAATATTCCCGTCCTCAGCAGTACCTCTCATGCCTGAGGACTAAATCGATCCGTACTAATCTTTAGTTACTCATAAAACAATGATTTGCCTATCTCCAACTCTAAAGCATTCATAGACTAGTGAACACATTATTCAGGGAACATGGAAAAGACATGAATCCGATGGGAGAGAAGTTGCATATGTAGCATAAAAAAATCTGAACTATGGCTAATGGCATGCTACCTATTTATATATTTTTAAATACATTTTAAAACTAGTTTGTGAAGGAGTATGCAGTATGCTTATCATTTTAAAAGTATAGCATAGTATGGTAAGAGTGGTTTTAAGTTAAAAATTAGAAGGTCTTAACTATACATTGTCTGATCAAACAAGGAGTCAAAAATTAAATGTTTAAAACCACTGACTGGTTGTGTCTCATTCATCACATTTGAAATGGAAGGTCATGATAAGTGCATGACTGAATTACATGATAATTAAACGAATTTTGATATTATTACCATATCACAGGTTTATATATAACAGAAATACCAAAAACATTCATTTTAATAATCACAGAATTTTATTTTACAAAAGAAAACATTTTAACTATTTAAATGATTACAGCAAAAAAATAAAATAATAATAACAACAATGAAATCAAAGCTGACTTGACATTGCCCTAACAGCTCCTTCAACATAATAGACCTACTCATATCAAAATAAAAGACCCTTGGAAAGAAAAAAAGAAAGAAAGAAAGAAAGAAAGAAAGAGGGGTGCATTTCCCAAGTCCCAAGTTCCATCGTTACCAATACATTTCAACGAAACTTGCGATTATAGTTAGCTAGCGATGCTTTTGGGAAATGCACCCCAGACTACCAAAGGTCAGGGGATAACTTAATTCCAAACAAGTCAATGCTTTACCTAAAGAAGCACACAAACTGACCATTTATCTTAGCAGATTTTAATGAGCATGCACACAATTCAGTAGTGCTAAATAAGCATCTAGACTGGAAGTAAACAGCTTTTAAAATACAACTGTACAAATATCAAAACAATATTTCATGATAAAGTAAAATAACAATAATAAACATTTATTTCAGAACTCCACATTTATTCAGTTTTGTCTTAAAACACATAGAACTGTCCTAAGGCCTTCATAAAGCTAACTTCCTGTGTTTATGGAAAATCATCCAAGCGCAAGATTTGACTTATTCTACATTGACATTAGTGGAACGAGCTCTATATCCTTTCAGAACTTCTGTAATGCCCAAAGTTCTGACACTAAAAGATGAAATAAAACATTAATTGATATCAATTAAAACACTGCCCGTTATACCAATCATGCCGCCACATCCACTAATGCACATTTACAGGAAATCTGAAAGGTCTTTTAAAATTACCTCAAGACCTTCATAGGACATTTTTACCTTCACAGTGTATATTATCCTGCATGGTCTACAAAAGCCACCACAGCATTGTTCTACCATCAACACTGCCTCTAAACTGGATAGAGGCCAGACACAGCACTTAAACTAATTAGATAATGGCCCTCCAGCAAAGCCTCATTAAATTCTCAATACTAGCACATGTTCCCGGATATTTCTGCTAAAAAGTCATGGTCAACACTCAGGGCAAGAGACAGCCATAGGAGAAGTCATGGAGGTCACTCAAAGAGAAAAGCATGAAATGCTTGCCAGCTGTTAATTAAAACTAATTGTTTTTCATGGAGTGGAATGGAATGGAGTGTTCAATATTCTTAAAAATAGTTTTAGTCTTCAAATAGAATGTGAATAAAAAAATTATTTATACATTAGCTGCAGAGTTAATCACACCTCTATTAATTAAATCTTCCTCATGAAAAACAAACAATTCATTCTTCAATAGGTCTTATTTCACAATAATGGTGGTAGTCATCTTGTAGAATTGAAAAATGAAGAGTACGGAGAATGGAGAATGAAGAACTGCTTTAGGATTAAATTCATCAATAGCCACAATTGTCAGATTGGTGCACCTTCAATCCCAATGATATGAATCAAGAGGGTTGCAGTATGGAGCACAACCGTGATGTATAACTCCCATCCTGCATGCCAGTGTGTGGCTTTTGTAATAACAAACCCAGGTCATCATGTCCCCCTTTAGCTTGAAGAGGAACTCCAGCCGCAAACCACGACAAGAGGCCAGAATCCCAATCTGACTCGGAAGAGGCCATGGACCACGTGAGGTTAGGTAGGAGAGCAGATTCAATGCAAACAGAAGCTCCAGAGTGCGACAAGAACGAGCTGTTTGAGGCTTTACTGACTGATGTATGGGATGCATCTTCTGGCGTCTGGAAAAAAAAGGGTAACAGTTCTGGAGGATCATGAAACTGATGGCACTCAAGCTGATCGTCTTCGTGGAAAAAAGTAACCAACTGAGGAGGGTCCAAATCAGCTGAGTAAGTGGTTATTTGGGTTTGCACTGGATCTTTGATTGGAGGCAATTTATGTGACTGCTTAACACTGGGTTGATTTGCAGCATTGTCCTGTTGGTCAACTTGATGAGGCAAACAGTGGTTACTTGGAGTAAAATACTTTAGGGAAGGCCGCATTGGGATCTGATTCACAAGAGATGATTCATTCAGTGATGATTCATGGGTTGCTAGTATGCTACCTCCACTTTGATTATTCACCTCCATTGTAAAATTCACCTTGGAGATTGGTAAACATGACAAGGTGGAAAGTACAGATGAGCATTGTCTTATCCAGGGAGCACTGCAAACCCCCTGAACTGGGTTTGGCTTTTCACTTTGACGGATCTTTCTTCTCTTGGCAAGCTTTGGACTTGGAGTGAAGGACCTGCAGCGCTTTTTCAAGTTAACTATAGAAAATGGGTAATCTGACAAGTGTGGAAATGGCAAAAAATGCGGAAATGAAAAGTAAGAGATGCCAAACTCTGGGGTCCCAACAATACCTTGGGCTGATTTCAGTGATTGTTTTGTTGAAGGCAACATTCTATGGTCCAACACAAACTGGCCACCACTTTCAGAATTACCATCTTCACATTGCTGGACTAGCATTTTAGGGCTGTTTGAGCACATTTTTACAGCTTGATCCCAATCATGTTTTTGATTTTGAGAGATGGCTGTGTTAGGAATACCACCCATGAGACCACTTTGCATATGCAAAACATGTAGATCATGACTGTCTTCACATTGTTCCTGAGCTTCAGGAACATTTTTAACACAAGAGATGGTGCATGGGATTTTGTTGTCTCCGAAAGAGCTTAGAGTGGCCATTTTATATGGAGCTTCTGAGGGTGTGAGAGAAGAGAAGCTCTTGGGTTTCTTCTCTTTTGACTGGGATTTTGGAGAAATGTGATGTGGGACTATATCCATGCAGAGAATACCAGACTGAAAGTCCTGAACCTTTGTGGTGCAGGTGATGTAAAAGCCTAACTTGTCATTGTCAAGAGGATCAGGAGAGTTATTTTGCACTGTATGAAGTGACGTTGCATTTTGTTGACCAGATGGACTGTTGTCAGTAATTGATGGTAGATCATCACATTCTTGAAACAGTGACATCTGAAGACATTTTTCATTCTCACTGACAGTATTCTGCAACATCTCAGGTAAACTACTCAGTTGTAATTGAGAGAAGTCTGTTGATGACCTGAGGGAAATAAATAAACAGAGTGCAAAAAGTCATTTAATGTTATACTGTCAACAAGGAAGTATGAAAAGTTAATATATCTTATGAACGGCTTTCAATCAAAGAAAACACTTGTCTAATTGCCCCTTACTTGATTAGAGTTGGATCCACTTTTTGATTTGGATTACAAACAAAGCCAGCATCCATTTCAGCCGTTAGTTGGTCTACTACAGCATAGTTACTGTCATTTTGAATGAAAGAGCGATGGATTTCGGACTGCAAGTGCTAAAAATCACAAAGAGATTCTCATGTCAAAAGTTATATCAAAAGTCTGCATAGGAATTTCATTAAGTGCGTTTCCATTACAGATTTGCGCAAAACATTTGCAATATTTTATAAATGACAATAAAAAACCTGTTGTGAAATGACGGTGTTTCTATTAAAGCGGTCATCGGATGCCCATTTTCCGCAAGTTGATATGATTCTTTAGGGTCTTAATAAAGTCTATAAACTACTTTGGTTAAAAATTCTCAATGGTAGTGTAAAACAACACCCTTTTTACCTTGCCAAAATCAGCTCTGCAAAAATCATCCCATTCTGGTCGAGGCTGCTTTAAATGCAAATGAGCTCTGCTCGCCCCGCCCCTCTCTTCTCCCTGTGGAGTGACGAGCCTGTTTACTTTAGCCGCTAAACTTGCTAACTAGCACGTTATTAGGAAAGGCGATCGCAAAGATTCATAAAAAAAACCCTTATACTCACTTCTGCTGTAAGTGAAGCTGGATCACGAATGATTCATGCGAACATAGACGGATATAGATCAGGAGGCGCATCCCCTTTACAAACAAACATAATCTACTGCATCTTCAGCGGCTCAGATGCCGGGAGTAAATGACAACCACTACGTTCATTATTACATCCAGCAACACAACACCTCAATTGCTCAATTCTTGTCTAACTTACATCCCTGCTCCAGCATCAAAACATGGAGTTTGGACTGTTACAACTGATCTGAGGTAAGACACTCATGTCAATCAACTATTGTGGGCAGCCTCTGTCGGTGTGACGCCATAACAACAGGCATCCGAGAATGGCTCGATTTGAAAAAGGGAATATTAGTTTTACATATTCATTAAAAACCACTGCATGGATTTTTATCATTATAGGGTAGATTTGTACATACACTGCCAACACACAATGTTCAAACAACATGTAAAAGTGAACTTAGCATCCGATTACCCCTTTAACCGATGTTATGCAACTAAAACGTAATTGTCAAGTCATGCCGAAGGATGTTGGTAGGGTTACACGTTGCAGCAACTTCTCGGATGAAAGCTACTTCTTGGATGCTTCTAAAACTGACACAAGCCGTGGCGCGCCTGGTATAAACACAAGCGTTGACTAGAGTGGCCGCGATTGGCTCCACACAGTGAAAGTGAAAGTGAAAATATAAGGTTATCCAAGCTTTAATGTCAAGGAAATCCCCTTATTCAAGCATTGTGTCGTCAACGCTTGTGCAAGCGGCCACTTATGAGATGTTTTTTTGAGGTTCTAGTACATAAAAGAATAATCATGTAACTTTTGCGTACGCAAGTTGACCTGTAAATGTGAAAAAAGCATTTCCATTGCAGTTTTGTGAAATATTCTTTTTTCGAATTGCCTTAAAAAACACCTCATGTGAGCGCAAATCTTTTTGCGATATATTTTTGCGATATATTTTTGCGTTTCAAATTTGGTGTATTACCAGTTCGAAATTTCAATTTGTGCAATTTGAAAGCGTAAACGCAGCTATTGTCTCCTAGTAACTGATACTAAAACATCTTACAAAATAGTTTTTGCCATCATTTTTGCAGACAACATATCAAATGGACTCACCTCATACTCATCTTTGTAGACCGTGTGACAGCACTCACAATAGCCTGAACTTTTCTTAGTTGGGCCTCTGGGTGTGGTGCTTGCAGTAAGTGGAGCTTGCAACTTATGGCAGCCACTAGTGGCTTCTTCTTTCTTCCTGATAAAGAAAGAAAAAAACTCACAGACATGACAATGTAGATTTGATTATCAACTTCTAAAAATGCAAAGAAGATACCTGAAATTGTCCTTGCTGGCATCTTCTTCCTTGCTTTTACCAGAAAACCGAGGAATGGGGGGCTCAAAAGGGCTAAACTTTCCTGAGAAACTCATCACTGGGAAATTCAGTGTCTGTGCATAGTATGGTCTGAACCTCCTGTTTATAAAACCAAAACCAGAAGGATTAACAAAAAACAAAATTCTCTGAACATTTAAATTAGGAAGTATTTAGGTAGATGAATAGATACCAACATTTCTTCTCAACAGTCTGTTACCTGCTGTAACTAGTGAAAACTTTTCACTTCTGTTAAATTATTTTAGATGATAGGCCAGTTTCATGACAGAGTCACTATATTAATAAACTAGTCTGACCAATTAGTCAAAGGGTAAACAGTCATATTTTTTGGACTCAGATTAGATCAATCTGGTTTTAGGTGAATGACTATTGTAATTCTAAATGGAGATTTAACATGACACAACACAACATTTAAAGCCATACTGATACAGTGTGCAGTGGACTAACATATGCTACATCCACACTAATAAGTAGACTACCAGCAAACGGAATTTTCCTTACAAATGCAGAAAAATTCTGCATTCTAACTGATGCCTGGGTGTTTATACTTTTATATATTTCTGCTGTGCAAAAACTTACTTTGGATAATATGTGCAGACTAACTAGTAAAGCAACCCTTGCATTAAAGACTAATAATAAATGCTTTTGGCAGATTAAGGGGAAGAGGCTCACAAAAAAAGTGACTGTAAAATTGAAGATAATGTATTCAACAGTAATGATCTGTTGCATTCTTTACAATCTCTGTAAAAGCTGGTTTGAGGAGTATAAAGATGAATGGATTTTGTGTACACCTGTAAACCAGCCTGAGTCAACAGTGTTGCTGTCATGATCAAACCTGAGCTTCTAATAAGCATAATGCCACTTCAAACTATTGTTTAAATAAAAAAACTCAGAGTTTAAGAACTTGACAATGATCAGGGTCTAAGTTGTTTGGTAAGGTGGAGGGAGATAAATTATATTTCCAAATAGGAAAGAACACATGTGTCTGGTGCTGTCGACATAGTTAATCTGTAGTAAATGTCAACACACTGTTAAAAATTTTAGAGTCCTCCCTTAGTTGCATCATCCTCTAGCATTAGAAATTATTCAATTTTGATATAGGCCAAAAATATATAGGGACACATCTGCTATAAATGATCAAACATCATTACCATTATAGAAATTAACACTTATGCATGTAAAAATATGTAAAATCATGTTAGTTATTGCATTTAAGTAATGCAAACATGCATAACCTTATTTACTGTAGTATTCGTAGTATGCAAAAAATTAAAGTAATACATGTACAGCATAATGTATAATATGAGCTTAATCACCTATATCCATGAAGATCTAGTATTTGTAGGATCAATTTCTTACAGCAGTGCTAAATTAACTGAAAACACAATAGTTCTTTTCATTAGTGAAAAGCTGCCCTGTGCACAAAGATCCTCAGCAGGGGAGGGAAAGGATACTTTTCCGATTGGCTTCAGGGTGGCCCCTAGGGTGCGGCATGCATTTTGATAATTAACTTATCTAAAACATCTACAGTGACCTGAGCTGAAACATTCGCCTTGTTAATGGGGCTGGGACCAAAACAGTTTTGCGATGAAAATAGTCCAGTATAACAAACTGTGGTTATTAAAAGTGGGGATTTTCTGGTATTAAAAAAAATAAAGAAAAATCTAAATAACCAGATAAAATAAAATCTTAAAGCAGACAACAGCTAATTTTATTAAAGAGACACTGGCTATGATTGCAGTTGCCAATAATCAAAATACACTATCACTACTACTATATCTACATTTTAAATAGTACTCAACCAGAGCACACTGCACAAAAATACTATATAAACAATGAGTTTATGAATGAAAAGACTTTCCATTTTCAGCATCATGAATGAACTTCTTAACTCATTATTTACAGTACCAGAGGCCAACAGCCTATTGTTCCACATATCAATAAAAAAAATACATTATAAAGTTCTTAAACTATCTAAACAGAAAGCAGAGTTAAGAGAATGAGAGTGAGGTCTAAAACTCACCGACTGGAGTCCTCCACTTTCAGATAAGGACTTCTCAAGACTCCAGCTGTGTGAAGACACAGGTATGTTAACACTAGAGCATACGCTACCTCTACGCTCCGGTTTCTCAGGTATATAGATATAAACAAATAAATAAATAAATAAAAGCTTGACTTATATTTACTACCGAACAACCACAACAAGAAGTAGTACATGTTTGTGTAGTTTACAAACCTTTCACATGAGGAGCTGTTAGTTTGCATCTTTTTTTCTGTTTGGACAGCAAGTATGAAATTGGTGTGAATAAGAAACTCATTTTGACAAGAAAGTCATATTAACAGTATTAATTCACATTTAACAATTAATTAAGTTACCTTAGCAGTCCTCATTCTCTGATTTAGATGATTGATGAACTTCAGAAATTCTATCATTTACGTCAAGAAAAAAAACACCACACAAAGTACAGTCATACATTTCTAACTTGTGTTTCTAACTTATTTAATAACAGGGGTACACAACAGAATCCTATAAGCAGTATCCCACATTCACTGAAATTTATAATCAAACTGTACATATGGTGCTCTCTAGTGTTGACTATTGGTAAATCAGTAAAGACTACTGAGGAACTGGTATGCTATAATTTTAATTACATATTGTATTTTACATCTGTTCATTGTTCAATGTGCATTGCAGGGCTGGAAAGACAGTTTTAGTTAATGTTGATAAAATTAAAATGCTTTATGAAAAGTGTTATGGTCACATCTTTTTCTGATGCAAGAATTTCCCTCAGCAAACGCAAAGCCAAATTGCAAACATGATCCTTAATGCTTGTGCAACCAAGTGTTTTTCTGAGCCTCACTCATTAAATGACTAAAAAACAAAAAGAAAAACAACTGGCCAAAACAATACCTTTTAGGCAACAATTCATATGGAAAAAGAGGAAAAAAAAAAACTTTATGTGCTGCACATACCACCACAGAGTTAAGAAGTGGTCGAATTCTTAAAAAAAAAAAAAAAAAGAAAAGATTCTTATATTTAAGTATGATAGTGAAAGAGGAATGAGGCTGTCAAATATGGAGATAGAATTGTTGCATAATTCCAAATAAATAGATTACGATCCACAAATAAATGTAAAGAGATTAACAAAAAATTAAACATACTGACAAATCGTAGCACATTCTTGCAATAGCCAATCATGTTTTGCAAAATGAATCTGCTCCCACCCTGACTGTAAAGCAAAACGCGGCTACAGCGAGAATGTGCTACAATTGGTCAGCGAAGTACAGCTGTTTGATTGATCTGATTGGCTTGAGTAGATGTGGGTGAAGTCCACACATTTGTGGATCAGCATGTCTTGATGGTAGAAATGTTTTAATATCCACAAATGTACAGAAAGCCATTTACAAATGTACGCGGAGTGATCCACAAATGCATGCTGCGATCTACAACTGCACAGGGTGTGATTCACAAATTAATGCATGGCAAAGATGTGTTTGTGACATAAAAAGATATTTGTGAATACCTTTTTTTATTTGCAAATCTCATTTTATTAATTAGTGAAATTTAATTTAATCCATAATTTAATTTTAATTTAATTCATATTTGTGAAACTCTTTTGTGGATCTCATTCTATTTATTTGTCAATATGTTTAATTTTTGTTAATCTCTTTACATTTATCTGTGAATTGTAATCGAATTATTTGGAATTACGCAACAATTCTATCGCCATATTTGAAAGCCCTATTCCTCTTTCACTATGATAATTTTTTTTTTAAGAATTCAACCATTTCAGTTTTTATTTTCCGTTCTTGATGCTGTGGTGGTAGTTGCAGCAAATAAAGTTTATATATATATATATATATATATATATATATATATATATATATATATATATATATATATATATATATAGAGCGAGAGAGAGAGAGAGAGAGAGAGAGAGAGAGAGAGAGAGAGAGCTGCCTAAAAGGTATTGCTCTGGCCATTTTTTTATAATTATTATTATTTTTTTTTTTTTTGGTGAATTGTAATCTATTTATTTGGAATTTTGCAACAATTCTGTCTCCATAGTCAAACTTGAAAATGCCAATACAAAATCAGCCCATGTGACTCTCATATATGATATTGTAGAGTGCCCCCTACAGTAAGTACGTGAAAGGATACCATCTACATTGTAGACCTTGACTCCCCATGAACGAGCATTAGCCAGCACACTGCTCTGATACTTTTCCTGCAAACAACAAAAAACACTCAACAGTTAACAACAACATCAAGAAAGAAAAAAAATGCAAAATCAAAGAGCTGAGAGGTCCTGAGAAGACTTAATAGCAGTAGCATTATGACTAAGCAAAAAATATTTTAAGTGTCAGAGTGGATGTTTATCCAGTGGAGTTTGTATGTTCCATTTAAAAATATGAACTGTTTCAGTAAAAAAAAAAAAATGTTTTCACAAGGCAGCAAAAAAGGATTTTTTGTTATACTATCCATTATTGTCATGTTCGAGACATCAAGTCAATTTATTGGCTACCAGACATTTGATATAAATAACTACACTATAAATAGAAAGAATACACTGTTATGATCAGCATTACAATCTGAGTACTGAAAAGTTTTTCTGAATTTGAAAACATATTAGTATGTGGTATTTCGCTTTAATGACAGCAGTACATGAAGCATGAAAAACCTGATGATC
Source organism: Labeo catla (assembly GCA_012976165.1). Taxonomy (NCBI): domain Eukaryota; kingdom Metazoa; phylum Chordata; class Actinopteri; order Cypriniformes; family Cyprinidae; genus Labeo; species Labeo catla. Next base: position 1,386,588 of record VONZ01000102.1, read on the forward strand.
ATGTTCTCCAGGATGACTGAATAGAAGCAGTTCTTTGTCAAATCACTTTCACAAATTTTCAATAAAAATGAAGATGATGAAGGATTAGTTTTGAGACTACAAGTAGGAGTACATGCACACACACACACATTGCACTGAAGTAAAATAAATAAGAAGGGGAATTTTCTATGCAAATATTTAGGTGTGGACTTACATTGCTGTGGATTGCTTTTTCCAGTAATGCTTTTCCACGACTGCCACAAACCTTGGGGTGAAAAGACATTTAAAAGCCATTATTAGCTACTAAACATCCCAGTGTGAGCCTTTTAGAAATAATCATATTCAACTCATTTTTCTTAATATACAATCTCAAAATCTCAAAGCAGCTTCATAGAAAATAAGAGCCTTCATCTGTGAATAAGACAAAGACAACTGTGGTAAGAAAAAGAAAACTGAAATATTTAGATTCGAATAAGTGACCTTGGGAGGAACTGGAACTCAGAAAAAAATTAAGAATTGGGTACATACTAGAGGTTTTGGGGTTCCACTTTGTTTCCCCCCTGCTGTACATGAACCATCCACCAGCAAGTTGCTATGAGCTTCTTTAATGCCCGTCACAACCACATTCACATCCTTGGTGAGAAAACTGTCCACTTTCTATAAGAAAGTGAACAGACAGGATGAGATTTACCATTTAACATCACTCTGCATACAGGGCAAAAATTACTCCAATTCCTGTTTTGTCCTTCATTAACAAATAAATGACAAAATGATATCTCTCACCCCTCCCAGGCCGTTGATGATGTCAGTGAGTGTGACGGACTGATGTCTCTTCATGTCATGCAGGTAGAAGGATTGGCCCTTCAAACCACTCGAAAGTCCTCCAGCCATTTGAACTGAAACAGGTTTAGGAGTGTTTATATGCATGCTAATTCATCTATGCTGGTCTTCAATAATAACTGAATTGCTTTATTAATTATTATTAAATATTATTTTTATTATGGGCTCAAGAGCAAATTGCTATAAACCATATTGGTTTGTACCCTAAAAGTGCACCTGAAGATTTGAAACTTGGCAGGATGGTTGTTTGGTCCTGAACGGTCAGTTGGGGAGCTACAATAAAGCTAAAGGCATTTTGAGCTATAACTCCTGAACCGTATGTATGAAAATGTGTCTTACATCAAATGAATTCTTGGCCCCAAAAGAAAACAGTCCTATTACATTATCAATCAGTCATGAACTCTAAATACAGAAGCATTACATTTTGCATGACTATAAATTACTCAATACTCTGCATGTTTGGGATCGTTTGAAGCCGCATTTAAACCGCATTTCGGAAGTTCAAAATCGGGGCACCATATCAGTCCATTATGTGGACAAAAATGCTGAAATGTTTTCCTTAAAAAAACATAATTTCTTTACAACTGAAGAATAAAAGACATGAACATCTTGGATGACAAGGGGGTGAGGACATTACATGTGAATGTTTGTTTTGGAAGTGGACTTCTCCTTTAGGGTGTGTGTGTGTGTATGTGTGTTTTTTTTAATATACATTTAAAGAAGAAACTATATATAAAAATTATAAAATAAAAATTGCTTTACTTCAAAGCTATTCAAAACATTGTTCAATATGAATTGTGATAATCGTAATTAATAATTGCAATTACAATTTCAATGTAATAATTGACAATTATGATTTTTGGCATAATCGTGCAGCCCTACAGTCCACTATTTTTCACCTACAATATAGTAGAGAAGAAAGTATATTTGGATCCAGTTCAGCTCTTGATTTGATTTGATTTGATTGCTTTGCAAATATCACCCCTACATCCCTGCTGCAAGCTAGAGATGGCAAGGAGGCACCCTAAAGTCAGGCCCTATCTTCAATATTTCCGTTTACTCAGAAATAGATCACAGTACTTATGTCGTTGCAAAACACGGTTCACAAAGACTTTGAATAATAAAGGAGTACATAATATATATCTCATTAACATATGTTTGATAAAGATCCGATTAACCAAGGGGTGCACAAGTAAAAATATTGCTATTCTGTACTATTCTAATTGGACTTTTTGATAGCATGCAACTCCCGTCGAGCAGAAGTCCAGAAATTGTTGCTGAACCAATATACTCAACCTACCAATAGTAACCGTCCATGCTGCCCGAATTGCTTTTTGATATACTAACTGTTCTTATCTAATGCACCAATTAATGTGATGGCAAAATGACAAAAAGGCTGTATATCAACACTTTGGTGTATTGATATGAAACCTGAAAATCTCTTTTAGCTGTTCAAATACATGCTAAAATTCCTGACATTTTAAAATACACTACAGCACAAGAAACCTGATAATGTGCTAAATATTTAATAAGTAATTGTGAACATGCTGTTTATTATTAATACTATTGATTTCTCACATTTTATAGGTTGACACACTTGGACCCTAATTCCTCAACGAATTATTAGCACTGTAAAACATATTTAAATAAATAAATCTGGATTGAGTAGGTGAAAAAAAGGTTTTGTTTCAACAAAATTGTTACATATGTACTACACAGACATGCTGGAAATGCTAGACAATGTATTCATTTATGGTACAGAAAGAAAGTAATTAATTGTACAGTATGATATTTATAATAGCACTACTTAAGTTTTATTTGACATATACCGTGTTTTGGGGCACGTAAATACCATTGTAAACAAAAGCTGTGTCCTGTAACTCTATAAAAGATGGGGGTAACGTTAGGATCAACTGAACTGATCACATCAACGCCACAAAACCTGTATCATCAAAGTTTTTATGAAAATGTTTATCTTACCTTGAGGTTCTTTGTTCATAAGGATTAAAAACCTCGTACTTCTTGATATATTAAAACATCCTCAAATGCATAGTTTTCCAGCGATATAAATACTACGCGGAGTCTCTTTCAGTGAATCTTTTCAAATGGCCCTCCTGAATTTCTTCTTCTCTTGCGTATTGTCTGCTATAGCGCGCAATGTTACACATTACCGCCACCGACTGGCGTTTAGTCTACTTGCAATGTGTCCTATTCAGTGGCTCTTAAAAAAGTACTGGCCAGTCACGGTTGTTTAGTTACTTATGTATTGTTTTTTTCTGTGACAGTTATTGCTATTTGTAGGTCTGTCTTTCATGTACAGTAACAACTATGGTTTTATAAGAGTTAGCCTATAACATTTTGATGAGATAGATACCGGGAGCTTGTGGCAAAATGGCACCATATAAAAATAAAAATAAGGGAATAAAAATCCCCTTAACTGGGGGCATGAGTTCTTCTATGAGTCTGACTTCTTTTTTTTTAATATTGCGTGGAGTTAGGTAAATTGGGACAATTTTTGCTGTTGAGATGATGTCCACTTATCCTGAATTAATTTTGTGTGCTACACTAGAATTAAGCAATGTCACAAGAGCAAAAGTAATGTTCTCCAAAAAATGATAGGCCTACTGATTTTATACAACAGTCCAATAAACAAGAGGCTAATTCTTTATGAAGCAGATCAGATTGTGAACTAATTCTGTCCGGCAGGAAAAGACGTTTTTTGCCCATATAAGGTAAGTTACTTTGGATAAAAGCATCTGCTAAATGAATAAATGTAAATGTAAGTGTAAGGTGAATTCAGGTAAAGTGGCCATTTAAGGTTGATTGTACTGTGCTCAAAGGGTTTACACTCTCAGAGCATAACAAGGTTTTTAATTAAAGGGACATAATTTTGGTTGATGCAATATGACACTGGTGGGTGTGGTCATAGCTCAAAGAAAGACTGTTTCATGGTGAAAGGTAGAAAATCCTTTGACATAAGATTTTTATTTATTTTTTTTTTTTTACTTATAGCTAAGGTTGCTCACTAAATGTAAACAAACATTATTGTGAGAGTATTGTGATGCTGTGAGAGTTTTATTCAGTACTACCATCAACAGTGTAAAAAATGCAAAGAATACTTTTTTTTAATTGTTAGTTTCCTTGTTAGGTGTTCAAATATTGAATGTGTTAGATGAAGTTGGCTGGTGGAATTCAGGTAAAGTGGGCCAGCCTTTAACCTTCATTAATTATAGTCAAATTCATTAAATAAATTGACATTCACCAGCTTTTTTAGTAAACAAAAATGAGACTGCAATCAGGAATTCAAGTCAGTGATGGAAAAAAGGAGAAAGGAGAGAAAAATCTGTGGAGTGAAAAAAGGACGAGAGGAGAAAAATATATTTATATGTAGAATATAAAGGTTTAAAATATGGACACAATGTGTGTTTAGAGAGCATAGACAGAAAAAGCATTTTTACATAAATGTTCTCCTTATTATTTTTTTACCTCTTTGTTGTTGCTAGCCACATATTTATTATATGTTGTAGAGTTAATTTTTAATCAGTATTCTGATTTCTAAATGTTCTGATATTCAGATTTTAGCAAATTTAATGTCAACACAAAGGACATGTTTCCTTTTAGTTGTCTGGAAGTTCACATATGAATTAAAATGTGGATTTACACATTATTCATTTTACTCATAACCTGCAGATTTATTCATTTTACTCATAACCTGCATTTAAATATTATAGCTGGACCTTAAAGTTAAGAGTAAGAAAGAAAAAAAAAAAAGAAGAAACATCTAGGTGTCTAAATTACGTTTTATGGCCCATTTTACCCGAGTTCACCTTATTCATAATAGTATTATGGGGACACTTTTTTGATAATGGGCTTGTTCCTCAGTACCTATAAAACACTAGAAACGCCCCTGAATTCTCAAAAATTGAAAGCTCCCTCTCTGCAACAGTGCAACTGTTCTAAAAATCAGATTTAACTTTCATTTTGGGTGACTTATCCAGGTCTAATTATCAAAATGTTTGCTTTCATAATAGATCTCGCAAAATTAGACTTTATTATGATATAACGAGATTTATTCAGTGAATTAATCTTGAAGCAATTAAGCAATGTACATACAATACAAAATAATAGCCTACATTGTAGCTCATGTCCCTGATTATAAGACCAGTGTACCGGCGCGGCTAAAGTGTGTCATCCACCGGTCACTTACTTATTCAACGGTCTTTCCATCCACTTCCGCGAAATATGATCTCATTAAATATTTTTCCACATGTGCGTCATTTTCTCAACATTTTAACCAGCAACAAAAGAAATAATTATAATAAACAACTGTTTTACAATTGATGACTTTTGTAATAAAATTACAAAAATCCCGGCGCTTCATTTGTTCCGAAAACGAAAAAAAGTGCCCTAGGCAACATCCCAGCAGAAGATCTTCCACGTTTACACATCCGAACTCCTCCTACAGGAGCCCACAACTGACTGCACGAGCCTCACTCACAGACTACATTTTCTTTAAAATGGTAGGGAGGATTATTTTGAGTTTACTGCTGGCGACGTGGTTCCCCGTGGACTGTAACCCAGGGCCTATCGATGATATTGCAGTTGATCGATACTTTATTCCTAAACGCTGCATCAGAGAAGTGAAATCTGGAGATTTCGTGCGGTATCACTATAACGGCACTTTTACTGACGGAAAACTGTTTGACTCAAGGTGAGTGATGAGTGACGTTCATTCTTTGCATTTTGCACAATACAATTCTTTGCGAAGCAATAGCATTGCGCTTTGGAGATGTTCAATGCAGCGCAGTGATTGGACGTGCACCGTTGGAATATGCTATTTTTTGTGTTATGGTAATAATAGGCTACTTACATGATATTGTTTGAAGTATCTTTTGCAGTTCCATGCAAATAGGTTTGTTAGAGATTGTTTATTCAAGTCTATTAAACAATAACGTTCTGCATATTATACTACGGTGACTATGATTGGGTCTCAGACACTGGTGAGCTACCTGGAAAGCATTTAATGTATCATACGTGGCCAATTGCTGTCTTAATATGGAGCTCACTTGGTTTCTGAGCCTCTTGCATTTTTTTTTCAGTGAAGCTTAAATACAGCTATTCAATGAGGAGTTCAAGGGAATTAATAGATCACATGACAGACAAGCCGCATTGTCAAAAGAGCTATAGAAATAAAATGGCTTGTGTAAAATGTACTTTTATGACTGATAAACTGTGTGTGTATGTGCTTATGTGCGGTATATTGGAAGTCTTTCCCTTTCATAATAAATATAAAGTTTGGTGATTTGTTTGTTTTAAATGCAGCTATGATCGAGGGGTTGCATTCTTTGGACAGGTGGGCCAAAAGTGGCAGGTCGCTGGTGTGGAGAAGGGTATTCTGGGTATGTGTGTGAGTGAGCGTAGGAAGATAACTGTGCCCCCCCACCTGGCCTTTGGTAGCCAAGGAGCAGGTAATATACTCAAACACACCTTTTACATTCATCAAATGAAATATGCATACTAGTGTCATGTCTCAATCTTGCACAACGGCCCAAAAACTATTTGGTAACACAAGTCACACTTTAAAATGTCTGGGTGTCAGTGTATCATAGAAAGTGTCTTCCTTCTGTGCCGTTTCAGGTGATAAAGTGCCGCCAGACGCAACATTAGTGTTTGATCTGGTTCTACTGGACATCTTTAACAGGGCAGACCAGGTTCAGACCAAAGTCATCAGTACACCTAAAGAATGCAAGCGGTCGGTCATGAGGACCGACTTTGTCCGTTTTCACTTCAATGGGACATTGCTGGATGGTACTTCGTTTGACTCCAGGTTAGTGTTACTTTCTGTCCTAGTATCCTAATTTTTTGATAGTGCTATAGAGCAACAGTGTCGACACTTTTCATGCAAATCGTTGTACATATGCCTACATAATAATTTTCTTTGAACACAATGCAGCTACAAGCGTTCCCAGACACAAGATTCAGTGGTTGGGGAAGGTTTGCTTATAAAAGGCTTGGATGAAGGGTTGCTGGGCATGTGTGTGGGAGAAATACGACACTTCATCATCCCCCCATTTCTGGCATTTGGAGAAAAAGGATATGGTAAGCAAGGAAACCATCTGCATGTACATATAAAGAACACCCAGTTCTTTATCAGTTATAGATTTTTATTGAAACCTTGAACATGGTTGCACTCTTTAGTATTCTAGTGGACTTTTCTCATGTGTCAATATAATTCAGGGTTTTACGTTTCACATGGTTTGTGCCTTGGGTTAGTGATTAAAGGATTAGTTCACTTCCAGAATAAAAATGACCTGATAATTTACTCACCTCCATGTCATCCAAGATGTTCATGTCTTTCTTTCTTCAATCGAAAAGAAATTAAGATTTTTGAGGAAAAGTAGCTAAAAATGCTTGTCTTGCACTAGCTTGACTTCATGCATTAACTAGTCATGTTGGAAACCTCACACATGACATGGGCGGAAGTACCGACCCAGTGTTTACAAAGCGAATGTGCAAAGTAAGTCAAACGCCCTTTACAAAAAAGGAAAAATATCAATGTCGGACAGTTTTGAAATTGAATAATGAATGGAATTTTTCGTCCTACCCTAAATTATTGAACCTAAAATAAGAGGGGTTATACAAAATGCATGTTATTTTTTATTTAGTACTAAACTGAATGAGATATTTCTGTAACACTTTATGTATAGGGAACAATTCTCACTATTAACTAGTTGCTTATTAGCATGCCTATTATAAACATATTGGCTGTTTATTGGTATGTATAAAGCACTTATTCTGCATGACCATATTCTACATCCCTAATCCTACCCAATACCTGAGCTTAACAACTACCTTACTAATTATTAATAAGCAGCAAATTAGGAGTTTATTGAGGCCAAAGTCATAGATAATGGTTTGTTAGTAGCAAGAACTGGACCTTAAAATAAAGTGTGACCGATATTTCACATAAACAACGTTTACGTATAGTCCACAAGACTATAAAATAGTAGCTGAAATTAGCCCGTTCAAAAAGTTTACATACATAATATTGTGTTGTTACTTGAATAATTCACAGGTTTTTTTTTTTTTGTTGCTTAGTGATAGTTGTTCATGAGTCCCGTGTTTATCCTTAAGGATTTTTCTGAAGAAGAGCAGGCAGTTTAAACAGGACAAACAAGGGATTCATGAACAACTATGACTAAATTAAAAAAACACAGCAGTGGATCATTCAGGTAACAACACAGTATTAAGAATAAAGCATATGTAAACTTTTGAACGGGGTAATTTTTATAAATTCAACTATTATTTTCTATTGTGGACAATGTAAACATCTTTTATGTTAAGTATCCTATTTAGTTCTGTACTAAATAAAAAATAACATTGTATTGCATTTTGTATGATCCCTCTTACTTTGGTAAAATAATCAACATCTGCAGATTCTGCAAGGCACTTAGTTATAAACTCTCTTAAACAAATTCTTTTTCTGACTTTTCATTTCTTGTTTCCCTTTATTTCATCTTTCTTGTGTGTTCCTCAGGCACAGATATCCCTCCTCATGCATCAGTAGTGTATCACATTCTCCTGGAAGACCTCCACAACCCTAAAGATGACATCATTGTGGAGGTCGTGGAAGCACCTGAACCATGTACACGCAAGACTATTGCAGGCGACTACATTCGCTATCACTACAATGCTTCCTTCCTCAATGGCATAACGTTTGACTCCAGGTTTAACCCTTTTTTTGCTTGTTTGTTGTTGTTTTGGATTGCTGTAGATGTTGCTGAGATGTAATGTATTGTATTACCTCTAATGTTACAGCTATCAGCACAACCAGACGTACAACACGTACATTGGAATGGGCTACATGATCGCTGGCATAGATAAAGGCCTGCAGGGTGTGTGTACAGGAGAGAGGAGAAGAATCATCTTGCCACCTCACCTTGCATATGGCCAGCAGGGGGCAGGTTAGATTATTTTAAGGCATTCTTATTGACTAACACATTTAAAAAAAAGTTTTTCACTTTGGTTATACAGTATTAGTAGCATGAAAACATAAAGGTTACTTGAACTAGGAATAAATTACACACAAAAAGCAAACTAGCATGAGTTATTAACTCTCACATAAACTGTTTATGATGAGGGAATTCGTGAAAGTGCAGATTCAGTGCAATACAACCCTGGTACACTCACATGAAATAAAGACAGCAGCAATAAAATATATATAATGAATAAATATATACATATATATATATATATATATATATATACAGTTGAGAATCTGCCAGATGTGAACTATTTTTCCAAAATAAGAGGGATCAACAAAATGAATTTTATTTTTATTTAGTACTGACCTTAATAAGATATTTCACATAAAAGACATTTTATGTTTTTTTTTATGTTAGTTTGTGATAGTTGTTCATGAGGTTTTTTTTATGTGAAATATCTTATTCAGTTCAGTACTAAACAAAAATAACATGCATTTTGTATGATCCCTTTTATTTTGGTAAAATAACATTTTGCAGATTTTGTAAAGTGTATGTGAACTTTTGAACTTTTGAATGATTTGACCCACAATGTTTCATTGAAGGTTGGAGAGAATGCTAACACTTACTGGCTGCCACTTCTGTAGATATACTAATAGTATAAAGTTGTTTGGTTATACAGAGTAAAAAATTAGTTTGTAACACACTTATTACTGTGTAATAACACATATATAGACATATAATAGGTAATGATGATGGGAAAATGGCAACTGACATAGTTAGCCAGGATGCTGGGGTCACTAGAACCCACAAAGACCACAGGGTAGTGAAAAGCTCAGCCCTGATTTTCAATAGGAGATGAGTCAAGAGTTACAGAGTTATAGATAGCTGCTGTTAATTGCCATTTAAATGCCATTAAAAAATGTGACTTTCCAGTAAGTGTAGCTCTGTTTTGGCCAGGTAAGGACATTCCAGGTTCGGCCGTGTTGGTCTTCGACATCCATATAATAGACTTCCACAACGTCAAAGATCCTGTTCAGGTGGAGATCACGCACAGACCTGAGGCTTGTAATGAAACCAGTGAGGTGAATGATTACATTCAGTACCACTACAACTGCTCACTGCTGGATGGCACGCTGCTCTTTACATCGTGAGTTTGCACAATCTAATGTCTGCAGTATTTATTAAATTAATAAAGTATTTAAAATTAGGTTAATTAATACAAACACGACTTGCTAATGGTTTTATGCTTTAGCTAACAGTTGTTGATCTCTGATCATTGTAGGAGGGACTATGAGACCCCACAGGATGTGGTGGTTGGAGGGGGTAAAATAATTGACGGGCTGGACGAGGCTCTTAGGAACATGTGTGTAGGAGAGAGACGGACGGTCATAGTGCCACCACACCTTGGACATGGAGAGAAAGGAGGTGTGTCTTATTTCATGTGTCTGTGTGTTGTACTCTATAATAGTGGTTCTCAAACTTTTTACAGTGGTGTACCCCCGGGGATTTAACATTTTTCTGAGTACCCCCACTTAGACTGCAGTTACACTTTTTCCATTAAGGCTTAATGTGCGGTCTAAGTTGACTCTCTGAATCGTTAAAGCTGCAGATTTCTTCACACCACTATTTCTTAGAGACACACACCAGTTCTGTTGCGGACTTCATTGGAACTATTGTTTTGTTGTAAAATATAACAAACAATATTGACAATATTGTGTTTAACATGTAGGCTACATTTAAAATGTAAAATGTTCACTTAATATTACCTTTTTGTCTAACTGTTATATAAAAACAACAGTAACTCGCACAGGGCTTGTTTCTGAATCAAAGAGTTTCTTAAATCAATCTCTGTTTACAATCTGTGTCAGTATTTGTTCTGCATGCTATTACATGCTACAAATTTACTTTAAAGATACAATGAACAGAAGTGTGATTTGCATACTTTGCGGGCATCCTATCATACACACACTGCTGGTGTGGATGCAGTCAGTTTTGACCGCAAAAGATGAGGTAATTTGATATCATTTGACAGTTTACGACACTCAAATTTTCCTGTTTTATACTAAAACCAGTATTTCGCTTGTTAGAAATGCATGCTGTGTTTTAATGTTACTTTAAATTGGGGTAGAATTAAATGAGTGGCAAAGCTCAGCATTTTGTTCACGTACCCCCTCCGTCACCTCACGTACCCCAGTTTGAGAACCACTGCCTTCTAAGGATGTAAACCAGTGCTGACCAACTACCTGTGCAAACAGGTACAGTGCCACTGTGACATTAGCTCAAGCCACATATACAGTGACATTTAAACATTGTAAAAGCTGGTACTGACTGATCGCCCATGCCGACAAACTCAGACATAAGAGAGCTAAGCTAGACTGGTCATGTTTAAACTCACTTGCAACAGTTGTATGGTGCCTTTGGGCACATTTCCAACTACCTATGGTTAATCTGGCCTTGTCTACTATACACTCCTGCAATGTTCGGAGTTATTCACCCCTTAAAGGAAAAGTCCACTTCCAAAACAAAGATTCACATGATTATAATGATTGGTTATTTTCATAAAAATAATATAATTTATGTACTTTTTAATGTCAACCGCTCATCTTGTCTTACTCTGTCTGGACTGTTTTTTCCAGTTTATGAAGAACTCCTGTCTCATGTTCTCCCTCAACTTCAGAATCATCCTATATTGCTGTTTTACTTTTTTTGTTAAGGGTGTTTGATCTTTTTTGCATGTTTACTTTGCAAAGTCTGGATCGGTACTTCTGCAGCGATGTAGGATGACTTTAAAATCATTTTTGTAGTTGAGGGAGAAAATACGATTCAAGTTTTTCTACATACCCTAACTGTCTTAAGCCAGATTACACAGAGCTCAACGAGAGCAAGGCAAGATGAGCGTTTGAGAATAAAAAGTATTTAAATTGTGTTTTTTTTTAATGAAAATAACCGATTGTTTTGCTAAATAAGACCCTTCTTCCTCGACTGGGATCGTTTGAAGCCGCATTTAAACTGCATTTTGGAAGTTCAAAATCGGGGAACCATATCAGTCCATTATATGAAGAAAAATGCTGAAATGTTTTCCTCAAAAAACATAATTTCTTTATAGCTGAAGAAAGAAAGACATGAACATCTTGGATGACAAGGGGATGAGTACATCATATGTGAATCTTTGTTTTGGAAGTGGACTTCTCCTTTAATGGAGAATGAATGGGGAAAGTCACGTGAGAGGAGGCAACACCTATGATATGACTGGTGTTCAGCTGTGATTTAGTTCATGCGATAAATCCCACCTCTTTTGTTTGTGCATGTTTGTGAATCATTCTGAATGAACAATATAATGGCATTAATGGGAAGACTAATTTTAATAAGTAAACAACCTGCACACGTAGCTGTAATCACGTTGTTACCTCAAAATAAGACTTAAAATGGCATGAAAATGGCACCACACACCACCGGTATACAGTTGAAGTCAAAAGTTTACATACCCCTTGCAGAATCTGCAAAATGATAATTATTTTACCAAAATAAGAGGGATCATACAAAATGCATGTTATTTTTTATTCACTACTGAACTGAGTAAGATATTCCACATAAAAGTTGATTACATAGCTCACAAGAGAAAATAATAGTTTAAAGGAACCATATGTAGGATTGTGGCCAAAACTGGTACTGCAATCACTTTCAAAATACTGTAGAACGGCGTATCCCCTCCCCCTCCCCCCTGACTCGAGGTTGCCAGCTAAGATGCAGGATTTCGCAGGAACGTAGGCTGCTACAAGGAGCTTCCAATGGCAAGTGACGAGTCCTACACAATAAGTTTTTTTTTTCTTCTGTTACTTATGTTTATGCTTCACGAGAGATGTTTTGCGAAGTAATTATATGTCGCAAAAATTTACTAAAGGCGATTAGCCAAATATTTCGTAAAGATGTACTGTAATACCACATTTCAGTCGGAACATAGATTGTTTTCATACCGTGCTAGTGGTGCGATATAAAGCTTTTTATGAACGCATTTAGCACGGGCGACCGTGGAAAATACACTGTGTACGGAAGCACGGGGCTTTTAGCCTATACCAACAAAATTCTTCTCCGTTTTCAGCCGTCTCCATCTCTGAAAGGCATCTCCTATACAAATCCTTTTTTTATTTCGGACTTTGTCACGACGTACTTCGGATTCATAACGAGGTCTTTTAGGTTTAGTAACTTTATACATGTTTTATCCGACACGTTCGTAGCTGCAGCTGTAACTAGAGCAGAGCTGCCAACCCGGATGACGAAACTCTACTGACTTCGTGATTGGTAGATAGCTGGAGGGTGGCGCCTCAGACCAAAACACAACATGACAACATCAACATCAGTTGAGGGCTGCAACTTTCACTTTTAAATGACAATATCCTGGCTGGACCACTGTTGTCAGTGATATAAGTATTTGAAATGAACATGATTTCTTAATGTCTAGTGACATGTCAGGGCCATTTTATGATGAACTGAAATAAATTTCTTACATACGGTTCCTTATATATATATTTTTTTTTGTTTAGTGATAGTTGTTCATGAGTTCTGAACAGTTAAACTGCCGCTGTTCTTCAGAAAAATCATTCTTGTCCCACAAATTGTGTTTTTTCAGCATTTTTGTGTATTTGAAACCTTTCCAACAATGACTGTATGATTTTGAGATCCATCTTTTCACACTGAGGACAACTGAGGGACTCATATGCAACTATTACAGAAGGTTCAAACACTCACTGATGCAACGGCAGAAAACATAATGCATTAAAAGTCGGGGGGTGAAAACTTTTTGAATTTGAAGATCTGTGAAGAATTTGAAGGGTGAATAACTTATTTTTTCTTCTGGGGAACATGTAAGCATCTTCTGTAGCTTCTGAAGGGCAGTAGTAAATGAAAAAAAAATATTTAGGCAAAATAAGAAAAATGTACACATCTTCATTCTGTTCAAAAGTTTACACCCCTGGCTCTTAATGCATCTTTTTTCCTTCTGGAGCATAAGTGAGCGTTTGAACCTTCTGTAGCAGTTGCATATGAGTCCCTCAGTTGTCCTCAGTGTAAAAAGATGGATCTCACAATCATTGGTTGGAAAGGGTTCAAATACGCAAAAATGCTGAAAAAACTAAGAATTTGAAGAACAGCAGGCAGTTTAACTGCTCAGGACAAACAAGGGACTCATGAATAACTATCACTAAACAAAAAAACAAAAACGAAAAAAAAAACACACACAGCTGTATCATTTAAGTAACAACTCAGTATTAAGAATCAAGTGTATGTAAACTTTTGAACGTCTTTGAGTCTTTTTTAATAAATTAAACTATTATTTTCTCTTGTGGACTATATGTAAATGACTTTTATGGGAAATATCATATTCAGGTCAGTATTAAATAAAAATATAACATGCATTTTGTATAATCAAAAATAATTAACATTTTGCAGATTCTGCAAGGTGTATGTAAACGTTTGACCACTGTATACGTTTGTGTTTTTATTGGAACAGATCTGAAAAAAAATTAGCATTACATCACTTGCTCACCAGTGGATCCTCTGCAATGGAAAACAATAATCCACATGGCTCCAGTCCATTTAATACCAATCTTGTGAAGTGAAAGCTTTCAAACAGCAGCAGAATACAAGTTTACATTTGCATTTACACTGCAATACAGGGTAAATGAATTCTTCTGTTTTAATTTCTGATAATTGTGTATCGTTTTCCTGTGTTTTCGTTTCCTAGCTGGTATTGTCCCAGGGAGTGCAGTGCTGCGGTTTGAACTGGAGTTGGTGTCCCTGCAGAAGGGTGTTCCTGAAGGCTACCTGTTCATTTGGCTTGAAGAGAGTCCGGTTCAGCTCTTTAATGAACTAGACACCAACCAGGACCAGAAGGTCCCTTTAGAGGAGGTGAGTTTATAGCTCTAAGTGATTTCAGCCTTTGAACAAGTTATTCTGATGAAGTTGTCACACCCCTGTTCTGCTTAATAATGGTGATCATGAACAATCAAACCCTGAAATATCTGTTATCTTGTAAATCTGACAGATTCATTCAAGCACTGAATACAATGAAAATGTCATACAAGTACAGGCACGATTCTAGTTTTTTGGTAAAACAATTTTGGAGCACAAACAGACTTTTTGATCTGTTAGGCCACACAGATGAAATATCAGTGTAGTATCAACTACAGCGCTGCTTGAAATTTTGTGAACCCTTTAGTATTTTCTATATTTCTGCATACATATGACCAAAAAGTTAATCCGATTTTCACACAAGTTTTGAAAATTGAAAAAGAGAACCCAATTAAACTAATGAGATGAAAATATATACTGTCATTTATTTATTATGAACAATTATCTAGCGTTAAATATTTGTGAGTTGCAAAAGTATGTGAATCTCTAGGATTAGCAGTTAATTTGAAGGTGAAATTAGAGTCTGTTCAGAAGTGTTTTCAGTCAACAGGATGACAATTAGGTGTCAGTTAATGTCCTGTTTTATTTAAAGAACAGGGATCTATTAAAGTCTGATCATGTCTGTGAAAGTGAATCATGGCACAAACAAAGGAGATCTCTGAGGACCTCAGAAAAAGAGTTGTTGTTGCTCATCAGGCTGGAAAAGGTTACAAAACCATCTTTAAAGAGTTTGAGACCAAAATATAATTTTTGGTTTAAATAAAAAGTGCTATGTTTGGAGAAAGAAAAACACTGCATTCCAGCATAAGAAGAACCTTATCCCATCTGTGAAACATGGTGGTGGTAGTATCATGGTTTGGGCCTGTTTTGCTGCATCTGGGCCAGGACGACTTGCCATCATTGATGGAACAATAAATTCTAAAGGAAAATGGACATCTGTCCATGAACTAAAATTTAACGAGAAAGTGGGTCATGCAGCAAGACAACGACCCCAAGCGCACAAGTCGTTCTACCAAAAAGTGGTTAAACAAGAACAAAGGTAATGTTTTGGAATGGCCGAGTCAAAGTCTCGACCTTAATCCAATTAAAATGTTGTGGAAGGACCTAAAGCAAGCAGTTCTTAGGAGGAAACCCACCAACATCACAGGGTTCAAGTGTTTCTGTACTAAAGAACAGGCTAAAATTCCAACTAGTCATTGTGCAGGACTGATCAGCAGTTACAAAAAATGTTACCTGCAGTTATTGCTTAAAAAAGGGGTCACAACAGATACTGAAAGCACATCGCAAATATTTAACACTGGATCATTTTTCTCAATTACTAAATGACAAACTATATATTTTTGTCTTGTTTGTTTGATTGTCTTTGGCAACTTTATGGGCTGAAAATCTGATGATGTTTTCTTTTTAAGCAGAAATATAGAAAATTCTAAAGGGTTCACAAACTTTCAAACAGCATTGTATATTAAAATTGAATGAACAATGGTTGGTTACTTGACATGTCAGTCAAATCTCTTCTTAAATAAGTGGATGGTTCTAGGCCAAAATAAGCTGTAAGGTGGACCAGACTTAATGGTAATAGTCTGTGTGAGACCACACTGGAATAAGCTGAGGTGAAGTGCCTTACTCAAGGGCACAATACTAAACTCACTGACTTGACTAGTTATTATAAGTACAGTTAAACTGCTACATATGGGACTTGTGTTCAGCACTATAGTATTAGAATTATCCTTACTATTGCAGAAGAATTTACCTCTTGCCACTGTTATTATGCAGGGTACATGGTTTTTGTACTTGTTTTAGTAAGTGCCACAGTCACTTGGGTGATTTAGATTTAAACCTAGCTTTCCTACTGTATTTGTCTCCACAGTTTTCACAGTTCATCAAACAGCAGGTATCAGAAGGGAAAGGTCGTCTTAAACCAGCTCAGGATCCGGATAGTGTCATCGGGGATATGTTCAAGAACCAGGATAGGAATGCTGATGGCGTGATCACTCTGGATGAACTAAAACTGAAAGTGGATGAAGACACAGAAAAAACACGCCATGAAGAACTGTGAAACATGTTCACAAAAGCATGTAAATGTACATGCATTTAAAGAACAAAGCAACAGACTCGATCCTGAGGCTGAAAACCGCACCAACATGCTTTCCAGTATTAAAAGTTTGTACATTTGATGGTCGCATATTTTTATACTCCTAAAAAAGTTGGATTTCAAAAATGCATTTGTGCCATTGAATAAAAAGTTCCAAACTAAAGTATTTGCAAACATTTTACTTTGAAATTAAATATGATGGCTACCCTTACAAAAAAAGAAGTATATTCAAGTGTGCTATTAGTTTACTTCTTTTAGACTGAGAATAGTAAGAGAATATACTTTGTCTAGCTTTTATGTACTAAATGAAATTGTATGTAAGTATCCTTTTGTTGGTTTGTTTTGAAAGAAATCTCTTATGCTCACCAATGCTGCATTTATTACTGTATTACTATATGATGTAAATTTCCAGCAGCCATTACGTCAGTCTTTAGTGTTACATGAAAGAAATCATTCTAATATGCTAATTATACTAATATACTATTAAGTCTGGGGGTAGCCAACGAAAAAAATCATTAGGAAATTAAGTAAAGATCATATTTCATTAAGATATTTTGTAAATTTCCCACTGTAAATATATAAAAACTTAATTTTTGATTAGTAATATGCATTAGTAAGAACTTCATTTGGACAACTTTAAAGGTGATTTTCTCAATATTTTGATTTGTTTGCACTCTCAGATTCCAGATATTCAAATAGTCGTATCTTGACCAAATATTGTCCTATCCTAACGAACCATACATCAATGGAAAGCCTGTTTATTCAGGTTTCAGATGATGTATAAAGCTCAATTTCAAAAAATTTACCCTTATGACTGGTTTTGTGGTCCAGGGTCACATTTGTAGAATGAAACTTTTTAAACAGTAGTTTACTGAAAGCATACTTCAAAGTGTACTTTCATAAATTAAAGCTAGTATATTTCCTTGTTTCCTTGAAGTATATATCTTAGTATAGTTGCAATACAAATGAAAAACTCAAAGTATACTACAGTTACTGTTGAAGTACACTTTTACAAACACAAGCAGTTTTTAGTCCTAATAAGTACTGAAAGAGTACAGTTTGTTTACTACAAAAACATTTATTTAAAAACACTGTATAATTGTATAATTGGTAAATACACTTGAACTTGATCTGTTTAGAATAAAGTCTACTTTTTTTGTAAGGGTAGTCTTCATGCATGATGAATTTGTTCATTTGTCCTTTTATAATGCTCGTCTCTGAAAGATGATTTTCCTGCTGTTTGTTGCTGTTTTAAAATCAGCATATAAGATGAAAACTTGAGTTTTTACAATTTGCTGGATGTAGTGGTGTTTCATTTATGCTACTATTTCTGCCTCATTATCTTTGCATTGTTTTCTGTTGGACTTCATGTGCATAGATGTGTGTCCACCAGTCACCAAAACTGCATACTCTCGAATGACAAAAGGTCTGCTCATTATTAATTTCTTTATTGTCATTTGACCATTTTATATCCTGTAGAAACATTTCGATCAAACCATGCACAACAACAGCTCTCACATCAATTTGGGAATACCCATATTCTATGCGCAAATGCCTTGATCATAAAATTAATTTTCAAAAGAGTGAGAGCAACTTAAAGGGGTCATCAGATGCAAAGTTCATCTTTACATGTTGTTTGAACATAAATGTGTGTTAGCGGTGTGTGTGCACAAACACCCTATAATGATAAAAATTCACCCAGTGGTTTTTATTTAATTTGTAAACATAATTTCCACTTTTTCAAATCATAATAATCTGGCGGGGGTCAGAATTGGGTATAACACCAGAATAGGGACGTAGGCAAGAATGGCTCCTAAGCGACTGAGGTGTTCTGTTGGATGTAATAATGAACATAGTAGTCGTCATTTACTCCCGACATCTGAGCCGTTGAAGACGCAGTGGATGACTTTTGTTTGTGAAGGGAATGTGCCACCCAATCTACATAAATGCGTCTATGTTTGCTGAATCATTCGTGATCCAGCTTTACTCACAGCAGAAGTAAGTATAAGGTTTTTTTTTTTATGAATCTTTGCATAGTATTTCCTAATAACGTGCTAGTTAGCAAGTTTCATGTCTAAACGAGGCTAAGTCGTTCTTGAACGATTCGTTCATTTTGAACGAATCTTTAATGTGACTCGGGAAGAACGAGTCGTCTTGGGGAGTGATTAGTTCAGTCGCACATGCGCAACATCCTATTAGGTTCTGTACTGGAATTAGTTCACCTGTTTCGAGTCTTTGGGTTTTTCCAGTCGTTCATTTTATGGGGCTGTCACGTGATCAGCGAACGACTTGAACCCGAAGACTCAAGAGATGAACTAATCAATTCTCTTTCCGGCTCAGACTGCATAGGTTAAGCTTATGGGGCTGTCACATGATGAACGAACGACTCGAACCCGAAGACTCTGAAGATTTTCTTGTTATAAACACTTTTGAAAAGGCACTTATTTTCAGGACTTATTGTCAGCTTATTGACTTGTTAATAGAATTCACTCAAGTTCAATATGTGCTCGACTTTCATTCATACAGTTTAGTACAAAATGCGGCATAGGGTTCATTAATCCAAAACTCGACTCTCCGCAATTTATTCCAATGTTGACGACAGGTGTGATAGATGTCACACGTCACCCTGTAATCTGAGTCATATGTTTTTTTTTTTCTTCTGTACAGTACTATTGGAACAATTATTTTGAGACTGTCCAAAATATTTAAAGGAGAAGTTCACTTTCAGAACAAAAATTTACAAACCCCCTTGTCATCCAAGATGTTTGTGTCTTTCAGTTGATAAGAAATTATGTTTCTTGAGGAAAAAATTTCAAGAATTATCTCCATATAGTGGACTTCAATGGTGCCCCAAGTTTGAACTTCTAAAATGCAATTTAAATGCTGCTTCAAATGGCTTTAAACGATCCTTGCCGAGGAAGAAGGGTCTTACATCGCTGCAGAAGTACCAACCCAGTGTTTACAAAGTGAACATGCAAAGAAGATCAAATGCCCTTTACTAAAAAAAAAAAAAAAAAAGCTAAACAGCCATATAGGATGATTTTGATGTTGAAGAAGAAAATGAGTTGAAGAAGAGTTTTTCGACATACCTTAACTGTATTGGACCGATTACACAGATTACACATATGCAATTTAGGGGCACTATTGAAGTCCACTATATGGAGAAAAAATTTGAAAGTTTCCTCAAGAAAAAATTTCTTACTTAATTGAAGAAAGACAGACATGAACATCTTGGATGACAAGGGGTGAGTAAATTATCTGTAAATTTTGTTCTTGGAAGTGAACTTCTCCTGTAAAACCAAAGTTGATGTCTCCCTACTACTGCAATCTGTTCCTAAAGTTTAGACTCCAGTTTACATCTAAACAGTTAAATGTAATTTGCCTTCTACCTCTTTTTAGACAACGGATATTATTTCTTTGAAGTCCAACAAACCCTCAGGTGTCTCACAGTGGCCTGTGGATACCATGTACTTTTGAAGTTGGAAAAGATAAGATGCTCGGTATGCCAGTATGGCTCTTTTCATGATAAAAGCCAACCTTATACATATTTTCACACCCTTCAAGCTTTGCCTGTTGGACTGAATTTATTTGAATTTTTGAATCATCATGTTTCCTCCCAGACCCCTTTGTGTGTGTGTGTGGTGTGGTCTTCTGTTGTTTCTTTGTTGTAAAATTCGACTGTCTCACTATGTCTGCTGTCTCTGCGGGTGAGGGACCTATTGAATTGCTCAGATTCTTTCTCCAAAATGAATTGCATTTTTGAGGGACTAAACATGCTTGAAAACTCATGAAACCTTGTGCACATGCCGAAAGTGGTGAAAATTTGCATCTGTTATGGGTTTCAGGTATGGTGGCAAATGGCTCAATAGCACTACCTATAAAATTTCAGCAAGTGCCTCTTGAGCTACCTTACACATACATGTAACGAATTGGTAGACCCATGTAACACACCAATACCTACAAAAAAGTCCCCGGTAATGGCGGCATGAAACCCAATTGAAGTCTGTTATTTTCAGGTGTTGTATTTAAACAAACTCCTCCTAAAGATTTAAACAGAATAACACCAAATTTGGTCAGTGTAATCTAAAGCCCTTTGTGACATTACATTGTGAAGATCTTGAGTTTTCGTAAGCTGGTTTGTGGCGGCCTGACAAACTTTGATGTTTAGCCATTAAAAAAAAAAGACAGTTATTATAATTCAGTCCTGTCCTGAACACATGCCCATGACCATATTCAGTTATAGTCATAACTCCACCTGCTTGCAACAGGAAGTGACATGTTTGACGCTTCTAACAAACTCCTCATAGAGATTTAATGATATCAACCTTATATTTGGTCAGGCTAATCTAAGCCCTTGCAATGTTAAATTGTATGATCTTGAGTTTTTGTTGAAGGTGTGTCCGCGGCCTGACAAAGTTCAGTGTTTCACCATGTGAAAGGAAGTTGTTATTACTCAGCCATATAATGTCCGATCTGCCCCAAACACATCTACATGTTTGATAAGAGTCCTGGCCTGAGTACGTCTAAAGGCCAATATTCTGTTATAATCATAGCCTACCCGCTGGCACCAGGAAATGACTTGATTTACATTAACTCAAACATGCCTTGTCCGACATGCACCAAACTTCACACGCTTGGTAAGAGTCCTGGTCTGAAGACATGTAAAGGCCAAAATTCAATTACAATCATAGTGCCACCTGTTGGCAACAGGATATGTCATGCTTTGCACTAACTCAAACATACCATGTTTAATCTGCACCAAACTTTACACGCTTGATAAAAATGCTGGCCTGAAGACATCTACATGCCAATATCCAGTTATATCATAGTGCCACCACCTGGTAGCAGGACGTTTGGCACATATAAATGACTTTGACATATTCCTTCTGTATTTACCAATTTAAATGCATATTGCCCACGTTTGCTGTTTTCCTAAAGCCACCAGTGGTGGTGAGCCTAGGTGTAAGGACCGTTTTTAATCACTGTAGTATCAACTATAGGCAGAAGAACAACTCCTGGACAATATCAGATTTTTAATAAATATTTATTGCAAATCACTGAGATCCACAACATGTGCATACTTTATAACACATGCAAAGAACTATATTCGCCCTTAACAGACTTTACAATAACAAGAGCAAGACAAGGTAACATAAGTAACCTCGCTACTCTTATTGTCAGACACTTTCGCCATCGACACACACACACATACATACATACTCATTTCCTCTGTGCAAGAAGGAAAGAAACTGATATAGAGCTTAAAACACTATTAAACCACATCTCAACATGAGAGACACAAAACTTACATTTCCCATCGAGTAAATACAATATCTAAGATTCTACAGAGTCTCCAATACGCAGGAAAATGTTTGAAAAAGGCTTATTAATGTATGTTCACTGGATGTCTCACTGGGTATCCCTTCGTATGAAATAACTATGAAACTCTGCACAAGTCAAGACGAGAGCTATAGATACATTGTCAAAGCCATTTCTATCTTGCATTTAGAAGAGATTTTAACATCGAAGCATAACATTAGTTCAGCTAAGATGACATAAGACTTTGGTATGGACTGTAGCAATGGCTAAATGTTCTTTAGGTGAACATTGTGAAATGTTTTCTGGTCTTAATGGTGCCAATGTTTTCACCTAAGTGAAGTGCACTGAGATTTCTTGTAATAAAAGACATCAAACATTGTAAAAGACAGGAAAGAAGAGATACAAAGAGGGAATGTAGATGAAAGATGAAAAAACTGATTTCCAATAAAAAAAAATTGATTATAAATAGCTTTATGTATATATATATATATATATATATATATATATAACAAAGACTATGATGCAGCACGGGTACCATCAGTAGGTGCCTTATTAAAACTGGAATGGACAACTACAGTTGACTAAACAAAATTCTTTACAGGCAGCGCATGACAGAACACAAGCTGATGTCTATGACGTGGCTAAAAACCATGTATGAATGAAAAAAATAAAACTAAGGACAGTGAGAGATCTCAAACTGGCAAAACACCAATAAAAAATTATTTTTAAGTAACAGTTTGCAAGGTCCTGCCCTTGAGGTAATGAATCATTGACTATATTCAGATTTTTTTTTTTAGGTGTAGCCTTCATGCGTCAATAACTGATGCCATAACTGTCTTTATTCCCTGTGCTTAAAAGTTGAAAAAGAACAAATATAAATCAATTTAAAACAATATGATGAAAGATTAAGACAAGCGCTAATGCTGGAATTAAGTGCTTGTAGTTGTGAAGAATGCATTTATGCACATATAAACAAAGACTGTGAAAGAATTGTATTTAAGTGCAAAACAAATAAAATCACAATTAAGACCAGGAATAAGCAATTAACAAGTGAAGGGAATGAAGATGCAGTGGTTCTTATTAACGGTTTGTTCAAAAATGGTTGAACACGTGTCACTCCCTGCAAAACAAACAACCTGAAAACCCACAAATGCAGCAGGGCAACCACCACCACATGGAATGTTATGACTCTAGATAAATTAACAATGTGCAGCATTCTGCAACTTGCCGAAAGCAGGAATAAGGCAAATTCATGCAAGGCCATGAAACAAAGTTTCATGTGTACAGATATTTACAAACGTATCTTTTTTACATATTTATATGATTCCATTATACAAAGGCAGATTGAAAATACTCTCTTTACTAGCTTCAGCCATTTCACTCACTCTCCCAGTGATGAAATGTCACAAGTAAACAAATAATACACATCTTAAGAATGGGATCATGGGAATGCTGAAGACACTATTTTCATGATTTTTGTAGCAGTTTTTCTGAGCAACAAGCACTCTCAGCATTCAATCTGTGATTGTAACTGCCTGCGTAGAGTTAACGTGCGACGATGTAACTGTTGCATTTGCTGCATACGGTCCCTCTGGCGTGCCAAATTCTGTGGCATTGGGTAACGCTGACAACCATATAGAAAGCGGTAGGGAATGCGAACATGACATGCTGTGGCACGGCAGCGTGGCTGAGGCATGGGCGGCAGAAGCATCCAGCGCTTGCGCTCGGCACAATAACGGTATGCTTCCTTGCGATACTGCTTATCCACATCGTCACTGTTCTTCCAGCCACCGATCACAAACACATCATCGCCAAGATAGCAGATAGCAGCACCCTCAATACTAGTAACCTCTGGGGGAAGGCTCTCAAGAATATCATCAGATATCCTAGCGCTGATCTTCTGTCGAGCTACATCGTCACGCACGTTGGTGTAACTCTTAGGACAGCAAGAAGCCGTGTGGTAGAAGTTAGTCGACGCTACAGCCATTTGGAACAAGCAGTAGTTGTCGATAAGCGGTAAGGAGTCAACTTCTTGCCATTGCCGACTGTCAGTGTCGTAGCGAGTAGTCACCGTCTTCAACCCATCATCGCTGTCAGTGTCTATGGGCGTTCGTGCTGTTACATAAACGTATCGATCTTCGACACTAATGGCCTTGACATCTCTCAAAATCTTAGGGGCAGATTCTAGGTTGTGCCACTTGTCTTGGTCAGGTTCGTAGACACTCACATCCTTAAAGCCAGGGCTGAAGTTGCCATGACCACCAATACTATACAGAATATTTTTGATGCAAGTGAGGCCAAAGGAATGCTTGCGTGTGGTGAGGTTGCTCACTTGTTCCCAGGTGTTGCGATTTGGATTGTAGCGCTCCACTGTCTTGGCAAATCCTGGTTCCATGGATCCAGCTACGTATACATGCGTATCAGTGGCTGCAATAGCGTGACCATCCAGATGGTTATGGATGTGTGGCAAATTGACCCAACGATCTTCGTATACGAAGTAACCTACGCACTCACTCAGGTAGTCACCTCCTTCAGAGACGCCGCCGACCACCATGATGACATCCATGTTCTGGCCAAATCTTGGTTGGAATGTAGCCATATATGAGGCCCAGAACTCTGTATCTGCAGATTTGAGGTTCTCAAAGCGGATCGCATGACCCTCCACAGCCTCTGACACGAGCTGTAGGCAGGCTGCGTTTTGTGCGACCAAAGGTTCATTCTTCACAACTCTTGTAAGGTACGTTGGCTTTATCTGCGGCAGCCTGAGAAGACGAAAAAGCTCCTCAAAGTACTTTACCCGTTCTTCTGAGTTCTTCTGAACCCATTTGACCACTGCATCAAACAAAACCTCCTCTGAGTCAACTGTAATCTCTGCGTCTGACAACCAGTCTCTGACCAGGTGGAACGGAAGCGTGTAAAATTCCTCATCCTGGATGACTTTGTGGAAGTTGCGACGAATCATGTCAGCAGCACGTAAGGCCAGCTGATCCAAAGTGTACATGTGCGCAAGGCTATGGACTGCCACACAGTTTCCCAGGCTGAGCTTCCTCTTGAGAAATTCTCCACAAAAATCCTTCAACTGCACGAGCAAGAACCTGTGAGTGGAAAAGAAAGTACACTGTTTCAGGCCTTACAAAAAACCACAGCAAGAACAGGTAAGATATATGATGTAGGTGCTTTTTTTATTTTTGTTCTAGTAGTCAGCTAGGGCTGGGCAGTATGACATGCCGACGATATTCAGTGTCTACCAATAGAGATTTTGCTATATTGTGTATATCACGGTACGAAAATATGCACACACAGTGCAGGACTGTTAGAGAAGTTCACTTCCAGAG
This sequence comes from Labeo catla, assembly GCA_012976165.1. Taxonomy (NCBI): domain Eukaryota; kingdom Metazoa; phylum Chordata; class Actinopteri; order Cypriniformes; family Cyprinidae; genus Labeo; species Labeo catla. The sequence goes on from VONZ01000102.1 coordinate 1,412,045, forward strand.
CAAAAATTTAGATAATTTACTCAACCCTAGTCATCCAAGATGTTCACGTCTTTCTTTCTTTCTTTCTTCAGTCGTTTCTTCAAAAAAGAAATTATGTTTTTTGAGGAAAACATTTCAGGATTTCTCTCCATATAGTGGACTTCTATTGTACCCCCAAGTTTGAACTTCCAAAATGCAGTTTAAATGCATCTTCAAAGAGCTTGAAAACTCCCAGCCGAGGAAGAAGGGTCTTATCTAGCGAAACAATCTTTTTTTTCTAAAAACAAAAAAACAAAACAAACAAAAATTTATATACTTTTAACCTCAAATGCTCATCTTGTCTAGTTCTGCATGAACTCTGCGTATTCCATTTCAAGACAGTTAGGGTAGATTGAAAAACTCCCATCTCATTTTCTCCTCAAACTTTAAAATCATCCTACATCGCTGCAGAAGTACCAACCCAGTGTTTACAAAGTGAACGTGCAAAGGTGATCAAATGCCCTTTACAAAACAAAAAACAAAAAAAAAAAAAAAGGTAAAACAGTGATGTAGGACGATTTGAACTTGGAGAGGAAAATGAGATGGGAGTTTTTCGACCATAACTGTCATGAACCGGAATACACAGAGTTCACACAGAACTAGACAAGATGAGCATTTGAGGTTAAATGTGTATACACTGTAGATATTTTTAGAAAATAACCAATCGTTTCGCTAGATAAAACCCTTCTTCCTCAGCTGGGAGGAAGAAGCTGCATTTTAACTGCATTTTGGAAGTTCAAACTCAGGGGCACCATAGAAGTCCACTATATGGAGAAAAATCCTGATATGTTTTCCTCAGAAAACAATTTCTTTATGACTGAAGAAAGAAAGATGAACATCTTGGATGACACGGGGGTGAGTAAATTATCTGTAAATTTGTTCTGGAAGTCAACTTCTTTAAAAGTGACTGACACATTAATTCTGTAAGAAGCATGCATGAACAAGAAAAGGCGCACGATATGCTTGATGTTAAAAAGTTGTTAAAAAGAACAAAGTGGTATTCCCAGTGACTGAATCTAACACCAGAAGCACACACACATTTGGCTGGGTATCGAGTTTTGAGTTTTTAGGCACTGCAGACAGCACTGAAAGCAGCGAATACTCAAGCAATTGCGTAAATTAGTAGAAACTGAATAGAAATGATGATTCTGTCTAAGCTATTTTTACTGATTTATTGTGTGGGTTACATTTTGTTCATTTGTGCAGTGGCTCAGGAGATGATTATTGGAGTCTGTAAAAACGTCAACAAGCTGGAAAAGTAAAATAAATGAAAGCGTTTTTTAGAGGTGATGCGTAATGTAATCTTTCAAGAACTGATATCGAAGTTAAGAAAATTTTGAAATGATACCCAGCTTTACACACAGAAAGCTGCATCTCGTAGACAGCATCTGATCCTGAATTCAGCTCTCTTTTGTGACATATTTCACTTGTGTGTATTCAACCACAGTCTGTTTAGTCTTAAGTGAACATAAAGTTAGGAAAGAAATAGTAGGAATATTAGATCACTCAGCATTTACACATTATGTCTTAAAGGGATAGTAACCAAATATGTCTGTAGCTGTGTCATTAGTATTAAACAACAAAACACAAAGAGAAAAATCACTCACTGCTCTTCACCAAATAACTTATGTAGCTTTAATAAGAATCAGAGTATATTTATATACACCGTTTTCTTTGTACAGAAACAGAAACACTGGAACAATTCTCATCATTGTAACAAATAAGCAGTATAGTAACCCAGATTTTAGCTTATAAATATCATGGAGATGTCTATTTAATGTATTTTTGGAGCATTTACTCATCTACAACAACAACCCTAAAACATTTTCAGTAAGATGAAAGCTTTGTTGACAGCAGTTGCTTTCCAGATAAAGCACTCTTTAACAGAGTTTGGAGATGCATGTGTGCTTTGCTGGGTGTATGCGTTATAGGCTAATCAAGAGCTATACATCAAAACCTCACTTTGCTGCAAAGCAAAGTTAAATTAAGTTGATTAAATGAAGCAGCAGCAGACAGGAAAAAAAACATTGTAAGCTGAGCGCAATTCAGTGCAATTCAACGGGCAAGGACTAAAACATGCAGTAGCATTATTGCAAATATCCAGAGCAGACCATTATATCATGGGTTTGAACAGGAGTGGGTGATATGTCTGTTCAAAAAGGAAACCACTTTTTTAACAGATTAATCAAGTGATTTTCAAAATAATTATTTTACCTACTAACTTAAATAATTTGAAATATGTTAGTGCAGCATTGTTGTTGCATCTGTTATTTTGTGAAGTGCAACACTGAATAAAAAATGTTTTATTTCTTGTATAGATTGTTAAAAGGTTTATAAATTTATATACTCAGCTGTGTACGCACATCCAGTGGCTTAAAGGATAAGTCCACTTCCTGAACAAAAATGTTGACACGGTTTGATGTTATTGTGTTGCCATGTTTAATTTGGACTGAGGGAATAACCACTTACATTTAGCTTTGTTCAGCATACAAAGTGATCATATCATAGCTTTAGAAGACTTCGTTTAAAGTTTAAGTCCACTTCCATCACAAAGATTTATAGATAATTTACTCACCCCCTTGTCATCCAAGATGTTCATGTCTTTCTTTCTTCAGTTGTAAAGAAATTATGTTTTTTGAGGAAAACATTTCTGCATTTTTCTCCATATAATGGACTGGTATGGTGCCCCAAGTTTGAACTTCCAAAATGCAGTATAAATGCAGCTTCAAAATATCCCAAATGCATTTTTTTTATATCCCAGCCGAGGAAGAAGGGTCTCATCTAGCTAAACGATCAGTTATTTTCATTAAAAAAAATACAATTTAAATACATTTTAAATCTCAAACGCTCATCTTGTCTTGCTCTGCCTAAACTCTGTGTATTTTGGCTCAAGAGAGTTAGGGTATGTCGGAAAAATCCAATCGTATTTTCTCCCTCAACTTCAAAAATCTTTTCAAAATCATCCTACATCGGGGCACTATAGCAGGCTGTTATATGGAGAAAAACGCTAAGATGTTTTCCTAAAAAACAATTTCTTTATGACTGAAGAAAGAAAGACGTAAACATCTTGGATGACAAGGGGGTGAGTACATTATCTGTAAATCTTTGTTCTGGAAGTGGACTTAAACTTTAAACTAAGTCTTCTAAAGCTATGATATGATGACTTTGTATGCTGAACAGAGCTAAATGTAAGTGGGTTATTCCCTCAGTCCAAATCAAACATGGCAACACAATGACATCAAACCTTATCAACATCAGGACACAAAATGTCACTGGATTAAATCACTGGCTCTCATGCTATCTTTATGCACCTTTTTGTTAACTTTGGGCCCCAGTGACTTTAACCATGTGGATAACAAGAGCTGAAACATTTTTCAGACTTCTTTTTTTGTTTTTGCAGAATAAAAAAAAAATATACAAGTTCGGAACTACATAAGGGTGAGTACATAATGGGAGAGTTTTCATTTTTGGATGGGAAAGTTCTCTATGGAGGAAAACATACCAATGACATTAAAAAAAAAAAGAGTGTATTATGTCTCAAAATAGTGGACACACCTATGATTCTACAGAATTGGAATGTGCTTTTTAAGTCTAAAAAAAGCTGCTGCTTTAGAACAAACGTTGCTGATCTGAAATGCATCTATGAAGCCCAGAAACGCTGCTTATTCAGAAGATACCCATGACACCCACGTTAATTTCTATGATACCCAAAATACTGCAGAACGCTAGTGACTTAAACGATGCTTGTTCTGAAGGTGTATGTAATGGCCAAATGCGGACTGCGTCTATGATGCCCAATGTGTATTTGTGATCAAACATAGCAACAATGCTGTCTAGGTAAGCTGCTCGCTGTTTTCATACATTGTCTATGATCTGCATGATTTTTTCCTCACCGGTCCGCTAGCTCCAGAACCTCATGCACGTTAGCAGTGCTCACTCGTATTTCGCCTGTGTACATAAACTGGATGACGCTTTCCACCGTCTCCTGGTCGAGGCCTGCCTCGCTGCTCCACTCCTTCATCTCCACCCGCCGCGTCACCGACTCCGAAAACTGACCTCCGAGCAGCGGTGTGAAATAATCTGTTGCCGCAGCCAAGACTGAGCGGTGGGCGCTGAATTCGAAGCTGTTGGCGGCTCCCGGGGCGCTGCTGAACGCCAGCGTCACGTCACAGAAGAGCCCGAGCTTCCGCTGCTCGTTCTGCCGCCGGGAGAGCTCCGAACAGTGGGTCGCGGAGGCAAACTCCTCGGCCTCCTCAGACTCTCCGTCTCCCGCAAGAGCGCTTGCAGTGCTCGGCCCGCCGCTGTTTCGGTTGGCGTCCTCTGGATTCGGGGCGGCTGCGGCCATCTCGGTGTCCGCGCGGTCGGTTCGTAAAGTGCGTAGTATGTTGAGGTGGTGGAGCACACTCAAACATACACACTCCAACATAAACAGCGCTCAACGTGCACATGCGCACACGCACCATACAAGAGTCCTGTTGACGTTACAGGAACTGACGCGAGACATGAGTTGCTGATCTGGGAACGGATAAATAAAAAAATAACATAAAAAAGTCAGCTTTGAAATTACATAAAAATGTGTTAGAAAATATTGTGTTGTAAAAGACAATACTGTGTCAGACTTGAGCCCCAATGTAGGATGTACATTCAGCAAAATAAAATGAACGGCATGTTCCAGGACTACTTATTAATTAAATGTCAAATATTTATGTATATCCATTGCTTTAAATACAGGAGTTCCCAAACGTGTCAGAATAGAATATTTACTTAGATTTTTTTTTTGTTTTGTTTTGTTTTTTTTACAGGACTACACAAATTGGTCGAAAATTATTCAAATTATTGTCATATGTGTCAATTTTAACAGCGATACGACAGTATGAAAATACCTCAAATTGCTGCTGAAACGAACAACTCTCTGCGTCTTTATTATTATTAGGCCTATTATTATAACCTATTATGATTATTATTATTCGTACTGACTCAAAATATAAAAATGAAGACAAATATATTACTGTTGTAAATTGCAGTTGTAGCCTACTCTAAGATAAAAAAAAAACTCAAAATGGTTATTTGATAACTTCACTTAACATTTCAGATACACGAAATACAAAAATACTGTTTAGGCTTTGAAAAAAAAAAATAAAACACTTTGTTCCAACATCCCAATTTTCCTGCAATTTAGCAAATTTAACAATTTAGTATTATTGAATGAAATTATAAAATCATGAACAATCGTCCATCCATCCATTTTCCAAACCGCTTTTCCTATGTGTGCTGGAGCCTGTCCCAGCATATTGGGCCGAAGGCAGGGGAAAACCCTGGAGAGATGGCCCTTTCGTCACAGGACAAAGTAAGGAGATGTTATGGCTGATTATACGAACAACAACATAATAATTGCTGTCAACCGCTATTTCCATTAAAATGAGTTTGGGATCAGTAAGATCTGTAATGTTTTTTAAAGAAGTCTCTTATCCTCAAAGCTCCATTTCTTTGATCAAAAATACAAAAAAAAAAAATATTATTGCAGTTCAAAATAAGTTTCTATTTTAATACACGTTAAAATGTAATTTTATTCTGGGATGCAAAGCTGAATTTTCATCAGCCATGACTCCAGTCTTCAGTGTGACACGATCATTCAAGTCATTCTAATAAGCTGATTTATTATCAATGTTGGAAACAGTTGTGCTGTTTAATATATTTTCGGAACCTGTTATACTTTTTTCAGGATTCTTTGATGAATAAAAAGTTGAAAAGAACAGCATTTATTCAAAATAAAAATCTTTTCTAACAAAGTCTTTAGTATCACTTTTTATCAATTTAACACATCCTTGCTGAATAAAAGTATTAATTTCTTTCAAAGAAAGAAAGAAAAAATGTACTTACCCCAAACTTTGTTACAAACGATTTCTATTTTAAGTAAATGCTGTTCTTTTTAATGTTTTATTTATCAAAGAATCCTGAAATAGTATCACAGGTTCCAAAAACTAAAAAGATTATTAAAGATATTATGCAGCACAACTGTTTTCAACATTGATATTAAATCACCATATTAGACTGATTTCTTAAAGATCATATGACACTGAAGACTGGAGTAATGATGCTAAAAATTCAGCTTTGCATCACAGGAATAACCTCTATTTCGAAGTATATTAAAATAGAAAACCACTATTTTAAAGTGCAATAATATTTTTTTCTGTATTTTTAATCAGATAAATACCTCTTTTAAAGTGCAGAAAAGACATTAAAAATCTTATTGATCACTAACTTTTGAACGGCAGTGTATATTTTCTTGATTATAAAATTCATTTTGCAAACACATACATTCAGCCTGTTTAATGAACTGATGTTCAACCTAGTTTAAACGAAATCAACCAAACAAATTACAATTACTCAAATTCATTTGTTCCACCGCATTTATCTAACTCAAAACTGCTCTTACTGTATTTATGGCTGACCTTAAAACAAATGATTACTCATCAGATTATCATCAGAATCAAGATCAGGACAGTCCAGTCAGTCTGCCAGCAGGTGTGAGTCTGGCACCACATCTGCTGAGACAGCTAAACTGTGATGAGATCATAAGGATTGAGGGTGAGTTTACTGTCTTAACCAAAAACATAACACACACACACACACACACACACAGTTCATACAATACAAGGCTGAACAGTACAAAAAGAAAGAAAAAAAAAAGGTCATCAATGGGTCTGTCCAGTAACTAAGGTGCACTGTGCAGTTTGCTGACAAGCATTTTCAGTTGCTGACAGTACACAAGAAGGGCTTATAGATTTTTTTAAAAAAATGTTTTTGCCTCAATTTATAATATAAATACATTTATATAAAATAGCAACATTTTATATCAATTTCACTTTAAAGAAGATCAGTTTCATTCATGGTAATAATGCTTCTGAAAAAATGCTCAATACTCATGAAAAATGATCCTGAAAGTTTGACTCTAAATTTAAAAAAAAAAAAAAAAGGAGAAGCATTACTACTCCAGGGGGAGCCACAATTCAACAAGCTGACAAAATGTCTTGTCTGTATTAATCAAGTTTTAGTGGAAAACTTCCAAGCTGGTCAGCATTACTGGAAAGTAAAGGTTGAGAAAAGCCAGACTGGACTGTGGGAATTAACATGGGAGCAACAAAACAACAAATTCAGCTGAGGACAAGATCCAACACAATGATATGTTCAGTCTTGCAATGGAGAGCAGACTACATTAAATACTTGTGACAAACCACAGAAAATAGGGTTGTACCTGGACTGAGAGAGGAAAACAGGTGTCATTCTATAACGCTGATAACGTCTTGGTTGACCTCCCAAAAATTGTGTATATATACATTAACCGGTCACTATATACATATATACATCACAACCGGTTACCTGCTAGTAGCAGGTTGTGCATTCAGAGGTGCTCTTCTGCATACCTTGGTTGTAACGAGTGATTATTTGAGTTACTGTTGACCTCTGGCATCAACAAGGCCTTTGCCCAAAGAACTGCTGCTTACTGAATATTTTTACTTTTTTGAACCATTCTCTATAAACCCAAGGACTACATGGCTGTGCAAGAAAATCCTAGTAGATCAGCAGTTTCTGAAATACTCAGACCAGCCTATCTAGCACCAACAACCATGTCACGTTGAAAGGAGAACAGATGGATTTGTGTATTTGTCTTACTGACAAGAATCACCGTATGTTAAAGGGTCATGAAGCCCTAAAATCCTTTAGTCCGTTCTTCAGGATTGTTCTGACGGCACATTTCCAGCTTCCCTTTATCATTTCCATTCCATGTTTCCCCTTGGTTTTTGTCAGGTCTGTTTTCCTTTCATGGTTGTTTTGTGGTGGGCTTCAGTTCTTGTTTCCTTCACATTCCCTATTTCCTTGTATCTTTGTAGTTGTTGCTTCATTAAATAAATTCTTAATATGGATCTGGCACTCAGTTTGTGACAATTACACGAGTCCTTATGCAACATGTTAAGAATCTCCATACAGTGGATGTCTATGGTGCCCGCGAGTTTGAACGTCCAAAATGCAGATTCAATGCAGCTTCAAAGGGTTCTAAACAATCCCAGCTAAGAAATAAGGGTCTTATCTAGCAAAATGATCGGTCATTTTCTTAAAAAAGAAAATAGTTCTAGTTCTGCAATGTGTACTCTGTGTAATCCAGGTCAATACAGTTAGGGTATGTCGAAAAACTCCCAAACTCTCAATTTCTCCTCCAACTTTAAAACCTACATCCCTGTTTTACCTTCTTTGCATGTTCACTTTGTAAACACTGCGTCGGCACTTCCACAGCGATGTAGGATGATTTTGAAGTTGGAGGAGAAAATGAGATGGGAGTTTTTCGACATACCCTAACTGTATTGACCCAGATTACACAGAGTACGCATGCGCATGGCAGAGCTAGACCAGACGAGATATATTTTAAGGGCTGTCAAGCGATTAATCGCAAATCGCATACAAAATAGTTTTGAGTTTGAGCTTGCCTAATATATGTGTACTGTGTGTAATTATTATGTATATGTAAATACAAACACATTCATGTATACATTTAAGAAATATTAACAAGTATTGTATTTATTACAGTTTTTATACAACTATAAATCTTATATAACACATACATACATCTTCTATTATACATAAAAATATTTTGTACAAAAATACCATTTCTCTTAAATGTATACATGAATGTGTTTGTATTTATATATACATAATTACACACAGTACACACACATATATTTGGCAAACTCAAACTTTTTTTTTAGTATGTGATCAATTGTGATTAATTGTTTGACAGCCCTAATATATACATCACTTTATTTATTAATTAGTTTTTAGTTTTGTGAGGTCCCCATGAGGAAACAGGCTTATAAATCATGCAGAATGAGTTTTTTTGAGAAAGTAAAAGTGTGCACAGTCTCCTGTGAGGGCTAGGTTTAGGTGTAGGGTAGGTGTAGGGTGATAGAAAATACGGTTTGTACAGTATAAAAACCATTACGCCTATGGAATGTCCCCATAAAACATGTAAACCCAACATGTGTGTGTGTGTGTGTGTGTGTGTGTGTGTGTGTGTGTGCACCTGGTATTCATCACGTTATGGGGACCAAATGTCCCCACAAGGATAGTAATACCAGTAAATTTTGACCTTGTGGGGACATTTGTGAGGTCCCCATGAGGAAACAGGCTTATAAATCATGCACAATGAGTTTTTTTGAGAAAGTAAAAGTGTGCACAGTCTCCTGTGAGGGCTAGGTTTAGGTGTAGGGTAGGTGTAGGGCGATAGAAAATACGGTTTGTACAGTATAAAAACCATTACGCCTATGGAATGTCCCCATAAAACATGTAAACCCAACATGTGTGTGTGTGTGTGTGTGTACACACTCCTGAACAAAATCTTAAGACCAGGGGAAACATTACAAGTATTCGCATTTTGTGCTGGTGGATCATAACCAGATTGTAAGTACTGCTTCAAAATGGCAAAAGAAGAAACAGGAGCAAGAGCCAAAAAATAGAGAGTAGGCAATTTTTAGAAAACTGAAGAAAACTCAAACAGGCTGTTCATCAGCTGATCAAAAGTTTAAGACCATCGCCCAAAAAAACCCACAACAGAGCTAAAAGTGCCAAAAATGGACTCAATAGTGAGCAGCCCCACCATTCTTGCTGATTACTTAAAGCATTCATTTTGGTATGCTTGATGCGACTGTTTCCAGGAGGCTGGTGGGAATGTGTGTCCATGTGGTGAAGATGGCTTCACGAAGGGCATCCACAGTCTGGAACTGATGTATTTTTTTGTAAACTTCCCTTGCTATCCATCCCCAAACATTCTCAATGCAATTTAGATCAGGGGAACACACAGAAAGGTCCAAAAGAGTGACGTTATTCACCTTCGTCAGGTGGGCGTCGTGAACTGCAGCGTTGTCCTGTTGAAAGACTCAGTCATTACTGCGCAGACGAGGGCCCTCAGTCGAGAGGGATGCCCACTGCAATGTCTACAAAGCCAGCGGCTGTTTGATGCCCCTACACAACCTGAAGCTTCATTTTCCCATTGAAGGAAAAAGCACCCCAGATCATGATGGAGCCTCCTCCGCTGTGTCGTGTAGAAAACATCTCTAGTGGGATCTCCATGTCATGCCAGTAACATTAGAAGCCATCAGGACCATCCAGGTTACATTTTTTTTGGTCAGAGAATAAAACTTTCATCCATCTTTCAATGCCCCATGTTTGGTGCTCCCTTGCAAATTCCAAACAGTCAAGTTTGTGGCATGGGAGGAGATCTGGCCTTTGAAGACGTTTTTTGTTCTTGAAGCCCTTTTCTTGCAGATGCTGTCTTATGGTTATTGGGCTGCAGTCAGCATCAGTAAGGGCCTCAATTTGGGTCGAGGATCGGTCTGTGTCTTCACGGACAGCTCGTCGGATCCTCCGGCTCAATACAGGCGAATTTTCATTGGGTTTACCACTTTACTTTTTTGTCCCATAACTCTCAGGATCTTTTGAGAAATGTAAAATGGCTATCTTACTGTGTCCAATCTCGGCAGTGATGGCACATTGTGCGTGGCGTTGCGCGTGCAGCTCAACAATCCTGCCACGTTCAAAGACAGAAAGCCTGTTTGCCTGTGCCATCAGGAGGTCATGACAGTATGACTGCCTGAAAAACAATGACATCAAAGCCATATTTTCGGCAGATTTTAACTTTTAACTTTTTTAAACGTTTGATCAGCTGATGAACAGCCTGTTTGAGTTTTCTATAAATTGCGTACTCTTTATTTTTTGGCTCTTGCTCCTGTTTCTTCTTTTGCCATTTTGAAGCAGTACTAACAACCTGGTTACGATCCACCAGCACAAAATGCGAATACTTGTAATGTTTCCCCTGGTCTTAAGATTTTGTTCAGGAGTTTTTTTTTTTAGAAAATGACCGATCATTTCACTAAATAAGACCCTTATTCCTTGGCTGGGATCATTTAGAGCCTTCTGAAGCTGCATTTAAACTGCATTTTGCATTACTGAAGAAAGAGAGGCATGAACATCTTGGATGACATCAGGGTGAGTACATTATCTGTACATTTTTATTCTGGAAGTGAACTTCTCCTTTAAGTGTCTCATCTATGGTGTTTTTTTTTTTTATTAGATCTTGTGCTCTTTAGTCTGAGGTGTCACAATCACCAATTATTAGTACCTTTATCATGTGAATATTCCAGAATATTCCACACATGAAAATAAATACATAAATAACCAATAAAGAACTTTATTTTAAAAATGCTGTAATTGTGCACATAAAAACAACACCATAGTTGTTAGATTTAGTTTAACTTTTCTGTTAGAGTAATTTATCCCAGATAGTGATGAATGTGCTTAGTATGAACCTTAACTTTGCTTACTCAAGGTTTAGTGTGCGTACGCTAACATTTCATAACAGGTAACATTTGAGAGTATGCTTTAGAGATTGTGCTTTGCATCTACAGGCTGTGATGTCTTCATTCAGACTACTACAACTCGTAGCCTGAAGAGACATAAATGAAACTTCATTTGTTAATCTTAACCAAAGCAAAGGAAGGTGTATTAACGTATTAGCAGTATAAGACAGCCAATAACACTGTGAAAATGAAGCTTGCTTTATAAGCAACCGTTTTAGAAATTCAATTGAGAATTGTCATGCTTTAACAGGAGCAACTACTATTTGTCAGTATTTTGCTAGTGTATTTCTTTGGTTATGACTAAATAATTTACCCCTTCCCACTATGATAGAGTAATAAAATAGACATGTTCCCACATTTTTATCCAAAATACTTATAACAGGTTCCAGGTTCACATAGACATGTGCTCAGGAAGTACATAGGAGATATCATCCCACGGGTGGCGGTAAAGACCCTGCTTCAGACGTTTCTGGTCCAGATAGTGACCTGACATTAATAGAATAAAAAATTAATAGCAGATATTTTGGATAATAGAGGTTAGTTTTAGAGAGATAATCAGTATTTTGAACTGGTGGGACTCTGAACAGTAAAGAGGTTGGTTAGTGGTTTACCGATGAAACCGATGCTGCGTCCCAAAACAAAGATTCCATTAAGAGTCCCGATCTCAATAAATTCATCTGCCTCATCCCTGCAATGCATAAAGAGCTCTCATAAATATACTGAAATGCAATTTAGATACATGATCTGTACAATGAGATTCAATTAATGTCAACTAACTAGTGAAAATACTTTGCATATAAAGAATAAGCACCAGACAAACCAGATATTTGCATTCAGACATTTGAAATCAACAATTTCAGACTCTTTTGAAAATCAACATCACACATCTGTAGTGCAGCTGTCACATAATTTTGCCCCAGGCTCTGTGAATCCAAGTGACTGCCTAATGGAAATCAGAATTTTTAAACTACTTGATATTTTTATAGACCAATTCAGCAAACAGTGATTAAGTTTTTTTTTGTGGGTGCAGCTTATCTGGTTGCAGAAAATGACAGTTTTCAAATAGCAGTCTATAGAGCCATGGAATAAAAGATAATAATAAAAAATAAATAAATAAAATAAAGTAAATTAGAGTTTATATTTCAAAATTTAGACTTTATTATCTCAATTCTGAGATTAAATCTCATAACTCTGATAAGAAAAAAAAAAAACAAAAAAAAAACTTTCCCCTCGGCTCTGGCTTTTTCCCCCCAGAGAATTGACAAACTCACTATTTTTGAGTTAAATCGGCTTAAAGGAACTACGAGATATAAACTTGCATTTGTGAGAAAAAAAGTCAGAATTGTGAGATAAAATAAATAAATGTTATGTAAAATGTTAATAGTAATAGGTTTAAATATTATATCATGCTATAACTGTAGCGTTAGGGCTAATACAATGCATCCACTATGAACAGCATATGTGAATATTATGTAGACATTGTTTAAATCAAATTTATGCTTTTAAAATAGAGTAATCATAACAGTTTTCTTCCATAGTCTGTTTAAACATCTGTGTTTAACTTCAAATGGTGTCTTTGCAAAATTATTTGCATTCCGATTCTAGCATCAAAAGGCAAAAATATTTTGTAAATGGAGTCCAATCCATAACATTAAACACATATGGTTCAAAATAATAATCTTCTTGACTTACCGTGTGAATCCTCCACATGTTCTTAAGAGGTCCACAAAAGCCACACCAATAAAACCATCAACGTTTAGAATAAGGTTGGGTTTCTGCAGAGCATTAAAGACACTTTAATGTGAGCATCACGCAAGAAAATGATCATACAACTAAACATTCAAGCATTAAAATGGCATCACAAATAACAGCACCTTTGAGGTAGTGATCTTCTCCACTTCAAGGGCGTAGTCCAGCAACTGTGTTGATGGGAAATGCTGCTTCACAAAGTCCTTCAGGATTTGCACCCTCATATCAGGGTTATTGATCTGTCACCAAAAAAACAAGTATGAACTTGTTCACAAGTATGAACCACATATACCTCAATAACAGAGTTGGGGTTCCCAATAGGGTTGTGCCGATAGACGATAGTATCATGTATTGACAATAGTCAGAGATATCTCCTGTTGCTGATGCCTTTGACGATAGCAAGACGATTATTATTATTATCCTTCAAAAATAGACTAGGCGCCTAACATGCGGTGCAGTGCAGGAAGCTGCTTCTGGTGTGCTTCAGAAACTTGCAGCAAGGTGGCTGGTATAAACACACAGGCACAAATCAAGGTGAGCGGGAGGGAATGTTTCGGGTGGGAAGCATGCAATTTGTTATTGCGTGCAGTTGCGGATGCTCGCGAAAGTGTGCAATCGTTTTCTTATTGGTGCTTTTTTTTCGGTTTTACTTTCACTTTTAAAATCAATCCTGTTCAATAATGAGGTAAGAGGATGGTAAAGTGGGGCACAGTAACTCGTTTTGGGGGGAACGGACCCCCTTCGCGCCGCATACATGTGCAGTGTAAATAAGGGGTAAGAAATGTATTCATCATACAGTGATGTAAATATTGCATTCACTATGGTACCGGGAGTGTTTTTTAAAGTGCATAAACTCTCGCTAGACTAGGCTAGGCTAGTCAGTAATGATGTCCTTTGCTCGTTTTCTGCTTTTTGAATAACTAAGGAAATGTACGTATTAGTAACTTACAATGTTTCTATTAAATTGTTATCATGTTAAACACAAATTAAGTCATATTGAAAACATTAGGCTGCTATTAGCCTTTATGCTGGTGTTGGTTCATTTGCCGGCAATGAAACAAGTAAATAATTAAATTAGCATGATAATATTGTGTATCTGCGATCTCACAGGCTGACGATAGGATGATATGAAAAATGAGCATATGCCACCGCGGTGGTTGGTTGCCACCGGCGGTACTGCACGTGATGTCACACAATCTATAACAAGCATAAAATACAGTGTTTCTACAACAATTATTCTGCAATGGCCGTGTTTAGTGTCCCCGCCGGCAAAAGCAGCGAGCGCAAGTGCCTAGACTAGTGCTTTCTGAGCCAGTGTAGCTATGATCTCGACTCGCCATCTGCTCATTGGACGCGCCTTTAGAGAGAAATGCATCTCTACGGATTTTTTGTTTTCGATTTGAATTTTTTAGTTTTAAAGTAGTATAGTAATAATTTAAAGCTTCCCATAGATATATTTATCTGTAAGGCAAGTATTCGCGGAGTTTCGTTTCATTTTTGTGCAGCGCTCCTGTTCAACACCGAGACATCAGTAAGAGCATCTTTTTTTTTTTTTTTATTTGCACGCAAATAATATTACACTCTTTACAGTTCCGGATGATATATTACGCTTACCTTTATGAGCAAAGATTACGGCGTATTTAAATTTTTTTGCAAGTGATTGCACTGGCGCCTCCATGTCCTGGAAAGCGCATTTAGCTTCCACTCTTTAACAAACGATTGTATATGCATAATAGCACGCATTTATCTAAGTTAAACGTTTAAAATAACATTGTGATATGCTTGAAGATTTTATTTTAGGCAAGTCGTGATGATTTGAGAAAGCAAAATTGATCAAACATGGGCTGTGATCAACTTACTGCCTGCCTCTGGCCGCTTGGTCGTTACGTTACAATCATAATTTCGTTAATTTAACAAACAAAAATGTTCCAAATACATTTCTAAATTAACTTTATAAAGAAACGAAAAGAAATATAACCACGTTCCTATTAAAAACAAAACTGAGCTATTTTAATGCATGCAATAGTGTAATGGGAAAGAGAGAGAAAAGACTCGGGCTCTAGTCGGACTCGGGCTGGTAATTTTGATGAGCCGTCGGACAAGGGTTGGGTGAGGTTGTTATGAATTTATGCAACAAATGTTTGTTTAATATCGTAACAAATGTTTATCGTTCTTATTTTGGCTACTTACATTATTTAAATGTATAATTTCTTTGATATTTACTTTAGTGTTTTGTAGGCTGAAATAAACACGCACGTTTGTCATGTTTCAAAATTATATATCAACACTGCGGCACTGACGGTAGTTGGTCCATTACCACCGCGGTGGAAAAAATTTGCCACCGTCACAGCCATAGACTCTCACTCTAACTGGCTTGGTGTAGGACTTTCGCCTTAATATTCGTGAAATAAATAATCAAGTCTCATGCAGTGTGTTTATCTGTGTGTGTGCGTGTGTGTGTGTATTTACTGATTTGACTCGATGCCCGATGCCCATAATCAGTACGCCATCTTTCTTCATCTTGTTGACAAACTCCATGGGCAGCAGGCCACTGTCGAACGCTTTACTGAACTGTTTAGCAGCTGCATCTAGAGCGCCACCAAATCTATCTCCCTGCAAAACAGAAACACACAATTCAGTTCCTTTTTAAAAATGAGGAGAATAAACAACATATTTTTCATCATATAAATGTTAAATATCACATACAATAATTACTAAATATATACTTACATGTTTTCTTAATATTTAATGATTATAATATTACTTGTAAATCAACAGATATCAACAAGTATTAACAAAATCTAATATGGCCAAGCTCTGTTTGCTTAGATTTCGTATTTGATATGAGGGTAGTGAACTCTCATTCTTGCTGTAGTGTAGCAGAACCAGTTTAGTTTGTAAAGCAGTAGTCTTGCATGTATAGTGACTGATCTTACTATTGTCAGAAGTCCAGAGGTCAGACTGGACACCAGGTCTTTACCGGCACGAGCACACACAATGGTGTTGTGAGCACCAGATACAGCTGGCCCATGATCTGCAGTCACCATCAAACACATCTCGATGAACTGACATGCGTAACGTGGTAATCTGTCAAAAACACACATGCACTTATGATTTTAGGCCAGAACCATACAATATGCAAGTAGACAAACAGATGGTTTCTCAGTGAATTCATTTGAATATGCTACATAATGAAGGAATTTTACATAACAAACCTTCTCTGAAACCACAGCAGGCCCAGTACTCCTCCTAGGCCCATTTCCTCTTTGAACACCTCTGTGATGGGCATACCAGCATATATGAGCTCCTGGCCCCTTTCATCACAGATACTAGTCATGAACGATGCAGGTTTACGAATCAAACCCAGCTCCTACACACACAGAAGCAGCTCAGATACTGTGCATCTTGAAAATTTAACCATATCCTACTTTTTACTACACATTTTAGCAGGCAGAAATTTTCATTGTCATTCATTTTCCAGCAGTTCAACAGACAAGCAGTGTTTCCATCCAAATGCTCCATATTTGTTAAAAGTGCATTTGTTAAAATTGTACCCAGCAGAATGTGAAACTACACCATAAGCATCATCTTGAGGAAGTGTACATATCTTGATAAGGATGTCTTGAGCACACGTTCAAAATTTACATCAAAATATTTGGAAGGAAACACACCAAAAGTCTTGACATCTTTAGATTTTTCACATATTAGATTGGAAATTGTAAGGAAATTCATTATTCTGTTTAATTATTTTAGAATTTTACAGCAAGTTTGCAACTCTGTAGATTCTGTTAAACAGCGACTGAATAATGTTGCAGGAAACTGTAATTTTGTACAGTATTCCATCCTCATTTGTGAATTGTTAACAATTGTTGTTAACATTTAGTATGATGATTACCAGTATGCTTTTTATGTGACAGTATGTAAATATGAGACGTTCTTGCCTTCACAACACTGCGTATGTACTGTAGCATATCATATATGTCATAAATAATACCACAAACAGAAGAATCTGTTTTTAACACCAGTGAGAATTCATATCAAATCACTGATTAAAGGATATTGTAATGTACAGAAATAATGCAATTCTCTATTACACTGTAAATAAATGGGGGCAGGTCTTACTCTTGCCCAGGAGTAATCCATTGGGACGGTGGGAGGTGGAACTTCCTGTGCTGGAACAATGATTCCTTCTGCGACAAGTTCATCATACACAAACCTTCCCAACAAAACAGAGAAAATTAACAAAAAAGCTGAAGCATTAATAGATTAATTACAGTATTAATTCATGTTGTTGAACTATATTTACATAATTTAACATCTGACAAATTACTTTTTGATTACTAGGGGTGGAAAATAGAACTAAAAACCTTTACTATGACAAATAACATTTATTACAATATATACATTTTTTAGTAGGGCACGTGCTTTCAGCTGGAGCGGCATTTAATACACAGATCCGTAGATCACTGACAAGCTACGCAATATTGTGTTCATAATTGCTGATGAATCGCATTCGATTATGAACGCAATATTGCGTAGCTTGTCAGTGATCTACAGCTCTGTGTATTAAATGCCACTCCAGCTGAAAGTACATGATGGAGATTTACTACTAATCACAGAACCGGCTTTACTGACGAGATGCGCATGACAATCGCATGCGATTTAACATGCAGCCCTATTTTTTAGGAATTTTAGGCAAGTTACTGAAAAAACTACTAAAAAAAAAAAAATCTTGTTACAGTAGACCTGTAACAAAGAGAGGGACAACTCAATGCAGACTACAAACCTGCTTTCACAACACAGGTAAATATAAGTTCTTATGCTGCACTGCTACAGAGTCAGTACTGCATGATGCACAGGCAACAGAAATAGATACGATACTTAAAAATTTCTACAAGTTTGTCATTTTAACTGGTATATCATCCACCCTTATTGATTAAGAATACAGCTGTGAAATCTCCAAAGCCATTCTACACAAAGTACTCAATAAAGGGCCTAAATACTTAAATTGTGTTTAGGTTATATTATACTTCCTGTACACAGAATACTTCCTATTTCTGTTACTCACTTGATGACATCACCTAACTCATCAAAGCTATTGGGCACAAATGCACCTGCTTCTCGCAGTGCTTGATTTTTAGCCACAGCCGTCTCTGATGCCTGATTGGCGCATGCTCCAGCATGCCCAAACTGCACCTAAAACATTTAAATGAACACAATACCATGTTACTGCTGTCACTAGTTCGGTTACACATACTGTTCTAGAGTATAAGCATTTCTCAAAATATTCAATGGCCCTGTCCCAAATGCAGCACTACATGTGGATTTGCAGTTATGTTGCCGTTGTTGGCACATATCCATGGTAGTCTCATTTCATTTAATGGCCTTTAGCGTTCCATTTGCATTGCAAGTGTGGACTCGAAAGACCACAACATGGGATGAGAGTGCCAGTTGGGCCAGGGCCAATATGCATTAAGTATCTCAAATGCCATGTAATAGGATGTACCTCAGATGAGAACAAGGTGGCACATGTTCCAATACACCAGCACACAACTGGTTTAGTGATTCTGCCATCTGCAATGCCCTGACAGATGTTATACTCTTCTGTGCCTCCGATCTAAAAGACAGCACACATCATTAGAATTACAGTGCCTTATCAAATTATTACACTTGTACATTACTGTCATAAGTTAAATTTATAATTTTAGATTTATTTAAATTTATAAATTTATAAAAAAAATGTAATAAATAAATCAAGAACTGACCTATTCTAAAAGAACATGTTAACAAATCTATCCATATTTACAGAGATCCATTTTTAAAAAAATATTTTTATATTAAAAATATGCAAAAGGTTGGATTTTGAATATTTTCGTTCATATGCTTATTATAGTTATTCACTGATGAATAGGAATTCTTGGAATTGGGTCCACCTTTAAACATAAAGCATTACTCTCACCTTGCATAAAACTGTGCTGCACACTCATCGGTCTAAGACAACTGAGGAGTTTTATCATTTAATGATATACTGTAAATCCCATGTAAATATCAGTCTTACGTGAAAATGGCTTTTTTCCATTAGAGTACATGACAATCTAAAATCTATCTCACCTCTCCCAGAACGACAATCATCTTGACACCTGGAGTGTCCTGATATCTGAGCACATGATCCATAAACGTAGAGCCAGGAAATCTGTGGATGAGAGCAGCACATTAGTCAGCCTAGATGCTGATTGGTTTATTAACCCCATTAACTAATATTTTCTGAATCCTGCTCTATTTGACCTTATAATAGCGGTTACATAACCATACTCAAAGCTTTTAAAAAGGGGATACTCTTAAACAAAATGATTACAAATGATCATTGTGCAAAAATCAAAAAGCATAAGCTTTTGTATCAGATTGTTATGCATGAGAAAAGTGAAATAAGGGTAAATCTACACAAGTATCAAGAAGTCACAAACACTGACATCAAAATACCAGAATGCAAAAAGCAAATTTTGGAGATTCACATTGGATTATATTTAGCATGCTTTGTTTTTAAAATTACCAAAAAAAAAAACCACACATAAGATGAAGTCTATTTATTGGCTATTTGAACTGACAGTCACTTATCTGTCATAAGGTCAGTTAAAAAGGCAAGACATGTTCTGTTTGTCACCTGTCTCCTCCAATGGCAACTCCCTCATAAACTCCATCTGTGGTGTGCGAGATGATGTTGTTGAGTTCATTGGACATCCCTCCTGAGCGGGACACATACGCTACACTGCCCGGCCTATACAGCTTTGATGCCAGGATATTGTCAAGCATTCCACCTGTGTTCCCGATCTTAAAGCAGCCTGGCTTTATACCGCCAACCTATAACACATAAATGTACTTGAGTTAATCTTATGAATAAAGAAAATTACAAGTCATTTTAGGACCATAAAAGACATTACTATACTCCCATACTATAAGCTCTGATTTTGGAAGGAAATATTAACACAAACATGTTTTTCCACAAGCTATCTGAGATTTATGCTAATGTTGATATTCAGCTTTAAACACGTATTATATATAATCAAACAATACTTGAAACACTCACAGTTGCAGGTCCAATGATAGTGACGCCCTTTTCATCAGCTGTTTGGACGAGTTTGCGGGTCAGAGCTTCAGGAATGCCTTCAGCTATGATAGCTATAGTGTGTATCTGATTAATAAAAAAAAAATCAGAATCAGAATCAGGGAATCATGGTTGTGCCCAAAGTTGAAGATTCATGTACTGACTACCAACATGCCACACAATCAGTGGCACCCGTTAGCCTAAAAAGGGAAAGGAATACATCCGAAATGACAAAATCTTAAGCATTGTTTTGGCTATTATTGTACTGTACCAGTCAAAAGTATGAGGAAGCAGTCTTTCATACGGCTTCCAAAGAATACAACCGAGTAGATTTAAACCAATTATGAAATTATTCTAGATTACAGACTCTGTATTCTCAGGAATGTAAGCAAAGATTTTTTTAGCATATGGAATGTGCTGCAACTCCAAAGTGACTTATATAATGAAATTAACGTCTATCATGCAAAGCGCACATGCACAAAATATCAGTTATAGCTTTGCTAACTTGATATCGCAGTCAATATACATATCAAACAAAAATTTCAGTCAATTAAACATTAATTTCAGTCAACTAAACAAGAATTTAGACAGCTCAGTTTGAATTATAGGTCTGTTCTGATTAGTGTGACAACCACCTTTTTTATGTGGATTTGGGACACAAATTAAGTCAAATTGTTTTATTTGTATGGCACATACTGTTATGTCTATGAAGTCCTTAGGGCTTTAGGGCTAAGCAATATGACGATACATTATGATATAAGTGACCCTCCAGATTTAGATCTAGCTATATTGTATTTATAGTGTTGTCTAGCAAACTTTTTCTGAATTGAGAATGCCTCTTGAATTCTTAAATCTGAATTTAAGTGAAATTACATTGAAATTAAAAAAATTAACATCACTCTAATTTTACATGTTAAAAAGAAAAGTGGAACCTAGACAACTGACACCATTTGAAATAAAGACAAAGTCCTTTATATCTGAACAGACAGAACAAGACATTAAAAAGTGTACATTGTAATTTTATGAACAAAATATTTTTAGTTTCAATATTTATTCATAATTGTTTGTTAATAATATATTGTCAATTAGAACAAAGTAAAGGAGCATTAAACAAGAATGTGTTAAATTATGCTTTAAAGTGTCTCTCGTTGTTAGTTTATATAATATTCAAGTACCTAATGCATGAACTACTATTAACAAACTGAAACTTCCTGTGAAGTGTGACCAACTTAAATTCAAACTGATAAACTGAAAGAAAAAAATTCTGACAAAAGACAAACAAATTGTGTTGGGCTCTGTTTATATGTGCAATGTGGCAATAAATGTAATAGATGTAATTCTGTACAGGCTTATCATAGCTGGATGCCATTCTTTAATAAAAAACAACAACACTATTAGCTTTACTGACCAGTAAACAGAAACACTGGGCTATCAATATGGGATTTTACCTGAGGATACTGCATTGTTTCCATTGTGCTGTCAAAAGCCGAGCGAAGGGAGGCAAAATTTATGAGTACATCAACGTCTGGATGTTTCTTCATAGCATCAGCCATGTTCTTATAGACGGGCAGTAAGATCTCCTTATGACCCCAGTAAAACTTCTGCTTGTGGTCACCACTGATAAACACAAACACACATTCATGCCTTCAAAGCTGAATAACATTTATGACCCTGGACCACAAAATCAGTCTTAAGTCGCTGGGGTATATTTGTAGCAGTAGCCAAAAATACATTGTATGGGTCAAAATTATTGATTTTTCTTTTATGGCAAAAATCATTAGGAAATTAAGTAAAGATCATGTTCCATGAAGATATTTTGTAAAATTCATATACTGTAAATATATGAAAACTTATTTTTTTGATTAGTAATATACATTGTTAAGAACTTTATTTGGACAACTTTAAAGGCAATTTTCTCAATATTTTGATTTTTTTGCACTCTCAGATTCCAGATTTTCAAATAGTTGTATCTCGACCAAATATTGTCCCATCCGAACAAACTATACATCAACAGAAAGCTTATTTATTCAGCTTTCAGATGCTATTTATGTATAAATCTGAAAAATTAACCCTTATGACTGGTTTTGTGATCCATGGTCACATTTGACAATCTTAAGTGCCACATAATGAGTACAATAAACCAACTATTAGACATTACACAAGTTACAATTAAATGAAACAGCTTGATGGTAGACACTCAGCATAAAGGTTCTTTTTAAATGTACTGACGTGAAGGGGTAGACCATTGCGACAACGGAGGGTTCATCACGTGAACACACGTAATCAAAGTCCAGCATGCCCTGAACTGCCCGCGTCTGCATGCCCCACACAATTGCCTTCGTCTGCCTGCTGAATAGAGTCGTGGCTTTAGCTAAAGGGTAGAGAGAAAAATGTTAGACAAAAATCAAAATGACAAGAATCAAAATTACAAAATTACATAAATACAATTTTGTTCAAAAGTTCAATCATGCAGTGAGGAGCTTTTTAACTTTGTTGTTTCATACGCATTGAGTGTCTAGAAAAAAAAACAAAAAAAACAAACAAAAAGTGACTTAAATAAGGGTGTGAAAAGACTCAGAAACATGGAAAAGGGATACAGAAAATAAAAATTAGACACTTAGACAGAAAGAAAATGCATATTTTAAACAAGCTATTGTATAATAATGTCTTACTTAAAAGTATAAAAAGGTTTATATTCATATTGGGTTTGACACTATATACATTTATTAATTTAGCAGATGCCTTTATCCAAAGTTAATTAAGGAATACAACAAGTGATTCACTATAAAGAGGCAAATAAACAAAGGAAGTGCTAGTAATACGAAACTGTTCATACCAGTACAAGCTAGAACAGGGAGGGATTAAGGAAAGTGAAAAATTAAGGATGCAGACAAATGTTGCCAAAAGATGAGCTATATTTGAAAAATATATACAGTATTATTTTTTTTTCAGACTTTTGACAATATTCAATATTCAATATTATTAACTATATTATAATATTTTTATATACTTAATATTTTTATATACTTACTATACTTAATATTATTAAGTCTTATAAGGAAAAACTATAAGTTTTTCTTTTTCAAATATGTGGCTTATGGTAAGGGCCCTCTTATGCACCAAATAAGCCCACAGTGTGTTTTAGAGTGTGTGTGTGTGTGTGTGTGTGTGTGCACCTGGTATTCATCACGTTATGGGGACCAAATGTCCCCACAAGGATAGTAATACCAGTAAATTTTGACCTTGTGGGGACATTTGTGAGGTCCCCATGAGGAAACAGGCTTATAAATCATACAGAATGAGTTTTTTTCAGAAGGTAAAAGTGTGCACAGTCTCCTGTGAGGGCTAGGTTTAGGTGTAGGGTAGGTGTAGGGTGATAGAAAATACGGTTTGTACAGTATAAAAACCATTACGCCTATGGAATGTCCCCATAAAACATGTAAACCCAACATGTGTGTGTGTGTGTGTGTGTGTGTGTGTGTATACACACGACCACTCAAACGTTTGGGATCAGTAATACTTGTTTTTTTAAAGAAGTCTCCTATGCTCATCAAGACTGCATTCATTTGATCATAAATACAGAAAAAAAAAACAATAATACTGCAAAATGTTATTACAATATAAAACAATGTTTTTTATTTTAATATACTTTACAATATAATTTATCCCTGTGATGCAAAGCTGAATTTTTTAATTTTAACTGTTACTCCAGTCTTCAGTGTCATATGATCCTTCAGAAATCATTCTAATATGCTGATTTATTATTAGAATTATCAATTTTGGAAACAGTTGTGCTGCCAAATATTTCTTTTGGGAACCTGTGATTCTTTTTTCAGGATTCTTTGATGAATAACAAGTTAAAAAGAACTGCATTTATACAAAATATAAATCTTTTCTAACAATGTAACACATCCTTGGTGAATAAAAGTATTAATTTCTTAAAAAAATTACTGAACCCAAACTTTTGAACAGTAGTGCCTCATTTGAATGAATTATATTTTAAAGTATATTAAAAAAAAAAAGAAAAAAATTATTTTATATTGTAATAACTTTTTGCAGTATTGTTTTTTTTCCTGCATTTTTGATCAAATAAATGTAGTCTCGATGAGCATAAGAGACTTCTTAAAAAAACATTACAAGTCTTATATTGAAAATATTAGTTTACATTTCCAAACAATCCCTTTGTCATTAATTATAATAATTGTAATAAAGTGAGATTATATGCACAAAAAGTCTGACAACAGCCAGTATGCTCCAAACAGAGATCTGAAAGAAAAACCATCTGAAAGCAGCTTTTTACTGCTTGCATGCAACACAAATAGACGCAAGCTGGGCTGCCGATACAGAGGGTCAACAGGCCTAGGGCTTAACCAAGTGAAACAGACTCAGACGCTGCAGGGGGTAATGGAAACAAATCGCAACCAGATTTGGGCAGCAGTAAACTTGCCCAGTGTAAAAACCTAATTTATGTATTAGACAAAATTCACATTCTGAATATCAGCACTCTCGGATAATCAAACTAGAGGACCAGAACTACCTCTTGGATAACTGATTAATAACTGCTGGCATGCCAACACACAACACTGTGCAAAGAAACACACTAATCCCTAAGATCTTACCTTTAACCGCTGCATTAAACATGGCTGTTGCAGACCATGAACGGCAAAAAGTGGAAACTAATTATTATGATGAACAGAGAAAGAAAATATGACCGCATGAGGAGAAAAGAGAGATGGAATGAAAGTGAAATTAAAATAACAGGACAGAACAAAAACACTGAAAAGACAGAAGGTAAATGCACAGAGAAAAAGGAAAAAAGTAAAGGTGCAGTAAGTAACTTCTCACTGTATAAACTTTTTGTTCTTTTATGAAAACTGCCCAAAATATTATTATTGGTTCACATAATGCTCAAGAGCAGTGTGTATTTATTTCAGCATCTGTATTAACAGTTTGTCAACAGCATGTCAATGAATAGCAGAAGCTTAGGTGCAAAGTGGAGTTTTAGTCATTTTTGCTACACTTAGCAGAAAATAAACTAAATCTGCACTAGGTGTCAATTTATCACCACACTCTAATATAACTTATGATGAATGGCAGCTATAGAAACAAATAATAAATGTAAACAAAGCAATCAAGGTCAACACTGAAAAAAATGCTATTGAACACTTACTTTTTACTTTTAAAATAGATACAAATAAATAGCAAATTATTAACTGTATGCAGTACTTCTCAACTAATTAAATATAGCTTCAAAACTAAGTTTCTTTAAATAAAAAAAAGAAGCAAATATCCAGGTCACACGGCATTTGCAATGGAAATGAATCTATAAAAACAAAATACTCACCTTTTCAACAACGAAGCCAAGACGCATGATTTTAGTGTGAAAAAATTACTGACCTTCTCTGTTCAAAGATAACCAATTTTACACAAATGCCAAACAATATAATACTAAAACTGCAAAAATATGATTTAAACAGCTTTATCACTCAAATAATATCAAAAGTGTTCACAATTGATAAGCTTCACATTTTCACCAAAAGTTGGCCCCATTTACTATGCTATCGGCTGAGCTTAACTTGTACTGAATTTAGAATATTCTTTTAATATCAAGTTTTAGCTTAGTTTTTAAAAACAAAATCAACCTTTTATACTAAAACATCACAGTAATGTTTAAGAAAACACCTTGTTCGTTTAAAAAAAAAAACAAAAAAAAAAAACACTGAAATACATATAAAAAATTAAATGAACATTAAATAAACACACAAAAAAAACTATTTAGAAATACAAAAATGTAAAAATAAATATAAAGTCAAATGTCAAAGCTACTTGCTTAGGAAAGGGCCAAAAATGTAAAAGAAACTAATATGAAGGTAAAATTCTGCTTGATCTTGATTTTCAAAAAAAAGCTACTTGTGGTGATGGCCAGCTTGAGTGTTTAATATCGTTTCTGATCCTCTGCTGTCTGCCCCAAACATTGCCCCTCTTCTGACATGCACTGAAAGTTTGTGGAGAACCTGGTGCTTAACAACTGATTTTGTTATCTTGGCTTGTTGATAGAAATTAAGATACAATGTCTTTAGAGAAATCCAAACATGGCATTTTGAATTGTGTTAGACATGTTAGATATATACCACATTACAAGATGCTGGCACATGTCTTGAATAGATAATTAAACAATAATAAACTGCAAATCTTTCATTGTGTGTGATGCTGCATCCACACTGGCATCTGTATAAAGTTTAGCTAAACAAAGTTCCTTAGCGCACCTTTAATTGAGCTACAGTTTAAAAAAAAAAAAAAAAAATTCAATGAAAAATATGATTGTGTTCAAAAGTTCTCATAAAAAGTTATTGTGACTGAGATATTAAACCTCAGCTGAGCTCCAAATACCTCGTGGAACACCTGCTGTGGGTGTCAGGCCATCTGGGATACTACTGCTCAGTTTGTGTTCAGAGAATGAAGTATTTCTGGTTCTTGCTGGTGTCTGAAATACAGAAATTATTAACAAACTTTTGAAAGGGTTTATAATACAATGTAATTAGTTATTTAACAGCTGTGATATGTTCTGCTGTTGGCGCTGAATATAAACTGTATTCTAAATCCAATACGGTATATGACAAATATTGTCACTGTAGTATAAAGATGGGTTTACACATAAATGTATGAGATGAACACTAATGTATGAATCAGAATTGTATGAATTCAGAATGGCAAGAATTTCATGCCTCCATGTACTGTTGCTATAAACATCTCCATCTTGCCAACACTTGACTACAGTAGATCACAAAAGATGGATCACATGTGCTCCTATGTTTTCACTCTCTTTGGTCATGTTGATCATGTTGCTACTCATTTGTAAGTTCACCAATGGCTGCTTTTGCATGTCGCCACAAAAGGCAAAATCTAATAAAAAGTTAATTGCTTCAGAATTTAAAAAAAAAACAGGTCATGTCAGCCGTTGGTAAACTATAAAAATAAACTGATAAACTGTAAAAATACACTTACAGCTGCACTAGCACTGGTGTTCAACAGGAAATTGGCAGTGTGGGCTGCCACAGGAGGCTGATTGGGGATTGGCCGATGACCCATTGCCATGCCAACAATAGCAGTCATGTGAGTCTCTGTGCCGAAGACATGGATGGGAATTCCAGTAGTCTTTCCTGTTGCAGCAGAAAGGGAACCAGAACAACAAAATGATGCAGAAATGTGTGTGAAACGACATCACTACACATCATACACTAGTGAACACGGGGACATTTTGTCATGTTCAAATTTGACCAGTGTATACATACAGTATATTGAAATTATGTCTGACCCAATGAGGATTTATACATCACAGATTGACCTGACAGGTAACAACCTAACTTGGAAGTAATATTAATAAATACAGTTGAGATCAAAGGTTTATATACACCTTGCAGAATCTGTAAAATGTTTTTACCAAAATAAGACTGATCATACAAAATGCATGTTCTTTTTTATTTAGTACTGACCTGAATAAGATATTTCACAAAGATGTTTACATATAGTCCACAAGAGAAAATAATAGTTGAATTTATAAAAAATTACCCTGTTCAAAAGTTTACATACCAAGGTTATTATAGTTTTGGATTTTTAAATTCGTTTTATTTTAATATCGTTTTCAAATTTGCAATAAAATTTAGTTTCATTTTTATTTTGTGAACACATTGCTATTTAGTTTTTATATAGTTTAGTTTCAGTTTCAGTTTTAGTAATCACCTCCAGAGCACACGCCAAAGAAAGATTTCGTAGTGATGCAAATGTCTAGTGACAAAATTAAAGCATGCTAAGATTGATTAGATGGTAAAAAAATACAAATAAAAGCAAAAGTGAAGCAGTTATGCCTTTTTACTCTATAAATCTACATGTTGTGCTTACATTATATTTAAAAGCAAAATAAAAAGTAAATATTGAAAATTTGAAAATAAATATCATTTGTTTATATTAGGCCTGGACATCTTTTATCTTATTTAACCATAATCATGATACAATAACTGTCGTGTTAACTTTCCCGCAAACATACGCACATAAATTATAACTGGGACTGAAGAAATTCAAAAATAATGGCGGAGCCTTAACACTCGATTAGCAGTGTTGCGCATTATAGCCATTCCCACTGCCGCTGAAATGAATGACTGCTTAGGGAATGTGTCTTGCTCGCTTTCTGTAGCCTAGCTATATATTTTATACATTTTATTTTTAATGCTTCTATAAAGGACCAACGGCCACGTTTACACTGCAGAGTTCATGGAGAGACAATGGCATTTAACAGTAAATGGCATGTTTTAATGTTCTTTTCATTTATGAAAAATTATTTTTTTCATTTTAGTTTACAAAAATGTTTTTTGATGAATCGTTTTCGTCTTAGTTTTAGTTTTTGTTTACGAAAATAACCTTGTTACGTACGCTTGATTCTTAATACTGTGTTGTTACCTGAATGATCCACAGCTGTTTTTTTTTTGTTTGTTTGTTTAGTGACAGTTGTTCATTCAGATGTTCTCCAGAATTTGAGATCCATCTTTTCACATTGAGGGCAAGTGAGGGACTCATATGAAACTATTACAGATGGTTCAAACGCTCACTGATGCTCTAGAAGGGAAATCCATAAAACATGGATCTCAAAATCATACAGTCATTGTTGGAAAGGGTTCAAATACACAAAATACTGAAAAAACTAAGAATTTGGGCAGTTTAACTGTTCAGGACAATCAGGGGGCTCATGAACAAATATCACTAAACAAAGAAAAAAAAACAGCTGTGATCATTCAGGTAACAACACAGTATTAAGAATCAAGTGTATGTAAACTTTTGAACAGGGTCATTTTTATAAATTCAACTATTATTTTCTCTTGTGGATGTATATGTAAACGTCTTTTATGTGAAATATCTTATACAGGTCAGTACTAATTAAAAAATAACACACATTTTGTATGATCCCTCTTATTTTGGTCAAAATAATTAACATTTTGCAGATTCTGCAAGGTGTATGTAAACTTTTGACCTCAATTGTATATAATACATCTTTAATTTTCTGATCTGTTTGAGGCTGATATAGAACAACAGACATGCAAGACATGCAATGGTGTCTGCTGTTAGTGGTATAAAGCTACCTATCACTATCAATATCTGTCTCAAATCCACATGAATAGGTCAAATAGAAGGAAACTGATTTACTACTTACAACCAAAGGGCCAGATTTACTAAACAGGGTAAATTAGTACAAAACCGCAGTTTCATAAAAGAGTCGATGGGAATGAAAAGTTCTACAGTTGATCTACTGAGAATTCGTATATTAACGAAAACAGAAGCAGCCAGCTCATTTTCAAAATGACCAATGCAGTCTACCAAGAGTAGAGCAAATAAGCAACTATGGGTGAAGACATGCTTTTTTGGGGTGTTAAATAATAACGCAAACAACCAGGAAACTGACTTTTGTAAAATTTTACATTAAGATTTTTTTTTTTAAGGACACAGGGGACCCTGCAAAAATTACTGTCCCTTAAACAGTCAGATCTTGCTACTTCCTCTAAGTATAATTTATATATTTCTTTTAGTTGACAGATTATTATACTTATATGATTACACACTTATACAAGCTAATCAATCAGCAACATTAATACCAGGTGTAAACATTATCCTTGATAAGCTGCTCTTACTTACCAACTTCTCCCATCACTCTCAGCCCTTCCTGGTAGTTTGGACCTCCACGTCGAACAAAGATGGTAACCTCATGTTCTTTTAAGGGCCCCTGGTAGTCTTTAATAGCTCTCACGATGCCCTGATGAGTGTGATGAAAGAAGAAACAGTATGAAAAGAACTACATAACTTAATTTAACAATGAAGACTTTCAAGACAGAGGAGCCATTGTACCTTGAACGTAGCTGCTACATTAGTGAAGTTAGCAATACTGCCGCCAATGATCAACACCTTTCCTGTAAAGGCAAAAATAAAGTGAGAAAAAATCTGAAATTAACATTTAAACCATGTCTTAACCATACACAATGTGAGGGACTGAGCTGACAAATTAAATAATTAATTAATAATTAATTAATTTAAAGTGACAAATCAGAATATTTGTCTTAACCAGCTCCGACACAACACTATTTTGTGTTTTGTTGATTGCTAGGTTTCTGTCTTGGGTTCGGTCTTCTGAGTGCCCCACTGAAATCATGCAGGACTAATATACTATACATCATTTATAACATTATTATTTTTACATTTATGTCATTATCATATTTTTCATACTAGTAAATAATTACCTAAAAAGCATGTGATTCTGTCTCACACTCACCATCAGGGTGTTTTTCACAGGTCATTAGAGAGAGGATAGTCTTGGCATAGTCGTACGTCTGCTGCTCACTGGGAGCTCCAGAGTATTCCCCGTAGTTGGCCAGTTCATCTACTCCTCCCAGATCACAGATGGTATCACTAAACAAACAAGACTAACACTTTACAATAGGGTTTCATTTGTTAACATCAGTTAATGCATTATAGCTAAATGAACTAACAAAAAGCAATGCATTTTACAAGTTTTATTAATTTTTGTCAATGATTAAAAATTAGTGGTGTCAATCACTTACAACATTTTTTTTTAACTAATTAATCACACATTTTTTTCTGATATTAATCGTGATCAATCCTACCTAACGCTAACATTTTTAATTATACTTTTATATTGCAATAATTTCACATTCAATCTTCAAATTAACGTAGAAACAACATAAAGGAAATATATTTTTGATATGTTTAATGCCATCTTTTTTATGACTGAATGCAAGTATCACTGATACCAACTGATGTCTCTATGAATTTTTTCCTAATATTTAACCATTGACTATAGCCATTCAGCATTACAATATAATTGAGAGCTTTCAATTTAACATTTATTAGACTTGTAATTTAAGTGAACTTAAAACAATCTTCACGTAGACCCATTATAATAATTGTCATATAGCTACCTGTGCCCTTCTGCAAAAAATATAGCCAAATTTAATAAAGTTATCAAACACTAAAATTTAAATTAAAAAAAAGAGGAAATCAATAACTTGATTGTCCGCGGCCGCGGGCGTAAGTGAGTAAAGTGCATTCGGCAATGCGGGAGAGGTGCGTCTGACTCTGGGCTACTTTTACACTGTTGCTGTGGGGTTTTTTTCAAGTTAGCGGTTAGCGCCTACCGGTTGTGCTCTATTTAGTACTCTATATGCTCTATTTAATATTTGGTTTTGTGCTGATAATCCTATTGGTATACTTTGCATGCTAATGGTAGGAATCTATCCTTTGATGTGATTGGTTACTTAAGTTTGTGAGGCAGCAAAAAAAGGGCTGTTTCAAACCGCATTTCTGGGACAGCCTTTGGGAAACTAGTTTTAAGGAGAAAATACTCAGCAATGGTGTTGATTAATGGACTGGCACATGGTTTGTCTAAAAGCATATTAAAAACACAGACAAATAAACAACATAAAAATCTTGATTTTCACTACAGGGGGACTTTAAGATTATTAAATGTCGTTGTGCTGCACACAACAATCAAATATGGGTAGTTGTTAAGTTTGGGGGTGGGAGGGCAGCAAAGACTCGCTTTATGACTTAAAATTTTAGAAATTTCAAACTAAATATCTGTTGCCCATTTAAGAGTTTATAATTAAGGATTGATTGAGTTTATATTGAGGTCTATGTTTTTAAGTGGATGATTATTTTGGTGAGCCCCGCTGCCCCACCTTCCCCTGGATCCATACCCACATCTACGCCCTTGGTTCAACTAATATTTAACTGAGTGCCAAGATGTTGGCAGTACAACCTGTACACCACTGATGCACCACCACCGGCCACCATGGTCCAGATGCGTCCTCTGGGATTCAGCAGGGTGAGTTTCAGACTGGCACCACTCTTAGCATCGAGATCTGCTATATATGCCTCCTAAACAAAAAACAGCACAAACAAAGCAAACCTGAGCCAGAGAACACATGCTCTCTGAAATGTGTGTTTGATGGCATGATCTGTGTCCTGTTCTCTACCTCAGGATAAGCTTCTCTGCCAAACGGAGGAGGAAACTCCAGATCACCCCACTTGGGCTTGCAGATGTAGTCAGCCGTAGCATCAATTTTGGCTGCCATATCCAAGATGTACACTCCATCCTTAGTGACAACTGTTTACATAGACAAAGAAAATGAAACATGATTGGTACTGCCATTACCATCTCATTTGTGTTTTTAGTACCAGTTTACAATTTTTTTTAGTACTCACTTTTCTCTTTTTGTTCAGTACCAGTTTTAGATTTAGGACCAGATTTAAGGCCAGATTTACTAAACTATGCAAATTATCACGAGAGCACAATCCCATAAAAGCACAGATGGGAGTGGAAAGTTTGGCAGATGATCTACTGACAATGCATAAATTAGAGAACAAATGCAGCTAGATCATTCAATAATGACCACAACAATCTACCAAGAGCAGCACAAATTAGCGTAAAGTCACAACATGCAGAGTCATGATCAGGGGCCTTATTTATAACCGTTGTGTATCCACAAAACTTGCCTCTAAAACGATTTTAAACTCAGTTTATATTTTGATATAAACATTTAGAATAAATGACACTCAAAACTGGAGAGAAACACTAGATTTCATAAATTCATTGCAAAACTGGAGAGAAACACTAGATTTCATAAATTCATTGCAATAGATAAAAATTATATAAATTGAGATTTGTAGTAGATGCGCTATATTTTGATCACTTTTCCTGTGGCATGCTATGTTTTAATGACAGCGAGGAGTGCTAGGCGCATAACTACTCATTTTTAAACTAAACTGCAAATCACATTTTGAGAAAATATTTTTAACGAGAACAAGTATAAATGATGCGCACTTCGATATTACGGCAGATGCTGATGGATTCGGAGGCTGAATGGTCCATCAGCTGGTTTGAATAGCTCCAATGATAATACTGTACAACTACTGCTGCATGGAGATGTTAATATATTGTGTAAAGGCAGACACCTTTGGTATTTTCTGAAAAATACCATTGTATTTAAAGGAAAAAATTTAAAGGAAACTGTAAGATATACATGTTTCATTTTGTAAATATTTTGTCAGTGACGCACCTAGTCAGACAACTGCATTTTTACAGCAAAAAATAAGTAGGCCAAACTACCCTATATAAATTCCCTGAAACATATTTACCTTATCAGCAATATGGCAGAAATTGTATTTATTTAAAACGGTTAAAATAGCCTACTATTTGGCCAGTGGAAAAGAATGAATCAACTCTTTTTATAAGTTAAGTTATAAGTAGTATTTTATACAATTTAGTTTTTAAGGATATTTTGAAATATTTATTCTAATACATAAGGATACTGCAAGGTTTTCAGCAATGTAATGTGTATGGCCAAATTTATAGATGGTATCTCATATTTTCCTACATTGGACGGTGTCACATGGATGGAAATATGCATGGAAATGATATGCAGATGAGGTTATGAATAGTAAAACTAGGCATTGTAAGCTCCATAAACGGTGATTTCGGAGAGAAGACGGAGTGGAGCTGCACATACGCACAATCTTCCTCTGACTGGGATTTATAAAGGGATTTTTGCTCAGGTTCTGAAAACTTTTGTGCATATGCAAAAGCTAGCTTTTGTTTGCGCGTACACTTTTAGGATGCATTTTATAAATGAGGCCCCTGGTGCGTGTAATCTACTGACAACACAAGCACAAAATAGGTTAGAACATGCCTTTTTTGGGACGTTAAATAATGGTTTAAACAGCAGTAAATTGACTACCACAAACTTTAAACCTCAGCAGTCACCTTACATGATTTATTTAAAAAAAAAAAAAAAGTCAGGCATTTACGACAGTTCACACATTCAAGTCAGATACATATTTATTTTGAGCAATAAACCCAAAAAACTTATTATGTTATATTTTATAGGATATCATCCCATCTGTTTTATCAATTACAAATGGAAAACCATTGACCTTGGAAAGACAACACAACACAAGTCTGCTCAGTTTGCCTTATGATATGAAGTATCATTCATGTCCATGGCACAAATTGTGCATATTCAACCAATAGCATGAAGTCTGGTCCAAATTACAGCTTATTGTGATTAAGAACAATCAGGAAGAGGCTGTTTGACTCATTAAGTTACCAAGCATAGTTTATTATCTTTACATGTCATTTAGAGGGGTGTTTCTTTTAAAAACCATTATGGCAAAAAGTAATTGTGCAATATGCATCATATGTTCAGTGAGCAGACATCAAAGTCCCATACAAACTACAAATCTAATTAGAACTTTAAGTATGAGTAAATATTAATATTAATGCTTAAACACCATCAATTCAAACAACAGGACACAGGTCCTGAGAGGAAAAAAAAAAAAACATACCCAGTGGATTGATCTCCAGATATGTGAAGTGAAGATCCTCATACAAATTGAAGAGACCCACTATGAAGCTTGCCAGCACTCTGCAAAAAACAACGAAAAAAAGTTATTTATGTTAAAGACACCATGAAATGGTTTGATAAATTTTTTTTCTTAACATTTCCTGCTGAATAGGGTTGGGCAAAATATATTGTTATATAAACTAGGTTGATTTGATATTAATTCTTAAAAGCCATAATGACTTTGACTTTAAAAAAATTTAGTATACAAAACTACCGATTTCAAGAATCATTACAATAAAACACTTGTAAATCAAAGAATATTGTCCTCATTGAGTTGTGCAAGCTGTACAGTATGTTACGTCCCTATGTAACGTTGAGTTGTTTTTTGCTTAATTTTTGTGTCTGAATTCTTTTCCCTGAGTTTTCTTTCTTTGCCGTTGTCCCGTCCTTCTTTTTCTCTCCCTCTTACTTTTTACTTTCACATATACTGTTAAAACTGAATGGAGGTGAAGGTGTAGATAAGTTATGTCACGTGACATACATGGTGCACATTTAGGTTGACTTTGTTAGACACACTAGGCAAGGGATTTGTGCCAACCTCTTTCGTTTGGTTAGTTAGTGTAGTTGAGCTACGACATCTCGGACACTGAAGATTTTTCTATTTCATATTTTTCTTTATTTTAGCTTAGGATTAGGTCTAAATGGGTTAGTAAGATTTCTTTTGATTTGGTTGCTTTCTTTTCTTTGGCATGATCCAGATTTTCCCTTCATCCTCCCCAGTTCACCAAGACTGTAAAGTGGCCAGTGTGTTTTTGTTTTCTTTGTGAACAGATTTATTTTCCTTCCCTTGTAAATAAAAAATACATTGTTATTCAATAATTACGCAACTATTCCAGTGCAGGGGAAAAAAGTAAACATTAAACTGCTTCTTTTCTTTTTCATTAAACAATGGTTTATTGAACTATGGCCTTGTCTTTAAAGGGGTCATCGGATGCTAAGTTGACTTTTACATGTTGTCTGAACATTAATGTGTGTTGGCAGTGTTTGTACAAATCTACCCTATAATGATAAAAATCCATGCAGTGATTTTTAATTAATCTGTAAAAATAATATTCCTATTTTCAAATCGAGCCATTCTCAGATGCCTGTCATTGTGGCGTCACACCGACAGAGGCTGCTCCCATGATAGTTGATTGACATCCGCGTCTTACCTTAGATCAGCTGTCAAAGTCTGACCTCCACTGTGCCGATGCCGGAGCAGGGATGTAAGTTAGACAAGAATATCTCCGATTGAGCAATTGAGGTGTTGTGTTGCTGGATGTAATAATGAACATAGTGGTCGTCATTTACTCCCAACATCTGAGCTGCTGAAGATGCAGTGGGTTACATTTGTTTGTGAAGGGAATGCACCTCCCGATCTACATATATCCGTCTATGTTCGTGCGAATCATTCGTGATCTAGCTTCACTTACAGCAGAAGTGAGTATAAGGGGTTTTTTTATGAATCATTGCGATCGCCTTACCTAATAATGTGCTAGTTAGCAAGTTTAGGAGCTAAACGTGGTTAAAATAAACAGGCTCGTCACTCCACAGAGAGAAGAGAGGGGCGGGGCGAGCAGAGCTCTTTTGCATTTAAAGCAGCCTCGACCAGAATGGGATGATTTTTGCAGAGCTGATTTTGACAAGGTAAAAAGGGTGTTGTTTTACACTTACCATTGAGAATTTTTAACCAAAGTATATTATAGACTTTTCATTAAGACCCTAAAGAATCATATCAACTTGTGGAAAATGGGCATCTAATGACCCCTTTAAATAAAAAGTCTGTTAATAATTCTGCAACTGGTTGCACCACACTGCACCGTACTGCAGTTTATGGTGCTGTTGTAAATGGGGGAAGAAATCCAAAGTGCTTTTGGATGCAAAATATTTTAGCAAAATGTATATTCTATTGTTAAACAGATGGAGAACATGTATGCGTGTGTGATGCTTATTCACTGAAGCTGAAACAGACGTTTGTTGTCAGAATGACGCTTTATGCAAAATGGAAACACTGACATTACAGACACGCATACGTTGTGGTACTGTCATGAACCCGTGTCGAAGACTGACACGGAAAAGAGGAAATTGTTGAATCAAGTTGTTGTTTTTGTTTTCTTTAAGAAGAAAAATAATTATTGTAGCTTCATAACATTACGGTTAAACCACTGATGTCATGATGTCCTTACTACCTTTCCTGGCCTTAAATGTGTCATTTGTTTTGCTGTCTATGCAGGGTCAGAAAGCTTTCCAATTTCATCAAAAATATCTTTATTTGTGTTCCGAAGATAAACAAAGGTCTTACGGATTTGAAACTACATGAGGGAGAGAAATTAATGACAATGAAATTTCATTTTCTGTAAACTATCCCTTTAACATTGAAGCTCGAAGGATTTTCATTACTCCCAGAACATGCCAGAACATTATCAAAATTTTCCAGGAAGAAAAAGACTGAAATGTGTGTATCTCCGAAATTAAACTAAAAGATAGTTTTAAACTTACAGACATGAAACAGAAAAATATATGAATCTAAACAGAATACTTACTCTTTCTTCTCATCTGTAACATGTACAAGTAACTGCTGGGTAACCACGTCCTCCGTGAGTTTCTCATCTATTCCCACCGAAAGTCTCTGGGCTTTGGTGTCCACATCTCCAACGTCCACCCCACCTTCATGATGGAACAGCACATGACTGCCTTCCCGGCTTGCGTATACACACACATAAAACTCTTCTTCCTGTGACAAAGATCAATTACACACTCAAATAAATACATGTCAAATCCACCACATTCCTAAAAATTCCTTTTTCTAAATGATTAAATGCCATTCTTGAATACTGGGTAATCCATTATTTTGTAAAGCAGAGTCGAAACAACTTTCATCTAGGATTTGGCGTAAAACTCCAGGTTGGCAAAATGACTTAAAACAGTCATAGAATCATTATTTTACAGAGAGCTATATATAGGCTATTCATAATGCTTTTCATTGGTTTGGGAAGTGATTTCTTTGCTCCTGAAACATTTACAGCTAACGTATTCAAAAAAAAAAAATGTGAGAGGGTGCAATCATAATGACTCATAGCAGTAAAATTAACATGACAGTCCTCAGTAGTCAGTATTAAAATGTTTGGTGGCTTGGGTGCTCAGGGATGCCCGGAACAAACAACAGTTAAAGCCTTTCAAATTTGAAGTAAAATTTGCAGACCTGCAGCACTAACAACTGTAGGATATGTAGCACAGTTTTTGCCAAGCAATTAAGTCTATTTGGCTTACAATATTTTAGGAAGAATATTTTTTTCTGTAGGCTCTAAACGTAACCAATATATCAATCTAATAATTGATGCTACAAATGCAGTACACTTGCAGTTTTAAGGTTAGGGCAGCAAAGGAATTGTGGTCAAACATACAACATGGCTGAAAAATTAAATCATCATCAATAATGATTTAAATCATTGCAAAAATCTTAAGTATTTGCTTATTCAAACCCAAACTGTGAGTTTTTTGGCCAGGCAGTGAATATATAAATACAAATGAGGGAACTGTGTGTAATGACTCCCAAAAAGTTACTGATAAAGATAAAAATTTAACTGAATTTGTAATACCTGTACATGAGGCACAAACGGCTCAATCAGGAAGTTCTTTAAAATTCCTTTCGCCTTCCCAATCTGAGGAACAGGAAAAAATAAAACACTTTCCATCAAATATCAAATTAATTCTTTATATATACTTTAAACTTTATTATTTAATAAAGCAGGCTTAGACAGGTTTCATGAAGCTAAATTTAGTACCATCTAAACAGAAATACAACAAGCCCTTACAATCACATCAACACAGTCATTTAGTTTTATTTAAATTCCTAGAAGCCACAATATTAATTAACATTTGAACATTTTTTTTTTCTTTTCAATATAATGAAGTAACAACAGCACTGTTGTAAGTACAAGACAGTACAATACTGGCTAATTAGGTTAAATGCATTTCATTAAAATATCTGAATTAAGTCATCCAAGATTACTGTTTGTTCATGTGTTCACTGGAAAAGTGATGTATTGATATGACTAACGATTGGCTGACAGCAAAGTAATGACATTACAAAAAAAAGCAATAATTATAGAGAATTATAGAGAATCTTTAAAAGATCATTATCTCAGATTTCATCATCTCATTTTTTTTCCTGTGTCAAAAGTTTTCATGTAAACAGCAATTCATTTAGTTTTACCTGTAAAGTGGCTCTGCTGCATGGATTAAATCTATATAAATGTCTGCCAGAAAAAGTCACATCACATTTGTTTAAAGCACGTTTCAGTGTTTTGTAGAAATAGTGGAACAAACTGTTTGTAACATAAAAGCTAGGTATAGTGAAATTACATTTTATTAAACTTGTATGGCAAATAACAGTTACTCGAAGTAGATACAAATATAAACTTTTTAAAAGGCCTACTGTTATTTCTGTCATCAGATGTGATTTCAGCCATTCCTGGATACCCTCAAGGTTCAGGTCAACTGCCACCAATCCCAGCTTCCCTCTGCGTTTGATTAGCTGATCTGGCTTCACAACCAGCCTCTGCATAGAGGGACGGACAAATATATTACACTCAAAATAATGCAGCATTACAGAACATTAAACCAAGACATATACTCACTTCTGTTAGCAGCCATGGGTGGTCTTGTGTAAGGCGGTCCCAGTCAGTGTCTGCAGTAACAGTGGCGCAGCAGAAACGGTTTTGGACAGCTGCTGTGGTGCAGATGTATTTGTACAGGAACTCTTTTCCTGTCTGCTCAGAAATGGCCTTAGCAGACATCACGGCCAAGAACACTGCCTACAGAAAGACCAAAAAAAAAAAAAAAAGGTCTTCTACAAACTTTAGTTTAAACTGCAAATCCACTGATTTCAACTACAATGGCCCAGCCACGCATGACACATTTTATGTGATTTCATCACATTCTTATATGTCAAATGTTCTGTTGTCTGTAGTATAAATTTTAACATAACTCATTTTGTCAAAGCATCCACACACACTTATTTATCTCAGCACCAGAGCATGTGATTCTGAGTCAACTAGCCTGGAGAGAAAATAAAAATAGGTTAGACTGAAAACACAATAAGAAAAGCACTGGTAAAAAGATAAACTCTCCATCAAACTGAAGAAACTGGGAATTGTGGCTTAAACTAATAACAATACAGTAAGTATGGGTTAATTTTAAATCAGAGGCTGGTTGTTAAGTATATGGGTCAATTTTAATTAATTTCTCACGTAGAATTTAGTATAACAGCTGTTTTTACTTAACACTTTATAACCAAGCTGCACCAAGCTCCATCACAGTATTACCACTGGAGGCATCACTGGAGCTTTGAGGCTTGGGCCCTACAATACTACCATAGCACTGGTATACCATGCAACTCTACAGTAGACAAAACATCTTATGTCACAATAGATCTGTTTTGAGGACAATGGTAGTGACTTTAGTAGACTTTTTTCTACTAACAACTTCATGCACTGGGCAGAAAAAGAGTGCTTTAGAAAAGTTATGCAAACCATTAAGGCCTTTGTAGAAGGAATCTTATTTATTTAGGTATCTAAATAAAGGACTGATGAAAGGAACTGTGAAAACCTAAAAGTGATTTGGCCAAGACACCTTAATCGCAACACTGATAAGAACATGTAGGATAGAGTTTTGTCCAACAGTGGGAGGTACATAAAGGAAGCCAGAGGTAAAGTTATCCAGATATGGTTTTACACAAGCATTACTACACACCAGTTTGGCTTTATAAAAGTTAGTTACAGGGTAGTTTGAACAGTAATATATTCTGAAAATGTATTTAAGAAACTGGCACATTTGTGACATATCCTGAGATGGTTGAGGTTTGACCAATGAGTCTTCTCTAGTAAAAAGTAATAGATTTAAAATGCATTTATTTTATACTAAGCATAGTTCAAGTCTATTAACATATTTACTGGCTCAAGACTTACTGATATAAAAATTGTAATTAAACTTCATTTGGAATACTACTTGTGCACAATGCACATTTCTTAATATTAAGCCTAAATATGTTTTAATGTCACTGTTGATGAGGACTGTATGATCTTTAAATATTTTGCATTTAAAGAAATATATTATTTAAAGTGTACCTAAAGTAAACTTGCAACACATGCCACTTAGCACAATCAAATACACTTAAGTATATCTTTAGTTGGACTTCAGCACTACTTTCACACAATTAAAGTGCATTAAGTACAAAATTAGTTGTTCTAATTTAGCAGACTTTAAATATACCAGTTTAGTTTGCTAAAAGTACAACTGCGGGATATTGATTTTAAGTACATGATATGTAGATGTATTTGTAGTATACTTAAAATGAAATAAATGTATTTTAAATACATTTTAGTATATTTATTTTACACTAGGGTTCCCTTGTAACTGTAGAAACAGTCACAGTAGCACAGCAGATACTTACTGCAAAGGTACCCTATCTCCTACACTTAAAATGTGGATTGAATAAATGATTGAAAGGGAATCATAAAAAAGTGACAAAATTGAATGTAAATTACACTCATAATTTTCACACATCTGACTGACCCATTATTCCAGTGTAGCCAATCAAAGACATATTTGCCAACATATGTTGATCTCTTGAATGCATTAGCTAATCAGAGTACTCTAAGCTGGAGTCTGCTCGATATCTTTCAAACACCAGAGTTTTGCACGCTCACAGACCCAATCATTATAACAATGTTTATAACAAAGATTTATTGTACAGTGTACAGCTTTATTATTTATATTGGAACTACCTAAAATAGAAATTGCGATGAAGAGAGATGAGTAACAGCTTTTTAGTGATTATAAAGGGAGTGCTCTTTGCAAACTTTCTAGTCTATATATAATCCATTTTGAATTAGCTAAAGGTTGTTGTTGTTAATGCTGTTAAAAGGACCAATGGCCACATACATGCTTCAAACTTTCATGAGTGACAACTGCATACCAGGGTTCATTCTAGGGCTGTCAGATGGTGCCTCATACACATTTTCCATTTGAGAATTCCACAGTTTTCCAGACTCAGATTGAGCACTGAATAAAAACTCATTATTTCAAGCAGTACTGAGTGGATCCTCAGTAATTTAAATACATATGATTGCAATCATATTTAAATGCATATTGATGATAGCAATGACATGGTAGCAGGATACTGGTAATTTTAACAACACTACTATAAACAAAGCATTAGTGAAGAAAAGTACAATTTGAATGTTTGTTTTGATTACTTATAATTATTAATTATAAAAAGTACTTCTCATTAAAATGTAAGATCCATCAGGGATGGAGTAAGACAAAAATATTATTTTATCAGGACAGCACAAGACAATGGTGACAGCTGAAAAGCAATATTCATCAAAAGCTGAAAATATAGGATTATGTTTGATATGCTTTCACACTTTAATAAAAAAAAAAAAAATCTTTGTTAGTATGATAAATTTATTTTCAGAACTCCTCTGTCTGATAAAACATTTTTCCATACTCTACTTTCTTTTTTTCCATATTTAACCAGACACGGAAATTCTATACTTTTCTATACTGCATAGAAACCCTGACAAATAAATGAGACACTCAAAATTGCTGTGACTGACATAGTGATAACCATAGAAATGGACAGGACAAAAAAAATCTTACAAAGTTTAAGATACTTTTTTAAATTATCATTTTTATATAATTATCATACATTTTTAAAACACTGTTAATGCTGCAAATATTTGTAAAAGCAATGACAAATCTTTCCCTGCAGTGCTTTTCTTGTTATAGTGGCACTTAGGAGCTCTTGCTTACAGATGACATCTGCACTTTACAAGAGCACACTTCGTGCTTTGATTCTGGAACGGGGCCTGCCCCCAACCCACCTTTACACACAAATTGTTTTGACATCCATTGAACCCTTATAACACACTGGCTTTGTCCAAAATCACATACTTTTGAATAGGTACTTTTTTGAATAAGTAATTACTTTGTGACCACAAAGAAAGTATGTTCTTTATAGTATGAATGTGTAGTATAAATGTAATCTGGACGTACTATATTTGTCACGTTGTCATTACCACGTGACCTACCAACATC
Organism: Labeo catla; assembly: GCA_012976165.1. Taxonomy (NCBI): domain Eukaryota; kingdom Metazoa; phylum Chordata; class Actinopteri; order Cypriniformes; family Cyprinidae; genus Labeo; species Labeo catla. The sequence continues at coordinate 1,454,866 of VONZ01000102.1, forward strand.
ACCTGTGTCGCGTCACTGCGATTCATAAATTGTCACCCATGGACTCATGGGATAGTAAAGTGTCCATTGTATTCACACTTTAGAATCAAGCCGGAAGCAGTAGGTCATTCGGGTACTTCTGGCTTACTCTTTTATAAGTACTGTGAATTCGGACATAATTTATTTGTTGCGTACTGCTTTCCACCAGTGGTGTATGGGACACCCCCGCAGCCCCCGTGGTGCGTGGGGGCCCCGACCCTTTGGGGGGCCCCATTGCAGGACATTTTAAAAGGCAGTGCTTCGAGACACTGCAAAAGAAGTGAGACGTGAGCGCAAAGGTAGTGCAGTGGAGCGGAATTAATGTTCTAAAATAACAACCGGGGAAAATTAATTTTTCTCACATTTCACTTGTCATAAACACTACTTCTAAGACAACCACGCCATAATGAAAGAGGATATTTTTTATGCTTAAAGGGGTCATCAGATGCTAAGTTCACTTTTTCATGCTGTTTGAACATTAATGTGTGTTGGCAGTGTATGTACAAATCTACCCTATAATGATAAAAATCCATGCAGTGGTTTTTAATTAATCTGTAAAAATAATATCCCCTTTTTCAAATCGAGCCGTTCTCAGATGCCTGTCGGTGTGCCGTCACACCGACAGAGGCCGCTCCCACAATAGTTGATTGACATGAGCTCTTACCTCAGACCAGCTGTCACAGTCCAGTAACTTTCCATGTTTTGATGCCAGAGCAGGGATGTAAGTTAGACAAGAATATCTCCGATTGAGCGATTGAGGTGTTGTGTTGCTGGATGTAATAATGAACATAGTGGTCGTCATTTACTCCCGACATCTGAGCAGCTGAAGATGCAGTAGATTACGTTTTGTTTGTGAATGGAATGCGCCTCCCGATCTACATATATCCGTCTATGTTCGCGCGAATCATTCATGATCCAGCTTCACTTACAGCAGAAGTGAGTATAAGCGTTTTTTTATGAATCTTTGCGATCGCCTTTCCTTATAACGTGGTAGTTAGGAAGTTTAGCGGCTAAACGCGGCTAATGTAAACAAGACCGTCTTTCCACAGAGAGAAGAGAGGGGCGGGGTGAGCAGAGCTCATTTGCATTTAAAGGAACAACCCCTTAGAATGAGATGATTTTTGCAGAGCTGATTTTGGCAAGGTAAAAAGGGAGTTGTTTTACAAAACCATTGAAAATTTTTAATCAAAGTATATTAGAGACTTTTCATTAAGACCCTAAAGAATCATATCAACTTGTGGAAAATGGGCATCCGATGACCCCTTTAAAGTGGCTTATGAAGCCCCACACGCGAAAAAGTTTAAATCGTGTACACAATAGTATTATTCGCTCCCTCGTTTTAATAAATTAGTTGATTTCATTCAACTAAATCCTGATCATGATTTAATAATGTTGTGCACGACTTAGTAAAATGAGGGAACGAATATTTGTGTAAAATGTGAAAACAAATTCATGCAAACAATCCTGCTATTGTTAAAATAATCAAATCTGAGCAGCGGCACTTATGCATCCACGTTCACAGTCTAAATAGTCAGCACAATAAATTTTCATGCATGACATCGCTGCTGGTGGGAGGGGCCCCATCTTGTTCTTTGCGGGGGCCTCTAAAAAGTGCGGTACGCCACTGCTTTTCCCCTACTGTACTGTAGGGAAGTATGCAATTCCGGATGCAGCCACTGTGTGTATTTACATTGTCACACCTCTCTACATACAAATTGCACCTATAAATACCACTGCTTCAATTAGTCACATACATATAATCTTATTTTATCAGGACAACAATTGTTTTGAATTGTTGCTACTTTGAATTGAGTACTAAAACACCATTTTTTGGGGAGGATGTGTACCACAGCAATACCAACATGTTCTTTGAGATACTGTGCGAATACTGGCACATGACCATGGTAAGCAATCAGTACCATGGTATGTGCGTGCTATATAGTTACAATGTGACATCATCCGTCGCTGTACCATCACATATAGCTTTTACAATTACATACAGTATATGCACTTTTTGGGACCATATGTTTAATAAACACAGCTGCATTACATGTAAAGTCCGAAATAAACCAGTTTAGGTGACCGGTTAAATTCCCAGTCTCTGCAATAGGTTTAGTGCTTGTATGGGATAATATTTTATAGTCACTTTTATAGTAGAAATCATGACAAAATACTGACACTTTTAGCTGCCCTATGGAATGAAAGAGTCAGTCACCTACATTCACACTTAATACGACGGTAAGATCTCCTAATAGACAGAGAGTGGCCGGTCACACATTAACAATTAGGAAACCTCTCTACACTGCGAGTGACGCGACAAACACTCCCATTATATTCAATGGCGCTGTCTATACTGTGGACAAGCGTCGAATATAAAGTTTGTCACGCGTTCAGCAACAGCATTTAAACGTTAACATGGCCCGGCCAAACAAAGCCAAAGCTTACCGGGCAAAACACACTATGTGGCAGTCTTGAAGTTCGGGACTGTCAAACGCGATTGCAGTCCGCCTGCTGTCGGACTCACTCACTGGATGCTGATGCTCGGACGTCTTCTTCTTCTTCTTCTTCTTCTTCTTCTTCTTCTTCTTCTTATTTTCGTTTCCTGGTGGGATACAGACCATCGTGAATCGTGTATACTGCCACCTAGTACATTGGAGTTTGTAAAATAATGGCTTTATCGATTTGTACTTACATTTGTACTAACAATATTCTCTACTTTTATCTGTGTCAGGTATTTTACCATTGTTTATCTACGTTGTTTTTAATAAATAATAACTTAATTAAATTAGGAATTAAATAAATAATTATTAAGTTAAATAATAATTCCCTTTTCCCCAAGTTTGTTTCTCTGTTTCTCTAAATGAACTGATAAAATGCATACCTTAAATGCAATGAAAAATAGCTGTGGATAAAAATGTCTGCAAATGCGTAAATGTAAAATTTAGAATAGAGGACTTTCTTTTTGCACATTATATATTTTTATTTTATTGGTTTATCATCATATATTGATATTTAGCAATGTCATCCACATACGAATTTGAAATAACTTTATTTGAAAGGTGAAATGTTTATTATGTGATAAAAATATACAAGGATTGCAATAACACCTCATCCATGCTCTGACATCAGTGCTTTGCATGAGACTGCACAGCCTGTAAAAAAATCCTAAACGCACACTACTTTCTACTACATTTTGGATGCATTATCATAATTTGATTGAATAGATGTTATTAAAATAAAATAACATAAAATAAACCTTACCTTACCAACCTTGACCTTACCAACATAGTGCCAAGAAAGTCGGGGTGTACAGTTTTTTGTTGTTGTTGTTGTTGTTGTTGTTGTTGTTGTTTTGTTCTTGTTAGAGATTGGATACATATCCATTATTGACACAAACATTCTTTAAACTACTGGCAAAAAGTGGATCATCATAACAGCTGGTTTGTCAGATTTAATTAGTGGGAATGGCTAAAATCAGCCAACTCCTAAACAAATCAAACACTGTAACTTCCCATACAAAAGAAAATAAATATTTCAACTGAATTGGAAAAAAAAGGAAAAAAGTAAATAAATACACAAATAAATAATCGTAATGATTACAATGACTAAAGAAACTGTGCCCTTGAGTGTCCATAATTATATAAAAGTGTCCACATTTACAGTTCATTCCAACCTGTCAATTACATAAGAAGAGTTACAATTAATGAAAGATTCAACTGGACACATTTTTCACAAAATATCACAATATTCTATATGTAATATTTAAAGAATGTTTTATTTTCAGGTGCAGGAAGATAACACTGCTTTGTTTCATATAGTACGTGGATATCTGAAACTTTAGGTATTCCTGGAAAAAAAAAACAGACCTGAGTGTACTATCACTTTTAATAATGTCCTAATTAGAATTTACAATGTTTAATTTGTGTTGCCTGTGTGCCGTTAAAAAAAAAAACAAGTTCAGAATCACAAATATAGGGGGAGAGTGGGGACGGTTGCAATGAGGGGCAGTTGCAACATGGCTTATGTCTTCAAGCAAGAATAAGCTACAGTGATGATATTCATACTGCACATGCTTTATTGGCCCCTCATCCTTCCAGGAAGGAATCAGCCACATGTGACCATTCCTTCTACAAAAAAAAAAAATTTCAAGGTAAAAAAAAGTATTTTTTTAAAGGTCAGATTTTTGGTCATAGTGTCTAAGTTGTTTGTGTGACACATTGTAAACTTTTTAATCAGTGTTTTCTAATAGGCATTTTCTAATAGAGCTAATAGGCATAGCGTGTGTCAATGATATTATGTCAAGCTAATATACCAAGTTTTATCTTGGCTATTAGTGTAGGGACAGTTGCAACACGTTGCAACCATCCCAACATGCTGTCCTACCACAACATTGATTTAAAAGCTTGCCATAACATAACATAATTGTAATTTAATGGATTAATAATGAACCCCTAAGTGAGTGAACCTTTAAGTGAGTAAGTTAAAAATCTACTTGCTACTTGAGAATGTTTTTCCATTTACTATTCTTTGGTTTTATACAGCCAATTTACCTTATTGAAGACCCTGTCTGTGCACAAATAAGATAAAGAAATTGCAAAATGATCTTTAAGAATGGTTTAATTACATTTCAATGAATGTTGCAACAGTCCCCTGTTGTGGGGTCACTTGCAACATTTCACTTTGTCTATTCAAGTGTAAACTGTACATATATTATCATATATACACATGTTGCTGCAATGTGGGTGAGTAGCTCACAGATGTGGCTTTATTATATTAAAATTTTGGCTTTCTTATACAAACAGTCCTTGAGAAATGCAAGGAAAGGAAATGCAACCATGTTGCAAAAGTGTTGCAGCCGTCCCTGATCCCTCCCATTTCAATCTGGGACCATAGGGTAATATTTTTAGTCAGCCAAGGTATAGTATGGTCTGGTAATTTCTTTAAAATTGAAGTTTGCTAATCACCATTACCATCCTTATTAATTTTTAAATCCAGGAAATTATTTTCAATGCTCAATTTCATACACATTTCATTTCCAACTCTTCTAACTTCTGCAGCCAGACCAAATCAGCAGAACATCATCAATCTATCTTTCCCACCACTGTGGTAACCAGTGTTGGGGAGTAACTAGTTACATGTAATGGAATTACGTAATTTAATTACAAAATAAAAGTTATTGCAATTAGTTACAGTTACTGAGAAAAATGTGTAATTAAATTACAGTGAAAATGTTAATGCTTACAAAGGGGGTTACATCTGAATTGTTTCTCACACACACATACAAACACACACACACACACACACACACACACACACGTTGTGTTTCCATGTTTTATGGGGACATTCCATAAACGTAATGGTTTTTATACTGTACAAACCATATTTTCGATTACCCTACACCTACCCTACACCTAAACCTAGCCCTCACAGGAGACTGTGCATACTTTTACTTTCTCACAAAAACACATTCTGCATGATTTAAGCCTGTTTCCTCATGGGGACCTAAGAAATGTTCCCACAAGGTCAAAATTTACTAGTATAACTATCCCTATGGGGACATTTGGTCCCCATAATGTGATAAATACCAGGTACACACACACACACGCACACACACACACATACAGATTTAATTGACTTCTTTCAAAAATTGCATTGACTGCTCTAAAACGAGACACCAATGTTTCAGAAGTTTAGGACACATGCTTATTCGATAACTGTTTTATTTCCTATTTGGGTTTATGCATATACTTCATTTGTTAAGATTAGTTGTTTTTTCCAAGGCATTGTTAGATGCCAGTGTTTCCGGTCATAACTATGCACATTTGATTTCAAAACCAATATCATAGCTATTAAACTATTTCTTGTTATGATTTCAAATCTGTATTTAACTTCAGAATGATCTCAATGTAAATAAGATGTGTTAAATCTGAATATGTGGTAGCTGTGCTTTCAGTTAAATTATTACATGGCTCTGTGGAATGCTTGATTCTGTTTGTTCAGTCATGACATTCCAAGGTGTGTTATTCCCCGGTAACAACTGGTAAATGCTGATAACACAGACTCATCCAGGCAACATAAGGTGGCGCTATATGTTTTACAATTTTTCTTGGTGGACACTTTGCATTTGGTTAGCTAATAAAATATTAAAATTCAATAGTATTATTTGTACAATTTCTTAATTCTGTCAACTTGCCACTTGCTAGTAACTGATTTCTTCATAGAAGCTTTGCATTTAAATATTTCAACTCAGATCAGTGTTTTGTGTCTAATTATTTACTCTTGTGGCAAGCAGCTGTGTAATAAGTGGGATAATGTACATCCAGCCAGTTGTTATCGCAAAATAAAGATGTATATTATCCCTTACTTATTATAATCTTAATTCAAGTGATGAAGGATTTTGAAAGTCTGACAGTAATCAGTGTGCTACTGTAAGGTTAACTCTGCCTGGTTTAAATGTTTCAAAATGATTATAAGTTGAAAATATTAGAAATTTAAAAAAGTAATAAAAAGTAATCAAATGTAATATGTTACATTACTCTAATAAAGTAATTGAAAAGCTACACTACTTATTAGGGGAGTGCAGGGCACAACCTAACACTTTTTGAATCTCTCTGTTTGTGTAAATCCACGTGGGGTTCAGAGTATAATTTTTTTATCCACATTAATTACACATTTGTCTAGTACAAATATGTAGCTTTGTTTCATAATTACAGAGTGTACGTTTTTCGTTATGTACCTCAAAAGAAAGGAAGTGAAAAGTGACAGTGACGTAGGTGGGGTAAATTGTAACATGTGAGGGGCACGTTGTAACATGACCATATGACAGCTTAAAATGTTATCTGATCGAATGAAAAAAACATACACAACAAACTAAAATATTTTGTCAATAAAATAAAATGATTACCTTTTTCAAATAAAATAATGGTGTTTTTTAAGAATTAAAAATCATCTGTTTTTGAGTTTCAGAATGAACACATCGCAACCATGCATAGGACAGCCCTGATCGCAAAACACAGCTATAGTATAGTTGAAAACAATGTGCCCAAATAGATGAAACACATTAGGCATTCAGAAAAACACTCCCCTCCCTCCAAACACAGCTCTCATAGAACACGAGACACATAAACAAGCCAAAATGCTTTACATTTCTTGAAATAATAATTTCCCAACATTAAACGTCGATTGTCAGTCTTTATTCACCTGTTTCTTGTGGTTTCTTTTTAAAATCCATCAAAGTAAATAGTGAAATTACATTGCTAATGTCATAGAAAAGCATAGTTTAATAATAGCGGGGCAGATTGTAACGCAGTGATACTGTCACGGATCTGGTCGGTGCTCCGCGGACCGCTCGCCACCAGATGTCACTCTCTCCTTTTCGTTCACTCCGACTGTTACTTTGCATCTCGGACTGCATCTCCCATCCTCCACCGCACTGATTGCGTCAGCCCCCGTGACCAATCAGGCGTTCTATAAAGCCCCGGTCCTTCCCAGTGCACTTCACGGATTGTTGTAGTTTGTATTGTTAGCGTTTCCTAGTTTCCTGTTCCGAGTTCCGAGTCCCCAGTGTTTTGTCTTTCCCGCCTGGTTTTCTCGTTTTGACTGTCTAGCCGCCTGCCTTTTGGACTATCGCTCTTGTTTATTGGATTATTCTCTTCGACTGCCTGTGATATATCTGTCTGCTCCCGTCTCGACCCTGCCTGTACGACTATGTCTTTGTCTCGTAATATCAATAAAAGCTCGCGTATGGATCCGCTCGCCTCTCGCCTCTCACTCCGTGTAACAGAACAATCCGTCATCACAGGATCCAGCAGCTTCACCCCCGGACATTCAGAAGATATGGACACAGACAGGATATTATTCAGAATAGGGCTGCAACTAACGACTATCTTAATAGTCGACTAGTCACCGACTATTGAAACTATTAGTCGACTAATCGAATAATTATTAAATTTTTCTAAAATTTAGCATGAGATTGCTTTAATTCTGTGGAAAATGATAGTAAACACAAGAAAGAAGGGGGTACTTCAATGAAAAATGCATAGTTTATTGAACTTTGCTGCTGATAGGCCGATTCATACTAAAAGTAAATAAAAATGCCCTGTCTAAAACCAGTTAGGCACAGTGCTCGGTCAGTATAGACATAAATGCATAAATAAAGAAACTCTATCATTTTTATAAAGGACAGGCACATTTGTTTTATAAGAAAAAATAAATTAAAATCAAGTAAACATTTTCTTCCTGTAAACCAGGGGCAGGCACATTAGCAGCAATAAAACAGTAAACAAAAATATTAAGTGCATTTTGTGAGATACATTCAGTGGTCAATCTGTTGCAAAAGAACTTTACAACTTGTCTCAACATTCTAACATTCTCAATCTACCGGTTTTAAAATAAGCTTTCAGAGTCGTCTGAATTTAAGTTGTAAACATGGACTGTGGACAAAACGTATTGGCTTCCATGTTATTTAAATCTTACCGAGGCGAGTCAAACTCCGTTTCATTCAACTGTCCGACGTGCTTTCTCTTTAAATGTTCGTGCATCACCGAGGTGCTGCCGTGATACGCAAGGACTGCTTTGCAAACCATGCAGGTAATTTTTTTTATTCGCCGTATCCAGGCTAAAATGCTCCCAAACTTTAGATGTTTTGGTACGCGCAGCTGCTGCGTTGGACGCCGCCATTTCTGTATGTTATCGCTCAGCAGAGAACCTAATGCGCATGTGCGACTCTCGGCAGAGATTCTAATGAAGAGAGATGCCTCACTCGGTCGGACAAAAACATGTCTGGCGACAACTTCGACAATGAAATTCATTGTCGACTATTTCTATTATCGATTTTTGTCGACAACGTCGACGAATCGTTGCAGCCCTAATTCATAATAAAACAAGGATCACGTTCTCTCGACCAGCACATCCGTGAGTTTCTGTCTATCTAACCATTCCACCCTCCCGGACTGTATCATTATGGAGATATTTTGCGATTGCATTAATGAGCCTCTAAAGACTAGACTCAGACGCGAGGGTCCACGCTCATCTCTGGCCGCTTTCATGAACTTTGCCTTATCTTGTGTGGGCTCGCCCTGTACTGTGAGGGTCGCGAAGGAGGAACGCGACAACGCGGACATGGCAGCCGCGCCCCCCTCTCGCAGATTGGCGGTAACGCCGGATCACGACGCCACAAACAAGTTTTCCGCCTGGATCGCTAGTGAAATGGCGGCCGTGTCGGAGCGTGCCCTAGCTATGGCGGTGTCAGCAGAGTCCGTGCACAAGATGGCGGCGATTGCGGTGCCCCTTCACAAGATGGCGGCGGCGCCGGCGCGCGCTCACAAGATGGCGGCGACGGCGGAGCCCGTTCACAAGATGGCGGCGAGAACAGAGCTCCGTCACGTCACAGCCGCCATACCAGAGCCATATAAAGTTGCAGCTGCATTTCCTGAGTCAAGTCAAGTTTCCAAGTCTACCCAAGTTGCAGCTGCGTTTCATGAATCAAGTCAAATTTCCAAGTCAAGTCAAGTTGCAGCTGTATTTCCTGAGTCAAGTCAAGTTTCCAAGTCAAGTCAAGCTGCAGCTGTATTTCCTGAGTCAAGTCAAGTTTCCAAGTCAAGTCAAGTTGCAGCTGTATTTGAGAGTCAAGTCAAGTTTCCAAGTCAAGTCAAGCTGCAGCTGTATTTCCTGAGTCAAGTCAATTTTCCAAGTCAAGTCAAGTTGCAGCTGTGTTTCCAAGTCAGTTTCAAGCCAAGTCAAGCTACAGCTGCTGTTCCGAGTCAAGTCAAGCTACGGCTGCTGTTCCAGTGTCAAGTCAACGGTTCATGTTCCGGTTCATGTTCCTGTGTCAAGTCACGTTACAGCTGTTATTCCTGAGTCAAGCCATGTTGTTCCTGAGTCAAGTCCCGTTACAGCGGATCTCCATGAGCCAAGCCAGGTTACAGCACATCCTCATGAGCCAAGTCAAGCTGCTGCTGTTATTCCAGAGCCAAGTCAAGCTTCAGCCGCTGCTCCGGAGTCAAGTCAGGCTACAGCTGTAGCTTCCAGGTCCAGTCAAGCCTCCAGGTCCAGTCAAGCTTCCAAGTCCAGTCAAGCTTCCAAGTCCAGCAACGTCAAGGCTGTCGTTCCTGCGTCAAGCAACCTCAAGGCTGTCGTTCCTGAGCCAAGTAAAGTCATTGTTAACCTTCACAAGCCAAGTGAAGTCAGGGCCGCTCCTCCTGAGTCGAGCAAAGTCACAGTCGTGGTTCCTAAGTCAAGTAAAGTCATTGATCTTCACAAGCCAGTTCAAGTCACCGCTGATCTCCAAGAGTCAAGTCAGTTCACTACTGATCTTCACGAATCTGGTGAAGTCACAGCGGCACTTATTGAGCCAAGTCAAGGTATTGCTGTTGTTTCAGAGTCAAGTCCCGTCCTGCCCGACGGCCCAGAGCCTCCCCATGTTTCATCAGACCTCCCAGTGCCTCGTCATGTCTCGTCTATCTGTCCAGAGCCAAGTTACGTCTCGTCTGACCTTCCAGAGCCGTGCCATGCCTCGTCTGACATCCCAAAATCACGGCCTATCAGGATGGCCGGCGTGCTGGACCCACCACTAGCATCAGTGAGGGCAGCGAACATCCCAATGGCATTAAAACCTTCTAGACCCACCTTTAAAGAGGTCCTGCCACCCGCCGCTGCTCTTCCCGTAATGGCGGTTGCCATTTGGTGTGTGTGGTCTGCACACTGTGCTCCTGAGGTCACATCTGTTCACAAGTCAGCTCCTGTGATCACATCCGATCACAAGCCTGCTCCAGAGCTCCCGACTGATCACAAGTCTGCTCCGGAGGTCCCGTCTGGTCTCAAGTCTGCTCCAGAGGTCCCGTCTGGTCTCAAGTTTACTCCAGAGGCCCCGTCTGACCACGAGTCAGCTCCAGAGGCAGACCCTGTCGGAGAAGCCGCGCCAATGCCTCCTGAGGTGTCAGCCTCGGCTGTAGATCCTCCTAGGGAGGCGGCGTTATCCTTTGGTCTCTCTGCTTCTCCCGCTATTCTGTCTGCCTCCTCTGTCCCTGTTCTCCCCAGGTCCCAGTCCATTATGCGGGTTCCTGCTCAACCCTGGAAGGCCCTGGCGCCTCCTGTTCTGCCCTGGAGGGCCTCGGCGCCTCCTGCTCTGCCTCCGGTTTCGTCCTGGAAGTTCCCGGTGCCTCCTGCTCAGCCCTGGAGGACTCCTGCCCCTCCTGCTCTTCTGTTTGTCTCCTCTATCCCTGCTCTCCCCAGGTCCCAGCCCATGACGCAGGTCCCTGCTCTGCCCTGGAGGGCTCCGGCGCCTCCTGCTCTGCCTCCTGCTCCGCCCTGGAGGGCTCCTGCGCCTTCTGCTCCGCCTCCTGCTCCGCCCTGGAGGGCTCCTGCGCCTCCTGCTTCGCCTCCGGCTCCGCCCTGGAGGGCTCCCACGGCCTCCTGCCTCCCGCCTGCGGGGAGGGCTCCTGCTCCGCGCCTTGAGGGCTCCTGCCTCTGCCCTGGAGGGTTCCGAGCTCCTCGCCTGCCTCAGTCTTCTGCTGTCTCCTGCCCCCCCACCGCTCCCCTGGACTGTTTTTCCTGCTTATTCTGTTGAGCCGTCTGGAAGCCTCCTTGGGGGCTGTCGATCTGACAGGCTCCGCGGACCGCGGTTTTCTCGTTTTGACTGTCTAGCCGCCTGCCTTTTGGACTATCGCTCTTGTTTATTGGATTATTCTCTTCGACTGCCTGTGATATATCTGTCTGCTCCCGTCTCGACCCTGCCTGTATGACTATGTCTTTGTCTCGTAATATCAATAAAAGCTCGCGTATGGATCCGCTCGCCTCTCGCCTCTCACTCCGTGTAACAGATACAACTTTCCCCATCAGCGTGACTGGAATTTAAAACTGGTTAGTGTCTTCTGCTGGTTTGCCAAGCATTAATAAACTATCTGAACTGATAAATAACAGATTGGAGATTAAAATAATAGTAGATTTGTCTCACTTTAAATGAATACTAAAAATTGAGATTAAAAATTTACTTCAGCCAAAAATGTACTTTTACTATGGTAAAATAAATATTCAGCGATATCTTTAAAAGGCTTTTGAATTTTGGTGCACTTTTTTCCCTGTATAGTGTTGCTATAGCAGCAAGTAAACACCGTAAATTTGGTTACGCTAGCGTGTGTGGAAATACTTAAACCAGGGGTGTTACAACTAACCCCGCGTTAGTTTGTGCCCTGCGCACCCCTACATTTTAAATAGAGTAACTTGTAATCTGTAACCTATTATATTTCCAAGGTAACCTTCCCAACACTGGTGGTAAAACACTTTAAGATGCAAATTGCGTTAAAAACTAAGTTAGTTTGAAATTCATTGGCTGAATGTAGGGCCTTTAGAAAGAGATACAATCAGATGAAACAGAGGTATTTCAAACTTAATTTTTAAGCATTAATTACTGCCTTGGTCTCACTTAATTCCTGGTCATCTTGGGCTCCAATGGTTCATGTCTGCATTCCCTCCTTGTCTGCCGCAGCCTCTTCTCTTTACCTAAGACACTAAGGATCTGAAATCTAAAAAAATTCTGTGCTCCCTATAAGACACTGATGTACAAGGACCTTCCTCATAATCATTACTTGCTAAATTAAATTAAACTAACTAACCTTACTCTACTTTGTCTCTTTCTAAGTTATTTTTCTCAATGACAGTCTGTATTCAGGAGAATGTTCTTCTGGGATTTTAAGTTTGACTACCCCAATTTCCTTTTATATATATATACATAAATATATATTTTAGCTTCCTCAGTGAGGAGAAGGGTGAAATGTAATAGGGAGTATTTATTCAGTACTGCTTCCCACTTATTTTAGTCAAAAGATCAGCCCCAAATGAATAAATTTCTTTGTTCTCAGACCACGTGGGATTTTTTCTTTACATGACCGAACAATAGCAAAGTGTTAATAGACGGTGCAAATAGATCCTTGCCTCAACTCTCTCCTTCCATTTCACAACCAACACTTCACTATCAGCTGTGTGTTATCTTTAGAAAGTGATCCCTGTGTTTTGATGGCTGATGTTTGAGCAACAGCTGTTGAAGAAGTTGTGTAATATGGAACAGTTTATGCTGATGGACTGCAACATTTGAACATTTTGTCAAAGTGCAGCACGATCTGCTCAACTGCATGTCATCTGGGTCAACATCACATGTCTATAAAGATCGAATATCACTTTCTCCTGAGACGGTACAATCCATACAGGCCAAAGTCGACTTGGAAGTGTCTTGGAAACTTTCCTTGAATAGAACGGAATGAGAGGGGTGGGCAGGAAAAAGCTCTGATGTCATATATGTACTTAAGGTCTTCACATTGGTGGAGTTGTCTTTTGAACTGTACACAGAATAGAGGGAAGAAGAATGGATTAAATAACTGGAAGACAGCGATTAATGACCAAATGTGATCAAATAAGGTAGTGTGCATTTATTTAATATGTAGTTCAAGCATGAGTTGTTTGCAAACAATGATATCATTATAGACTGTGTCTAGTCTGTTTGTTTTTGAAATGACAGGTTGAAATGACAAAACAATGGACCAGCACTGAAAATTACATAACAAAAATTATTGTGACACTTTGTGTTTGCAGACATTAATAGAACATCCAAATAGTTAATGTGATGATGTGACTGTTTTAATTTGAGGGGAATTGACTTCATACATACACTAAAACCATTTCTTACACTGACAGTTTGCATGTTTTCAGCGTGTCACTGGTTGAATGGCAGAGAACAACATTACGTCTTCCAAAAATAAAAAAAATGCTCTGAGAGAACACATGCTCAGAAATTAAATGTTGTAGCCACAAAGAGTTCACTGTATAGCAGAATACAATCAGAAAAGAGCATGATCACAATTACAAATTTGTTTTCCCCATTTCCTTTACACATTTTTTTTAATAGACTTCATGATGTTAACCCAAAAACTGTTTTTTTGTGAGGTCCAGAACAAATGTACATGAGCAATATGAGGCATTGTTAATATAGAAAAAAATTAAAAACAGTGCTTCTCAAACCTGTCCTGATGTCCCATCAATACACATTTATATTTTCCCCATCTATCACTCACAATTCAACTTATCAGCTCATTAATAGAGACTGCAAGAGTCCTAAAACCCAGAAATTCCAGTCTTTTTGAATGGGTTTTTGGTTGAATGGCTAAAATAAGGTCTGTGCTTTCACTTGTTTTTTTACACCATAAAATACATCAGTAATACATCAGTTTTGTGTCTTGCAAAAAATGAATACTATGCGGACTAAAGAGGTTGATAGGGAATGATTTCTCACTCATCAGACAAAGTTGCTTATTCGTCCTAACTGATGTTGCTCAGTCAAGACTCTGGATTATATCTGGCACATTTATCAAAAGTACCAAATCATGTTTATACCATGAGGGAAAAAAATGCAAAACAGATTTGTTTACAAACAAATAGAATATTCTTCAAAATAATTTAATTTCGCCTTTCATTTTATATATAATGGGCAATCTTATTTCCATACTTATTCCATGCTTATATTTTCCACAATTAGGTCATAAATACAACAAGTGCATTTGTTCCAACTGTACCCATGTCAGGTACAATTACTTATCCATAATGCATTAAGGTAGCCTAACCAATAGCAACCACTTATAGGAAATGTTAAAGTGCCTTAAAAACTGTTTTACATTAATATTTTATTTTAGTTCTTCATTTTGTTCATTTTGTTTAGTGCATAGCAACAGCCTAAGCATGACATCAGACCAACTGCCACAATAAATAAATAAAGACATTTTAAGATGATCTTAGTCAAAATGGCTGAAAAAATCTTAAATATAATCACTAGTAATATAATTTAATTGTTTATCACTGTTGACCAACAGGTGACACTGTTTCCAAACTGATGTGGTGTGGTCAGTGTGATGTGACAATGACATAAAGTTTTGTGTCAATGTTTAAAAGCTTTGAAGAGATACAGCCTCAGATGCAGCTTGGCAACATGCCATCAAATTTGTTTTGTCTATTGAAATTAAATTGTTTAACTATTTACCAGCATAGACTGAAGTTGATCAGACCAACAAAAGCTGTACAAAAGCTGTCACTGTCACTTATCAAAAGGTACACATTTGTACCAAAAGGGCCCATAGCGGTACATTAAATGCACATAGTACCTGAAGTGGACGTATTAGTACCAAAAGGTACAAAAATCGGTAAAAAAGGTACCTTTTGAAAAAGGTACTGCCCCAGTGACAGCTTTTGTATCTTTTTTTTCTGTAAGAGGAGTTCACAAAAAACATTTTTAAAGGAAATTAAAATGGAGGACCTGAAGTTTGCACGATTATGGCATAATTTGTATTGATGTTTTTGGCATGACCCAAGGAGTCTGAATGAAAATATTTGTACATTAACAAGATGTTTATTTGCTCTATTACAGGTTGAGTTGTAACTGACCAAACAAAGATGCTACATGTGGAACCAGCAGTTTCTGATTTAGATTAGACTGTACCATTTTAAATATTGAAGCAAAAACAGTATGATCTGTCTTTAGCTTTGTGAAATTATGCTACAAAAAAAAAAAAAACAAACAAACAAAAAAAAAACATCTGCATCAAACAAAAACAGAAGACAGGGTAAATGAAAGGGCAAATTTATTCTCTGACAGCAGGCGGCGCTTATGGAACAGGGCAATATAGCGTTTCCTTGGTTACTGCTGTAAACAAAGCAGCGCTGCACTTATGCATTTTAATAGGCATTTTATGGAGGTAAGATGAAAACAATGCCATCTAAACTTTTCTGATGACTAGTCAGTTCCCCTCAGAGATTTAAATCCCCCACCCCAAAATATGTCGCACATTACAAACAAAGCTAGTATTTTATCCTCTTTGCGTCTCTGCTCTACATTTGCTGTGGTTAATGTTTGGACTTTCTTCTATCTATGTGCCAAATTTCAAGTTATAACTTTTCCACAAGCAGTTCTGGAGTCAAGAGCGGATGATAATTATGATGATGATGATGATGAAGAAGAAGAAGAAGAAGAAGAAGAAGAAGAAGAAAAGTAACGGATACAATGGTGCCATCGCACCCCTGTAATGGTGTCTACTCAAAGAAAAAAAGAAGAAAAAGGATGTGCATGCATGACGTCCTTGATTACTGTCGTCTTATTTCAGTAGTGCACGTCTGTTCTGTTATCTCCATTATTGCCGTCTTATTTGCGTATTGCACGTCTGTACTGTTATCTCCATTAATGTCGTCTTATTTGAGTATTACACGTGTGCTCTGTTATCTCCAGGTTTACACCAGAAATTCTCTGAAAAGGAATAGCCTACACGGAGATACTACTATGGCTAAGAACGGCTGTGAGCACCGTGAAAGGGTGCTAACGATGGACACGATGAACCCTAACGTTAAACGCGTGGAATACGCTGTACGGGGTCCCATAGTGCAGAGGGCAGTTCAGATCGAAAGGGAACTCAAGATGGTGAGTAGGCCTATCAGTTCATCTCTTCAGAAAATCATTAAAACCTTATAGGCGGGCAGAAACTCCCACGCAAGACAATCGGCGAATTTATTTGATTATAAAGTTGCTTTTAAAAGTCGACGCTTCGTTTTATTAAATACTAGTATATTGCATACTACACAGCATTCTGTTTCTTTTCCAAACATTATGGAAATATATTGTAATGCCATACACTAAATTGTTTATAGTGTTACATTGTTATCATATAATCTGCATTGTTGCAGGTTTAATTCAATTAGCTATCACCACAGAAATAATAATAATTAATTATTATGTTAAAACCAATTATGAATTAGTGTTAGCAATAAGCATGTCTGAATGAATCCAATGTTTATATAACATCCTGTAGGAGCAAAATGCAGACTTAAGGGGCTTTGAAAGAAATATGTGCATTTGTCTGTGGAAAAATAAGATTTGTAGTCACTAAATATAACTGTATTTTAGACTGGGCAGAGGCAGCAAGGGCACAGGGAAAATGACACCACAACAACAGTGAAATCTACATAACACTGAAAATAGACTGATAGAGTTAAGCTTGAACACACTGTTGTGATAATGACTGTCTTGGCCTGGTGAGCTGCCTACTTGAGTTGGGTCTCATCACAATCAACTGTGGTGGTTTGATGGTTGTAATGTCATTGGTCTTATGTAGGTACACATTTGTGTGATGTTCCTTCAATGAAAGGAAATGCTCTGTACAGTTTATCTTTGTTGGGTGTCAGCTGTCAGACAGTTTCCCACAGATGACAACCTCTTATCTGCTGCAAGCACATGCTCTCTACATGACTCCCCCTGCTTGTTACATAGTTTAGTTATTTTTTAAAACATATCTTGGGTGATTGTTAAACATTGAAAAGCTGACCTTACCGGCACTTAATATCAAATTCATATTATAATAATACATTTTATGAAAATATGAAGAACATTTATAATGCTTTTATACACATCATAATTTATAGTTAAACTATTTGATTAGAATTTTAACAATATTAGAACATTCAGATCAATGAAGAACTGTATCTTCATCAATTCATCAATCTGTTTAGCAGAATTCCAAAAAATGAAATACACATCAAGTTGAATCCAACTTGTCCTAAACATGAGACAAACTAACTCATAAGTCAACGGTTAAAAGTGATTACTGTCTACAGTCACTTCAAATGCCCTACTGTCAGATGCATGTGCTGATAAATGCATTTAAGGCATTTTTTTTCTCATTGGATGCCTTACATCTTTTGGTTGTATTTTTGTCTGTAAATGTTAGAAATTCATGTTAAGGGAACTTCCATGTTGCATAAAGGCTAATCCAGGCAGCAAGTCTCTGTTAAACTTCAAAGACTTCACCGAACAAGCACTAAGTGTGTGCATATGCACCAAACAGACAGTATGGAAGCACAATAATTCTAACTAAAATATAATTTTTTCTAAAACATTGTGTGTCCAAAAGTTGAAGTATTTTAGATCTTTTCCCCCAGTAACAACAGTGCTGTAAACCACAGTGTGAAGAGAGTGTTACAGATGGTTGCAGCCAGAAGCATTTATCAGTACTGGTGCACATATTTCGCATTGATTTATTTTTTACAATATATTAATACTTGTTTGTGATATTGTTATGGACACAGTGCCACCCACTAATATTGGCACCCTTGGTAAATATGAGCAAAGATGGCTGTGAAAATAAATCTGCATCTTTTTGGTCTTTCACTCAAAAAATTCTAAACTTTCATTGAAGTAAAACAATTGAAAGTAGGGGAAACTACTTTTTCTCCAATTCATGTTGGCTACCATTATTGGCACCCCTAGAAATTCTTATGAGTAAAATATCTCTGAAGTATATACATTCATATTTACATTTTGTAGCACACCAGGGTGACTGAAATTGTCCAGCCATGACTTTTTGTTCCACAAATTTATAAATATGAGGAACACAATGGCCAAATTCCCTTAATCATCTATCACAAGGAGTAAAACCAAAGAATATAGTTCTGATGTACAGAACAAGATTGTTGAGCGTCACAAAATAGAAAGTGGCTATAAGAAAATAGCTAAAGCATTAAAAAAAAAAAACATTTCCACCATCAGAGCAATAATTAGGACGTTCCAATCAACTAAAGATGTTACAGATCTGCCTGGAAGAGGACGTGTGTCTATATTGTTCTAATGCACGCTGAGGAGGAGAGTTTGAGTGGCCAAAGACTCTCCAAGGATCAAGGCTGCAGAATTGCAGAGATCTTGGGGTCAGAAAGCCTAAAAAAATATATATCAAACAGCCCCTACATCACCACATGTTGTTCAAATGGGTTTAAAAAAAACCCGTCCTGGCTCATCCAAAAACTCCAGCATATTCTGTTGTCAGACATGACTGGAACTTCAATTGGGACTAGCTTCTATGGTCAGATGAAACAAGAGTTTTCTGGCAGCAAACCCACCAGATGGGTTTGGTGCAAACAGGGATAAAAAGTACCCCATGCCCACTGTTAAATATACTGCAGGATCTTTAATGTTGTTGGCCTATTTTTTCTGTCGGAGGTCCTGGATGTCTTGTTGAGATACATGGCATCATGGATTCTATCAAATACCAACAGATAAAAAAAAATCTAAACCTGACTGCCTCTGTAAGAAATCTTATAATGGACCATGTTTGGATTTTCCATCAAGAGAATGATTCAAAACAAACATCAAAATCAACACAAAAATGTGTCACTGAGCACAAAATGAAGTTTCAGCCATGGCTGTCTCAGTTCCCTGAACGGAACCTTGTAGAAAATGAGTGGGGTGAACTGAAGAGAAGAAGCACCAACATGGAGCTGGTATTCTGAAGGATCTGGAAAGAATCTGAATGAAGGAATTTTTTGAATGAAAAATCAAAAGAATAAACAATGCAGATTTTTTTCACAGCCACCTTTTTACCAAGGGTGCCAATATTAGTGGGTGCACTGTATGTGGATATAAACCTGCAGTACTGTGCCATTTACAAGCTGCATGTGCAATAGAATGCTTCACTGCTGACAAAATAATAGACATTTGAAGGTTTTGTATCTTAAACTAAAAAAAACACATGCATCCATTTTTTTTAGGATACTGTATTTTAAAGGTCATTTTATAAAATCCAAATAAGCTTTACAGATCTTTATTGGAAAGGGTTTAAAACCATAAATAATTATTCACTTAGGACATTAAGACATTTCTACTGACTCTGGTGAAACAGTGGCGTAACATCTCATAGCAAGAGCTGGCAAATTTGATGCAGATGAATCATTGCAGTACATAAAGCAGCTGGTGGACACATAGGATACTCACTGTGCAATATCCAATTATGGTGTGAGAAACAGCTGCAAACGATTCATTGTTGAGTGAACTGTCCGAATTAATTAAACTGAATTACAAACAATTTCAGACCTTTTAGTAAACCCGTTTGGCTGTTTAGATCAAAACAGTAATTCATTTGCCATCTGTCATCATCGCTAATCGCTAAATCAGCAGTGGAGCCCCAGAACACACCACCTATTATGTAATTATCACAGACCAATGTTAGTTTAAAGGTGTTTACCAGACAGAGTGAACTTTTCCACAAAATCCTGCTGTAGGCAAGTATTTCACCTGACCTAAACACAGCTGAACACCTGTGAGGGAATTTTGTGGAGAAAAGTTGAGCAACACCCCCCCATGAAACTTCAGGGCACTCAAGGAGGTTGACCTCTAGGAGATGTACAATTTGCTGTGAACTTTATTGCCAAGAAGGGCTAGAGTAGTATACAGTAATTAAAGTTATAGAGTACAACAATATTATGCGATTGTTAAATTTAATCAAGGGTGTGCTCATTTTTGCAACCTTTCTTTTAAGAAAATCTTTCTAATTTTTTGTATTTACATAAATTATATAATAATGAACTAAAGAGTAATTGGATGAAAATTTATTTAGCCCAGTTATAAATCTTTTGTCATTTTTCCCATTTCTTTCTCTCTCTAATTCTTTTTGTTTTCCCACCTTTCCTACTTTCTCATTAACTGCTCCATCAATGTAGGGAATAAAAAAGCCGTTCACAGAGGTCATTAAAGCCAACATCGGTGACTGCCATGCTATGGGCCAGAAACCCATCACCTTTTTCAGACAGGTGTGTTTACAAGATATTGTGCATGTCATGCTGTATTCTAAGCAGTAGTTTTTTTACATACTGTACGTATGCTCCATTTATTTGTCAGGTTTTGGCATTATGCTCTTATCCAGATCTTCTAGAAGACAGCAAATTTCCAGAAGATGCCAAAAGTAGAGCTCGCCGTATTCTCCAAGCGTGTGGTGGAGGAAGTCTCGGTACTGTAAAATCTGTTCAAAATTAATTGCTACTTACTTGTTGCCAAAATGTACTTGGTCTCTTGCTCAGCCTTTGATTTTCCATTTTAATTAATGGAACAAATACAAACTCTGTAGTTATAAATTTACATTCATTAGTCATTAGTCAAGTCATTAGTCAATGCTCAAGCTAGAGCAAAAGAGAAACGCAGAAAAAATTAGGCTAAAGAAAATGAACAAGATGGCCTGGTTTCACAGACAGGGCTTAGACTAAGCCAGGATTAGGCCATAGTTCAATTAGGACATTTAAGTAATTTTTTTTAAACGTACTTAGAAAAGAATCATTACTGATGTGCATCTTGAGACAAAACAGAGGTACTGATATATTTTAAGATCAGTCAGTGCAAGTTTCTTTCAGCTGAAACAGCTCAGACTTACATTTTAGTCTAGGACTAGGCTTAAGCCTTGTCTGTGAAACCGGGGGATATATCTAGTTTTTTAGTTTATTATGTGTACAGTCATGGCCAAAAATATTGCACCCTTGCAATTCTGTCAGAAAATGCAACCCTTCTCTCAGAAAATCATTGCAGTTGCAAATGTTTTGGTACTCACATGTATATTTTTTTGTTTGCATTGGAACAACACAAAAAAAGAGAAGAAAAATCAAATCTGATACAATTCCATACAGAACCCAAAAAATGCACTGGACAAAATTATTGGCACTTTTAATATTTGGTAGCACCCCCTTTGGAAAAAATAACTGAAATCAATTGCTTTCTGTAACCATGAATGAGTTTCTTACAACCATTTCTGGGTGCTTTCTGAAGTGTGTTTCGGGTCATTGTCCTGCTGTAAGACCCATGACCTCTGGTGGAGACGCAGCCTTCTGACACTGGCCCCTACGTTGCGCCCCAAAATTCTTTGGTAACCATTAGATTTCATGATACCGTTCACACAGTCAAGGCATTCAGTGCCAGAAGCAGCAAAGTAACCCCAAAACATCTTTGAACCTCCACCATGTTTGACTGTAGGGACTGTGTTCTTTTTTCATTTCTTTTTCTGTGAACAGTGCCATGATGTCCTTTACTAAAAAGCTCTGCTTTTGTCTCATCTGTCCACAGTACATTCTCCCAGAAGGATTGTGGTTTTGTCATATAAGTTTTGGCAAACTCCAGTCTTGCTTTTTTATGCCTTTGTGTCAGGAGTGGTGTCCTCCTGGGTCTCCTACCATAGCGTTCATTTTCATTCAGATGGCAAGATCAGCTTAAATTTGTTTGGAAGTTAATCAGCGTTCTTTATCCACCATTCAAACAATCCTTCGTTGTAATTTTTCATTAATTTTGCTCTTCCGTCCACGTCCAGGGAGGTTAGCTACAGTGTCATGGGCTGTAAACCTCTTGATGGTATTGCGCACAGTGGACACAGGAACATTAAGATCTCTGGAGATGGACTTGTAGCCTTGAGATTGTCCATGTTTTTCCACAATTTTTTCTCTCAAATCCACAGACAACTCTTTACACTTCTTTCTTTTCTCCATGCTCAGTGTGACACACAACACAAAGGTTGAGTCAACTTTTCTCCATTTTAACTGGTTGCAGGTGTAATTACTATATTGCCCACACCTGTTACTTGCCACAGGTGTGTCTAAATACAAATTACGGGAGCATCACATGCTTAAAAAGCAATTATTTCTTACAATTTCGACAAGGTGCCAATAATTTTGTCTATTCCATTTTTGAGTTCTGAGTGAAATTTGATTAAGTTTGACTTTTCTTCTCTGTTTTTTTTTGTGTGTTGTTGCAGTGCAAACAAAAACAATACGCACATGAATACCAAAACATTTACAACTGCAACTGTTGCATTTTCTGACAGAATTACAAGGGTACCAATATTGTTGGCTATGACTGTATATACAATTTTTTAGGTCAACATGTTGAACTGTTTGTTAAATCAAATATCAAATTTGAAAAGCTGTCAGCTAAGAATAGGAAGCTGAGGCTACAATCTGTATGAATGTAAGTGGACAATAGAAGATGGGAAAAAGTTTGCCTGGGGTGATGAGTCTAAATTTGTGCTGCATGTATATAGACCTTAGTCAGTTTAGACATACAATAAACTTAAGTACTTAGACTTAAGTATTTACAATGGTACTGTATCCTAGATAAGGGATAAAGGTCCTAGATTTTTTTTTTTTTTTTACATTTTACCTGATAAACATTCAGGTTATGTTGTTAAACAACAGTACAGTGACATTGAAGATATAGTACTTCTAGCCCTCACACTTGTTTTCTTCCCTGAGATGCGGTTTATTTCTAAAAATCCTAAGATGTGAGCTCCAGGCCATCAGCACTTAGGAACCTAAAGTCTCTATAGTGGATAAACTTAAGATATAGTTCGTTTCGGCTATGTCTCATTGATCTATAATTAGTTCCAGAGCAAATAGTTTTGTCTGAGTGTAAGTTTAATAGCTTTATATTTTTATATAACTTTAATGTTGTATCAGAGCATTGCCTTTGTACTTTTGACTGAATTATTTGCGTTTATTTCCTTTTATAATGGCTATTATTGTTTATTAAATATTATTGTTCAATAAATATGCATAGTAATCGAGTTTAATAATAGTACTTGGTAATGAGAAGCGGTCTGTGTGTTAGTCATGGTGAGTTTGACTTCAATGCAGGTTACACCATTACATCATAGTGAAAAGAGACTGTCTTTATGAGGGAGTCAGTAAGGTTTTTTATATTGAAAGGCTGAATCAAGGTTGTAAACATATATATTTACTATATATAATTCTTTTTTTTTTTTAATTAATTAATTTTTTGGCTTTCTGGATCTTTCAGGTGCTTACAGTATTAGTCAGGGAATTGAAATGATTCGGCAGGACGTCGCACGCTACATTGAACGGCGAGATGGAGGAATCACATGTGACCCTGACAACATTTATTTATCCACAGGAGCCAGTGATGGAATTGTGGTAAGCAGATATGACAAACAGACCAAAAAGTTACATTCATTTAAAAAAGTGTTCATGTAAATTGATTTGTACAAAATAAATATGTGTATCATCCACACACTCTAGACCAGAGTCTCATCTGCAAAGTCTTGTGGAGTTTAGGTCCAACCTGCTCCAACACTCCAACCTGTAATTTTCAATTCTGAGAACTTTGATTATGAGGTACAGATAGGTTGGTTTAATTAATGGGATGAGCTAAATTTTGTAGGACTCTCTTGACACTTGACACCCTTGTCACCTGTTACGGGGAGTGAGAGGCTAGAGGCGAGCGGATCCATGTGCGAGCTTTATTCATGAAACAAGACAGATACAAAGTCGAACAGGCAGGGTCGAGACAGGAGCAGACAGGAGTGTCACAGGCAGTCGAAGAGAATGATCCAATAAACAAGAGCGATAATCCACAAGGCAGGCGGCTAGACAGACGTAAACGAGAAAACCAGGCGGGAGATCAAAAACTAGGAACTAGGAAACAAACAATAAACAACAATACAACAATTCAACAATCCGTGACATCAACTGGGGAAGTCCAGGCTTTATAGGAAGCCTGATTGGTCACGGGGGCTGACGCAATCAGTGCGGTGGAGGATGGGAGATGCAGTCCGAAGTGCAACATAACAGTCAGAGTGAAGTGGAAAGATGAGAGTGACATCTGGTGGTGAGCAGTCCGTAGGGCACCGACCAGATTCGTGACATAGCCCCCCCCAATGAGCGGCTTCCAGACGCTCGAAGGAAACAACAGTCCAGGGGAGCATGGGGTGGGAGCGAGACAGGGGAGGGCTGGAGGACCAGGTCCATGTGGGAAGCCCAGAGATTGAGGCAGGACCGACAGAGCAGGTACCCTCCAGAGGCCCGGGGCGGAGAACAAAACCCTCAGGGAGGAGCAGGGCTGGGGAGCCCTCAGAGTGAGCGAATGCGAACAGGAGGAGCCACACAGGGAAGCGGGCAGACAGGGTCCCCTCAAGGCGGGCCGGAGCAGAACCCCTCAGAGGCCCGGAGCCAGAGGCGAACAGGAGCCTCAGAGGCCCGAACCCGAGGAGCAGAGTAAAACAGCATAAAAGAGCCCTGGGAGGCCGGAACCCGGAGGCCCAGGACAGAAGCGGCCTTAAGAGCCCTCAGAGGCGGAGCGAGGAGGCATAAGCGTGAACGCGAGAGCCCTCCAGGGTGGAGCAGGGCATAGGAGCCCTCAGTGAACAGGAGGGCGGTCCTCCAGGAGTGGAACAGGAGGCCCGGAGCAGGAGGCGGAGCAACCCTCCAGAGCCCGAAACAGGAATCTGATCACAGTGCTGGGACCTGGGGAAAGCAGGGACAGAGGAGGCAGACAGAATAGGGGGAGAAGGCGCAGCAGCCCTCCGGGGCGGAACAGGAGGCGGAGCAGGAGGTGAGGAACAGGAGGCGCAGCAGCCCTCCGGGGCGGAACAGGAGGCGCCGCAGCCCTCCGGGGCGGAACAGGAACCTGCGTCATGGTCTGGGACCTGGGGAGAGCAGGGACAGAGGAGGTAGAGAGAATAGGGAAAAAGGGAGAAGCAGAGAGTTTAGCGGTTAACGCCCCCTCCATAAGAGGTTCTACGGCAGACGCCGACACCTCTGGAGGCATTGGCGCAGCTTCTCCGATGGGGAAGGCCTCTGGAGCAGACTTGAGACCAGACGGGACCTCTGAAGCAGGCTTGTGATCAGAGGGGAGCTCTGGAGCAGGCTGGAGACCAGACGAAAGCTCTGCAGCAGGCTTGAGATCAGAGGGGAGTTCTGGAGCAGGCTGGAGATCAGACGGGAGCTCTGGAGCAGACTGGTGAACAGACGTGGCCTCAGGGGTTGATTTGTGAACAGACGTGACCTCAGGAGCTGACTTGTGAACAGACGTGACCTCAGGGGCACAGTGTGCAGCCCACACACACCAGATGGCAACCGCCATTAAAGGAAGAGCAGCAGCGGGAGGTTGTGGTGGGTCCAGTACACTGGCTATCATGATAGGCCGTGATCATGGGATATCAGACGAGGCATGGCACGGCTCTGGAAGGTCAGACGAGACGTGACTTGGCTCTGGACGAATAGACGAGACCTGATGAGGCACTGGGAGGTCTGATGAAACATGGAGAGGCTCTGGGCCGTCAGGCGGGACGTGGACTTCAGGCGGGACGTGGCTTGACTCTGGGCGGTCAGACGAGACATGGTGAGGCTCTAGACAGATAGACGAGATGTGACGGGGCTCTGGAGGGTCAGACGAGGCGTGACTTGACTCTGAGCGCAGGTGACTTGACTCTGGGCGGTCAGACGAGGCGTGACTTGACTCTGGGCGGTCAGACGAGGCGTGATGGGGCTCTGAGCCGTCGGGCAGGATGTGACTTGGTTCGTGGTGACTAACTGTGACTTGACCTGCTTCGTGAAGATCAGTAGTCAATTGACTTGGCTCCTGAAGATCAGCAGTAACTTGACTCGGTTTGTGACGACCAGCTGTAACTTGGCTTGGTTTATGGAAATCCGCTGTAACATGACTTGACTCAGGAACAACATGACTTGACTCAGGGACAACAGCCTTGACGTCGCTGGACTTAGAATCTTGACTGGACTTGGAAGCTTGACTGGACTTGGAAGCTTGACTGGACCTGGAGGCTACAGCCGTAGCCTGACTTGACTCTGGAGCAGCGGCTGAAGTTTGACTTGGCTCTGGAAAAACAGCAGCAGCTTGGCTTGGCTCATGGAGATCCGTTGTAACGGGACTTGGCTCCTGAACAACAGGGCTTGACTGAGGAACAACAGCTGTAACGTGACTTGACTCGTGGGGAACAGCTGTGACTTGGCTTGACTCGCGGGGCACAGCTGTGACCTGGCTTGACTCTGTGTCTTGACTTGACTCTGGGGTAGCCGCCGTGGCATTAAGGAGCGCCATTCTAGCTGCCCATACCGTCACTAGAGGTGTGTCCAGCACGTGGGCCATCATGGCCACAGGTGGCGTCCAGATGGCGGCCATATTGTGGAGTGGCCTGGAGACGGCGGCCATCTTGTGTAGTTGCTTGGAGACGGCGGCCATCTTGTGCTGTTGCTTGGAGACGGCGGCCATCTTGTGCAGTGGCTCTGGCGTGGCAGCCATCTTGTGCATTGGCTCTGGCGTGGCAGCCATCTTGGGCAGTGGCTCAGGGAAGATGGCTGTAATCTGACTTGAGACAGGGGCAATAGCTCTGACTTGACTTGACACAGGAAACACAGCTGCAATTTGACTTGACTTGGGAACTTGACTAGACTCAGGAAACACAGCTGCAACTTGACTTGACTTGGAAACTTGACTTGACTCAGGAAATGCAGCTGTACCTTGACTTGACTTGGAAACTCGACTTGACTCAGGAAATGCAGCTGTAACTCCATATAGCTCTGGTATGGCAGCTGTGACGTGACGGAGCTCTGTTTCCGCCGCCATCTTGTGAACGGGCTCCGCCGTCGCCGCCATCCTGTGAACGGGCACCGCTGTCGCCGCCATAGCTTGAGCGCGCTCTTGCACGGCCGCCATCTCACGAGTGATCCAGGCGGCAAACGTGTTTGTGGGATCGTGCTCTGGCATGACCGCCAATTTGCGAGTGGGACGCACGGGCGCCATTACCGCGTTGTCGCGTTCCCTCTGCGCGACCCCCACGGTGCATGGCGAACCCACACACAACAGCGCAAAGTTCAGAAACGCCTCCAGTGACGAGCGCGGGCCCTCGCGTCTCAGTCGCGCACGGAGGGGCTGGTTCACGCCGTCACAAAAAATCTCAGCTTTTATACAGTCCGGGAGAGTGGAATAGTTGGCAGTTGAAATAAATTCACGGATGTATTGATGAAGTGTGTGTGGTCCTTGTTTTATGCGGCATAGAATCCTGTCAGTGTCTGTATCTGAATGTCCGGGGGTGAAGCTGCTGGATCCTGTTGTGACGGATTGTTCTGTTACGGGGAGTGAGAGGCGAGAGGCGAGCGGATCCATGTGCGAGCTTTATTCATGAAACAAGACAGATACAAAGTCGAACAGGCAGGGTCGAGACAGGAGCAGACAGGAGTTTCACAGGCAGTCGAAGAGAATGATCCAATAAACAAGAGCGATAATCCACAAGGCAGGCGGCTAGACAGACGTAAACGAGAAAACCAGGCGGGAGATCAAAAACTAGGAACTAGGAAACCAGAGAAATGCTAAACAAGGGGTAAACACTAACAATACAACAGTTCAACAATCCGTGACATAAACTGGGGAAGTCCGGGCTTTATAGGAAGCCTGATTGGTCACGGGGGCTGACGCAATCAGTGCGGTGGAGGATGGGAGGTGCAGTCCGAAGTGCAACTTAATAGTCAGAGTGAAATGGAAAGGTGAGAGTGACATTTGGTGGTGAGCAGTCCGCAGAGCACCGACCAGATTCGTGACAGTCACCACTGCCCTGTAACTTAAAATTAAAGTAAATGTACCTGTAGATAAAGTAATTTATGAAAATTAACTGTTAGTCTAATCCAAAATGTTTGTGTGGCAAACATCAAGGATGGCTTTAATTCATCCATGCTGAAAAGTGGCCATGGTATAAACAAGATAAATCACAGCTAAATTAAACAATTTTCCAATTTTGTCCATTAAACTAATTTAATGCCAATAATTTGAAAGTTAAAACATTAAAAATAAATAAAACTGAATGAGTTTTATTGAATAAGAAGAAAAATAATATGCATAAAAATTAGAATAATATGCAGATTAGGTCATGGGTTTTAAAAAATACAGTGTCAGCTTTTTATGTATGTAAAAATCTATGCAAAGTTTTATTCATGACCTTCTGGATACTATATGTTTCAATATTTTCAGTGTGGTAAAGAACAAAATATCAGAATTACTTAAAGATCTGTATTTATCTATGTGTCAGACAATGCTTAAGTTGCTGGTGTCAGGAGAAGGAGTGTCTCGTACAGGAGTGATGATATCCATTCCTCAGTACCCACTGTACTCCGCTGCTCTGGCCGATTTGGGTGCAGTACAAATCAGTTATTATCTAGATGAAGACAACTGCTGGAGTTTGGACATCAATGAGTTACGACGCGCCCTGCAGGAAGCAAAGAAGCACTGCAGCCCTCGAGCACTGTGTATTATCAATCCTGGCAACCCCACAGGTATGATGACAAATGTATCCGCTTTTATTATGGTGGCTAGTTTGTGTTTGAAATATAAGTTAATTGATATTAATCCTGTACAGAAGCCTCTTTTTGCTGAAACACCTGACACATCAATTCTTCTTCCCTTAATATGTGTCACAATAGCTTTAATTTATGATTCCTTCACGTTTCAAATTACTCTTAAATTTCGACATGACATCTTTCTTTATTGCAGGGTTTCTGGAGGTCTTGAAAATGGTCTTAATTCGCCCCTACACAAATTACCAAAATCAGTCTTAAATGCATAAAGTTATGGCAGGAAATGTTGCATGCACTGCAAAAACAAAAACATACATTTACTTGAGATGCACAGTAAGAGTAAGTCTTGTTTTCTTGGGAATTTAACAAAATCAAGTAAGCTTAATTGATCAAGCAAGAACAAATATCTGTCAATAGTGTATGAAATTTTCAGACATGCACTCTCAGACACCTGCACTTCCGGAAGTGACATCACTTGCAGTCTGTTTTATTTTTTATTCTATTCTTTTTATTTATTATTTTTTAATTGAAAAAATAATAAATAAATTTCTCAACATTTTACAACAGTAGTTAGGTGGTGAAGACAAGAAAAAAGAAACGCAATTGTCACTTTGATCTCTACCTGCCAGCTCATTTGCAATCCACACAAATGCTGCGCGTTGCCAATGGAGATTACTTGCCCAACAAATGCTTAATGTGGCAAAACGGACTAAGATGATAAAGACCAAATTCAGTATAAACCGTGTTGACAAACTATATATCAGCAGATATGAATGAGCAATAAGAAATACATTAAGTGATATTAAAAGGACCAACTCCGTATATGCCCAGAACGCAATGCGTTAAATAGACGCTTTCCTCCCAAATAAAATCAATATGAATAAAACATAATGTAGCTGTCACGTAACGTGTGAGGAAGGGGTGAATGGAGACGAAGGTCAAAGATAAAGTCTTTATTATAATCCACAGGTAATTCCAAAACAGGTAGATCCACAACAGGAGGGTAGAAACACTCACATACACATTGACGAGACCGGACGACAAACACTGAACTGAAACCAACTTATAATGACAGGTGATTACAATGAATTTAATTAAGACACAGGTGATACAAGGTTAACTAATAAATGACATAACGAGGGGAGGAACAGGAAAACCATATATGGGCATAAGAGGGATCAATACAAAGGAAACCAATACAAAGAGTTCAGGGGTGTGACACTTTGCCCCCCTCCCGGAAGGCCCGACCTCGTGCCGTAGAGAAAAAAGGCGGAGAGCCGATGAGCCAGGGCGAAGCCGAGGATCCGGAGGGCCAAGGAGGAGCAGGTGGCTTCAGCGACCGAGGCATAGGCGGAGATCCGGAAGGCTGCGGCCGAGCCGGAGCGACAGAAGACTGAGGTGGAGCTGGAGGGAAGGAGGAGCCCAACAGAGCCGGAAGGATGAAAGGACGAGGCGCAGCCAGAGGAGTGCAGTCCCGAGGTGGAGACGAGGGAGCTGGAAGCCATGGTGGAGCTGCTGGGTCGCAGGATTGAGGCAGAGTCTGGGCCTCGGAGGCTGGAGGCGAAGTCGAGGGATCCACCAGACTCGACGCCAATGGAGCTGGAGATGGGCAGACCAACGGCGAGCCCACACCACAGACGGTGGGCTGAGCAGAGGGGCTGACAGGATTCAGCAGAACGGGCGTCGAGGCAGGGAACAGGTCAATGAGAGGCGGCGGGAGAGGGAGGTTGGGTGGGATTTCTTCCCAGTTCAGTAGTTTAATAGTTCAATAGTTCACAAACAAAGTCAATTAACTTTATGTTCACACTGAAAGAGGACTCAGATCCTTTTTTGGTCCACTTAAGCAATAATGGTGTCTCAGACCTCTTTGTGTTCAGACTGTTGGTTTTTGGATCTAGTCCAGTTCAGTGTTTGATGGCTGACATTATGGTCTCCAAAATTGGAATATTTGTATCTTTTGGACAAAAATATAAGTTTTGTACACCTTTAATATTTTATTTTGAATATTAATTTTGATTTTTTATCCTTGTTTTTGCAATCATGTTTATTTCATAGCACACAGGGTTTCTGCAGGATTTTAAAGCACAAATGTAAGCCTTTTTAAGACCTGCACAGATAAAATTATTGCCATATGAGTGGGGTAGGGCGATGTCTACAGTAGCATATTAACTGTAAAATGACTAAAAGGCATGATTTACAGTTCATATAGGCCTACAGGTTTTCAAAAAAAAAAAAAGATAAACTTAACATTTCAGCCTTTAAACTATTTTTTTTTTAAAAAGAGTCAAAAGTATCAATTATTATATTTATGGTTTAGTGGTTTATTGGCTGGTTTAATATCCATTATAATATTAAACTATAGAAGAAGGGCTGATTAAAAATGCTAATTCATTCTCTACCAGTAGGTGGCGCAAATATTTTTTCGCAAATATAACGGTTTCCCCGGTAATGGCAGTACACAAAGCAGCACAGCACCTCACTTTGAAACGTGCAGCGCTGATATTTATCCAATAAAAATCATACCCTTTTTAATTTTATTAACCACATTACGCTATATGGCAATACTTGTCTTGTCTTCCCCACTGTAATTGTATGGCCTTAAATTTGATACAATTAATTTTAAGACTTTTTAAGGACCCGCAAAAAAAGCATAAACTGGACAAATAAAATGAAAGAAAATACAGTAGACAGCTTTAAATTGTTCAGGTACATTATAGGTTGGCCTATCCTTAAAAGCAGCATTTAAGTAAGAAATTGAATGATCAAATGAAAAAATAAAATGCATATTATTAATCATAATTCTCATATTAGGCTGCTGTACTAGAGCTACAGTAATGCACAGATCAGTATATTGATACACATGCAGTTACTTTTTCAGATGTTTACGTTCGATTGAGACAAAACCAACTGTGTATATGTAAACCATCGGTGTTTTGAGTGTAGAGTGTAGTTTAGTTCCCCCTGGAACGTGCGTGCTCGTAAAAACGTATATCAAAAAGTTTCAAGTGGCAAGGCACACAGCCGCGTCACTCTTACACGGTTTGAAAGTGGTTCAAATGAAAATAAACGAGTGTAGTGTACATTGTGAGCAAATAATTTGTAGCGATCTGCCAGGAGAAGCAGTCATTATGAACAGCTGATTTGTACGGAAACATCTGATAACCAAACTACATCGGAATTCGCGAATGGAAAAATCAAGCGAGCCCGGGTCGATTTGTGTTCACAATGCACGTTTTTAGCGAACCGTACCTTTAGCCGAAAGCTATGGAGATAAAATAATGCCATAAAGATTTGCATGTGAAGAGTACGTGTTGTGCAAGTGTACATAAGACTGTAAGCGTAAATTAAATTTGCATGCGCAAGAGAAGCTTTGTAAAAGTGTAAATTGCGTTTCAAGCGTAAGAAAAAAAGATTTGCAGCATTTTACTGTTACTCGTAAGTGTAATTCATGTATTGTGAAACTGCAGCTTCATGCTTTCGCAAAATAAATACGATCTGCATTCTTCCGACTTCCATTTCTCCGCGCTTACACTTTTGGCACGTTCTTTTCGCTAAAATACGGTCAAAAGCACTGCAAGTCTGTGAACAGTGATTTGCACAGGAAAACAACAGTTTGCAAAACAGATTGACTGCGTAGGACCAATATGTACGTGAAAAAACAGACTGTTGCAAATGTCTAAATGACTTGTTGTGTATGTAGGACACAAAGTTGCCGAAATAATCCGACATGTACAGCTCCGTCTTTCTTTTTTCTGCGCTTACACTTTTGGCACGATTCTCTCACTCACTGAGTTTTGCAAGCGTGAGGGGGAGGGCGGGGCCACCACCTCTCTGTAGCCAATCAAATGAGACTCTCGCGGACTCCATTTACTCTTATCTGATTGGTTCAATAAACACATCACACGCCAAAACATTTATCTTCATTTAGTTCTCACTGTCGCTCGCTTCCGGTGGAATGGTACTTTTAATGTACATGTACATTAAAATAAATAAATAAACAACAACTTAATTAAAACATGATACTTTATAAGTTGTGTACCATTAGACTAGACTATGTGTTCATCCTGAATTGTTAGCTGGTGTTAACATTATTGGATTGGTTTGGCTTTACATTGAAATGCATATATCATATAATATAGCCTAATATATAGCTGATGTTAAACATTACGTGACAATGCTCAACAATAGTATCAGAGTGCTATACTTTTGATAAAACCTTTTTACTATAACAATAAAGCTACATAAATCTGAATTTGACGATTTTCCAGACCATGTCTCTGTTTATTGTATTTAACACTCAATTGTAAAAAAAATTGTAAAATCCCCTTAAATTATAACATGGTAAAGTGAAAAAAAATATGTTATATTCACAATATTGAACCAAATTTTAGTTAAAAAATTTGAGTCGTCCCTGATCAGTAGACAGGTGAAATTATGCATGTTATTATAAATGACAAATTATGCTGCTAGTGCAGATACTAGACCATGTTTAACACTAGCACCGCTAGGGGTCGCTGTACACCTAAAAACCTCCAGCGGGTAAATTCTACCCAAGCACGACTACCGTTTTTATACGCCTAAAGAACATTTTATTTCAGTGTATTATGCCATTGTTTTCATAAAGAAACATCTAAATATGAGATCACAGTCAGATGAGCCGTCAGATGCTGACTAATGGCATTTAGTGCTTCTATGCTCTTCAGCATCCATAAATCACATTCTTTTACTAATTTTGACTTTATTTTTGAATCTCAACTGATAATTCAGTGAGTAAAAGGCGCTGCCTAGCAATCTAGTTACAATTAATACATAAGTAGCAAGATAATGACAGCACGAAAATATAGGCACAATATAAATGCCACGTTTTTGATCTTTTTTTTTTTTTCTAAACCATTTTTAGAGGATTGTAAATTACACCATTTTAGTAAAAGTCAGTGACTGGGAGACTTTAATGTTTTATTCAAAGTCTGTTATGTAGGCTACATTTAAAAAACAGCCACGGGTAAAACATACCCCGTGGCAGTTTTAGTATTAGGTATCATCAAAATTACAATATTACAGTAAACTATCACATATTGCCTGTTGAGGACGATGACGACACAGCTCGAATTTCAGAATGAACACACAGCCTGGTACACAACTTATATCGTGTTTTTATTTTATTTTATTTTTAATGTATGTCTACATTAAAGGTACCATTCCACCGGAAGCGAGCGACAGTGAGAACTAAATGAAGATAAATGTTTTGGCGTGTGATGTGTTTATTGAACCAATCAGATAAGAGTAAATGGAGTCCGCGAGAGTCTCATTTGATTGGCTACAGAGAGGTGGTGGCCCCGCCCTCCCCCTCACGCTTGCAAAACTCAGTGAGTGAGAGAATCGTGCCAAAAGTGTAAGCGCAGAAAAAAGAAAGACGGAGCTGTACATGTCGGATTATTTCGGCAACTTTGTGTCCTACATACACAACAAGTCATTTAGACATTTGCAACAGTCTGTTTTTTCACGTACATATTGGTCCTACGCAGTCAATCTGTTTTGCAAACTGTTGTTTTCCTGTGCAAATCACTGTTCACAGACTTGCAGTGCTTTTGACCGTATTTTAGCGAAAAGAACGTGCCAAAAGTATAAGCGCGGAGAAATGGAAGTCGGAAGAATGCAGATCGTATTTATTTTGCGAAAGCATGAAGCTGCAGTTTCACAATACATGAATTACACTTACGAGTAACAGTAAAATGCTGCAAATCTTTTTTTCTTACGCTTGAAACGCAATTTACACTTTTACAAAGCTTCTCTTGCGCATGCAAATTTAATTTACGCTTACAGTCTTATGTACACTTGCACAACACGTACTCTTCACATGCAAATCTTTATGGCATTATTTTATCTCCATAGAAAGCGAACCGTACTCAGACCACCTCCCGAGATGGTCTCAGTTCGGTTCGCTTCTGAGATCGTTTGGAGTGTTCACATATGGGCCAAAAATCATGCGAACCGTGCTCAGACCCCCTGAAAAGGACCAAGTGTGAAAACACCCTAAATCTTCAGAGTCCAGTGTTTGCTCACCCCAGCGGCAGTGCAGTGGGCAGGGCTTCCTTCCACGCCCTCATGCCCCACTGTGATCTTCTCTGTGGCGGGCTTCGTTGCCGGCTCACCCACCTGATCAGTTGTGTTGGGCTCTAGCTCCAGGGCAATAGAAACACTCACGTACACATTGACGAGACTGGACAAACACTGAACTGAAATCAACTTATAAAGACAGGTGATTACAATAAACTTAATTACAAACACTATATACATATACATTATATTAATAAAATAAAATTGTATATCGAATTTTATCTTTTAATAGCACTTAATACATTAAGCCATATTAAGTGTTAATGGTTTTCTACAGGAGGAAAACGCTTAACGAGAGACTTTGCGCATTGCGTTTATATTGTGCTGTTCTGTGGCCACGGATTTGCAGGTCTTGTCTTTATCTCCTACAGAAGACTTGCAGGATCCTGTACGTTATGCTATTAAATTCGTTTTAATCATTTAACCACCACAGCAACTTGTCTCCATTGGCAACACGCACGATTTGTGTGGATTGCAAGTGATGTCGCAGGTAGCAGAGTGCAAGTAGCGATTGCGAGTGACATTGTAGTTTAGTTTCTTTTTTGCTTGTCTTCACCACCTGGCTATTGTTGTAAAATGTTGAGATATTCAATGAAAAAACACACACACACACACACACACATATATATATATATATATATATATATATATAAATAAAATACAAATTAAAAAGACTTCTGGAAATGCTGTTGTCTGAGAGTGCAAGTCTGAGAGTGCACGTCTGATATTACAAGTGTGTCTGCAGCCAGACCCTATTGGGAGTTATTCAGCTTAAATCTTTTTTTTTTTTTTGTCATGTAAAATGAATTAAAAGCAATAGAGATCTGTTGGAAGTTGCTAAAACAACTCATTGCCTGCTTACTAGGTTTTCACTTAGAGATGTTGACATACAGTATTGTGTTCCTTTCAGTTATTCTTTAAATTTCCATTACGTGGTCTTAAAAAAGTTTTCTTAAATTATCCTTCATAAAACCTACAGAACCCTGTAGTAGCATTTATTAAGGATTTCTCAGTTACTCAAACTTTTATTTGCATAAAATTGTTGCAGTTGTGAAGAACAATCATGAACAATCATTGTGCTGGAAAACATCAAAGTAATTTGGCAACATTGTTTGCCTTTACCTGACAGGTCAAGTGCAAAGCCGGCAATGCATTGAGGACGTGATCCGATTTGCTGCAGCAGAAAAACTTTTTCTCATGGCTGATGAGGTGATTTGTAAATCAACTTATACATTTATTATACATTGTACATTTATTTTTTTGCAATTAAATACATATACAAACAAACATTAATAATATTTTCGACATGCCCTGCTTTATCCAGGTCTATCAAGACAATGTTTACACGGAAGGGAGTAAATTTCACTCCTTTAAGAAGGTGCTGTTTGAAATGGGTCCAGAATACTCTGAGAAAGTGGAACTTGCTTCGTTTCATTCAACGTCAAAGTGCTACATGGGAGAGTGAGTATCCAAAACAAGAAAAATGCAAATGGTTTTTAGGTTATTTGGGAGAATTATTCCATAGAGAGTATTATAGAATTTAATAAATCTGGTTCATTATTTACTCACCCTCATGTCATTTCAAATCTTTAACACTTTATTTGTCTTTGAAACACAATTGAAGATATTTTTTTAATAAAACCTGAGAGGTTTCTGTCCCTCCATTAAAAGCCCATTACACCAAAAAGTTATACAATTCAAACGTTTCAAGACCTCTGAAAGGACATGATTGCTTTATATCAGGGCTGTCAAACGATTAATCGCGATTAATCGCAAACAAAATAAAAGTTTGAGTTTGCCTAATAAATGTGTGTGCACTGGGTATAAATACAAACAAATTAATGTATATATTTAAGACATATATGTTATTTATGTACAAAATATTATATATATTATATATAATATAAATTATACAAAAATTATAATAAATACATATATTACACAAATGTGTTTGTATTTATATATACATAATAATTACACACAGTACACATTTATTAGGCAAACTCAAACTTTTATTTTGTATGCGATTAATCACGATTAATCGTTTGACAGCCATATTTTATATAATAAAAAGATGCATTGAGGCTTTTATTCACATATAAACATTGATCAACACATACATAGAGCTCATCAAATATGGTAAACATAATCACAAACATGCTTTCTTTAAGCTCCATAATCAATTTTTTTCCTATATTGTTTCTCCATAGTTTGAAATGAAGGTTGTGAGATTATTTGGGAAAAACCTACAGTATACAAATACTGTGAATGAAATTTTTTGTTTTGACCAAATAGTATTGTTCTAAAATACATCAAGTAAATAGTTAAGCATTCAAACCTGTTTGTCTTGCTTTTTTAAAGGTGTGGTTTTCGTGGTGGTTATATGGAGGTTATAAATCTAGATCCTGAGGTGAAATTTCAACTTACTAAGCTGGTGTCAGTGCGGCTGTGTCCTCCAGTGCCTGGACAGGCTCTTCTAGATGTGGTGGTCAATCCACCCCGACCAGATGAACCCTCATATGACACATTTATCAAGGTCTATATTGTCCCATTGATTGTTTCCTTTGTGCACTCTGAAAAATAACCCAGTTGCTTTGTAAATATCACAACAATAAATAGCAATAATAATATCTCTAAATATTTTTCAAAACGCATTTGTTATTTGAACAAATCAAAATAAATGCTTAAAAATCCATCAGTTAATTTTGTGTAAAATTGACATATATAGATTACAAGAAATTAGTATTTGACCAAGAAATAATATTTTTAAGATATACTCAGTAATTTTGTTGAGTAAACAGTTATCATTCACAAAATTTTGCATCTTTAATAACAAAAAGTAGCAAGTTGGAAAAAATTAACAGTTGTGTGTAAAGAGAGGGAACATTTATTTTTCCCAGCATGCTTTGATGCTGATTGTATAAGGCAAGGCAACATTATTTATATAGCACATTTCATACACAATTGTAATTCAAAGTGCTGTACATAAAAGGAATTAAAGTAATCATAAAAAATAATAATAATCACAACAATAAAAACAAAGAATTTAAGAACATTTAAAATGATTTAAATATTGATTTATACTGACCAAAATTATACTTTCGTTTTTGCCCCCGTTTGTCATGAGCTGAACTCAAAGATGTAAGACCTTTTCTATGTACACAAAACGCCCATTTCTCTCAAATACTGTTCACAAATCTGTCTAAATCTGTGTTAGTGAGCACTTCTCCTTTGCCAAGATAATCCATCCACCTTACAGATGTGGCATATCAAGATGCTGATTAGACAGCATGATTATTGCACAGGTGTGCCTTAGGCTGGCCACAATAAAAGGCCACTCTAAAATGTGCAGGTTTACTGTATGGGGTCCAGTATCTGGTGTGACCACCATTTGCCTCACACAGCGCAACACATCTCCGTTGCATAGAGTTGATCAGGTTGTTGATTGTGGCCTGTGGAATGTTGGTCCACTCCTCTTCAATGGCTGTGCGAAGTTGCTGGATATTAGCAGAAACTGGAACATGCTGTTGTATACGCCGATCCAAAGTATCCCAAACATGCTCACTGGGTGACATGTCCAGTGAGTATGCTGGCCATGCAAGAACTGGGATGTTTTCAGCTTTCAGGAATTGTGTACAGATCCTTGCAACATGGGGCCGTGCATTATCATGCTGCAACATGAGGTGATGGCTCGGGTTGATTGGATAGTCGTGGTTGAATGGCACAACAATGGGCCTCAGGATCTCGTCACGGTATCTCTGTGCATTCAAAATGCTATCAATAAAATGCAGTGTTCGTTGTCCATAACATACACCTGCCCATACCATAACCCCACTGCAACCATGGGCCACTCGATCCACAACGTTGACATCAGCAAACCGCTCACCCACACAACGCCATACACGTTGTCTGCCATCTGCCCTGTACAGTGAAAACCAGGATTCATCCGTGAAGAGAACACCTCTCCAAAGTACCAGACACCATCGAATGTGAGCATTTGCCCACTCAAGTCAGTTACGACGACGAACTGCAGTCAGTTCGAGACCCCGATGAGGACAACGAGCATGCAGATGAGCTTCCCTGAGATGGTTGGTTTCTGACAGTTTGTGCAGAAATTCTTTGGTTATGCAAACCGATTGTTGCAGCAGCTGTCCAGGTGGCTGGTCTCAGACAATCTTGGAGGTGAAGATGCTGGATGTTGAGGTCCTGGGCTGGTGTGGTTACACATGGTCTGTGGTTGTGAGGTCGGTTAGTACTTATGTACTGCCAAATTCTCTGAAATGCCCTTGGAGACAGCTTATGGTAGAGAAATGAACATTCAATTCACAGGCAACAGCTCTGGTGGACATTCCTGCAGTCAGCATGCCAATTGCACACTCCCTTAAAACTTGCGACATCTGTGGCATTGTGCTGTGTGATAAAACTGCACATTTTAGAGTGGCCTTTTATTGTGGCCAGCCTAAGGCACACCTGTGCAATAATCATGCTGTTTAAACAGCATCTTGATATGCCACACCTGTGAGGTGGATGGATTATCTCGGCAAAGGAGAAGTGCTCACTAAAACAGATTTAGACAGATTTGTGAACAATAGAAAAAGAGAAATAGGCCTTTTGTGTGCATAGAAAAAGTCTTACATCTTTGAGTTCAGCTCATGAAAAATGGATTATACATAAAAATGATTACACATAAAATACAGTGCAATCAGTTCGAATGTAGCACAGTGCTCATTCAGTAAATGCACAACTAAACAGATGTGTTTTGAGTCTGGATTTTAGCACATCTGATCTCTTCTGTAAGCTGATTCCATAAAAAGATTAAATCTTGAAATTGAGTGTTATTTTGTTTTGAGGATGGTTTCACAAGTCTAAACTTGTTTCACCCCCCTCCCCATTAAAAAAAAAATTGAGCACATCTTGGTTTAATTTTTAGAGTGTACCAGTTGACAAATTTCTCTGGCTAACAAGAAAGTAATCAAATCTTTTCTCCATTGTCTTTAGGAACGTACAGACACTTTGGCCACACTGGCAGAGAAAGCCAGCATGACACAAGAAATCTTGAATCAGGTCCCAGGAATAAAATGTAACCCAGTGCAGGGTGCAATGTACACTTTCCCACGTATCC
The DNA here is from genome assembly GCA_012976165.1 of Labeo catla. Lineage (NCBI taxonomy): Eukaryota > Metazoa > Chordata > Actinopteri > Cypriniformes > Cyprinidae > Labeo > Labeo catla. The sequence continues at coordinate 1,495,049 of VONZ01000102.1, forward strand.
ACCTCCCACCAAAAGCCATCCTGGAGGCCAAGGTAGGATCAACTTGTGATCAGTTAAATCTAACAATTGTTCAGTTGTCACTTCATGTGTTTTTACTGATCAGATAACTATCTGATTTGATTTATAACAGACGGCTGCTTGGTTTGAAAATGACTTCTGTGTGAGATGTGCTTCATACATTGCCACACTTATTGACAACAGAACTTTGATAATGTGCTAATGTGACTGCACCTTAACGTCCCTTTGAAGTGAATTGATTGGGACTCATTGAGCATATTCCACTGTAAGAGATGGAAAAATGGTGGCCAAAATTGTGTTTAAGGCCAAAAGCAGTGGGTGTTTCTTATTATCAAATATTATTTTCTCAAATATTATTGTTAATATTTTTTGATTATAGGCCTACGGTGAATAAAATGAATTAATTGTGCTCCCTTAGGTTAGTTATTAAAGCAGCTTCATTTTGGCCTTTATTTGCTCCAGAAGATTATGTTCAGGACATAATAGTGAATAATTTCAGAATAATCATTAATAGTTTATGTAACCTGCCCTTAAATCACAAAGGCTGGCTTTGAACAACAAAGTAAACTGAGTAATACCACTACACTTAAAACACACTTTCGCTGTGACCTGAGGATTTGATCTTAAATTTGTAATTAGTTTACGAGTATGTCCTTAGAAAAGTGTGATGTCTCCAGCAAATAATGTCATTATGAACAATATGAACACGTTTACACTTACAATATTACAATACAATATTATTGTTCACTTGGTTGAATTAAACAGTATCATAAAACTCTAACCGAATTCCCTTATCCACTTCCATTTTAGGAGAAGGGACAAGCTCCAGATATGTTTTACTGTATGAAGCTTCTGGAAGAAAAAGGCATCTGTTTGGTTCCTGGCAGTGGTTTTGGGCAGCGAGATGGCACCTACCATTTCAGGTTACTCTCCCTTTATACCAACACGTTCTCACTCCCAACTCATCACATATGTGTCAGGACCCTTTGGCGTAGGGCTGGGCGATAATTCGATAACGATAATTATCATGATATAATTTTCGATAAAACAATATGAAGAGTTCGATAAATGTTCGATATAATTTTTATGTGCCAAAAGCGAAACGAAACCGCGTGACTCATTTGAATCGCACCTCGCGGACCGTTTATCCGCTCGGACCGAAGTTCAAACTGCCACGCTGCTCGAGCTCACTACGGAAGATGCATTTACTCTGTCACGCGAGCACTAAACAGTGCTGTGAGATCCAGTGTGAAACACTTGAATTCAGCGATGAACACAAATGACTCTGTGATTAAAACTAGTTTAAAGCTGTGTGCAACGAGACAGTCAGAAGGCTTTTCAATCTACACATCGCCATCATTACCATGGATTTACTGTAGTAACACTCACTGCACCATGGTATTGTGGCAGCAATGTGGGATACAAACAAGAACGATGAGATTAACTATGGATATGTTTGTGACAAAGGTGTTACTTGATTGAAACATGTTCTTTCAAAATAAAAAAAAAAGGTAAAACAAAAAGTAACCATTTCAAGTCAGTTTAATATGATGCAGTCATGTTTAAATGAGAAACCTAATACAATGGTGTTACTTTAAAATGAATTGTTTAAATAAAAATGAATAGCATCAGTAAATCATTTTTAAGTGTACCTGTAATTTTCTACTGTAAACAACTTGATTACCTGGTTTAGGTGAGTTTGGGTCGGAGCTGAACTCTGTAAAACGTTAGCTCTATAGATGTTTTGTCAATTAGATAAAGTCTCTCTCACCTGCTATGTCAAATAAATATGCCAAATAAAGTGTGAAAAGTAAATTCAGACAGACCATTCACTTGACCACTGCACATCACAACCTGTTGATAGCACAATGCAGATCAAGGATGCAGAAGCGGATGCAGGGTGGGAGTCTACTTTGGGCTTCAGTCAAATAAGAGTAATATTGACACTTTGGAAAACACTAAAGGTCATTGCACACCGAGTACAAAATTTCTGTCCAAAATTTCTGCATGTTAAAAAATGAATACGACCTCACGTTGTGTCAGTCATGTTTACACAGTGCCTCCAAAACTTTCGTCCATCATAACGAAAGCGGATCAGGTTTAATTTTCTGCGTTTTCACATCCATAGCAAGCATTTTGATAGGAAAGGATGATGAATACAAGAAAAAAAACTGAAAAACGCATACGAAAATTTCTGTGTGCAATGACCTTATTCTTTCAATCCCTCTCTTGATTAACTGTACCTGTTTTTGTGCATTCTTCTCCTACAGAATGACCATCCTTCCTCCAGTAGAGAAACTGAAGATAGTTTTGGCAAAGATTAAGGAGTTTCACCAGCATTTTGTGGAGCAGTACTCTTAACCCTGGCCATCCACTGACACATAAAGCTACAGCACTCTTGAGATGTGCTCTGGATAAATGCCTGCTGCAATGCAAATGAAGTACTGTCTCGCAGTACAACCCCACTGAGAGTGTAGTCACAGGCTTCCATTAAAGACAGTGTCAAAGTTGTTCATGTCTATTAATGATTCTGTTATTTATTAATGTTTTTGTATGTTCACTGTATGATTCATTCTGTTACTAACATTGCAGTGTAGAGAAAGTTAACATTGTAAATTTCAAAAAGACAATCTGTTAGCCTTATTTATTTACAATTGATTCATTTATATGAGTAAAGATACTGAAATGAAATATTCTACATGACATTAAATACATTTCAAAAAATATTTTTGTGCATGATTTATCCCAAGTTAAAGTCAGAGTATGATTTGTATTGTGTTTGAATTGGGCCGGTACTCATCAATACACATTGCCAGTAGCTCTGGCAGGAAGGATACTTGCGTACTACTCTCTGCTGACCTGGCTCTAGAAAGGGAATGAACTTTGAAACAAAGCCATAAAATAAAAATCAACTAAATTTAACAACAATGACCAAAAAAAAAAAAAAGTTTTATTCTGGAGGCTTATTTAATCTCTTTTAGCAATATACACAAATAAGCATCTCAAACAACATAAAATGACCAAGTAATTCAACAATACTTAAATAATATAACCTTCCATTAAGTAATCTGCATTAAATGTACAGGTGCATCTCAAATTAGAATGTTGTGGAAAAGTTCATTTATTTCAGTAATTCAACTCAAATTGTGAAACTCGTGTATTAAATAAATTCAATGCACACAGGCTGAAGTAGTTTAAGTTTTTGGTTCTTTTAATTGTTATGATTTTGGCTCACATTTAACAAAACCCCACCAATTCACTATCTCAACAAATTAGAATACTCCATAAGACCAAAAAAAAAAAACCACAACACACTGCACCCCAAATCACAGACTGTGGAAACTTAACACTGGACTTCAAGCAACTTGGGCTATGAGCTTCTCCACCTTTCCTCTGGACTCTAGGACCTTGGTTTTCAAATGAAAAACAAAACTTGCACTCATCTGAAAAGAGGACTTTGGATCACTGGGCAACAGTCCATTTCTTCTCCTGAGCCCAGGTAAGATGCCTCTGACATTGTCTGTGGTTCAGGAGTGGCTAAACAAGAGGAATATGACAACTGTAGCCAAATTCCTTGACACATCTGTGTGTGGTGGCCCTTGATGCCTTGACCCCAGCCTCAGTCCATTCCTTGTGAAGTTCACCCAAATTCTTGAATCGATTTTGCTTGACAAGCCTCTCAAGGCTGTGGTTCTTTCGGTTGGTTGTGCATCTTTTTCTTCCACACTTTTTCCTTCCACTCAACTCTGTTAACATGCTTGGATACAGCACTCTGTGAACAGCCAGCTTCTTTGGCAATGAATGTTTGTGGCTTCCCCTCCCTGTGAAGGGTGTCAGTGATTGTCTTCTGGACAACTGTCAGATCAGCAGTCTTCCCCATGATTGTATAGCCTTGTGAACCAAACTGAGAGACCATTTTGAAGGCTCAGGAAACCTTTGCAGGTGTTTTGAGTTCATTAGCTGATTGGCATGTCACCATATTCTAATTTGCTGAGATAGTGAACTGGTGGGTTTTTGTTAAATGTGAGCCAAAATCATCACAATTAAAAGAACCAAAGACTTAAACTACTTCAGCCTGTGTGCATTGAATTTATTTAATACACGAATTTCACAATTTGAGTTGAATTACTGAAATAAATAAACTTTTCCATGACATTCTAATTTGAGATGCACCTGTATATGTATATATATTAGTTGATTTACAACATTCACGATGGCAGTTTATTCAGTACACAAAAGTACAATTTTACATTAATGTGCAAGGAAATATCATTTTAAGTTTCCACATTTCACAGCTCATGAATTCAGGTTTTAGCATCAAGAGCTTCAGTCCCTTTCCTCTGGTTTCACAGACAAGGCTTAAACCTGGTCCCAGACTAAAATACAAGTCTAAGCCATTTCAACTGAAAGAAACTTGATTGATCTTAAAATACATGAGTGCCAAAGTTTTGTCTCAAGATTCACACCAGTAATGTATTTTCTAAGGCACATTTATAAAAGTGACTTAAATGTCCTAATTGAACTACGGCCTAATCCTGTCAGCTAAACCAGTCAACCAAGCGCAACCAGTCTTATATATATATATATATATATAAACCTTAAACTTTTTTTTTTTTTTTTGGTGATGCACCTAATGTGCTCAAGTAGTATTTATAAAGTGACTTTTCAAATTTAATCTCCGAGGCTTCAGTGATAAAGGATACAGCATGTTCAGTTATTAGTACTTTATTAAATTACTGCATAAAAATCATACATGTGAGTATTTGAGTGATGAAAGGGTTTGAATGTTTGTGATATTTAATGCACCTTCTTGCTCTCCACAGGGTGTGCACACTGACCACTGGTAGCCATAAGCATTGATTCTTCCTCTTGTGTGATCTCTGAAGAAATAAGAGATAAGAAAAACTCTGATAAACAGGAATGTCAAAGATCAGGCATCACTACTGGACTAAAATAAAGTATACATTTGAGAATTTATCATCTTACCTTCAGAGTACCCTTTCCTTTCTTTTTTTTGGATCCTTCTTTCAGTTGTAGACACCTGCATACTTGCTTTCCATGCGTTGTCTATCAGAAGAAGATATAATGTAACAGAGTACATACATTAACTTAGAGAAGCAGTAACTTGGAAAGCCTACCTTTCTGCAGTCTCTGTAGCAATCTCTGATTTGGGTTGTTAATCCAGTCTTCCTCACTCTTTTCCCAAATTTTCCATTCAAGGTCACCACATTTATCTTGAGCAGGGCTGGGATTAAGGCATTGGCAATCTTCACACAGTCCAGTCCCTTCACTCAATTTAGCCCGATAAGCAGTACAGCATTTTGTCAAATGACTTCCCAAAGTCATCTTTGGAGTACCATGGATGCCCTCAGTCGCCCTCTTCATGTAAAAGGTCTTCAGTCCAGTAGTCTCTTCTCTTTTGCAGCCAAAACCATCTGAAAAAGGAAGCCTTCTTTGATCCTTTCCTTTTGTGTCATATCTACAAGATGGGCTGAATGGAAGTTCATTCTCCAGTGTGGAATGAGGAACCCAACCACACTGCTTGGCAGATCCAGCTAGCCTTGAACTGCTTTTCGCTTTGCACTCGCAAGTACGAAATGAACAGTGCTTCTGATCTGAGATGCCAACTGCTGGTCGTCTTTGGTTCTTGGTGTTTTTTCCACTCCTGAGAGGAGATGATTGAAGACTAATGGCATGGGACATCTTTGGTAGCCGCTTCTCTGGAAGGTCAGGCTGTTGCTGTACAACAGGTAACTTGCTGCAGTAGTATACATTACCAAAGTCAGCTAGCCAGCTTGTTGAGGGACGGTATGGTGAGTGGGACTCAAGGGAGTTAAACGAACAAGGATTAGTTGATGCACCAGTTTGTAGTGTCTTCCCTGTTGGAATACCAGACTGGTTGATTCTGCAATTCTGTGTTGACAGAACACCACTGGATTTAATCTGCGGGCTCAGCGGCTTCTGAGGAGTTAAAAACCCATTCTCAACCGTCGAATCATTGGGAGGGACATAAGGCATCAAAGATTCTACTGACCATATAGAGGCCTCTAGCTGATATGGACGACCATGATATTTAGCTGATGCACCAGGTTGTAGATTCTTCGTGTCAGGAATATAATTTGGCTTTGAGATGACATCACTGTGTTCATTTAGTGGGCTCAAATGTTTCTGAGGAGTCAGAAGACCATTCTGTGTCATCCACTCAGTGGAAGGTACATAGGGTATCAAAGACTGCAAAGACCAGATAGAAGCCTCCAGCTGACGTGAACAACCATGATATTTAGATGCACCAGATTGTTGATTCTTCCCTTCAGAACCATAATTTGGCTTCGAGATATCAGAGTGTTCATTCACTGGGCTCAAAGGTTTCTGAGGGGTTAGAAGACCATTCTCGGTCATCCACTCAGTGGAAGGTACATAGGGTATCAGAGACTCAACCGACCAGATAGAAGCCTCCAGCTGACAAGGCTGGTTATGGTTCTGTGTGTCAAATGGCAGCCGCAGAATCTTAAAGTCAATCTTATTGGAGGAGTGTCCATCTTCTCTGCTCTTTGCCTCAAGTGGCATCTCTGAGTTTCTCTTTGCTTTGATGCTTTGGGTAATGTCCGATCTGTTTGGTTTAGGATAAGTTTTAAAAGTTCTACAAGACGGAGAAGGTCTCACCACAGTAACGTCTGTACAAGCAGGGAGACAGTGCTTCCTGGAGTACCTCAACATCCCAGCTTCAACCCTCTGTTTATCCTTTCTAAATGCCAATGACTGGTAAGAGCACAAGACGACATCCCCTGAAGATTGTACCGAACCCAAGCTGCACTGCAGAAGGTCAGTTTCATTATGACTACCTAGCTCCAAGTTGTCCTTGTCCTGAAGTTTCTTAAGCTCAGAAGGCATTTCTCTGCATTTCCTTTGCATCTGTTCATCTTGGAGGATTTCTCTCTTTGGAACAGCAGACAAATCAGTAGCGATGATAGCATTGGTGGCATTGTAATTTTGAGTTAGCATTGACGTACCTTCAGGGCAAGCTACTGATTTGTTATCCAAGGAGCTGGGTGATGTTGAGACTGGACTGCCAGTACCCCTACCTGATTCTGAACAATTGTGGGATACGGCACGTTCATGCGAGTCTACGCTACGACAAAGGGGTTCAGTTTGCACCTCTGAGCTGACCATCACACGACCAGTGGGCACGCCGTTTTGAAAATGGGAGTGGCGGGTCTGGTGGGCAATAGCCACATGGGAATTCATATGTCTGTAGTCCAACATTTGCAGTTGAGCTTGAGGAATCATGTATCCAGGGACTTCTAAACACTGGGGAAGCAGCAATGATGGCATCATCATGCCATAACCTTAAAAACAAAGAACAGTTATATTACATATATGTGGGTTTCCATTCATATGGCTTAATGAAAAACTAGAGCTTAGTGTCCTAAACCTGTGTTCCGCAAAATAGACTTTGGAGGTACATAGGGTACTTAGCTCCAACTCTAATCAACCATGTTGAAAAATCCAGCATATGCTGGTTAGGTATGTTTTGAAGCATGACTGCTGTTTTGAGCTGGTCCTTAACTGGCCATGAGCTGGTTTAAGCTGGCCATGTGTTGGTCCTAAGCAACTAGATCTGTTCAGGACCATCTTAAACCAGCAGCCATGCTTCAAAACATACCTAACCAGCATATGCTGATTTTTCAACAGGGAAGACACCCAAGCAAGCCAATCAAGGTCTTCAAAGTTGCTAGGAAATTACAAGTAGGTTAGTCTGAACAGGGTTCAAGCTAACCTCTGCAGGACAGTGGCTGTCCAGGGCCAAATTGGAGGAACCCTGTTGTAAATCCTAGGCCTGACATTTTAAACACTGCATACATTGCATCCATTGCATCCATCTCATCATTCATGTGAAGTTTAGCAAGTCTTCACTATAGGGAAAGGAAGTTATAGCTTATGCTGGACACCTAATAATAGGCCTGAGCAAAAGAATTTTTCCAGGCTTTCCAAAGCACACTTCATATTATGAAAAGCATGCGGTTCCCTCCATGTTTTCACTCATTTGAGAGGCAATTCAAAAAATGAAAACTTTTATAGAGACATTACAGAAAAGTGATTGTCTTTATAATGTAAAGTTAAAAAAAACAAAACAAAAAAAAAACAACAACAACAACAACAACAACAACAACAACAACAACAAACAAACCATACACACAAAACTGAAAAACAATCTGAAAAATGAGAATAACAACCCTACCAATATTTGGTAAAATGACAAAACAAAACTATACCTAATCCAGGAAGTCCACTGTAGGGCACATATGGACTTGACATGGTCCACTGATATGGGAAGAAAGGCTGGACGGTGGAAACATAGAAGGGCTGGTTTCGCTGGAGCTGCTCATCTGGGTGTAACACTCTGGAGGGCAAAGGACCAGGGCACTGAGGGGCCTGTGCATACATTGATCCACGATGTACACCTGCAATACCAGTGGGATCTTGGGTTGCTATAGCAGCCATACCTTGTGCAGAACAAATCCAGAGAAGGTTCTGATAATTTGTCCAGAAATATTTTCAAATTATAGTCAGCTCAAAAGAACATCTGTTTTTGAACTGAAGCAGATTTATCATTGTTTAGGGATTCTCATTCTTTGTTTTTTTCCAAAAACAAAATTAACTCCTTTTACTTATTTGTACAAAAAAACATTACAAATTTTCTAACATACGTTTACTTTTTGTTAACATTTACAACAATATCTCAAAATTAAACAAAATGTGGCTTTATTTATTTTATTTTATATTTGAAAGTGCTTACCTTGAAGTTTTCTGCAACAAAGAAAAGGTTTTCACAAAACTAAAATAATTCAAATAAAAGTTAATCCACACTTTTTCTTAAGTTTAAATCAAGAGTGTGTTGCGAACCCAGAGGAAACCACACCCAAGTAATTAGACCTATTAATTAGAAAGAAGCATGACCTGATTAGGCAGGCCTTCTGACTTCAATAGAGAGGCGGTTCCAAAAAAGTTGTTCGGTGTTAGTTCAATCAGCTTGTTCATGCACAACAGCCACGAACAGAGAAAGATGATAGGCTCTTTGAAGATAACAAATGCTGTAGTCAGAGGACTGAAATAAGTGCATTTAATACAGATCAGCCACTGATAAGATCAAAGTTGGATATTACTTGAATAATGCTCATGTGCCTTGTTTCTAATCAATTAAATGTAGCAAATTTTCTTGTATGTGTGAGTGTGTGTGTAAAGATGTCTTGAATAGCCTAACCCATACAGAAAATGCACCCATACAGAAAATGAGAGTGTTTGGGAATGTTCACAAATAATTTATACACATAAACATTATCTTGGCCTCAATGCCACCTTGTGGTTGCAGACTTCAATAACAAGAATGCAAAAAACACTTTTCAAGAGACCTGGCAGAGTCAGACTACCTTGAAAGAACAAACTCTAAAGGATATGAGGACTCAGAATGCCTCTGTGTGAGAATTTAGATATGCTGTGATTCTGTCACAGCACATTTTACAGTTTTTCTCAGTTGCTTTAGTATATTTCACATATCAGAACTGAAATTTTCAAAACTGCTTGTTCAACCTCCAAATCATCTAGCCACATCATTAAACCTCTCATTTTTTTTTTAACAAATTGACAATGTTCATTCAACTGATTATGTGCATTTGTTTTCTGTTTCCTACATTATCAATTGCTTATGTCATGTTGATCAAAATATATTATACTGGTTCTGTTGTCATAATCTGTCAAGCATGTTCTATACATTTCTATTAGACTTTTTTGTCCTAAATTGATGAATTGCACAGGTAAACTAATAAAGAGTAATGTAAAGCATTAGATCAACCAATGATCAAACCAGTTATCTAAAATAGCACAGAGGTGCACCTTAAATTAGCAAGCATATATAGACAGAGGACAACATAAGGCTGGAACAGACTACATGAGTTTTGCCCAGATTTTTGCCTCGATTTACAATTTGGACAAGATGACGCTAGCTGCTGAAAGTCAGAGCAAGTCTGCAGATTTGAGTGGACAGATTTCATAGAAAACGGTGTAGTGTATGATGGTCACAGACTTTTTAGGATATCAAACCAGTTTGATATTTTGAGCCAACTTATTTAAAAACATATTGCTTTTATTTGTCACGCTTCTCCTAGTAATGAAGCGCATGTGAGTTTCATGTGTTTATAATTACTTACATTGTGTGATCCTCAGTTGTTTAGTGAGATGCCCAGTTTTCCCTCTGTAATTTTTAGAAAGTTGGCAAGTGTACTATTGTGGTCCATGTTCCCAATTACCATATAATGCCCAGGGTGGGTTGAAAGGGACAGCCGAATGTTGGGAGAACAACCGTATCCTCAGTCATTCAAATGTTTTGTAGACATAACAGGTATGTATTTCAACAATGTACACTGTACTGTGATACTGTGTACTTACTGTAATGCTTCATATTACAGAAGTCCATTTCTATTTTAGCCAACATTATACAGTAAATATACTTCATGACACATACTGTGAGACACACTCTATTGTCTATATGCTTTTCAAAATCTTACAGTGCTATTCAAAAGTTTGGGATCAGTAAGACTTTTAATGTTTTTTAAATAAGTCTTTTCGGCTCATCAAGGCTGCGTTTGTTTGATTAAAAATACAAAAAAATGTGAAATAATGTGAAATATTATTGACATTTAAAATAGTGTTTTCAGCTTTATTACTCCAGTCTTCACTTTCAAATAATTCTTCAGAAATCATTCTAGTAAGTTGATTTATTATCAGTGTTGGAAACAGTTGTGGTGCTTAATATTTTTTTGGAACCTGTGATACTTTTTTCAGGATTTGATGGTGAATAAAATGTTAAAAAGAACAGCATTTATTTAAAATAAAAATCTTTTGTAACAATATACACTACCGTTCAAAGTTTGGGGTCAGTGAATTTTTTTCTTTGTGTGAAAAAAATTAATAGTTTTATTCAGCAAGGATGTGTTAAATTGATAAAAAGTGATTGTAAAGACTTATATTGTTGGAAAAGATTTCTATTTTGAATAAATGCTTCTCTTTTTTAACTTTTTATTCATCAAAGAATCCTGAAAAAAGTATCACAAGTTTCAAAAAAATATTAAGCAGCACAACAGTTTCCAACATTGATAATAAATTATGATTTTACAATGATTTCTGAAGGACTGTGTGACACTGAGACTGGAGTAATGAATGATGAAAATATAATATAGTATAATAATATAATTTAATATAATATTATATAATATAATATAAAGTATATTAAAATAGAATACTGGTAGAATATTAAAATATTTTAAATTGCAATATTATTTCATAATATTATTTATTTATGTATTTTTGATCAAATTAATGCAACTTTGATTAGTATAAGAGATTCTTTAAAAAACATTAAAAACATTAAAAACCCTACTGATCCCAAAGTTTTGGACGGCAGTGTATACTTACTTTTTGAGAAATAAACTAAGAATTTTTACAAGGTTACATAATTTTGCAGGTAATCCATTGTGTTGTTCTGTTTGTATTGTTTTGAAAAATGCTATTACTGGTTTGCAAATGTTAAGAACGATTCGAGAAATGTACTAAATTGACTCAGAAAAACCGAAGGCCAAAGTAGAGATAGGCCTACAGCGCCACATAATGCACAAATATATAAAAACAACATTACATAGGCCTACTTGGACAGGCCATTCTAACGTTTAATCCTTGCAACGTACTAGAACCTATTTTCATGCTAGTAGTACTGATTTTTAGCTACTAATATTTATTCCATTAGGTACTAGTACTTATTCATTGGCTAATAGTGCTTGCTACTATACCTAAATATAGTACCTTTTTAAAAGAGACTAGTAGCCTACTGATTCATTTGATGCTAGTTCTTTTTTTTTTTATTAGATACTAGCAATCATTCATTAGATACTTTATTGCAAGCCCTTGTAACATTTAATCCTTAAAACGTACTAGTATCGTTTTTAATGCCACTAGTACTCATTAGCTACTAGTGCATAATCTTTTGGTCCACATTTTGATTGTGATTGCAGTTATTTCTACGAATTCCAGCTATCCATTGCTTGTTTTGTGTAGCTTTCGACAGTCTATCAAGATAGGCTAGCTTCCATTTGTTTTTACGTACTTGTACAGTCAACAACACTAATCACATTTTAAACGTACTTTCGTGGCGTTTTGAACATTAACACTTTTATTTGTTTCGCACTTTTTTAAAATGGACATTAAGCAGCTTTACATAAAATATTGCAATAATAATGTGAAATATTGTCGTTCAGTTATTATTACTTAATTATAATTATTACTTCAATTATTGCTACGTTACACATGAACCGTAGCAAGCCAAATGTGACTATTGAATATGTCATTATATAATTTACGTAGGCCTAAATATATTAGATTTTAAATTAGCTTTGGTAGACAATGTATAAAACTGAAGGATACTGATCGCATGGTAAGATATCATCGATATAGACGACAATGTTTTTATTAGCATAATTTAACGTTGCTTTCATTTGTATGCCTCTGATGAATTTCGTCAGATCATCCTGCGGGCCAGGGCTACTTGGGGGGAAGGAGCCTGTTCCCGCCCCCTTCCGTGACCACGAAAGACGTTGGTCTCTTTTCTACCGGTTTTATTCTCGAGCTGCTAGCATGCAGTTAGCTTTCCTGATCGAAGCAACTTCTTAAATTAGGCTTCCGTAGCTCACGCGGTGTCTAAAGGCCTGAATAAGTCACTTCACCGTTGCTTACGTAGTCTGAATGTTTTTAGTGTATGATCGATCTTCTTTGATACATTAATATCGATCTGTTCGATTACAGGAAAGTATTGTTGTTTGTATAAGGGGAATAAGAGCTAGCTAGCTGCATTAGCATGTCAGATTTGCTCATACAGATATATTTAGCTGCATACTGCTATAGCAGTGATCAATGTGTAATATGCGCTTGACTTTTTTTAAATACTGAAATTATCATCAGGGAGTCAGGGTGTTTGATGTAGGCATATAACGTTAAAGCATCGGGGTTCGATCCGGTTAGGACAGCGCATTTTTAGCAGCCCGCTGTCTGTAAGAAAAGCTTCGTCTTTGTGTTGTGGATCCAACAGAAACGCACAGCAGCCGGAGATCCAAGCAGCACATCTGAGGTAAGGTGACCTCTAAACAGGCCTGTTTAACAGTGCAGTGTGGTTATGATCCGGATAACAGCGTCCCTGCTCGGCTCCAGATGTGGGCAACTGTTCACTGAAGCTGAAAATGTTTGCGTATCACAGTTAGATGTTGATCTCTCATTACAGTACTCAATATTGCAACATGATAATGCCGGGGCAAAACACATTCTTCACTTAAGCAGAAATTAGAATAAGATATAATCGGTAACTGTATTTTCTTTATAAGTAGTTGTTTCTTCGATGTTTTCCGTATATAGAGAAATGTGGATGTATGGGTTCATGTGGTGACATTACGGATCTGAGCTAATGAGCTTTCACCGGAAAAGGCTCCTGTCCCGCCAATTTACAAACCTTAATAATGAGAAATGTAGTTGATTTCGACAGTGCACGACTGATGTATTGTGCCTTCAATAGGCTGCGTCTTGCATTCTCATAATTCCCACATGTGCCGAGTTGACGTCTATGGCTATGATGACCGTGCTGTTTGATGCAGTGGCTGGTTAAACTATACCTGAACAACCCCAACCCAGAGAAATGTCGTGGTACTATATAAGGCGACCTATTTTATGATATGGCAGCAAACTATACGACGTTTGAAAAAATAAAAACAGCGTATATAATTCTGCTAGTCAGTGTTTGGCAGTAATGTCTTAGTAGTAACACATTACAGTAATAATATTACTTTCCTCAGCAATGAGTAGGTTTAAAAAAATTACAAATAAAATTTGAGTAAAATAGTACAGTTTCTTCATAATATAACTTATTTTAACCAATTTATGTTATTTATGTCTCAGCTCCTACTCATGTGAAATCCAACAATTCAGTCATTCACAGATTTCACAGATTTCCTGAATCTGATCATCACAACACCACCATTGCCAGCATGGAAAATGTAAAATAATAATAAATAAAAAATAATAATTGCCATTATTTTGATTTTGTCGGAAAAAGATAACAAAAATATTGTCAAATGTAAATTGTTTTACTTTATTTTTACTTTTTAAAATTATATATATATATATATATATATATATATATATATGTGTGTATATATATATATATATATATGTGTATATATATATAAAAAATTTTAAATTCTGGCCTTACATAGCTTGCCCATCCACCTTCCTTTGATCCCAATATAAATTTGCCCACCTAATATTAAAAGAATTTTCAGATAACAAATCAAAAATTTTCTTGTAACCTTATGTTAATTGTTTTGAGAACATGAATCATAAAACATATGATTGCGCCTGGGCAGCAGGTGCATTATAGCTGCAATTAGCATCAAGCTACACATGAAAATGAATGAGATTAACATGTTTACTCAACTTATTGTAAGGCTTCTTCATTTAAAGAACAGAAAACAAAAAGGAAACATAAAACGTGGCAGGGCAGTTAAATTGCATTTGCATTCTAAGACTTAATTCACAGATCTGTCCAGAAATTCACTAATATGATACCGTACTACCTTACTTACTATCACTAAGCGACAAATTAGGCAAATTGAGGGAAAACTAAAATTACTCGCATCATAAACCCTTAAAGGACATGCTACTGAATCTGAATCAGCAAACTTTTTTTCACCATCAGAGGCAATTAAGGGGAATAATAACATTTTTAATTTGACTTTTGCCTTTTAGCTAACTTTTCAAGGTTGCAATCTCTATATTCAAATTTAACATTCACACTGATAACACTTTTCCTTTAGTTGCAAGTGGTGGTGTTTAAATTATTAAATACAACTAATTTTAAATTCATGTCCTGTAATCTGTTATCCAGTTACTATTGTTTTAGATTTTTACTGTGGTATCATATCAAAGTCATAATTTTGATATTATAAAAACACTACCACTAAAGAACCTTAAAATGCAAGATGTTGATGTGATTTCCACTAAAGTCAGGCTGGGACATATCAGCCCTCCTGCTGTTTCTGTTTTGTGAGGATATGTTTTATGTAGCATAATTTCACAAAACTAAGGCCAGAGCATTCTGTTTTGTAAGATTTTGAAATTATACAATCTATTTTACATCAAAAACGGCTCATGGTAGTTTGGATTGTGATTAAAGATGGTCATTTTGACAATTGTGTGTGTGTTTGTCCATTCAAGTGTGATAAGGCATGAAAAGAGTATTCAGTTCAGTACTTGCATATTGTCTGTGAGGTGGCTAGAAAACCAAAGAGCACATAAGTACTTGAGTTTTCATTCATGTCTTTTTTGCACTTAACTGGTTTAGTTTAAAGACTTAAAAGACTTAAAGCTATACTCCACCTAAAAAAAAAGCTCTCATTTACTCACCCTCATGCCATCCCATATGTATGTGACTGACCCCTTTTTAAAGGTCCAAAATTAACATTTGCCAAAGGCAAGTAAAAATTGGCGCTGGCGAGTATATGAAAGAGTGTTAATTTATGGTTTAAAGCAGCGGTGTCAAACTCAGTTCCTGGAGGGCCGCAGCCCTGCAGAGTTTTGTTCCAACCTTGCTCCAACACACATACTATGCAGTTTTCAATTAAGCCTGAAGGACTTGATTAGTTGGATCAGGTGTGTTTATTAGGGTTGCATCTAAACTCTGCAGGGCTGCGGCCCTCCAGAACCGGAGTTTGACACCCCTGGTTTAAAGTTTAAAGCAAATAAATGTGGGAAGTCATGAATATTAGTGCTGTTATTTTATGATGTAAAATTATCATTAAATACTTAATTTCACAATACATCGGGGAATGGTTCAAGTTCTTCATTGTTTTTTTTGGCTGTCTAATGTGGCCATTTTTTTTTTTCCACAGACACGCTGGACTGCAGGTGTTCTGATGTAGACATCTCCCTCTACCTCACGCCACTTCCTCCCTCAATCCCATCGACCTCCGAGATAGCTGAATACTGTGGAACTGCTGTAAAAGTTGTGATTCAGCATGATAGAGGAATAACCTTAATTTCAAAGTATTCACGGAACAGGCCTTTTCAGAAAGGAACTGATAGTCTTTGACATTCAGAAGCTGGTTGAAAACTCATGGGATACGAACATGTCGGAGGTTGGAGAGCGTCGGCAAGTCAACACAGATTATGCCGTGTCTGTGCTGGAACAGCTGAAGTTTTTCTACGAGCAGAAGTTGTTGACTGACATCACTCTGCTGGTGGAGGAAAGCGAGTTTCCCTGCCATAAAATGGTGCTGGCCACCTGCAGCTCTTACTTCAGGTGGGTGGAGCAGGTGTTTGTGAACACATGAACATTTATCTGAATAATCTATAAACCATTAAAAAAATGTATGAAAGTGTGTTACAAAAATGTGAAATTCTCTAAAATTCAGTCTTTATTGGTAATGTCATTTCTAATGACACTGTTTCACAATTATGATTTTTCTATTTACTTCAACTGCTTAGTGCTCTGGTAATTTAAAAAATCTGACAATTTCAGGGGTGGACAAAATTAGCAATTAATCAAAATCGTAATAAAATCTCAATGTAAGCATGCACGATTTCTCTGGCACTCACCTCAAGGTGCGTTTCCACTGGCAAGCGTTTGCATTTCATTCCTATGAGGGTTGCAGAAAAAGCGTTAAGTGCTAAGCTAACAAATAAGTGAATAATGCCAGGCGGCAGGCAATCTCCATGAGAAACATCTTTTCTGAGTGTTTAAAATATGCACACATTAAAGTTGTTATATAGTATTTGTCAAAATTAGTTTTCTATTGTAATGTATTTTAAAATGTTATTTATTCCTGTGATGCAGAGCTGAATTTTCAACATCATTACTTCAGTCTTCAGTGTCACATGATCCTTCATAAATTATTCCAATATGCTGATTTGGTGCCGAAGAAACATTTATTATAAATGTTGAAAACATTTGTGCTACTTAATATATAAGCAGAAACCATGATGTGCTACTATTCAAATGTTTGATGTGTGTTTTAATAGAAATCAATGCTTTTATTCAGCAAATATGCATTAAACTGATCAAAAGTGACAGTAAAAACATTTATGATGTTAAAGATTCCATTTCAAATAAGAATCCTTAAAGAATCCATAAAATATTAAACCGTTTTTAAGTTTTTAACTGTTTTAACCGTTTTGCACCAATAACAGAGCAGCAAATCAGCCTATTAGAATGATTTCTGAAGGATCATGTGACGCTTACAACTGGAGTGCATCTTTCCAACTGTATTTGTGATGATTATGTTGGCCGTGTGCTAAAAAAAAAAAAAAAAACACTTCAGGTAGTGGGTTTTGTAACCCTTAGTTTGCTGTGGCTGTATGTGACTGTATATCATGTTTCACATAACAAAAAAAATACAGTAATTATCTGCTCACTGTAATTTTCTAAAGCCAGTAATACTTGATTTTATGGTGTCCTTGTTACTTGTACATTACATGTACTTGCTGTAGTAATAACAGCAATAAATTATTCATAATTACATGCAACTAACCATAAACCAAACCCTCATCCTAACCATAATCATATAGTAAGTACATGTAGTTAATAAATATTGCTCAGTACTTAAATATGTAATGACACTGTAACAAGGACACCATAAAAAAACATTTAACACCAGATAATATTTTTGATCCACATACTTGCTCTTGCTATTTTAAGTAGGCTGGAACAAAGATAATTTTGTCAGAACTTCTAGTAAATGTTCTTTTGTTTAGTAGCCTAATGTTTAGGTTTTGTAATTACTAAATCTTTTCCTTTAGAATCAAGAGAAAATTATGAAATTTTTAATCGATGAACCAAGATTTTTTTCAAGGGTCTTCTTTGTTTTAATCAGTGTTGTTTTTTGTGTTTCTGTAGGGCCATGTTTATGAGTGGGCTCAGTGAGAGCAAACAGACGCATGTTCATCTTAGAAATGTTGACCCCATCACGCTGCAGACCATCATAACCTATGCTTACACCGGTAACTTAGTCATCAACGACACCACTGTGGAACCTCTCTACGAGACGGCCTGTTTTCTTCAGGTTGGAAAGACATGCACACACCCTTCCACAGGTTAAGGTTAACGTGTTAAAAGTACATGCACAATGCTCTCACACTGACTTGTTTTACCAAGTTTACCACTTGTTTCACTCACAGAACCTATGGGTCACACATTATGTCACAACATGCCATTGTTGCAGACTTTGAGCGGCACACTCTAGGTCTCTTTTTTTAAAATGTCAAAATGTAATGAAACTACTGGTCATCACAGGGCTTCAGACTGCAACCATTTTTTCTGCTGGTGCGACAAAATTTTGTGAGCAGTCGCACTGGCGCGACCATTGCATTGATCAACTTATAAGCTTTGCCAATTCTGTTTCATATAAGAAACATCAAACGGGAAACAAAAGCGAAACAACATCCCAGTGCTCATTTGAGATGCGCAGCACGGACCTTTTATCAGCAACACAAACGAACTTGTCCGAGCTCAGAACAGCTTTAACAGACACCGCTAATGCACGGTGCTGCAAGATCTAGGGACATGCATTCAAATTCTGCATAGAATTCTGTTAGTAACGCGTTAATGTATGTCAGGAAACCAAAAGTAGTAACGATAACTATACCATGGTGTTGTGGCAGAAATAGTCAAAAGTTATTACTTTATTCATTTCAGGGTTTGTACAAGCTGAAAATTTTAAGTACTTTTCAATGACTTTCAAGCTTTTCACACAACTATTTCCAGCAATTTAAAGCTCTTCAATTTGAATGTTATTTTAATGGGTTACCAAAATATACTTCGTGGTAAGCACTTATGTAAAATTAAAAAACACAATTATAACCAGTGGATGGATGCAGAGGATCACTTATTGGCTTATTAATAATTTTCTAGTTTTTGCTTCATATTTTGAAATTATAAAATCACTACTGTAAAATATCAAATCATTCAGAAACCAGATTTTGTCAGTTCTACACTTTTTTTTTTTTTTTTTAATTTGTGTATGAAGTAAGAGTCATAAAGTGCCATGAAAAACAAACTTTCCTTAAATTTGCAATTATAATCACTGAAGTTGTTGGTCAGTTTCATATAATACTATAGAAGAATAATGGTACATTTAATAAGAGTAGAATATATAAATTGTCTATAAAAAATTAGATTTTGCATATTACTTTTGTTAATAAGTAAATTTTGTGCTTCCCAACTCAAGCTTAGTCCTTTACTGTCAAATACTGTCAAACATAATATACAAAAACTGAATATGCAACTGCACTTATTAATGCAAAACAATAGTAATTTTAAGATTAAATGATCCACCACACCATTCCCTAGCACTACCAAATCTGCTCCTGGCACCACCATCTATAGAACTAGTCTGTAGAACTTAGTCTGGAGCCCTGTCATCAGCCAATCACTGATCATAATGAAATTTTGATGACCTATTAGACTGATAATACACAGGACAACTTTTTAATGTTTTTTTTCAGTTTTGCTTGGGAACTCTTCCATTGAGAATGGGTAACACATTTCTGTCTGGATAATTTAGATTGGTCATGAGCCCTGTGTCTCACCTGGTTGCCCATTGACTGCAACTTTGCCTAAAAAGTTGGCTCATGTATTATCAGCCTTAGAAGTGGGCCAGTTAGAAAACCTCTCTAATTACAGTATTGTTACGCAGTGTTTATATCTACTTATTTCTGGTCTTATTGTCTTCTTTTCAGGTGGAAGATGTTTTACTGCAGTGTCGAGAATACTTGGTCAAAAAAATCACTGCTGAAAACTGCGTCCGTATGCTAAGCATCGGTGACCTGTTTAGTTGCACAGAATTGAAGCAAAGTGCAAAGCGCATGGTGGAGCACAAATTCCCTGTCGTCTACCGACAGGAGGCTTTCCTGCAGCTCTCGCACGAGCTCCTGCTGGACCTCCTGAGCAGCGATAATCTCAATGTGGAGAAAGAGGAAACAGTACGTGAGGCGGCCATGCTGTGGCTGGAATACAACATGGAAGCACGCTCTCAGTATCTCTCCTCCGTCCTTAGCCAGATTCGAATTGATGCGCTTTCTGAAGTGACCCAACGTGCCTGGTTCCAAGGTCTTCCACCAAACGACAAATCAGTGGTAGTGCAAGGCCTGTACAAGTCTATGCCAAAGTTTTTTAAGCCCAGACTGGGCATGACCAAGGAAGAAATGCTCATTTTTGTAGAGGCTGAACCGCCAGCTGAAAGCCACCCAGTCGTGATAGGTCCACGTCACACAGTGGTCTGTTATAGTCCTCAAGCGGAGAAGGTCTATAAACTGTGTAGCCTGCCTGGAGACTTGCAGAAGGTTGGGACATTGGTCACCCCAGACAATGACGTGTTCATTGCCGGTGGACAGATACCACTGAAGAGCACTCTAGCTACCCACGGCAGCAAAAGTGGCAAGCTGCAGGCCGCCTACTGTTCGGTGGACAGCTTCTACTGGCTGGATGCCCAGCAGAACGCATGGGTGGCCAAAACGCCGATGCTATACGCTCGTACAAAACCATCGCTGGTGTATTGTCAGGGTTTCATTTACGCGATTGGCGGTGATAACGTGGGTGGCGATTTGAATAAGCGCACAGTGGAACGCTACGATTGCGAGCGGGACGAATGGAGCTTGACCAGCCCTCTTCCCTGCGCATGGAGCTGGAGCACAGCAGTAACAGCCCGGGACTGCATTTACGTCATGACACACGACCTCATGTACTGCTACTTCCCTCGAGCTGACACTTGGGTGGAAATGGCCATGCGACAGACTAGTCGCTGCTTTGCTTCAGCAGCTGCGTTAGGAGACCTCATCTTCTATATTGGTGGTCTGCATGTGGTGGGCAACTCCGGATTGCGTCTGCCAACAAGCACTATTGATGGCTCCTCCGTTACGGTAGAGATATACGACGTCAACAAAAACGAATGGCGTCTGGCTGCTAACATCCCAGCCAAGCGGTACTCTGACCCCTGCGTGCGTGCCGTGGTGCTACTGAATACGCTATGCATCTTTATACGCGAGACACACCTAAACGAGCGGGCGAAGTATGCTCTCTATCAGTACGACCTGGAGCTTGATTGCTGGTCCTTGCGGCAGCCCGTGTCAGAACGTGTGCTCTGGGACCTTGGCAAAGATTTCCGCTGTGCCGTGGGTAAATTGTACCCATCCTGCCTTGATGAATCTCCCTGGAAGCCACCCACTTACCTCTTCTCTCCTGATGGAGCCGAGGAGTTTGAAGTGGATGAGGACATGGTGTCACTGCCTCATGTATAGTTAATGGCGTCGTCTTTGAAACTAACCTGTAATTTATCCACTGTTCTGGAATAATGCTCTTCTGTTTTGAGAGGAAAGTGAATTAAGCTGATGGACGTCTTCCCTTAATGCCTAGCGTGCTCATGGAGATCAAACATTTAATTGGAAACTAAAATGTCGAATTCAAATTTGGACCCATCTCCGACACATGCAGTTTTTATCATTCTCATAGCAAGTTTGAGAACGTAAATATTTCATTTCTCTCATTAAGTTTGGCATTCTGTTTTAACAATTTGATGGTGTAAACAAATGATGCGATTAAACCTCCTTTGGTTGAAAATGGCAACTGTACACCCAGAGTTTTTACATTTCTCACTCTTCTTTTGTCCAGTTCATCTTTTAGAAATCAATTGCTCACCTTTCTCCTAAATGTCACCAAGAGGTTCAAAGGGTTGGCAAAATATTTTGTACTGAATGTCATTTGATGTTTTGGTTCGCCGCTGGTTTGGTGACTTGCTTAACTGATGATGATGTTTTCATTGTTGTGCATCTGTATTATCATAGTTCACATGTTCTCTGTGGTCTGTCTGTTGACCCGTCTTGGAAATTACATCCTTTATCCTCTTATAAGGGTAGATTTCACACTTAGAACCACAAACACACTAGCGATACCTCAGGGTGCTTTCCAGTCTGGTTTCCTACTCCATTTACTCCTATCATTTATTTTTCTCTCCCTCTCTCAATCTATCTATCTATCTATATATATATATATACACACAGTGCACAGCATAAATAAGTACACCCCCTCTAAAACTTAACCAATTCAGCAATTACTCTTTACTTAGAATACGTGTTAGGAGATATAATGTGGATATATAATGTTCCAACAAGCCTGCTTGATCAATTACCAAAGAAGAATGTCAAAATTATTCAGCAAAATAAGATTTTCTTATCAAAGTGATAAAATGTATTGCAAAAATGAGTACACCCTCTTGAAATTGACTAAATAAAACTAAAGGTGTAGGTTTAAGGCTGTTTTTAATCAAAAGGTAAGTATATTAAACCAAAACCCTTAAAGAGAAGTAATACCAGTTAACCTGACAGTTAAAAGTGTTTTATAGCCTACTGAATCATACTCAGATTTATGCTGTTAACAATGCAACCACTTGGAAGAGAACTGCCAGGTTACTTATTTCTTAGCGTAAAAGAAGACAGTGGTACAAGGGGAATAACGAATTATTGTTTTATATGTGAAAATGTAGCAGAAGTACCACCAACATTCAAAAACAATGGGAATTGTGACACGGTTCCTGAAATAATCAGGTCTTCACTTTAAGTGGGAGATTCTGTATAGACAAGCTGAGCAAAACTCCCCATTAAAGACCAGGGCATTTAAGGAGGTCGTCCTCCAGGAGTTAAACAGGACAGATGTGAAAATTTGTCATGAACTCATACACTCAGTGCCAAGAAGGCTCATAGCAGTTTACTTGGAGTTATGGAGGACATGTTAAGTACTACAATATTATACATTTGCTGAATTAAATCTAGGGTGTACTAATTTCTGCAAACCTTCATTTAAACAAAATTGGCTAATTTACTTATTTTACAGAAAATATTGGCATATATTTTGTTGTTTTTAAGTATATGTTTAATACATTTAAATTTTGCCATATTTATATGAATTATATTAGTGATCATTAAGAAACTACATCTTAAAATAGAAAATACATTTTATATTTATTCAGAGGGGGTGTACTCATTTATGCTGTGCACTGTGTATGTATGTGTGTACGTATATATATATATATATATATATATATATATATATATACACACACATATATATGTATGTATATATATGTATATATAGTTTGCAGAGGAACATCTTTTTTTTGTTGTTGTTTCTTTAGGCATTTTGTCTCCAAGTTTCTGTGTTTGTCCTCGATGAGACAAATACAGGAAATGCCTGCCACAGTATTCATTCTCCATCATGTTCAGATGTATGTATGTTTAGATACTGAAAGTGTGGAACTGAATTGAAACAGGTTAAAAAATAAAATAAATCAAGCTTTACTCTTGAGTCACCATGAAGCATCTTCAAATGGCCCTTAGTTCTTTGCTGCCCTGGATCATAACGTTTGTTCTAATATTATGGTTATTTTTTTACTGGGAAAAAAATAATTATTTGTGTTTGTGCAATAGTGTGTACAAAGCTGTTCTTTCCTACCAAACTGAACCCTCCGTTTAGGTTTTCATTATTTCATACTACTATTTGTAGAAACTTTATATGATAATATTAAGACTCATTCTGTTTCTTGGGTCATTTAGGTGAGGGTGGTCCAAAAACATCAGGTTCACATGGATGGCTGACAGCAAAAAGTATGTTCAGTGAAATAATTTATTATTTTAAAAAGAAAGAAACAATAATAGTTCTAAGTGTTTCTTTAACAACTAGGCTATAAACACTATGCAGAAGAGTGGATGTCTGGTCTTCATTCATCATGTGCACTCATTTATTACTGTGGCAGTAACAAACCTCAAGGAGATGTTGTTTACCTTCAAATTTCAGTTAGGTACAAAAGTTGTAAATATTCTTGATAGATAGAAATTGGTCATCAAGATGTCTGCAAAATTTTTGCATTACCATGATTGAAATGAGGGGGAAAAAATGCTGCTCTGCCATTTTTTTTCTCAGCACAAAAATGTGTTACTCAAGCATGTGTAGCATTCATGGTGACGGTGGGCTTTTCACACTTATCTCTGGGTTATCGTTGTTCTAAACCCCGGTTTTAAACCCAGGTCAAAGTGTGTTTCACCCTTGTAATTTAGAAGAAGGATTAGTGCTGCTTTTTACCCAGGGTTATGAATCCTTGCTCTGGAGCAGGGCAAGCATCATTTTTGCAACTTTAACCCCGCATTGCGGTGCCAAATGTGTATGTGTGCCAGTGTTAAAATGTTGCGGCTAGATGCTTAGCAACAGACAACCTCATATTCATGTGCTTTGGGCAGTCACGGAAACAATGTGCATTGTATATACAGTTGTTTCAGCGTTTGTATCAGGAAAAATGTCATTAGTGACAGAAAAAAAATTGAATTGGAGTGAAGAGACTGTTTTGTTATTACCTTTATAGTTCAAGAAAAGCTTGATAGTAGTCCGCGATTTAGCCTATTGAGGATACACAATGCATGTTAAATGGGTTGCGTGCTGCTTTTGTCCTATGAAACTGACGCAAAATAGAATGTTAGCCCAGGGTTTAGGAATGTATGTGTGAAATGTCATCTTGAAAGTTGTTAGCCCTGGGTAAATTATGAGCAGTGCAAAAATAACCCAGGATTCTGTTTAACTGGGGTTAAGAGGGACCCTGGGTTAACCATTTCAAGTGTTAAAAGCCCTTGCGTAGAGTATATTACTTGCCAGAGAGACAACAAAAAAGTTTGCATGAACAGGTTTTCAGTGTTTCCGTATATTGAGCCCAGAGTTTGACTGCTAACAACTTAACAGCTTGATAGCTGATAACTTGCCAGCATTTCTTCCAGATGTGGCTGAGCTTTTGGCAGTTTTAAAATAGATAATATGTAATTACCTATTTATTAGTGAAGTATTTATAAAGTCTCTTGTTCTAAAAATTGATGGCTGCATTATAAGAGATTATATGCACAGTGGCTTGACAGACATGAACACATGCCTGCCTCCATCAAACAATTATAAAACTGTAGAATACATTAAAAACAAATGCTTTCCGTTTGATTAATTTGATTTCATATCTGATAACATGGATGGCAAATACATCACGTAACCTATTTGTATGAAAAAAAGAATGTAGAATCCTGGAGTGCAGTTGAATCATATTTAACATGGTTTGCAAATGTAATAAAAATACACAACTCCCATCTCTTGTTTGTATATCTATTCAGACTCTTTAAATACTTTGGCAGCTACATATCAGGTACAGGCTACATTTTTTAATTATTAGATTAGATAATAAACACTTCAAATATTTATTTTTATAGTTATTTGTTGTAATTAAAAATTAATACATGTAAGCAATTAATTAAAATTATTTTTTTAATGAAATATAGCTTCATACATTACTTTATGAGATCTACTACTGCAGAACTTCGCTGTGGGAACTAGGCACCTATCACTGTACTACTCCACTGTACTCCTCTCTTTTCAACACAATATTATCTGAACTTATTGTCTTACGAGAAGTCTTTATTTTTTATATACAGGCCTTGGTAAAAGCTAAATGAGTTTATTTGTGTTTGGCTACATTAAGTCTTTTCATGCTCTGCTTAATATTTCTCTTAATATTCTAGCAAAAAAAATAAAAAAATCACCAATACACAATATTATCGTGCTAGGCTATTTTATTTATTTAAGTCTAGTGCAAGTATTATGCACTTTAAAAACACTCCCTTTATAATCAGTGAAGCTGTCTATACTGTATGATGAATAAATCTTTTACCCCTTATTTACACTGCACACATCTGTTACAGCTCCCGAATAGTCTAGTCAGTGCTTGTGTTATACCAGCAGCACCACACACGTTTCTGAGGCATCCCAGAGGCGGCTCTCCGCGCTGCTCCGCTAAAGATTAGTGCCCCCTGATAGCACACACACATCTGGGAGATATCTGTTTGACGTCTGCAATTACATCTGGAAGACATATTTTTAGGACGTTTCCTATCAGATGTCAAATAGACGTCTATTAGATAGACATCTGTCAGATGTTTGTACACAGCAGATGCTTTCCGGATCAAGTGATCTTTAACAGACATCTTGCAGACGTACGTGTGCTATCTGAGTCTATTTTTGACGGATAATAATAATAATCGCCTTGCTGTCATCATAGGCATCAGCAGCAGGCGATATCTCTGACTTTTGTTGATACACGATACTATAGTCTATCGGCACAACCCTAGGGTCAGTGGTCACACTAGTTGGGGCACCAATTCTCACTACTGACTGATAACTATGACTTTTGCCTCACTAAACTCCCAATTCACTGCTTATTAGTTTTTGAGTTTAGATATGGGATAGGGATCTAAAATATGGTCATGCAGAGTAAGGCATTAATGTGCTTTATTAGTACTAATAAATAGCCACTATGCTAGTAATATGCATGCTAAAAGCAACTAGTTAGTGAGAATTGGTCAACTGGAGATTGTATTACTCAACTAGGTGGACTCATTTTTGCAACACAACATTTTAATACCTGGATAAGAAAATTTTCTTCATCAAAAACACGCAAATAAACATAGGAAGTGCTCATAATTAGCTCAGATTAGCACAAGCTAGAACAGGGAGGGACTAAGGAAATTTTTTTTTTACACAAATAGGGATGCAGTCAAATGAAAATACAGAGAGTGACCAAAAGTTGAGAAACGCTCAACTTTATGCAAATATCAAGAAAAAAAAAAGCCAGATGCCTGCCATTTGCTGTGAGAAGCAGTAAGTGACGTCAGTGTGTGAGTGTTTAAAAATTTACCGATTAGAAGAATTGCAGTTGTTATAATATTGCATTTTGGATGCTTTTGTTGTAATTATACAGGCTGGGTTTTCAACGTTGTATATTTACTTTGGGCAGAGAGGAATTCTGCTGTTTCAGTGGTCGTGCACCATAATGGCGTATTTACACTGCAGCAGACTGAAGGAAGCCAACTGGGCATTTTCAATTAATTCCTGCGGTTCAGTCACTCTTCATGCATGGATTGTGGTACTGACAGCAGACTGGGGAAAGTGTTTCTCAACTTTAGGCAAATGAGGAGTGCCAAATGCTAGGCGTCAGGTCAGGTAGTGACGTTCGTCACACACACTGAAAAATATGCAGACTGTGCTCTAGTTTCTGATGGATTTATGTAAAACACCATTTCATGCTTTGCAGGTGAGATATGCAGGTCAAAAAAGAGACTTGCCATTTAAATGTCCACATCAAATTCAATTTACAAAAGTGATTTTTGTAAATTGAATGTAAACTTTTGACTACAGTTGAAGTCAAAAGTTTACATACACCTTGCAGAATTGTAAATGTTAATTATTTTAGCAAAACGAGGAATCATAATAACCTGAATAAGAAATTAAAAAGAAAAAATAATTGTTGGATTTATAAAAATGACCTCGTTCAAAAGTTTACATAGACTTAATTCTTAATAATGTGTTGCAACCTGAATGATCCTCAGCTGTGTTTTTTGTTTAGTGATAGATGTTCATAGAATAGAGTCCCTTGTTTGTCCTGAACACTTAAACTGCCCACTGTTCCTTAGGAAAATCCTTCAGGCCACACAAATTGTTTGGTTTTTTCAGCATTTTTGTGTATTTGAACCCTTTCCAACTGACTGTATGATTTTGAGATCCATTTTGTCCTGGGGACAACTGAGGGACTCATATGCAACAATTAAAGAAGGTTCAAACACTCCAGAAGGAAAAACAATGCATTAAGAGCAAGGTGTGTAAACTTTTGAACAGAATATATATATATATATATGTATATATATATAAGTATATATATATATTTATTACTGCCCTTCAGAAGCTACAGAGGATACTTACATGTTTCCCAGAAGACAAAATAAGTTACATTTACCCTGATCTTCAAATTACAAAAGCCTTGTATTACCCTCTGGAGCATCAGTGAGCATTTGAACCTTCTGTAATAACTGCATGAGTCCCTCAGATGCCCTCAGTGTGAAAAGATGCATCTCAAAATCATACAGTCATTGTTGGAAAAGGTTTAAATACACAAAAATGCTGAAAAACCAAAGAATTTGTGGGACCTGAAGGATTTTTTTCCTGAAGAACAGCAGGAAGAACAGCTTAACTGTTCAGGACAAACAAGGGACTTACTAAAAGAAAAAACAAAACAAAACAACCACAACAACAACAAAAAGCTGTGGATCATTCATGCATGTAAACTTTTAAAATGTCTTTTAGGTGAAATAACATGCATTTTGTATGATCCCTCTTATTTTGGTAAAATAATTAACATTTTGCATATTCTGCATGGTGTATGTAAACTTTTGACTTCAACTCTATAAAGCATATTAAATGCAAGTGTCTACTTCAATGTTTCAATAACTTTCAATAATCAAATGTCAAAATATGGGTGAAATAGTCAATTAAGTGTAACAGATGTTTAGATCTTTACATACATAAAATATGTAAAATGCAAAAATAGAAAGTGATCATACTAAATTAACAAGCAGAAATCAAGAATGAACACATACGTAACAAACAAGCTCATGTGACTTTCCTCACTCCACTTGCCAAAGGGAACTAAATTGAAATTAAATGAAGCACTTTTCACAGCATCTCAATTTTATCTCTATCTCTTAATTTTATGCAATCTGAAGGCGGCAAAAGTCTTCACATTGGCGGAAAATTAATAACAAACAAATACAGAAATAAAATGAATCCGAGCATGATTTCTTAACTTTAATTTGACCGCCTTTCAGTTGCATTAATGTATATAATGACTAGAAAGTTAAGCATTTAGGAAATAGTTATTTGGTCTGACGGTATCACCTAGAGTTTCCATCACTGTATTTGTTTACAATCACACTGGAGGCTCATCAGTAAGGCATGCATGCACTCTGACCTCTGAAGTAAAACAACCCTGAAACATAATCTGCTCCAGAGATTAAATTATCCATAAACTTACCTGGGTATGTCACATTACACCCCCCAAGGATGAACTCAAGAACCACATAAGTGAGAGGCCGGTAAACATTTACTCCTGGATCATTTTCATTAACATTAAAAAAATACAAGGATTTAAGCAACGTGTGTTAAATTTAATTCTCTTTATTGCAATACAAGACTTGATTTGACCACAATGTAGGTCCAGATTATGAACTCTTTAGTGTGACTATTATTTATTTGTATGATATGTGGACAGTGACCACTTCAACAAGCAACATAGACTGATAATGTTATTATATTTTTCATATGCCATTAGATATTATCTCTGTGCTATATGTAGGAAAATACCTATAAAAACATTTGGTAACCTGATCTCAGAATAGACAGGCTTCAAGATTTACAAAGGTGAGTCC
Organism: Labeo catla; assembly: GCA_012976165.1. NCBI lineage: Eukaryota > Metazoa > Chordata > Actinopteri > Cypriniformes > Cyprinidae > Labeo > Labeo catla. Next base: position 1,524,482 of record VONZ01000102.1, read on the forward strand.
CAAAACCATTAACAATCCCAAAATTAACACCTGAAATTGGTGTATTTTTGTCACAGGAAAAAAAAAAATGCTTTCATTATTCCAGTATTTGTTACCATGAAACTACTACAAGTACTAAATCTAAAATCAAGATGTTCTAAACCTCTTTTTATTTTACAGTTTTTTCATTCTCTTGCTCTATAACATTATTCACTTTCATAAAACAACAGAGATGTGTGCAATAGCTGCATATTGTCTTCATTATTTAGTACAGCAGATGTCAATCTGCAGACTGTGGAGATGCACTGACTGCTGCAGTCGGCTGAGCCAGCATGGAGAACCAGGATGACATTGCTGATTTAGCGACGGTCAAAGCTCCACCTACTGACTGACCTAAAACAAAATATTGAAAGCCAAGCAAGAAATAAATGCTACAAAATCTGGTGCTGACAAAACATTTAACCAATAACATGGATATATATAAATATACACACACACACACACACACACACACAGACACACAGTTGTGCTGATAAATTTACATACCCCATGCCGAATATGCTAAATGTTAATAATTTTGACAAAATAGGGATCATGAAAACTGTATGTTATTTTTTATTTAGTACTGTCCTGAATAAACTATTTCACATAACTAATAAATGACCCCGTTCAAAATTTCACACACCCTTGAATCTTAATACTGTGTGGCTTTTCTTGGATAATCCATGACTGTTTGTCCTGAGTAGTTCATCTGCCTGCTGTTCTTCAGAAAAATCCTTCAGTTCCTGCACATTATTTGTTTTTTTTTCCAGCATCTTCTGCATATTTGAACACTTTCCAAAAGTAAACATATGATTTTGAGATCCATCTTTTCACACTGAGAACAATTGAGGAACTCATACATAACTATTACAACAAGGGTTTCATGAACAACATTTACAAAACATAAAAAAAAAAAAAATCATGGATCATCCAGAAAATAACACACAGTATTATGATTCAAGTGTATGTAAACTTTTGAACAGGGTCATTTTTATAAAATCAGTTATTATTTAATCTTGTGGAGTATATATTATAAACATCTGTTATGTGAAATAGCTTATTCAGGACGGCCATGTAATTTTCATGATCCCTCTTATTTTGTTAAAATTATTAACAATTTGCATATTCTGCAATGGATATGTAAACTTATGAGCACAACTATATATGTAGTGTGCTCAAAACTGCAATATTGTAGTGATAGATAGGCTCATCTATTTATAAACAAACATGTCAAATTATACTTTTTTCATGAATGTATCATGTGATATTAGCTCTTCAGATGAAGAAGAGGATGGAAAGAAGCCGTTAACAGAGCAAACAGTAATAAGTGTAGCCACTACATCTACAGATATGGACGATTTAGAAAAAGAAACAACACAAAAATAAAACGGCGGCAAACAATGTGGGCTGTTAGCCCAAAAACATCTCAGTATCGACCTCAAACACACTGAGAAATCACAAATGAACTGTTCAAATGACAGGCTTTTTATGGCTCTATTCAGACCAGCAAGGGAGAACTGTATGGTATCAGCAGTTATCGGAGCCTTCAGGCGGCACTAAATTGCCACATTAAAGAACTGCCACATTAATTTAATGCAATATGTATATATATATATATATATATATATACAGGGTGGGCCATTTATATGGATACACCTTAATAAAATGGGAATGGTTGGTGATATTAACGTCCTGTTTGTGGCACATTATAAGTGGTCAGAAACTTGTAAATAACTCATGAAAGAATAAAGTTACGTTAAAACCAAGCACACCATTGTTTTTCTTGTGAAATTCCCAATAAGTTTGATGTGTGATGTATCCATATAAATGGCCCACCCTGTATATTTATTCCATGGTCTGTCTGAATACTGGATTCTGATTGGCTGGCAGGTATGCAGTAAAACCGTTTAATGCACAGGTAGCTCCAAGTCAGTTTAATCACCGTTCTATATTAATGCGCTGCTTTAATTGATGCACACAAACACACACACATCACTCGCACACAAACGCACACTCATACACACACACACACACACACACACACACACACACAGGTCGGAGATTGCATTGTGCTGCGCACATACATAAATGCTTCCCTGCGATTCTCATTAATAAAATAGCCTAGATAATAGATAGCTACATTTGAACAACCAGGACTCTTCCTAGAGTTGGACGAGCTGAATAATCTGGGAAAAGGGATTTGGTAAGAGGTGACCAAGAACCTGATAGTCATTCTGGTTTAACTCCAGACATCATATGTGGAGATAGGAGAAAAACACAAAAGGACAACCATCACTGCATTGTGATTGGCAGTATGGCAGAGTGGCCAGATGGGAGCCTCCCTTTAGTGAAAACACATCAAAGACACAATCAAGACAATGCAAGAGTGGCTTAGGGACAACTCTGTGAATGTCACTGAGTGGCTCAGCCAGAGCCTGGATATTAACCCAGTAAAATGTCTCTGGAGAAACCTGTAAATGGCTGCCCACTGTGGGCCCCCGCAGAACCTGATTTTACCAAGTACGACATGTTCCTGGATCAACATCTTTGTTGACCCTGGAACAACATTGTGATTAACCAATCAGATTTGAAAAATCAGTTTATAGTTTTTGTGAAATTTAGGCTTACAATCAGTGTTTGGTGCTTGAACATTAGTGTCATTCATCTATTATTTCCTCTGATTTTAGGGATTACTCATGGGTAAGGTTAGGTTTAGGTGTAGGGATGTGGTCAAGATTAAATTTTTGGATTAAAATGTTGTTCCAGGGTCAACAAAATATGCTGACCCAGGGACACATCTAACTCAGCAAAATCAGGACGTGCGTGGGCCCCCACCCAGCCTGACAGAGCTTGAGAGGATTTACAGAGAAGAATGGCAAAAACAACAACAACAACAACAAAAAAACAAATCCAGATGTGGAAAGCTTGTTCAATTGTACCCAAAAAGGCTAAGTAATGAGTTAAGCTATGTAATTATTTCAGTGTTCCTTTTAATAAATTGTAATTTTTCACAAATCTGTTTTTTGCTTTGTCTGGAACATTGACTGATGTGGAAATAATAATTCATTTTAGCATATTGCAAAATGGGGTATGTAGGGTATGAATACTTTTGCAAAGCACTGCACGATCAGGGTGTGGCTATTGTGTACTGCTGGAACAGACTGTGAAATAAGCTTAATGTGAAATAAGAAGGAATTAACAACAATTTAATCTATTGTTCATCTTACCGACAGCTTTTCCTGTCTGCACAACACTTCGGCTCGTCGACATCACAGCGTTCCCGATCTTCTTCCCACGTTCGCTGTTCTGCATTGAGCTGAAATATCAGGAGAGAGCTATCACAAAAAATATCCATTTATACTACTCCTTGTACAATTTTATGACTAACCCATGATTTATTTAATTATAAACACAGGAATGAGGACAGCTTCAATAACAGAAATATGTGGCAACAATGCATAGCCTACCAACTGTCGACGACTACAAAAGGAACTACATAACATCCATCTACGTCAGTGTCTGTATGGCAGAGGAACTTAACGTGTTCTCTCTCTGCTTTGACAGAGAGAGATCAATGGTAGGGCAACAACCAAGCCTGTACTTGACCAACATCATCCACTGACACTGAACACTGATGAGGTCAGAAGTGTTTCGCACAGTGTAAATGTGAGAAGTGTCTGGCTCTGATGGTCTTCCTGAGTCTGTACTTCGGGTACAAGGATTTTATCAGCATTTTCAATCTCTTCCTGACCAGAACGGTTGTCCCTGTGTCTCTAAACAACAACAATTGTGCTTTTACCCAAACTACAAAAAGTGTGTTGTTTGAATGATTATTGACCTATTGCACTCGTGCGTCTAATTTTAAAGTACTTTAAAGGGGTCATCGGATGCCCAGTTGATATGATTCTTTAGGGTCTTAATGAAAAGTCTATAATATACTTTGGTTAAAAATCCTCAATGGTTGTGTAAAACAACACCCTTTTTACCTTGTCAAAATGAGCTCTACAAAAATCATCCCATTCTGAGGGATTGTTCCTTTAAATGCAAATGAGCTCTGCTCACCCCGCCCCTCTCTTCTCTCTGTGAAGTGACAAGCTGCTCTGAGAGATTGTTTACTTTAGCCGCATTTAGCGTGTTAAACTGAAACTTGCTAACTAGCAAGTTATTAGGAAAGGTGATTGCAGAGAGTCATAAAAAAAAACCCCTTATACTCACTTCTGCTGTAGGTGAAGCTGGATCACGAATGATTTGCACGAACATAGACGCATTTAGTTTCCTTAACGGGTGAATAGATTAGCAGAGGATGCAATTAGCCTTGCTCTGCATAGTGCCTTGAACATGTATGTCAGAATGTTTGTTTGTTGATTTTAGCATGGTCTTTAATGTAGCCCTGGCATCCCAAATTCTATATAGCCTGCGAAAAAGTGCAGTCATGACTGGTCTCAACTACACACATACACATGCAATTGCACTACACTGCTCTACCTTTTGTATTCATCAAGCTTATACTTGCCATTGGATAAAAACATCCTGTTAAATGAATAAATGTACAGTATAATCAACTCTGGCCTTGTAGGCATTTGGTGTTCACCTTTATGTGCTTTTGAATTTCCTGTCTTGAAAGGTTAGGCCTTTGTACAAAGAGTTAACATGGTAGTTATCACAAATTCAATCAAAAGAAGAATTTCCAGTACTGCAAATAAATGTATGACATAATCAACTCTGGCCTTGTAGGCATTTGGTGTTAACCTTCAGTTTGCTTTTGAATTTGCTGACTTCAAAGGTTAGGCCTTTGTACAAAGAGTTAACATGGTAGTTGTCACAAACTCAATCAGAAGAAGATTTTCCAGTACTGCTAATAGCACCCCAATGCACTATGGCCCACTTTAAAAACAGAAGACTGGGGGCATGCAACATGCATTTCATTTGAACATGCATTTCATTTGTACTTCTATACATTTGAGCATTTTAACCTGATACATTTTAAGATCTGATCACAAATAAATCAAAAGCGTCTTGCAGGTTTAATTAATTAACAAAAAACCTCCTCATGTAATCACCTAGAATACTCTAACTCTAGATTTACTTCTTTAATTCTAGATTATTGTAGGGCAACCACCCAGTAATGCATTACATGTTTATTGCACAAATTCCAGCCGGACAAAATGCAGCAGCTAGAGTTCTTACTAGAACCAGGAAATATCACTATATAAGCCTGGTTCTATCAACATTGCGTTAGCCTATTAAACACCCTTAAAATTGTCTTGCTGATTACATATATAGCCATGAATTGTTTAGCATCTCAGTATGTGAGCGAGCTCTTATCGCATTTTAATCCATCACATTCACTGCTGTTTAACTCCAGTTGATAATACCTAGAATATCAAAATCGACTGCAGGCAGTAGATTATTTTCCTATTTAGCACCCAAACTCTGGAACAGTCTTCCTAGCATTGTTCGGGAGGCAGACACACTCAATTTAAATCTATTCTATCTCTTTATCCTGGCGTACACATTACATACTATCACATTTCTATCATTCAAATCCCTTTCTATCAAAAAAACCCAATGTGCTTGTTACGTTGTAAGAAGAATGGCATTTACATTTATATTATATACTTATATGATTAAATATTATTAAATAACATCAATCCACAAATCTGACTTGTGATTTGTTGAGAGAGTAATTGGTCTAAGCTTTTTTCTCCATGTCTGTCACCTGATGGAATTCCTTGCCACTGTCACCTTTTGGCTTGCTTGAGGTTTAAAAGACACAATATATTCAGGAATATTATCAATGACATGAACACTGTTGGATGAGAACAAAACTTGAACTGAACTAAGCTGAATAATGACCATATTGTTTTGTGTAGAGCTGCTTTATAGCTAACTGATTTACAATTAAACTTCACAGTTATTGTACTGAACTGAATCAACACTGACCTAAATGGAGATGAATTGACACTATTGTCTTTTTATAACTGCTGTACAATTTGGAACTGTTGACGTTGGCATCACTGATTCTGTTACTTTTCTCTTTAATACTGCAAGGTTGCTTTAAAACAATCTCTATTGTAATTAAGGGCTATATAAATAAAGTACACTTGACATGCACTTAACATCTACACAACATCATTCTTGCAAAGATGCTGTGTCATTTGTCCTTCAACAATTATAACTATTTTAACTAAAGTTCTACAGACAGATCATATGGATATTAAAACTGCCCGCTCCAAGAGTATGCAAACAAAAGCATAATGAGTGTGGAACACTTACTGTGACAAGCGGATCTTCACATCGGCCACACTGTACTGACCCTGGAATGGATGGCTAAGAACACAGAGTCAAAAGATATAAGGTCAAATTTAAAATTTACTGTGTTATGTTCATTTGTTAGAACAGGTACTTTAACAATAAATATGCTTTGCCTGCTTAATAAACAATAATTATGCATATACAAAATTTAAATCCCATGTTTTCTAGGGTTACAGCCCACACAACCTACTGTTACAAACTTGCAGTAGTTGGGTAGCTTGCAAAATCTGCACTCTTCGTCCTTGACAATAACTTTTAGTTTAGGAATAAGTTGTAGTTTTTAAAACTATTAAATAAATATGAGAATATTAATATCAAAGTTTGAGATAAGCAGCAGAGAAAACAATGAGCTGCACATATTTTCTCCGTGATCTCACATACTTTTTAAGATTGCTGCTTTTAAGACATTATTCTGGCATACTATAAAAACTAGTAAGCAGTATACAGTAAGCAGAATAGTATTATTCCAAACTGATTTGTCTCAACTGTGTTTGTCGTACCCTGGTGCAATATTGGCCATGGCTGGATACTTGTTGCTGATCCACACTCTGTAGTTGTGTGTGATTTTCCAGGCGGACGTGAACGCAGTTCCATAATCTGCCAACAGACGCTCATGATCTGATTGAAAAAATACAAAAAACAAAACAGCTGAAATACAAAATAAAACTTCATGTAATGACACAGCATGACACATACATGAACTTGAAATGAAATAATCTTAGCTTAATATTCACATTATTGTCATCTGTAAAGCTGTTTATTGCTGAATTGAACTTTGAATGAATTTTACACATTTACTGAACACAAATAAACCAACACTGAACTGACTGGTGATGAATAATGACACTATTGTCTTGCTACAGTTTAATACACATGTGAAACTGCTTTGAAACAATCACTATTGTAGTGCTATAAAAATTAAAGTTCCTTGAATTGACATATGAACCTGGAATGAGGTGTGTTCAGTTTGCAACTTGACCTTATTAAAGAAAAATGAACATTAAAATTTTCGACATGGTAAAAAAACTGATATTCTGAGGCAAAGATAACTGTTATAGATACTTTAAATAAATGTGGCTCAGTGGGTAGCACTCCGGCCTCACAGCAAGAAAGTCCACAGTTTGAGTGCCGACTGAGCCAAGAGGCCATTACTTTGTGTAGTTTGCATGTCCTGTGTTGGTGTGGGATTTCTCTGGGTACTCTGATTTCCCCCACAATCCAAAGACATGCAGGTTGGGTAAATTGGAAGCTAGGTATAAGTACAATTGTGTATGTCTGTGAGTATTAGCCCTGTGATTCATCCAAGTTGCAGATAACAGATTGTTTCAAAAAACATTTCACCATTTACACTCTTTATCCATCACTTCAATTACTATTGTTCATTGTAAATTCATGTTCATTCATAATGCATACAGGTATTCTAATACATTTTACGCAAATTAATATTAGTTAGATATGTGCATGTGTGTGTGTTGTAATGCACCTTGTTGTAGAGCAGAAGATAACAGTGAGTGGACATATAGGCCAAACTGTGCCCGTATCCACTCGTCTCCACCCTCCCAGCCCGTCCCATCCAGAAATACATCCTCTTTGTTTTCGGTGACATGTTTTACCAGATAATCAGCAAATCGTAGATCAGCTGTGCTTAAATACAGCATTTTGCGCAACTCTGGGTCATGGATTTGAATACGAGCTTCATCCACCTGCACACATGCAAATTTAAAAATAATTAAAGGTCAACGAATGTAGCACGTGCAAGAAGATATCTGGTTTATATTTCACCTGAAAACCATCAAGAAATAAAAATGAGCATATATTGTATCAATAAAATGAAGCCTATTTTAAAGGCTATTAAGACTGCATTGTTTTGCATTATGACATTATTTTTATGACAATTAAAGAAACAGTTCACCCACATAAATGAAATAATGTGTCATCACTGTGAATTTGCTAGTCGCTTTTCCATGCAATCGCAATGAATGGGGGCCGAAGCTTTCAAGCTTTCGAAAGGATGCTGAAGTACCTCTAATATACAATAAAAGTGGCCAAACAACTTGTGCACTACTATATGTTCCCATCATTTCTATGGTAGCCACAAATAATGACTGGCTGTCATACAACTCTGACAATGATTTAAGAACATCAAGGTTATAATCTAATCCAAGTTGACCGTTACACTTTTTCCTAATGTGGAGATTGGCATCTCCCCTCATAATAAGAAAATCTCTGGTAATGTCTGATTTCAGGCCCCTAGCCAGCCTAGCGGAAGGGGGTGGGTTCTTTTTTTCCAAAAGTGGACCTTTTTCAGTTCCCACCCATTTTGTATTTAACTATGATGTTCAAATACTTCATTTTGCTGACTACTCATGCACCAATTTGTGCTGCATTATCATGTCTGCTGGTATCTTAATAAGCATGATTTTTTTGATTCACCAAAAATATTTACTACAATGCTGTCAAACTGCTTACCAAGATATCGCGTTGTTCAGTAAATATACACAAATACCTACAGTAAGTTATTTAATTAACTGAATGAAATTTTGAATGCAATAAAATCACAGATTCTTTGTACTGACACATATGCAAATGGTGGGTGGATGTGTGTCCCTCTAGGGGGGTCTGGGGGCAAGCCCCCCCATGAGAAAATTTTACACATTTTAAAGTGAAATTCATTAATTTGGTGTACTTTAAGAACTCAAAGGTAAGAGCTCCAACCCATGTTCATTGTGCAGATTGAACAAACCAAAAAGTTGATGACAGTCTGAAAAAACGGTTCTAGAACTGCCCCTGGTCAGAATATACTGTGTTCTTCCTTGACCCATGCTACACCCTTCCACTGAGTTTTCTGAGCCCCCATTCTGGGCTCCTTTCAACCTCTGAGCCCTATGCAGTCTTTCCTCCTTTTCAAAATACAAATATCAAGAAAGGAATTTTATGCAGAAAAAAATAAATAAATAAAATAATATATATATATATATATATATATATATATATATATATATATTATTTTATTTTAATTTTTTTTCAAAGACCTGCAGAAATAGAATTAATATGGAAAAAGCAAGTTGTCTAGTAATATGTTAAACTGATATCCTGATTTACAGCTCAGATAATGTTCATTATCAAAAACAGTAACATCTGTAAAAATTGTAACAACCTTTTTTTTTCTTTTTTTTTTTAAACTTTATTATGGACAGGACAGATCAGAAAGGACAGGAAGTGATATGGGGGGCGGGATCGGGAAAGGTCCCCGAGTCGAGACTCGAACACGTGAAGCCCGGAGCACGCTGCCCACAAGGCCATCGGCGCTGACAACAACCTTATTTTTGTATGATGAAATTATTAATAATAATTTTTCACCTCAATACCATGGTATAAAAATGAACTACATGGCTTCTAGGTATTTGTATGAAGAACAGTGGTCTCAGTATAAATGCACAAACGCTATTAATCACAAAATACTGTAATTATATTCCATTACTCCTTTAATAGATTTAATACATGTATACATAATTATATAACAGTTCGATATGTCCCACAATTCTGCTGCAATACGATAGTGCAGTCAGTGTTACAGTAAAAATAATCCATATTAAATGATTCTGACTATCGTTGCGCATAGTGTTTCTCCTGTTTGTCAGCGCTGTTTCATCTGTTTAAATCGCCATGTCATTGTGTTCTTCACCGAATTCAAGCGCTTCTTTCTGGATCTCACAGCGCTGTTTAGTGATCGCGAGTAAACTCATCTGCTCTAGTAAACGCTCCGCTGCTGTTTGAACTGTGATCCGAGCGGATAAATGGTCCGTGTGGCGCGCTTCAAAACGACTAGCACATTTAATCCATAACGCGATTTTTGTCTTTCCGTCCCCAAATTTAAGAGCTCTTTTATAACTATAATTAAATTATAATTAAGACCTTTCTTATACTTATTAAGGTATTTAATACTGTTTATGGCTTTAAAAGTGCGTTGTTATTTAAAAGAACACTTCTTTTTTTTTTTTCAAAAAAAAAAAAAAATACTGTTGTGTGCACTCGAGAGCACCGAAAGGAGTAGACCTAGTTTTGGGAGCTCCTCTATCAACCTCGAAAAAACTAGTTTCATTTAATCATTATCTAAGCAAAATAATACCCTTTGACATCTGAAGTCAAGATGACGAAACATAAAACGAAGAAAGGTGACCAGTCGGCCAATCTAGATGAGCAGTCAGTGGAGAAGCAAACACTGACTGAACAAGCGGCTAATGCTACGGTTGACGACGAGACCACGGCCTTATCCCCTATTTTGGCAGCAATCCAAGCGTCTATCCAAGCTATGGATAAGTCGATGAATGACAGATTTAACTCTATCGAAAATACTTTGTCGCAAATGCAAGCATCGCTCTCCGAAACTAACTCTCGTATCTCCGATCCTACAACACTGTCTAATACTTGATGGCTGCTCTGTCAATTCTTCGTCATCAGTTAGGAACCTAGGTGTGCTATTTGATGGTAATCTTTCCTTTGAAAACCACATCTCTAGTATTTGCAAAACTGCATTTTTCCATCTCAAAAATATATCTAAACTACGACCTATGCTATCAATGTCAAATGCTGAAACATTAATTCATGCATTTATGACCTCACGGTTAGATTATTGTAACGCTTTATTAGGTGGTTGTTCTGCTCGTTTAATAAACAAACTCCAGCTGGTCCAAAATGCAGCAGCTAGAGTTCTTACTAGAACCAAAAAGTATGATCATATTAGCCCGGTTCTGTCAACACTGCACTGGCTCCCTATTAAACATCGTATAGATTTAAAAATCTTGCTAATTACTTACAAAGCCCTGAATGGTTTAGCTCCTCAGTACCTGAGCGAGCTCCTATCACATTATAGTCCCTCACGTCCGCTGCGTTCTCAAAACTCTGGCAATTTGATAATACCGAGAATATCAAAATCAACCACGGGCGGGAGATCATTTTCTTATCTAGCGCCCAAACTCTGGAACAATCTACCTTACAATGTTCGGGACGCAGACACACTCTGTCAGTTTAAATCTAGATTAAAGACCCATCTCTTTAACCTTGCTTACACATAACAAATCAACATATTCTTATAATTCAAATCCGTTAAAGGATTGTTAGGCTGCACTAATTAGGTCAACCGGAACCGGGAACACTTCCCATAACACCCGATGTACTCAGTGCATCGTCAGAAGAATGGCATCTACGCTAATATTAGTCTGTTTCTCTCTTATTCCGAGGTCACATTAACCACCAGATCCAGTCCGTATCCAGATCAGATGGTCACTGCAGTCCCCCGGATCCAGTCCGAACCCAGCCCAGATGGTGGATCAGCACCTAGAGACGACCTCTACAGCCCTGAATGTCAGCGGAGTCCACATCAACTAGATGAGCCCCAGAGACGGATCCACAGTGAAAACCACATCACCTAGACGGCTGTCGGCACAAGACCACGGGAACTTTGGCCAGAGGAGAACTGGCCCCCCGACTGAGCCTGGTTTCTCCCAAGGTTTTTTTTTCTCCATTTGTCACCGATGGAGTTTTGGTTCCTTGCCGCTGTCGCCTCTGGCTTGCTTAGTTGGGGACACTTTCTCTTAACACAATATTGCATTTTATTTTATTGTTTTTGATTTACTACCTTTACCTAAAAAGCGAATGTTTACTGTTGCCTTTGGCATTGTTGATGTACTGTTTCCTATTTAATACTGTACAGCCGCCTTGTCACAATTCTGTATTGTTAAAGGCGGTATATAAATAAAGGTGACTTGACTTGACTTGACTGGAGGGCGCAAGAGTCGAACATGATGGCCGCATTTCTGAGCTAGAGGCTCTCTGCCAGAATATTGTTGCAGCCAGTAAAGCCCTACACGCTAAGCTTGATGACCTGGAGGGCCGCTCCCGCCGGCAAAATATTAAAATTGCGGGGCTACAAGAGAAAGTTGAAAATGGTCGCCCAACGGAATTTGTGGAAAAGCTGGGAGGCCAAAACTTTCCATCTGGAGTAAAAGTGGATCGTGCACATCGTATTGGACCCCTGCCAGCTAAAGGAGGGCGCCCCCGGATGCTAATAGCAAGAATCCACCATTACCCAATTAAAGAACTAATCCTGAAGCTGTCTTGACAACAGTCACCCCTACAGTTTGAGGGTATGCGGATCTCTATATATCCTGATTTGACAGCGGAGGTCTTGTCACAGCGCCGAAACTCTGATGGAGTTAAGAAGAAACTGAAGGAGGCTGGTGTCAGATATGGACTGCTGTTCCCCGCCGTCTGATTGTCACTCATGGATCGGAAAAGAGAATCTTCAGTTCAGTGGAGGACGCCGAAGCATTTGCCAACAAAATTACCGCCGCATCTTGACTTCTTACGCACGTACACTTGATCTGGACATTATCTACAGTTGCTCTATGCGTATGGAGCCTATGGGTGCTTTCACATCTGTGGTTCGGTTCATTTGGTCCGGACCAAGGGCAACAAATGATACATTGTAGCATTTTTCTGCCGTTTTGGATCCTTTTCACACCACACTGATTGCTCTGGTCCGAACCAGTTGAAACGAACCAAAATCCAGTCATGTGACAACATCCACATCACTCGTTGGCCAGATGTGTCATTGAACGTATTTCCTAAACTGCTTTTCGATTGGTCAGAATTAACGTGCGGGAAAATTCCAATGGAACTCCCGGAAGTAAATAAAGCGAGGAGACAAAAAGCCGGTAGACAACATGCCGCTATTTAGTATGGAGGGACGACTGCGCTGGCTGATTGTATCCCTGGTCATCGTATACTATATAGTTTGTATACATCACTTTAGACAAACTATACATTTAGAGAATGAAGCGCTAACACCTCTTCAAGGAGGTCTCGGTACGCTTATTTGGTCCGCACTCGGGTGCGATTGTTACATTCACACCTGCCCAAACGAACCGCACCAAGTAGGAAAACGAACTCTAGTGCGATTCAACCGAACTAAATGAGGCAGGTGTGACAGCACCCTATGAGTGAGTACGGTCCTTTCCTTGTTTTGTCCTGTTTATTGTAATAACTCCAGTCCCAGACAGTTATCATAACAATACTGAAGCTCACCTATACTGGTACATAATATGCAATCTTCTAACTGTAATGTTACCTTAGCCAGTTGGAATGTACGAGGCATATATAACCGGGTTAAAAGGTTCAAAGTCTTTTCTTATTTGAAGTCAATCTCTGCTGATATCATATTTTTGCAAGAGACACATATTAAGCATAATGAACAGAGGCTTCTAAGGTGTAACTGGGTTTCACAGGTGTTCCAATCTACGTTTTCGTGCAGGGCTAGAGGTGTGGCCATTTTGTTTTTAGCAGAACTATACCTTTTAAGCATATATCTTCCATTTGTGACCCAAATGGTCGATATAGTTTCTGGCAGTAGGGGTTCGATCTTCAACTGGCTGGCAGGAGCCGCCACTGACAAGTCATGTGACCTGTCAGTGGCTAGTGGCAGCTGCCAGTCTGATTCTGGCAGGTCACGTGACCTGCCAGTGGCGGGCTGGTGGCTGGCAGTCTCAACTGCTTTAGATCTGTGAGTATAACGCGTTCTCTGTCACTCTCGATGCATGGAAATACACTATTTTATTGTTATGAATGTATTCTTATGACTCTGTTCTTTAGTATGATTGACGTTTTAGTTTTTTTTCCACAATTAAAGCGGTCAAATGAACGTGATCACGACTGGTTGCTTACTGACGCTTCGCCTAAACTCGGAGCGCTCTCGCGGCTGTCTGAGCTGCCAGTGGAAGCTACAATAAGCTGCCAGTTGAGAACACGGCCATTTGAACACTTTATTCATAATAAACCTCATAAAGTGTCGACAAATTAAAATACTAGACCCATAAGAATATATTAACGATCAGGAAGTAATATATTTACTTGTAGCAAGAGTGGCAGAGAACGCGTTAACCTCGGAGCGTTCTCGCGTCTGTCTGACTGAACTGCCAGTGGAAGCGACAATAAGCTGCCAGTTGAAAAGAACGGCCATTTAAATACTTTATTCATAATAAAACTCCATAAAATGTGGATAAATTAAAAGACTAGACCCATAAGAATATATTAACGATCATGAAATAATATATTTCCTTGTAACAAGAGTGGCAGAGAATGCGTTAACCTCGGAGCGCTCTCAGGTCACGTGACCTGCCAGTGACGGCTCCTGCCAGCCAGTTGAAGATTGAACCCCCTCTCTATTTATTATCTTTAAACAGCAGTTTGGTTCCTTACATAGTTAAAATCAGCTAATAAAAATGGTTGGGTTGTTGTAATGTTCATGTGTAGTCTCTAAAGAGCAGTTGAGCTCATTACATTTTAAAAACCAAGTAATTTCATGACGTTGACGTCACGTCAGGTCGTCACGTGGACGTTCGGTTAGACGTTCGGTTCGACGTTCGATTAGCCGGTCGGTCGGTCGAACGCTTGATTTTGGCACGGAGTACGCGCCATACGAGAGGTCAGAACTGTCCGTCTTGACTGCACTTATTTTACTCCTCCCCTCACTGCAGCCGCCTACTCGCGCCTATATTTCAGGCGAGGCGAGGAGCATCTCAAACAAGCCTACAGTCAGACATGAGATGTGATCGTGTTATTCTGAGCGGATAGACTGTGTGGGACCATGATTTTAAAACGGCAATATTTCTCTGTCAACATCAAAAGGAATTTGGCGTATCCGTGGCTTATTTATGGAGCGTGCTTTCATTGTGTGTTTTGCTCTTATAATCCCAGATTAACTCTGAGACAAGGTAAAATAACTTTAAACTTTCTTCGGAGCGCTCTCGCGGCTGACTGACTGAACTGCCAGTGGAAGCGACAATAAGCTGCCAGTTGAAACCACGGTCATTTAAACACTTTATTCATAATAAAACTCCATGAAATGTTGATAAATTAAAAGACTAGACCTATAAGAAGATATGAATGATCGTGAAATTATATATTTCCTTGTAGCAAGAGTGGTAGAAAACGCGTTAACCTCGGAGCGCTCTCGCGGCTGACTGACTGAACTGCCAGTGGAAGCGACAATAAGCTGCCAGTTGAAACCACGGCCATTTAAACACTTTATTCATAATAAAACTCCATAAAATGTGGATAAATTAAAAGACTAGACCCATAAGAAGATATTAACGATCATAAAATAATATATTTCCTTGTAGCAAGAGTGGTAGAAAACGCGTTAACCTCGGAGCGCTCTCGCGGCTGACTGACTGAACTGCCAGTGGAAGCGACAATAAGCTGCCAGTTGAAACCACGGCCATTTAAACACTTTATTCATAATAAAACTCCATAAACGTCAGCAAATTAAAAGACTAGACCCATAAGAAGATATTAATGATCATGAAAAAATATACTTTCTTGTAGCAAGATTGGTAGAGAACGCACTGAACTCAAAGCGCTCTTGCGGCTGTCTGACTGAGCTGCCAGTTAAAAAGAACGGCCATTTAAACATTTTAATCGCGCTAAAAATAAAGAACTGAACAGGTTCACAATAATAAATTAAGCACAAAACACAAAATCTGCCGAAAATCTGTTGTTGCTGAAACTTGTTGAGGCATACTCTTCAACTGGCTGGCACCAGTCTGATTCTGGCAGGTCACGTGACCTGCCAGTGACGGCTCCTGCCAGCCAGTTGAAGATTGAACCCCCTCTCTATTTATTATCTTTAAACAGCAGTTTGGTTCCTTACATACACTCTAAAAAATGCTGGGTTAAAAACAACCCAATTTGGGTTATTTTGGCAACCCAGCGCTGGGTAAAAAAGGGACGAACCCAACGCTGGGTTGTTTTGACCCAGCAAGTTGGGTTGAATTATTGACCCAGCATGCTGGGTTGCTTTTTTATGGTTTAAAATTACTACACTGCTAGGCTAAAAAGAACCCAAAATTGAGCTAGACATTAAATCTACAAATCTTGATCATTATAAAACCACTTTAACACACACAGAATGACTATCAAAAGATAAACGTTTATTACAAACTACAACAAGAGAAAACATTCAAAAGTAACATGCATGTGAAAAGAAATGCAGAAAAAGTATGGCATTAGCAGGTACAGACTTTATAAATGAAGCACTGAACATCTGCTGACTATTTTGTCTGGTAAATTCTGTATATTGTATAAAACTACTGTACAAAAAACACTACTTTACAATAATTGTACAATTAGTTAATAGTTTCTTTCTTTCTTTTTTTTTAAACACAAACTAAAAATAAAACCACAACATTAACACTGATATTATAACATTTAACACAAGCAAATGTGTAAAGTATTGTGAGCATGTGTATGAATGAGTGTGAACTCCATTTCTGCTGAACAACACAGAACAAGCATTTGACATGTTGTTTTTACAGACTATACACTTACGGTTTGTTTCATAGTCCATGATCACATACAGAAAATGCATCACTGCAAATTTCCTTAATCTCTTTAAGATAATTGATGTAGTCATGAAGTCCCATCAGCTCAGCAAAGGCGTGCAACATCTTTGACATTATCCAGGGCGGCCTCCTCCTTTAAAACCACCGTTGCATCAGTTTGGAGGAAAGATCATTTCTCCTCTTTGTCCAGCATTCATCCCAGTCACCACCTGCTCTTCATCAGTGGCCTAAAAGAGAAAAACATTTAAAAAAGAAAACATTTAGTTCAAATATAACCATTTTCAAACAGAAGTGCATCCAATTCTGTAAGGATGGGTAACTAGACTGTTTTATAATTTCAACCATATTGTGTGGTTGTTTATTGTCTTTGTCTACCACAGTGCTTTAGAATACTACAATAGCAGACATCGGTAACATTTATTTTCTAAAACATAATTCCCATCAATCTTAAAAGAATGAAGCTCTCTTATGTCTCTGGCCTTTTAACCTCTACATAAAACATTATTTTACACTTAGTCAAACAAACAAACAAAAAAAAAAATTATGACCTTTACTTACCTTAAACCACCTTTCCCTCTCTTATGAACGAGCTGAGAATATCACCTCCTCACACAAGCAGGATTCTGTGTCATTAACTCCAAAGTTGGTTTAGGTTCTGCAATTAAAAACACAGACATCAGTAGTTTAATTAAAATGTGAACAAGTCATCATACTGTTCAAAATGTTAAGTAAACAAGCAGGAGACAACAGAAACATGTATTTTCTACAAATAAACTGCATCAATCTCAAAAGAATTAAGCGCTCACCTATGTCTTTGGCTCACCTACATAAAATGTTTTTTTACTCTTAGACAAAAAAAAAAACTGATAACATGACATTATGACCTTTACTTGCCTTAAACCGCCTTTCCCTCTCTTATGAAGCAGCTGAGAAGATCACCTCCTCACACAAGTAGGCTTCTGTGTTGTTAACTCCAAAGTTGGTTTGAGTTCTGCAATGAAAAACACGGACACCAATGGTTTAAATAAAATGTGAACAAGTCATCATACTGTTCAAAATGTGAAGCAAAAAAACAGGAGACAACAGAAACATGTATTTTCAAAAATAACTCACATCAATCCTGAAAGAATGAAGCTCTCCTACGTCTCCGGCTTTCAACATCTACAAAAAAGTAAACATTCTTTTACTACTAGTCAAAAAAATATATAATATGGAATTATGACATTATGACCTTTACTTGCCTTATACGGTCTTTCCCTCTCTTCTGAAGAAGCTGAGGAGATCGCCTCCTCTCTCACGCGGCCTTCCGTGCCGTTAACTCCAGAGCTGGTTTGAGTTCTGCAATGAAAAATATGCACATCAATTATTTAATTAAAATGTGAACAAGTAATCATACTATTTTTGCATCAAAATATTAAGTAAACAGGCAGAAGACAATGGAAACATTTATTTTCTACAAATAGCTCGTATCAATCAAAAAAGAATGAATCTATCCTGATTCTGGCTTTGAACATCTACATAAAACATATTTTTACTCTTAGACAAATAAATAAATAAATCAAATAAAAGATAACATTAAATTATTACCTTTACTTGCCTTAAATCACCTTTCCCTCTTTTCTAAAGCTCAGAAAAATCGCCTCCTCACACAAGTAGGTGCCTGTGGTGTTAGCCCCAAAGTTGAGTTCTGCAAAAAACGGACATCAATGGTTTAAATAAAATGTGAACAAGTCATCATACTGTTGTTGTATCAAAATGTGAAGTAAACAGGCAGAAGACAACAGAAACATGTATTTTCTAAAAATCACTCGCATTAATCCTGAAAAAATGAAGCTCTCCTATGTCTCTGGCTTTCAATCTCTAAAAAAATGCAACCATTCTTTTACTAATAGTCAAAAAAGGTGATATTAGACGGAATTATGACCTTTACTTGCCTTATACCGTCTTTCCGTCTCTTCTGAAGAAGCTGAGCCGATCGCCTCCTCTCACTCGCGGTCTTCTGTGCCGTTAACTCCCGGCGCGGGCACAATGAAGACTCGAAGCTCAACAAGTCTGAAATATTACATGCAAAACATTACTTTTAACAATTAAAACTTAATGAGCCTTACAATAATTAAGCTAGTCTTCATTACACGACGCCGTTTTCTTTAGGAAACTACTTTCAGTTTAATCGCGGGAAAAAAGGTTTACGAATTAACATGTAAATCGGTTAATAACCCTCTATTAACACCTAAATCTTGTGTAAATATGACATATGAAACTCACAGACGTTGTATTAAAGCTATCTCTTCCGTTCAGTAGAAGAGGCCGTTAAGACTATTTCTGAGGCGAAAACGGCGTCAGCGTATTTTACAATAAAAGCTCTTTTCCGACTTTTCCCGCGTTCCAAGTCTTAAAATACTCCCGGACACACATAATGAATGATGATTTTACATTTTTTAATCTTTACTTACCGAAAATCGTCCTTCACTCGCTTCCATCTGCAGACGCTGAGAAAATGGCCGCTTCTCGCACTTTTTGACGTACGGTGGACACGACGTGCCTGCTCTCTCTCGAGTCCGCGTTCCTAACCCAGCACCGCTGGGTTATAAATTAAGACCAGTTTTAACCCAAAATTGGGTTAAATTAACCCAACGTTCTTACCCAGCGGTCTCAACCCAGCATTTGGGTTGAAAAAACAACCCAGCGTTTTTTAGAGTAAAATCAGCTAATAAAAATGGTTGGGTTGTTGTAATGTTCATGTGTAGTCTCTAAAGAGCAGTTGAGCTCATTACATTTTAAAAACCAAGTAATTTCATGACGTTGACGTCACGTCAGGTCGTCACGTGGACGTTCGGTTAGACGTTCGGTTCGACGTTCGATTAGCTTGATTTTGGCACGGAGTACGCGCCATACGAGAGGTCAGAACTGTCCGTCTTGACTGCACTTATTTTACTCCTCCCCTCACTGCAGGCGCCTACTCTCGCCTATATTTCAGGCGAGGCGAGGAGCATTTCAAACAAGCCTACAGTCAGACATGAGATGTGATCGTGTTATTCTGAGCGGATAGACTGTGTGGGACCATGATTTTAAAACGGCAATATTTCTCTGTCAACATCAAAAGGAATTTGGCGTATCCGTGGCTTATTTATGGAGCGTGCTTTCATTGTGCGTTTTGCTCTTTTAATCCCAGATTAACTCTGAGACAAGGTAAAATAACATTAAATTTTCTTCTGTAATCAGAATAATTATGTACACTAGTCATTTACACACGTTTTCCTAGTAGTCTATTCAGAAATACACGTATACAGGAGACTTTAATTGCTTTAAATAATCAAATGAGGCAATGTCTAAACATATTATAAATTAATAGACAACATAACTTTAGGTTTGTTTTTTTCCCCCAGATGATGCTCCACTTCTATACAAACGAAATTATAGTCATACAGTCTTATTCCATCAGGAAGGATCAAAGAATCTGTTTGTAGGAGGAATAAATAATGTTCTGCATTTTGATGTAGACAATTGTCAGATTGTGGAGGTAAATACTAAACTGGAACTTGTCATTAATATGTAAATTATATGTAACCATGGACCACAAAACCAGTCATGACGATCAAAATAGGGTAAAATGTATAAATGAGCTTTCCATTGATGTATGTTAGGATAGGACAATATTTGGCCAAGATACAACTATCTGAAAAAATCAAAATATTGAGAAAATCGCTTTTAAAGTTGTCCAAATGAAGTTCTTAGCAATGCATATTACTAATCAAAACTTAAGTTTTGACATATGTACAGTAGGAAATTTACAAAATATCTTAATGGAACATGATCTTTACTTAATATCCTAATGATTTTTGGTGTAAAAGAAAAATCAATCATTTTGACCCATACAATGTATTTTTGGCTATTGCTACAAATATATCTGTGCTACTTACGACTGGTTTTGTGGTACGAGTTCACATATGTGATATTTTACAATGCATGTGTAATTGCTGTGCAATTTTTCATTAAAATAATTTAAAATGTTTTAACCCTGCCCTTTCTAAACATTTCATTTACAACTTAAATTAATAGTTCTGACTTTTATCAGTGGATGTAGTAAGTCTAGCCTACAGTAAATTATGTATTGTGGATAGATTTCAGTAACTGTAGCCAGTATTGCACACACAGACAGCTGTGTCCACATTGAACATGTCTGGGAATAAAAAAAAGGCATTTCTGATGTTCATGAAAGATTTATTTCCACAAACAAGTCTGTTGTTATGGTTGCTGTAAATAATTAAAATGTTAATTGCGTGATTGATTACTGAAAAAATAAACCTCATGGTTGCTTAATACACATTTCGGTGAATAATTGTGTACGCATTGTCTTATCTCTAGAATTTAAAATATTTAACATCAATTTTTGAGTGTTCAGTAGATTAAGTGACCAAGATAATACATTTTTATGTATTTTATTTTATTTTATTTATTTATTTGTTTTTTTAGAACTTTACTCTGAATCCAAGATGTGGTAAGGTGAGTTTTCTAATTATGCTGAAAAATAGAAAAAAGTAAGAAAATATTATTTTGTTGTTTCACTGTCTTACTGATATTGCTATATCTATACAGGGTTCCTGTGACAATGTAGTTACGGTAATTGAGAAGTTTGATGACTACACACTTGTATGTGGGACGAATGAAAACCAGCCAAAGTGTTGGAAACTGGTAAGATATAAATAAACAAAGCAACAATTTTGGCGTAGTTTCTGCTACATATTTAGAAACACTTCTGCTTCTGCATTGCCTTGTGGTATGCTCTTTTTAAGTAAGAGCATACTGAGGAAAAAAGTGGGTTTTGTTTTAACTTGCTTGTTTCATTTTTAATGATACTTAATGTTTAAGTTTGTGCCTGCTCACAATGTGCCTCATTCGCTAATAATTTCGTACCGTTTACGAACTTATGTGCGCATGCGAAATCACCACCAGATTGACAAGAGAAGCTCATTCGATACTCACACTGCAAGAAAAAAGTAAAAAACTTGGCAATTTTCTGCCATGACATTCATTAAGTTTACAAAAATTTCCTTTACCAAAAACAAAAAAAAATGCAATGTGAAACTCAACATACAGTAAAAATCAATGCAAAATTCTAAAAAATGAGCATTTCCTCAAATCGAATTAAAACAACAGTTTTTATGTGCTTAAACTATATGTAGTCAAGTTTCAAACCTCGCATTTGCCGACTTTACAAGATGCTTTTTTTCAGATGTGTGGTCTTAGATTGTAAGTTTTAGTGTAAGTTTAGAAAAAATGTAATTAAAAATGTAATGAATAATCAAATATGTGAATGAGAACCAATTTCTTACTAGTTTACACTGGATGGCAAGCCAATTTTACTTTTAATCATTCCCAGAATATGAATTTTGTAAATTAACAGTTTGGTTTTTACCTAAAATCATAATTCTTGATATGAGGAATAGAATTTTTACTAGTAAAAATGTCTGTTTTAGATATCAGCAATTACATATCCAATAGTAAAAATGGGAATTCTTGATATAAACAATTACTTAATTACTCACAGTTCACAATACAAGTTCTTGATAGCAAAAAATGAATGTAGACTAGTCAAAAATGAAAATATTTGAGATCTATAATGGCATTTTATAATCTATATCTTATAATCTATATTATCTATTAGGGATGCGACAATAAAATGATGCAGAATCGATTCGTGGATTGATTCTAAGATTTTCAGAATGCAGAATGCATGCGATTCTCTCTTTTAAATCAATTTCGAGGTTAGTTTTTAACAGCAGATAGCACTGCACGCTTTAGAAACAGCTGTACTCTGCTTGCTTCCAATTCCTTACATACAGTTGAACCTAAAATAATCATTCGTAAAGTTCAAAAAGGTTGAAGTGAATTACAGTGGGCTTTGTTTACATTAATCTTGCATCGTAAAAGCATTGCAATTATATGACTAGCGCCAGAGATTGTCTTACTAGGGAGATGAGAGGGTCTGTATTACTTATTATTGGAGAAAGCATAACGGCTATCTTGGATCACGTGTCCCTTAATAACCAATCACATTACAGCCTTGACATCACTGTACGTCACTTTCAGTCAGAGTTGTGCGACACTCAATCGCCGTTTATGGATACCATAGGAATGAATGAGAAGTGCCGTAAGATGAATCACACCTGTCGCAAAAAAATCTGTGACTTCTCTTATAAAACAGCATTTTTTTTCATGGTAAACTCTAAATAGTTCAATCCAAAAGTATTGTTTTGTGTAAAACATGTTGAAGATTAGTAGATATTTTCCTCTTTAAAGCTGTTTATTCAACGTAGTATTGACACCCATTAAAAAAACCCTTTCCCATGTACTGCCAGACCGGAAGTGTTAGCATTAGCGTTATGCTTTTTCAGCTAATGGTTGCAGGCTTGCCTTCTAGTGGCTTTGCTAGCGCTCTTCTTCATGAGCATTTGAGTGCGCGGTTGAAAACTAGATTAGAGCGCCATCTGCTGTCAAAAACTAACCTCAGAATCGATTCCAGAGAAAATCGCGAAGCATTCGGAAAATCTCAGAAAGGATTCATGAACTGATTCTGCACTGATTTATTGTCACATCCATATTATCTATAATTTGTATCCTCCAAGTGAAAAAATGTTAAAATGGCTTGCCATATCTCTGATCTCTAATAACATCTCTTTCCCAAAGTTTGCCGGAGAAAGCAACCATTCCACAGAGGATATAGACGGCACAGGAATCTCACCTCATACATGTTTGCAAAACTCCTTGTCACTGGTGGCAGGTATGTTGGAGCACAAGCAGCTTAGTGTTTTGATCTGCTTAGACTTGGTGAATGAGCTGGAGGATTGTAGTTGCTTATTTACCGTAACACCTAGGCTTTCTTTGGTTCTATACAGATAGAGATCTGTATGCGGCAGCTCCTCTATACGATGATGGAACCCTGCTGCAGTTTCGCAGAAAATATGGACAGCGAACCAGTGTGTGGATGTATGACCAGTGGGTCTCAGGTTGGTAGAATCACACAACTTTAGCTAAAATGACTAGAAGAAAGCATATTTAAAGACAAAAGATATTAGTTTATCTTCGAAACACAAATCATAGTGATTTTGATCAAATCAGAGAGCTTTCTGACCCCGCATAGACAGCGACACAACTGACACAGAAGAGAAGTGACGTGTCAGTTCCATTGCTGTCTATGCAGGGTCAGAAAGCTCTTGGATTTCATCCAAAATATCTAATTTGTTTACAAACATTCTTCAAAAT
Source organism: Labeo catla (assembly GCA_012976165.1). Classification (NCBI taxonomy): domain Eukaryota; kingdom Metazoa; phylum Chordata; class Actinopteri; order Cypriniformes; family Cyprinidae; genus Labeo; species Labeo catla. The sequence continues at coordinate 1,548,481 of VONZ01000102.1, forward strand.
ATCTTCTTTTGTGGTCAGCTGAAAAAAAAAATGAATAGAGGTTTGAAACCAGTTGAAAGTAAGTAAATGATGACCAATGTTAATTTTTAGCGAACTGTCCCTTTAAGTAGACTGGTAAATCTTACTTTGCCTAATCAACATTTTACCATTGATGCTTTAATTACTAAACTCACTTGAGTGTGCACTTTAATGAAAACAAAGTATGTTTGTGGACAGAGTGGGCTGAGCCAGCGAAAGGTCCTCATTTACTGACTTGCCTTCACACCAGCCAGCATTTTTTCTCTTCCATGTTGCAACTCTCAAAATACAGCCAGTCACTGTTTCTCTCATACATTAGGCTTCTCACTTGAAAATTAGTGAAAATTTGGAATGAGTCATTAAGAAATAATTAATGAGTCATTCATACTTCCCAACAGAACCCACTTTTATTTCTAGCTTCCTGGCCCAGCGCAACAACGACCCCTTGAATGAGAAAATATACGTCTTATTTCGTGAGAAAAACTCAGACACGAGTCCAGAAGCAGATCCGTGGATATCCAGAGTGGCCAGAGTGTGTAAGGTATGTTTCTCAATTACGTAAGAAAGATGTAACGGTTCTTTGTGAGGCTTCCTACACATAACCATCAAGTCTGAGACTTCCATTGTTAGGAAAAGTGACCTTCAGCATCAAATTTATCAACCTACACGTTTCAAAGATGATGAATGTATTTATCTTACAAAGCAATGTGACTCACGGATTATTTAGCATGAATTATTCAGGAGATGGAAATTCGAGGACTTTGAGGAGCTCATGTAGAGGTTTAAATTTAGCACTTTCAAGCCTTTCTGGGAACTAACTTGATAAAAAGTTATCACACTTCTGCTGCCGTTTTTAGCTAGAACAACATCTACAGCAGAAAAGAGTGTAGGCCAGAGACCAAATTCTAGAAACAATGTGTGAGACACAAGAAATGTTTCAAGGCTTGAGGATAAAAACATCAGCTTTCTGACGGAACATTGTTAAACAGCTGTGAAAACATCAATCTCACGTAGGTCGATGAAGGTGGTCCCAAGCAGTTACTTCAGAACATCTGGACCTCCTTTTTGAAGGCACGACTAGTGTGCGGGATTCCTAGTGAATCACTGTACTTCAACCGCCTGCAGGACGTTTTCATTCAGCATGCTGATGACTGGAGGAATTCACGAGTATATGCGCTCTTCTCCAGCAGCTGGTAAACACTGCATTGTCATCTCACATTTACAGTTTTTTTCAAAAATGCTTACAGTTTTTAAAACTATGGCTCCATTTCTCAAACGTCAAAACCACAAACACACACAAGATGCAAAACGTCACAAACATCTTGCAAAAGCAAACCCTTCTGTCAGCCCTGGTGAAAAAACCAGCATATGCTGGTAGGCATGTTTTGATGCTGGGATGCTGGTTAGGTATGTTTTGGTGCTGGTTTAAGCTGGTCCTTGACCAGCAACATGACCAGCATAAACCAGCAAAGGACCACCAAAAAACAGCAAAGGACCACCTTAAACCAGCATCAAAACATACCTAACCAGCATCCCAGCATCAGAACACACCTACCAGCATATGCTGTTTTTTTTCACCAGGGAGAACTATTTTAACTCTTATATAAATGGTATTTTTGTGTAGTAGCTCTTCACACCAACATCAAATAATTGTGTACTTTGTGACATACACACCAAAGTACACAAAGATATGAAAGATGTAAAACACTAGCACATACAGTGCCTTGCAAAAGTATTCATACCCCTTCATTTTTTTTTCACGTTTTATGTTAAACTGCTTTAAATTTTATTTTATTTTTTTCACATCAGTCTACACTCCATACACTGTAATGACAAAGTACAAAACAGGTTTGTAACTGCTTTGCAAATTTATTAGAATTAAAACACTGAAATGATTCCATTGCATAAGTATTCATACCCTTTTTAGGGACACCTGAAATTTAGCTCAGGAGCATTCATATTGCTTGTAGATGTTACTACACTTGGAGTTGTAGTTAACTTGTGGCAAATTCATTTGAATGAGTATGTTTGGAAAGGCACACAGCTCTCAATAAAAGGTCTAACAGATAAAAATGTATATCAGCAAAAACCAAGCCCTGAGTTCAAAACAGCTACCTGTATAGCTCAGAGACAGGATTGCATCAAGCCACACATCTGGGGAAGAGTTGATAAAATATTCTGCTGCAATGAAGGTTCACAGAAGCATGTAGCCTCCATTATCTGTAATGGAAGAACATTACCAGGACTCTTCGTAGAGCTGGCTTCCTGGCCAAACTGAGCAATTAATGGAGAAGGGCTTCAGTTAGATTGGTAACCAAGAAGCTGATGGTCACTCTAGTTGAGCTCCATGATCATATGTGGAGATAAAAGAAACTTACAGAAGGACAAACATCACTGAAATAAAAACAAGAGGCTGCAAACTTGAAAAAAAAATGAGAGGGTATCACTTTCGCAGGGCACTATATATATATACATACAAGGTATTGTTTTCCTTTTAGGACAACTTTGATGAAAAGTATAGATCCACTTCAAATGTTGACTACTATATATATATATATATGTGTGTGTGTGTGTGTGTGTGTGTGTGTATCAGGGTTGCCAACTTTTGCATTCAACTTGAAGTGAGAATTCCCACAGCGGATTGGGGTTTTATATATACCAGCCTTAAGTAGCACTATTTGTAGCAATTGCCATACATCGTAAGAGAAAAAATTATTGATTTTTCTTTTTTTGCCAAAAATCATTAGGATGTTAAGTAAAGATCATGTTTCTTGAAGATATTTAGTAAATTTCCTACTGTAAATATATCAAAACGTAATTTTTGATTAGTAATATGCAACTTTTAAGGTGATTTTCTCAATATTTTGATTTTTTTGCACACTCAGATTTCAGATTTTCAGATAGTTGTATATCAGCCAAATGTTGTCCTATCCTAACAAACAGTGTTGCCAGATTTGGCAGGTTGCCGCCCAATTGGGCATCTTTTGATCGGCTTTGACCAGAGAATAACACATTGTTCGAGTTGACAAAATTTGGGCTGCTTTAAAAAAAAATGAAAAGCCGCCCAATCAGCTGCTTTTTTCTTCGCTTTTATCTTTAGTCATGTTATTTTTATATGCTCAAGCTTAAAGTATAACAGTAAAATAATGTGTAGTGCAGTCATCATCATCATTTAAAAGAGACTTGTCAGTCAATTTACCATATTTTATGTTGGTGAGATGTGATGACTCGTGAGTGACTGGGTTTTGGCGTTATAAAGGGCAAGATTTTGAATGTGCAGCTATATATTCATTCATTTTATTTAAGTGATTGCGATGGCAAAGTGGCCTAAATATATGTTACACTATAAAGAGTCTAAGAGGGACTCAAATCTCACAATGTGGATTACATCTAGTGAGAGATGAATAGAAGATTTCTAAATATATTTGTAACTGAAATAAGAGAACAGTTGAATGATTCAATAAAAATCAAAGCTGAATATGGGGACTATATGATGCTGTCCTGCATCAGAACAGTCTTTTAAACAGTCCAGACTACTCTGATATACTTGGCATTGACAGCTGCTGGACTTGAACAGTCTTGACTGTGCAAAGTTCTGCATTATGTTCTAAAATGTGTACTTTGCATTACCTACCCCTTACAGAAAACATGTTTGTATTGTTACATTTTCAGATAAACATCATTTACTATTTTAATCTTTTTTTTTTTTTTTTACATTGTGGGGACCGCAGGCCGGTCCCCACCATGTCAAAAATTTCAGGTTTTACTATCCTTGTGGGGACATTTGGTCCCCACAATGTAGCAAGAAAAAGTACACACACACAAACACATACAATCTATCTATCTATCTATCTATCTATGTACTTATTCATGCTAACAACATGCTAATCATGCTGAAAACATGGTAAATCATGGTTATCAACATGTTAGCAATGTGTTAACAAAATGGCAATCATGCTAAATCATGCTAGCAACATGCTAATCATGTCAACAATGTGATAGAACATGCTAGATACATGTTAAATCATGTTAAAACATGCTAGCAGAAGGCTAAATCATATTAAACATGCTAACAATGTTAAATCATGCTAGCAACATGTTAAATGATGTTAAAACATGCAGTGTGTTAGATCATGCTAAAACAAACATGTTAGCGTAGCAACATGCTAATTGTGCTAAAAACAGGCTAGCAACATGTTAGTAATGTGTTAGCAGCATGGTAATCATGCTAGTAATGTGTTATATCACAATAAAACATGTTAGCAGTGTGCTAAATCATGTTAAAACACCTGCGCTAAATCATGCTAACAACATGTTAAAGCATATTTGCAATGTGGTAAATCATGCTAGCAAAACTAACGTTAACAGTTAAAATACTGACAATATGAATTACCATTTGTATAACCATAGTTTTACTACAAATACTATAGGTAAACTATGGTTATTGTAGCAAGACCATGGTTAATTTGTGCTTACTATTGTTTAACTATAGTAACTATTAGGGATGTGAGGAGATCTAATGTGTCTTGCGAGATCTCGTGACGATATCAACGCAAAACATTTTGCAGTGTTTACATTAGAGCTGCACGATAATCCTTAAAATATGGAGATCTCGATTCAAACACACACACGATCTGATTCCTGAATAACAACGATTTACAGTAGCTATGTCTATCACATCGCGAGTGTCAGTGGATCGTGAGAAACACGTTTTGTTGCTACCAGTGTTGGGCAAGTTACTTCCAAAATGTAATACATTACATATTACTAGTTACTGTCTTTTAAAAATAATTAGTTACATTACAATATTACTGTCTCTGAATTGTAATGCGTTACACTACTTTTGAGTTACTTTCACCAAAATATCCACAGAAGTATGACTAGGCATTATAAAATATCAAAATGTAGTTTATTGCTGCTTATTATACACCCAGTGGAGGGTAATGAGGTAGGTCTATATAGCATAAAATTATAAAATCATATTTAGATAGGCTACCGGTATGTAGGTCTACATTAACCTTACTTAAACACAGATAAGCACAAAGTTATTACATTTATAAATAATGCCGGTAAATAAAGCGAAAGGTTATAATGTACAAACAATAAACACAAAACTTAGCCTATAGACTATTTTGAATGGTTTTCGGAAAAAACACAAGAAATAAATATATAAGTTGCTAAACAAGCCAAACGAATTAGGCTCATTTAAAGCGAAACTGAAAGCAAACGCGTTGTTTTCACTGAGCCTACCTCTCTCGTTCGGCACAAATCCAATTACATGTGTCCATATTCGCAATGTATTTGAATGCTGAACTATTATTATTACTTATTTTTTCACATGACTGTATGTCAATCAGTATTTTCCTTTGGTTTTGTTAATATGTTAATTAGGCTGTTTAAGTTAAGTTAAATTTAATTTTGAGTTAAAATATGTTGTTGTAACTTGCGTTGCTGAGATTGTAAGAAGTAATTTTATTGCCCAAATTTGATTAGTAATGCATTATATCACTGCGTTACAGCAAAAAGTAATATACTACTGTAATATTATTACTTTTGTAATGCGTTACTCCCAACACTGTTGTCTACAGTAGCGATCAAAGCGAAAGTATCTTAACAATTGTATGTATTGTAACGCGTCTAATATTCCGCCAAGAGGTGGCGACAACTGCGCGTTTTAAAAAAAAGTATGTAATTGAATCATTCACTCAGGAGATTTCAATATTCAAACAAGTCTCAATGAAGTGAGACACTGTCTCCATTGAATGTTTTTAATTAATATATGTTTTTAAAAGACTTAGGCAATGAACAGTTTGTCAGAACCACTAGTAAATTACATTTGTTTAGTTTTCTAAATCTTTTTTCTCCAGAATCGTGAGAGAATCATAGTCTCCAATTTATTAAAAACAACTGGGATTCTCAATTTATCCAGAATCATGAAGATCTTGTTTAAATGTTGTTTATTACTGCATGTAATTCATTAAAATAAAGTGCAAAACGCACCTACTTTTTTTTTGCATTTTTTCTTTTTCAGTTGAATAAAAGACTATTTTCCCTATATATTTCGTCATTGAGGATTTCGTAAGAAAATCGCGTCTCGTCTCGTTCTCGTGAACCCAGTCTCGTCTCGTGGGATAAGTGTCTCATCACACCCCTAGTAACCGTGTTTTTTTGGTTTTATTTGTAGTAAAACCATGGTTAATTTTCATAATGGTTGGTTTTTTATGTTTTTATGTTCAAATGGTTTTTTTTTTATGTTGTTGTAGGAACTCTACTGCTGTGTGTATTTACTCGTTGGCAGACCTTGATGTTGTTTTTGAACATTCCTCCTTCAAAGGTTATTCTGGGGACATCCCCACCCCAAGACCAGGAATGGTGAGTAACAACATACACGCCCAGAATAATCAAAATACACATCTTGTTTCATCAAAAATTGAGTTTGGTTTGGTAGAAAAAAACAAAGTTCTGTTTGTTTGGCCTCTTTTGGTTTTATGCTACACTCTATTACAACACTCACTGTTGACCACTGTGTTAAAATAATGTGTGCGGGTTTCCTAGTATTCACAAGCACCACAAACAGACTTCATGGGCATGACTGCCGTATTCCATGTATTGTTTCCAGATTTGTCAGGAATTTGAAGTGTTGAGTAGCTACAGTGGTATTGTGGTACCATTTTTGAAAATAACTATGTTTCCAGAGTCAATTCTGGAAATAATTATTGTTTTTAATATAATTAAAACTTACAAAAAATAGTACTGAGTAGCATCTGAGTCAGGTGAAGCATGTTCAATTCAAAATTAGATTAAATACACATTTTCCCCAACTTTATTTTTGTATTTTGTTTACGCCCAACAACTTCCTCAATCATCTTACACTTGACCGAAAGGTGAATTGTTAATGCCTATTGTTTGTGAACCAAGGTTATTGTTTCCTCACAATAGCTATTTTAAATTTTAAATAGCTATCATATATTTGAGGAAATGAGCAGTTATTTTTGCCACAGCCTTGACAACAATGGGATGGCTTTAATCTGAGACCTCAAAAATGCTTTCCGAAATTATATTATAGCAGATATAACTCTCTTTTCCAGTGTGTCAAACAAAGCAGTTCCATTCCAGTTTCTACCCTTCAAATCATTAAAGACCATCCAGAAATGAGGGACTGGATTCACCCCATTCAAAAAGACACACCTTTTTTCACAAGTAACAAGAACTTCACCAAAATTGCTGTTGACAGAGTCCAAGCTTCGGATGATACTATACACAATGTGCTTCTGCTTGCAACAGGTACACTTCCATGTGCTTTATTAATTTAAGATGTCTGTATATTGTTTTTTGCTTTATGATTTTCTTTTATACCAGAAACAATAACAATGCTCTTTATGAAAATAAACCCCTCCCTTGTTACCGGCTTTTGTTCTGATTTTTTTTTTTTACCAGTGGTGGACGAAGTACACAAGTCAAGTACTTGAGTAAAAGTACAGATGCGTATAATAAAATATTACTCCAGTAAAAGTAAAAGTGCTCCTCTTTCAATTTTACTCGAGTTGAAAGTACAGAAGTACCCGATTTTTTTTTATGTACTTAAGTAAAAAAGTACTGATAAATTTATTTAGCAATTTTATATAGGCTACTTAATTGAATTTTATATTAGCACATTTTTTTTTTTATAATCCTACTGCTCAAAATACTTGGGATTTTCCCAAAATAACTACTATATGGAGTAAAAATACATTTTTGTTGTTGATATGGACTGAAGTTAGCAAGAACATTTTAAGGAAAATATATTTAGATTTTCATAATGATTCTTTCTTTTTCCCTCGGATGTAATCTATCTGGTTGAATAAAAATATTTGGACTTTATATCTAAAAATTACCTCAACTTAGCACCAGCAAGCTTGTTAGCTAGACAGTTCGCATCAATATTTACTTATTTTCAGTATGGTTAGGAATAAACATTCATCTGTCTACTCTAGTAACAATATCCAAACAATATAAAAACTGCTGCTAAACAATATAAAAACAGACGTCACGTAGTGCATAGCATTTTAATAAAATTGCTACTGTTACAGCAGCGGGGAATATGAACGTGCATGTGTTATTTTATTTAATCTGTTATTTAAAATGTTCGTTTTTGACCCAAAACAGAGACAAGTGATGTTGATGTCTCTTAATTCAAGCATTTCAGTGGAATTTACAAACAACGGACAGCTTTGACCTAAATATTATTTTTAGTTACAATAATTAATCCTAAAATTCGACATTAGTAACTTACTTTTCTTACTTGTGAATTCAGTTGACTGGAGACTCGCTCTAAACGGATCATTTGAATCAATGAGTTGTTGACTCGAGAACAGCTGCAATCGGATCATTCCAATTCGTGAATGAATCGTTTGGTGCGATTGGCGAATCAATTTATCAGGTTCATTGAAAAGAATCAGTTTGTTCATGAATCAGACACCGCTTCTGCGTCTCAAAGCACGTGATATATTATAAGGAGTAACGATATGTTTTATGAAATGTAGTGAAGTAAAAAGTACGATCTTACGCTTTGGAATGTAGTGAAGTAAAAGTGAAAGTTACTCAACATAAAACTAAAGTAAAGTACAGATACTTGAAAAATGTACTTAAGTACAGTAACGAAGTACAACTACTTTGTTACTGCCCACCACTGATTTTTACTGAAGCCTTAGTCAAGGTTTTACACGCACCTAGTATTCTACTGCAAATGCTCTTGTTAGTTCTTTCAGACCGCAGACTGTCTTACTCAGCCATTTGGTGTCTTGTTTCTTCTTAGACGATGGAGCGATCCTCAAGATCCTGGAAGATGGCTCCAAAGCCTTCATCATCTCTGAAACGCATCTACATAATGGTTCAGCACCCGTACATTCAATGAAACTCGACTCTGAGAAGGTAATCAAGCAGCCTTGTGAATCATTAAACACTTTGACTCTTCCATTATGACTCTTCAAAAGTGTCTGCAGTTTGTTGCATGTTCACCCACTGTTGATTTTTTTCTGCAGAGGAAATTATTTGTAGGATATCCTGGGCAGATTTCCGTGTTAGACCTGCAGAGATGTCAAAACTACAATGCTTCGTGTGAAGAATGTGTCCTTTCCCGTGATCCATACTGCGCTTGGACCGAACAAGGCTGCACATCACAAACTAGGTAGAGTTTTATATGTTGTTATTCAGGAATATTATATTATTTTTACACCCTAGCATTGTTTTTAGTATTTTTCTGTTTGGACTGTGTTTCAGAGGAGGAATACAAAACATTGCTGATGGACTCACTGAAGTATGTCACCAAAAAACAGGTATAAGATCTCCTAATTGCTTGCGTATCATCAGACACAAAACTGTCTTCCTAACTCGTGTATATTTAACAAATGTCTTTTAAGATGGAAGATTCAGAAGAGAAGTACAAGAAGTGCAGACAGTTCCATTAAGGATTCAACTCTCTGTTCCCACTGGTGTCCCCTTCTATCTCTCTTGTCCTGTCGATTCCCATCATGCCAATTACAAATGGGAACATAACCAAAAGAGCATCCCATGCCAGAAGACCCAATCAGAATGTCTCCTGCTCATCCCAGCCATGACGGATGACATGTATGGCAGTTACAAATGTACATCGCATGAACTTGATTACGCCAGAACTGTGAAGGAATACAATCTCTTTTATAACCACTTCAGATCTGCTTCTAATGATGCTTTTAAGCTCAGAGCACAGGGCTGGTTAATAGGCACATTTGTCAGTAGTGCCTTCTATCTGCGTGCACTTTAAGGTCAAGGCAGTTATTTAAATGTCAGTGCTTCCGTCCTCAAGCTTTTCTGATGACCTGTAAGCTGATTAAAACCATCAGTCACACGTTGCCAGGTGCCAGTCGCTGGTCTTATCAGGTGAAGTTTATAGGGAAGTAAACACTAAATTAAAAGCAAGAAAGCGTCCATCCTAGCAGGTAGCTTGCCATTACATGCTTCCCAGCTGTTGAATGGCTGTGGAGTATATACAGTGCGGTCCAAAGTCTGAGACTGAAGTGGAGATTTGAAAAACTGGAAATCCTGTCCGACAGTTTTAGAGTTGTTATAACAAACAAAACCTCATGAAGTAAAATGAAGAAAATATTTCAGAGGCTGCAGTGTTTTTAGGTCACAAGATACCTTTTAAAACATTCCCCAATATTTTTACCTAATATAATAGGCCAGTGGATGGCAAGAAGTGACTATTTTCATGAGTGAGTCGTTGAATTAGTCATTCAGCCAATTTGTTAAAAAAAATGCTAATTCTTTCAGGAACAGAATAATGACTCTTTGTTAGTGAGTCACTGAATTATTCACTCACCTGATTCATTCAAAAACGCTGATTAAAAATAGTCATAAATGTTTGAGTTCAATTAGTCATTCAGCCAATTTGTTAAAAAAGGCTAATTCTTTCAGAAACAGAACAATGGCTGTCTTTGTATGTAAATCATTGAATTATTCACTCAACTGATTCATTCAAAAACGCTAATTCAAAATAGTCAGAAATGTTCGAGTTGAACTATTTTCATTTGTAAAGCAAAAACGCATACTTGTTTTTCAGGCTGTTGTATGAAAGCATTTTCACACTCGCAGACATGCTATTCTTCCAAACATCAGAAGAACTGTGAATTAACAACAGCTCTGTTGCTCACTTTTAGATCTCACTGTATGAAATGAAAGCACTTTAAATTTGTTTCAGCATTATCTTTAAAGACTGTAGCTTGTCTGTACAGTCACTTACAGTATGTGACGTAATCAGGGGCACACCAGACAAACTATTTTAGATCTATAAATGGGCACAACGGTCTTGTTCTCACCGAATTTCCCAATTGTAGTGTGTTTGTTTACTGGAAAACTTCCTTCCAACTTCCTTCCATTAGGGTAGCCAAATTTGTGAGCTTTTTTTTTTTTTTTAATGATTATGCCTGGCACTCGTGTTTGCACTTTCTTTTCATTTGTCATTCATATTGTTTCAAGCACTTGTCCTTCAAAATGTATATCGCTAATGGTTCATGAGTTTGGTTATGTGAAGAGAAACAGAAATGTTGGGTGTTATCGTATCCATACACTTGTTCAGGAAGCCTGTGAAATTGTGCGTAATAAGGGAGTTTCTGGAATTTTGGGTGTGGTTGGCAAACGCAAGGTCTCTATTGGACTTAAGTGCTTTTGGCCTGTGTGTAAAAATGGATTGTGTTCTTTAAAAACAAAGTTAAATGAGTTGAAGCATTTTCAAGATATGCAACTCCAAAATAAATATACAGTGGATCATTTCTAGTTCTCAAACTATGTAGCAACTATATGTTCTGAAAGAATTCTCTTAATTTAGAATTATATATTATAAGTACATAATATTATAGAATTAAATATTATAAGTATTTAGGAAACAAGATTATGCACCTTATGTTTTTAATTCATTACAACTATAAAGTAGGTAATAAAGTAAGTTTGAATGATGTGCTTGTAGAGAACGAAAAAGGGGTGCCTTAGGTTGTAGACTTATGAAAATGAAAGAAATTTTACATATGTATGTTCACTCAAATGTGTTACTGCAGCAATGTAGTTTTATGTAAAACCACATATTTGTCTTGCAGATATTTAATATTGGCTTTATTGTTTCCTATGTCATTGGTCTCATTCATTTTTTATGTAATGACGTAACATATTAATTATTAAGAGCTGGAATTAACAACATGACAAAAGAGCCACAGCCGTGAACCGGCTGTTATGATTCCAGTGTATTTCACGTCAATATTTTGAATTCAATTCTTTGTCGTGTTATACAACAGCCGCTTTGTGATTAATATTTTTGTGCACTCTGAATCATTTTTACCTACAGCTAAATACCTCCCAGTGTACACCTTATATATATGTACTGCTGTGTTATGTTGTACTTTCTATTTATTTTTATGTATTTCCCTAATCAAAAACTAATACAGCTATATTTTTCTATCACTTGAAATCTCTGTTATTCTTACGCACATTCTTAACACATCTAAGCACATTTGGAAAACTCCGCAGGATTTACTGTATTCAGTATTTCTGTAAATAAACACAGATAACAACACAAACAGTGATAGATTCGCTAAAAGCCCCTACACTTCTGGATTTTATTAATACCTCCATCAGTAAATGTTCTGACAACAGTTCTGGGAATAGAAAGGCATAGGGAGTTTGTTGTTTTAAATTCCAGAAAGGGGAATACTTAATAATGTCAAGCCGATCGCAGTCCTTCGGGTTTATAAACTTCTGGTCTCTAGCTGATTTTGGAACACCCTTTACATTTGAAGCAAGACCGAGCCGTTCCTTTGAAGTCTGGCAGGCCTGATCCTGTTGTCCATTAGCCACAAATGTGAATAGGTAAACTAAGGTTTTTGTGTCAAATCACAGAAATATCTGTTATTAACCACCCAGCCAAATATGAATAATAAAAAAGGGCAGTAAATAAAATAAGTTATCAAAATCTTAAAAAAATAACACTGGGGGTGTGTCCGCTGTTGGTGCTGAAGCCACACCCATATGCAGGAAATCTGCCTCGACTGGCAAATGCAAATAAATTTAAAATATAGCTGCAACAGCGATTACTGGACTTCAAGCACTTTAAGGCATTTAAGCAAATGTAGAAAAAGATATATTGTTTAGCAAGTGTCATGCCTGGTTTGGGGGCTTGTGTCATGTTCATGTTTTCTTGTCCTTTATTTTTTTTAAATTTAGTCATGGTCCTTGTTTAGTCATGTGTGTGAACAATAGTAAATAGTAATCACTGCAAATAGCAAACATATCAAAGTGTTATAACAAAATTATAACTTTACAATAATATGTTAGACAAATAAAATAATAAATTTGAAGATGTATTTATAACTGTAGCAAATATATAGTTGCATGCAAAAATAGGGCCCTATTTTTTTCCCCAAATTTCGTTTTCTTTCTTTTTTGTTTTTTTTTTTTGTTTTTCTGTTTTCATTTTTCTGGACTTCTTTTAAATGGTTAAATTTAATTTCATTAATCAAAATGTAATTAATCATGTTTAATTAATTAAAACCATGAATCTTAGGCAATTTACCATCAATTTATCAAAAGTTAAGAAAAATGACATGTTTAGGACCCCATGAAATGTTTTATTTTTTCTCACCTTACGTTTTATTGTTACCAAATATGTTTTAGTATGTCTGTTTTTTGAATGCATAAAAACAACTTTTATTTATTTTTACAATAGCCTTATGGGATTATGTGTTGTGTATTTTTCTGGTTATCAAATGAAGGTATAAAATATTAATTAAATTGATCTTCTAATGAAAATGATATTTTATTTTTGGCAAATAAAGGGGATTTACGATTCAAATTTAAAACATGGAAGAAATATTGTGTGAGGAATTTGTATAATTTTTTATTAATTAATAGTAGTAGTCGTAGTAGTAGTAGGCACGTACATTATACTGAATGGTTAATAAAGTTAAACCGAACTTTTACTTTGACGGGTTGCCGTGAATACCTTTAAATTTCTGTGTGTATATTTGACGCTTGTTTTACTCAAATGAAACAGTGAAATTCTCATGAAGAGACTCTTAGAGCAGTTCTGGAGAAGTTGTTAATGTATTTATGTCCTCATTTAGTGCTGAAATCACTGAGAGCGTCACACGCGCATCAAGAAACCGCGCGTCCGCCCCGTTCATTCATAAAAAGACACCAGAACATGCAGGATTCATATTTAAATAGTCTTTTGCAGCATGATAGTTACAGATACTAGTCCATATCGCGACTTGATTTAAGTGTAATAACCAACTTTTGATTACTTCATTCAAACTTTGACAAATTCCGTGGAAATCATAGGGCCATACAAAAAAAAAAAAAAACATTTGGGGCTGGAGTAAAAACATTAGGAGCTCCAACAATATGCATTAATATTACTTACTAACTGAGGAGCAATTTATATAAAACTTAACATGAAAATACTAATCGTTTTCAGCGACCCGTCTGATTCGACCAATGGCGTGCATTGTGGGCGTGGCTATGGATGCATCCGTAAAGATGTTTTGTCGGTTGCGCTAGTGATGGGAAGTTCGGATCATTTTACCGACTCGGTCCTTTGAGTCTCGTTCAGCAAAATGAACGAATCTTTTTTCGAGTCATTTCGTTCATTTTGTTCATTTTAGCAAAATATAATTAAAATGTTACGTTTTATTTCCCTAACACATCTACTGCTTACACAAACGTTGATCACACTACAAACAAAACAAAACTATAATGCTATAAGAAACAGAAAATATTAATTCATTGTTTACCTGTGTCTTTAGTCTATGATTCGCTCACCTCGCCTCTTATCTGACAAGTTTTCGGGTTTGAGTCGTTCGTTCATCACCTGACAGCCCAATTAGTTTAACCAACGCAGCCTGAGCCGGAAAGAGAATTGATTAGTTCATCTCTCGAGTCCTCGGGTTTGAGTCGTTCGTTCATCACGTGACAGCCCTGTAACGTTAACCTATGCAGTCTGAGCCGGAAAGAGAATTGATTAGTTCATCTCTCGAGTCCTCGGGTTTGAGTCGTTCGTTCATCACGTGACATCCCCGTAATGTTAACCTATGCAGTCTGAGCCGGAAAGAGAATTGATTAGTTCATCTCTCGAGTCCTCGGGTTTGAGTCGTTCGTTCATCACGTGACAGCCCCGAAATGTTAACCTATGCAGCCTGAGCCGGAAAGAGAATTGATTAGTTCATCTCTCGAGTCCTCGGGTTTGAGTCGTTCGTTCATCACGTGACAGCCCCATAAGATGAACGAACGACTCTAAAACAGTTGAACTAATTCCAGTACAGGACCTAATAGGATGTTGCGCATGCGCGACTGAACGAATCACTCCCCGAGACGACTCGTTCGTCCCGAGTCACATTAAAGATTCGTTCAAAATGAACGAATCGTTCAAGAACGACCCATCACTATTGCGCTAGTCGCGCACAAATTACTTACTTCAAAAGGTGACCTATTACTTGTTATTAAGACAGTTATTATATTATGTGATAAATGATACGTTATAATTGTACTTTTTAAGTTTAGACATAAGTCGTTGAAAAGACGACACTATCAAATCTTTACATTTGGCATGACTTATTGTGCCTTGTGTTTACAGGCTGCCTTGAGTTTCCAAAGAAAACATTAAAAATCCCACAAAATACTTGTGGTTGTTTTTAAACCACAAACATGGTACTTAAACGTCACATGTGTTGACTTTTATTGTCAGTGGTCGAACCTGAACACATGAAGACTATAAAACATCATACAATAACGTTTTCCCCAGACAAAATGCGGCACTTTGGAAAATATATTATTGTTTGTGGCTGTGACTCGTTTTTATGTGACTTGAAAAGGTGGATTCATATGACACTGTTATTTAGAATGTCTAGACAAGGGTGTAACTGTACTATTTTATTGGTGTCTGTTGTATTGTGTAGTTAAATTTAAACATTTTGTTCCAGATATTACTCATACCACAGAGCTTTGGTATTATACATCTCTTTGGAAGCTATGTTCAAAACCTGAATGTTTTAGTTTTTACAGACAGAGTTATAAATGGTCATGTATATGGAAAACATTAAAATTAACCAGTTTTGTGTGACTGGGAAATCATCACAAGCTGCTTAAGGGAACTGATTCATAGTAAACCAAAAAGCAATACAGAGTGGCTAAAAACAGCTGAATTCCGTTTAACCCTAACAGGAGGTGACACGTTTCTCTCGCTCAACGTTTACCGTCAATCCATCTGCAATTAGCTAATTGGCTTGAGCTTCTTTGGTGTGTAGGCCTAATCTTTAAAGGTTAATACCTTCCATCATCTGAAAGTAGTGCATAAGCTTTACAGCTGATATCTTCATATGTCCATTGCACTTATGTACACTTTTACAGTATAGTACATATTGATTCACTTCACTTTGTTGGTTTGCCCATGAATATTTTCAGCAAGGAAATCGGATCATAGAGCAATATGTGTGTGCGCTACATGGACAATCAATCAGTACATCTCTTCCTGAAAGCCTGTTATATTTAGCTTTGTTCAGGAAAGATTGAAATCGAATTGGAGTATCATGTTGCATCAGTGGACTGGATTCAATTACACGACACAGTGCCACTTCAGTCTTGAATCACAGCCTTTTTGTGCCAAGCTGTATTGTGATTACTGTGCAACAATGTTTATTTTTTTAGATGTTTATTATAATTAGGGGTTTAAGCATGAAGTGCCAATAGGGGGTGCTACAGTGATGGTAAATGTGAAAACACTTTTTAACTCCACTTTTCGCCCAATTGGAACCAAACCAGTGCAGAAAAGTTCTCTGGAGTCTGATTAGCAGAAGTTAACAAAACCATTTGAAATTCAATTGTCGGTCTGAACAGGACGAAAAATGTTCAAAGTGGTTCAAAGTGCTTTGGTCACTTGTACCAAAACAGCTATAACTCTTGAGTGGAATAACATATATTTGGAACACATGTATGAGCTCAGTGTTTAGTCAGCTTACAAAAATGGGGGGGTTTGGCTACTTGTTGGTACTATAACAGGAAAAAAAACAGGAAAATGTCTGTAACTACACACCCATTAGCCAATATCTATGAGGGCATTGGCATATCTCAAAAAACATGACCACCATCAGCCAATCAAATTTAAGCATCTGTTAGATGAGGTCAACGGAGGCTGATCGGAACGCAACTCGATGGACCTGTTTGACTCATGGCACAAGAGGTCTGAGAAATCTGAAAGAAATGGGCCAACAGGTGACGTTGTTGTGTTTTACGCCTCACACAATGTTTCACGCATACACATAGATTTCCTCTATGTGTCTTAGATTTCCTCAATCTGAAAAACTTTGTCCTAGACCGTTTGTCTGGTTTTCAGCAAAACTGATCCTTACCAAAACTTATCAAATGCTTCTTAATAGACGGACCCTGTTAGCGCTTTATCATGTTTTTGCGTTTTTTTTTTTTTGTAATTTTTCGCAAAACATACTTTTGCGAGTCCTAGGTTTTTCACGCAATCAGAACCAAAAAAGTGCAGAAAAGTTCTCTGAAATCTGATTCGCAAAAGCTGTCAAAACCAAGTTGAAGTTCCATTGTCGGACGCAAGAGCAGGACGCAAAAATGTTCAAAGTGGGTTGGGCCCGCTTTTAACGTCTGTAACTCCTGAAAGGAATGACATAATTTAATCAAAGTTGGAACGCATATGAATGAGCATAGTCTTTAGTAAATTACAACAAATTGGGGAGTTTGGCCACTTGGTGGCTTTTTAACAAGAAAAAAAAACATGAAAATGGCTTGTAACTACACACCCATTAGTCTGACTGACTTGAAATTTGGCATGCCGTGTCTTTGTCCAATGTGCCACCAATATCTGTGAGAGCACTGACGTATGTTAAAAAACATGGCCACCATCAGCCAATCAATTTTAAGCACCTGTTAAATGAGGTTAACAGAGGTCGATCGGAATGGAACTCGATGGGCCTGTTTGACTCATGGCACAAGAGGTCTGAGAAATCGTTATAGAAATACATAACACAATGTTTCACACATACACATAGTATTCATATCATATCATAGATTTCCTCATTCTGAGCAACTTTGCCTCTAGAACCACTGCTGTCAATCAAACCGTTCGCTAAATAATTGACAATGTAAAAAATCAAACTTTTTAAACTCGTCCTAGAAGGTTTGTCAGGTTTTCAGCAAAATTGATCCTTACCAAAACGTATCAAATGCTTTTTAATAGACTCAACCATTTTCGAATAACTCACAAATGAATTTGACGAAGAGCTCGCCAAAGTGGACATGAGGCTATTTCTCCTCAGCGCCTTTCTTATCATGTTCAGATCAAACTTGGAGTTTGTTATGGCAACTATGTCTGAGCTTACCTGCACAGTTTCAGCACAGTGCCACCTAGTGGTCAGGAGATATGAAAATGCCAAAATAAATATAAGGCTGTTTCTTTGCAATTCTTATATAATTGGAACCCTTGGCTCAAGACAAACAAAATTACATTTCTGTCATGAAATTTGCACCATTTAGAATTTTCCGCAAAGCGCACTTTTGTGAGTCCTAGGTTTTTCGCCCAGTCAGAAACAAAAAAGTGCAGAAAAGTTGTACTAAAATGGCTATAACTCTTAAATGGAATGAGCTATTTTCATTAAACTCTGAACAAATGAGCTCAATCTTTAGTCAAATTACAAAAATTGGGGAGTTTGACCACTTAGTGATGCTTTAACAGTGAAAAAAAATCATAAAAATGTCTGTAACTATGCACCCATTAGTCTGACTGGCTTGAAATTTAGCATGCGGTGTTTTTGTCCAATGTGCAACCAAAATCTATGAGGGCATTGGCATCTCTCAAAAAACATCAATTTTAAGCACCTGTTAGATGAGGTTAACTGAGGCCGATTGGATTGAAACCCGAGAAATTTGAAGGAAATGGGCCACTAGGTGGCGTTATTGTGTTTTACGCCTCATATATCAGACAGTGTTTCACATAACACACAGTATTCATATCATATGTTAGATTTTCTCATTCTGAACAACTTTGCATCTAGAACCACTGCTGTCAATCAAACCGTTTGTTAAATATTTGACATAATCTAAAAACATATACTTTTTTTTTAACTCGTCCAAGACAGTTTTCGGCAAAATTGATCCTTACCAAAACTTAGCAATTGCTTTTTAAAAGACTCAACCATTCTCGAATAATGTGCAAATGAATTTAAAAAGAGCTCACCAAAGTGGACATGAGGCTATTTCTCTTCAACGCTTTATCATATTCAGACAAAACTTGGAGTTTGTTTTCACAACCATGTCCTGACGTTACCTGCACAGTTTCAACACAGTGCCACCTAGTATTCAGGAGATATGAAAAATGCCAAAAGGCTTTTTCTCTGCAATTCTTAGATAATTGGAACCCTTGGCTCAAGACAAAGAAAATGGCTATCTCCAATTTCATTTCCGTCATGAGAGTTTTTGCGCCATTTTGAATTTTTTGCAAAACCTACTTTTGCGAGTCCTAGGTTTTTCGCCCAATTGGAACCAAAAACGTGCAGAAAAGTTCTATGGAGTCTGATTGGCAAAAGCTGTCAAAACCAAGTTGAAGTTCCATTGTCGGTCAGAACAGGACGCAAAAACATTCACAGTAGGTGAGGCCACTTGTACTAAAAACTCGAACAGAATGAGCTATTTTCATTAAACTTGGAACACATATGAATAAGCTCAATCTTTAGTCAAATTACAAAAAATGGGGAGTTTAAGTACCTATTAGATGAGGTTAATGGAGGCTGAACGGAACAAAACTCAATAGGCCCGTTTGACTTATAGTCCAAGAGGTCTGAGTGATTTGAAAGAAATGGGCCACTAGGTGGTGTTATCATGTTTTACGCCTTGCATATCACAGAATGTTTTACACATACACACAGTATTCATATCGTATGTTAGATTGCCTCATTCTGAACAACTTTGCCTCTAGAACCACTACTGTCAATCAAACCGTTCGGTAAATATTTGACAATGTAAAAAAAAAAAAACTAATTTTTCAAACTCGTCTTAGATGGTTCCTCTGGCTTTCAGCAAAACTGATACAGACCATCTTTATATGGTCCGTACAAAA
Source organism: Labeo catla (assembly GCA_012976165.1). NCBI lineage: Eukaryota > Metazoa > Chordata > Actinopteri > Cypriniformes > Cyprinidae > Labeo > Labeo catla. Next base: position 1,568,132 of record VONZ01000102.1, read on the forward strand.
CATATTAAAAGTTTTATGATAGACCCAACCATTCTCAAATAGCGCACTAATGATTTTGACCAAGAGCTCAAAATGGACATGAGGCGATATCTCAACGCTTTATCATATTCAAACGCAACTTAGAATTTGTTTTGACAACCATGTCCTGAGGTTACCTGCACAGATTCAGCACAGTGCCACCTACACTGTAAAAAAATAAAAAACACAATTTGTTGAGTCAGCTTAAAATAATTTGTTACCCTGCTGCCTTAAAATTTTAAGTTCAGTCAACTAAAATAAGTTTAGTCAACTTAAAATGTTAAGTTGTACTAAGTAACAACTTAGATATTTGTGTTTGCTAAACTTAACAGATGGGTAACCCAGCTGCCTTAAAATCTGAAGTTGATTCAACTCAAATATCTAAGTTGACACTTAGTATAATTTAACATTTCAAGTTGAATAAACTTTTTTTGAGTTGACTGAACTTAAAATTTTAAGGCAGCCAGGTTACAAATTATTTTAAGTTGACTCAACAAATTGTTTTTTATAGTCCCAGCCAACATTTGTATGTGGGGCCCATATGGGTATGAACTGGGCTGAAAAATGGGCCCCATATAGGATTGTCCGCGGGTTCCGTAATGGCCCCATGTTAACTGCCCACGTGGATTTCATATAGGATTGAACTTGTCACAAAGTGGGACCCAACTGGGCAACATGCACAAGACCCATCTTGGTCCCAGCTTTAACCCAGCTAACATTTGATTGTGGGGCCCATGTGGGTTTGACATGGGCTGAAAAATGGGCTCTATATGGGATTGTCCGTGGGTTCCATAATGGCCCCATGCCAACTGCCCACATGGGTTTCATGTGGGATTACACTTGCCAACAAGTGGGCCCCAACTGGGCAACATGCGAAAGACCCATCGTGGCCCCATCTTTACTACATGGGCTGAAATATGGGTTTTAAGTGGGTTTGTCCATGGGTTCCATGTTGGCCCCATGCAACATACCCATGTGGGTTTTATGCAGGATTTACCTGGGCTTTAGGTGGGGCCCATCTAGGGATCATATGCAAGACCCATCTGGGTTCTATCTAAATATGGGTTTTACATGGGTTTGTCCATGGGTTCCATGTTGGCCCCATGCAACTTATCCAATGTGGGTTTTATGTAGGATTTCACTGGGCTTTAGGTGGGGCCCATCTAGGGAACATATGCAAAACCCATCTGGGTTCCATTTAATATATGGGTTTTACATGGGTTTGTCCACGGGTTCCATGTTGGCCCCATGCAATTTACCAATGTGGGTTTTATTTAGGATTTCACTGGGTTTAAGGTGGGGCCCAACTATGAAACACACACAAAACCTACCTAGGTCCCATCTTCAAACTCTATGTGGGAACTACATGGGATAAAGTATGGCTTGCAAGTGGGATTAAAAAAAGTTTTAAAGTTTTAAAGCATTAGCATTCAGCAGTACACAGTGAGATTGAAATCTTTTCAAATTTCAATTTTATTGAAACTACCCATCATATGCTATATTCTGATACCTAACTGTTAAAATCATTTAATTGTTAAAGTTAACAAACATTTTGAACTTGTATTTGAACCAGTATTTACTGAAAGCTTTGAACATTTGCACATAGAAAACAGAGACAGTAAGAAACAGCAGCAGCAACTATACATTTTTCAGTACTGCTTACACTGCAGACAGACATTTGTGCATTCTAGACCACCCTCAATCCTCCTCTGTCTCTTGTCCCAGTAAACCATTTTGAGAGTTCCCTCTCAGATTCTTGCTGGCTGATCTTTGACATCAGTGCAGTCTTCTTAACAGCCTCTGCAAAACAAATATATTTAAAAATAGGACATTTTTAAATTTTTCAGGAAGATGAGGTATGAAGATGCTGCGCTCCACTACAGTAAGGAAAACAACAGAGTAACAGCAAAGGTGCTTGTTTACAGGCTATTCCAATAACCTTTCTACAATGTGTTTAGTAAACGTGAAATATTATGTTACTTACACATGTTAAAATACTACAAAATAATAACTTTTACTCAACTCAAGGGCGAGTAAATGACGACAGATTTTTTTTGTTTTTGTCAACTATTCCTTTAAGAGTCTCAGTTTTAATAACTTAAATTAGAGCTGCATGATTCTGGATATATAGAGAATCCCATTTTTGTTTAGATTCAAACAGATATCAAGATTCTGAACATTGAACTAAAAATAAAGTGTAATTTACTAGTGTAAGTGTAAGTTCTGAACTAGAAATACTATGACTGGAGTCTATTTAAAATGTTTAATCTTGAATGATTTTGTTTTTTTTTTAACTGTATGAATTAATGATTAAATGACTCATGAATATATGTCGTCTCATTACTGGATGAATCTGTGTTTTTTTAATGAATCTCTTGAATGATTCAATGACAAATACATGTGTTTAACAGTCACTTGTCAGCACCTACTGGTGTAACGTCACTGATATAATCTTTATCTGAATTGTCAACTTTGTTTCAAATGATTTGCTCTATTTTGATAGCTACTGTAGACATCAGTGATTATATCCAAACTAAAATTTTGAAATGCACCTAGTGTACTTTCTATACTGGATGCGGCGCGGCGCGGCACTGCGCGGCACGGCACGGCACGGCACGGCGTGGCACGACACAATAAATCCCAGCTGGCAAACTGATGCCTCGTTTTATTTATGATGTACTGACAAAGTTTAAAGGGGTCATTGGGTGCCCAATTTCCACAAGTTTATATGATTCTTTAGGGTCTTAATGAGAAGTCTTTAACATACTTTGGTTAAAATTTCTCAGTGGTAGTGTAAAAAAAAACCCACCCATTTTACCATCAGCCCTTTTTAGAGTGAGCCATTCTGTTCCATGTTCCTTTAAACGCTAATGAGCTCTGCCACCCCGCCTCTATCTCCTGTGGGGTGACGATCAGTAATGTTTACTTTAGCCGCATTTAACCGCAAAACTTGCTAACTAGCACATTATTAAGAAAAGGCGAATTGCAAAGATGCATAAAAAACACCCATATACTCGCTTCTGCTGTAGGTGAAACTAGATTACAAATGATTCGCGTGAACATAGACACATTTATTTAGGCTGCCGGGCAAATTTCCTTCAAAAACAAAAGTAATGTTAATCCTCTGCATCTCAGATGTCGGGAGTAAATGATGAGTGCTACTATGTGCATTACTGCATCCAACAATAGAACACCTCAATCACTCAATCGGAGATAGTCTTGTCTTCCCCTGCACTGGAGTCGAAACAAAAATGGTGGTCGGACTGTTCTCAGCGCTCACTCGGCTCAGTTAGGGTGGGTTTAAGATAAGACTGTCATGTCAATCAACTATCATGGGAGCGGCCTTGGTCGGTGTGACATCACACCGACAAGACACTGACAATGACCTTATTTGAAAAAAGGCATATTACTTGGATTACATTGGATTTTTCCCATATTAAGATTAAAAAAATTCCACTGTGTGAATTTATATCATTATGGGGTGGTTGTGTACACACACTGTCAACACACATTTATGTTCAAACTTGTAAAAATAGGTTTTGCATCCGATGACGCCTTTAAATGATTTTCAATGGTCGCTTGGCCACATCTAGTGTAGACAGACTTTAGCTGTCACGCCATGACAAGTGTCACCTCTGTTTTAGACACGGTGTTAGTCATTTACGAATAAGATTAAGTGGGGTTTGGATTATGAGATTCGAGATTATGATCTTTAATTGATTAATCGTGCTGCTCTAATTTCTGATAATATATGTGTCTCTATCTATTTATGATAATATTTGAAGAGAAACATTACACTTTTAATTCAGAATCATAACTATACATTGTATTAAAGGTATAGTTCACTCAGAAATGAAAATTGTCATCATTTATTCACCCTTATGTTGTTCCAAACATTGGTAACTAGACAGTTGACGGGCCCCAATGATTTCCATAATATTTTTTTTCCTACTATGAAAGTTATTGGCTACTATGAACTGTTTGATTATCAACATTCTTCAAAAAATCTTTTTGTCTTCAACAGAAGAAAGAAATTCATACAGGTTTGGACAAACATAAGGGTGATGAAAGGTAAATGATGCCAGAACTTTCATTTTGGGGTGAACGTTCCTTTTAAGAAAATTATGTAGAATAAAATTAAGTAAAATCACTACATTTACTAAAATCAAAACATCTCACACATTACAAAAAGTCAGTGAATCCATACCAGATGTGAGAGTGCAATGTAGCAGATAAAGGACAATCCTCCTTCAAATTGGCAGTGATCAGCTGGATCCTTGCTGAATCTGTAGTGGGGTGGGCCCAACGAGTCCTTAAAAAGAATAATTTCTTTTTTTTACCATTCCTTTACAATCTTAAACAAAACATATTTAAATTGTACTGAAATCTGCCATTATAAGCCATTTAGGCAACATAAACAAACTGTCAGCTTTGAAACTGTTAGTTATGATTGAAACATGAACCTAATGCATAACAATACCATCAGAAAAATGTGAATCCCCAAAAGAAAGACAAAGAGGATTCACAAAAAAATGGACTCTTCCCATAGATATCATAGCAAGGTAAATACAACTGTATCTTAAAAAAGCTGTATCTTAAAAAAATTGTACACCACAATTAAATCTACCATAATATAATTTTACCTGCAGTTGCATTTATCCTGATATGACACATCTGAAGGCTGTGATGTTCTCCAGTGAATAAAATAAAGGACTGAAGATGGTGACAAGTTCTATTTCCTTTTCTTTGTGCCACCTCAGAAAAAGGGAAAACAGGGAAAAACAGGGAAAAAAGTTACTCAGATTTTCTATCACCAGTGGAGGAAATGTGTTACAAATGTACTTATAATGATTATAATCACAGTTCAGGTCTGGAAACAGTGGTTAAAACTGACTAACATTTTACTGTAGTCTCTGTATTGGGTGCCTGTTTTCCCTGAAAAACGTGTGCTTGATCTAAAAATGTGAATCAATATCTTATCATTAGAAGTTATCAGTATTTGAAACTGTCATCTACAAAAACATAACACTCTCATACAACACTCTCAACTCTCTTATATATTCCAGTGTTTTCGAGTGTGAATTAGAGTTTAATCACTCACTTCACTTATTCCAGTGCTCCTTTACTTCTCATGAGTTTGAGTTTTAAACTAAACATTAATACACACAAACACACACCAACTTCCCCTGGTGAAAAAACCAGCATATGCTGGTTAGGTATGTTTTGATGCTGGGATGCTGGTTAGGTAGGTTTTGATGCTGGTTTATGCTGGTCCTTTGCTGGTTTTTGCTGGTCAAGGACCAGCATAAACTTTTTTCACCAGGGTCAAACACTAATTTACACTGAAATACGTGCTAATATGCCAGCGCGCTAATATGCTAATCGCGATTAGCCTCTCCCTTTAATTTCCTCTCACTCACATTAATTAATTGTGGGTACAAATCATAACTTTATGATGGTTTGACTGAAAAATGTTTTGTTACCTGACATCGTCATATGTTTTCGCGATCTCACACATCCAGTCTGCCCCTTCTTCTGTGTTCAGGAACATAATCAGGAACTGAGCGCGTAATCTTGCGGATCAGTAGCAGCATATCACCAAACTGATTAGTATATTTTCAAACTGCACTAGCAAAAAGGCGCGCGAGGCTGTCATTGGCCAGTTTCGTGAATGACAGTCAGATTAACCAATCCTGATGAAAGCAACAGGTGAAACAACCAATAGAAATTGTTTCAGATTGGTAATGGAAAATAAACTTTTTTTTTTTTTAACAAACGTGTGTGTATTTAGTATTATTTGATTAATTGGTCAAACAGTGTTTTCATGACAGTGTATGAATAAAAATGTAATAGTGATATGTAAAAGTCCACACAGAATCTCACTGCTCTTTTGAGATTAAAACTGTATCTATTATAATTATTGTTACTAATGCTAATAATTAAAATTATACATATACATTTGGATTTTGAAGAGGTGTTTTGATCAAAATATCGTAAAATGCTAATAAATAAAATGTTAATAATCATAATTATTCAAAAGCCAGATATTTCTTGTTATAGACATGACATTTATTCAACATACAGATCTGTTATTATTATTATTATTTTTATTTATTTATTTTTTAAAGATTTTTTTTGTTAAAAACAAATTTGAATGATTTAGCATTTTACATTATCAATTTGTGTCAATGTTAAAACAGCAGCTGACATTATTTCAATCATATTTCATCTTTGAAGGTCGGTCATGTGCCGACTAGACTGAAAAGAAAAGTCTGTACTGTTGGTTCAAAAAGAAAACTGAACACAAAACACAATATGCTAACTGAATGAAACAGCACTTTATTCTGAACCCCTGTATCATATGCTGCAAATATGATTTCTGGATATACATTGGATTTTTCCCATCAGAAACATAAATGTCCATTCTGTCTTTCTTCTGTCTGTCTACTGACATTTGTTAAGACATTTGCTTTAAACATTACAGTGTTTACAATAACTTTTGTTAACTCTACAATACATAAATCCACTTTACCAGCTAAATTACTTAGACAGAAATGCCATGCTACCACACAAATGGAAGTTCAAAGACAATATTTTAAAAATGGTGAATAAGGTCAATACTGTACCCACATAGATCCCAAACTCCACCTAGTACCTATATGTGTACTACCTAGGGCCCATGCAGTCAGCCTATATGGGGCTGATTATGTTTGCTCATGTCTTACCCAAGAGGGTCCCCTATTTGTTTGACCAGACATGGCACTACCTGGGGACACATTCAGCACATGATTTCTAAATTGCCTAAAATAACCAGGTGTTGGTTGTTTTCACTGTGCTGATTGATTATTGTACGACATCAAAGTACTGCAAGAGCTATGCAGAGCAGAGCAGATGCTCCATCCTTTCGAATCATTCTCGTGGTACTTTGTTGTCATGCAATGATCCTGGATGATGAAGCAACCAACCTGGTTAATTTAAGCAATATAGAAATCCTGTGCAGAATATGTCCCCAGAAAGCGGCACGTTTGGTCACCCTACCACATATTAGTAATGGGAAGATCACTACCCCATATGTATTTCCCCATTCACAACCCATACAGTGATTACCCATGTGGGTACTACCTTGAGCCCATGTAGCCAACCTATAAAGGACTGATTGTGTATGCCCATGTCTGACCCATATAGTTTGGCAAGAGGGCCCTACACGTCTTTCACTGTTCAGAACCCATACAAAGATTACTTATGTGGGTACTACCTTGGGCCCATGTAGGCAGCCTATATGGGACTGATTGTGTTTGCCCATGTTTTACCCATATGGTTTGAGCAAGAGGGCCCCATATGGGTTTCCCCGTTCAGAACCCATATAGAGGTAGATTTGTGGGTACTACCGTGGGCCCATGCAGGCAGCCTATATGGGACTGATTGTGTTTGCCCATGTTTTACCCATATGGTTTGAGCAAGAGGGCCCCATATGTGTTTCCCCGTTCAGAACCCATATAGAGGTAGCCTTTTTGGGTACTACCTTGGGCCCATGCAGGCAGCCTATATGGGACTGATTGTGTCTGCCCATTTTTTACCCATATGGTTTGACCAAGAGGGCCCCATATGGGTTTCCCCATTCAGAACCCATATAGAGGTAGCCTTTGTGGGTACTACCTTGGGCCCATGCAGGCAGCCTATATGGGACTGATTGTGTCTGCCCATTTTTTACCCATATGGTTTGACCAAGAGGGCCCCATATGTGTTTCCCCCTTCAGAACCCATATAGAGGTAGCCTTTGTGGGTACTACCTTGGGCCCATGTAGGCAGCCTATATGAGACTAATTGTGTTTGCCCATGTTTTACCCATATGGTTTGAGCAAGAGGGCCCCATATGTGTTTCCCCGTTCAGAACCCATATAGAGGTAGCCTTTGTGGGTACTACCTTGGGCCCATGTAGGCAGCCTACATGGGACTGATTGTGTCTGCCCATTTTTTACCCATATGGTTTGACCAAGAGGGCCCCATATGGGTTTCCCCATTCAGAACCCATATAGAGGTAGCCTTTGTGGGTACTACCTTGGGCCCATGCAGGCAGCCTATATGGGACTGATTGTGTCTGCCCATTTTTTACCCATATGGTTTGACCAAGAGGGCCCCATATGGGTTTCCCCATTCAGAACCCATATAGAGGTAGCCTTTGTGGGTACTACCTTGGGCCCATGTAGGCAGCCTATATGAGACTAATTGTGTTTGCCCATGTTTTACCCATATGGTTTGACCAAGAGGGCCCCATATGTGTTTCCCCATTCAGAACCCATATAGAGGTAGCCTTTGTGGGTACTACCTTGGGCCCATGCAGGCAGCCTATATGAGACTTATTGTGTTTGCCCATGTTTTACCCATATGGTTTGACCAAGAGGGCCCCATATGGGTTTCCCCAATCAGAACCCATATAGAGGTAGCCTTTGTGGGTCCCGCCTTGGGCCAGTGTAGGTAGCTTATTGGGACTGATTGTGTCTGCCCATATTTGACCCATATGGTTTGACCAAGAGGGCCCCATATGTTTCCCCATTCTGAGCCCATATAGAGGTGGCCTATGTGGGTACTACCTTGGGCCAGTGTAGGTAGCCTATATGGGATTAATTGTGTTTGCCCATGTCTAACCCATTTGTTAAACTCATATGGGCCCCATTTGTGTTGCCCATTTCGAGCCAAAGCACTCATTTCCCATTTGTGACCCAACTAGGTCCCACATAGGGAGCCCATCTGTTTTTGCCCGTGTGGGACCTACTTAGCTGACCCAAGTGGGCCCCAGATAAGATGCCTATTTTGGGACCATGCCCACTTGGTACCCATGTAGACCCAGCAGAAACCATGTGGGCCCCACATATACATGTTGGCTGGGTTGAGGCTAGACTGAGGAGGATTTAGTTCTCCTTATAGGAGTTTTCACACGAAAATTCAGTCATCATTTACTCATTGTGAATGTGGGGAGTGAAGGTTCATAATAAATAAAAGAGACACACCATAAAAGAGTAAGTCTTTGTGATGAACAGACCAACTTAAAGCTGACTAAAAGTCATTATTTTCTGAAAAGATGGGTTTCTAATTACAATTTTAATAATAAAAATATGTTAAATGACAAAGTTATTAACACATAACATAAAAGAATTACAGCTATTATTATTCCCTCACTTTTCATACCATGATTATTTTAAGCTTTAAAGTGGGAAATAAGATTTATCATGAATCCTTTAAAATGATGTTTATTGACTGTAATTAAAACAAAATGCTGACCCTATTTGTAGCAATAACAATACACTGTATGGGACAAAATTATAGATTTTTTTCTTTTATGCCAAAAATCATTAGGATATTAAGTAAAGATGTTCCATTAAGATATTTTCGTAAATATATCAAAACTTAATTTTGATTAGTAATATGCGGTGCTAAACTTAATTTGAGGACAACTTTAAGGGGCTTTCTCAATATATATATATATATATTTTTTTTTTTTTTTTTTTTTTGCACTCTCAGATTCCAAATATTCGAAATATTTTGCTTGTAAAAGAAAAAGGAAATAAAGAGTCACTTCCAGAACAACAATTTACAGATAATGTACTCCCTTGCTGTCATCCAAGATGTTCATGTCTTTCTTTCTTCAGTCGTAAAGAAATTGTGTTTTTTGGGGAAAACATTTCAGGATTTTTCTCACTATAATGGCCTGACATGGTGCCTGAATTTTTTTTTACGAGCAAATATTTCGGTCTTTCTTCTGTAAAAATTCTTTTGTTGTGCGAAATGTATGAATAAAAATGACTCTCTAGGCCAGAATTTGAAATTGCTAAAACTAGACTAACCACTAGAGGGTGTCATTTGATATCACCCAACCGATTATCTTGTTTCTCAACCCCTACAGCTACTAACCTGCTTTGCTGACTAGCATGAGACCTTTCTGGTAAGTCCTGAAATTATTCTATGACTTTTCTTCCTTCAGACTTCTTAGATTTACCTCACGATGTAAATACTTAAAAGGTTTCAGTGAAATCCAGTTAAATAATTTCCTGTCGATATAGCTGCACATCTTGCTAATGACAGTGTATTGTACTGTATATAGGATCATCTGAGGTGACGGTACAATGCTTCACCACTTCTTAGTTCATGCAGCTTTTCAGACCAGCAGATGGCTTCCAAGAGACCAAAGGTTAAAATTGTAAGGCAACATCTATCTATCTAGAAAATAAGTGCTAATCCAGATTCTAAACACTATTTTGTTTCATTTCTCTGTTGTAAAGCTTGATTGTGTGTGTGTGTACAGACATATCAAATTTGTTTCCCTCTGGCAGTCAGATTGTTCTTTTCATCTTTGTGGTGCTTTTCCTGGCACCACAGTTTTATGTTTTGTCAAGGTAAGTGACTATAATGTTTCACAGATAAAAAGCTAATCTCTTTATGCATGTTTTCATGTGATATGTCTAATATTTTGTAATGTTTCCACAGGCCAAAAACGTCTCGCTATTGTGAAAAGCCGCTGTTGAACAATCTCATAGCCTTCATTGTGTTCTCCTTTGTGGCAACAGGCAATCTGATTTTGATATTTAGGAATGGTTTACTTTGCTTGTTTTTCTGCTTTTTTATTTGAAATGCTAATCATCAGCCCTTCTCTCACCATTGAAGGCTTAGCTGTAGCGCTTACACTCACTGACCCAGTTCCCAAGAGCATCAGGGTAGCTTTTCACCTATTTGGGCTGTTCACATTTATCCAGGGACTCTGTACAGTCATTCTTACCCTGTCTGCACCTCAGTGTGTAAGTGTGAAATATGGTATTATGATTTTATGTGCAAAAATTAGGTTATATTTATCACTTTTTATTTTTCTCAGGCGAAGACCACCACAGAATTGTATATATTTTCTTTGGTAGTCTCTTGGGCCTGCATACTCTCAACAGGTACAATGATATACTTGGTGTTAAGTGTAGTAGAAAAAAGAAAAAAAAATTATATATATATATATATATATATAAAGGAAAAAATAACCATTGTTTTTCTTGTGTCTCTACCCAGCTTTCTTTGTGGTCAGAGGAGCTCTTTGCCTGGTCCACAGACTGTATCCTCATTGGTTAAGAGATACGTGCCTCGGGGGTTGAAAATGAGCCACTGCTGCTGTACAGACTTCTACTGACATTCAATACAGGTGCATCTATTATTTACATGGTTTCACTGGTTTTCAGACAATTGTGAGGCACAGGTCAAAACGGATTCTATTTAATGACACATTTTCACTGATATTAGAATGCAAGAGAGGGGAAACGTAGGCAGAATGCATACAGTTGAAGTCAAAAGTTTACATACACCTTGCAGAATCTGCAAAATGTTAATTATTTTACCAAAATAAGAGGGATCGTACAAAATGCATGTTATTTTTTATTTAGCACTGACCTGAATAAGACATTTCACATAAAAGACGTTTGCATATAGTCCAAGAGAGAAGATGATACTTAAATTTATAAAAATGACCCGTTCAAAAGTTTACATACACTTGATTCTTAATACTTAATTCAGGAAAAACAAGGGACTCATGAACAACTATCACTAAACAAACAAAAAAACACAGATGTGGGTCGTTTAGGTAACAACACAGTATTAAGAATCAAGTGTAGGTGTAGGTAAACTTTTGAACAGGGTAATTTTTATAAATTCAACTATTATTTTCTCTTGTGAACTATATGTAAATGATCATTTTGTATGATCCCTCTTATTTTGGTAAAATAATTCATATTTTGCAGATTCTGCAAGGTATATGTAAACTTTTGACTTCAACTGTATATACAACTTGTATTTTGATTGTTTGGGTTCAGTTTGGACTTTCTGAATCCAAGACGTTCTACAAGAGAAAAAAAAAAAAAGAAACATAGATGATTTTAAAAATATATTTTATTGCTGCGTTGTAAAACCACTGCAAAATAAGAAATGATGTATGTGATTCCATGTAATACAGCTGAATAGCAGATAACAAAATGTCCTTAAAACATAATGGAAAAGCATTTATTCAAATATGTTAAGCCACTCAGCAAGGCACATAGTTCAATGAAATACACACAATAGAATCTCTACAATTTGTATTAATACATTTTGTATTGATCGGCACCTTAACATAGGAATCTATGACAAATTGTGTAAATACATATGAGGACTTCAATGGGTGTGCATTGATTTTAATGTTTTATTAACATTTTCACATTTGATGATTAGATCCCTGTGGAATGTAATGTTGCTCTGCTTGACTACAAACTGTTAAATTGGTGGTTATGAATCAGACAATGCTGTCTATCTGGTCAGAAACAACTGCTGCAGTGTGTCATAAACCGTGTAATTCTGACTAACATCCGCTTCTTAGATTTTAAACAACACAGTATAAAAACAGACTTTATAAAGGCATTTGTGTTCAGATATAAAACCACTGTAAGGTGTTGTGCCTTTTCAACTGCCCTACACATAATAACCCTTTGTTTTCTGAGGTATGACAAAAATCTTTGACACTAATACGTTCTGTCAACAATACAGTCCTGGAATGGATTTATCAA